>OU975444.1:2966603-4371155 GCA_918857605.2 Philereme vetulata
ACAATATTTGTATAAGCAAATAAAAAATGGTGCTCCACGCCAAAGTGAATTTGCTCTAAAAATACTTTCAACCTTTTTGCGAACATTATTACAACTGGAAGTTTATTTATACAACACATTAAAAGGAAATTCGTATACGAAATTATGCCAAATCATTCGTTATACATACAGCTGTATATACACTGTTGAAAGACCTTCCATTAACTTTTTGCGGGCCATTATGGCCGGCGCGATGTTTTCCGGCCATCCTGTAGATGCCTTTTACGGCTAATCTTTTTTAGATATTAAGGCACAGAAAAAGAAATTATACTCAGCCCAGACTCAGCATAAATTGTAATGTCCATTCCATCAACTCACCAATTCATCCGTCAATTCTCACCATCTCCATTCTATCAACGGACAACCAGACGCTCTGCGGTGCGCCACCGCTAAATGGTAGAAATACCTCCCATTTGCACAAAGCGGTTCTCTTCGACCTTTATTATGCGCACCGCCAAAGAGTGGAACGCCATGCCAGAGTCAGTGTTTCCAGATAGCTACAACCTGGGTATCTTTATGTCGCGAGTGAATAGGTTTCTTCTAGGCAAGCGTGTACCATCGTAGACTGCATCATCGCTTACCATCAGGCGAGATCGTGGTCAAACGCAAGCCTATAATATATAAAAAAAATTACTTTTAATATTATTATCTGGTTTACGCCGCCGCCGGCGCCATCCTTATTTGTGCACATAGATCCTATTCATCTAAAGGTTGCCTAGAAGAGATCGCATTTAGCGATAAGGCCGCTCATTGTGTCTATGATTTAATAGTGTATTTTCTTTCATTTGTTTATTATCAACTTCCGCCAGCGGCTTTGCACGCGTTTTTTCTCAACAAAAAGTAGCCTATGTGTTAATCCATGATATAATCAACGTACATACAAAATTTCATCGAACTCGATTTAGCCATTACGACGTGATTGGGTAACAAACAAACATCCAAACTTTTGCATTTATAATATTAGTGTGAAGTGTGATAGTACACAAATATATTACAGAAAACACAGCTTACAAAATGGACATGTACAATAAGAGTTTTCTTCCAGCAAACCTTTGAAGATAGATGTTAACGCTTTTATAACAACGATTTTCTGTGATACCTCTGCACTTTATCTACCGGTAGTTGATCATCTAGAGCAGCGGTTCTCAAATTTTTTTAGTGACGGCAATGAAATTATTTGACGGAGCCATAAAATAAACAAAACTTTGTTTATGAAGATTTATTATATAATTTATTAATAATTATGTGAAAATGTGTTTGTGTAATAAGTGAGTGAGCTGAGCTGGTTTTAGTATCGACTATTTATCTCGGCCTAACTGTTATTCTGGAGAGAAAAGGAAAGGGAAGGGATTGGATACCCAAACATATTTTTATAGGAAAAACGGAAGGTAAAAATGTTAATTAATGAGGGTGTTATGGTATCCTGTGCAAAATGGATATTTTTGCTTGAAAATACGATGTTATTTGAACAGATATTATGAACAGAACTTTTATAAGAAATTTCAGGCACATGAGGCTTTGCACATGTATGCCTCATGTTGATGGATGTAGCTCATCGTAGGGCACATTTCTAAGGTGCGTGATCTACAAGGCAATACTTTGCTATCATCATATCAGCCAAAGGACGTCCACTGCTGAACATAGCCATCTGAAAAGTCATGGCTTTTCAGAGCAACCGATCTTTTGCGGCTTGCACCCAGCGGCTCTCATCAATCGGTATGAGGTCTTCTTTCCATCAGTGGGAGCTGTCTTACGCTACGCTTTCCAGTGCGTGGTCTCCACTCCAAACGGCCGTCAGTTCTTCGAATTATATGCCCTGCCCACTGTCACTTCAGCTTGCTAATCCTTTGTGCTATGTCGGTGACTTTGGTTCGTCTACGAATCTCAACATTTCTTTTGAGGGATTTTAATTTTTCAGTTGTGAGTTTTGCGTCTTTAAAATACATTTACCCACCACCTGTTCTTTCAGACTATTCTTGTACAAAAACAAATTAAAAGTTGGCAGAGCATAAAATTGTAAAAATTTAATCAGTTCAGGCGACGGCGCCATCGTCTTGACTTGCGATGCACCGGTGAGTGAACACAGGTTTATCCTTTTTTTAAGGGTCACCTTTGTAGGGGGGAGAACTTTTCAAAACCACATCATCAATAATTTCAGCCCAGAATCACTCACCCCGGCTCACACAACCGGCCAAGTGCGAGTCGGACACGCGCACGAAGGGTTCCGTACCATTATCTAGAATTGAATTAGTTGATTGAATGATAGGTAAATTGCGCTTTACGATTTATGACGTATTAAAAAAAAACTACTTACTAGATCTCGTTCAAACCAATTTTCAGTGGAAGTTTGCATGGTAATGTACATCATATATTTTTTTAGTTTTATCATTCTCTTATTTTAGAAGTTACAGGGGGGGGGGGACACATTTTACCACTTACTACACACATACTACCACGAGAGACACTTCCACTCTCGTGCAAACTATTCAGTTTAGAAAAAAATGATATTAAAAACCTCAATATCATTTTGAAGACCTATCCATAGATACCCCAAACGTATGGGTTTGATGAAAAACAATATTAGAGTTTCAGTTCTAAGTATGGGGAACCCTCAAAACTTTATGTTTTTTTTTTATTTTTGTATGAAAATCTTAATGCGGTTCACAGAATACATCTACTTACCATGTTTCAACAGTATAATTCTTATAGTTTCGGAAAAAAGTGGCTGTGACATATGGACGGACGGACAGACAGACAGACATGACGAATCCATAAGGGTTCCGTTTTTTGCCATTTGGCTACGGAGCCCTAAAAATGGCGCCCTTCCTAATACAAAACTTGATTGTATACGATTCGACATTTGTCACGAACGGTCTTAATCTCGATAACCATTCACTACTGCTGCCACCAACTTGGGTCGGTGGCAGCAGTAGTGTATGGTTATGTAGTCCTACTGCGCTTCTTTAAGGAGTTGGGATGGCTGGGGTCTGGTTAGTAGGAGGGTAATACAAAATACACCCCTTACGGGACATCAGTGCAGATCTTATTCCCCCCACCCTGGAATTAGAACCATACACTAAACAGAATTACTGCTGTCATTAATGTTAAATTGTTGAAAAGCTCTTTGACCAGTTTGTGCGAGTACATGTGATGTTATAAATGACATATGAAAAATATTACCTATCAATAACGACTTGATAATCCAACAGACACATGCCTAGCGAAGCAAGTGACGGACGAAGCTTCACCCCGCGGCCCGCTCCCCCGCAATTTGCCCGAGATTCGCGAGCTCGACCGATCGCCGCGTCGCGCGTCTCGGTTACAGCAGTGCTGGTTATAGGCCTCCCTTGTCTTTTTAAAAACCGCATATCAAGGGAAAACCGTATAGAAGGGTTATACTCGTCATTAGTTCACATTTACCGCGGGCAAGCCGCTCAGCGGTTTCAAAGAATCTGGGCCCAATTCTACTGCACGTATCACCTCCCTATACACAGATAGAAGTGAAAACTTGCACAATTACGAGATACATAATTTTATATATACATATAATAAATATAATAATAGCGATCCAGCTACCACCACCGGCACTGAAACGTGGTCCTTTACTCATGGCCTCATGACCAAGCTCAAGGTCACTCAACGAGCTATGAAGAGGGCTATGCTCGGGGTTTCTTTGCGTGACAAAATCCGCAATGAGGAAATCCGCAGAAGAACTAATGTGGCCGACATAGCTCTTCAAATTAGCAAGTTGAAGTGGCAATGGGCAGGTCACATCGCTCGTAGAACCGATAACCGTTGGGGAAGAAAGGTTCTCGAGTGGAGACCACGGACTGAAAGACGCAGCGTAGGCCGGCCCCCCACAAGGTGGACCGACGATCTAGTAAGAATCACGGGAAGCCGTTGGGCGCAAACGGCTCGTAATGGCAATCTAAGGGGGATGCCTATGTTCAGCAGTGATCGTCTTCCGGCTGATGATGATGAAATATAATAATAAAATATATTGCTGGACATGTCACACAGAGCTATCCAGCCCCAAACTAAGCAGAGCTTGTACTATGGGAACCAGATAACTGATACAATACTTATATACTTTTTTTTTGTAAATACATACTTATCATATATAGAAAAATATCCAGACCCGGAATAAATATCTGTAGATCATGCAAACATTTGTTCCGCGGCGGGAATCGAACCCTCTACCTCCTGCGTCTCAGTCGGCTATTCACCCACTGCACCACGGAGGTAGTCGACGGTATATCTCGTAATTGTTCAAGTTTTCACTTCTGTCGGCACTCCCGGAGTGCCACGTTTTTTTTATACATGGCACTCCGGGAGTGCCGACCAAAGTGAAAACTTCTTTAGTGTGTTAAGATTTTTTGAGATACGAAAAAACCATTGACATTGCGACACTGTTACCGTTACCGTAACCGACACCTATATATACACATACATATATATAACACATTAAAGAAGTTTTCACTTCAATGATAGTAACTAAATTAAAGTGGGTTATTTAACTTGCTGAAAACTTGACGTGAGTTAAAGTGCCTATGTAAGTAATCTTTACTATAACTAACTATATTCTATTTTTTTGTACTTGATAAAAGTACCTAAGTAATAAGTGCACAATAATATTATCGTCGTAAAATTTTTCATCCAAAACATGAGCCCCGGTCCCCAGTGTATGCATGATATTTTGTTGAATTTTCCGAAATCGTTGTTAATTTTCAACGATATCATTAAAATTTTTATTCATGTATAGATTCGGGTTAACGTCCCTATCTACCCCGAGTCACCCTGTATAGCTCTGAATCACTGATTAGACCTAGACAAGGATCATGCAAATATTTGTATCAGGTAGGGAATCGAACCCGGAATCTCGTGGGTTTCAGCCGGCTATAGCGCAATGCGCCAGGGAAGCTGTCGATTTTTCCGTTAACAAATAAAACACGGCCGCCCTAAAACGGTTGGTGCTATATTGGAAAGAAGGAATTTTCTCAGCCCCTATTTTCAACTGAGCCATTCTTTTGGAGACATGCCAAAAAGACCAACCGAAGAAGAATTACCTAAAGATACGTAATATATTCGTATTTCTAATAAAGTGATTGATGTTATGCGTCTCGGATTTTCATAATATATGTTTTTCTAAGATAAAATATAACATGTGCTTGGGTAGAAAAAACGACTATATTAGTACCCATGGTGGACGTACGATTCTATCCTACTATCCTCCTAAAATTATAAACGCGAAAATTTGTATGTATGGATGCTACTTTTTATTGGCAAAACTATAGCCCTAGCCAAAACGTACTGAGCTAGGTTAGGTACACACGGCTACACATCAAGCTATAAATTTCCAATATAAGCTGACCTCTCATTCTACAAGATGCCTACACAATGCGAGTTCAGCTTATACTGGTAATTTATAGCTTGATGTGTAGCCGTGTGTACATTCACTTACTTACACAAAGTTATATACACATACTAGCTGCCCGCCCGCGGCTTCGCACGCTTGAAATTTCCCGTTCCCGTGGGAACTTCGGGATAAAAACTAAATATTGTAAATTGACGCCACATTGTAAAATGTCTTCACGTCTATGAACGACAGTAAAATTATATGGATATTGTTGATACAAAATACTAAAGGGGGGGGGGTAGGAGGTGAAAAATACTTTACGATCTATTCTCATAACTACCAAATATACAAAATCAAATCATCAAAAAAAAAATCAGATGACCTCCGTGGTGTAGTGGGCAAATAGACAGATATTTGTTTTATTTCTTTTGATGTTTTTCTATTTATTATTTCTAAGTATGTATTTAAAAAAAAATGTATATAAGTATACTATCAGTTATCTGGTTCCCATAGTACAAGCTCTACTTAGTTTTGGGCTAGATAGCGCTGTGTGAAATGTCCAGCAATATTTATTTATTTATTAAAATCGGTCGACCTTCGGAGGGGTGTGACCACAAAAACCGTGACACGATATGAACATATTGTTTATACGAATATATGAAATATATGAATATATTGAATATAAGAGTATATATATTATATATATGTGGAATACCTCTTGTATTTGAGTAATTGTTGTATTTCTTATTCATTACGCAGACCAGTCAAGATACTAGAGAGTAGTCAAGTCAAGCCTAACCACTCGTCAAATCTAGATTGGCTAGAATCTTTACCCAAACATTTTAATCTCGTAGACCACTTGCTATATTTATCGGATTTCGTAGACCCCCTGCTTAACCAATATAATTTTTGCAAATGAATCAACTTAAAATATGTTTTTGACAGTTTGCATACCACTACTCACTTTTAAAGATTTAAATTTTAACCATAGTCTGAAAAACTTTAACAAGACGGTACAAGTCATTCTTAAGTAGGCATTTACTAGTACTTTTATTAGCACCTGGAATTGGAACAAGCCTCTGGCCCACCTGATGTTAAGTGGTAACCATCGCCTATAACAAAGTATTGACACGTTCACGCATCTTAGTAACGTGCCCTACGATACACTGCCCTGCGTGTATCAACTTGAGGCATACGTGTGTAGTCTCATGTGCCTGTAATTTCACCGGCAATCATACCCTTCAAACCGAAACACAGCAATGCTGGTTGGCGGCAGAAATAGGTAGGGTTCTCCGGACGAGCCCGTTTACAATAAAATCTACTACTCTTGAACTAATCTCTCTAATCTTCTCTCGTGATATACATTCATGTCTTATTATATTATTTATTTATTACAAGCTGTGCCTGGCTTCGCACGGATTTCAAAATACAGTATGTCTGTATACTGTATGTACTGTATGTATGTGTATGTTAATACACTTCCAGTTTTTCCAGAATGTTTCAAGCATCTTTCCGTTTAAATCTTAGTCTGAATATAAACATAAAAATAAACATTTAAAAAAAATTCGTAGAGATGCGCTTACAAACGAACATCATCATCATCATCAGCCGGTAGACGTCCACTGCTGAACATAGGCCTGCCCCTTAGATCGCCACAACGAGCGGTTGGTAGCGGTTTGCGCCCAACGGCTCCCCGCGATTCTTACTAGATCGTCGGGGGAAGAAAGGTTCTCGAGTGGAGACCACGGACTGGAAGACGCAGCGTAGGCCGGCCCCCCACAAGGTGGACCGACGTTCTACGAACGAACAGCATTCGTATATATTAAAAGGGCATTTTCTTTATGTAATGTAGTAGTTGACAAAAGTGGAGTATTTTTTTCATAACTAACTACGTTTGGACAGTATATCAAACTCTGTTCATATGTCACAAATAAATGAGTTATGTTTTTATTCTAAATACAAACAATTTTGGATGACGTCTGACTTTTGACTCCCCGGGGTCGAAATTGATGCAAATTGTCAAATTTCTTGTATTTATTAATGTATTATTTCAGGCAAACATTTTTTGTATTGTCTGCATGTTCAAAATATGATTACAACCCTATAAATACCCTAAAAACTGACATACTAAATGACAATCAACTTAAAACTAACACTTAGATTTATTTGGTTGAATTTGCTTCCCTGTAGCGACCGTAAACGATGCTGGCTGGCCAGAAATCCGAATCAAATGTTACATCCTTATATTTCTCCAGAATCTGGAGGCTTGAAGCTAGTAGCTCTACTGGACTCCAGTCGCTGGAGAATCATTCGGACCTAGCCTGTAATCCGGCCATGATTACCAATTGTTTTTTGTTAATTCTGATCAAAACTTTTAATTTTACTGTTTCAATATCATTTGGCACAGTTGAATAATCAGTAACTACTTATTTTTATTAGATTTACTGTTTTCTAATAGGTATTTCGGTACAGCGTTACGCACTACGAAATTAAGAAAACCAGAAACCTAATTCAGTTTAGGTATTGAATTTTTGGTAGGATTTTTTAACTACGCGTTTTTAACATCACCGTGTTTAGCTTGTACCGTATCACTCTTTATTGTAGTTACCACAGAAAAACAATATAACACTAAAATAGAACTAAAAAGGAAGGCAATAGGCGGCCTTATCGCTGAGAGCGATTAAAAATTATGATTTAAAAGTAAATAAATTAGACCAAACACGGTGTAAGTATTTTGAGGATAATTCAGTTTTATTGGTAGCAAAACAAACGTGTATGTAGAAAAACCTTAAAAAAATATACAAAAAAAACATTAAGAACGCCGCTGTTATGCAATACCTGCGCTTAAGATTTCCAATTAATAAAATAGCGAAAAACACAATCATACCTTAAAGAGATAATAAAAAACGCATTCAACCAATTTTTTTGTATACTACATGGCACTACTACAACGAGCATGTAGTCCACCAGATGTTAAGAGGCTACTGCAGCCCATGGATATCCACATAGAATTCAAAACAAGCTATTATGTTGTCTTGATCTCTATGTGGATACGTTGCCATACAGGACTTAGCTAGTATGCCTATGTGCCAGTAATTACAGGAACATACCATTACCATCTAACCGGAACACAGCAGCACAAGTACTGCTATTTGGCGGCAGATAAAGGTAAGGCGGTGGTGCCCACTTCCTCGAGCCCGTTCACAAAAGCTCTACCGCCAGTAGTAGTATTTACATTTACAAACACATTTTAAACTCACCTGTAATTACACCAGACCTCCAGGTACCGTACAAACACGCGCGGGACACAGCGAACACAAATATAACCTATTTTTGAAACACGGAAACTATGTTTTCTCTTTTTGAATTTCGGTTCGCGTGATACACAATCGCGTGATAGGTTGAAATCGGTTACATTTTTTCGTGTTTATTTTTTAATTCGCGTCGCGTTGTGGCGCTCGGTCGCACCTTGGCGGGCAGACTGCCTGCCAGGGGTGGAATCCCCCACGTTTCTATAGTACGGCATCAAAGAGAAACTGAGGAAAATTGTACAGAGGAGACTTTTTAAACAGTACATGGATACACACACAGTACATACAGACTTAAATAAAATAACGAGTGTGCTTTTGACCACACGACTGAAGCAAAACTTACTTTACTTTCCTGTCCATCCAAAGGTTGCCTGGAAGAGATCGCTTATAGTGATAAGGCCGCCCATTGTACCTATGATTTAGAATTGTGTTTTCTGTTATATGTTGATATTTAATGGTGTGCAATAAAGGAATTATCTATCTATGTTTTTCAAAATATTCATTTATAAAATTGTTCAATTACAAAATTGTCCACACGTCTGTAGGTCGATCAGTCTATGTTCATTCTGGACAGACGCAACTCGCACTCGCACATTAACGTTTAAAAATATACGAAACGTAACTCTCTCTCTTTCTATCTTCACTAACTTATTAGCCTCTCAACTTCCGTTCGCACTTTTCGTAACGCATTCACCATCTTACTCCCCAAGTCAAACGTGCGTAAAGAAGTTTTACTTCAAAACGGCTTCTCCTGGCGCCATCAATGTAGCCAACTACCTATCTAACACAATAATGATAAGTACAATAATAAGTAGAGCTATTGACAGGCTAAGAAGAAGTACACACGGCTACACATCAAGCTATACAATTCCAGTATAAGCTGACCTCTCATTCTACGAAAAGCCTACACATCAAGCTATACATTTCCAGTATAAGCTGACCTTTCATTCTACGAAAAGCCTATACAATGCGCGCATTGTACATAAGATGTACAGACCGCAGCGCTCACTTGTAACTTCTGCGTGTTTAAAGGAATCCGACTATTAGGAAATCATCTTTAAACAAATAGGGTTACCAGTTTAACATAAAACATAGCCCATAGTCAGGGAAAAATAAGATACTTAGAAGTAAATATTAGTTTATCTACGTATAACTACTTAACAGCATTTTTCCATAAAGGCGTTCAGTTCATCATTTTGTTGTATATAATAAAACTTGCAATATACTTGCCGTTGCACTAACACTAGTATAATAGTTAGTATATCTAACAGCAACCAACTATTTAACTAGTATATAGTACCACTATATATAAAGTTAAGTATATAGTAAGTATAAGTATAAGTTAAGCAGTATAAGTTAGTTAGTGTATTCAAGTATAAGTTATAGTATAAGTAAGTTTTTTAGTTTAGTTAGTTACTTGTAGTTATATAGTTATATATTAACAAGCAATTAGTAAATAATTAGTCACCCACGTGTCGGAACACGTACAGTGGAGGGATCCGTAGTCAGAACGGATGTATCTTTGTCATTTTAAAATACAAAGGTAATTTTTCAGTTGAATTTTGTCATTTTGTATGAACATTCTATGAACTATTTACAAACTACAGGCAATCTACTTAGCTTTGACATTTTAGAAGTAAAACTTCTTTACGCACGCTTGACTTGGGGAGTAAGCTAGTAAATGCGTTACGAAAAGTGCGAACGGAAGTTGAGAGGGAGATATAAGTTAATGAAGATAGAAAGAGAGAGAGTTACGTTTCGTATATTTTTAAACGTTAATGTGCGAGTGCGAGTTGCGTCTGTCCAGAATGAACATAGACTGATCGACCTACAGACGTGTGGACAATTTTGTAATTAAACAATTTTATAAATTAATATTTTGAATAAGAAGTTTTACTTCAGTCGTGTGGTCTAAAGCACATTCGTTTTTTTCTGATATTTACAATATCATGTGCTTTTATTGTAGATACTTTTTAGGTATCCAACAAAAGTGGCTTGACTGGTAGGGGGCTATTACGAAAATGGTCACTTTCAAGCTTCATATTTCGTAAACGGATTCTTTTATCATAAAATGTTTAGCAAACCATACAGTGTTTTTGCAAGACCTATTCAACAATACCCAACACGTTGCGTGAGTAACTAAAATCAGCCCCCGCTTTAGAAGCGGTACCCTGAAAAAAAATTGTTTTGTTTGTTACAATACCATAACTTACTAAGTAGGCGTCTACAAAACGTATCATCACTGTAAATGGCCAGATAGACAGAAGGACACGGCGAAACTATAAGGATTCTGTGTCTGACTACCTAACCCTAAAAACAACGAATCAAAATATCTGTCTTCTCTGCAAACGTGCCTTATCTTTGGTAGTTTCCCGGACATGCCAGAGTGAGACAGCAGATAGCGTAAAAGCCTTTGCACAAGCAGTCGGCATGTATCGACGAGCTGGGTCCACGTTTGGCCAAGTTTACTTTATTACGAACTAGCTGTTGCCCGCGGCTTCGTTCGCGTTACACTACTAAATGTGTAGGTAACCTAGAAGTACAGCTAAACTAGCTGTTGCAACTTGACACCCCATTTTTGTCCCATGGGACCTGATTTAGAGACCTACGTACATACTAAATTTCATCAAAATCGGTTCAGCCGTTACAACGTGATTGAGTGACAAACAAACGAATAAATAAACAAACATCCAAACTTTCGCATTTATAATATTAGTGTGATAAAACCTAAAGTTGAAAAGCGCGAATAATTATTTTGCGATTAAAACAACTTGTTTCTATCAAAGTGTGGGGTTTGTGGGGTTTAAGTATAAGTTCAAAACTATAGTAAAACGTTATAAAAATATATTAATATCAGTATTATAAAAATATAATAAACTCATCCATATACAATCGACAATTGGGTATCACGCACCACACGCTTCACGCGATCTTTTCCACCCCATACTTGCAAGATGTGGAATGAGCTACCATCTGAGGTTTTACCATTAGGCTACGACATGGCACGCTTCAAGAGAAATGTAAAGAGGTTTCTACAGTGTTGGGAACGCATCGACAATACCCCGGGTGTTGCCGGTGTCAATAGGCGACGGTGGCCGCTTACCATCAGGTGGGCCGTAAGCCTGTTTCCCCACAAATAACATAAAAAAAATATAAAAATCCGGTCAAGTGCGAATCGGACTCGCGCACGAAGGGTTCCGTATCATTATCTATAAAAACGACAAATAAATCACGTTTCTTGTATGGGAGCCCCCCCCCCCCTTAAATATTTGTTTTATTTTAATTTAATTATTTATTTTCAAAGTAAATATTAACTAAATGTTCTGTAAATATTTCAAGCGTCTACCTGTTGCCGTTATCAATATCGAGCTAAAACAAACAAAACAAATCACTTTTGTTGTATGGGAGCCCCCCTTAAATATTTTTTTTATTCTGTTTTTAGTATTTGTTGTTAAAGCGGCGACAGAAATACATCAACTGTGATAATTTCAACTGTCTAACTATCACGGTTCATGAGATACAGCCGGGTGACAGACGGACAGACATACAGCGGAGCCTTAGTAATATGGTGAGTATACCTTTGAGTACGGAACCCTAATGAAAAGGATACAGAAAATGTTACTATTAAAAAAATATAAATACTTATGAACTTGTTGCACTCACAGTGGTCGAATTCGACCGTAAAACCACAGACCAATATACTGGGGCCCAATTCTACTAAACCAATCGCTTCACTATGACAATGGTATCATCGCAAAATGGCCACTATAGTTACCTTTTGGTATTCTACTACACAATCCATCTCAAAATAATGATAAATAATCATTGATTATTGTTCCTGTCATAAGTTGCCAAATTTTCAATGGTGTTGTCATAACACCGGGCGGCGGTTTTTGACAAAGATTGTGTTAGTGGAATACCAAAAGGTAACTATAGCGGCCATTTTGCGACGATACCATTGTCATAGTGAAGCGATTGGTTTAGAAGAATTGGGTCCCTGGTCTGTGGTAAAACTATTTGTTGTAGTTTTATTTAAGCTTTCTACCCTCTTTATCCACATAAGTTTTAACTGTGCCAAATCTCACCTCCCTGCGCGCAATAAATATGCTTTAAAACGAGTACAAGATACATTTATATAAGAATTGTATGAAAAAAACAATAATCTCGCTTCTACGTAGTTCCTTGCAATTTTAATAAACATAAGCCACTTATTCCAAACTTCGGGTTTACATGTTTTAGCAATTGTGAGTTCAGATTTGATTATAGGATGACCGGCAGTTCGCCTCTTGGCATAGGCCTCCTCTAACACGATCCACTGGGTTCAATCTTGTGCTACCCTTTTCTAGTATTGTCCTGCTGTAAATTTTAGGTCGTCTTCCCATCTTGTTTGTTGACGCCCTCTATTGCGTTTACCATCTCTGGGGTACCAATCAGTGAACCTTTTACACCATTTGTCCTGAGGATATCGGATCATGTGGCCTGTCCATCTCCACTTGTGTTGGTCTATTCGGGTAATAATATCAACTACTTAAGTTAATTTAGTAAGCTACCTAAGTAATTTTAATTAACAAATTACGTCAAAGATATTGTTAATTACTAAGAAAACTCGAAGGACTCATTAGTAAAAGTGCTTCAACTTATCCCATTGAATTACAAGTTTCTATATCTTAATATAATATATCATATATATTAGAGATATCTGATCTTTATAATTGACCCTAATGGAATGTATGAAAGCGAAACTTGGGCCCTAACGCAGAAGAACCTACATACCATCCAAGTCGCCGAAATGAAGATGCTGAGTTGGACGTGCGGCGTCACCAGGCTCGATAAAATCCGTAACAAGTAGGTGCGAGGAAGCCTGGGGGTGCGCGACATTGCTGACAAGATGCAGGAGAGTCGGCTACGATGGTACGGTCACGTGAAGAGGAGGCCACCTGACTACGTAGGGAATTTGGCACTACAACTTTCCATCCCCGGTCGAAGATCTAGAGGTAGACCCAAGACAAGGTGGAGAGATGTACTATCAAAAGACATGAGAGAGTGCCAAGTTTCTGATGACGACGTCGAGGATAGAGCGAAGTGGAGAAGAACGATCAGGAAAGCTGACCCCACCACCATCTGGGATACATAGCTGGGAAGAGAGAGATAATTGACCCTAATGATTAGTGCCATAAAAGTACAGGCTGTTATTTTTGAACTAGTGTATGTTCGATATCCAGGTCTGACAAGCGTTTTTTCAAAAAGATTTGAACTCAGTTTTGCTTCTTTTTAAAAAAAAATAATGGAATGTTTCTGTTAAGTAATATTTGCTATCTTCAGTATTTAGAGCACTTTCATTCACTTTCACGTGGAAGTCTCACACGGTGCGTTTCACCCGCTCGTTTCTTCCACGCACCTGCAAGATGTGGAATGACCTTCCTCCGGGGGGTTTTTCCGGTGGGCTTCAAACTGAACGCCTTCAAGAGAGGTGTAATAGTGTAGTAATAAGTGTAATATAAAAAAGGTACGGCTCAAAAGTTCCACCCTGTACAGATAATTAGGTATGTATTACCCGTGCGCGATAAGTTGGGACCTGAGCGCGGTGACGTCATATTGGCGTGGTTGTACCGCCCGCAAAAAAGCGAACATAACAAGCAGCCGCCCGCTTGTTATGTTCGCCGCCCGCCGCCGTTTAGCCGCCCGCAAAGTGATGCGAACGGTACAATACGGGCGCCATCGGGGAAGTGCAGGGGAAGCGGTCGGGGAGTCGCATTCCTAGCAGGTCCCAAGTTATCGCGCACGAGTAATAGTTACATATTAGTATACTTTACAATCTCAGAGAATAAATAGTTAATTTTAGTCCCCGCCTGCGATTATCAAAATGTACAAACTTAAAATAAAATATATACTACAACAAATTTATGGCCCTGGTGTAAAGTGGTAACCATCGCCTATAACAGAGAAATGCATTTAACAACAGGAACAAATAGCTATGTATACAAGACTGTGCGATGAAAAGTTGCAGGACTTGATGAACAAATATAATTTGGAATGTTTACATTTAGAAATTTATTTTGATGAGATAAACCAACATAAATATATAAGTGAGCTATACGATGATATTGTGAGAGCTTTGCAATTAGCTGCAGAGGAGAGTGTTAATGTTAAAGTTAAGAAAGGTCAGAAAATAGTGGGGTGGAATTTCCACGTCAGGCGGTCACATGTTAAGGCTAGGGAGAAATTTTCCTTGTGGGTGCAATATGGTAGGCCACGCTCAGGATATCATTATGAATGCTGGCTCGACATCGCAGCGCAGGTTATTTTGTTGAGTTTTCGAAAGAAATAAAAAAGTTAAATAGTAAGAAATGTTAATCTTTAAGTATAGAAGGGGAAAAAAATTAAAAAACTTTAGCAAATGCATTTCGAAATCAATTTGATGTAGTAAAAAAAAAAACGAAGCAATAGTAAGGATAGTAATACTAAATTGCGGATCAGGCATGTCTCGGAGTCTCACCACGTTACAGCTACGTCCAAAGAAATAGAATCTGTTCTCAGAAATATGAAGCGTGGTAAGTTGCCGGGACATGATGGCCTAAGCATAGAACATCTGTTGTATGCGGGCCAGCATGTCTGTGGATTGTTAGCGCGGTTTTTCACTCACTGTGTGAGGTATTGCTACTTACCCGAGGAGCTCATCCGCATGCTGGTTGTTCCATCACTAAGAATAAAACGGGGGATATCTCGAGCATAGCCAACTATAGACCTATATCCTTAGCAACGATACTGGCGAAGGTGCTTGAGCGCTTTATTCAGTCTCACATGAGCGGCCTAAGTATAGACAACGGACAGTTTGGCTTCCGTCCTCAAGTCTCAACAGATAAGGCTATTTTTTTCTTTAAAACAGGTTGTCTGCTACTACATACAAAACAACACTACTGTGTACGCTTGTTTCTTAGACCTCAGCCGTGCTTTTTACACCATAAACCACGACCTGCTTTGGAGGAAGCTGCGTGTTTCAGACGCGAGTGTCCCGGCTGAGGTTGTTGACCTCTTAGAGTATTGGTACCGGAATCAGACCAATAACGTCAGGTGGGGCGCAGAGCTGTCGGAGAGCTATCGGCTTTCTTGTGGCATGAGGCAGGGGGAGCTCACCTCTCCTGATCTTTTCAACGCCTACGTGAACGGGTTGATCGGGAAACTGAGCAGCACCCCAGTAGAGCTCAGGTTGGATGACAGGTATGTAAACAACCTGAGTTACGCTGATGACATGGTGCTGCTTAGTCCCTAGATTAAAGGACTAAGAAAACTTCTCTTGATTTGCGAGGCGTACGCGAAAGAGCATGATCTCATTTACAATGCAAAAAAGACGGAAATGGTGATTTTCAGATTGGGAAAGGGACCTGAAATAGTTCCTGAGGTCTATCTTAACGGACAGCCCGTAAGAACAGTTGAGCAGTTCAGGTACCTTGGACACATCGTTACATCTAACTTAAAGGACGACGCTGACATAGAGCGGCAACGTAGGGCTTTGTGTGTAGTAGGCAATATGATAGCCAAAAAGTTCTTTAAGTCATCGACTGACGTGAAAATAACACTCTTCAGATCCTTCTGCCAGTCGTTCTACACATGTCAACTCTGGACAGATTATACTAGAAGTCGCACAGCGGTATACGAGTGGCTTACAATAACGTCTTCAGACACATGATGGGTCTGAGGCGCTATTGTAGCGCTTCGGAAATGTACGCAGAGGCTGGGTTTGACTCTTTCAATGCGATCCAAAGAAAGAGGATCGCCTCCTTCATGTCCAGAGTCGACATGTGTAAAAACACAATCATCAAGAGTCTGGCGGATAGACTGATGCTGACGGCAGCTTATCGACGTTGGGTGGAAATAGCCACCTAACCTAAGTACCTAATTTTTAAATATTTTTTATTGTATTTTTATTATCGTGTAATTGTTTTAATTTGCTTTTTTGAATTTTAGTTTAGTGTAGATTATAAAATATTGATCACTGTGTCTGAAATAAAGAATTATTATTATTATTTAAGGTCACGCACCAGAAATGTACCCTAGAATGTGAATGTTTAGAGCACTTTCAAACACCCAACATTTTGACAGTTCCCACCCTATACATTTTAGTAGTTCTAATGGACATAGTCAAAACTCCACTTAAGGCGAATATTGGCTGATTGGTCTTATTTGGAGGCTTTCTCCTCAGGGAGGAATCAGTGTTATGTGTTAAAAAAAATATATGTCATTCATTGACTTTTTATCTGCAAAGTGAACATACAAAAAAGTTCTACTTATTTATTTACTATGAGAAAAAAAAATTACAAAATGTAGCTGTTTTGTAATTTTTCTTTCATTTAAATGTGAGCAAAGACTATACCTTCAAGTTGAACAAATGATTCTATGCTGCGACGGTCTTTCACGTGGCAATTAATTATTTTTAATTTTTCCGAATAATTTGCGAGCGTACCCTTACAACGCGGTGGTTACGCGGGTGACGGGCAGCAGTGTACCGCTGTTTGTTGTACGGGAGGGTTGTGCTCGTCTGCCTCGCACTCACCTTTTTGCTGGTCGGTTAGATGAATGTGGCGGAAGGTGCGGGGCCGAAACAATAGCTACGCCCATTCGCTTAAGGTCATCGGCTACGGTTAGCGTCTTAAATACGAATCTTTCAAACAGAATAGAAACTAGACGTAAAGATCTTGAGTCACCTCTATGCCCGAGATTGAATGTTGCCAAACATGACTCTCGGACTTTTTAACTCACTGCCTATTGATATGAGAGTTAACGAAAGTCCTTTCACTTTCAAGTCAACACTTAAACAGCTATTGTTGAAGGGGTGATTCTATACAATTGATGATTTTATAACATTTATTAATTAAATAGTATTTTTCTAATGTGTAGGTTATTTAAATGAATTTGTGACATAATTGTTATAATTCTAAGTAATATTATTTTAAGTGGGCAAGACCTGGAGCCGACTCGTTCAAGATCGCCGTGCATGGTATTGCATGGAGGAGGCCTACACCCAGTTTTGGGTGCCCAAAATAAATTAATTAAGTGAAATATAACTAATATAATTGAATAATAATAATAACTGTAATATATATAATTGAATGATAATTATTTATTGAATGAATGAAATTATTAAATTTTATGTAAATAGTTAATAAATGGGAATTAAGTCTTTATTTGTTTTTTTATTTTATTTAATATAATTTTTATTTTATTGTTGATATTTATTGTTATTTTCACGTTTCTTTATGTTTAGGGTATATTTGTTCTATTTTAGTATTAATAATTAAAATTTTATGACATTTGTTAATAATTAATAATGAAATAAAATGATAAATGAATGTTCTTGAATAAATGAAATGTCTCTTTTCAGTATTAAATCAGTTCGTTTGTATAGAGTGTCAGGAACCAGGTTATAAATTTGATAAGAAAACTCTTTATTGCACTAATAAAATATGTAATACATAGGCGAACTTAATGCGTATTAGCATTTTCTTCCAGATAACCTATGTGTATGGTTATATCAAGAGGGAAACTAATAGACTCTACACTTTCCAGTTTTTGGGAGTTTGGTCGCGTTAAAATTGATGTGGGTGGTTGAAGAAATTCACTAGAAAATTCAATATTTTTTTTATTTTTAATTTTCTAAATATTAACCATATCGCGAGGGCTATGCTCGGGGTTTCTCTACGGGATTGAATCAGAAATGAGGAGATACGTAGGAGAACACAAGTCACCGACATAGCCCGACGGATTAGCACGTTGAAGTGGCAATGGGCAGGCCATATAGCGCGCAGAACGGATGGCCGTTGGGGCCGGAAGGTTCTCGAGTGGAGGCCACGGACCGGCAAGCGCAGCGTAGGACGTCCACCTACAAGATGGACTTGGTAAGAACCGCAGGTCGGCGTTGGATGCAGGCTGCTTCGAACCGCAGTTCCTGGAGATCAATGAGGGAGGCCTTTGTCCAGCAGTGGACGTCCTACGGCTGATATGATGATGATGATGATGATGAACCATATCGCACAGAAAAATAATCAATTTGAAATAGGTAATTCGAAACTTTCTAATAAGAGAAAAGCGATTATCATAACTTTTATTGCATATAATTTTAGATAATGCTAATCGAATAAAACCCGACATAATGCATGTATTCAAACATTTGCAAAAAATAAAAATATATGGAGCTTTTCGTAAGTTTTCTGCAATATTACTAAGGTCCATTGTACATTGAGTTGTATCTCGTCCAGTTTGCCCAAATACTATTCCCTCTTATTATCTTTCGGTTATTAAAATACATAGCTGGCTTTCCACTATCAAGATACGAGATTGATAGTTTTGATTGGCTATTGTAGCATACCTATATCTATAACCTACAATAGCCAATCAAAACATAAATTACATCTCAGTGCAAACAATTCCATTCAAATACAATACAAAATTATGTAATACACATTTTTGACGACCTTCGTGGCGCAGTGGGCGATTAGCCGGCTGAGACTCAGAAGGTAGCGGGTTCGATTCCCGCCGCGGAAAATGTTTTTGCATGATCTGCAGATATTTGTTCTGGGTGTTTTTCTATATATTATAAATATGTATTTACAAAAAATTGTATATAAGCTCCAGCTTTATTGTTGTTATGGGGGACTTCAATGCAAAGCTAGGCATGAGAAGCGATGATGAGTTGAGAGTAGGGCAATTTTGATATGGGCAACGGAACCCCAGGGGACAGGCTGGCCGATTTTCTGGAGAAAAAAGGACTCTTTATGATGAATTCTTTTTTCCAGAAGCCGCCTCACAGGAAAAGGACCTTGATGAGTCCCAACGGTTCCACGAGAAATGAGATTGATTTCATCTTGACCAACAAGAAACGAATATTCAATGACGTCTCTGTGATTCACAGGGTGAAAACCGGCAGTGATCACCGAATTGTTAGAGCCACATTGAATATGAACGTTAAACTTGAAAGGTCCCGTTTTATGAAGTCTACGCTCCGACCCACTCGCGCACATATCCAAAAAGGGTCATCGCGAACCGTCTCGAACGCAGGTTTGATGACTTCCAGCCTCCCGAACAAGCCGGGTTCCGTAAAGGCTACAGTACCATAGACCACATACATATGCTGCGGCAAATCATACAGAAGACCGAAGAGTATAACTTGCCGCCATGTCTCGCGTTTGTGAACTATGAGAATGCCTTCGATTCGATCGAAACACGGACAGTGCTTGAGTCTCTCCAACGATGCCGTATTGACTATCGGTACATCGAAGTGTTGAAGTGTTTATATAAAAACGCCACTATGTCAGTCCGAGTACAAGAACAGAGCTCGAAGGCGATTCCCTTAAAAAGGGGCGTAAGACAGGGAGATGTCATCTCTCCAAAACTGTTTACGACTGCTTTGGAAGATGCCTTCAAGCTTCTGGAATGGAAAGGACTGGACATCAATATTAACGGCGAATACATCACTCATCTTCGGTTTGCCGACGATATTGTGGTCATGGCAAAGTTGATGGAAGAGCTCAGCACGATGTTCAAAGGCCTCAATCGAGTCTCCCCATGGGTAGGGCTTAAAATGAACATGGACGAAAATTATGTTGAATTTCCATGTCGTGCCTGCCCCAGTTATGGTTGAGAACTCGGCTCTTGAAGTTGACGCGTATGTATACCTAGGACAAACAGTCCAATTAGGTAGGTCCAACTTCGAGAAAGAGGTCAATCGTCGAATCCAACTCGGATGGGCAGCGTTTGGGAAACTTCGCAACGTCTTTTCGTCCAACATACCTCAGTGCCTTAAGACGAAAGTCTTCAATCAGTGTATGTTATCAGTGATGACATATGGAACCAAGACGTGGTCCTTTACTATTGGCCTTATGAATAAGCTCAGAGTCGCTCAACGAGCTATGGAGAGGGCTATGCTCGGGGTTTCTCTACGGGATCGAATCAGAAATGAGGAGATACGTAGAAGAACTCAAGTCACCGGTTCTCGAATGGAGGCCACGGACCGGCAAGCGCAGCGTAGGATGTCCACCTACAAGATAGACAGACGACTTGGTAAGAACCGCAGGTTGGCGTTGGATGCAGGCCGCTCCAACCGCAGTTCCTGGAGATCAATGAGGGAGGCCTTTGTCCAGCAGTGGACGTCCTACGTCTGATATGATGATGATGATGAGTATATAAGTATTCTACCAGTTATCTGGTTCCCATAGTACAAGCTCTGCTTAATTTGAGGCTAGATAGCGCTGTGTGAAATGTAAAGAATAAAAAAAATTGTAATACGTGAAATTCAAATAATATTATTAGCTAGTTAATTCCAGATTAATTCTTCAAATGGGACAAGGCTCTGCATAAAGTTATGCAGAATTGTCTATTACAAATGTGCTCTAACTCCAAGGACCGAGCCCTCCTCCTAGCTGTTTCCAAATAGGATTCAAAGCTTTTCAAGGACTTCCTTCTCGCAATAGTTAATCTTCCGTAACTTTCTGGTTTTCTTTTTGATTACGGTTGGTTCCGCCCCTCTTCAGATGCAGTGTGGTATGGCAGTCGGTGTGATCCATTTCGGGTGAGATCCGAGAGCTAACGGTTATTTGGATCAACGCATACCCGTGTTGCAATTCAGGGGGCAATCCTACCAGCCACCTTATTGTTTTACTTTGAACATACAGTTGAAATATCAAAATCGATGATCGATTTTATCTTCAGCTTCCAATCTTGGGATATGTGCATGAATGTTAATAAAGTTAATAATTCTCAAGAACGGAAAATGACGAGGAAATACATAATCGATTTTGACATCTCTTTAACCCCACTGGTAGTGATCTGGAGCAGTTAAGCTATCGTTAGGTAGATCGTTTGCAACGGTGATTAGATCTTAAACTTTATATTTCTTATAAATACTTAGGTAAGTATATTCATCCATGTTAATTCATCCATTCAATTTAAAATGAGTTTTATATCGTCCACAGTTTTTTTCTTATATCCTTGTTCAACAATCTCTGAAGAAAATGGCCGCCAAAGCCAGAAAATCAAACACAAAAAAGACTGGAGCTTGAAAGACCACCTCAAAAAATTTGAACCATCAAGCGTCCTAGAGCGTATTGAAAAATTGCGAACCGCTGCAAAAGGGAAATTTACTGATAGCATGTACGTAGAGAATATGCTGAACGGTATAGACGAAGCTGACTATTTACTAAATCTCAGAGTTCCGAACTATTCAGCTTCAGGTAGAAAACAGAGCAAACACGACAATCCTTATGCTTTCATTTTTCCCACAGACATCCCTAAAGACGTTTTTAATTTAAGGCCGAGGCTAATGGCTCTGATGCAGACGGCAATCTACCAAGCAAGGGATGCAATGGGCATCATGCAAATTATGCGAGAAAAGTATACCTATCAGGGCGACTCAAGGTTCAAACTATACAAAATGGGGTTCTTGATGTGTAAGACGGATAATACTGTAAAGACATATTCGAAGTTCGCGTTTCGAGCCTATAAGCTGTGTCTGCTGGGGCGAACTCGTCAGATGCATAGACTGACTTTATATGATGCATTGTTGACACATGAAAGACTACTGCACCTTCTGTTCCACGCCCAGCTGCTGACAGACGTGGTCATCAAGAACGACGAAAGCTGCAGGAAGACCTTGGATGAATACAATAATGAACGACTTGAACATTGGAAATTTGAAGATTAACCTTTATATTTCTCTATCTTTTATCTACATTCCTACTTACCGAATTTCACGAAATCTATACAAATACTCGCTCGATCAATAATGTATACAAAATGCAAAAATCAAAGAGAATAAGGTTAAACCACAAAGTTTGAATTAGTGGAACGTGATTTTAATTTTAATAATTAAATAAATAAGAGTCAAACTTTGCATATTACATATCAAGGTACATATTGACATGGGATACCTACTCATTCTGTCTGATAATAACCCCCTAGGGTTGAAAAGGGATGTGTTTGTTGGTTTTTAATAACATGATTCGTTTTTAATACACAAGGTATATAATTAAGGTTCTATTACAAGGTATTCCAGGTATTCGCTATTCAGCGATAAGACCTCCAATTGTATCACATAGTTTTACGGTGTTCTTTTTAGTTGTATTGGCATAAGGTGTACAATAAAGAATTATCTAATCTAATTTTTCCATCCAAAGGTTGTCTTGAAGAGATCGCTTATAGCGATAGTACCGCCTATTGTACTTACCTTTATTTTTGTGTATTTCTTTGTATGTTTAATTTTGTTTAGTGTGCAATAATGAGTATATATATCTTTCTATCTACAGAATCTACGCAGTAGAAAGGTCGTATTTGGATTATTTTAAATTGTTTTGCGAGATACTTTATTAAGTACTTGACCATGAGGTTTTATACCCGTATGCCTGAAGTTGATTGACACAGGGCAGAGCATCGTAGGGCACGTGTCTAAGGTGCGTGACCTACGAGGCAATACTTTGCTATAGGTGATGGTTACCACTTAACATCAGGTTATGCTTGTTCAATATCCAGGTAGTATAAAAAATATATATAATGACCACTAGGGTCTGACGATAGAGCCCGGAAGGAATAAACAGAACTTATAAGTTATAATAACAGACAAGTAACAGGAGTAACAGGATAACAGCACATTAAGCATGTGTATTTGTAGTTGTATTGGATACTTATATGTGTGTATGTATAAATGTATATAGGTATATTTAATATTTAGTGTGCGTGTGTGGTTATGGTTGTTGTGTAGGTTATCTTAATATTTTTTATTGTAATTCTTTATATTTAAAATCATGGTCCTATTTAGTGCGTACGTAGATAAGTGATTTACGTCGTTAATGTATAAGTATTTTTTTTATACTACTTATATGACAAACGAGCATGCAGTCCACCAGATGTAAAGTGGCTACTGCAGTCCATGGATATCCACATAGAATTCAAAACAAGCTATTATGTTGTCTTGATCTCTATGTGGATACGTTGCAATACTATAGAACTTAGCTGTTATGCCTATGTGCCAATAATTACAGGAACATACCATTACCATCTAACCGGAACACAGCAGCTTAAGTACTGCTATTTGGCGGCAGATAAAGGTAAGGCGGTGGTGCCCACTTCCTCGAGCCCGTTCACAAAAGCTCTACCACCAATACAAAAGCATAAACTTATAAAATGAATTATAAAATGTAAATCCTTTATTGGCTGTAAGTTTTAACATAAGATACACCTGTATTATACTAAGAGCTGTAGATTTTATTCGAAATAAAATAAAATATAACAGTAGTAGGATTGTGTTTGAGTTTTTTTATTGTTTTGTGAAACATAACGTTAAGTTAGTGCTTCCCTAATGCATCTTTCCCGTGCTAGCCGATTGATGTATTATGTTAACCAATTTATTAATTTGATTTATATAAATACGGGATTTATCACGTACCGTCTTATCGGTGTTTCGACCGACAATGTTTCGGTTCAATTCGTGAACCTTCATCAGGGTGAGTGCGATCCGCTCCGAATAACGTCTCGCCTCGCACGACGTAGTGCGAGGCGAGACGTTATTCGGATACGAATTGAACCGAAACATTGTCGGTCGAAACACCGATAAGACGGCACGTGATAAATCCCGTATTTATAATAATGATTGAAATCAATCACGAAAGTTTTCTAAGTAAAATTGATTTATATATACTTATGTTCCGTCGGGCTATGTCGGTGACTTGAGTTCTCCTACGCATCTCCTTATTTCTGATTCGATACCGTAGAGAAACCCCGAGCATAGCCCTCTCCATCCTCCTCTCTTGGCCACGGACCGGGAAGCGCAGTGTAGGACGTCTACCTACAATATGGGCAGACGACTTGGTAAGAACCGCAGGTCGGCGTTGGATGCAGGCCGCTTCCAACCGCAGTTCCTGGAGATCAATGAGGGAGGCCTTTGTCCAGCAGTGGACGTCCTACGGCTGATATGCTGATGATGATGATGATACTTATGTTCTGACTTGATTAATTTAATTACTTAATACTTACATATACTATTTTGACATTTTGTACTATTTTATTTTGATTTAACCTATATTTTCCCACTGCTGGGCAAAGGTCTCCCCCCTGTTCCTCCACATCTCACCAGCCATCTTGGAACGCATCGAGGTCGTCACACCAACGCTTCCTCGGCCTGCCCCGGCTTCGACGCCCATCTGCAGGCACCCATTGTGTGACGACTGTTGCCCATTTGTCTGTGACCATACGACTGACGTGACCCGTCACGTACGTGTCACCAATATCTGAGATGCCGGTCTTCGCGCGCAGTGTGGTATTGCGGATCCAGTCGATTCTCTTTACCCCTAACACGCTGCGTTCCATGGCTCTTTGGCAAACCTTGAGTTTAGACTTTTGAGATTCTGTCAATGAACAAGTTTGGGCACCATAGTAAGGACGGGCAGAATACACATGTCGATGAGTTTACGCTTGGGATGTGACAAGGGAAGGTCTCCCTTCATTGGCGTCTTCAAGGACCAGAAGCTCCTCCAGGCATTTTCGACGCGGCGATCGACCAATTTATCTTGCCTGTTTTTGAAGGAGACAATCTGGCCCAAGTAGAATTTCTACTATGACTAAATTATTATATTTTGACACAACATGACATATCTACCACGACACATATTATTCTCACTTGACAACACAATACTCTAAAGGTCTAGTGGCTAAATGGAGCGGTCTCGACAGAATATCAGCGCTTACCATCACGGCGGGCATAATGCTGAGTTGAGTCCCATTTATTGCTGTAGCACACAGTATCTACCAAGTTCTCCCTTATTTTTTGTTTATGTTTTACGTTTAACGGAGGTTTTTCCTGTGGGCTTCAAAATGAACGCCTTCAAGAGAGGTGTAAATAGGATATTAAGTGCTAGGCAACGCGACTGCGGTACCACGAGTGCTGCAGGAGTTTATAGGCGGCGGTGACAACTTAACATCAGGAGGCCCGTCGGCTTGTGTATCTACAAGTTTAATATAAAAAAATGTTCATACTATTTAATTGTTTATTTTTTTTTGTATTTCCTGTCTTATAATGTAACTGTTTTGTATATTGTGTGCTACTGTAGTGAATAAATGATTGTCTATGTCTAAGTAGGATTGACTACCTGAGTCGGGGAAGATCGACAGTTCATTATAAATGTTAAAGAAGTGGTGTGTTTAGGTTGTTTGATAAAACGCAAATGTAGAGCTTCAGAAGTCTCGCCGGATACATATGTAGTACATAATAATAATCTAAATACATGAGTCATGATCATAGTCTTGAACCCACAATAGAATTCCCTGTATCATCTACGGTAACCGCTTACCATAAAATACAATAGACCCATAATATTATATTATGATACAAGTTAGCTAAGTAGCTCATTATACACGAGGCTGTGGTTTGCAGCCCGAGCCGTAGGCGAGGGCGTAAATCAGCCGAGTGTCTAGTGAGCAAGTTGCTTACGAGTTTCATACGCACTTTTTAAACACACTTGCGAGGAAAAAATAAACATGTATAGCATAAATCGTTTAATTATTAAAACAATTGGGGAATGAACCACTTTCAAAACGATATTGGATTGGTTTTGATGGCGATTTCACAGTTTATCTTACTTACTTACGTCATCTTACTTCACTTACTTCTTGTGTAAATGTCGCCGACAAAGGTAAATCATACAATTTACTGGAAGGAGAAGGCACCAAATAACTCATGCTACGAGATGTACATGGTTGTGAGTTACAGTACGTTTTGATATCAACACAATGTTTGAGCTTAACCATGCTTCTTAACATGGAATAGATGCACCACAGGGAGCTGGGTTTGTATGTATTAGCGAGTTCAGAGAAATACGCTAAAACACATTTTCAGAAAATGACTGGGTTTCTTTTGTTGCTTTTCCATTGTATGAAACTATCGTAAGCAGATAAGTACTTTGCTCTAGATTTTGAAGGTATTATTTGCTTTCATTTGCATTTCGTGCTGCATTTAGTATTTTTGGCGGGGTTAAATCTATCAATTGTTAATCTTCTGTACTAAAACTTGATATTTTACAATTATTTACCACACATCAACAAATGCGATACAAACAAAAAATGGAAAATGGCGTGCAAGTTTTTTTTTTTTGCACGCGCCAAATGTAAGTTGATTGATTACTTATATCCATACAGCCTACTTCAAAATTATAATTTTAGTGATAAAATGCAAATATTTTATAATACATTTATGTGAATTATTAGTATTTTAATAATAATAAATGTTTTTTCGTCTTAATTAGGGATACATTTATTTATTCCAAAAATGTAATAGGATTTTCATCGGCATAAAACCTCTTTGTTGTTATAAAAACAGTATAAGCCGGTTAAATGGAAAATGCTCTGTTTACTCGCATATTACTGCAGTTAGGTACTAACTTAACTTTGTAGGGATAATTCTAATAAGCACTAGTGTGTAATATTATTACGCACGCGTGTGTTATAGTTCGATTTATGGCCCTAATAACGATGTGTTATGTGTGTGTTGAAAATATATCTTGTAAAAGAGAACCTGCAATCTAATGCCTATTAAAATTTTATACAATCATAATGATTTTGAAATAACTAATAATGAACTTCATTTTCACAAATAATGCTGTACTTATACACAATACCAGCATGCTGGTTCTTCTCCTATGCTCAGGTAAGAGATAGTTTTTTATCTAAAATAAATATTCTTTTAACCACAATCTCAACTGATGGTAAGCGATTATGAGGTGGATGGAGCACAAAGATCTATAAAGACACGTATTCATTCTTTTTTTTATTATGTGGTTCTTCAATGAAAATCATCAAATTCACAGGTCATAGAACACTCATTGTTCTCGTAAGTGTCGAGAATCGCCCCTCTTAGGGTAACCTACTAGTTCTGGAAAACCCTATATCTACATATGGTAATTAAAAAATATGAACAGAAATAATAATACAATTATGACCAAGGGGCACCGGGGCCCATCGCGTTTTCAAAATTATTTTTGGGTATGGCCGAAGCGACGTGTGATCCGAGAGCTGGCGCTTATCTGAGTCAACGCTTATGCATTGGGATTCAGCGAGGCAATGCGGCCAGTGTCTTGGGGACACTTCCGTCAGGTCATGGTTTGCCACGGTCTATAGATATACATAGATAGATAAATTATTTATTGCACACCATTAAAAAATAAAACAAACAAAAGAGAATACACAATTAAATCAAATGCACAATGGGTATATCGCTAATAGTGTATATACAGGGTTTTTGGTAATATACTGACGATATTCAAGTGACGATTTCTCAAAACAAAAAAAGGCTTCTGGAAAAAAAAACTATTAATAATATTATAAAATTTTAA
This sequence comes from Philereme vetulata, assembly GCA_918857605.2. Classification (NCBI taxonomy): domain Eukaryota; kingdom Metazoa; phylum Arthropoda; class Insecta; order Lepidoptera; family Geometridae; genus Philereme; species Philereme vetulata. Next base: position 2,994,677 of record OU975444.1, read on the forward strand.
AGAAAATCGACTAAGTTTAGGCCATTAATTCGATATAAAGCTTACTGCCTACTCTTGCAACCGACATCCAAAAATAAAGGCCGATTAGATATCTCTTTCGGAAATGGCTGCGGGTTTTGGGTTAGAAAGGGACAACAAGAGATATCTCGAGACGTCACCAATACAGTATCTGTGGTTATATGGCAAGCATTATGCAATAGCACAACTTTATATGTATATAATAAAGTGTTTGTTTATACAAGCCAAAATAAATTTCACATTTATATGGTAAACATTTCACAAATTTATTTAAAATAACCCCTTTCATTTTTGAGCGTATATTATCAAACAACCTGTATAGACCTAAACATACACATTTATTTATTTACTTCTTAAACACAAAAACAATACATTTAGAACATACAGAGAAGAGAGATATAAAAGCGGAAAAGCGAAAAACGTAACTTAAAAAACAAAAACAGAAGAGATTTTAGTACTGTGTGCTAATGGGCCTCGCTCGACTCAGCATTATGCCGCCGTAATGATAGACGCTAGTATTCTGTTGAGACCACTCCAAATCAGCCACTAGACTATTATGGTTCAACTTTATAAGTCTTTATTCAGTACATGATGCAAAAATAAATATATTTTAACAAAACTAAGCATGCTAAAAGGAAAAATGAAACGAATGTAAAGTAGGAATATATAAATAGATAGTTGAAATGAAATGAAAAATATTTTATTTAGAAACAAAAACCACACCTTATGACTAATATGTTTAAAACAGATAATTTTTAATGAACTTATTGTTGAGAGAGCTTAATAACTAAAAGGTTTAGTCGCTGGTATTCACACTAGGCCAAGCCTGTATCGTGAAGATCTTGAAATTCTTATATAGATTATTCAGTTGTTTAAACCTCGGACTAATAAATTAAATTAATAATGTTTGAAATATATATATATAAAACAGTTTAAAATAACAATTGAAAACCTATATACTAATATAACCTAAATTTATAATGCATAAATAAATATATATACAACTTCTAATAAAGTGTTAAATATAAATATGTATATAATATATTTAAATATATATAAGTAATATAATGTAAATGCATAGGATACATATTTGGGACTTTTAGGTTGTAACACTCAGAATAGTCTCAGTATCAGCGTACGTCAGAGTAGTTAGCCACTTTTGTATTTTTAGTTTTGCTTGTCTTACAGATTTATTTTTTAGATCGCAAAATTTTAAAACATTATTATAAACACATGCTCTTACATACAGACCAAACCGTTGCGCAAAGGATGTATTGATAGGCGTGGTAGGAATTTTAAAGAGTTATAGTAATATATAAGGTTTAATTTTAAGTTATAGTCTCACTTTATATAGTTCCCTAACCTCCACCCTAGAAAAACCCTGTTTTATATATAGAGAACATCTCTATATATAAAAATGAATGCCTATTTCCCTAGGTCACGCAATCACGCGTGAACGGCTGGACCGATTTCGATAATTCTTTTTTGTTGTATTTCTTATTGTCAGGAGAAGGTTCATATGAAAGAAAAAATTAAAAAAATCTCGCGCAAAATTTGAAAATTTAAGAATACTTAACCACCATAATCTAACCTTAGCGCTTTTATAATGTAACCTTATGACGTTTGACATAGAATTGACAGAATGCGTGCTGCAAATATCGTCGAAGAGGATGTAAAAATAATGAATATCGTTTGAAACAGTTGCTTCGTTAGGAGTTATCACGAGATATTGTCTATATATATAAAAATGAATTGCTGTTCGTTAGTCTCGCTAAAACTCGAGAACGGGTGGAGCGATTTTGGTATTGAATTATTTGTGGAAGTCATTCATTTTCACATACATAATGATGGCCGGGGACAATAATTGACAATACTACCATGGTGACGTATATTGACAGCCCGCGTTATATGCATGTCAAGGCGGTAGTAATAAAATAAATTCCACTAAGGTCCACTAGTAATAAAATAAATTAATTTATCAACAATATCCAGATTAAATTGCAATTGGTTGTTTAGAGTAGTGGGTAGAGTAGGTATTATTATCAAATGTAGATGAGGTCAGATATGATTATGAATGTAGTTATGGGGTAATGTAGAATTGTATACGTTACACCAGGTGGTTGTTGGTTTTTTACCTTTTATTCAAGTAAATAGAGTAAATTTAATATTTTTAGGCTAAAAAACAGTACTATCTGAAAATAAAGTACCATTTATTTACCAGACTATTTCTCTTCCATACATATTTTTGAAATAAAACTTCTTTACGCACGCTTGACTTGGGGAGTAAGCGTTACGAAAAATGCGAACGGAAGTTGAGAGGAAGGTATAAGTTAGTGAAGATAGAAGGAAAGCGAGTTATGTATTTTTAAACGTTAAGCGTCTGTCCAGAATGAACATAGACTGATCGACCTACAGACGTGTGGACAATTTTCTGATTGAACAATTTTATAAATTAATATTTTGAAAGAAGTTTTACTTCAGTTGTGTCGTCTAAAGCACACTCGTTTTTTTATTTGTTGCTTCTAGCAACATCCAACAAATATTTGTTACCTACTCTTAAATATATTAACGGCATCTTTACAATCAATCCCTAAATTTACATATAGTGTAATTATATAGTTAGTTTTTTATTAGGTCAAGTGACGCTCTATTGCGTTCATCCCGCCACTTAGCATTCATCAGAGAAAAACTCAACAACAACAGAGATAGCAGAAACGACACATTTTTTTCTCAATTCGCAACGTTACATGATATTGATATTGACGTTTTACTTACGTTTCAAAGCAGTCCGTTCCGTTACACGTAAAATATAGCAGTCCATTTAAAAAATCTTCACAAGAAAAAATAAAGTATTTTCACGTGCCCTCATAAAGTACGATTGGCCAAAATAGAGTACAATACTATATTATCAAGTACCCTAGGGGTGGCAACCCTAGGTGTTACGCTATACTTATATGAAGTGTATGGAAGAAGGAGGTGAACATATTACATGTATGGGTGAAGTCAGGCGTATCTTTAGTATAGTACGAGTTGGCAAGATACGTTGTTGTTGCGTACGATCCAACTTTATAAATCGTGCTAGTTTGTTTGAGTAGGCGTGGGCGTGGGCGTGGGCGTGGGCGTCACGCCCACGCCCACGCCCACGCCCACGCCCACGCCCACGCCCACGCCCACGCCCACGCCCACGCCCACGCCCACGCCCACGCCCACGCCCACGCCCACGCCCACGCCCACGCCCACGCCCACGCCCACGCCCACGCCCACGCCCACGCCCACGCCCACGCCCACGCCCACGCCCACGCCCACGCCCACGCCCACGCCCACGCCCACGCCCACGCCCACGCCCACGCCCACGCCCACGCCCACGCCCACGCCCACGCCCACGCCCACGCCCACGCCCACGCCCACGCCCACGCCCACGCCCACGCCCACGCCCACGCCCACGCCCACGCCCACGCCCACGCCCACGCCCACGCCCACGCCCACGCCCACGCCCACGCCCACGCCCACGCCCACGCCCACGCCCACGCCCACGCCCACGCCCACGCCCACGCCCACGCCCACGCCCACGCCCACGCCCACGCCCACGCCCACGCCCACGCCCACGCCCACGCCCACGCCCACGCCCACGCCCACGCCCACGCCCACGCCCACGCCCACGCCCACGCCCACGCCCACGCCCACGCCCACGCCCACGCCCACGCCCACGCCCACGCCCACGCCCACGCCCACGCCCACGCCCACGCCCACGCCCACGCCCACGCCCACGCCCACGCCCACGCCCACGCCCACGCCCACGCCCACGCCCACGCCCACGCCCACGCCCACGCCCACGCCCACGCCCACGCCCACGCCCACGCCCACGCCCACGCCCACGCCCACGCCCACGCCCACGCCCACGCCCACGCCCACGCCCACGCCCACGCCCACGCCCACGCCCACGCCCACGCCCACGCCCACGCCCACGCCCACGCCCACGCCCACGCCCACGCCCACGCCCACGCCCACGCCCACGCCTACGGATAGGGTTTCCCATAGGCGACCTTTAATATGACACGCTGTGTCTAGTGGAAGCAATATGACAGGACTGACTGACACAGTGGTATGTATACTAGTCAGATAGTTTGCAGGTCCGCAAAGGTTCGAAGCTGTTTGAAAATGTGAAGTCATTTTCTTAGTCTTCGGCATAGTGTATGTAAATAATTGCAAATAATTAAAGACATCAACTTTGAAACATGTTTAGCAGTATTAAGAAGTGGAAACGCGGAGTTACCTCCAGATGTACTTCAACTGATGTACGGACAATTGGCTTCGCTCGACGACTTCTACGTGCCACAAACTGACGAGAGAATCAGTGACGCTGAAATGGACAGAATATCGAAACTAGACATTAGAGAACTATTATTAAGGTGCGCGACACTGTCTAATAACGAACCTAAAGAGATTTTTCACACCACCTGCTCGACAATTGTCAAATATGTCACGTAAACCTCACCGAAAGCAGGTGATTAAATCCCTACGGCTGAGCCGGGAGTTTTGAGGAATTCCAAATTCCTCATCTGTATTATAATATGAACCAAAAAGACCCACACAATCAGAACAAATTTGTAAATCGTACTAACCTCTGCACAGAATGCACCAACCTAGATTTAGTGTTTATTGCCTCGCAGAAAGTGTGAAAAGTAGAGTTTTCTCCTCGTGGATAGAGCTGTCTGTATCTTGGGCTTGCTTATATTCCTCTCTGAACTCAGGATTCTAGTAACTCCCTCGCTCCGCTCGTGAGTTAACTCTCTGCGTTCCAAGATGGCTGGTGGGACGTGGCAAGTGGTCGTGAGATATGGAGGAACATGGGGCAGACCTTTGCCCAGCAGTGGGAAAGTATATAGATTCATCATCATCATCCACAGCCTGACTTCACCCATTGTTGGGTATTAGGCCTCCCCAAGTTTGTGCCATCCACCACAATCCTGCGCTACAGGTGTACAGGTTAAGAGTTGCACAGAGAACCATGGAGCGTACCATGCTCGGCATCAGACTGTTAGATCGAGTTCCAAACGTCGAGATCCGTATATATTTAGATTAAGGAAAAAAAATGTTTTGTTTTGATTTAAGCGATAAAAATTTCGATCCCAACTACACTGAGCCCATGGAAAAGTTTCAAAACTACACCGATGGAGGCGCAGATGCGAGGGAATACAATGCTGCTACCACGAAGTTAGGGGACATCACAAGGCGAAGCACCTGGAACTTCCGTTCCATTTTCTATTTAAACATGAATCGTAAAGTGTTCGTGGACTTTGCGGTTCAGTTTGTGTACCATGCAAGGTAAGTTATTAGGGTTCCAAACCAAATTGGTGAAAACGGAACCCTTATCCGACTTTGTCCGTCTGTCCGTCCATCACACACAGCTGATAAGCTCAGCAACTACTTAAGCTACCAACCAAACAGGAACAGTTATAATTAAGATGCAATAAAAAAAATCCCTTTAAAAAAGTTGAATTTGAACACTGTGTAATTGAAACAATGTGACCCACCAAGTACCTCTTTCTTGGTATTTGGTGTTGCCTACTATAGAACATCTACGTAAAAAGTGGGCCTAACATGCCTTCCTTTTCCTCTTCACTTGGGTATCTCTCAGCGCACCTCTCTACCCAGCACTCCTCAGTCTCGACTCACCGCAGAACACGAACTCGTCCACGTTCCGTCTCGAATCACTGAGACTTGAACGAATGCTTTGCTCATCAGTCTCGATTCACAGCAGATTATGAGCAACCTAGCACTTACATCTTCATTAACGCTGCACATGCATATCCACCTCCGGTTAAGGAAGGGGGGTGATGTAGCGACATCTATCGCTACATGGAAGAACTACTTTGTCAACAAGCCTGTAGGTTGGCTTGATGAAGCGTCAATACGGAGACAATGAGACGGCAACGACATTTAACAGCAATTGGAAGAACATATCCTAGATCGCGCAAACGAAATAATATAAGAACTGAAACATATACTACGTGTTTTGTTATACTACATGTCCAGTATAAGCTGACCTCGCATTGTGTAGGCTTTTCGTAGAATGAGAGGTCAGCTTATACTGAATTCTATAGCTTGATGTGTAGCAGTGTGTACGACATTAAACTGCAACAACGATCTGCACCGCGATATGAAATTAGAATCAGTCCATGTTCATGAAGCTCGCTTCGTTCAACACGCTCTTGGAGATCCGGAGAACGAAATTACCTCCGCTGACACGGAGGAGATTTCTGAGTCAACAACATTAAACAGAGCAAATACTTCACAGATACACCGACCTCGCCGGCGGAGGAAGAGAGAAACACTCGGGTACATGTTTGTACCTCTACAAACATGTACCCGAGTGTTTCTCTCCTATCCCCATCCTGGCAACGGCCCAAGCCGAGGTTCGTACCTAAGTGGTGCCCTTGCGCTAGTTGCCTCTTCAAAATACTTACAGGGCTGAGCACCTTCTGCGCTCACCAAAAGTTCGGTTAAGCTGCAACGGCCTCAGAGGTCAACAGCGAGAAAAGTTCATCCAAAAAAAGAAAAAAAAACCAAGTGCGAGTCGTGCACGAAGGGTTCCGTACCTATAATTAAACGTGATTTTCCCCAATTTTTCCCAAAAAATTGGGGAAAATCACGTTTGTTGTATGGGAGCCCCCCTTAAATATATATTTTATTCTGTTTTTAGTATTTTTTGTTATAACGGCAACAGAAATACATCATCTAAGAAAATTTCAACTGTCTAACGGTTTTACTTTGGGTACGGAACCCTAAAAATGTACGACATAAAATGAAAACACGGGAAGGGACTAGTGTAATAAACTAGGTTTTCTCGAATTCATTACCATTAATTTTTAAATTTTTAAACAACCTTATAATCCAGTCCTAAAATATTAATGAACCAGCCTCTATAAAATAGGTAAACAAATCATATTCATACATCATTGAAGTAAGTACCTGACTTAACTCACTAAGCGGCATCGTCGCAAAGGCGCCGTCGATTTACGTTAAAAATTGTTTATTGGAAATGTATCGATTACTGGATAAATATTCAAGCTACTGGTATTAAACCCACCTCTAAAATCAGTTATGACGATTCCGGATGTGTGTTTTAAGTTAATGTCCATATAACAAAACATATCGGTGCACAATCCGCGAGTGCTGATGTGTGTGGGTGTGTACGTACCTGATAATTACGTACTCGTATATAGGCGGTGACGACCTAGGCTGCTCGCGAGGGTAAGGACTAAACTCCTGAGCGAAGCTCCATTCACGCGAGCCCTTCGGATTATCAACAGCTTATGTCTAGCCGAAGGTGTTGATATTTTCAATATTACCTTGGCGAAATTCACAGATATGGTCTTGCATTTTCTAAGTAGGACCTATCTAATTTAAGTGTAAATAAGTAGTTTATAAGTACTAGATATTAAGGTTTTGCACTGTCGCTTTGGTGTTACTGTAGTGGCTGTGGAAAATTTAAATAAATAAAATAAATATAATGTTCCTAAGTGAATTTTTGTATATAATAACTCTCAACAAGACCTTATATATATATTGGTCTTAGGATCCCGAGCCAAAGTTCGCTCGGTACAGAAGTTAAGTATATAATTAGCGAAACGAGTGCTTCTGTACCAATCTATTTTGTGTTACTTTATCGATATCTTATTTCGGTTAAGCCGTATAGCGTAACATACAGACAGACAGTACAAATACACCTTCGCATTTATAATAAAAGTTTGTATTTATCTATTTTTAGGTACAAAATAGAAAAAGTCTTCGCGCAACGTCTGCAGATTCGTTATGACAAGAGGTATAGGCTTGGGTACCTCTTCAACCGATTGCGGACCATCAAGAGGGAAATGGCTAAAGTGAGTTTTTCAATAAAAACTACCTCAACATCATATCAAGCCACAGAACACAAAAAAACAATAGAAGTCGTAAGTAGGCGGGGCCCGCGTAACACCAAGTACGCGGAGTTCCGCACACTACAAGTTTCGCTCACTTCAGTCGTGTTTCAATTACTGTGGGGTAAACGTACTTCAAAAAAATATAATAAACCATATTGTGCCGTTTTGGAGTGTAAATGTTATAGCTGAACCAAAAATTTAACAAAAGGAGGCATATCCTATCACCAGTAAGTATTATTTTATTGTTAGTTTTGTTTAAAATGCAAAATCTTCAAACAAAATAGACTGTGAATCATACTCCTTAAGGTCGCGTTTCTCTTAAACCTCAACTTAAGCTACTCAATTAGGGATGTGACCCAATATACTGATGAATGTGTTATCGGTAGCTTTAATTAGTTACCCACTATTAAAAGGTGTATAAGTTTTAGGGCGTTAATTCCTTGTCGTTTTATTGATTTTTAGATTCTGAATGTATTTTAGACCTATGGTGTGAAATAATATAATAACCTCTGTTTTCAGTTTCCCCAAGGCGCAAGACATAAAAAAAATTTAAAAAACGTACAACTTATGAGTCATCCAGCATACAGAGTCATGACCTGGCACCGTGTGACTTTTTTCTGTTCCCAAAAATTAAGAACCAAGTACCCGATCAACGGTTTTCATCACCAGAAGAGGCTGTTTTCAAAATTTGTTCAATCTTATGAAAAAGTGCATGACGCAAAGGGAGAATATTTTGAGAAACAATAAATTCATTTTTGACCATTATTAGTATTTTTTTTTTGTTTCCGGAAACTTTTAGTGAGCCCCTCAAATAATAATTCAGTATATAATATTCCAGAAATATAATATTTTTTAAGTATGTATTTATGAGTTGGATACCTGTGATTATGTTAAGAAAGTAAGAAAAGAAAAACTTTTTATTTCGACCACCACAAATATAACCTGACGTACCTATTTCGTTACCCGTAGTGGGTAGGTAATAATTGATATCGATACATTCGTCTTGTATGCTCATTGGTACATCACTAAGTGAGTAGCGCTGTTATTTGAGAATGCGAATAACAGCCATTGCATTATCAATCTTATTCTTTGCAGTTAGAGACTATAACAGAAATCGTTAGCGACAGCGCCATCTGTTGTTGAGTGGCTTTGTTTGGTGGGTAATCAAGTAACAGCCATTGCATTATCAGTCTTATTTCTAATTAATAGAGACTAAAATAAAAATATTTTCTAAACCGCCATCTTTTGCCGAGTGGAAGAAGTAAACTTTAATTTTTTGTTACTGTTTATTTTATTAAATTTTAAACCATGTTCCATAGTAGCTAAGGTTTTATATCCGTTAAATTGGTTTTATGGTTTTAGGTCTCTTTGAACGTTCTCTTTCAACCAATTATAACTTTTATTTCTAAGTGTGCTAGTTTTTACATGTGTGAGTTTAGCTACACTGGTTTTCTTAGTAAAAAGTCATCATGCTAATTCTATTGTTTTTTATGTTCTGTGTATCAAGCATAGGACGTGCTGAACATAGCTCTCCCTTATAGATTTCTAGAGCGACCGATCTTGTGTGGCCTACTCCCAATGGCTCCCAGCCTCCTTTTAACCTAACCTTTATTGGCTAATATTACCTACTGCCAAAGAGCGATGGAGCGCAGCATTTTGGGTGTCAAGAGAATAAACAGGATTCAGAACACCTCGCTCCGCTCAAGGACCGGCATCGCTGACGTCGGTATCAAGGCTGCCAAGTTGAAGTAGGATTGGGCGGATCAAGGCTTCCGCATGCAACCAAATAGGTAGGATCATAAATAAGATGCCTGTGGTTGGAAAGCGACACCGTGGAAAGCCTAAGAAGCCTTTCAAAGAAAGACTGGCGGGATTTGGTACAGGATCGAGATAAGTGGAGAGATGAGGTGGAGGCCTTTGCCCAGCAGTGGGACAGCATAGGCTAGATAAAAAAATACCTACTGAGAAACCTCTAGAGTGGGGATCGTCCTGCAGAATGTTCAAAAAACTTGCCTTTTTACCGATACCTGACCTAGTTTTAGGGGTTTTTTTTCACTTGCGTACCCAGTGCAGGGGTTTTATAGTTCACATTTTAACTTTCTTCGAATTATATGATTATAAATTGCCTTAGAGGTATATGTTATTATTCTTACAAAAAAATTAAAACAGTATTCGTACTACGTGCTCGGGTGAGGATATATTTATTTATTTAATAATACTTAGATTCACAGTTACATTACCGTATATTATACATTTATTAACATAATACTGAACTTAAACCAAATTGAATCTACATTATGTAATACTAAACTTTTATAAATTTGACGCGGCAAAGTTGGCTTCTTGGCCATGTTCTACACCTTGTGTGTCGGTCATTCCTACTTGCCAGTTGATTTAATGAAGACAGTTGTAGTACCCGTAGTAAAGAACAAGACTGGAGATATGGCTGACAAGTCCAACTACCGACCCATATCACTGGCAACTATTATTGCAAAAGTGTTTGTCGGTTTGCTTATTATGCAGTTAGATGAATACCTAACCTTGCATGATAATCAGTTCGGTTCCGCCCTAAACTGTCCACTGAAAGTGCTATACTGTGTCTTAAGCATACCGTCAGATACTATACAGATAGAAAGACTCCAGTGTTCGCCTGCTTTCTGGACCTGTCCAAGGCCTTTGATCTGGTTTCCTATAAAATCTTGTGGGAGAAGCTTGAGAGCATCAACCTACCTCCTGAGCTTGTGAATATCTTTAAGTATTGGTACAGGAACCAGATAAATACCGTACGTTGGGCGGGCGCAATGTCAGAACCTTATCGGCTGGAGTGTGGAGTGAGACAGGGGGGGTTGACCTCTCCCGTTCTCTTTAACCTTTATTTGAACGAGCTGATCGTGGCGCTCAGCAGCCGGCATATCGGATGTCACATTAATGGTGTATGCGTCAATAATTTGAGTTATGCTGATGATATGGTGCTGCTGAGCACTTCGGTCTGTGGATTGAGAGAGCTGGTGAGGACGTGTGAGGAATACGCCACTGGTTATGGGTTAAAATATAACCCTAAAAAGAGTCAGATCATGGTCTTTAAGGTCGGTACGAAACGTCTTGAAAGTGCCCCAACCTTAAGTCTTAACGGGATTATCTTAGACAGAGTATATACATTTAAATATCTTGGGCACGTTGTCACTACAGACCTCAAAGACAATGAAGACATCGAACGGGAGCGGAGGGCGCTGTCCGTGCGTGCGAATATGATTGCTCGCAGGTTTGCGCGTAGTTCAGAGGGGGTTAAGCTGACTTTATTTCAGGCGTACTGTACCTCTCTGTACTCGTGCAGCCTGTGGGCGAAGTATACGCAGGCGGCGTACAGCGCACTCCGCGTCCAGTATAACAATGCACTCAGGGCGATGCTGGGACTGCCCCGCTACTGCAGTGCATCAGGGATGTTCGCAGCGGCGCGGGTCGACTGCTTCCATACCGTCATGCGCAAGCGAGCCGCGTCCCTGGTGCACAGGCTGCGGGCCAGCGCCAACACCGCATTGGCAATGATAGCCGACAGAGTAGACTGCCCGTACACCAGACATTGCTGTCACAGGCATGCTCTCAAAAACCCTGTATAAACATTAGTTTACTTATTGTGTTGTGCGCTTTCCTATATGAGCTACATAATTGCTTGAAATAAATGTATTTTATTTTATTTATATTTTTTTTTTTAAAGTAGCCCGCCAGTTAACTTTAATATACCTATTATAACTAAATTTTTACAAAAATTAAAAATAAAACATTACAATAAATGGTTTACATTATTACCTAGTCAGGTCATAAGTATTGTCACACAGTAAAAACTTTTCTTTTAGAATGCTGGCCACAAAAAAGTTTATAGAATTCGAATTTCGAATTGTTCATGAAAATAAAAATGTATACTTTTTAGAATTTTACTCATTTTTAAATATGGAGTGGACGCTTAAAGAAGACCGTGTTGCAGTTATTGCGTTGCATCGTTGCGGTTACGCGCCAATTCAAATTTTTGACATACTGAAAAATTTGAATATAACCAAAAGATTCGTTTATCGCACCATCAAACAATACAATGAAGACTCTAGTGTAGATGACAGGTCAAGAAGTGGTCGCCCTCGGTCTGTTAGGACTCCAGCAGTGATAAAAGCTGTGAAGGCGCGAATTCAAAGAAATCCCAAACCTAAGCAGAAACTGTTGGCCCTTCAGATGGGGTTAAGCAGAACCACGGTGAAAAGGGTGTTAAATGAAGACTTAGGGCTTCGGGCATATCAAAGAAAAACAGGACATCGTTTGAATGCTCGTCTAATGGACCTGAGACTGAAGAGATGCCGCGATTTGTTGAAGCGGTACGCGGGAAAAAAATATCGGGAAATTCGTTTTTCGGATGAAAAAATTTTTACCGTAGAAGAGAGCTACAACAAACAAAATGATAAGGTGTACGCACACAGTAGTGAAAAAGCGAGCAATCGTATTCCGCGTGTCCAACGAGGTCATTTTCCATCCTTGCTCATGGTATGGTTGGGAGTTTCTTATTGGGGCTTAACAGAGGTACATTTTTGTGAGAAAGGTGTAAAAACGAATGCAGTTGTGTATCAAAATACAGTCCTGACGAACCTTGTGGAACCTGTTTCTCATACCATGTTCAATAACAGGCACTGGGTATTCCAACAAGATTCGGCGCCAGCTCATAAAACGAAGAGCACACAAGACTGGCTGGCGGCGCGTGAAATCGACTTCATCCGGCACGAAGACTGGCCCTCCTCCAATCCAGATTTGAATCCGTTAGATTACAAGATATGGCAATACTTGTAGAAAAAGGCGTGCTCAAAGCCTCATCCCAATTTGGAGTCACTCAAAACATCCTTGATTAAGGCAGCCGCCGATATTGACATGGACCTCGTTCGTGCTGCGATAGACGACTGGCCGCGCAGATTGAAGACCTGTATTCAAAATCACAGAGGTCATTTTGAATAAACTTTAGTGTCATAAGAGTCTATGTTTTGTTAAGTTCATTTTGGTATATAAATGGTTACATAATGAATAAACTTGTTTCAATTATTTTATATTAAACATGTGACAGAATTTATGACCTGACTAGGTATATATATATATATACTTATAATATTATAATAGAAAAACACCCAGACTCGGAACAAATATCTGTAGATCATGCAAACATTTGTTCCGCGGCGGGAATCGTACCCGCTACCTCCCGAGTCTCAGCCGGCTATTCGCCCACTTTGCCCACTGCATGTACTCGTACGAGGATTTCGGATAAAATTTTGATCTAACTCTTATGAAGGATTTTTCTTATTTATTTGTTTTTCATAGATAAACGTTATTTTTCAGCTAGTGAGTCTAATTGACAGTCAGAATCTTCACTATTACTTAGATTATTACGAAACAATCGCTTTGGACCAGGAAGAATGGCATATGCGTGTGATTGCGCAGATGCATCGTCATGATGTTGATATTAAAGACACATTGAGGCTTATTAAAGAGGTCTTTAACGAACCGGATCCAGTGGAAGGCTCTGACGGTGAATATGAAATAAGCATTCATTGTTATAAATACGGGACTTTCATTATAAATCGAATGAATGAACGAATGAAATACTCATTATTGCACACCAAACAAAAATACAGAAATAATGGAAATAAACAATAAATAAAGGTACAATGGGCGGTCTTATCGCTAAAAGCGATCTCTTCCAGACAACCTTTGGATGGACAGGATAAACAAAATCAAAAGACGGTGGTGTAAGAGTACCTACAGACATAAACAGAACGCACAAACTAAAATATACCTATTGATTATATTAATAAACATAAACTTAAATATATACAAATAATATATAAATAAACTACACTACATAAAGAGGATAAATAAATAACATAAACACTAACTAGCAGTTACGAGACAATGAAAGGAAATGGTTTTATACATAAATCGGTGTTACATCTGAAATGTTTCATTAGAACATTCGTTATTGTAAAGGGTTTCGGTGCAATTCCTGAACCTTTGTCAGGGTGGATACGATCCGCTCCGCACTGCGCCTCGCCTCGCACCCAAAAAGAAACGATATGTAATAATTAATTATAACAATTAAGATTGGATTAGAATTTAGACAAACTCCGTGGCGCAGTGGCTGAACAGCCGGCTGAGACGCAGGAGGTAGCGGGTTCGATTCCCACCGCGGAACAAATGTTTGCATGATCTCAGATATTTATTTCGGTCTGGATGTTTTTTCTATCTATACTAGTATTATAAAGAGGAAATATTTGTTTGTATTGAATAGGCTCCGAAAATACTAGATAAATTTTTTAAAAAAATTCACTGTTAGGAAGCTACACTATCCCCGGGTGACATGGGCTACTTTTAACCCAACTGCGCAGAAAGAGGGTAATGTTTTTATTGAAAAACTACGCGTGCGATGCTGCGGATTTGTCAGCTAGTATGTATTTACAAAAAAAAAGTATATGGGTAAGCTTTCTAAAGTAGTATATATATTCTATCAGATATGTGGTTCCCATAGTACAAGCTCTGCTTAGTTTGAGACTAGATAGCGCTGTGTGCGTGAAATGTCCAGCAATATTTATTTATTTAATGATTGAAAAATCACGAAAGTATTCTAGTAAAAGAGAAAAGGCTTGTTGGCCTACTGGAACGAACAAAAACTGTAGTCTGGAGATTTAGCTACATATAAGCAAGTAAATACTTATCTACTTAAATATTTTTATATGCTTACAGGAGGTTATGGGGTCGCGAAACCGGAAGCGGGAAAGTAGCGATGACCATAAAAGGACCATCACATAGAATATCCCCATCTCCATCCACAAAACTTGCCCTCTGTCAACTTTCTATCGTATTACGATTTATACTATGGTACATTGGAATGTTTATCAACTCAAAATACACATGAATGAATGAATCAAAACACCTTGTTGAACACCATAAAAAATAAAAATTACACACAAGAAAGAAGCAAATAGTACAAAGGGCTCGCTATGGACCGATTTATTCCAGAAAATCTTTGGGACACATCAACATTGTTTACGGATATTTTATTTCGAAATGATTAGCTTGAAAACTATTTGGTATTTAGATAAAGTTTGATTATGTAATTAAACCTCTTTTGTTCCATTTGCAAAATAAAAAAAGCAAATTAAAACGCACTAAATAGACTTTGATTTTAAATTTACTACGCTAATTTTGCATGAGAGTAATTTATACGTTAATTATTCGCAGCATAGCTACACGCAATACTTATAATAGAGTTAAATAACAGAAAGAAGGATATATACCTAGTCAGGTCATAAATTCTGTCACAGGTTTTATATAAAATAATTGAAACAAGTTTATTCGTTATGTAACCATTTATATACCAAAATGAACTTAACAAAACATAGATTCTTATGACACTAAAGTTTATTCAAAATGACCTCCGTGATTTTGAATACAGGCCTTCAATCTGCGCAGTCAGTCGTCTATCGCAGCACGAACGAGGTCCATGTCAATATCGGCGGCTGCCTTAATCAAGGATGTCTTGAGTGACTCCAAATTGGGATGAAACTTTGAGCACGCCTTATCCTCCAAGTGTTGCCATATCTTGTAATCTAACGGATTCAAATCTGGACTGGAGGAGAGCCAGTCTTCGTGCCGGATGAAGTCGATTTCACGCGCCGCCAGCCAGTCTTGTGTGCTCTTCGTTTTATGAGCTGGCGCCGAATCTTGTTGGAATACCCAGTGCCTGTTATTGAACATGGTATGAGAAACAGGTTCCACAAGGTTCGTCAGGACTGTATTTTGATACACAACTGCATTCGTTTTTACACCTTTCTCACAAAAATGTACCTCTGTTAAGCCCCAATAAGAAACTCCCAACCATACCATGAGCAAGGATGGAAAATGACCTCGTTGGACACGCGGAATACGATTGCTCGCTTTTTCACTACTGTGTGCGTACACCTTATCATTTTGTTTGTTGTAGCTCTCTTCTACGGTAAAAATTTTTTCATCCGAAAAACGAATTTCCCGATATTTTTTTCCCGCGTATCGCTTCAACAAATCGCGGCATCTCTTCAGTCTCAGGTCCATTAGACGAGCATTCAAACGATGTCCTGTTTTTCTTTGATATGCCCGAAGCCCTAAGTCTTCATTTAACACCCTTTTCACCGTGGTTCTGCTTAACCCCATCTGAAGGGCCAACAGTTTCTGCTTAGGTTTGGGATTTCTTTGAATTCGCGCCTTCACAGCTTTTATCACTGCTGGAGTCCTAACAGACCGAGGGCGACCACTTATTGACCTGTCATCTACACTAGAGTCTTCATTGTATCGTTTGATGGTGCGATAAACGAATCTTTTGGTTATATTCAAATTTTTCAGTATGTCAAAAATTTGAATTGGCGCGTAACCGCAACGATGCAACGCAATAACTGCAACACGGTCTTCTTTAAGCGTCCACTCCATATTTAAAAATGAGTATAATTCTAAAAAGTATACATTTTTAATTTCATGAACAATTCGAAATTTGATGTCTATAAACTTTTGTGTGACCAGCATTCTAAAAGAAAAGTTTTTACTGTGTGACAATACTTATGACCTGACTGGGTATATTAGGTTGGGGAAAAGTTTCTTCGCATTTTTTAAGAAAATTCAAAACATTTTTTAATATAGTTAATTTACATTTAACTAAAGTATGTAGGTACCATTTTTTTCGATAACTTTTTTCCATCATGTAGGTAGGGACATGATCCCATTCCTATAGAAATTTTGGGGCTTCTGATCAAAATACCGCGACAAATATTTTTGGCAGTCCTCTCGTGATGCCTAAAGAATTCTGAAGAGACCGAAACAGGTGGAAATCTGAAGGTGCAAGGTCAGGACTATACGGCAGATGCATTAGCACCTCCCAGCCAAACTCTCTTAATTTTTGTTGAGTGGCTAAAGAAGTGTGAGGTCTAGCGTTATCATGATGAAAAACCACACCCCTTCTGTTGATTAATTCCGGCCGCTTTCTCTCAACTTCTTGCTTTAATCTCATCAGTTGTTCGCAGTAGAGTTCAGAATCGATGGCCCTGCCTGGTGGTAACAGCTCATAATGAATAATGCCCTTCCAATCCCACCACACACACAGGATCACCTTGTTGGAGTTAACCCGGGTTTCGCCACAGTCTTTGAAGCCTGACCGGCCTTTGACCACGACCTTTTTCGCACGTTCTTGTCGTACGTGATCCACTTTTTATCACCAGTTATTAGCTTATTCAAAAATGGTTCGGTTTCATTACGTCGTAATAAAGAATCACAAATGAGTACACGGTTCATTAGGTTTCTTTCAGTGAGCTCGTGGGGTACCCAAATATCGAGCTTTTTTGCGTACCCAGTTTTTTTCAAATGCGCCATAACTGTTTTGTGGTCAATTTCTTCAGCTACGTCGTAACTACTGATATGCCGATCTTGCTCCACTTTATCAAAAATGGCATCGATTTTATCCGTAATAGGGCGACCAGAGCGACGTGCATCTTTGACATCAAAATTTCCGGATTGAAAACGCTTAAACAAAATTTGTGCTACTCTCACAGACATTGCACTAGGTCCATAAACATCGCAAAATTTTTTCGCGGCTTGCGTTGCATTTTTACCTTTTTTGTAGTAAAACTTTAAAATGTATCGAATTTCTTCATTTGATTACAGTACATCTTTACAGTACGAAAAACAAATAAAAATCACACATTTTCCTAATTTGAATTTGGAATTATCTTCTTTAAAATTTAAACTTTGAATGATACCAAAACCAGCCAGATACAAATAGTATAGCCACAGAGATTTTATTACAAGTTCATACATACTATAATGCGAAAAGACTTTTTCCCCAACCTATTATATATATCACCGAAAAATAACAAGAATTGTAAGTTGATCAACTTTCGTGGTAGTCAATCAACTTTCGGAAAATCATAAACGGCAGTTGTAATGTATTATTTAACGTAATAAATTTTAGATAATTGATCATTGATCGCGTTTTTTTTTTATTTTTTACACAACTTATATGGGAAACGAGCATGCAGTCCACCAGATGTTAGGTGACTACTGCAGCCCATGGATATCCACATAGAATCTAAAACAAGGTATTATGTTGTCTTGATCTCTATGTGGATACGTTGCCATACTATAGGACTTAGCTGTTATGTCTATGTGCCAGTAATTACAGGAACATACCATTACCATCTAACCGGAACATAGCATCACAAGTACTGCTATTTGGCGGCAGATAAAGGTAAGGCGGTGGTGCCCACTTCCTCGAGCCCATTCACAAAAGCTTTACCACCAGTATTGCTGACGATACGGCCAAAATTTATTAGGACACAGTGTCCCAACTGACACTTTTGATTTTAATATTTTTTTTACTGTCGATTCGGACACCATCAAATTATTGAACCTGTTGAGTACAGTCATGTAAAAAATGTTTAAGCAAAATATAATATAATGTGATAAAGCTAATCAAAAGCGTGTGGTGACTTAGGTACATTAATATTAAAAAACCACAAGTTTCATTCATAGCGTATATTTGGTATAAATCAACATCTTGTATACTTAGGCATCTATATAGTGATCACTTAAAAATATCTCAGATAAAGAGATAGAGAGAGCATGACCTTGATATGCATCTATTTCGTCATTTTGCTGTGCCCGCCGCTCTCGGTATAAACCTGTTTTTTTAACTGACTGTACAATGCAGCTATTTTTAATGGTGTCCCAATCGACAGTAACAAAAATATTAAAATTAAAAGTGTCAATTGGGACATTGCGTCCCAATATATTTTGTCCGAATCGACAGCAAGTCAATTGATCAACTTACGGTGCCTGGCAGTAATTTTATAATTACCGATTTTGCCACAAGTCAAATCATACACGAATGGGCCAATCGTTGCTCTGTGTACATTTTAACGATACACCCGTAACATAATACGATGGCATTGGTTAGGTTAGCTGAAGACATAGAGAGTGTTAATTATACATTGATGTCGGAGGATTAGACCAGCCCTCCGAAGACTGGCTTACTGTGTAGAAGTGACTACCTAAGTGTTAGGTTATTGTCATTCAACCAATCAGCGTACACCTCGCTTACGTCGGATCATATAACTGCAAGACGCCGTAAATTAATCAACACATACCTTAAATAATACATTTCAACTGCCGTTTATGATTTTCCGAAAGTTGATTAACTACCTCGAACATTGATCAACTTACAATTCTTGTTATTTTCCGGTGACATATATATATGTATAACATACGTGAAGAGAAAACTTTGATTGTAATTATTTTTTTAAGCTTAATGTAGCTTTATTTAATTTAATTTATATAATAAGGGCCCTGTCTCCTGTTACCCGTTTTATGCGAATATTTCGAACAAGTATGTGGCTCGGTTGATATAGAGAGATAAACAAAAACAAATACACCCAAAGTTTGGTTCATCAAAACTTAAAAGATCGAAAAAAAAATTTAAACATATCACATTCGTCAAATAAATTAATTTGTAACTCGCGTTTTCGTAAAATGAGCAATTGAGTGAACTATCTAACCCTGTTTTCACCCAAAAAACGAGTCGTAAAGTTTTTAACAAAAATAACATTACAACAAAACATATTTTCTTCTTTGAAATGCTTTTAATTTTTTTTAGTATATTAATACATTATTTAAATAAAACTACGAATAAAAACTGCGCAATTTTACGCTTCAAAAGATGTCGTTTATTCGAAAGTAGAATGTTTATAAGTTAAAATACACATACTATAACAAAGTTCAACCTTTTATTTACATATAAAAAAAACTAGAAGTGTACTATCCATTAATTATTATCAGATGATTTTTTTAAAATTACATATAAAATGATGAAACGCAACGCGGCCACTGGCGGCAGTCTGCGCCGAGCGCTTTTGGAAGTAGGACGTGTCGCTCTTTGTCACGAGCACTATACATAGTTACGTATATATAATACTATAGGCAACAGCATACAATTATAGCGCGACCGAGTGATTTGATCTGTATGGATACTTACAGATCTATAAAACTCATTGACATCATTGTTATCCCAGATGCCCCCTCGTAGGGTAAAAATATTTGGTATGATAGTATAGAGGGAGTTTTGGTGAGTTTGGAATAAATCCTAAAGTCCCCCTTTTGCCCTCCATTCGCTCCCATCCACCTTGTATCTCGGAAAGTATAAGACTTAGAGCATTAGTGCCAAAACTAATGTTGCTCATGATATTTTTTTATATATGAATCTAAAAAAATAGATCTTTCATACAAAAAAAAATTGTCCCATACAAAATATTTTTGTGCAAATACCGTACACCGTATATTTCGTTTGCCGTAACTTTCATACTGTTTTTGTAGGGAGCCAAACGGCTTGTGGGTACTGTGAAATTTATATTACTGTATTTTATTTATTGGTGGAGGGGCATGAGATAACTAAATTTTCAAGTTTATGCGACATCCATCATCATCATCATCATTTTTAGAAGTCCCTTTTTTAGTTTTTGGAGGGGCATAAGGCAACTTTCTTAGTAAATTTTCATGTTAATGCGACATCCATCATCACCATTTTGAGACGTCCCATGTTTTTTTTCGATTTTGGATGGGCATAAGGCAACTTTCTTCGTAAATTTTCAAGTCTATGCAACATCTACAAGGATCACTTTAAAACGTCCAATATTTTTTTTTTAGATTTTGGAGGGGCATAAAGCACCTTTCTTAGTAAATTTTCAAGTATATGCAACATCTACAAGGATCACTTTAAAACGTCCAATATTTTTTTTAGGAGGGGCATAACATAAGGCAACTTTCTTAGTAAATTTTCAAGTATATGCGTCATCTACAAGGATCACTTTGAAACGTCCAATATTTTTTTTTAGTTTTTGGAGGGGCGTAAGGCAACTTTCTTAGTAAATTTTCAAGTATATGCGACATCTACAAGGATCACTTTGAAATGTCCAATATTTTTTTTTAGTTTTTGGAGGGGCGTAAGGCAATTTTCGTAGGAAATTTTCAAGTATATGCGACATCTACAAGGATCACTTTGAAACGTCCAATATTTTTTTTAGTTTTTGAAGGGGCGTAAGGCAACTTTCTTAGTAAATTATCAAGTATCTATAAGGATCACTTTGAAACACTTTTTTCCTCAGCAAATTATCCAATTTATGTAAAACTTTGCACACCTAGAACTAAAATAAAAATTCTAGACTATACTAAAAACGTTCTGATCTGATGATGGAGTCAGGAGCTGCTCCGTGGAACTCCTCAGCAAGTTGTCCGATTGAGGTCAAACTATGAATACTGGTAGAATTTTAATAAAAATACTTTACTATTTTAAAAACGCTCTGATCTGATGTCAGGAGCTGTTCCATGGAACTCCTCAGCAAGTTGTCCGACTGAAATAAAACTTTGCACATCGGTAGAACTAAAATGAATATTTTTGACTACACTAAAAACGCTCCGATCTGATGATGGAGTCAGGAGCTGTTCCATGGAACTCCTCAGCAAATTATCCAATTGATGTAAAACTTTGCACACCGGTAGAAAAAAATGAAAATTCCAGACTATTCTAAAAACGTTTGATCTGATGATGAAGACAGGAGCTGTTCCGTGGAACTCCTCAGCAAGTTGTCCGATTGAGGTCAAACTATGCATACCGGTAGAATTTAAATGAAAATACTTTTCTATACTAAAAGCGCTCTGATCTGATGATGGAGTCAGGAGCTGTTCCATGGAACTCCTCAGCAAGTTGTCCGATTGAAGTAAAATTTTACTCACCAGTAGAACTAAAATGAAAATAAATCACAAAAGTTATCTAAGTAAATTTGTTTCAGATAGAGACTTCGTTTTATTTTTGCTGTAATCTTTGTTGATGTTCCTATCAATCATGGTAATTTGAGATTGTTCGCACTCCAAAACTATACGACAAAAAATAAAATAAAAAATTGTTTTGTAATGTGTAAGTTACCTAAGACTTTTTATATGATACCAAACTGAATGTTATCCTACATACTTAGGTATATACTTAAATGCAACTGTAGGTCAAGTAAGTTGGTTATGAATTTCGTGGCGCTGTTATACAAGTGCTTCGCCCCGAACTAAGATCTCGCGAGTATTTCAAAAAATAAAAAAAATTATAATCATAATTTTTGACTTGTAAAATAGTGCCACGAAATAACAACCACAGACTTACTTGACCTGCAGTTTTATTCAAATAACAAGTAATGGGAGTTCATGTTAATTGGTTACTTTTATAGGGGTAGAAATTGCAGTTATTCTGGATTTTAGACTTTTCCTTGTATTTGTGTCACTTAAACTACACGAATACCAAATTTCAGCACTGTGGGGTTACTGGTGTACCCTGTGATTTTTTTCAAAGTTCAGTAAACTCAAAAACTACAAAGATTAAACTAAAAATAAAAACGGGCTCAAAACGTGCTAATGAAGAACTTGTTTTATAAGACGTCCCATTTGACCTAACAGACTTGCAACCTTCGGGGAGAACCTATTGTACAACAGCGCCACAAAATTCATAACCAACTTACTTGACCTAAAGTTGCATTCAAATTACAAATTACGGGAGTGCATGTTAATTGATTATCTACTCGTTTTAGGTTAAATATTGCAGGTTTTTTGGATATCAGACTTTTCCTTACCTTAGTGTCACATAAGCTACACGAATACCAAATTTCAGCAAAAATTGAGTTTTTATTTCGACTAGTAAACAAAAAACTACGACGAATAAACTAATAATAAAAACGGGGTCTCAATGTATTAATAAAGACCTTTCATTTAACGTCCTATTTGACCTTATAGTCTTATTTTTGTTTGTTTTCACCGCTTTTGAACCCCAATATCTCAACAACCCCCCAACATTTTTAGCTCATTTAACCAAACCAGGATTTTGCCAACACTACCTGCCTATATATTATCAAATTTCACGATGATCGGATCAACGCTTCGAAAGTTACCCTTGGACAAACAAACATACATATACAACGTCAATTTGCTCAAGTTGATTTAGAAACTTCGCTTTGCTCGATCAATTAGTCAAAGATTATGAATAATATTTTTTTTTGTTTTGTGGAAGACTGACGAGATCTCAGTTCGGGGCGAACCACTATTTATTTTACTTGTAGAAATCTTGTCAAAACATAATCTCGGAGTCTTCAAGTCCAGAGTGAACACGTTCTATCTAGGCAAGCTGGCTCCCTCTTACACCTTACCATCAAGTGAGTATCTAAGTGGTCAATCGCTTAACCAATACAATTAAAATATAAATACTTTAAACTACAAATGAAGATATTTACGAAGATACCAAACACACTATAAATTAACATTTTCATTTGATCGACATGACAAAGGATCAACATTTCTTGTCCTATAGTGAGGTGTATAGGACACAAACTCACACATCCGCAAGCCACGCAGCAAGTTCAACGGCCGGCCGGCTTCGTAAATATCTAAAATTGACAGCGTCAGATTTTGGAATGCCCTCTTATGGATTTCCAACAAGTAATACACAGACTTACTACATTTAGATATATTACAATAGAAGCGCTCCCTGTGCTCACTCTGTGAAGCCAACCACAGATAACGCAGTTAAACATAATTAATTTCATTAAAATAGTGTAAAAAAATTTAACAATAATAATAGACATTTATAAGTTCAAGACAATTACAGAAAATTACTAAGAGATAGAACGTAGCTTTCGCATCTCCTTCTTCATTTAAACTTTAACTACCCCAAGTATCACACTCCTCTGTGCGTGCAATAAGCTCAAAAATGTGTACAACATTTTATTGGTGCAGTGGGTGAATAGCCGGCTGAGACGCAGGAGGTAGCGGGTTCGATTCCCGCTGCGGAACAAATGTTTGCATAATCTACAGATATTTGTTCCAGGTCTGGTTGTTTCTCTATGTATTTTATGTATGTATTTACAAAAAATAAGTATATAAGTATTCTATCAGTTATCTGGTTCCCATAGTACAAGCTATGCTTAGTTTGGGGCTAGATAGCGCTGTGTGAAATGTCCAGCAATATTTATTTATTTATTTATAAATGATTGAAATAACTCACGATAGTTTTCATAGTAGAACTAAACGTTGCATTGTCATCAAAAATAGATAGAAACTTGAAGTACGGGAATTAGTTTAGTGTTTTGAAGCTTTGGAGTTTGAGATTAAATTATTTCCATTGTACAATTGTTGGATTATTTTTATTTCCTCTACCATATTTTTGACTATTAATTAGAATAAACGTGTCAGTGTTAAATAACACTACACTTATGACCTGCATCATAATAACCTCAGTCCTAAAACGGACGTGTGGCATTCATCTGATCAGGCACTATCTTACTATCACTGCTTAACAATAGCCCTTACCATCTTATAATTGTGACCCTTAGAACAATTACAAATAGAAACAAAGTACACCTGCGAAAAATAGGTCATTAAACTGTAACTATATTATAGCTCCAAACGACGTTTGCGAGTATGATCATATTCGACCTTGATCAAATCATAAAATCTCTACATCTTTCTACCAAACACTGCATAACCACGGCTATTATAGAAACCCATACATACTTAGAACTAATTTGAGTACATCATAAAATATATAAAAAACGGAAATCCATCAAGTAAGCAATTAATGATAAAACCTAAGGCTTAGTTTACATTGCTGCGGAATAGAATGGAACGGAAGCGTCAATTTCGCCTTGATTTGTGGGCCGTTATTTGCAGACTCTGGACGCCGCACTGCGACTTCCTCCGTACCACTTCCCACGGATTTTCCAGGCGCCACCGAGTCGCCCATGGTAGTAGCTGCGGGAATCCCCGAGAATGCACGAGAATTTACCTAAAGACACGTGACCTATTTTTTGGTTCGTATCTAAATAGTTCGCAAGCAGACTAAAATACAAGACGTTAGCAAGCGAATATTGGTGCTTAAGTGGAGTTGGCAGGACACTTGCTCAGGCATAGTGGCGACAGGTGGACTAAGGCACTGACAGAGTGGAGGCAGAGAACTGGGCATCGAAATAGGGCACGTTCACCAGCGAGATGGGTCGTACGTGGTTCAGACTTGCACAGGATCGGGAAGAATGGCAAAAACAAAGAGAGGCCTATGCCCAGCAGTGGGTCGACACGGGCTGACAATGATGATGATCTAAATAGTAATCATAATAACAATAGTTTATCGACATAATATAACAAGTTTGACACAAATTAAGGATGGATCCATAGGTTCGGAACTAGTATAACCTGTGTTTCGGGAGCCAGTGGCTTCTCCCACTTAGTGTTATGAATTAGATAAACGTGTATGTGTATTTTGTTATCATTATGCGATCTATAAATCAAAAATAAAATACAGTTAGTATTTTCTCAATTCCATCATAGGCCATTTTTTTAAACCGCATCAGTATTGCCTTTTAATTTCATTATTTTTCTGCAAGGTAGGCTACATAGTTCATCTAAGTAGATAAGAAATAACGTAGGTCCTAGATTTTCAACTCTTACTACCTAGTTGAGATCGTTCTGAGAAGTAGTCAGTAAATCAATCAAGAGCCAGCCATTTAAGACCATATCTGCTTAAAAGGATACAGGAAGACACCTATATACACTTTATCTCCATAATCGAGATAAGGAGGCTAGTTTGTACACACAATCGACAACCCCCGTGGCGCAGTGGGCGAACACAGTGGCTGGGACGCAGAATGTAGCGGGTTCGATATCTGCCGCGGAACAAATGTTTGCATGATCTACAGATGTTTGTTATAGATGTTTTTCTATATATTTTATTCAAGTACATATTTACAAATAAAAAGTATAGGTATAAGTATTTTATCAGTTACCTGGTTCCCATAGTACAAGTTATGCTTAGTTTGGGGCTAGATAGCGCTGTGCGAAATGTCCAGCATTGTTTTTTTTAAATAACATAAAGTTAATTATGCTATGTAAGGTACAATTTCGTTAAAAAAATTTGCTTCCACTCCATTCTGCGGCAATGTAAATTAAGCCTGAGAATAATAAGTACATCTTAATTATTCAAGCAGCCAAACATGTTTGGAATATTTATTTTGCTAAGTAAGTTTTTTTCTTATTTGCTGCATACCATTGAAGCTTCTAAGAACTTTATCCAATCATAGGGCATCTACGGCTTCCTCATAGATTTCAAGAGCAACCGATCTTGTGCGGCCTGCACCAAGCCACCAAACGGTTTTTTTTTTTCTTTCGAATGGACTTATCTCGCTTTTGGCCTCTGAGGCCGTTGCAGCTTAACCGAGCTTTTGGCGAGCGCAGAAGGCGCTCAGCCCTATAATTTTATTTTTGATGAGGCAACTAGCGCAAGGGCACCACTTAGGTACGAACCTCGGCTTGGGCTGTTGCCGGGACGGGGATAGGAGAGAAACGCCCGGGTACGTGCTTGTACCTCGTGTAGGCGGCGACTAATGGGACTCGTCGACCTCGCCGGCGAGGTCGGTGTATTTGTGGAGTGTTTGCTCTGTCTAATGTGGATGACTCACCCGCATTAGCGGAAGTGATTTCGTCATCCGGATCTCCGAGAACGTGTCTCGGACGACGGAGGGTTTACACCACCAAACGGTGCCTAGCAATAGCAACCTTTATTAGGCTGCCTTTCCATCTAGTAGGGGGGGGGGGGGGCGTCCTACGCTGTGCTTTCCAGCGCGTGGTCTCCACTCGAGAACCTTTCTCCCCTAACCGGCCTCAGTTTTTATGAGCTATGTGCCCCGCCTATTGCCACTATGTACTAGTCACAAAACATAGTCTTATCCTTAAATAAGGCCTAAGGCCTAAGGGCTCATAGTAACTGGGTAAGTATATTTTGTTTTGCTTATATTTGTTTGATTATGTTAACGTGTTTTTGATTGTCTGTAATTGTCTGTCTTTAATTATCCACTGTATGTATATAGTTTCTGTGTGTTTGTTACTTGTGTCGAAATAAATGTCTATATCTATCTATCTATCTAAATTAGGATACCGGTTATAACTTTACTTTCTCTCCTTATTATTAGTTTTTATTACCACTCTCCTGATCCTTTCCTTTGATTATTATAAGTACATATTTCTCGGACTTTGTATTATAGTATACTAGCTGTAGCCACCGACTTAATAAGTGTTACACTACTAAATGTGTAGGTAACCTAGAAATAAAGCTAAACTTGCTGTTGCAGCTTTAAGGCGGGTTCCTATATCCGTCGGTAACCAGCTACGACTCGTTTCTCCTTGAAAACATGTCAATATTTTGACACTAGTTTGACACTTTTTCAAGCAGAAACGAGTCGTAGCTGGTTACCGACGGATATAGGAACCGGCCATTACTTGACACCCCATTTTTAGATAAAGATAAAGATTTATTTATTTGACAAATCATGGGTAAAATTATACAGATGTTACACAATCAAATGGTTTCACCATATTCAGCCACAGTGGCGTGCAAATTACATGTCATATAAAATTAAATTAAATACAGATAACTATGAAATAATAATAGGTAGGTAATATAATGCCAGCACATACTAATAATAACTAAATTAAAATTTAAACTAGAGATGTCATTGTGTATCATTTAAATATTCATTGACTGTGTAATATGCTTTTTGGGTCAGGTAATTTTTTTAATTTTATCTTAAATAGATGGGAACTGTGTATCGATTTTATAGTAATAGGAAGCTTATTATATATGTTTACTTCCATACAAAGCACACTCTTATTAAACAAAGCTGTCTTAGACGTTATTGATCGAAGGTGGCCTTTATGCCTGTTGCTGTTCAAGATTTCGTAGTTTGTGATATTGTTTCTAACATGTAAAGCCGATTCGTAGATGTAAAGTGAATATAGGGTAAGAATTTTTAACGTCTGGGAATGGAGCTTACACGAATCAGTTCTCTTCAAGTTACAAATAGACCTTATACACTTCTTCTGAGCTTTAAACACGGTATCTTTATCCGTTGAATTTCCCCTAGAAAATAATCCCATATTTAAGTATGGAACCTGCATATGCATTATAGGCATTTAAAAGAGCATTTTGATTGACGATTTTTTTAAGCATGTATAGTGCTATGAGCACTGGCTGATTTTGGTAGAAGTTTCAGCGATATGCTGTTTCCATGACAGATTACAGTCTATGTAGATACCCAAGAATTTTGTACTTTGCACTTCTTTAAGTTATTTATTCATGTAGCATATTTTCAGGTTTTTTGCTCTAGCGTTTTTTTTTAAATGTCATGATGAATGTTTTGTCAATGTTGTTTTTTAAATTATTTGTAACCGGTCAATTATATTGTAAAGAGAATTATTTATTATACTTTCTTAATCATTATTAAAATTATTTGGATCAGTAAATACAGCAGTGCTGTCGTCAGCATATAAGACAATGGGATGATTTATGGCGTTAGGCAAGTCATTGATGTAAATCGAGAATAGCAATGTGCCATTTATCCCATGGAACCAGATTTATGAGAGAAAAAAGTAGCCTATGTGGTAATCCAGATTATAATCTACGTAGGTACATACTAAATTTATTATTATTACCATAAGTATTATTATTTATTTAATTTATTTACCAAGTTTATGATCTTCGGCACCATGCACCAACTCGCCAAGCTTAACATCGTGTGTTACTTTGAGAGGGGAGCCTATCGAGCGTGTGTACGCGGCTCGGAACTTGGGTCTTGTTATAGATGAATCCATAAGGTTCGAAAAACATGTCACTAAATCAGTTAGATCTTATTTTTACAAATTAATAATTTTATACAAAGTCAGTCAATATTTGAGCGAAGAGTTGCGCATTCAGCTAGTCGAGTCTTTAGTACTTTCCAATTTTAATTATTTATACACAGTGGTTGGACCTCGATTGCTCGCTAGGTCCCAGCGACTGATCGAAAGAGTACAAAATACATGTTCCCGGTCTTCTTTTTGGTGAAATGAAGCGTGAAGCGCCTTTTTATCTCTATGGGAAACTCACGTGGGTTTCCAGCTTAAGAACCTGCTTTTTACGTGTATGTTCTGAACAGTTGTCCGTGCAGAGGCACCGTACGGCAGCGTTTAGAGGCAGCTTCCGGTACGCTGCAACTAAGTGCTGGAATAACATCCCTCCGCCTATTCGTGAACAACAAACTTTATATGAGTTTAGGAAAAAACTTAAAATGTTCCTCAGTAAACGGCAAAAGGAGAACGAACACCTCAAAAATGAGGTGTCCTTCACTTAAACGTGTCTACAGTTTATTGGTAAATGCTAGGAGTAGGTTCGTATGAGTGGGTGGCCAGCTAGTGCGTTGTTGTGGGGCTAGCTTTTCATGTGTTTTATTTTAGTACCTAATTGTTGACTCTCACCGGCTTTACGGTACATAGGTAGGCGTTAGTTATTTATTTTTATCCTTAGTATATTTAATTGTATTTAGTTGTACCCTGCCCAATTAGTGGCAGATATCCGTGGTCTACTCAAAGAGGCTCTAACGGAAGACCAGCGCTGGGTAGCAAGTGCAACCCAGCACATGCTGAGTTAGAGCCTTTTTGTGACACATGCAGTGAGTACGGTGAGACACACACACTGCAATATTTTGCAGTGTTGCAAATAATATTTGTATTTAATTTTAATTTTTTAGTTATTGTTTCTTTGTTCTTTTTGTTATGTCTCCTGTGTGTGTTTGTTCTGTTGTACTATTGGTGTTGTTACAAATAAATGTTTTTGATTTGATTTAAATTTCATCGAAATCGGTTAAGCCGTTACGACGTGATTGAGTAACAAACAAATAAACAAACATCCAAACTTTTACATTTAAGAGTGATAGTGTGATGTTTACCTAATTTTTAATATTATGTTTATGGCAAATGCACAAGGACAAAAAAATTTGGATTTTTATACAGAGAGAGAGAGAATATAATGTAGGTACTCTAATCTTTTTGAACTATAAATATGATGGTACGAAAACATGAATAAAAAATGTATATAAAATTTTCAGTTATTTTCAATGGCATACAATCACAATCCCAAGAAAAAGATGATATAAACGAATGGTTCGTTTTTGAAAACATCTCATCTGACACCCCAAATTTCGATTTAATGAAGATAGACGTTGAAAACCTGCGAAAGAAAATAGGTACTTCAGTGAGAAGACTTTATCATCATCACATCAGGCGTCCACTGCTGCCTTCCATATACAGGCTGTCCCAGAACTAGTATGTTTCCTGAGGTGTGGCGATTCTCGACACTTACGAGAATTAATGTTTATTTATTTATGACTTAATGTTCCATAAATTTTGTGTATTCAATGATTTTCATTGAATCACATGATAAAAATAGCGATTAAAATTATTTTAACCGGCTTTATGACCTAACTCAAATGCCTTAAGTCAAACATTACGTTTGTATAAGGTAAGTTTTGGGAAGGCGCAAAGTCAGAAAAGCAACTAAAACGTTAAAGAAATTTAAACTAAAATCTCTTACACCCGAGTACTCGTATAACACATAACTTTATATCGCGATTGCAAGGAATAAAAGACTCTTTTGTTGCTAAAAAGAAAAGGTATCCATTGTCTCTACTAGACTTAAACACCCGTTTAATATTAGTACCTAATTATGTACAGTGATCGCGAAAGTTTAAAAAATACTATAGGTATAGGTAGGGTTGCCAACCCTACTATATTAGGCGATCAAATACTAATATATATTTCTAAAAATATATATAGTAGGTGAAACTACTATATTTTACGTAAAGCAGAACACAGCCTTGATCTCTTTTTAAAGCCCGCTCCGCTCTTAAATTAGAAATTGCTGAGAAACTAAATATTAATTTTAACAATTTGTACTCAGAAATCAATGTACTTTTTGACCAAAAATTTTCTACTAAATCAACTGTGGAAAAATGGCAAGAAGTTCTTCTCTCAAATAATTTAGACTTGCCTAATATTTAATAAAATATAATTACTTCTTTCAATTCCTGGAACATCAGCATTTACAGCGTGCATATTTTCTGTCATGAAAACGAAATGGAGAGATGAGCGTAAAAGGGCCAGTTTTAATATAATAAATGCAGAATTAATGGTGTTTTTCAACTTAAATTTGACTGTCATCGCAGTCGGCGCAGAGCAGCTATAAATATTAATTTATAAAATAAATATTTCTACCACATGCTATATTTTTTTTCCATCTACATATGTACTATTTTTAGAGGTAACTGCTTCGAAAATACTATATTTGATAGAAAAATAATTGGTAACCCTAGGTATAGATACAATGGATACTCTTAACGTTTATGAATGACTATACTTCATTGCCTCCTTCACTTTAATAGTATTAAGGACTTTTCATGAAGGTTCTAAAGAATGTGACGTTATTCATTTTTAAATAGAATTATTGATTTGACATGGAGATTCTATTTAGAATGCAATGAACATCATTTTATTTTCAAATGTACTTAGGGTCGTAAATCACATTTACGGAGTCGTTATCGAACTAACAATGAATATCTTTCAGAGGATGAGTAAAGAACAATATTTTTGACGTGAATTCGTCTTTAAAATTGCTTCCATAGTGGGAAGCAATTCAGAAAACGACTGATAACAAAATCGGGGGATACCGTTTGGTGTTGTAGTTACATGTATACAGTCTCTATCCAAAATTTAATTACACCACTGGATAGCTAAAGGATCAAAGAATTCGTTACGCTAAGTGAGGACTGTGTCGCAACGCGCGCGGTGGAGGGGGAAGCCATTTTGAGGTCATTCTGCTGCGTTTCGAGATTTAGTATAACTTTTTTATTGTTAAGATTTTTTGGAATTTTCCGCATGTGTTCGGATAACACTATAAATAAAAATACTATTTTTTATTGTTTTCAGAAGTTTTGAAAGCAAACGAGTCCCAAAACAACAAAGATGCAAGAAGGCAAGTGCTAGACGAACCTAATCTCTCCTGGTTCAAGTATTGGGAGTACCCGCAAGCCCACTATTACCGTACACGACAGAAGGTAACGGATAATATGCTCCAAACGATCTACATGGCCCGATACTCCATGAGGCTGCTGGAGTCAGATCCTCACTTCAACAATAAGGACTCGGCATATCGAATTGGTTTTCTGTGTCGGAGGTTGGTCAGGTTAACACACGACATGCAGGATTTAAGACAATATTTTGAGGAGTAAGTAAAAACAGAAGGTCAGCAAGCTGAAGTGGCAGTGGGCCGGTCATATCTGCTGCAGAACCGATAACCGTTGGGGTAAACGTGTTCTGGAGACCGAAGGCAAGCGAAGTGTAGGTATAGATGGCGTGACGATTTATGCGCTGGGGCTGGCTATATTGGATGAGTAGAGCTGCGGATCAGGCTCAATGGTGCACCCTGGGCGAGACCTACTGGGTGGACTGTTATAGATTAATAATGATGATGAAGTAAAAGCGGGATGATGGTAAACATTATATTCATATTATTAGGTATTCCTATCTCGACAAGAACCATTTTGTCCTCAAGCATCTATTATCATAGTTTAAAAAAAAAAAGAAAATCCCGACAGCAAAACGAACTGAAAAGATGTGTTTCAAACTTTTGCGATCACTATACATAATGACAGATTTAAATGGGTATTTACCGTGTATAATAAAACCTTTAACCTTTAATATTTGTTGCAACACAGTCAAAACGTCGGGATTACAAATAAAAAAGGTGCATACGCGAAAATACCCGTTTAAAACTGTCATTATGAAAAGTCATAAACTTGTCTTCAATATTTTCATAATGACAGATTTAAATGGGTATTTACCGCGTATGTAACCTTTAATATTTGTTGCAACACAGTCGAAACGTCGGGACTACACATAAAAAAGGTGCATACGCGAAAGTACCCGTTTAAATCTGTCATTATGAAAAGTCATAACCTTGTCTTCAATATTTTCATAATGACAGATTTAAACGGGTATTTACCGCGTATGTAACCTTTAATATTTGTTGCAACACAGTCGAAACGTCGGGACTACACATAAAAAAGATGCATACGCGAAAGTACCCGTTTAAATCTGTCATTATGAAAAGTCATAAACTTGTCTTCAATATTTTCATAATGACAGATTTAAACGGGTATTTACCGCGTATGTAACCTTTAATATTTGTTGCAACACAGTCGAAACGTCGGGACTACACATAAAAAAGATGCATACGCGAAAGTACCCGTTTAAATCTGTCATTATGAAAAGTCATAAACTTGTCTTCAATATTTTCATAATGACAGATTTAAACGGGTATTTACCGCGTATGTAACCTTTAATATTTGTTGCAACACAGTCGAAACGTCGGGATTACAAATAAAAAAGGTGCATACGCGATAAATACCCGTTTAAATCTGTCTCTAAATCTATCTGTAATTGTAATAAGTCTTTAAAAAAGATTGAAGACACGCTTATGATTTTTTATAAAGGCAGATACTTTTCAGTTCGTTTTGCATTTGTTTTTATCACATAATACTTTTTCATTTGTTTAAAACGTAGATATCTATACAGCACAGATCACCATTTTATAAACCACTAGCTGACCAATCCGCAGCTTCGCACGCGTAGTTTTTCAATAAAAATATTACCCTTCTGTGCAGTTGGATAAAAAGTAGCCTATGTCACCCGTTGATAGTATAGCTTCCCAACGGTGAGAGAGTTTTTTAAATCGGTCCAGTAGTTTCGGAGCCTATGCAAACAAACAAATCATCATCAAATCATCTTTAAAATCATCTCTCTCTCTAGCCTCAAAGGTTTGCTGGAAGAAAACTCTTTATAGGGTTAAGCTCGCCTTTGTACTGTCCTCTATTTCTGTACTTTATTATGTATTTTCTTGTGTACAATAAAGAATATCTTTATAATAATATTTTATTAGATATTGATATGTTTTATAATATTGTAGAACATACTTTTGTTCTATCATCAATAGTTTCCGCAGCGCATGCGACGAAAGACGTTTTAGGGCACTTTTTTACACCTTGGGTTACGTTACTTAAGTTTTAGTAAGGATCCCTAATCTTTTCTAGCTATAAATATAGATAATAATTTCGACCTAGACGTGAAATGGCCTGGTAGGCCACAGTTGGAAAGTGCATCCTCGTATCAAGAGGAAGGTTGCGGGTTCAAGTCCCGTCTAGACTTGAAATATGTGAGATGATTTTAAAAATCTTAGAATTTTCCTTATGTGTTCGGATAACACTATAAATAATATGTTATTTGAAATAAATATAGACTTTGTGACTCAAGGTGAATGTAGCTTTCCAATGGTGAAAGAATTTTTGAAATCGGCATAGTAGTTTTTGAGTTTAATTATTACAAACATACACACACACAAAAATACAAATCTTTCCTCTTTATAATATTAGTATAGATAAGCTACTGTAGGTACACGTTTAGTAGTATTAAGCGTACGAAGTCGACGGTTACAGATTCACATAATATATTTATATTTTCAGTATAATGAAGGGACTGTACATTGGTTACTGGTGGATTAATAACCCGCTATATCAATTACTAAACTTGCACCAAAGGGCAATAGCAATACACGTAGATTTCCTGTACATATGGAGAGTACTGGCCGAGGTGGACGCCCGTGTCAGGAACGCTAATGATGAACGCCAGTCACTTCCGGAGTGGCTGAACAAGACTGGCGGCATCGAAATGGAACATGTACTCACGCGTACAATAAAGCCGTTTCGGAAAAAAAACTAAGCAAACTACTTCGGAAGAATATAAATATGGTTGAGTAATAATGTTTTTTTTTCGCACACGGTAGTCACTCACCTATATTGGCAAGATTATTCGTATGAAGGTAAGACCGCATTAGAACGGCGCTGCGCAGCGCAGCGCTGCACGTCACCTATCGCACTACATGTTTAAGAGCGGCGCAGCACTGCACGTCACTTTACGTCACCTTTTATGTCTCTCCACCGAGCGCAGTACGCAGACTGACGCGACGCGCCGCTTGCTATGTCGCGTTAAGCGTCGCTGTACCGCGCGGCGCGGCGCGGGCGGCGCGGCGCTGCACGTCACAATATTCTTTTGGAGGCAACTATGCCGCGACGCGCAGCCACGCCTACTGCAGCACCGCTCTAGTGCGACACGCGCCATTCAAAATCATTAAAACAATATTTTGACGCTTTGTGGCGCGGCGTGCAGCACCGCGCAGCGCCGCTCTAATGCGGTCTTACCTTAACTGTTACGGGCAACTTGATTGACCGGGCAGTATAAATAATGACCAAGAACGTAGGTCAAATTGACAAGTTTATTAATTTGGCCGGCCCAATACAATAGAATAGAATTATTTATTTGACACACACAAAGAAACATAGAACGGATCACAAACAAAATAGGTAGATAGACAGGAAAATTATAATACAATGAGATTATATTAGACCTACAGCTAGAACACATACGTACCTACCCCACCAGTAGGTAGTAGGTAGGTGTACCAACTAGTCCCGCTCCGTGTCACGCGTGCCCAAACAGGCTCTGTCTCAGCGTTACGCTTCTTTGCAATAAATGATGCAAAGCAGCGCTGGTTTTCAGGAAGAGCCTTATGTAGGGTGACGTCACAAATTTAAACAAAATATACATAATAAGACCAATTATACAAAAATAAACATATTTATATAATAAATAAGCAATGATAACTATATTAATAACAAATATATATATATATGATATACAAAAACAATAAGATGTTATATATAGGTACATATACCTATATATTATAATTATTTAACATAAAAGAGGAGAGGAAAAGGGTATATCAATAATGCCCGACGGCCCGTGGTCCATTTCATAAATCAAGGTTTGAGATAGCTTCAATTTATGATATGGACCGGGCAGTATGAATACTTCCCTACATCTAGCCGGGCAATGTGATAAAATAACAAAAAAAACCTAACGACCTGCTGAAACTTCTACAACTATGACGAGCTTGTACCTCATAAATGATTATATATTTTGGATAAATTGATGTTTATTATTAAATAATTGATTAATTATATTTAATTGGAATTTTATTTAGAATGAATTGTATTTATGTACAAAATATTGTGACGTGTAATGAGTGTTATCAATAAATGACTAATAAAACTGTATTATTAAACAAGTACACTACAGTTGATCTGTTTTATTATATTGCCCAAGATAGGGTAGTCATTATAAATACTGACCAGGAAAAGTGATTAGTCATGCAGTTTTATTTACATTGCCCACTAGATACGGTATATACAGACCGGTTATTATTACTTTGTTCACTAACTAACCTTGTGAACGACTAGTGCCTGAAGTAGGGGCATGCGAACCTGTATTACAGGTTCACAGGTCACAACTATTCTCAAGGCCCTGCTCTGCGAGTACAAATAAACAAAAGAACAATTGATTGCATTAATTCACTATAATTGCTAATATTACGCCATTTGACTAATGTAATACATATTTTTAAACAATTTTATTTTATAAGGTATTTTCCTAATGTGTCATTTAATTTAAAAATAGTTAAACTTATATAAAAGTAGTAAAATTCCAAGATTTTCAAAATTATCTCAAAAATTTCAAGCCTAGATGGGACTTGAACCCGCAATGGATTTTAAAAATCTTGGAATTTTCCGTATATGTATTTTTCGGATAACACTATAAATAAAATACTATACACGGTGTCCTTTAAATCACTGTTTTCCCAGAACAAACGTTGTTCAGACCATGGTCTACTAACAGTTTATAACATCAAATTAAAAATCAAAACGAAATCGGTCTTTAAAAAATATAAAAAGTTGCGAACTTAAAACGTCCATTTTAATGATACGCCCTACAACATACCTAGCGCGCTGACCCGTACCTACTAGATACCTATCTAACCAAGGAGTAGGTAATACGCTACGGCTAGCGTATCCATGAACGTTATGTCACAGTTAGTTTTTGAACAAAGTTTTTGTTGTTTTTTTATTCTCATATTAGATGCTATAAACTGTTATTAGACCATGGTCTGAGCAACGTTTGTTCTGGGAAAACAGTAATCCGTGTATAAAAGTAGTATTTTTCAAACTTTTATCATCACTATACATAATTATTGATTCAATCGGGTATTTATCGCGTAGTGTAGGTATGTACATTATATAAGCGATAAAATACCCGTTCAAATCAGTAATTAAATAAAACTGTTATAGTGTACATTTTAACAACATTCTTTTGTTTGTACAAATGTTCGTTTATTTGTAATTTTTATAAAACAATGAAAAAAACTATAACACTCGTTCAAGTATTGCTAGCTTTAAGTAAGTATCTTGCTATAATAGATAGGTACTTCTTCCTTGTCTTGGTCATATAGAGACCGTGGCAGAACATCAGCCCGGTGGGTGGATCAAATACTTAAAGGCTGTAGAGGTTACGACCTGGAGGAGAATAGCACAGAATCGCTTGGAGTGGCGTTTCAAAGAGGTTTATACCCAGTAGTGGGCTACAGTTAAACTGCCTATGATGATATGTTTATATTTCATCAGTTTATAGCTGACTAGCTGACCCACCCGCGGGTTCGTGCGCGTGGTTTTTCAATAAAAACATGTCCTTCCCCAAGATATAATCTATCTTTTTGCCAAAATTCATTACGATCCGTTCAGCCGCTTAGCCATGAAACGGTAACAAACAAACAGAGTTAGGTAGGTACTTTCGCATTTATATGTATAGTATGGATATGGATTATCAGTTTTATGACGTCATAAACACATATCTGATACGTGAACTAATTAGAGGTAAGTATACAACATTCGCTAACGACCGACGGCGACAGTAAAAAGATAATTGAATTGATACTTACCTATACATAACAAAGCTATTAAGTATTCTATTTATCGGTGCTGCCTCCTCTGCTTTTGGAAAACTTACGGTCAAAGTTTTCCGCTCACACCACACAAAGCTAAGCACAAAGATCAAGGTGTACCTGGCGATCGTTTTACCTAACTTATTATCATCATCATCATCCACAGCCCGACTTCACCCACTGCTGGGTATAGGCCTCCCAAAGTTTGTGTTATCCGCCACGATCCTGCGCTAGTCTCACCCATTGACGGCCCACGACTCTAACGATGTCTCATCTCGCTGCCGGACGTCCAACCCTTCTACAGCTATTCCTCGGCCACCATTCAGTTGCTACCCTGCTCCACCTGTTATCACCACGTCTTGCCAAGTGTCCCGCCCAAGACCATAACTCCATAACTCGATTCCCAACATCATGAACCTTCGTTCTTCTACGGATCTCGACGTTTGGAACTCGATCTAAGAGTTTGATGCCGAGCATGGTACGCTCCATGGCTCTCTGTGCAACTCTTAACCTGTACACAGCCTCCTGCGTGAGCGTCCATGTCTCGGCACCGTAAGTCATGGTGGGCAGAACACATTGCATAAATAAGCGGGTCTTCAGTCTCTGTGGAGTTTTAGGCGACTTAAGGATGTCGTCCAGCTTGCCGAACGCGGCCTATCCCAATTGGATCCTTTTAGATATCTCCTTCTGTTGATGCTCTTTACCGAAGGATAGAATATGTCAAAGATAAATATACTGGTCAACCATCTCCAGCTTCTCATTTCCCACTCGTACCGCAGGACTTGTGATGCCAGAGACGTTCGACAGCACCTTCGTCTTGGACATATTCATCCTCAAGCCTACTTTCAAAGAAGCATCATAAAGGTGTTTTAGCATTATTTGGAGATCATCACAATTTTCGGCAAATAGTACGAGATCGTCGGCGAATCTTAGATGTGACAAATTGACATCATTAATGTTTATTCCGTGATATTCCTAGTCAAGCGTTTTTATGACATCTTCAAGGACAGCCGTAAAAAGCTTAGGAGAAATGTTGTCTCCTTGTCTCACACCCCGCTGGATGGGTACGGGATTTGTAAGTGTGTGAGCTCGTACTTGCAGTGTGGCCGATGTATAAAGCTCCCAGAGCACTTCCACGTAGCGTGAATCGATGTGGCAGCGATGAAGAGCGTGAAACATGGCTCAATGCTGTCGAAGGCCTTCTCGTAGTCGACGAAGGCCATAACAAGGGGCCGGTTGTATTCGTGACACTTCTCCATCAACTGTTGCACCTATTAACTATCCTAACTTATTTATTATACTCCGCTGAAACATTGTGCCTGTACTCCAGACATATAAGAACCCTTGATAGGTTCCACCTCAAGTGTCTCCGTGATATTATGTATATTCATTGGTCGGATCGTGTTAGAAACACTGATGTTCTTCGACGAGCTAATATCTGCGGAATGGAAGCTTATTTTATGCGCCAACAACTGCGGTGGTGCGGGCACTTAACGCGTGTGTCCAACGACATGGTGGCGAAACGCACTTTCTACTCAGAGCTCCAG
The DNA here is from genome assembly GCA_918857605.2 of Philereme vetulata. Taxonomy (NCBI): domain Eukaryota; kingdom Metazoa; phylum Arthropoda; class Insecta; order Lepidoptera; family Geometridae; genus Philereme; species Philereme vetulata. The sequence goes on from OU975444.1 coordinate 3,034,033, forward strand.
GAAGGCAAGCGAAATAGTGTTGGCAAGCTGCTCAGATACAAAGACGCTCAGAAGAGAAATATGAAAAAGTGCAAGATTGAGCAGTGGGAATCACTGGCAGAAAATCGGCCAGAGTGGAGACGATTGGTTCAACAAAGTGTCTACAACTTTGAAGATGAGCGCAGGTGTGATCTAGACAATAAACGTGAACATCTTAAAAATAAACCACCTGCCAACATACACTTTAATTACATAAATGGCGCTCTGACATGCGCATTATGTTCGCGCACATTTAAGGCCAAAATTGGCTATGCTAGTCATCAAAGAGCGCATCAACGGAACCAAGCAGGAACAATGTCGCCGTAGCCGAAATCGGCCTGGATGACCTCATCATCATTCTATTTACTACATAATTTAAACTAACTTTACATTAACTCTCTCTTAAATTAATCAAGATAATTACTATAAGATCAGCCTCGTTTGTCCAATGGAAGACGTCAAAAACTGGGATACAGAAAATGTAGTCCGGTTATGTACTTTAGGTACTTATTTCTTGATTGATTTGTTATAGATTCTTACCCCAGTGTCTTGTAACTGTGATTGTAACAAAATGGCTACTTGTACATTTGTATTATCTCTTATTTAAACCAATAAATCATTTTGCATTTTCATTTCATTCTGGAGTTGTTTCGGAACAGCCGTGCTTGATTGCAATAAAAAGATTCTGGAAGAATTTCTGGAAGAAATGGCAGAACGCTCGACATCTCCAATAACATATTGTTACGCCGAAGCTGTTACAGAATAAGTAATAGTCGGCTTTTCTCGAAGTTATACCTACTGTGTCACAGAATAGGTAATACTTGGTATGGAATATACTTACATAACACGTTTTTACCTACCGTTGCACAGATTAAGAAATAGTAGACAGTCGAAATCATAAAACAATAGAAGTCGTAAGTAGGCGGAGCCCGCGTAACACTAAGTACGCGGAGTTCCGCGCACTACAAGCTTTGCTCACTTCAGTCGTGTTTCAATTACTTTGGGGTAAACGTACTTCAAAAAAATATAAAAATACCATATTGTGCCGTTTTGGAGTGTAAATATTATAGCCGAACCAAAAATTTAACAAAAGGGGGCATATCCTATCACCGGTAAGTATTATTTTATTGTTTTTTGTTAGTTTTGTTTAAAATGCAAAATCGTTAAACAAAATAGACTGTGAATCATACTCTATAAGGTCGCGTTTCTCTTAAACATCAACTTACGCTACTCAATTGGGGATGTGACCCCAATATACTGTTGAATTTGTTATTGATAGCTTTAATTAGTTTATTAGTCTATTAAAAGGTATAGAAGTTTTAGGGCGTGCATTCCTTTTGTTGTTTTATTGATGATTTTTTGAATGCATTTTAGACCTATGGTGTGAAATATTATTATAACTTCTGTTTTCAGTTTCCCCAAGGCGCCAGACATAAAAAAATTAAAAAAAAACGTACAACTTATGAGTCATCCAGCATACAGAGTCCTGACCTGGCACCGTCTGACTTTTTTCTGTTCCTAAAAATCAAGAACCAATTAGCCGATCAACGGTTTTCATCACCAGAAGAGGCTGTCGAAGAGTATGAAAAAAATGTACCTGACGTCACCACTGGAGGAGTGGCACAAATGTTTTCAAAATTGGTTCAATTGTATGAAAAAGTGCATTGACGCAAAGGGAAAATATTTTGAGAAATAAAAAATAAATTCATTTTTGACCAGTGATCGTTCAATTTTCGCTGAGAATAGTTGTGTTACTCGCGAGCGCGCGTACCGACAGTGTAAAGTGCTAACGCATCACAACAAATCCGTCGCAGCGGCCGAACCGCGATGACCCACTTAACCATTGCGTAAGGCAGGCTTGCTGCTAAAACAATATTGCTAAGGCGACGCTATTGCGTTAACAATGGATACACCAACAAAAGAAGGCAGAGTCACGCTGCAAACAGAAACGGAGCATTTGCCGTACAACCGCTACAAAGAACAGCATGATCTCTACATACATTAAAGGGAAGCGTGCAGGAAACTTCAGAGCCTCGTCGATGACTTAAGGAGTCAAATAGATATTCTCCAGCAGCAGCTGAAATGTATAGTGGATACCAATTCCACTATCCCACCAACTACACGCATGGAAACTTCTGCTCCGCGTGCTGATTACAGCACCGACGAGGTAGAACATGCAAAGGAAACAGAGTGGATAAGAACAAAGTCTAGGAAAAAAAGATAATTAAATACATCACTCACACTCTCTCCTCAAGAAACAGATAATAAATTGGTAATCAAAACAAAAAAAAATCCCCCTCCGCCTCCCATTATAGTGGATGGGGTAAACAACTACCAAAAGTTCTATGACTTCTTGTCAACAAAACTGACTGCTGGCACCTTCGCAATAAAAATGCTGAATGGTGACAGCATAAAAATAAATGCCTGCAACGACGAAGCATACAGAGAAATTACTAAGCCGTTGTCTGAAAACAACTGTCTTTGGCATTCCTACGAAAATAAACAGGAAAGGCCAATAAGAGTGATGGCAAAAAAGTTACCATCAACTTGCAAGCCAGAGAGAATTGTAGATAATCTCATAATAAAAGGTTACAAAATTGAGGAGGCGACAAACAAATTGAGCTGGAAAACAAAGGAACCACTTAATATGTTCATGTTAACCTTCAGTAACACCGAAGACATAAGCAATGTTTATAAAATCAAATATATTCTGGGGTGTCTGGTTGATATTCAACCCCTGCGATCTGCGAATCCGCAGTGCAAGAGGTGTCAAGTTTATGGACATACGCATAAGTACTGCGCCAAAAAACCTAGGTGTGTCAAGTGCACTGGTAAACACCTAACTAAAGCCTGCAGCAGAAAAACCGAAATGTGTGCACTACGGGGAAGCACATCCGGCCAACTATAGAGGCTGCATGATAGCCAAAGAAATGCAGAAGATAAGAAACAAGGCTGTCAAAAAACCAATAGTGATGCGACAATCACAAGCTATCATGGATAACTCCACTTCCACTCATCAGCATAATCGTAGGGTTGTGGATAGTACAAAGAAAAACATTTCGTACGCTCAAATAACCGCCGGAACCTGTACAACTGCTCAACCTATCGTACATACCTCCAACTCGAGTAATAATAAGTTAGACGAAATCCTGAATTTCATGACAACGTTCGATGATCGTCTTTATAAATCGAAAATAGCACCAAAATTGCTTTACATAAGGCTAAAAAATGATGAACAAAATGAAAATTATGGCCTGGAATTGTAATGGACTACTAAACCATCAAAATGAAATTCAAGTAGTCCTAGACATAGAAAATATAGATGTGTGTCTCATATCTGAAACACATTTTACAAAAAAATCGTACATCAAATTCAAAGGCTACAAAGTATACCATGCACTTCACCCAGATAACAAAGGGAAAGGTGGTAGTACTGTAATTATCAAAGAACACCTAAAACATCATGAAGAAAACAAATACGAAGCGCCAGATATTCAATGTGTAGCTATTTGTATCAACACGAAAAACTATCCGCTGACTGTGGCAGCTATCTACTGTCCACCGAGATACACAATACGAAAAGATACTTACCTAAGCTTCTTGAAACCACTCGGCGAAAGGTTCATACTTGGAGGTGACTTTAATGCCAAGAATACGTATTGGGGCTCTCGACTAACAAACACAAAGGGAAAAGAACTCATGAGTGCCATAAGAGAACTTAAATGTGATGTCTCATCAACGAGGTCACCAACTTACTGGCCAACTGACCCAATAAAAATACCTGACCTGATAGACTTTTTTATACACAAAAATCTATCAACTAACTACTTAGACACAAAACAGAGTTACGACATGAACTCTGACCACTCAGCAATATATTTAGAAATACATGAGAAAGTACGACAGAAAGAAAACACCCTAACCCTAGTTAATAAACGTACAGATTGGGAGAGTTTTAAAATCGATTTAGATGAGAACATTAACCTAACAGTTCCACTAAAAATACCAGCACAGCTAAATGAAGAAGTTGAACAATTTGTGTCCATAATACAGAAGACCGCCTGGAAAAATACTCCTGATATTAGAAAACGGGTTGCAAGAAATCATTATCCAATAGAAATCTTAAAACTTATTTCTGAGAAAAGAAAGCAGCGACGGCAATGGCATCAAGATCTCCATACGATAAGACCTTACTAAATAATCTAACAAAAAAATTAAAAAGGCTCATTCAAGACTTTACTCCAATACTTACCTCAAAAAACTAACCAACGACCGCAGCACTGATTACTCACTTTGGAAGGCTACCAAGAACCTGAAACGGCCAATGACCCAAATCCCTCCACTAAAAAAGGAAAACGGAAAATGGGTCGTTAGTAATGAACAAAAAGCCAAACATTTTGCAGAACACTTAGAAAATACTTTTAAACCAAATGAGAGTCATACCCAACTACATGATGATTATACGACAGATGAAGATCCAGGAGAAATAAATATCAAACTTGTTTCACCTCTAGAAGTTTTGCGTTTTGCAAAATATTAATCTAAAAAAATCACCCGGCTTTGACCTTATTCCAGGTGAAATATTATATAAACTCCCAAGAAAAGCCTTAGTCAAACTAACGAATCTCATTAACGCTGCACTAAGGCTGAAATACGTACCTGATTTATGGAAAGTTGCCGAAGTTATAATGATTGCGAAACCAGGAAAGTCACCTTGTGACGTAAAATCATACAGACCAATTTCTCTACTACCTATCATCTCGAATTTATTTGAAAAACTATTACTTAATAGGCTAAAACCAATACTAGAAGAGAATAATCTTATCCCAGAACATCAGTTTGGCTTCAGGGAAAAGCACTCAACAATAGACCAAGTCCATAGAATCATGTGATTGATCATCGTGATTGAAAAATCACTTGAAGACAAAAAAGTCTCCTCTACAATTTTCCTAGATGTAGCCCAAGCATTTGATAAAGTATGGCATGAAGGCCTTATTCAAAAACTAAAAAAGTTGCTACCCAGAGCATACGCAATTGCGTATACTCTGGGTAGCAACTTTTTTACCTTTTTATACTAGAATCTTATCTTACAAACAGAGTCTTCAGGATAAGGCAAGAAGATGCCTACTCAGAAATAAGAGAAATCAAAGCTGGGGTGCCACAGGGAAGTGTACTGGGTCCGGTCCTTTACCTTCTATACACGAATGACATTCCTGATCTTGAAAATAACATCATTGCGACATTTGCTGACGATACCGCTATAATGGCTGTTGGAAGCGGCAGAGAAAGTCCAAAGTGCTTTAGACAAAATCCAAGATTGGACAATAAAATGGCGAATCAAGCTCAACTATTCCAAATCAATTAATATCAACTTTACTAACAAAAAGGAAAAATACTGTCTAATATTCATTAACAATAAGATTATACCGTATGAAAATACGGCAAAGTATTTGGGCATGACCCTTGACGCAAAGCTACACTGGAAAGCTCACGTCAAGAAGAAAAAAGAGGAATTAGAACTGCTCTACAAAAGAATGTACTGGTTACTTGGAAGGCAGTCTTCTTTGTCAGTACATAATAAAATTGTTTTATACAAACAAGTCTTGATGCCAGTATGGACTTATGGTATACAGCTGGGGCTGTACCAAAAAAAGTAACATTTTAATCATCCAAAGATTCCAAAATAAAGTACTCAGAGACATCGTAGATGCACCCTGGTATATTAGAAATGACGACCTTCACCGGGACCTCAACATTGAGTTCGTCGATAGAGTAATACGAAAATATGCAGAAGCTCACGAACAAAGACTTCACCATCATGTGAACGTCGAGGCAATCCAGCTCTTCGACAACACGGATACAGTGAGAAGACTGAAAAGGATAAAACCTTTTGAGTTATTATAGTGTACAAAAAGAAAAAAATGAGATCTCTTCCAGACAACCTTTGGATGGTGAGGCAATGATCCTCACCATCCAAAGGTTGTCTGGAAGAGATCTCTTGTGTTTAGCGATATGACCGCCCATTATGCTTGCAATATGTAAAAAACTTTCTTAGTGATAAAACCTTCAACTGTAGTTTATTTGTTTCTGTTAAAGTTGTTTCGTTTTTTAAGTGGTTTGCAATAAAGAGCTGTTCTATCTATCTCGACAATAGTGTAATATAGTGTCAGTGTTAGTGCTATTTATAAAGAACACAAGAACAAAGTGTCTTCCCCTTAAATAGAGACTGCAAAAGAAGTGCCAATGGACACATTCTTTATCATAATTCTATTATAAAACTAAGTTAGCATTAAATTGCTCATTAGCCTACTTGGCTAGATTGTAATAAAACTAGAGTACACTTACGATCTATGTAACATTACGAACATTAACGATGTACCTAACATTAAAAAGATTTTTTTTTTTTACCATTAATAGTAGTTTTGTATTATTGATTCCGGAAACTTTTAGTGTGCCCCTCGTATAATAATTCAGTATTAATATTCCAGTAATATAATATTTTTTAAGTATTTACGAGTTGGAAACCTGTGATTATGTTATGAAAGAAAGAAAAGAAAAGCTGTTTATTTCGACCACCTATATTGCGTACCTACCTGACGTACCTATTTCGTTATCCAGAGTAGGTAGGTGATAATCGATATCGATACATTCGTCTTGTATCCTGATAGGTACATCACTAAAGCAGTAGCAAAGTATTTTGGAGTAGAGAGTAACAGCCATGGCATTATCAATCTTATTCTTTGCTGTTAGAGACTATAAAAAAATCGTTAGCCACAGCGTCATCTGTTGTTGAGTGGCTTTGTTTTGTGGGTAATCAAGTAACAGCCATTGCATTATCAGTCTTATTTCTAAATAATAGAGACTAAAATAAAAATAATTTCTAAAGCGCCATCTTTTGGTGAGTAGAATTTTAAACCATGTTCCTTTAGTGGCTAAGGATTTATATCCGTAAAATTAGTTTTATGGTTTTATGACTTTTTGAACGTTCTCGTTGAACCAATTATAACTTTTATTTCTAAGTGTGTTAGTTTTTACATGTGTTAGTTTAGCTACACTGGTTTTCATAGTGAAAAGTCATCATGCTAGTTCTATTGTTTTTTATGTTCTGTGGTCGAAATACCTATACTTTTCTAGATACTAGTGGAAGGATCTGGAAATAATGCTCGGTATAAATAGTGCGTTGACACGTCCGCAGAGTCAGTCTTGATTTGGCGATACGTGCGAACATTTCGGTGACTTTTATTGGTTTATTGTGCGATAGTGTTGTGAATTAGTGTGTTGTGATTAAGATCGTGTATTTTGCATTTTAGTGTTGAATAAAAGTGTTATTTTGGTTAGATTGATTTTCATTATTTTATCCCGAACCCTCAGCTCGTAACAATATGATAGTAACAAAAAACACATGATGACAATGATTATTATATTTACTTTAGGTATCGGCACAGTTTTGTCCATAAACCTGGCTCCAGGGCAGCCCGTGCCCCACGCCGACATACTCCACAAGATGCTGAGGAGGAAACTCAAGAATTTCACTGATATTCCTGAGGGATCCCTCTTCAATTACATATTAGGCAAAGGTATCTCTACACTTATGTACATGCACTCCTATACACCCCCTCAAACACGCCCACACACTTAAACACTCACGCGCAGAGTATCCTTAGTATACAAACCTATATTTCAGCCAATGATGTAGAATGTTCGTAAACAAACCGTACATACTTAACCTAATAATCACTTGCTTGGTACTGATTTTGAAACAGAATTCGAAATTGTTGACGATGTGTGATGCTATCCTTATAAATTGGTATCAATTCTGTCAAAAAATATTTAAAAAAATGTTAGGTAAGTACCTAAAGGCTATTTATTTACTTCGAATTTCGCTAAATTATATTTAAGTATTTGTATATCTAGTTGACCCGTTTCGGCTTCAAAATCGGTTTTGGGTGCTGTGACCCATGTTGTTAGAAGTTTCTGATACCTACCAATGATACAGCTAATCCTACTTTTTGTGTAATAACTATTTTTGCAGTGGTTCGTCCCGAACGAAATCTCGCGAGTCTCCGATTAAATCAAAAAAATATTACTTGTAATATTTGTAATTTATGAAATAAATAACCATTTAACTTGACCTACAGTTTCATTCAAATTACAGGTAACGGGAGTTAATGTAATATGGTTTTTCTTTTTTGGGGTAAAAATTGCAGTTATTTTGGATTTCAGACTTTTGCCTATATTTGTGTTACTTAAGCTACACGTATACCAAATTACAGCACTGTGGGGTCACTGGTGTACCCTGTGAATTTTGTTAAAGTTCAGTTTTTATTATGGCTAAAAACTATAAGGACTTTACTAAAAATAAAAATGAAGTCTAAATGTACTACTGAAGACCTTTTATTTGAGGTCCTACTTCACCTAATAGTCCCATTTTCTTTTTTTTTTTACTCTTCTTGAACCCCAATATCTCAACAACCCCCCAACATTTTTTAGCTCGTTCAGTCACGCCAAAATTGTGCTATCACTACCTTCCTATGTATTAATTTTCACGATGATCGGATCAACGCTTCGAAAGTAATCCTCGGATAAACAAACATATATACACACAACGCCGATTTGCCCAAGTTAATTTATAGATCTCGCTTCGCTCGCTCAAAAAAAAGTTGCACTTCGGGAGTGCCGACAAAAGTGAAAAATTTAACACTCAATGTCAGATGTCAGAATGTTGCTCAGATACTTATATATAGAGGTATCGGTAACGGTAACACGCCTAAAGAAGTTTTCACTTCACTAACACGGCTATGTAAATAACTGTTATTTAAAATCATCTTACATTAAATAATACAGACTACTGAAGTGGAAGTGGGCGAGGCACATCTCGAAGAACTGACGGCCTTTTGGCAAAGAGTCTCGAGCGGAGACCACGCTCTGAATGCGCTTTCAGAGCGTAGGAAGGCCCCCCCGACTACATGGAATGGGAGCCGGTCGAACTGGGAATCTATAGGAGGCCTATGTTCAGCTAAGGACGTCGTAAGGGTGAAATGGTGTTTTTTTTAATACATTAGTGGTTTGCCCCGAACTGAGATCTCGCGAGTCTCCGATTCAAACAGAAAAATATTATTTGTAATCTTGGACTATCAAAATAGTGCCACGAAATAAATAACCAATTACCTTGACCTACAGTTTCATTCAAATTACAGGTAACGGGAGTTCATGTATGTGGTTATATTTTATGGGGTATAAATTGCAGTTATTCTGGATTTCAGACTTTTGCCTATACGAGTATTTGTGTCACTTAAGCCACACGCATACCAAATTACAGCATTGTGGGGTCACTGGTGTACCCTGTGAGTTTTGTCAAAGTTTAGTTTTTATCATGGCTTATAACTCAAAAACTATAATTTACGAAAAATAAGACCCGAGTCTAAATATACTAATGAATACCTTTCATTTGACGTCCCACTTGACATGATAGCCTCATTTTTATTTTTTTTACCCCTCTTGAACCCCAATTTCTCCACAACCCCCCAACATTTTTAGCTCATTTAGTCACACCAAAATTGTGCCAGCACTAACTACCTATGTATTAAATTTCACGATGATCGGATCAACGTTACGAAAGTTATCCTCGGAGAAACATACCTACATATACCTATACAATGCTGATTTGCCCAAGTTGATTTATAGATCTCGCTTCGCTCGATCAAATATAAGCTGATGGTAAGCGATGATACAGTTTACGAGTGATCACGCTTGACTAGAAGAAACCTGTTCATTCGCGACTTGAAGACATAGGTTTAACTAATCAGGAAACTCAGACTCAGGCAAGTCGTTCCACTCTTGCGCTGCGCTTAGAACCGCTTTGTGCCGAGGTATTTCAACCATAAAACGGTGGCGCATGGCAAAGCGTCTGTACCCGATGATGATAGTGATGAGAGTACGGTAGTCTTCACTACACGTGATCCAACATTCACATTACACAAGTATTTTACTTCTACCGTGGTTTTTAACGAATTTAATTTTAAAGGAACCAACAACAGCTACAACAAAGAAAACCTAGACATTGGCGTTCTCGACGTGGATCACGTAAAGAAGATTGTATCTATAGCCAGAAAGATGCACGATGACGAACAGAAGGACTTAAGAAAAGCTAATCCACCACGCTCCCCTATGCTGTTTGAGGATTTTCGAGTTCAAATGCCGACAAGGAAACGAGAACTGGCTTTAAAACTGATGAAGCAGTCCATTTACGCGGCTAGGTTAGTTAGAATCATATGTTTTCATTGTCATAATTCAAAATAATTAATAGTTTTAAAGTCAGGCCATTTTAATAGGTAACATTTGACAATTCATCAAAATTCAACAACGTAACCTTGTAACGGCGCGCATAAAATAATATATTTTTTCGTTTTGTTAGAACTGCACAATTGCTTAACTTTTTTTAATTACGATTACATAATAATTTTGTATTTATGACCAATACGAGTACGAGTTCGGTACTAGTTGTACCGAACTGACAGACGTCAAATGTTACCTATTAAAATGGCCTGACTTTAGTTAGTTTTGCCTCAAACATCTCAATGGATCAGGGATATCATAAAGTAGAGTCCTAATTACCTAGATGATCATTAGCAAAGTTAATCACTAGTTTACGACGAATAATCATAATCATTGCATTTCAGCGGGGCAATGCAGCCAGTGTCTCGGGGGCACTTCTGCCTGGTAGCGATCTGGAGCAGTTGAGCTATCTATAGATCGTTTGAAATGGTCTCTAGATGATACAACTGGTTCTTATGTATTTCGTAGACATGTAAATAATTGTATATTAAATGTTCTAAGATATATATCTACATATATGAGTATATACCTACTTATTATTATTAAACGTATTGTTTATTAAACGTACCGCATCATTCCAGGTCCTGTTCTATGAATATACCAAATTTCATCAAGATCGGTCTAGCCCAGGGGTTCCCAAAGCGTGCGCCGCGGCGCTCTGGTGCGCCGTAGTGATTAAAGCGGGGCGTCGTGAAGCGCTCCTGTTTACCATTCTCCGGAAACTAAACTTAGGAATTCGCGGTTACAAAATGAACAACCAAAGCTCAATGTGGAGCAATAAATGAGAGTAGTAGTGTCAAGCCACGCTTTGAAAAAATGTGTAGAGATCACCAAGCTCACACGTCACATTGACTAAGTTGCCATTCTATTTTATTTCCTATTTTTCTTAAATAATAAATGTTTTCTTGTATGTAAATATAAAAATGAGCTTCATATTGTAGATGTTTTAATTTTTATGCCTATCTATCTACTTAGTATCATTGTACCCTATTTCAACTAGCTAGGGCGCCGAGACAAAATGATAAACCTGTAAGTGCGCCGCGAAGTTAAAAAGTTTGGGAACCCCTGGTCTAGCCGTTTGGTCGTGAAATGAAAACGTAACAAACTAGATACTACTCTTTCGAATTTATATTATTAGTATCTATGGATTCTATTAGTTATCTGGTACCCAAACATAATACAAGCTTTGCTCAGTTTGGGGCTAGATAGAGCTGTGTGAAATATCCAGCATTATTTTTTAACTGTGTTTCAGATACAGATTAGCAGATACCGCGAAGATAAGGAACCATTATAAAACAAATTATCAATACCACATCGCGCTTCTGTACGGGTCTCTAAATCAGATCATGTTAAAGATGGATAACCTCTATATAAAAATGATAAAAATGTATGGTGAGAAGTTCTTTTGGTACCTTATATTGTATGAGAAACTGCTTGCCGCAAACGTCGATATAACTAACATTGTAAAGAGAATATTTGCGCTACATTTTAAGGAATTACCAGCTGATGGGAAACCAATTCTTCCTGTTCCTTTTGAGAATGGAACTCTTGGACCCAATAGTCTCACAAGCCCACGCCGTTTGTAAATCCCCTTTTTAACCACCTGATCAGCGCCGCTTACCGTCCTCGGATGGTTGGCAGCAATACGTTGAGATGGGACCTGTTTGGCCCACACAGCACAGAAAACCATATTATCTAAGTATATATAGCGTGTTTGATACGCACAAAAATGAAATGGGTTATTTTGATAAGCATAATAAATAAATTTGTGAAAATGTTTAAATGTGAAATTTATTTTGGCATATAAAAACAAAAACTTTATTAAACATAAGTTGTGCTATTGCATAATGCTTGCCATCTTACTACAGATACTGTATTGGTGACGTCTCGAGATATCTCTTGTTGTCCCTTTCTAACCCAAAACCCGCAGCCATTTCCGAAAGAGATATCAAATCGGCCTTTATTTTTGGATGTCGATTGCAAGAGTAGGCAGTAAGTTTTATATCGAATTAATCACCTAAATTTGGTCGATTTTCTTTAAAATTTAATATTTATTTTATTTATTTATTTGCTTATTATCAGATTAAAAAAGCTGATTAAAATAATATTACTAGTTGTTTTTAGAAAAGTATTTTTTTATGTTTTGAGAAACCGTCACTTGAATTTCGTCGGTATATTACCAAACACTTATATTATAATTATGTAATTAATCTTTATCTTCTGTTTCTTTAAATATTTTTACTTTTTAATCCTTTATAATTTTTACCTAAGTAGATATCTTTGTTCTGTTCTAAATGGTCTGTCCTGTGTGAGTCAAATAAATGTATTTCCTTTTTTTCTTTCTACACATTAACCCACTAACTATCTAGCCTACCTAGAACCTAAATCTAACTAAGTATAAGACTAGTTCTAATACTAAACCTAATATTTATACTATACTTACCATAGTATAATTCAAATCAAAAATTCACATTAAAAACTAATGCCCGCACGATCTCCTTGTCCCTTACGCACTTCGAAATGCTCATACTCTTATCCATGGACAACATTTTTTTCAACACACTTGCTCGTAAAGTGTGCAAGTAGTACATTGTTATTAGGGTCTTAAACCGAACTATAACACACGCGCGCGTAATAATAAAACACACTAGTGCATAATAGAATTAACCCTACAAAGTTAAGTTAGTACCTAACTGCAAATGATATGCGAGTAAACAGAGTATTTTCAATTTAAACGGGTAATACAGTTTTTGTAACAACAAAGAGGTTTTATGCCGCTGAAAATCCTATTACATTTTGTGAATAAATAAATGTATCCCTAATTAAGTCGAAAAAAAAACATTTATTATTATCAAATTACTCATAATTCACAATAATCTATATTTATATAAATATATAAAAGAAAGGCGTGTTAGTTACACTATTTATAACTCAAGAACGGCTGAACCGATTTGGCTGAAAATTGGTGGGAAGGTAGCTTAAAACCAGGAGACGGACATAGGATACTTTTTATCCCGTTCTTAGAACCAGGAGACGGACATAGGATACTGTTTATCCCGTTCGACCGCGTTCCCGTGTGACGTGACATAAAATGTCAAAGAGAATACAAGTCACTATAAAACGTGGTACCTATAACAAAAACGCATCTAACATGGAATAACAAAACGCAAATGACAGCTAAACGGAATTTGGTCTATGGCTAAGTAAGGTTGTAAATATATATACCTAGTCAGGTCATAAGTATTGTCACACAGTAAAAACTTTTCTTTTAGAATGCTGGCCACAAAAAAGTTTATTGAATTCGAATTTCGAATTGTTCATGAAAATAAAAATGTATACTTTTTAGAATTTTACTCATTTTTAAATATGGAGTGGACGCTTAAAGAAGACCGTGTTGCAATTATTGCGTTGCATCGTTGCGGTTACGCGCCAATTCAAATTTTTGACATACTGAAAAATTTGAATAGAACCAAAAGATTCGTTTCTCGCACCATCAAACGATACAATGAAGACTCTAGTGTAGATGACAGGTCAAGAAGTGGTCGCCCTCGGTCTGTTAGGACTCCAGCAGTGATAAAAGCTGTGAAGTCGCGAATTCAAAGAAATCCCAAACGTAAGCAGAAACTGTTGGCCCTTCAGATGGGGTTAAGCAGAACCACGGTGAAAAGGGTGTTAAATGAAGACTTAGGGCTTCGGGCATATCGAAGAAAAACAGGACATCGTTTGAATGCTCGTCTAATGGACCTGAGACTGAAGAGATGCCGCGCTTTGTTGAAGCGGTACGCGGGAAAAAAATATCGGGAAATTCTTTATTCGGATGAAAAAATTTTTACCGTAGAAGAGAGCTATAACAAACAAAATGATAAGGTGTACGCACACAGTAGTGAAGAAGCGAGCAACCGTATTCCGCGTGTCCAACGAGGTCATTTTCCATCCTCGCTCATGGTATGGTTGGGAGTTTCTTATTGGGGCTTAACAGAGGTACATTTTTGTGAGAAAGGTGTAAAAACGAATGCAGTTGTGTATCAAAATACAGTCCTGACGAACCTTGTGGAACCTGTTTCTCATACCATGTTCAATAACAGGCACTGGGTATTCCAACAAGATTCGGCGCCAGCTCATAGAGCGAAGAGCACACAAGACTGGCTGGCGGCGCGTGAAATCGACTTCATCCGGCACGAAGACTGGCTCTCCTCCAGTCCAGATTTGAATCCGTTAGATTACAAGATATGGCAACACTTGGAGGAAAAGGCGTGCTCAAAGCCTCATCCCAATTTGGAGTCACTCAAGACATCCTTGATTAAGGCAGCCGCCGATATTGACATGGACCTCGTTCGTGCTGCGATAGAGGACTGGCCGCGCAGATTGAAGGCATGTATTCAAAATCACGGAGGTCATTTTGAATAAACTTCAGTGTCATAAGAATCTATGTTTTGTTAAGTTCATTTTGGTATATAAATGGTTACATAATGAATAAACTTGTTTCAATTATTTTATATTAAACATGTGACAGAATTTATGACCTGACTAGGTATATATAAAAACCGGGTTAGTAATGAATGATGGCCGGGGACAACAATTGACAATTCTACCAGGGTGACGTATATTGACAGCCCGCGTTATATGCATGTCAAGGCGGTATGAAGTTCGGCAGGTCAACTTGTGTGTTATAAAATGTTTGCATTTTATCACTAAAATTATAATTTTGAAGTAGGCTGTATGGCTTTAAGTAATCAATCAACTTACATTTGACGCGTGCAAAAAAAACTTGCGCGCCATTTCCCATTTTTTTGTTTGTATCGCATTTGTTGCTGTGTGGTAAATTATTGTAAAAATGTCAAGTTTTAGTACAGAAGATTAAAATTGATAGATTTAACCCCGCCAGAAATACTAAATGCAGCACAAAATGCAAACGAAAGCCTAATACCTGCAAAATCTAGAGCAAAGTACTTAGCTGCTTACGATAGTTTCATACAATGGAAAAGCAACAAAAAAACCCAGTCATTTTCTGAAAATGTGTTTTGGCGTATTTCTCTGAACTCGCCAATACATTCAAACCTAGCTCCCTGTGGTGTATCTATTCCATGTTATGAAGCATGGTTAAACTTAAACATTGTGTTGATATCAAAACGTACTGTAACCCACAACCATGTACATCTCGTAGCATGAGTTATTTGGTGCCTTGTCCTTCCAGTAATTTGTATGATTTACCTTTGTCGCCGACATTTACACAAGAAGTCAATGAAGATACTAAAGAAGTGGCAAGTACCAAGGTAAGACAAACTGTGAAATCGCCATTAAAAGCAATCCAATATCGTTTTGAAAATTGTACATTCACCAATTGTTTTAATAACTAAACGATTTATGCAATACATGTCTGTTTTTTCCTCGTAAGTGTGTTGAAAAAGTGCGCATGAAACTCGTGAGCAGCTAGCTCACTAGACACTCGGCTGATTTACGCCCTCGCCTACGATTCGGGCTACAAACCACAGCCTCATGTATAATGAGCAACTTAGCTCACTTGTATCATAATATACTAATAAATAAACGAAAATACTATTATTTGTTGTAGCCTCTTTATTATCTATAATTAAAATGCATTACAATATTCTAATAATTTCTAAGATGCACATGTCGAGTCTGCAGCTACAAATTTTTTTTTGAAATTATACTTCTCGGCGCGTTACGAAAAACAGATCAGAGTATATTTCCAGCATGTTATACAGAAGTAGTATCACTTGAAGTTAGTTTTCCGGTCTGAAGTTATCCAAGTGATGCGCAAATGACATAAGTAATACAATTTTCACACCACCTTCTCGACAATGTCAAATTATATTTCATGTAAACCTAACCGAAAGCCGAGCATAATGTTGTACTGAATTTCATTATTCCCTAGGGCATAATGAGATTTGAACCTGGAACCCTAAAATTTGTATGAAAATTTTAACCAATGAAAGAACTTATTCGTTAATCGAAGTAGCCTCTGCACAGAACTCAAAACCCAGAAAAGATAACGCTAATGCCGCGAAACGCGAATATGCGTTTATTTATTTCTTTTCTTATTTTTATCAACCTACATAGTTTTGCTTTTATTGTCTCGCAGAAAGTGTGAAGTATTCTCCTCGTGGATAAAGTCGTTCGCCTTGGGCGTGCTTATAACCCTCTCTGCACGCAGGAGCCCTGAATTCTAGCCTCGCTCCACTCATAATTTAACTCTAGAATCCTTCGTTACGCTCGGGATTCAATATTGCGCCCGTGCAATTAAGACACTGCTTTATCCTCTTGGACAACAATCTACTATTATTCACGCTAAAGAAGTATAACTTCTAACGTGCGTCCTTAAGTAAGTACACACACAGGTTTTTTTACCAAATTAATATTTTTTTTTCTTTTATAAACATGGAAAGTAATATTTGGAAGAACTTACTTACTAATTGATGTAAAATTTATTTTTTTTGTGATGAATGAAATATCACTAGCAAATATGTATGCTGGTTAAGTTAATACTTAAAGTATTTTACAGTGTGCGTTAAAATATGTTTGATAACCCAGAAGGGCATTGACCTCACAAGAATAATGTTTGTTCAAGACTTCGAAATTCAGTTTTTAACATTGATTATAAATGAGATAGTATTTTTAAAACTTTCGCGATCATAATGTATAATTACTAATATTAAACTGTTTGAGTGTGTCCCAATCCCGATAATGATCTATCTGTATACCAAATTTCATCGAAATTGGTCCAGCCGTTTGGTCGTGAAAACGTAGCAAACAAGACAGATGGAGTTACTTTCGTATTTATAATATTTGTATGGATTGTTGTTTTAGGTATGGATTGAATTGAAAACTGTCCCTTTTGGTGATAGATTAGAATTGAGTAATTATTTATTTAGTAAGTCGGTTCTCGTAAAATCAATGTTTAAATTTTAATAAATTCATTGAAAAATGTAATCCTACAATTAATTCCTAATTAGGGAAGGCATGCGCGGCAAACAAAATAATTAAAAACAATTAGCTGCATAAAAAAACAATGTCTCTGAAGCGTTCAATCAACCCCTTTCGGATTACCAAACATATTTCGAAGCACTCTGTCTACCATAATAAAATTGTCAGTTAAGATTTTAACTTACATAATATTTCTAATAAGTAGTAAGCTCTAAAAATAAATAGAACAATGGAAGTAAATATGGAAGTTCAAAAAAAATAAGGTCTTAAATTAATCTGTAAGATAATAATAATTATGTGAATTATGTACAGTCAAAACTCAATCAGTCAAAACCGACTTTGACTACGAAAGTCAGTCAAAACTGACTTTGACTAAGAAAGTCAGTCAAAACTAGTTTTGACTAAAGAAGTCCTGAAATTCCCTTCTACATTTATAATTGGAATATAATCTACCGATCTACTGCCAAACATTAGCAAGCATAGCACTAGTTCGTCAAAATAAGTTTTGTTTTGACTGATTTTCGCAGTCAAAATCGGTTTTGACCGGTTACGAGTTTTGACTGTGACATATACATTAAATACAACCAAAGTAACAAAATAAATAATATAAATTAAATAAAAATCACAATACTTAATCACATAAAACATACACAACGACATAATTTAATTAATAAACTAAAAATAATTCACATTATTTTAATAATTTCCATATTTAAATGACACAAACACACAACAGTCCGCCGATTCGGGAAAAGACAAGTCTCTTCACACGTCACCTTATGTCACTAGACCATATACACGGTGTACAACTGACGGCCAACAGTTTTTTTTTTTATTATTGATGGTAGTCAAGCGCTTGACCACTACCTCACCTGGCAAGCGATGGAGAGATCCTTGGTCGACTTTTTAATTTCAACAGCAAGATAATAAAATGTTTGTTAGCATCTAATTATGACTACTTAACATACGTACTACTAAAATAATACAATATTTAGATTACATATTCATTCATTACTTTTCAGATCTAGATGGATATTCAATCCTTTAAATTTATTTAACTCTGTGTTAAACTTATGTAATCCTGGAATTTGTAAATATTGCTACAAACTCTAGGATTTTGTTTTATTTTGTAATGTTCTATTTTAAAAGCTTTTTATTAACTAGCAATGTATGTTTATTTGTCCGGATGGAATATTGCAACTGAATTTTAAACCCTTTCCCCTCAAGCGATTGAGATGAAATTTGGAATACATATGTAACTTCGGTGACAATGCAATGATAATATGGTACCATGGAGGTGGTCTCATGATGGAGTCGGATGCTAGACAACGGAACTTCTGAATGCATTATAGTAGGCTACTAGTGTTTGGGCTTATTTGAATCTGCTTGCGGTTCCGATTATGAATTTTAGCTGTTTCTTTGCTTGTTTCGAAAAAGTAATTTTTCAACCCCTCTTTGAGCCCCCCCCCTCCCCCCCCACACTTAACTCCAAGGTGCGGGGCAAGCTCGTGGCAAGTTCTGTTTCACTTGGCATTTTGGAATGGCAAACCGGCTTCGAATCTCGAATTCGCACAGGCAGACAGACAGACACGCACCGTGGAGAGAGCCTCGGCACGGTGCGTGGCTGTATGTGCCCGTCGGTTGTACGTTCCATTATCCGTAATACGTGCGGCGCGATTATCACCGCTCCCGAGTTTTCTATGTACTAATGATGCAACACACAAAACAGTTAATATTGTTGCCTGAAATAAATTGCTGATTATTGAGGCACCGCGATTCAAACGCGGTTTTAAGCAGCGTGTTCGGTGCGGGGCGGTTGTGAACCGCAATGAACCGCACTGCGTTCAGTGTGTGGAGTTCCTTAAGCGCGTCACATAAGGTAAAGATGTTAATACTTATGTTAAGATAAATATCGCTCAACGTACACACGGCTCCACATCAAGCTATACATTTCCAGTATAAGCTGACCTCTCATTCTACGAAAAGCCTACACAATGCGAGGTCAGCTTATACTGGAAATGTATAGCTTGATGTGTAGCCGTGTGTACAATCAATATACGGTGAAAACATATGCCGTGTGTGATGTAATGATCAATTGTATTGTATGGCGAACGATACTTAATCATAGCTTGAAATAATATAGCATATTCATCCCTAGCTTAATTTTAACAGAAGTAAACTGAACATGTCGATCAACAAATTGATGTTAAAAATCGTTAAAACTCCTCGAAACTACCGACTTGTTGCAGGAATTTACCAACTTGTTCCAGGAATTTACCAACCTGTTCCAGGAATTTACCGACTTGTTCCTGGAATTTACCGACTTGTTGCAGGAATTTACCAATTTTTTCCAGGAATTTGCCAACCTGTTCCAGGAATTTGGCAACTTGTGCCAGGAATTTACCGACTTGTTCCAGGAATTTGGCAACTTATTCCAGGAATTTACCGACAAGTTCCAGGAATTTTAACGATTTCATCGAAACTTAATGTCAACGATTGATAAGTTCCGTATGATTCACTGTAAAGTAATGGGTTAAGCATCGTTCCGCGCGATCACAACTTGGATGGGTGACGACTGAGCGCTGCTGTGCTTCGGAGGTCACGCGGCTATAAAATTCATCAAGCCATGTCGGCCCACAAACTCCAACAGGGTAACACGAAGTTAGGGCACGTCGCTGCAGACTGCCGGGGTGTGAACCTGCGACCCTCACTGAGTTTTCTTAGCGTCAGTCGCAAATACGAATGCGAATTCTGGCTTCTTCTGCGCGAATGTTATGAATTCGTCTGAAACAATGACATTACGTTTTATTCAAGATCGCGGTAGTAAATAAAAAAAAAGGTCAAGTGCTTGCCGAACCACGCGCAGTGAAGGGTTCCGTAGCCAGGTACGGCCTAATTTTAATTGATTTTTGGTCATTTTAGCATGTTAGCTGGTAAGGGGGGATCACATGACTATTGACACACGACGATGACGAAAATGACAATTTTTTAAGCTATATATTTCGTAAACGGGATCTTGTATCAAAAAAGTATTGAGGAAACCTTATAATGTTTTTAAAAGACCCATTCAACGACACCCCACAAAATGGGGGTGCGTGAGTAAAAAAAATTACCCCCCAAGTTCCATATAGGTTTAAGCGATATAGCTACAAATAACCGATTATCGGATTTTTTCCATTGCTTGTGCTGTGAGACCTTGCTTCTTGCCTTTCATAATTCTAGATCAACGGGAAGTACACTATAGGTTTAGATGTATTTGCGAGGAAAAATTTGCGGCATAATTGGCCGTGTTTTTGATTGCATTGACTTGGAAGTTTTTTTACAGCTCCAAGGGATCGTACCTTAGTCATCATCATCATCATCATATCAGCCGTAGGACGTCCACTGCTGGACAAAGGCCTCCCTCATTGATCTCCATGAACTGCGGTTGGAAGCGGCCTGCATCCAACGCCGACCTGCGGTTCTTACCAAGTCGTCTGCCCATCTTGTAGGTGAACGTCCTACGCTGCGCTTGCCGGTCCGTGGCCTCAATTCGAGAACTTTCCGGTCCCATCGGGCATCAGTTCTGCGCGCTATATGGCCTGCCCATTGCCACTGCAACGTGCTAATCCGTCGGGCTATGTCGGTGACTTGAGTTCTCCTACGTATCTCATTTCTGATTCGATCCCGTAGAGAAACCCCGAGCATAGCCCTCTCCATAGCTCGTTGAGCGCCGTACCTTAGTATTCAATATTAATTTCAACTTGATACCCTCCACGCGTTCCTGAGACAAAGAGTTTTGACAGACAGACGGGCAATAAAATGATCCTATACGGGTTACTTTTCTCCTTTTTCAAAATTCAAAATCCAAAAATCTTTTATTCATTAAAATCACATGGATCCCTTTAGACATGTCGTCTGCCTGTTCCATCGCGACCAAGCCAGGAAATAAAGGCACAAGGCTGGTTGTTCTTTTTAATGGTCCTTTTAGAATACATAACAATAAAGAAAATAAGTTACGTCTAAATTGTAACATTTTTGACCGAGTTGGAGCAATTTCAATCCCAAGCTTCTCTAACATCTAAATATCCGATATGTTATAGTCGATAGTTTTGAGGTAGGAACCCTAAAAATAGGGTCATTAGTTAGTGCCTAGATCTACTCACCATAAGTGACATATCCTTTCTCGTCCAAATCAACCTGTAAAAGATGAGGAAATTCTGATGAGGAAATGGCCATTTCTAAACGGCGAAGAAGCTTAACTAGCTCTTCACGACCTAAGTAAATAAATGAAATAAATTATGCTGAACATTTCACACTGCGCTAACTAGCCCCAAACAAAGCTTTTACTATAAATATAAAATTAATGTTGTTGAGTTTCTTCCATGACTATAATAAAGTCAGACAACCTCCGTGGTGCAGTGGTCGAATAGCCGGCTGAGACGCAGGAGGTAGCGGGTTCGATTCCCGCCGCGGAACAAATGTTTGCATGATCTACATACATTTGTTCCGGGTCTGGATGTTTTTTCTATATATTATAAGTATGTATTTACAAAAAAAAAGTATACAAGTATTCTATCAGTTATCTGGTTCCCATAATACAAGCTCTGTTTAGTTTGGGGCTAGATAGCGCTGTGTGAAATGTCCAGCAATATTAAAAAAAAATACATGCGATTACTACAATGCATCGTAAAATTCAATGTTATTGAATACTACTGACCACAGAACACAAAAAACAACTTGCTTTTTGTGTTCTGTGCTACTGACCCAACCGCGAGCCCAGTGCCGGATTAACCGCGTAGCAATAGAAATTGCTACGGGCACCGTGCAAAATCGGCCCCGCGTACCCAAACCCGCCTCCACCTGAGCGTAACTTTTTTTTTTATATTATAGGCTTGCGTTTGACCACGATCTCGCCTGATGGTAAGCGATGATGCAGTCTACGATAGTACACGCTTGCCTAGAAGAAACCTATTCACTCGCGACTTAAAGATACCCAGGTTGTAGCTATCTGGAAACACAGACTTCACTTTTGGACTTTTGGAGTGAAAGTTTATTCTGAATTTTGCATACAACATACATACAACGCCGATTTGCCCAAGTTGATTTAGATACCTCGCTTCGCTCGATCAATAAATTATAATTTCGTGTACAATAAAGAATAAAGTTATACATAAAGTAACTCGTCGCTCAATTAGAATCGGTTCTACAAAAGTGTGACGTGTCCACCCACCCTTACTAGACACTCAGTGTGGATGCGTAGCAGAATTGAAATGGCTGGATTCTAAATGTTTAAATTGTCTATTTATTACTAAGGCTTACAGTCTGCATTATTTTTATTCTAAGTAAATACCTAGGAAGCCGTATCAGATCAAGGGCCCCTCGATAGAATTTGCTACGGGCCCCGCGCTTCCTTAATCCGGCACTGGTGGTTTGTCAATAAAATCATCTACGCAGTCCGATAAAAAGTAATCTATATCGTAATCCCGGTCATAATCTATCTGTGTACCAAATTTTATCAAAATCGGTCCAGCCGTTTAGTCATGAAAGCGTAACAAACAGACAGAGAGACAGAGAAAGAGTTAATTTCGAATTTATAATATTGTTGTGGATTCACACGTGCATCGAATAGTAAATGGTCTCAAACTTCAAGAGTTCCTTGTGAAAGGGCTCGCCCGGGAAGTACTACCACCATACCTATTTCTGCCGCCAAGCAGTATTACTGTGTTTCGGTTTGAAGGGTATGGTTGTCGGCGAAATTACAGGCACATGAGGCTTTACACCTGTATGCCTTAAGTTGATGGACGCAGGGCAGTGCAACGTAGGGCACGTTTCTAAGGTGCGTGACCTACGAGCCCGTACTCTGTTATAGGCGATGGTTACCACTTAACATCAGGTGGGCCATAAGATTGTTCTCCAAGAAAAAAAAAGAAGTATGTACCTGTTGGAATGTGTTCTGTGCCTCCTCCTGACACAAGGCGAGACAGTGTGTGGCTACCTCCTCGAACGCGGCAAGTCCGAGCCGCCCTGTGCGGCTGGGGTCGGCTAGCTGGAAATGTAGTTACCAATATAAGTTACTAGCCAGCGGCTTCGCACGCGTTGTTTGTCAATAAAAACATTAGTATTTTTCAAACTTTCGCGATCACTGTACGTAATTATTGATTAAAACGGGTATTTATCGCGTATATACCTTTTTTATTGAGTCATCCCGAGACCATGACTGTTGCAACACAGCCGAAACGTCGGGATAACAAATAAAAAAGGTACATACGCGATAAATACCCGTTTTAATCAATAATAAAAACATTACTAACACCTAGAACTGAACATGGAAAGAACATTCTCTACGATGGAACTAAAATACACAACCTGTTTTGTTATGAACGACGTTAATTTAAAACACGCATCCAGAATCGTATTACCTAATTTTTGAGATGGGCTTGATACTCGTAACTGAAATATTTATCCAGTAGTCGAAACATTTACAATGAACTATTTTTAACATAAATCGGCGGCGCCTTAGCGACGATGCCGCTTAGTCACCTTAACAGGTACCTACTTATATGATGACTGAATATGATATGTTTGCCTATATTATACAGGCTGTTTCATGGATATTTTAGGACTTAAAAATTAAAAAAATTCTATGGTAATTGGTGGGGCCATTCACGCGTATCTTACGCCTTCGAAATGGCTTTTTACGGCCCGTAAGACAACTCCTGGGGAATGACACAAAACAGGGAATTAGGAACGCGCCCACTAACCTTTGAGGTCCCTCGAAGGTGCCTGGAACGTTCCTTTACGCACTTCACAATTCACCCGGAGTCACGGCAATGTAGCTACACCATATAAAGTTAGAGGCTATACATATATGCCTATATTAGAACACAACAGAACAGCGGGTTGCGTAACATCTTGACCATCTAGCGGCACGGAGCTACTAATTGTCCTTCACTCGCCATTGTGTGTGGGCGCGTAGGTAGGAAAATGGATTTTCGGGTAGGAATATGAGTCAAGAAAAGAGTCACCTTATATGGTCGAGAGATGGCGTTACCAGTAATAAATTTGAAATAAACCTATTTTACAACAATACTAGACCCGTGTTTTTATTTAATGTCGTACCTACATAACAAAATACATAGCTCATTATACAACTGTAAAGTTTTTTATGAGTTAAAAATATCTTTAAACCGAATCTACTTCTGCGCAGTCGGGTAAAAGTAGCTTATATCTCAACTCCGGTCATAATCTATCTACACACTAAATAATCTTCAATTCTCTCTTGTAATTTCAATAATTATATTAAAGAGACGGTTTCTACACAAAAAGTAATAATATCAAAAAAACGGTTTTAATATAAAAATCTCGAGATAATCGATAAAATGCCGCTCGACGAAATGTTAGAGACTTGCGCATTGTTCGATGCCACAGATTACTAGATAGCTACTACGAGTCGTTCAATAAACCCGCCCGGTCAAGGCCTGGTCAACAGGGCGCGTACTGCAGAGCAGTGAGTACCCATAGGTATTAGGTATACGACACAGCTATGATTTCTTATTCTGTGAGATGCTTGGGCGTAAAAATACCTTAAAAGCGTATGAGATGAGTTGTGCCAACGGCGCGTTCTGCAGCGCGAGGAAGGCAGCGCACAGCAAATAGTCTGGGAAGTACGCTAGACCACTTGACCTCTGAAACATATACAAGTTACTATTTAACAAATAATATAATCGACAAAATCGAACCCAGTTATTTTGATTTAAAAACCAAACTAACTAACTAACATAAAGAAAGTCGCGGACAACTCCTGGATGCGCGTAGCGCAGGACCGGGAAGGGTGGCGTTTACATAGGGAGGCAGGCCTTCACCCAGCAGTGGGTACTCATGGGCTGTGGAGGATTATGATGAAAAACCAAACTACAGAACCGATTTTGATGAAGTTTCTATGGAACCAAACTGAAAGGAAGCTATAGTGGCACTGGGGGCACATAGCTCGCAGAACTGACGGCCGTGATAGCAGAAAGATTCTAGAGTGGAAACCACGCATTGGAAAGCGTAGCGTAAGACGGCCCCTCCAAGATGGAAAGACATTCCTGGACAAGTTCGGTCGCTCTGGAAATATGTTCAGTGGACGTCCTATGGCTGGCATTATGATGATGTTGATTACCTGTAGGAATATGTCGAAGAGCCGCAAAGCCTTCGTGTCGGCAGGTATTCCAAGCCTCGCGCAGAATTCTGAGGTGGTCAGCCATCTGGAGCGGCTGTCAACCCCGGAAGCCGCTATATGAAGATCGAGCTGGGATTTTTCAAGTCTGCGAATTGAAGACCACATTAATGAAGGAAATAGTTTATTTAATTGGTCATCCTTGGCACAAAATGGTAGCAGCTTTTATTATTCACCCAGTCCAGTCCAGTTCAGTATTTTATTCTGGTTTATTTATAATTATTTTTTTTTCTGCGTGTTTTAGTTTTAGATAGGTATAGGCATTATTTATGTTGTCTGAAATAAAATATTCTTATTTTATTTATTAAGCCGACATTTGCCCGATCACCGAATCCGTATCGGATGGTAAACGAGGTCTGAGATGAAATTCGAAGATCTCGGAGGGACCATACCAGCTTGTTTTAAAGAGGTCCAGAAAATGTTCTATACCTTAGCTACAATTTTCCATTAAACCTAGCTTGCAACCAGAAGCATCAGATTTGTATGGAATATTACCCAATCAGAGCTCTGATTTCCTGCACCTCCCTCACGCTGGCAGCTCCTGGGATGCCGAGGTGCTTGGCCCGCGCGATCAGCCGGCAGTCATCGTACGTATAGTCCAGAACTGGTATTCCCAGCGCTCTGAAACACGGTACATTCAACGTTTAAAGGTCCATGTGTAAGAGTTCGTCCGGGGTACTTTCCCGGCTACCATCGAACCTATTTCTGTCACCCAGCAGTTTCCACCCGAGATTTTGCTACGTTGCTAAGTTCAATTACTGGAAAGCGGCGAATATACCTCACCTTATCATAAAACTTACTTCGCCATAACATCTCGAACGTTCCTCGCGTAGAGTTTCGGGTCCCGCTTCTCCTCTTCATTTGGATAGTAAACCGGAAGGAACTCGATCTCACAAGAGCTGTGAATCTGTG
This sequence comes from Philereme vetulata, assembly GCA_918857605.2. NCBI lineage: Eukaryota > Metazoa > Arthropoda > Insecta > Lepidoptera > Geometridae > Philereme > Philereme vetulata. Next base: position 3,060,443 of record OU975444.1, read on the forward strand.
TTAATGTCAGCCACAGGAGCTTCAACCTGCAACACATAAATACAATAAATTAGACGCCAACGCTTCTTGCAAACGGGGTATGAAACGTGGGACAGCTACGGTGATATTGCTATCTCGCTCGCTCTTGCAGCCCATACGGGAGCCGTTAGTGATGCACCGACCTATCGATAACACTAATTTCCAGTATTGAAAAGATAATAAACATGTTTTTTGGTTGGTCCCGTCTGCCGCGTGTCTTTTACTACAGTAAGCAATAGATTATAGCATATTAGGTTTGAAGGGTATGGTTGCCGGTGAAATTACAGGCACATGTGGCTTTACACCTGCATAACCTCAAGTTGATGGACGCATGGCAGTGCATCGTATGGCACGTTTCTAAGACCTACTAGGTAATATTTATAGGTGATGGTTACAACACTTAAAAATTAACATCAGATGGGCCATAATGCTTGTTCCATATCCATGTGGTACAAAAAAAAAGCAATAACATAAATAGGAACTATAAGATTTTCCACTTTTCTCCTCTCGATCTTCATCCTACTTTATTTCTTGCTGTAGAGATCCCAATGGTCTAAATGATATCGTCATGGCAACACTTTCCTGGACCACTCCGTCAGCATCTACCCAAGAAGTAACAGTCCACCACTCAAAAACAAATACCAATTTTCAAACAAAAACTTACTGAATACACACATACTACAGCTCCGAAATAGATTTCTAACCCTAAAATAGATGATATACTTACGCGCCTGGTCCCTCCCAGGTCCAAGTGACGGTGTCCTTCGCGTTAGGATATCTGATGGTGACGGGTTGCACGGGAACTCCTGGGTAGAACCCACCGGATTTGAAGGTGATCAGGCAGGATCGGTTGGTGCATGTGCCTTCGGGGAAGATTAGGATCTGAAATGTTCTTATAAATTATGCATTTTGGAAGGCATGATATGATGATGTAGTTCAAAAAAATTAATTGAGGTTGATTTTTAGTGTGTGGCTAATAATATGTTTTTCCTTCTATTTGATTGCTGTAAGGTAGGTTCTGTCTTAAAAATATAAATACGAACATTTTGTATCCACATTGTAACCCAAATCCACAAACAACAGGCTATACCTAACATAGCTGACGGCCGTAGGGACAGTAAGATCCTTTCTCTCGAAGATCGCGCACTGGAAATCGCAGCGTAGGACGGCTCCTCCACTTGACGGACATATTACCTAAAGTCTGGCAATCTATGGAGGAAGCTTATGTATTGCAGTGGAGTTCCTATGCCGATATGATGATGATGTCTTAAGGGGAGACCGGAGGGACAATCGCCCATACAACACGTACTACCAAGATCATTTCTAATTGGATCATATTTCTCCCTTAATAAGGTATTATTTTAATTTGAATAGTATTTATCTAGGTTCCCAACCATATATTAGACCAAAATACTTACCTAAAATGAAATAGAAGCGTATCGCATTCTGCACGTTTTTTCATCATAAAAGACCTGTTTTCAACCTAATTGTTTCGTATTAAAAACAACAACATCTTACGTATCCTAGTCATGGGAACATAGATTATATCATCTAGTTACAGAATAACAACACAATGAGATAAATACAACAAGTTTTCAGTCATGATTTTCGGTATTACGGAACATGGTCCAAATCTAATCAAATTTAGAATCGTTCTATTGCTATCACTGTCGCTCTGCGTGGCTAAACTTCGTCACTAAACAGGGATAGCGATATTCAGGCCGAAATTTTTGACGCTGCCAAATTGAAGTTGCGCTCGGGGTTCGCCGGCGCGTTAACAGTGCTCGTCACTCGGATTGCACGCGAATTTGTAAACGGAGTAGGTATAAATAAACGGTTGCTTGGTACCCCTCATTTACACGATCTTTCGGCGAGTTTTTCGGACGCTGACAAGCGTGAATCGTAAACACCATGTTAAGATGTGCTAAATTAACATGTAGTTAAAATTAACATGGTTTTCATTTTATTTTTAACTAAATGTATCTTTAGCAGGTTCTTGATGATGTGGGGTGCCTTCAAAGTGCAGAAGTTTCGTAAGTATTTTTGGCACTGTTCCAAAAATAGCCACGAAACGATGGCCGTTTCACGATGCAATGTCAAGATGTCCCTAAAATTATCTTCGTACGTCACACGGTACATACTAACTCCTAAACAGTCAATGGTGATATCATGTTTTGTCATAGAAACTGTTAAACGAGCTGTGCTAGCACGTGCCACTTTTACTTTCTAATGATATGACCGAGAATTATTTCAACGACCAGTAGATCTGGTATAAAGCGATGATTAGCGCTTTTTATACCACTACTAATATGGCATACAAACATACAGCCCATCTGGAAAGCGGTTACCGACCTTTTTAACACCAAAGGTTTCAAACCAAGGCTGCCTACGCGCGATTTGTCCTTAAAAAAAACCTTTAAGAAAAATAAAACGCCCTTTTTGATGGATCCCACACTATCTCTGGGGAAAACCTGGACAGGAAGACCACTCGACTTAAGTGTTCGCGGGATGAAATACATTTGTCTTTTGGATAGCATGAGCATCTTCTACCGGGCTCTGGCGTGACATACTAATTGCATGGTTATATGCTATAGCTTACAAGCTTTTCTACTCAACTTATAAGAATGTAAAAAAAAAGCCGTTCGGAATAGGACCATAACCTAATGATATTTTATCCTCTCTTCCCGTCCAGAAACCCTTACCATGAATAGTCAGAAGATCATTATCAGTCTACATTAGTTCACTGGGCATAAGCTTCTCCCAATACGTGCCACTGTGAGCCCGGTCTTTGGCTCTTCTAATACACATCTGCCCGCCGCCGTTCTTAATCGTCGTTCCACCTGGCCACACTACGTTTGCCAAGACGTGATCTGTGGAGACCGCACCGCGTCAAGAACTCGTTTATGCCAACGGTTGTCGGTTCTCCGGCATATATGGCCAGCCCGTTGCCACTTCAGCTTGCTAATCCGCTGGGCTATGTCGGTGACCTTGGGTCGCTGTCGGATAATCTCGTTAGGGTTTTATCCTTCAGAGAAAACATATATTTGTTTCGATAGAAAGTAAATGGAGTAAATATTATATAATTTGACGTAAAGTAGACAATCAAATTCTTAAAGAGGTGGAATGAGCTGGCAACAACATGAATTCAATGATTGGCAATAATCGGTGCATTGTATGACACGTGTTGCTCGAGACATAAATACAATATGAAATTCTTTTGTGATCTTTTCACGTTTGTATCGTGTGTTTTGTTTCTGGGTTACAGTAAGAACGAGGGGTTTGAGTAGATAAAATGTAGGTAAAATTGATTACTACGTTTGTCACTGTTTGCTACGACTACAAAGCAACCGGACATGTTAACAAGTACGTTATTAACAAAAATATAACCGACTTCAGATAACAGAAAAAGCAAAACTACTGAACCGATTTCGATGAAATTTCTATGGGACCAACCTGAAAGAAATACATATAGAATATCCTTTCGAATAATAAAAGAATTTTCCAAATATAAAAAAGATGAAAAAAATACAGACGAATTGAGAACCTCCTCCTTTTTTAAGTTGGTTAAAAAATGGCCTCGTATAAGCCCGGATTCAATATATAATAATAAATAAATAAATAAATATTGCTGGACATTTCACACAGCGCTATCTAGCCCCAAACCAAGCAGAGCTTGTATTATGGGAACCAGATAACTGATAGAATACTTAAGTATATAAGTAAATTTTTTTGTAAATACATATAGATAATATTATATATAGAGAAACAACCAGACCCGGAACAAATATCTGTATATCATGCAAACATTTGTTCCGCGGCGTGAATCGAACCCGCTACTTACTCGTCTCAGCCGGCTATTCGCCCGCTGCACTACGGAGGTCCTCAATATGTTTTAAGTTTTTTTTAATATATCGTTGCCTATGAGCTTCTTGGCTCTTCTCTCAATTGATTCTAGAGCTTCAAGTTGGTACTTCGCTGATCCGTCCCAGAGGTGAGAACAGTACTCCAAACACGAACGGACTTGTGCTTGGTACAAGTCAATGTACAAATTTAATGAATAAGTGTATATTATTGAACAAGAGTTTGTCAATTTTTAATTTAAACTTATTTATTTATTTATTAGGGTTTCATAATTATTTTAGACATACTTTTTTGGAGTTTACTCCTTATGAGTCGATGTTCATATATAAGCCCGGGGTATGAAAATTTATGGAGTAAGAAATCAAACTTTCTCCATTACGTTATGCGTTATATTCGTGCGCAACTTATCTCGCGAAGTTTATTTCATGATGTGTGTTTGTTCGTTTAATTTTTGTTTTTGTGTTCTATTGTTGTCTTCTCGATTAGTTTAATTGGTTATTATATAATGCCGTTCTAATTGAGTAAATAAATAAAAATAATTCTGTGTTTTGTTTATTTTCTTGAATTTTGCCTGCATCGACTTTCACCGATCGGATGACCATTTTTCGGGATCGGATGACCCCTCATCTCAGTAGTTCGGTAATTTAGTCATGTCACCGGACTGGTGGAGACTTTCTGAGCAGTCTCAGCAATTCAGTGACCAGACTAATAAAATCAACACTTAACCGTCATCAGTTTTTCCTGAAGAATCCGGGCGTCTTTAAGGTACGAGTTGTTTTTTTTATCTAGCCTATGCTGTCCCACTGCTGGGCAAAGACCTCCCTCTCATCTCTCATGCGTTGGCGCGAAGATTTGGACGTTTTTATAGGGACTGGCGGGATTTGACAAGGGGCAAGATAAGAATTGTTTACTTTTTTTTTGTAGGACTTTCTTACCTGAGGCCAGTCTTCTTTGGAGGTAGACCTCTCGATGATCTCCTTGATGGTATTCTGCCGAGAGTTAGGGTCATCTCGCCAGACGTACACAGGCTGTGTGTAATTGATTAGCTCTGAAAATATCAAAACAAATACGTTTATACAAGATCTTTTAAAGAATAAACGACAAAAATTGACTAGTACATGATTTCGTACGTTAGGAATCTGATTTTGTAGTACTTATTGTGACTAGCTTAGATTTTTGCTCCCGGGAAAAGCTATGATTTTTAGGTGAGTTAAAAATGCGGCTATTTATTAATTCGCTATAAAATTTAAAATAATAACAATCAGTCATAGAATGTAGTCATTATTATTATACTAGCTGTCCCGGCAAACTTCGTACCGCCTTGACATGCATATGACGCGGGCTGCCAATGTATTGTAAATCGGCCATCATTATTTACATATATGTATGAGAAAATGAATTTTCATCATAAGTTTTTTAGCGTAAATTTTTAATTAGTTAGTTATTTAGTATTTTAATAGTATTATTAAGTAGTTAGTAAATTTTAATAGTTATTCTGCTATTAGGGGCGGAGACAAATCCAATAAATCAAAGAACATCAAAATCAGTCAAGCCGTTCTTGAGTTCTAAATGGTGTAACTAACCCGACTTTGTTTTATATTATAGACGAATAGATAAGTAGGTAGTCAATGTTATTAAGTAGAGAGTATGTAATAATAATAACTAATTATTTTTGACATTTCCAAGCTCAAATAGTATTTTTAGATAATCTGTAGATAAGATAACGGCGCTTTAGTCGTAATCTGAATCATCTCACTAATTGACACGACGCGACAAGAGCCTGGTAGCACAGTTGGATAGTGCATCCTCGTATCAAGAGGAAGGTTGCGGGTTCAAGTCCCGTCTAGGCTTGAAAATTATTAAGATGGTTTGAAAAATCTTGGAATTTTCAAGTTCCTTATCACTCATTAATTAATTAAAAGCATTTTATGGTATATAACATTTACGAGTCAATATAGTTCTAGTTCGGTTAGTTCGAATCAGAAATGAAGCGATACGTAGAACTCAAGTCACCGACATAGCCCGACGGATTAGCACGTTGAAGTGGCAATGGGCAGGCCATATAGCGCGCAGAACAGATGGCCGATGGGGCCGGAAAGTTCTCGAATGGAGGCCACGGACCGGCAAGCGCAGCGTAGGACGTACAAGATGGGCAGACGACTTGGTAAGAACCGCAGGTCGGCGTTGGATGCAGGCCGCTTCCAACCGCAGTTCCTGTAGATCAATGAGGGAGGCCTTTGTCCAGCAGTGGACGGCCTACGGCTGATATGATGATAGTTCTAGTTACATCTAAACTTTATCAATAAAACTAAAACACAAGACATCTAAAAATGCAGGTAGCTGAAAAGGTTTAACTAACCTCTGTACCCAGAGGTTAGTTAAACACAACGCTGCATTGCCGTAACCGCAATAGACCGAGAGGGCTCTACAAACAATCCTACCTCATCAAGTACCAGTGTTAGGCATATACCTTGTTATTAGAGCCTTATTACGTAAGGCAGTCGCTGTCACCCGTCTATCGTTGCGGTGCGAATGCGTATCCTACGTGTGTGAGCGACGGCCTGACCCGAACGACAGCGAATGACAGCGACTGGCTTATATAATATGGCTAAGGGTCTTGGTGTTGATCGCTGGTATCAAATACAAGAAATCCGTGTTGAGGTTCGGGTTAACACATTTTACTTTTGGGTGTTAAGATGAATCCAGAAAAGTACAATTTACGTTCGGTTTAGGTCTTTTTCTCCCTTATTTTTAGACAAGAAAGTATAGATAATTTTCTTTAATTAAGTGTAAAATTTTCTCAATGTCACAATAATGTTTACAGGTCTTTAGTGTGCACGTGTCAAGGACAAATAGGAAAGAAAGAAAGAAAGAAAGAAAAAACATTTATTTGTGACGGTACAAAACATACACAGCACACAAGTAAGATACACGCAATATAACAATATAATACACACAAAAACAGCAATACCCAACAAATGTGTGTCTCACAATTACCTATATATAAATGACCGACGTCACAAAAAGGCGTCCAACTCAGCATTTGTTGTGCTTTTGGCACAACGCTGATCTTCCGTTGGAATCATTTAAAAGTAGGATGTCACCGACGACTTACCGCACAGTACCACAATTACAAAAAATAAATAAATAAAATGTATAAAAAAGTGGCTAAAGGATATTAAGTTATAAAAAGTAAAAGAACAAAAATTTAGAGGATTGAGGAGAACTAGGCGAGAATGTGCATTAATCAGTCCCACTGCTAAGCAAAGCCCAATCTGCTAAGTAATCAGGCTGTCAGAAGAGAGGAAGAATAGAAAAGAAGTGGATAAAATGGGAAAACTACAATATGGAAATATCGTTTCTATGGAGTTCGTGAGACCTTTGGAAATCAAATAGGAACAATCTCAGTTTGAACAACCATGGACGCTACGTAACTCCCGAATCGGCGGTGGAATATTGTTCCAGCATTTAGTTGCAGCATAGCAGAAACTGCCTCTGAATGCTGCTGTGTGATGCCGCTAGATGGCTAGCTATTTCGAGCACTTTCGTAGCGTCCTAGTCTGAGAAACCCAACTTAGTCTATCGTACAGGTATTTCGGCGTTTGGTATTTAAGTACACTAAAAAGCAGACACGCCAGATGTAACTTCTACCTCGACTTTATTTTCAAATGTTGATTTAAATAAAGTGTGACATGGTCCTTGGTGGTATTTTAAAACAAAAACGCGCGCAAGCGTTCTGGACCCGTTGAATTAAACGTGTTCTCCGGGCAAGCAGCCAACGGCCAACCACGGTATCTAGATAATTACATTTCGAAAGTACCAAGGACTCGACCAGTTGCACACGTAACTCTTCACTTAGATATTGCCTAATTTGGTACAAGACTTTCAACTTATAAAAATATAATATAATAGGCGCACGGCTCAGTACCATCCGTACCTAGTTGATATACCACCCACCCGCATACACCGTTTTGGTTCCACGTTCTTGATGCGTATAAGGTATGGAACACTTTGCTGTCGTCCGTTTTTCCTAACTAAAGGATCCGGGCCTCTTTAAGGTAAGAGTGAATAGGTTTCTTTTAGATCTTCGTGATTCATCTTAGACCACATCATCGCTTACCATCGGGTGAGATTGTGGTCAAACGAAGATCTATCCAAAAAAAAAAAGTTTTTCTTGTAATTGAATATTTTTTTTTTGACAAAATCTATTGAGATAGAACCTATAAGTTAGCTTTTACCTAGTATGTTGTGCCCCGGCAGTTAGTTCTTTTTCTTATTTATCTTTATCATTTTCACCGCAGGTTTGTGTCACATTAGTAAGTATACGATGAGGTAAGGATACTTACAGTACTAGCCTGATCTACTAGCAAACAAAGTAGTGGTAAGGTGCATTAGTAATTGCTGCAGAGAAGGCACAAAAAAGGTATAGGTGCACTAAAAAATGTTTACTTACCAGCATCGAATCACTTACCTGGAAAAGGTTGATTGTAGTAAGGTCCAGTTATGTTGAAAATGGATATTTTATCTAACCTCTACCGCGAAAGAAAATTATGAAAAAAAAACAGCATTAGTAAGATACTAATGTTGTTTTATTTCATAATTCTCTTTCATCTAAACCTGTATTGAGGCGATCAAATAAAAAAAATATATTCGAATCGGTCGAGCCATTTTCAAGTTTATGCCACTACTAACGCACGGCAATCAATTTTTATAAATAGATACATAATGTAATTTTTATACATAACGTAAAGCGCCCTCAGAAATGTTCGACGTTCGTAAGGGACAAATAAGTCTAAGGTCCCATTACATAGCTTTTAAGGTCTAATTGTACACTTATGTAAATAAATCTTGTATCTTGCACAGCTTTATATAGCACTAGCTGACCAATTCGCAGCTTCTCACGCGTAGTTTTTCAATAAAAACATTACCATCCTTCTGTGCAGTTGGGTAAAAAGTAGCATATGTCACTCAGGGTGAATGTAGCTTTCCAATGGTAAAAGAATTTTTGAAATCGGCACAGTAGTTTTTGTGTTTATTCATTACAAACATAAACACAAAAATACAAATTTTTCCTCTTTATAATATTAGTATAGATAATGATCGGAGTTGTAACGACGACTGTTCATGCTACAGTCAATATTCAAAACACGCCACCGTCGTATTATAGTTCGACCGAAACCGCTGTACCGCTCCTTATGAAAGTGCGGCGAGGTGGGGGCCGAGGAAAAAAGAGCAAGAGTAGGTACACATGAGATCGATATTTTCGGATAGATCTTACGATATCGTTAACGATATGTTTATATTATATAACGATATGTTTATATTTTTTTAAGTAACTAAATTTTCTACAGATATCCTGACATAGATTCTGCTTCAACTTCATCTTCCGTTTCGCTATCGGAACTTGAATCAGAGTCGTTCTGCAAATGTTATTCTTAATGGATCGATAATAATATCAAATCTACTATCGCGATCCCAGTAATTGTTTTCATTTTTTTTGGACATGATGACGGTCTTGACATCACGAGATAGCGCTCGACACATCTTTGGATATTTATCTCATGTGCGTCTGACGATGGGTCGGAGCGGCCGATACTTCCCCCCGTCTCGCCACGCGCATACCTCAGGCGCGCTACAGCGGTTTCGGTCAAACTATACCAAACTACCCACTATAAAGTTCAGTAGCGTCTAAGGTAAGGTAATCTAGATAAATAAGTTAAGCGGACACTACACTTTTTTATGCTGCATGGAGCTGGAACAAGCTTATGACCCCACCTGATATTAAGTGGTAACCATTGCAATTCGGCGGGGCAATGCAGCCAGTGTCTTGTGGACACTTCCGCCTGGTAGTGATCTGGAGCAGTTGAGCTATCTATAGATCGTGTGCAACGGTCTTTAGATGATTCAACTGCATCTTCTGTAGTTTAGTCATGTGAATAATTGCATATTCTTTCTGTTAATAAATGTATTTTTGATCGAGCGAAGCGAGATCTCCATATCAACTTGGGCAAATCACCGTTGTATGTATATATGAATGTTTGTTTGTCCGAGTATAACTTTCGAAGCGTTGATCCTATCATCGTGAAATTTGATAAATAGGATAATAATATGGTGACGGATGGCACAAACTTGGGGAGGCCTATACCCAGCAGTGGGTGAAGTAGGGCTGTGGATGATGATGAGGTAAGGTAAGTAGTGATGGCACAATTGTGGTGTGACTAAATGAGCTAAAAATGCTGGGGGGTTGTTGAGATATTGGGGTTCAAGAAAGGTAAAAAAAATTAAAATGAGACTACTAGGTCAAGTGGGACGTCAAATGATAGGTCTTCATTAGTACCTTTCAACCCTGTTTTTAGTTTTAGTTAAATCCTTGTAGTTTTTTAATTTATTAGCCATAATAAAAACAAAACTTTGAACTCACAGGGTACACCAGTGACCCCACAATGCTGAAATTTGGTAGGTATTCGTGTAAATTTAGTGACACAATATAGGGTAGTCTGGACTCCAGAATAACTGCAATCTCTACCCCTAAAAAATTAACCAATTAACATGAACCCCCGTGACCTCTAATGTGAATGAACCTGTAGGTCAAGTAAGGTGGTTTTATATTTCGTGGCGCTCATTTATTAGCCAAAGATTAAGGCCGGCATGCACAAAGATCAACTAATTTACTAAATACGTTTAGGCATCATTGTGCAAGTCGCCCTAAATATATATTAAGAATAATATTTATTTTGTTTTTTGGGAGATTCGCGAGATCTCAGTTCGAGTCTAACCACTAGTTAATAATGTATAGGATTTGTAGGTGTTACAATTAATGATTCAGATCGCTTGAAGAATGACGGCCGCTACAGAAAGGTTCTCGATTCAGCGAACAAAACCAAGATAGATCGCTCGAATAATCGATGAGGAATGCCTATGTTCAGCGGTGGACGAAATATCGCTGATTTTAGATTCTTTTATGTATATTCGATATAATAAAGTAAAGCAAAAGACATTTATTTAGGACAACAGTACAGTACAGAGAAAACAGATGGTAATCAAATAAACCATTGAAAAAAACATTAAAAATAACATAATGAAAAATGGTAGGTACTTAAGTACCTATAAAAATACAGAAAGACATATAAACCCTCCGTCGACCGAGACACGTTCTCGGAGACCCGGATGACGAAATCACTTCCGCTAATGCGGGTGAGTCATCCACATTAGACAGAGCAAACACTCCACAAATACACCGACCTCGCCGGCGAGGTCGACGAGTCCCTTCAGTCGCCGCCTATACGAGGTACAAGCACGTACCCGGGCGTTTCTCTCCTATCCCCGTCCCGGCAACAGCCCAAGCCGAGGTTCGTACCTAAGTGGTGCCCTTGCGCTAGTTGCCTCACCAAAAATAAAATTAAAGGGCTGAGCGCCATCTGCGCTCGCCAAAAGCTCGGTTAAGCTGCAACGGCCTCAGAGGCCAACAGCGAGATAAGTCCATTCGAAAAAAAAAAAAAAAAAAGAAAGACATATAAAACAACAGAATTAGAAACGGTCATTATAGGCAGGTATTACTCGTGCGCGATAACTTGGGACCTGCTAGGAATGCGACTCCCCGACCGCTTCCCCTGCACTTCCCCGATGGCGCCCGTATTGTACCGTTCGCATCACTATTTTTTACTAGGGTTTTTAGTCTCGTACTGGCCTACGTCACGTTACGACGCGCTCTGGAATTCTTTTAGTTTTCGTTTGTGTTATTGTTTTGTTGTCTGGAAAAAAGAAGTCAACCATGTGGACAGGCTTCGACAAAAGTATTGGGACGATGACCTCTTACAAGAGACGAATGAATTGCAATTAATTGTAAATTTATCGGATACCTCTTCGTCAAGTGATTATAGTGAGACTGAGGACGAAGAACAACCTCTAGAAGGCATAAATCCACTAAGTAGTGACGAAGATGAGATAATGTAAATAATAGATAAAATAAATGTATAAACTTAAACATTGTATCTTTATTTTATTCAAATAGTGTAAAAAATATTAGATAAAAAGCAGCGTCCTCCCTGAGTAACATAATAAATTAGGTTAAAAAAAACAAAGACGAAGCCGCGGGCGGCTGCTTTTTATGTTCGCTTTTTTGCGAGCGGTACAAACACGCCAATATGACGTCAGCGCGCTCAGGTCCCAACTTATCGCGCACGGGTAATACCTAACAAGAGCTAGCATAAATACGTGGGCACTAAAAGGTTCCGTACTGTGTGGTGTCCCAAAAAGGATCAGTCTCAGCTTTGTGTTGGTCCACTTTGTCTTTGCTTAGGCACTAAGTACGGACCAACGCTGGTTTTCAGATATGTAAATTATAAATTGTTGACCAACTTAAGTCGCTTAGATACATTTTGTGATTAGTTTCTCACGATTTAGCGTAGAATTGTTTATAAAAAGGCGCATAGCCTTGACTCTGATCTAGAGAATAATAGAGACGTAGCTGTGAAGAAGCCGTACTTTGCTGGCAAACGATGCTATGAATAACTTGAATTTAATTTAGTTAGTGCCTATTTCACCACCTCTAAGTAACGCTATCCAACGGATTAAAATATATGTACCGCGTGTTTTATTATTATGACATTAAATGAAAACACGGGCAGGGCTAACGGATTGGTATTGTTGCAAAATAGGTTTTTGAAGTGAAAGCTTCTTTAGGCGCGTTGGACATTTTTGAGATGGGAAAAAACTATTGAACTCGCGATACTGTTACCGTTACCGACACCTCTGTATATAAGTATATGTAGTGTAGTCTGCTTTTATTCAAGTTTTCACTTCTGTCGGCACTCCCGGAATGCCACTTTTTTTTATTTCAACACCACAAACATTTATGGCAATAAATTTCTCTCTTCTATCTTTTATTAGCTATAGAATTAATTGATCGAAATCTTTTATCGTAAATTTTCTTCATGATTATTAGAAATCCTACACACTTTGTGCATTCATTAATTCAAGCAATAACATCACACCTTCTATCATAGGGTTGATAGCTTGATACTTGCTGAAGTATAGATAGAAATGTCTATACTTCAGCAAGTAAAGAATTTTCTAATTTGTAATTTTGACCAACTTCATCATCATTATCAGCAGCTTAACTGATAACCCATTGTTAGGTATAAGCCTCCTCCCTCAAACGCCAATCCAACCGATCCTGTGCTATTCTCATCCATGTCTTACCCTCTACAGCATCTATATCGTCCACCCACCGGGCTGATGGTCTACCACGGCCTCTTTTAATTTATTATGGCACACAAATAAATTAACTGACAATTCTACCGATCTCCAGTGTATGCTTGAAGAGCTTAACGACGCATCACTGAGAGTCGGGCTACGTATGAACATGTCCAAGACTAAAATCATGACTAACGTCTCCAGGAGAATACCTAATATCAATGTAGGTAATCAACAACTACAACTTATTAAGGAGTACGTTTATCTTGGACATTGTTTATCATTTGACCCGGGATCTCAGGTGAAAGAAATATCCAGGCGAGTTAAGTTAGGATGGGCTGCCTTTGCCAATCTTGATTCCGTCTTCAGGTCTAAAATTCCGCAATGCCTTAAGACAAAGGTTTTCAACCAATGTGTCCTGCCTTACCTCAGATACGGTTCTGAAACATGGCCGCTCACGAACGAACTTGTGCACAGAATTAGAGTTGTTCAGAGACCAATGGAGCGTGCCATGTTAGGCATCTCGCTGTTGGACCATATACCCAACATTGAAATACGAAGCAGAAAGTCGTGGATGTGGGTAGAAGGATGAAGTGGAGATGGGCTGGACACTTGGCAAGCAGGAAAGACGGAAGATGGACGAGGGCAGCAACCGAGTGGTGGCCGAGAGAAGGGCGCAGACCAGTTAGCAGACCGCCAGCCAGATGGTCGGACTACATCGCGAGAATTGCGAGAAGGCAATAAATGCGCTTGGCACAGGACATGAGAGAGTGGCGTGATAACGAGGAAGCCCCGCAGTGGGTGGATGTGGGCTGAGATGATGATGATGATGATGGCACCAGAGATGGGTAATGGGTAAAAACCCATTCTACCCATTTGGGTTATAACCGGGTGATTTGGGTTTTAACCCATTATCACGCATTTTGCTGGGTGAAAATGGGTATTTGGCTATTTTAATGCCAAAGTTAAAATAAGGTAGGTGCCCACTTTGGTAGGACCTACTAGGAACGTAATTAAAATATTAAATTAATAGTAGCGTTCTAATAGACATTTAAAGCTGGAAAATTAATAAAGTCGGAATTAAATTTAGATCGATTTATTACTAAGTAGAACTTCTTTACGCACGCTTGACTTGGCGAATTGCTTTTGATAAAAAAAGTATTTACGACGTTTCGTATTTTGAATCTACCATCTTCGATTTACGAAAAAGTTCAGCAATTCCACAACAGATGGCAGGCAGTAGCAGATAATAACTTATGTACTTACTGTATGCTCCTCAAAATAAGGTTGCCATTTCCTTTTTATTTTTCTTTCTTAGCGTCGCACGGTTTTGTGCATTTGCCATTGACAAATAAAAAAATAAGGAAACAGAATAGACATGACATTTCCTTAAAACATTATTTTTAACACTACTCAGCCAGTGTGGTGACACAAAATATTGTCATTATCGATTGGACCCGATTTTGGGTTTGATTAAAATGTTATAGGATACAAAAGGGTGCTGTTATCTATAATCTAAGGATAATCTAGTTCAATATTTGACTAAAATTTACTAAGATCATTATTATTTACCTACAGAAATGGAACTATTTTTCGCGAAGATCATGATGTAAATAATAATGCGCATGAATAAATATATGTCGTAATTACCAGTTGAAAACTAAAAGACGTAAGTTTTATTCGTCGTTTTTAACACTTAGGGCCCATTTCACAGGTTTCTGATAAAGTTCCACATAGCTATCTGACAAATAACACCATACAAGAGTTGTAACTTTTTGAGGTTACCCGATGACACAAACATAGATTACACACTCATAAATTACCAGTACAAATTATAATTTTAACAACCCTTCATTTTGGTAAGGTGTAAAACCATTTTATTAATTTTTGTGAGAATTTTAATATAAATGGCAGAGATCGATAAAACTGCTATCGCAATAGACTACATCACTAACTGAGTAGCGGAGAATATTCCAGAACGCATATCTCCTATCCCAAATTAGCCCAAGTTATACAAACTGCAAAAAAACACTCCTTCATGCTTGTATAATGGAGTTAATTTTGCTATAGATAAAAAAAGTATTTACGGCGTTTCTATTTTGAACATACCAGCTTCGATTTACGAAAAAGTTCAGCTATTCCACAACAGATGGCAGGCAGCAGCAGAAGTTAACTTATGTACTTACTGTATGCGACTCGAAAGAAGGTTGACATTTCCTTAAAACATTATTTTATACATATATACAGTGTTTTTTTAACTGTAACAGTACGGCAGCACAAGTGCTGCCGTACTGTTACAGTTAAAAAAACACTATATATAAATATACAAACATATAGATGGAGCTAAAGAAGTTTACATGACAATTCTAGAGCAGTTCTGTTTAGACTAGCTGAAGCTGACATTTGCTCTCTCTGAGCCACCTTTCGATCAGGGCTAACTCATTTCAATGCAAATTTGCAATGCATCAGAGATGTTTGTGGAACATGAAACTGATGGTTTCGAAGTCATACTTTAAAACACAGGAACATTTAAAACAAAAAAAAACGGATGTTTGTTCTTCAGATTTACAGCTTTTGATACTGTTCTAAAGGTATAAACCATGTTTGAGACCCTCAGACAATTTCAAATAATAACCAGGTCCAACACTAGGTCTAACTCATGTGAAGTTACTTTTTCAAGAAGAGATATTTTTCTATTCTAATATACAATATTACGAAATACCCTAGTCATATAGTATACAATCTAGACAAGTAAACTTAGACTAAAATGTAGTTTGTTTTCTACAGATTTTTTAATACAAATTGTAACATATGAGCGTCCAACGGAACTATTCTCAGGCCTAGTAAAAACCCCTTATTTGTTTATAGGTCGTTTTAATAAGTACATATTATGTAGTTTAACTAATTAAACGTAAGATTATTATTATTTGTTGACAGCGAAGCGTCTCAGTTTCGATATTGACCAAAAAATGCTTTTGTCCGTCTGTCTGTCTGTTCTCGCCTACAGGTCGCATTTTTTGGCCTATTTTATCGCAAATTGGCGCACAAATTCCTTGATTTAATTTAATTTTTCAGCTACACAAGATGTTGCGAAATAATTTCCAAACGGGGGGAGTGGAGGGGGGAGAGGGGGGAAGTTTTTTGAAGCGTTATATATGGACTGATTTCAATTTTTGTTTTTTTTTCGGAAAATTTATACCTAACTATACCAATCGGGCTACGCAGTCCTCTCTGCCTTCACGGGACAAACCCGTAGACACCAGATTCGACCTCCTAAGACCAAGGGAACGCGAGGAGGTATACTGTTCTCACAGAACCACTAGCTTATTGATATGAGACAGCCCTGAGCAGTGGTATTTACAACTTCGCAGCCTTACAAGTGTTATTGCTGTACGTCAATGGACATTTTCTCTACAATTCATTCATAATTAATATTTTACTAACATCGTGTGCGAAATCTTCATCTAAAACGATTATTTTCACCGTAATATTTGACTCTGCGGTTTCAATGACGTGGATCACAAATTCATAATGGTGTTTTTAATTAAGGCGGGGAAGTTGTAGTAGTAGTGGGTGACGACTTTTAGGTTTTTTTACCAACTTTAGCTCTACTGAAATGTAAAATATGCCCAAAAAAAACATATTTTATTAAAATTTAACATATAATCTACCGCTTTGTGAAGATAGAAACGCGAATAAAATAGTTTTCTCGATTAAAAAAACTCATAAAGTTGACACTAAATTGATATTTAAACGGTCGATACTAAGAGGTTTCCTTTTGAAATCATGTTAAATTTATACCAAAAGGTAGAGCTTATTATTAACTAAGGAATTGTGAAAAAACAATATGTAATTCAGTTATTATTAATCTCTGTGAAAGAAAACTATCAAAATCTACTCGTTCAGGCGCTCCCGCCGGGTGGCCAGTGCCCGTCGAGACGTCTTCGAGGTCGGACGCACGCCGTTTGTCTCCCGAAAATTCCCCCGCGTTTCAAATTAGTGCAGTGCAGATACGTTTAGATTGGCGGGGCCTGAGGTAGCGTAAAATACCTAAAGTTCCGAAACAAGCCCGCCTTAAGAGCTACTTACATATGTGGTGCTCGATTGTAACTACGACCAACTTTCGGTCGCTTATTGGTCGCATTACGATCTACAGAGGCAGATGCCTTTCAGTAACGCCAAACGTTGCACTGTCAGACATCGATTTATTGATTGAAAATACTTTATTGCACATAAAACAATAGTACAACGGTAACTTAATGCTAAAAAGAATTATCTTTCAGATAACCTTGGTATATTGAGGATAAAGCTGTGTAATTAGTGCACAGAAAAGGTCTTGCTGAAAATATGCACAGGGACTAATTAAAAAAATTACTACATAAAGGACCTACATAATTTAGGTAATAGAGAATAAGCTAAACTATCGAGAGATCAAATATTGAGTTTTAGTAGATACAATTAAAGGAATAGGCCTTCTATAATGCGAGGTGCTCCTAAACATATATTTGAATGGGTGAATCTGCTCATGAAATGAGTAACTTTTACAAGAAGTCTACCGCATCTTACTAGGTATTTGTTTTTATAAAACAATAATATTCTTTGTTGCACGTCAAATCAGCTGCTTATTGGATGTTTTGTCCACATTAAGACTCATCATCTTCTCTAATAACAGATATACTTCCAAAAAAATTACCAAAACATCAGTTTTATACGGCGTGTATATAGAATATCGAATTTTGAAAAGTCAAACAACAAACGTTATTTAAATGCTTACATAATACGAACGTTTTAAAGAGACCTACATTATTTAAACCTATTTTAATTCAGTATAAAGCTACCTAAACATTTTTCAATCAACAAAAGGCATTTTCATTGAAACCTTCCAATGCAAGAGAACTTAACAATAGAACAGAAAAGATACACGTCGCAAGCACACACAAACAGACAAAGGGCAAAACACTCATAGCACTAGTCAAAGCTTTTCAATACCTATTCAAAAACAGTCGACAGAGAATTTTAGACTCTAAAAATGTCCCCAAAGATTTTAAAATCATATGGCTATACGTGCCCGTTCATGCAAAAACTATCAACATAGAACTTTCGGCTTTAAAAGTACCTACAAAGGTTTCAAAATAGTATAATCTGTATGTATGTATGTATAAACAAACTGGTTGAAAAGAAAAAAAATCTTTTGTCACCGTCACGTTTCGTTTTGACATCTATTCTTTCTCTATGACCTGAATGGTCGAATTTGTCATAGGTTTTGTTTGGCAATCGACCTTTACGCGTCCATTATTATACTGAGAGACTAATTTTTCATCACTGTTACCAATGTAATGGCAGATTATAGATGACATTTTTTATAATTCTATGTATGCTACTCATTGTGAAAACCCATGGATTACTCGAAAATCAACACTTAACAATGAGTAACTTATTTATGGAGGGTTCCTAAATCCGTCGGTAACCAGCTACGACTCGTTTCTCCTTGAATTGTCCTTTGAATGTCAGTACTACATGTTATTCCTAGAGACGGACGGTTCGCTTTTAGCTTTCTTGCACTTGTTCGTATTACTTTGTCCTACGAATAAACGAACAACACCACTTCTAAAACGACAAAAGAAATTTTAAGAAAGAAGAAATAGGAGATTCCCAACTTATACTCATTTTATTTATAAAACTTGGGTTAGAAACAATATAAGGACTAAAACGTCCTAAAACGGAAACCAAAACACCATTAACCAAGTCCCAGTTCCACATTTTTGTTAGTTCCTAAGCCAAAGGGGTAAAGAAAAAAGTGCATTCCACCACCAAGAAAAAGTAGATAGGACGGGCAATGCAGTAGATCCTATATCATCAAGTACTTAGACAATACATACGGGTATTTAAGAGTTATGTAAAAAAAAACTCTTTCAGTGGCCTTGGCGTAAATTGGTAAGGAAAGTTTCTGTACAAAATCTGCTAGTCGATTCCGGAGATTGCTGTAAGTTCCTTCAGAGCAAACGTATGGCATATAACCCTGGGTCTTTATAGCTCAGAGCAAGTACTGGAATCGAAAGCAGGCTAACCACTAGACTTGTTTACAATATTCTTTCCTCGTGTATGTATTCCTGGTACTCAGTGACAGGGTTACTAGCATACCCCCAGTATAAAGAAAAGGAACATACTCCCAACATAATTGTCCATGCTCTCTTTGCGCACGATGACAGAAGACATCTTCGTAGCATACACGATGCAAGAGTCCAGGAATGAGGAGTGAGGTGCGACGACTAGTATAGGCGCCTCCTGCCGACTGGCTTGCTGGCCGCGGATGCTGATCGCCATTCCTCCGGCCAGGTACGACATTTTGCCGATGAAACATATTAGCGGCTTCAGGGCTCTACGAACAACAGGTCAATCTTTAATGGCTGTGCTGGAAATTGCTGCTTCAGAAATAAAGTAGAAGAAATGAAATCATTTCAAATTGTAAATACGGCTAATTATTGCATTTTTTTTATCCTTCTGATGACATTTCGACATTTTTCTGACGCTTTTATCTTTTTTCTTCCATTCATCATCATGAAGAGGGAAAAAAAGGTAATGGTTAGCAGAATTCTTATTTTGAATAAGAGTACTTCAAAGTATGTAATATTTAATATTGCAACTCAGATCTAAACCATAACCATTTTAAGAATTTTTTTTATCACGATATTCTTTTTTCTATTATAAAATTAGGTAACACACGAAAGTACCTATATACATATATAATTATATTTGAGATTGAGTTTGACTGAACACTCACGTCACAGAAATAATGCTAAAGTATTGTTTATCTTTTCATTGTGCAACTCATGAAAAAGTAATATTAACTCGTAATGATCCTAGTAATAATAAATTCCGAATAGAGTAAGGTAAGGACAATAGAGAGAGTTATTTCTACGAGCGGGGCTTGGCCACTAGAGCAAACGAAAACACGGCAGTAGGTAAGTGCAGCTAGTACAGTCAACACAAAAAGTAAAAGAACACTCTCTTTCTATCTCTCTCACTCATGATAGATATAATATTATTTTAACTATCTCATTCAAATTTACAAATAAATAAACAGAGTAGCAGTAAAACAAGTGGCGGTCTTATCAGAAAGAAATATTATTTCCCGGATTTCTTGGATAGACTGGGCTTTGAACAATGAGCCGTAGAAAAACTGCAAAGAAAAATTATTTGTAAAAGTGCAGTGATTTTGACGTTGACAGTACAAACATTCACGAATACCGTATGCAAGGTACTTCTATGTACAGTTAGCGTACATCTGAATCCATCTTGTGAAGGTAACGGAATCGAGGTCGTAATCTGACGACGTACACTAACATCAAGTTCACATCATTTGAGAATTTGCTCACATGAAATGTATTAATTATAGGAAGTTAGTTTTTATGACCGAGTTCATTTATAACGTTTATTTGCATTTATTATTTTACAACTGTAACCCATTTGTCTGTGACCATACGACTGACGTGACCCGCCCACTTCAGCCTGGCAGTCTTGTCGAAAACATCTGCGATGCCGGTCTTCGCGCGCAGTGTGGTATTGCGGATCCTGTCGATTCTCTTTATCCCTAACACGCTGCGTTCCATGGCTATTTGGCAAACCTTGAGTTTGGACTTTTGAGATTCTGTCAATGACCAAGTGTGGGCACCATATGTCCTTACCTATGGTACCTTACCTACGGGCAGAATACACATGTCACACGTCGCACAATGGGTGCCTGCAGATGGGCGTCGAAGCCGAGGCAGGCCGAGGAAGCCTTGGCGTGACGACCTCGATGCGTTCCAAGATAGCTGGTGGGACGTGGCGAGTGATCGTTAGATGTGGAGGAACAGGGGAGAGACCTTTGCCCAGCAGTGGGAAAAAAAATGACTAGCTGCCGCCCGGGGCATCGCACGCATGGTTTGTCAATAAAAACTATACCCTCCTTCCGCGAAGCCGAGTAAAAAGTAGCCTATGTCTCAATCCCGGTCATAATCTGCCACCAAGTTCAATAGATACCAAATTTTATCGAAATCCGATCAACCGTTTAGTCGTGAAAACGTAACAAACAGACAGACAGAGACAGAGTTACTTTCGAATATTTATATGTATATTCGAAAGTAACTCTGTCTCTGTCTGTCTGTTGTATTAGCCTAGTAATATTAGTATATACTATGCAAGCATCCACCCGCGGCTTCGCACGCGTGGTTTGCCAATAAAAAGTAGCCTATGTGTTAATCTAGGATCTACACACATACCAAATTTCATCGAAATCGGTTCAGCCGTTCCGACGTGAAAGAGTAACAAACATACATACAAACATTCGCATTCGTAATATTAGTGGGACTGCGCAAAACCTGTTTTTTGTAGTCATTGTAGCTGTCCCTATTTTAAAACCAAAGTCCTGATTATTTTAACCAAGTCCAAAGACCAACGTCTTTGGAGTGTAACTTGCTTACTCGTTCTTATCATCCTAACACAACAGATCGGGATTGTAAAGTGGTCCACTTGGGAGCTTTATAATTAGTGTTGCCAGGTCCATAATGTACATATGTCCATGTCAATGTACAATCATTTATTTTCATCGGAGTCAGTTCTTTTTTAGAGTTCCGTACCCAAAGGGTCAAACGGGACCCTATTACTAAGACTCCGCTGTCTGCATGTCTGTCACCAGGCTGTATCTCATGAACCGTGATAGTTAGACAGTTGAAATTTTCACAGATGATGTATTTCTATTGCTGCTATAACAACAAATACTAAAAACAGAATAAAATAAATATTTAAGGGGGGCTCGCATACAACAAACGTGATGTTTTTGCTCGTTTTTATAGATAATGGTACGGAACCCTTCGTGCGCGAGTGCCACTCGCACTTGGCCGGTTTTTTTTATTTAATTTTCATGTCATTAATTGTATATGCATCCCTTATAAAAAGTAGGTAAGGATTTCTTCCCAAAGTAATTCTTCAATATTTCTTCAAGTATTTCTTCATACAAACATACAAACAAAATGTCTTAGCTCCTTTAAATAATTGCGGAAAGCTGGCAGTAGCAGAGTTTATTGATTTTGCAGGAAAGTGTATGTTTATAAACACTCACTACAAAAGCGAGCGTCTGCAGGTTATCAACAGTACTCGCTACCTCGCCCACTATCCGAATTCTATACACTATTTCTTCGAAAATATTAAAATACATTAGTATATTTCTACGAAGCGCTGTACTTGCTGTAGCCTATTTTACGGACTGCGACATTCTCCTAAAAACGGAGGTGTATTGTTTTATAAAAATAAATCAAACAACGAAGCAACCATATCTCTTTTACGAACCACCTAATATGGTCTGTCTTATCTATTTTGGACTCACTCGATCATTATATTATTCTCTTAATAAAATTGCATAAAACTGATAAGCAGTTTCTAGTGAACTATGGGTAAATAAGTTTTTTGTTAAAAAATTACTTTTCAAAACAAGTTTTTATACAATTTATACAAACCAGAAAACATCCTCCGCCATTGGCGGTCCCGCCATATTGAATTTATAGTATAACATTTTGGATGGTCCCCCATATTTTGGATTTAATGTGACGTTGTATTAGTTTTCGTGTTCTCTTCAGCAAGCGCTTTCATTTAATACCCATACTGTGGTAGTGCAGAAAAAAATAACTAGTCCGCCATCTTTGATGTTCCGCCATATTGAATTAGAATGACGTCACATAGCTAAACATGCATCGTCATCCAAATAAGCGTGTATACCAAATTTCACCTCAATCGATTAAACATAACTGATTTAAAATTTAGTTGCAAGATTCCACCCGGACAAACATACATACATTGCAAGTTATATAAAAGCTTGTAAAAACACTACTCTATTGTAGTTATATGTGATCGACCTCTCAAAGGTTGTCTCTGGAATAGAAGATAAGAATGTGTATTGTATCTTCGCGTGAGGTTTTCTTTTAGATGTTTGTTAATTGTTTATGTATGTAGGTGGTGTACAGTATAAATATATATATCTATCTATTCTTGCTACAGCCATGATATATTTTAAGATGTCACTTAGCCTTTGTTTGGACAGACGTGTAAAAAACCGTTTATTTGTTAGGTCTAGAATTCTAGATCTAGGTACCAACTTCTTAGTGCTAGTTTTATTTCTTGAATCGATTTCTTAGACTTCAGGCTTGCGCAGTTGCCGTGTTTACACTGGCCTTCGAGTTTACAAAAAAGTTTAAGGTTAGTTGCGTAAAACCAATATTGTCAATTAATTTGGTGTTTGAGTTTTTCTTTTCCATTTAATAATTTTAGATTTTTGAAGTGAAAACTTCTTTAGGCGCGTTGGGCATTTTTTGAGATGGAAAAAAACTATTGAACTCGCGACACTGTTACCGTTACCGACACCTCTGTATATAAGTATCTGTAGTGTAATCTGCTTTTAAATTTTGAATACCCAAAAACACACGTAATTGTTCAAGTTTTCACTTCTGTCGGCACTCCCAGAGTGCCACTTTTTTTATTGATCAAGCGAAGCGAGATCTCTAAATCAATTGGGGGGGCAAATCGGCGTTGTATGAATGTATGTATGTATGTTTAGTTTTCCGAGGATAACTTTCGCAGCGTTGATCCGATCATCATGAAAATTGATACATAGGTAGGTAGTTATGGCACAATTTTGGTGTGATTAAATAAGCTAAAAATGTCGGGTGGTTGTTGAGATAATAGGGTTCAAGAGGGGTAAATATAATTAAAAATGAAACTATTAGGTCAATTATTTCTATTAGGAAAGGTATTCATTAGTACATTTACAGTTTAGACTTTACGACGTTTTTACTTTCAGTAAAGTCCTTATAGTTTTTAAGTTATTAGCCATAATAAAACCTGAACTTTGACAAAATTCACAGGGTACACCCACAGGTGTAATTTGGTATGCAATATATATATATATATATATATATATAGTGACACAAATATAGGGAAGTCTGAAATCCAGAATAACTGCAATTTGTACCCCAACAAAGTATACCAATTAACATGAATTCCCGTTACCTGTAATTTGAATGAACCTGTAGGTCAAGTTATTTGGTATCTATTTCGTGGCACTATTTTGATATAGTGTGACCATTAGTGCTGTGCACTCCCTGAGGTATGCGCGCGGCGAGACGGGGGGGGGGGGGGGGGGGGGGGGGAGAGAATCGGCTGCTGCGGACTGTCTATGTCAGACGCACATGACATAGACAGTTCGATACAAATAACACTACCTGCCGCCACGAGCGTTGACGGCGAACTGACAGAGCGCAGCAGCCGATTCTCCCCCCCGTCCCCAAAGATTACAAATAATATTTTTTTTTGTTTTAATCGGAGACTCGCGAGATCTCAGAAAAATAACTAGTGGGTTCGGGGCGAACCACTAGTTATTTTTCTATAAGTTTCGCTAATTAGTAACCCCCAAGTTCAAGGATGTTTAACATAAGTATGTATATCTTATATCTATAGTAATATTATAAGAGGAAAGATTTCTATTTTTGCATGTTTGTAATGAATAAACTCAAAAACTAATGGTCCGATTTCAAAAATTATTTTACTATTAGGATGCTATATTATCCGTGAGTAACATAATCTACTTTTTACCCAACTACGCAGAAGGAGGGTAATGTTTTTATTGAAAAACTACGCGTGCGAGGCTGCGGACTGGTGAGCTAGTTATTTCATATTTTTGATTATAGTGTGCTAATTTTATTTATTCTTCAACAAAATCCACAGCTCTTAAAAATAAAAGTTTACAATTCTTATGTGTCTATCTTACAGCTAAAAACAATCTACAATTTATAGATCTACAAAATTAAATAACGACGACAATCACAAAAAATCATACACGTACTTACGTTAATAGTAATACAATCGCATGAATGCCTGTCCTATATTATACTGTAACCATCCTAAGGTCTGGAAGTGATCGCCCATAGCGGTTAGACCGCCGATTGTACTATTAATATTATATCGCTAAGTATGTTAGTTTCTATGTGGTGTTCGATAAAATGTGTTATATTATATTCTTATTACGTGGTATCTATATTTTATTTAAAAAAAAACATTTAGGAAATGATTATTTCATCATCATCATCATCCACAGCTCGACTTCACCCATTGTTGGGTATAGGCCTCCCCAAGTGTGTGCCATCCGCCACGATCCTGCGCTAGTCTCACCCACTGACGGCTCGTGACTCTAACGATGTCGTCCTTAACACGTTTTTATTTCAATCTTCAAACATACAGGATAGGAGGGTTACCTACCAATTATAGCTGCCTTCTGTATAAATTAAATTATGTATGAGTATATAGGTGACTGTGTAGTTAGATGTCGATAAGGAAGGAAATATCCATGGTAAAACCAGCCTTATATTTTAAGCATATTCTTATCAATAAAACTCGTCATATAACGCAAACAGTTGCCTTGTTAAAAAAGATTATCAACTGTTTAAAAAAAATCCTTACCTTTTTTGTAGGTATAGGATTTTTAAGCACGCGCTAAATCATTAAAAATGTGAAAATTTGGACGTTTGTTTGTTTGTTACTCAATCACGTCGTAACGGCTGAATCGATTTCGATGAAATTTGGTATGTACGTAGATTATAACCTGGATTAACACATAGGCTAATTTTTGTTGACAAACAACGCGTGCGAAGCCGCTGGCGGAAGCTAGTTTCTAATAAAAATAAACAGTTTGAGGTGCCAGCGCTTCAGGAGCGTAATCGCTCTCCTGTAACATATAATAACGACCTATTTTGTAGTCATCACTACAGATGTTTTTAAAATGTTTACTTCAGATACGAAATATAGTATATCGTTATACAAGGGCTGAAAACGATATTTTGGCGATATTCGAGTTAACAATGACCTACTTTCAGAGCATGAGTGATGAAAAATATATTTGTATAGTTCATAGAGCAAAATAAGGATTTATATGACCCGCCTAGATTTTTTTAAAGGGCGTCAAGTCCCCGTCACGTTCTCGCTTTATGTTTTTATCGTCTGGCCTGCACCTTGGAGTGGTCGTGCGTGACATTAAAAGCTTGCGCAGACGAGCGATTTTTGTCCGCGGACTTTTTTATCCGCTAAAATAGATCGATCGCTTACAACTGTATCGAGTAACGCAAACGAGAGATTAAAAGTAACACGTACAAAAAGTCCCCCGAATAACCGAGGACATGCAGAGAGCAGACTGGACAAAAGTACGGGGGAGTCCCCAAAAAAAATAGAACTCGTGTGACTAGGCGAAGCAACGCACATGGCGGACTTCACAACGTGCACTTCTCTACCTTTCCGGGCAACAAATGATCGCACACCGTGTGCATTGAGTTCGCGGTAAATCCGCGGCGGACTTTTTATTCGCGGAGCGTACTTTTTTCTCCGCGGCGGAGAAAAGTCCGTCGTCTGCGCAGGCTTTAAATTGCCCAGAATTGAACAAGTCAGTCATCCGTGTTAGACAACCTGAACGGAACAATAAATATTTTAAGTGTGTCAAGTCGATACCGCGATCAAATATTTTCTTCTAAAGTACTACCTGTACCTACTTCCTTATATGAGCAAACATACACATCATCATCATATCAGCCGTAGGACGTCCACTGCTGGACAAAGGCCTCCCTCATTGATCTCCAGGAACTGCGGTTGGAAGCGGCCTGCATCCAACGCCGACCTGCGGTTCTTACCAAGTCGTCTGCCCATCTTGTAGGTGGACGTCCTACGCTGCGCTTGCCGGTCCGTGGCTTCCAGTCGAGAACCTTCCGGCCCCATCGGCCATCTGTTCTGCGCACTATATGGCCTGCCCATTGCCACTTCAACGTGCTAATCCGTCGGGCTATGTCGGTGACTTGAGTTCTCCTACGTAACTCATCATTTCTGATTCGATCCCGTAGAGAAACCCCGATCATAGCCCTCTCCATAGCTCGTTGAGCGACTATGAGTTTATTCATAAGGCCAATAGTGAAGGAGCACGTCTCGGTTCCATATGTCATCACTGGTAACACACACTGATTGAAGACTTTCGTCTTAAAGTCTTAAGGCACTGAGGTATGTTGGACGAAAAGACGTTGCGAAGTTTCCCAAACGCTGCCCATAGTAGATATAAAATATCATGACACAAGAATTGTATGTGTTCAAATATTGACGAAAACTGTTTTTCTGTAGAAGCCAAATATTTTTCTAGAGGTTTTCCTTTAAAATCGTCTAAACATAAATAAGTCGTAATTTTTTTATCTAGAAGCGCATAATAGACGTCCTTAATGTTTTTTTTTAAATATGCCGTTAGATATTTAAACAATACCACAACAAAGATTTGCATTCTATTTAATTGGTTTCCTGTCATCGACCATAAGGTACCATAAGTATCCAACTTTTAGTAGATATAAAAATTATATTAAAATTACCAACATAAATACAAAAAAAAATACAAAAGAAACGCAAAATTCACTGGACCCTTCCCGACTTGCCGCAGCTACACATTGATCTCAAGTTTGTCCAAGCTTGCATTGGAAAAATCACTATTGCTAATTTCCGATTCAAACATTGGTGTAATGACTCAAACATATTGGTGCAAATGTCATACTTTACCTAATCAGTTAGCAACTACACTAATAGCGGAAACAATGATGTTATTCAACCATCTCCTTTCCATCAAAGGATAAACAGACGCACTCACCGTTTTGGCTCTACGTTCTAAAGTATGGGACACTTTACCGTCGTCTGTTGTTCCTGAAGACTACAATCCGGGTCTGAATCTGTTTTCTAAATCTTCGTGCTTCATCTTAGACCAAATAACCGATTACCATCAGATTAGATTGTGATCAAATGAAAATGCATTTGTGATTAAGAAAAAAAAAACTACAATAAAAACTAAAACGATTAATATCAGTAGATAAGCAATAGTACCTTGTTATGGTATATCGAATGCACCTTGGGGCGGCTTGTACATTTTGATACAATTTTTTTCTATAATATCGGCCAAGCGTGGTGATTTCCATTCATCATTTATAATCACTGGTCGGAGTAGGTAGAGCTATTTAGGTTCATTGACCGCAAACATTGATGTTAATATGGATATTCCATTAGATTCCGACTAATCGGAGGATAGATTAGGGCGGCTTGTACATTTTGATACAATTTTTTTCTATAATATCGGCCAAGCGTGGTGATTTCCATTCATCATTTATAATCACTGGTCGGAGTAGGTAGAACTATTTAGGTTCATTGACCGCAAACATTGATGTTAATATGGATATTCCATTAGATTCCGACTAATCGGAGGATAGATTAGGGCGGCTTGTAGATTTTGATACAATTTTTTTCTATAATATCGGCCAAGCGTGGTGATTTCCATTCATCATTAATAATCACTGGTCGGAGTAGGTAGAGCTATTTAGGTTCATTGACCGCAAACATTGATGTTAATATGGATATTCCATTAGATTCCGACTAATCGGAGGATAGATTAGGGCGGCTTGTACATTTTGATACAATTTTTTTCTATAATATCGGCCAAGCGTGGTGATTTCCATTCATCATTTATAATCACTGGTCGGAGTAGGTAGAGCTATTTAGGTTCATTGACCGCAAACATTGATGTTAATATGGATATTCCATTAGATTCCGACTAATCGGAGGATAGATTAAGGCGGCTTGTAGATTTTGATACAATTTTTTTCTATAATATCGGCCAAGCGTGGTGATTTCCATTCATCATTAATAATCACTGGTCGGAGTAGGTAGAGCTATTTAGGTTCATTGACCGCAAACATTGATGTTAATATGGATATTCCATTAGATTCCGACTAATCGGAGGATAGATTAGGGCGGCTTGTAGATTTTGATACAATTTTTTTCTATAATATCGGCCAAGCGTGGTGATTTCCATTCATCATTAATAATCACTGGTCGGAGTAGGTAGAGCTATTTAGTTTCATTGACCGCAAACATTGATGTTAATATGGATATTCCATTAGATTCCGACTAATCCTCCGGAATTTTCCGGATTTATCCGGGATAATTAGTTTTATCAATAAGTATAAAAAAATGGTTTATGTAAGCCAATAAGCGCCCGAGCGACGTTGTAAATTTTACATCAGCAACACGTTGCCGCTTTGTTGAAACTCGTGATATAGCCGCATACGCCGATAATGAAAACAATAGCGGGGTGTTTCTGTCGGAGCGACGCACCTGTTTTGTCTCTTTCTGCACCACTACTATTCAATGGTTTACCGACAGTAACTTGTTGTCAAATGTCTCACTCGATTACTTCGGTTCTTAGAGTGCGCTTGTTTGCTTCCTGTTGTGTTTTGTTGTGAGGTGAATTTCTTTTGACCCTGGCTTGTTTAATAGCTTTTTGTTATTTTTCTACTTAAAAAGCAAATCCCGGGATTTTGGGATTTCCATATTATTATTACATATGGCAAGTACACAAAATAGCTCAACTTAGTCCGATCACTGTTAATAATCAATAGATCACACTATCAGCCATGTATCACATGTTGAAAAAGTTTGTAAGAAATTAGCAAGTGCAAACTATGCCCTTCTTAAGTTAAAACCTACAGTAGACAAAAAAACATTATTAACAACTTATTACGCGTATGCCCATTCAATAATTAGCTACGCTATAACAGTATGGGGGAATAGTTCGAACATACGCAACGTGCTTATTGCTCAAAAACGGGCAATAAGAATTCTAAGCGGGTTAAAAAGGACAACATCAGTAAGGAAATATTTTGAGCAACATAAAATAATGACTGTAATATCCCTGTACATATTTTAAAGTCTCCTCGAAATTCACCAAAACAAGGATACAGAGTTTATTAAGAAAAAAGACACACACAACTATAATTTAAGAAATAAGGAGAAATTATATTAAACCAAATGTAAGACTAGGTAAAGTGCAAAAGCAGGGAGAATATAATAAATTACTAATGTACAATAAACTGCCAAAAAAATTGTAAATTTTGGATCTATTTCAGATTTTAAACAAAAACTGAAATGGTTCTTTGAATGACATGCTTTTTATTGTATAAATGAATTTATGAATTTTAATTTATTAGAATCTTCTTTTGACGCAATTATTTGACATATTCCACCATTATATATTCTTTTATTATAATTTAGTTTTGACATACCGTTTTAGTTAGGAACCTATAATTTTGTTTTATGTATCTGTAAATCGACCTACCTACCTATCTGTTTTGTTTTTAGTATTTTGATATGACATTATTTATAATTATAGGTATTATCAATATAATTTTTAGTTGACATGATTTTTAATTATACTTGTATTATTTTAATTTAATTATTATAAGTTTTATAATGTAAAAATTGACATGCCTGTAACAACCAATGTTATAATTAAGGTGAAATAAATAAATCTTAAAATCTGAAATCAATTATTTATACCAAATCAAGAAAAAGAAATAAAGAAACTGTTTTAATTAGAAAACTTTCGTGATTGATTTCAATCATTATTATAAATACGGGATTTATCACGTACCGTCTCATCGGTGTTTCGACCGACAATGTTTCGGTTCAATTCGTGAACTTTCATCAGGGTGAGTGCGATCCGCTCCGAATAACGTCTCGCCTCGCACTAATGTTTCGGTTCAATTCGTGAACCTTCATCAGGGTGAGTGCGATCCGCTCCGAATAATGTCTCGCCTCGCACTGTGCGAGGCGAGGCGAGACGTAATTCGGAGCGGATCGCACTTACCCTGATGAAGGTTCACGAATTGAACCGAAACATTGTCGGTCGAAACACCGATGAGACGGTACGTGATAAATCCCGTATTTATAATAATGAAAGAAACTGTTGTCTAGGCCTCGCGAGATCTCGACAATTTCAGAAGAAAGTCCTCTATCCTTGAATGCTAAAGATAGAAAAATGTCATCTATCATGAGCTAATAATACAACTACAACGCTGCCTTGGATGTCTCCGTGCTGGAGTCTAAAGACAACTTTCTTCTAATGACATTGATTATGTGTAAACCCTTGTCTACAGTTACTACGCTAGGCTGGGTACTCAAATTGTATTTTTGATCGATTTAGCATTGTATGTATGTATGTTTGTTTGTCCGAGGATAACTTTCGAAGCGTTGATCCGATCATCGTGAAATTTGATACATAGGTAAGGTAGTGATGTCACAATTTTGGTGCGACTAAATGTTCTAAAAATGAGGGGTTGTTGAGATATTGGTTTTCAAGAGGTAAAAAAATGAAAATGAGACTATTAGGTCAAATGGGACGTCAAATGAAAGGTCTTCATTAGTACATTTAGACTCCATTTTTAGTTTTAGTAAATTCTTTATAGTTTTTGAGTTATTAGCCATAATAAAAACTGAACTTTGACAAAATTCACAGTGTACACCAGTGACCTCACAGTACTGTAATTTGGTATGTGTGTAGCTTAAGTGGCACAAATATAGATAAGTCTGAAATCCAGAATAACTGCAATTTGTACCCCAAAAAATTACACCACATTACATGAACTCCCGTTACCTGTATTTTGAATGAATCTGTAGGTCAAGTACGTTGGTAACGTATTTCGTGGCACTATTTTAGTGGTCAAAGATTAATTTGCACAACAATCCCTAAACGTATTTAGCGAATAAACATATTTATATTTTACATATTTGTATGATTTGACAACGCCTTAAATCATATTTAGCCCCTAAATACGTTTAGGGATCATTGCGCAAGTCACCCTAAGAATATTTTTTTGTGTTTTGGGAGACTCACGAGATCTCAGTTCGGGGCGAACCGCTAGTTATAAAGATTACTAAAAGAAAACATCGTAATAAATTTTAGCCACTATAATATAAACACAAAATCGCCTAGAACACTACTAAGTAACCAAAATCAACAAATTGGGCCAACTCTAGTCCTCCAGGCTTCGCTATAGAGACAACGACGCATATGTTATTTACTAAAGCTACAGGAATTTAGCACATATTGCAAGCTAGCCAGCAAACACTAAAGAAAAAAAAAGATCTTGCAACAAAAACAACTGTAGCAAAAACAACAACCATGCAAGACGTACGTCCAATGAAAGGGAGTCTTGCTGTATCTGCTTTTGCGACGACACTAGGCCCTCCTAATCTCACGATGGAAATCGCATCGAAGAATGAGGAGTGCGGTGCCATCACCAGCACTGGGGCGTCCCGAGGGTTCGCTGGGGTGTTCTGCTTCCCCAGGATCTTGACTCGGTGGAAGCCGGCAGCGATAATCACCCACTTCGTTAGAGAGAGGATGGAGGAACGCAGATTGCTGCAACATTCGTTTATCTTACTCTTTGATGGAACCAAACCCTTGAATGGATATGCATGATACACATAACCTGCTTATTGTTAATATTTCATTTTAAAACATAATCTGGTCATTATCATTCATTGTCATTGTCCAGACACCAGGTTCTCGATAACATGGGTTCTGGTCAAGAGTACTTGATTGTATCAAACTTTTGGCAAACCAAATAACTAAAATAAAAAAATAAAAATAAAGTTCTTAAATTTAAACATTGATTACATTCCACCAGCGCAGCGGAGCAACTTCCTTCCGGCCACAAGCTGCAGCGGCTAATTTGGAAGTCCCTAAACCGGTTGCGCACTCAAGTTGGCCGCTGCCGAGACAATCTAGCCAAGTGGAGCTACATCGACCCATTCCGGAGCCAGTGCCACTGCGTGGCCACCTTACAAACATTGGGCCACCTGCTCTCATGTTCTCTATGCCCAACCACCTGCACACGAGAAGACTTGTACTAGGCAACAGAGGCGTGTGGAAGTTGCTCTCTATTGGGCTAATAAAATTTAGAAGTCGAACAGCAATTGAGACGAAAGAAGAAGAAGAATACTTATCATTAAACTTAAAATAGAAATAATTTAAATTTAATTGTATAGTATTTTTTATTGATTAAAACGGGTATTTATCGCGTATGTACCTTTTTTATTTGTTATCCCGACGTTTCGGCTGTGTTGCAACAGTCAGCCCGAGACCATGACTATTGCAACACAGCCGAAATGTCGGGATAAGAAATAAAAAAGGTACATACGCGATAAATATCCGTTTTAATCAATAATTATGTACAGTGATCGCGAAAGTTTGAAAAATACTAGTATTTTTTTGTTTATATCATTTCGTCAAAACAAATGAAGCGCGGCAATGTTCTAGAAAATAAATTGTCTTATGGAGAATGCGGCATTACACAGTTAACCATACATATTCGGTAGTTAGTTACAAAATAAAAAGGCTCAAGTCTCTACATTGGTCGACTATTCGCGAGTGACTAGTGATTCCGCTATTTCTTTTTCATTGACCACTTGTTTACAAGTATCATCAGTGGCTATTGTTATTAAATACAACACTTGAAGCTGACCAAGCTGATAATCACAATTTTTGATTGTACACTTGATAGCTATAGATGATAAAATGCCAACTAGTAATGATATTAAACAGTTAATGTGTTAACGTTAGTATGATTAATGATGAGTCAAAATAGAGAAATCTATCCTACCAACTTTTTTTGGTGTTTGTTATTAGCTGACCAGCACAACGGCTTCACACTAATTATTAATAAAAAAACTTATAACCTATAACACTCAATGATAGTGTAGCTTTTAATCAGAGAAAAAAATCAGAATCGGTTCTGTACAAACTGTACTTTTTTAGGGTTCCGTACCCAAAGGGTCAAACGGGACTCTATTATTAAGTCACCAGTGATCTGTCACCAGGCTGTATCTCATGAACCGTGATGTTAGAGAGTTGAAATTTTCACAGATGATGTATTTCTGTTGCCGCTTTAACATCAAATACTAAAAACATAATAAAATAAATATATATTTAAGGGGCGCTCCTATACGACAAACGTGATTGTTTTGCTCGTTTTTGCTCGATATTGATAACGGCAACAGGTAGACACTTGAAATATTCACAGAATATTTATTTTTATATTCACTTTAAAAATAAATAATTAAATGAAAATAAAATTAATACAACCAACTTGATTTTTGTGCCGTTTTTATAGATAATGATACTAAACCCTTCGTGCGCGAGTCCGAATTAAAAATAAAAAACTCGCCAAGTGCGAACTTGGTCGGTTTTTTATTTTTAAATTAATTATAGGCTAGGGTTTGTGTACGATTTCGCCTGATGGTAAGCGATGACGCAGTTTACGATACGCGTGCCTAGAAGAAACCTATTCACTCGCAACTTGAAGACCCCTAGGTTGTAATATTAGACCTCTTTATAATATTAGTACAGATAGGCAAACATTTGAGCAATCATGATGGATAATGCATAATAATAGTGACGACGATTATAAATACAATTAATTCTACCAAAAACGTGTACCACCATTTTGCAAAAGATTGCCATGTCATATCTCCCGTTTACGAGGAGACGCCCCGGGGCGGTGTGGACGATTGAGAGAATGCGGTGTCTATAGCATCGCCCCCATTGCTATCCGACCGAGCTATCTTTCACTTTTCTACATATAAATCATAGTCTTCACATCATAGTGTCCTCGGTGCCAAGAGTATTTGGGAAGTAACGACAGAGCCATGTAACTTAGATAGGCACTCACAAGAGTTACAAGTCTAATCTGCACTAAGTGAGAATTATGAATTTGTGAATTTAGGAGTCGGTCACCATAAAAATAGGAAATTGAAATGTTTCTCATCACGCAAACCTCAAGGTCTTACAGAACAGACAGACCTATTTGTATATTTACATGTATGTAAGATCAAACGTCTAATTGTATCAATCGCTTGACCTTTATGGTACACCTGTATGGTAAATGGTACTTACAAGTTTCGAGAAAATCTAAATATACCCATATCTTTTTATCGTGTTGACTCAGGACCTTGATTTTTATACACCTAATAGGGACTATAGACCTCAGTATCTGGTATAAATTTCAACTTGCTAGGTTCACCCGTTCCTAAGAAAATCGGTGGTGACACACGGACAGACGGAAAAGAGTGTGATCTTATAAGGGTTCCTTTTTTTACCTTTTGAGGTACGGAACCCTAAAAACTTCTTGTCTATTGAAATCACCAATGTCATTTAATTTCACGTAAAAGAGGGACTCTACCAAGATTTATATTATTCAAAAATAATTGAGTTCAAAACCCGAAAACTACTATAAATAAATTTCTCTAAAGATTGTTTTCAAAGGATTTTGTTCGGTCTTTATCTGAAAAATACGAGTACAACTGCAAATAAACAACGAAAAATCAAAAACTGTGTGCATGTGTGCGACTCGCACTTGACCACTTATTTTAGTATTACTTTCCATCGCATCAATAACCTACATATTGTTTATTGGTGTTATATTATAGTAAAAATAATTACATAGCTCACAACTATATTAATCCCCATGATCTACCCACGGACCTCTTGTCCGCAGACCCCAGAACATATCCCCTAAGGGGGTAGTCAGAGGCAAGTCTTACCCGATGGCAGGTGCCTTCGAACTTCTGGTTCTAGGGTACCACGATGGAAAACATCGTACCACTCACTAAGTTACAATAAGGTGTACATTATAGGAATTTCACCTTAGGATATTAGTTTAATTTAATTTATTTTAATTTAATCAACACGGTGAGAACCAATTACATTAATTAATTATTGTAGGTACACATCATTATGTCAACAATACATATAAATGAGTGAAATATATAACAATATGCACATATTGTATCACTTCTTTATAACATTCTCTATAATCCCACTTCACCTTCTTATCTAAAGGAGCGTTTCGAGTTTCTGTATCAGGGACACTCTCAAACCCTTCGTTCTTCCGAAGCTCTACAGCTTCGAACTCCCATCCATAGTTCACAATTTTATGGTGACTCCTTTACAGTACAAGCTGTGCGACTGTGGAACGCCTTACCTTTGTCTGTAAGGTCGTCCCAATCTCTTCCTATTTTCAAAGTCAAGGTATACAACCATTTCCTTTCGTTGTCTCGTAACTGCTAGTTAGTGTTTATGTTATTTATCCTCTTTATGTAGTGTAGTTTATTTATTCTTATATTATTTGTATGTATTTAAGTTTATGTTTATTAGTAAAATTAATAGGTATATTTTATTTTGTGGGTTCTGTTTATGTCTGTATGTACTCTTACACCGCCGTCTTTTGATTTTGTTTATCCTGTCCATCCAAAGGTTGTCTGGAAGAGATCGCTTTTAGCGATAAGACCGCCCATTGTACCTTTATTTATTGTTTATTTCCATTATTGTATTTTTATTTGGTGTGCAATAAAGAGTATTTCATTCATTTCATTCATTCATTCTTTCATTCAATAATACAAAATAAAACAATAAAACAAAAGAAAATATTAAAATTTAATTCATAATAAAATAATAAACTAACATATCACAATCATACATCACGTTCTTTTGTTTTTAACTATATAGATCTTCGTTTGAACACAATCTCACCTGATGGCAAGCGATGATGTGGTCTAAGATGAATCACGAACATCTAGAAGAAACCTATTCACTCTTACGTAAAAGAGGCCCGGATTGTATTCTTTAGGAAAAACAGACGACGGCAAAGTGTTCCATACCTTAGCTGTGCGCGTCAAGAACGTAGAACCAAAACGGTGTGTGCGAACGGGTGGTATATCAACTAGGTACGGCTGGTACTGAGCCGTGCGCCTGCTTGTCCTTTGATGGAATGGAGATGGCGGAATCAGATCGTTAAGTTCCTGGGCACATTCCCCGAAATGTATTCAGCTGCTCACACAAGCTCAGACACTCAGACAGTACTTTCATCCACACATCCGCAAACAAGTCACACCCAGGATTGGCATCGAGGAGAGCGCGATGAGGAACCGGATTAGGATATACTATCCCAGTTAAAATACAATATTTTACTACAGCACCCCTAAAATTCAATATATATTACACCTTAACCTCCTAAATATAAGACAGAAATTTGCTCCCACGATACGAAATGGTGTCAAAACGATTTGGTCGTTAGAAGCGATAACCATTTGCTTTCCAAGACTTTCTAGCTTACGAGGCCAGTACTGTGTTACTTTATTTATAGCTTACTAGCTGCCGACGGCGGCTTCGCGTGGTTTGTCAATAAAACATCACCCTCCTGCCCAATCCCGGCCACAATCTATCTGTATACCAAATTTTATCATAAAAGGTCCAGCCGTTTATTCGTGGTTTCGCTCGCGTGGTAGTTTAAAACTATATATAGATCGTAAACACGGCTACACATCAAGCTATACATTTCCAGTATATGCTGACCTCTCATTCTACGAAAAGCCTACACAATGCGAGGTCAGCTTATATTGGATTGTATAGCTTGATTATTTCTACTATTTTTCCTACAATAACCCACTTTAATAAAATATGGACAACAACGCTAAAACAGTTAGATTTTTTTGTCTTGTTCAATATCAAGAAAATTTAAATAATGCAGAAACTCTATATTAAAAAGTATTACATTATGTATTAATAAGATACAATTTAATAGTAATATTACTTCGAGTTTTGCACTGAAAGCAACATAAAATAATTCTTCTAAAATTTCTGAATCTTACCTTTGAAGAAACGTCTTTGCAAAATGTTATAATACATAAGTTTAGCCGAAACAGAACAAGCTCATTGGCTAATGTCTTTCAAACTTGTCTGATATATCTAGTTAGTCTTTCACTTGTTTTTTTTTTCCATATTAAAAACCGCATTCAAGTCTAGACATTGCGACCCGAATGCATTTTACCAAGACTTTCAAATTGATGATTCATAACCCAATCCAACTGTAATACTGATACTTAAGCTTTTAGGTTAATAAGGCTTCATCTACTGGCAGAAAAAATAACTTAAATATATTAAAGACAGTACATTTTGCATAATGGAGACTACATTTTATTTTTCTAGGTATAATAAATATTTTTCAAAAGCCGCATTCCCATCTAATACCAAAAACTAATACCAATGGTATTTGTTTAATATCGTAATTAATATTCTATTCCTAACGAATACCACTCATAAACGAATCCCAAAACAAGTTATTTGGTATGATATACAGTCAGTCATAAAAATGCTTTTAAATGTGATTTTAAGTAGCATTTATTTAATCAAAATCAATCAACAACCAAAAATATGATTAAATAAATATTCAATGGAGCGTGCCATGTTAGGTATCTCGCTATTGGACCCCATACCCAACATCGAAATACGACGCAGAACCAAAGTCGTGGATGTGGGTAGAAGGATAAACCAGCTGAAGTGGAGATGGGCTGGACACTTGGCAAGGAGGAATGACGGAAGATGGACGAGGGCAGCAACCGAGTGGTGGCCGCAAGGGCGCAGACCAGTTGGCAAACCACCAACCGGTCGGACGATATCGCGAGAGTTGCGGGAAGGCAATGGATGCACTTGGCACAGGACCGGAGAGAATGGAGTGATAGCGAGGAGGCCTATACCCAACAGTGAGTGGATGTGGGCTGAGATGATGATGAAATATTTAATAGAAGTGAATTTGTAAAGTTTTAAGATTGTATTTTGATCATAATATTAAATTATTATCAAGCAAAATAAATTATTTCTGAGACTGTACCAAAAGTTATGCTTTGGTGTTCGTTGGGAATAGATTTTGTACTTCATTTATATATTTAAAATTTGATATTCGTTAGGAATAGAAAATATATTACGACAATAAACTAATACCATTGGTATTCGTTTTTGGTATTAGATGAGAATAGATCCGCATGCCTGACCCGAGACTGCGAATCTTCTTCCTGCCTTTGCCCACGTTACGTGGGGTCGACACAACATGTATAAAAAAACAGCGAATCTATCTTTAAAATAAAATAAAATGGTATTCGTTGTCAAGCGCTTCCCTTGAGCTCGACAGATTTGGCTAATATTTTAATGAAGAGTTCGTAAAAGTCCAAATAAGGAGAGTAATGAAGTATTCAAAAAAAAATTGAAAAGTTGCATTGAAAATTTTTTCAATTCGGGAAATATTTAAAATATCTTTCAATAAAATATTTTTAATTTAAATATTTATGGGATTATTGTATGAATTCTTGACCAGGTTATTTTTTATTTTGACATCCGTGCGTAGCCGTGCGTGTCAGCTAGTCACACTAATATTATAAATGCGAAAGTTTGGATGTTTGTTTGTCACTCAATTACGTCGTAACAGCTGAACCGATTTCGATGAAATTTAGTATGCACGTAGATTATAACCTGGATTAACACATATTAAGCTACTTTTTATCCCATAAATAAGGTCCCATGGGATAAAAATGGGGTGTCAAGTTGAAACTGCGAGTTTAGCTTTATTTCTAGGTTACCTACACATACTACGCAGTAGTGTAACGCGTACGAAGCCGCGGGCAACAGCTAGTAGTTAAAAACAATTTCAAATTTTATTCTACACTATTCCTAAAAATCAATTAAGAGTTTGGGCAGAAAAGATCCCGAGGCTCCGTGGTAGACGACATTATATCGCGGGCACCACCCGGAGTGAAGCTCAAGATCAAGGGCAGTGACAGAAGCGGAAGGAGGCCTGTACTATAACCACCTGTGGGCTGTTGATGATGATGCTGATCGTAATTAGTAGGCCATAGTAAGCCTACCAAAACTTTTTTACCCTACAAACTTTTGTATACTTTAGAAGAATAGTAATCTGTATGGCGTAGAGACTTGGACCATTAAAGCGAGAGAGCGGCAGAGAATTGATGCATTCGAAATGTGGTGCTGGAGGCGAATGCTGAGAATCCCGTGGACGGCCAAACGCACAAATGCATCAATCCTATCACAACTGCAAATAAAGGAGCGTCTTTCATCGGTGTGCTACCAACGCGTTCTGAGCTACTTTGGTCATGTGATGAGGCGTGGGGATGACAGTCTCGAGAAACTAGTTATCATTGGCAACACAGAAGGCAAAAGGCCCAGAGGCCGCTCACCAACTAGATGGACAGACCAACTAAAAGATGCCCAGAGCTCAACGACTTTCTATCAAATCGTCAAAATTGCTACCGACAGAGGTCGCTGGAGACAGTTCATCCATTCCCGTATGAAATTACACCATGGCCACGATCTTCAGTCATGAAGGACCGACCAGAGAGAGAGAGAGAGAAGAATAGTACAATGACATGATTAATTTGACATAGATTAATTATATTTGAAAGAATTGTTTGACATAAATAGTACTATGTAAATATGAATCTTTTATAAACTAGTGGTTCGCCCCGAGCTGAGATCTCGCGAGTCTTCGATTAAAACAAAAAAATATTATTTCTATATTATTTTTTCTTTGACTTATCTAAATAGTGTCACGAAATAAATAACCAAATAACTAGACCTACAATATCATTCTAATTACAGGTAACAGGAGTTCATGTAAATTGGTTTTCTTTTTTGGAGTACAAATTGCAGTGGATATCAGACTTTTGCCTATATTTGTGTTACTTAAGCTACACGCATACTAAATTACAGCACTGTGGGGTCACTGGAGTACCCTGAGAATTTTGTCAAAGTTCAACTATAAAGAATTTACGAAAAATAATAACACGAGTCTAAATGTACTAATGAATACCTTTCATTTGACGTTCCATTTGACCCGTTAGCCTCATTTTCATTTTTTTTACCCCTCTTGAACCCTAATATCTCAACAATTTTAGCTCATTTAGTCACACCAAAATTGTGCCATCACTACCTACCTATGTATTAAATTTCACGATGATCGTATCAACGCTTCGAAAGTTATCCTCGGACAAACATACATACATACTCGTACAAACATACAACGCCGATTTGCCCAAGTTGATTTATGGCGGGTTCCTATATCCGTCGGTAACCGACTACGCCTCGTAGCTCCTTGAAAAAGTGTCAAACTAGTGTCAAACTTTTGACAGGTTTTCAAGGAGAAACGAGTCGTAGTCGGTTACCGACAGATATAGGAACCCGCCATTAGAGATCTCGCTTCGCTCGATCAATAAACAAATATGAAAGCCTTACAAGAGTATTGCACTCCCCTGAGTGGAGTAGAGTATATTGAAACTAATTTAAATTAAATCTGACATCTTTCTGTATAATCTATATTCTGTCAATAAATTATTATGACTATGAAATCCCTGAAAAGCACCGTTAGTCGACCTTTTGATCGCACTAGCAGGTTAACAACCACAGTTTAATAACCAATTAGTTTTACAAATAACCGTTTGGTAAACCGGTTTCTCGCCGCGAAAATACGCATATTTAACAACTTTCCTTTATTTATAGACACGCACTTTCAATGTCAATAGAATTTTTAGGAGTTCCGGAACATTTATGAATTTATTTAACCCCAAACAAAACATGTTTGAAGTATTATCAAGTATGAGGGCCGGTGTCCACTAAAACGGAGAGGATCAGTCATCTACGATGTGTTTACCAGTTATCTTATTAATAACTAGTGATCACATCCCATAAAAAAATATTACATTTTTAGTCGGCCTTTTCTATTTTATTCGTGGGGAAACCGGCTTACGGCCCACCTGATGGTAAACGGTAACCGTCGCCTGTAGACACCGGCAACTACACACTAGAAGGTGTAGGTTCCCTACACTGTAGAAACCACCTTGCCGCACTGTAGGGCACCAACAATCGCCGCTGCCTCACGCTCTCGACGCCCTCAATGGAATACTTAAGGTTTTCCCAGACTGCGACATATTTGTGGACGAATGGATGGACCTAATATCAGTCTGTCTGATCTATAGTGAGAGGGGTGAACGACCGATTTCTCATTTTATTATTATTTTAATTTGATATTTTTTTTTTTTTTTTGTAAGTTGTTTTTTATCTTATTTGTTTTTATTGTTTGTATGTAAATTGAAATTGTAATTAGTTAATTAGTGTAATTGGCAATCGCCGTTCTAATTGATAAATAAATAAATGACTAAATGACTCTTCACATTTCTCTTGAAGCCTTAAATGAGCTATTTCATAAGTTAAACGAAATAGTTTTGCCTAAGATTTTTTATAGCTTTAAGTTTTATGTTGTTTTATATACAATCTGTCACCGCATTCACGACATTAATTTAAAACACATATGCAGAATCGTATTAACTGTTTTTAGAGATTGTTTAAATAAATAAAATAAAATAAGCCTTTATTGTTGTAACTTACTTAATTAAAACAAAATACCTTAGATGTATTTAACGATATTTTTTTTCTACTAGCTAGTGGTATCGGCATCCGGTTTTCCTGTCACAGCTTGTCCTTCGACAAAGGCCTCCTCTAGAGCTTTCCATTTTGTCCTGTCCTTTGCCGCGCGCATCCATTCTGGACCAGCTATTTTTTTTTATGTCGTCTTCCAACGTTTATTTTGTCTACCTTTGCTCCTTTTGCTATCGCGCGGGTACCATTCCGTTACTAGTCTCGTCCATTTCTCTTTCCCCTCCCTTAACGTGTGCCCTGTCCATCTCCATTTCTGGCGTTTGTATACGATATGTATGTTTTTAAATTTAGTTTTGTTTTTTATATTCAGTAATATGGATTGGTTAAATACTGGTAGCTTAAATATTTATCCAGTAATCGATACATTTCTAATAAATAATTTTTGCGCCAAATTCAAAGTCGCCGATGCCGTTTAGTCAGTTTAACAGGTACCTACCTACTTACATGATGAATGAAAATTATTTTTTTGTCTTTTTTATACAAGCTGTTTCATTGATATTTTAAGACTTGAAATTAAGGTATATTGAAAATTAAAAATAAATGAAGGGTATGAATTTAAAAAAAAAAACTATTTTACAACAATGTCGTGAATGTGGTGACACGCAGTATATGTAGTGTTGATATAGGTAGG
The DNA here is from genome assembly GCA_918857605.2 of Philereme vetulata. Lineage (NCBI taxonomy): Eukaryota > Metazoa > Arthropoda > Insecta > Lepidoptera > Geometridae > Philereme > Philereme vetulata. The sequence goes on from OU975444.1 coordinate 3,103,357, forward strand.
TACTGTATTATTTTTTTTTAGTTATTATCTGTTGCAAATAAGACTCGATTTGATTTTGATTTAAAAGCTCGTCTTCCAATCTTAAGATGGACAGTTTCTGTTTAAAGAAGAGCTTGTAGTATTACGCAAATTTTTCGAGTATATAGACGCGATTTGAACCCGCGACCTTGTGATCTAAAGTCAGGGTCACTAGCCATTACACAGCCCTACCAACTACAATTCAATTGAAAACAATGAAACGTTCAGACAAGGACCGTAACAATTCACCGTGAACTATAAACTTTTCACCAATCAATTGTTATCATTTCATTGAGTTCAGGTTGTGTAGGTCATCTGTTTTTTTATATTAATTTTAAGAGGGGTTATTTACAATTTGAACATATCACCCTCCAAGGTACATTTTTTTAATAACATATCAACAATTTTTAATCAGGTCATCTGTTATTGAACATAGGATGTAATTTTGTTAGGTCTTCAAACAAGATTAGGTTTTAAATTACACAGTGTTGTAGACCGGCAAGCGTAGTAAATATCATACCTCATCGAGTACCGCAATTAATCTATAATATACATTCATTAACAAGCGGCTCGGTCGACAGTAGCTCATAGAGAATAAAGAAAATGAATAAAAAAACTATTTGCACCATCACAGTAAATATACAAAAAAAAGTGCCACTCCGGGAGTGCCGACTGAAGTGAAAACTTGAACAATTACGAGATACTTATAACAGAGTTGTCGGTCACGCGAAACGGTATCAGCATCGTGAGTTGAATCGTCTTTTCCCATCTAAAAAAATGCCTAACGCGCCTAAAGAAGTTTTCAGTTTAAAATGATTAAGGAACAAAAGACAACTTAAAACTAAACAATCTACTGGCATAAGTTGCAAAAAGTTATCAGGGACGTCATAAGTTATCTGGGACGAATAGGTAGAAAGGAAGCCGTGGTATAAAACCAAAATCCATAATGGCTATCCAAGGGAACCTTTATACATTATTTTAGTACCATATACGTTTAATCCCACGAGATTAGCAGAGTTCCTTGTGAAAGGGCTTGCCCGGGGAAGTAATACCACCATAAATTTCTGCCGCCAAGCAGCATTGCTGTTTCGGTTTGAAGGGTATGGTTATCGGTGAAATTACAGGCACATGAGGATTTACACCTGTATGCCTCAAGTTGAGCACGCAGGGCAGTGCAACGTAGGGCACATTCCTAAGATTTGTGACCTACGAGGCAGCTCTCTGTTATAGGGGATGGTTACCACTTAACATCAAGTCGGCCATAATCTTGTTCCATCTCCATGTACCATAAAAAAGAGCATCATGCTGGTATTTGATGAGGTAGGCTACTTACCGTGTACTCAGTCTATAAAACTAAATTTAATTTCCATGAAGGTCGTCTTAATGCTTATTTCACGACCTCCAAGTAACTTTAATTGAAGGATAAAAATCATTCTCTCTTTATCTGTTTTCATGTCAAAACAAAAGACGTATAATTTTTTTATCCATTGGATAGCTTTAGGGCCCTTGTACACGCTAAGATATTTCACAGTGTCTGTGGCAGATAGGACCAATTCATCATGTACAGTACACGATTAGAATTTAGTCGGATCTAGCCACGAAAATTTGTCGTGTCTGCTCCAGACAAGATAAATAGGAACGTGTAAACGATGAGATGCTTTTGGGCAGTCGTGCGTAGGGTATGGTTGGGTGCACTAGTCAACGACACATTACTACTCACCTACTCCGCCCCTCTCTTCACCTCAACAACACAGAGCGCGTCGCACTGTGGGACGTATTTCAAGCTTACCTTTCATAGGATTTATGAAAATGATAATTGATTTTTTTACAGTTCTAAGTATGCAGTTTTGTCAAAAACATGAAAACAGTCAATAATCTGGCATTCTCAAGATTAAAAAAAACCATTTAAATCTGAATTTGAACATTTGAAATGTATGAAAATGTAATTTCTTTTCCTCATAACTTCTTTCAATCTTGCACGGTAAGGCTGAAACTTTCAGGTATTGTTACCAGGTTTATAATAAAGCAATATAACTTTTGGCAATGACCGCGGATGGTCCGGTATAAAAGATATGAATTAATTAAACATGCGTATTTTGCGATATTGTCATACGGGGTAAATGTATCTAAAATAGATCTGTTCTTAACTTTTTTGCCCTATATTATTAAGCACCTGATAGATAACGACCCCATGATGACGTTTGGTCTTGACCAAGAGCGTCCATATTCAAAATATACCTATTAATTATGAATAATAATGTTAATATACGGTTATGGCAAAAATTGTTTTAACAAAACCTCAATATTGTATTGGTTTCCTAAGGACTACCTACATATTTTTCTTGTTTTATTACCTAACTTAATAACAGGTACGTACTAGATACCTACTAGATACCTACCTGCGTTACCTACAAAAACAATTTTTATTTCACAGCTGTGATATAAGTTTTGGTTTTTCTAAGTCGGGGTCTTTGTTTGTCGAAGAATGGGTGATTTAGAGTGCATTAACTATTTTAATGCCAATTTAATTGTTATTGTAGATAATATTTGAGTTCAATTCTGAATCAAAAAAGAATAAATACTAATTGCACTTATATTTCGTTTCAGTTATCGTTACCAACTCGTACCCTAACGTTATCTATGCGCGAATTTCGAGTTGCTTAGTATGTTTGCTTAGTAGGATTTGTGTCAAATCTCCACGTATGTGTATAATGTTAATGAAGCAAAATTCTTTTAATGTGGACAAATAATTTTAAAAAAAGCGTTAACTTCTATAGAATTTACTCTATCTGAAGAGACTTCAGATTTAAAAAAGATATAAGAAAATAAATTAACATTTTCAATAATCTTAGAAAGTGAAACTTGAAATTCCTCACACAGTGCGTCACATTTCAAGCTATCCTTTCATAGGATTTTTGAAAATGATAATTTATTTTTTTACAGTTCTATGTATGCAGGTTTGTCAAAAACATTTAATGCTCTAGCAGGTTACGAGATTTTTTTTTATAAAAACCGTTTCAATATGAGTTTGAATATTTTAAATGTATGAAAATGGAATTTATTTACCTCATAACTTTTTTTGGTCTTGCACGGTAAAGCTGAAACTTTTAGGTATTGTTACTAGGTCTATATTAAAGCAATATAACTTTTGACCTTGATCGCAAACGATCCGGTATAAAAGATATGAATTAATTAAAAATGCGTATTTAAGCGATGCTGTCATACGAAGAAATATATCTAATATAGGTCTGTTTTTAACTTTTTTCCTTATATTATTAAGCACCTGATAGATAACGACCCCATGATAACTTTTGGCATTGGCTAAGAGCGTCCATATTCAAAATATATCTATTAATTACTAATAATAATGTTAATATACGGTTATGGCAAAAATTGTTTAAACAAAACCTCAATGTTGTATTGGTTTCCTAAGGACTACCTACATATTTTTCTTGTTTTACTAATTAACTTAACAACAGGTACGTACTAGGTACCTACCCTCAATGACAATTTTTATTTCACACCTGTGATAAAATGTATTAGATTTTCTAATTAGGGTTCTTTGTTTGTCGAAGAATGGGTGATTTTGAGTGCATTAACTATTTTAATACTATTTTAATGCTAATTTAATTGTTATTGTAGGTAAGATTTCAGTTCTATTCTAAATTAAAACCGTATAAAAACTGATTGCACTTATATTTTCGATTTCGAAAACTTCTTTAGGCGCGTTGAGCATAGTAAAAACTTCTTTAGACGCGTTGAGCATTTTTTGAGATGAGAAAAATCTATTGAACTCGCGACACTGTTATCGACACTTGTCACTGACTACCGACTGTTGACACCTGCCACTGACACTGACACCTCTGTATATAAGTATCTGTAGTGTAATCTGCTTTTATTTAAGTTTTCACTTCTGTCAGCACTCCCGGAGTGACACATTTTTTATTAATAATTAATAGGTATATTTTGAATATGAACGCTCTTGGCCAATGCCAAATGTCATTATGAGGTCGTTATCTATCAGGTGCCTAATAATATAGGGCAAAAAAGTTAAAAACAGATCTATTTTAGATGCATTTACCCCGTATGACAATATCGCACAATATGCATTTTTAATTAATTCATATCTTTTATACCGGCCCGTCCGCGGTAAAGGTCAAAGGTTATATTGCTTTATTATAGAACTGGTAACAATACCTGAAATTTCAGTCTTACCGTGCAAGACCGAAAGAAGTTATGAGGAAAAGAAATTCCATTTTCATACATTTCAAATGTTTTAATTCAGATCTAAACGGTTTTTATTTTACAAAAATCTAGAGACTGCCAGATAATTGAATGTTTTCATGTTTTTGACAAAACTGCATACTAAGAAATGTAAAAAAATCAATTATAATTTTCAAAAATTTTATGAAAGGGAAGCTTGAAATACGTCCCACAGTGCGCCGTGTCTAGCGCAGACAAGATTTTTTAATTAATGAATAAATTACATATTTTAATGATAATAAATAGCATAATTATCTACCTTTATAAGTGTCTAGTCTAACTGTTACCTACAATCAATTTAACTAAGGGCAACTTACGCAACGGTGCCTTAACGTATTTAGTGGCTAAATATGATTTAGAGTGTTGTCAAATCATACAAATACGTCTTTAAACATAGTCGCTTAATACGTTTAGGTGTCTTTGTGCAAGTCCGGCTAAGAGTCCGTTTCTTACCAGAAATCAAGCGGTGTCTGTTAAACAATCCGTTAAAAGATGAAAAAACCTAAGGAACTACTCGTAATTGAGAACCTCCTTTTTTGAATTCGGTTAAAAATTACGTATAATTATTACTGAGAATACCTACACTGAATACCTCAAAAAGCATATCTACACTTGAAGTCAATTCACGTACCGTGTATCACTTGTAGGTGTAGGTACAAATAGTGATACAACGACAATTGTATTGGCTCATGCATGTAGTGGGAGCGTGTTTAATAGTTAGCTTAACCAAAAATATATTCAAAAAGAAGTTAAAAATATTGTGAAAGGCTAAGTAAAAAGAAAATAATATGTTTACCTAATTAAATTCTTATAGTAAATGTACCTATAACTAAGACTGATTTTACACTTGAAACTGATTGTGATACAAAGACTTACATTAAAGGAAAGTTAAGATCAATAGATCTACTAATGACTTACAATTTACTATCGAAATTGTGTTTTAACTAATAAAGTCCATCATAATAATTGATAAGTAAAATATAAAATACCCCAACACCAGATCATCACTATCTCATTGATACCTAATATTTGTCCCAAGACATCGCTAGCCTAGAACGTCTAGTTCCCAAGATACACTTGATTGTAGTTTGACAGCTGTCATCAGAAATGCAGATCTAATCGATACCCATCATTTGTCTTAAGACACCGCTAGCCTAGAACGTCTAGTTCCCAAGATACACTTGATTGTAGTTTGACAGCTGTCATCAGAAATGCAGATCTAATCGATACTCATCATTTGTCTTAAGACACCGCTAGCCTAGAACGTCTAGTTCCCAAGATACACTTGATTGTAGTTTGACAGCTGTCATCAGAAATGCAGATCTAATCGATACCCATCATTTGTCTTAAGACACCGCTAGCCTAGAACGTCTAGTTCCCAAGATACACTTGATTGTAGTTTGACAGCTGTCATCAGAAATGCAGATCTAATCGATACCCATCATTTGTCTTAAGACACCGCTAGCCTAGAACGTCTAGTTCTCGAGATACGGCTGATTTAAGTTTGAATAACCCAAACTGATTGATACTAACAATAATATTTTTTTTTTTATCAAAATTATGTTTTAATTGATACAATCCATCATAATTATTGATACAATAAATATAAAATACCCCATCATTAGAAGATATTGCATTGTAGGTGCCCTACGTGGAAACATTTTAAATAATTTTTAGTATTCCACAAAAAGCACGAAGCCATAATATAAATCGGTGATCTCCGTGGAATACAAGTGGTTCTCATAAAATAACTACTTTTAAATCGTTGCTTTTCGTGGAATGCCTCGATTTTATTCTTGGTCAGCGCCGGAGCAATGTACACAGTCCGTGTGTAGAAGTGACACGAATTCTTGCGTAGACCCAGCGACTTTTCTTAGCGTGTACAAGTAGCCTTACTCAGAGATGTCGTAATACTACTTAGAGCAGCAATTTAGAAACAAATTAAAAATTTAGATGTGGTACAAGAGTTGCACAGAGAGCCACGGAGCGTACCATGCTCGGCATCAAACTCTTAGATCGAATTCCAAACGTCGAGATCCGTAGAAAAACCAAGGTTCGAGTTATGGAGCTCAAATGGTCTTGGGCCGGACACTTGGCAAGACGTGTTGATGACAGGTGGAGCAGGGTAGCGACTGAACGGTGGCCGAGGAATGACTGCAGAAGGGTAAGACGTCCGGCAGCGAGATGGGTGGACGACATCGTTAGAGTCGCGGGCCATCAATGGGTGAGACTACATGGCAGGTTGAAAGAGTTCTCAAAAGAGATCTTTGAGAATCATTCATAGTTTAGGTAGATTAACATCAGTCAGAGCTTATTTTAGGAAAACAAAAATATTAACTGTAATTTCGCTATTTAAACTTAATGCCTTTATAGAAATACATGCACTTAAAGACGAACTACTTATGACAATCATCATCATCATCATCATATCAGCCGTAGGACGTCCACTGCTGGACAAAAGCCTCCCTCATTGATCTCCAGGAACTGCGGTTGGAAGCGGCCTGCATCCAACGCCGACCTGCGGTTCTTACCAAGTCGTCTGCCCATCTTGTGGGTGGACGTCCTACGCTGCGCTTGCCGGTCCGTGGCCTCCACTCGAGAACCTTTCGGCCCCATCGGCCATCTGTTCTTATGACAATGCACATACATAATTATGATCCTCAAAACAGAGAAAAATTAAACATACCAAGAGCCAGACTTGTCAAAACCAATAAACAAGGTACCTGTATAAAGCACGCTATGTACAATAAGCTTCCGTTAGAAATAACACGACTTCCTTTGAAAGTATTTAAACTAAAACTAAAGACTTTCTTAGAAATCCACCCATTTTATCATTTAAATGAATATATGAGCTGTTCATTTTCTCATCTGCATGAGTAGTATCTGCTGTAATCTCTTAGTTTAGTTGTAATTATTTTGTATTGATTTTATTTATTCTATAGTTACTTACTTAGCTGACATAATTTGTAATATATTTTTGACATACCAAAATTATGAAATGTAATGAAATGGTGAATAAATGAATACTGAATAAAATACTGAATACTACTCGTGGCGGATGGCACAAACGTGGGGAGGCCTATACCCATCAGTGGGTGTAGTCGGGCTGTGGATGATGATGTGGTACAACAAAGTCGGCGCTCATTGCTTTCTTATTGATTGATTTCGGGCTGCTACATAATTGTTATTTTCTTTGTATTGAAAAGTTCGGTTACAAAACGTGTAATTACACCCGTCAAGTGAATGCGATATAACGGCTCTTCAACATTTAACGAGTTGTATTTCTTTGAAATAAATGATTGTTATTTTGAACACAATACATACTAATATAAAAAAATGAATGTTACGTTTTCACGACTGAACGGATACAACGATGAAAAATTGAAATTGATAAAGCTTTTAATAGAAAAAGCATACTATAGTGTTAATGATTACCTAGCTAGCCGATGACACTTTCGTTTGACCAATTATAATTTTATTTTAAGTTTGACTAATATTATTAATACTTTTTCATCATCATCATATCAGCCGTAGGACGACCACTGCTGGACAAAGGCCTTCCTCATTGATCTCCAGGAACTGCGGTTGGAAGCGGCCTGCATCCAACGCCGACCTGCGGTTCTTACCAAGTCGTCTGCCCATCTTGTGGGTGGACGTCCTACGCTGCGCTTGCCGGTCCGTGGCCTCCACTCGAGAACCTTTCGGCCCCATCGGCCATCTGTTCTGCGCGCTATATGGCCTGCCCATTGCCACTTCAACGTGCTAATCCGTCGTACGTAATGTAAAACGTAATATTATTAATACTTTTTAATTGTTTTAAATTTTATATGAGGTAAGAGCTGCAAATAATAATTGTTATTATTGTAAATAAATAAACCTGATATTGTGCTTAGATGCAAAAACTTTATAATAAAATGTATTACTCGTGCGCGATAACTTGGGACCTGCTAGGAATGCGACTCCCCGACCGCTTCCCCTGCACTTCACCGATGGCGCCCGTATTGTACCGTTCGCATCACTATTATCTACTAGGGTTTTTAGTCTCGTACTGGCCTACGTCACGTAACGACGCGCTCTGGAATTCTTTTAGTTTTCGTTTGTGTTATTGTTTTGTTGTTATAGTTTGTGTCATTGTTTTGTTGTTGTAGTTTTTGTTGTTATAGTTCTTGTTAAGTGTTTTTGTTATCATTATGAAGGGTAAACCTTTGCATAGCGGAGAAAAAAACCTCGTGCTAAAAGTGTTAGAGTTTTATGAAAACAAAAAACGGAACAAACAGTATTGTTTACCTGACGAAGATGAGATAATGTAAATAATAGATAAAATAAATGTATAAACTTAAACATTGTATTTTTATTTTACTCAAATAGTGTAAAAAAGATTAGGTAAAAAACAGCGTCCTCCCTGAGTAACATAATTAATTAGGTTAAAAAAAAACAAAGACGAAGCCGCGGGCGGCTGCTTGTTATGTTCGCTTTTTTGCGGGCGGTACAAACACGCCAATATGACGTCACCGCGCTAAGGTCCCAACTTATCGCGCACGGGTAATATGTGTAAAGCTTTAACATTGCACGCGTTAAACGTTGAATATGGCTGTGACTACACAAATACTGTACAACACCTTGTTATACCCATATTACGCAATCAATACAATTTGATTTGATTGATAAAATTTGGTATACAGATAGATTATAAGCGGGATTGGGATATAGGCTACTTTTTACCCGCCCGTGCAGAAAGAGTGTTATCTTTTGTCCTTGTCTTGAAGTTGTAGCTGCTTGTTAATTCATCATAACCATTTTTAGAGTTGCTTATTTAAATTAAAATTGTGTTATTATTGGAAATTTAGGTTTATGGTATGTAGATATGTTTTTAAATTTATATAGATGCACCGGCGTCATGTGTTACATTTTGATCCTGTCCATACAAAGGTTGTCTGGAAGAGATCGCTTTTAGCGATAAGACCGCCCATTGTACTAAATCTATTTGTAGGAATTATGTTCTGTATTTTACTTTGGTGTACAATTAAGAGTTATCTTATGTTATCTTTTCATTGAAAAACCACGCGTACGAAGCCGCGGGCGGCAATTAGTATAAAGATATATTGGGTCGAACGACTAACCACAACGCAAATAGTTTTAGAGTGTCCTGACATTTATGGAGAGGACCATTAATTATTTAGGCAAAACTTCGACCCCCTGCCCTGCGTCTCTCCCGCTATTCGCCCACTGCACCACGGGGGTCGTCTTAAGGCGGGTTCCTATATCCGTCGCTAACCAGCTACGACTCGTTTCTCCCTGAAAACGTGTCAAAAGTTTAACACTAGTTTGTCACTTTTTCAAGAAGATACGTAGTAGATTACCGACGGGTATAGGAACCCGCGATTAGTAAACTCTGTACCTACAATCCAACTACTGTGTAATATTCTTTACCTAGGTATCAGCCACGGGCCCCGTCATAAATTAAATCTAGCTTTAGTAATTAGCACTTCCAAAAGCTAAGCGTCGCATGTTTTAAAAATTCGTGACGAAACAAGTACAATCCGGTTAGCGGTGTTTAGAGCATTTCTGTGTTACTTTCGAAAATGTCTGGGATTTAAATACGTAACACAAATTCAGTTATTCAGCTAAATGATTGTTATAAACGATTTAACGTTGAAAAGTTTATAAATACTGATTTTATGATAATTCAATAGTTAACACTTTAAAGGCTAGCGCATAGTTTAGTTAGATTTCTGTAGGTAATGACATTTAAAGTGACATTTCTAAAATTAAGTCATTTTTACTAAGATGGCGTGTTTTTGGGCTAGTTTTAGTCAGCAATAAAATTGGTGCTGATTAAAACTAGCCCGCAAACACGCCATCTTAGTAAACATGACTTAATTTGAGAAATGGCACTTAAATGTCATTCTAATTTGATCTTTAGCGTAAACAAAATAAGACCGTTCGTATTTTATGCAATTTTAGTAAGTCAGTGTAAACAACAGAATCGCCACCAATAGAATTATCAGACATTATTTAGAATATTAGTCAGGTTATTTAGTACCAGACTGAAACCTACACAGGTTTTAGGGCTTGCGCGCACTACGAAATTTAATCGTTACGGATAAAATATTATAGCGTATCGTGTGTGACGCACTTTAAGCCTCAAGAGAAAGAAAGAAAATATATATATATATATAAGATGTGATTGGTATTCTTACCGCCGCCATCCTGTCATAGGCTGCCGCCGAAGATCCTCCTCGCTGAGGCCATAGAGGCCAATACAAGCCAGGAACCACGCGGACACGATCAGGTAGCATATTACTACAACCCGGAAAGGCAGCAGTATGACCGTGAATATGGCTGTCTGAAACAAGAAAATACTTAGATTAATATCTTTATCCATTGCATACTGATATTATAAAGTGGAAAGTAACTCGGTCTGTTTGTTACGTCTTCACGAATAAACAGCTGGACAGATTTCGATGAAATTTGGTATACAAATAGGTATACATTGTCTAAAATAAAATATTCTATTCTATAATAGATTATGACCGGGAATGGGACATAGGCTACTTTTTAACCGACTGCGCAGAAAAAAACGAGTGTGCTTTACACCACACGACTTCGAGGTAAAACTTCTTTTTCAAAATATTAATTTATAAAATTGTTCAATTACAAAATTGTCCACACGTCTGTAGGTCGATCAGTCTATGTTCATTTTGGACAGACGCAACTCGCACTCGCACATTAACGTTTAAAAATATACCAAACGTAACTCTCTCTCTCTTTCTATCTTCACTAACTTATATCTCCCTCTCAACTTCCGTTCGCACTTTTCGTAACGTATTCACCAGCTCACTCCCCAAGTCAAGCGTGCATAAAGAAGTTTTATTAAAAACCCCGTCCAAACAAAACTACTACGATCCACAGATAGAAAGACAGGCGTCATACTCTACCTCAAACCCTCTTTTAATTGGTTATTAAAAAATAAGAAAGACAATGGCTAATAAGACAGAGATTATATTTTTTTAAGTAACTGTATGTTCATTTGATCAATCAATAGCATTGTCTGAAGCCCTGTAATTAACGGAGAATAGATCAAACGGAAATGACCTAGAGTCTAGATTTAAGTCTAGATCTATAATTTACGATTCATCTGGAATGCCCTTGCCGCTTAGACCAATCGAACAACCTTGAACTTTATCGGCTTTACTTCCTTGATATGCATAGTTTTAGAGTTCCGTACTTACTTAATTGAAATGTTTTTTTTTTCATTAAAAAAGCCATATTGATTGGTGGCGTAGGGACGCACTCGACAAAGAGGTGGTCTGCCCGATGGTCGAATGACGTTGTGAATGTAACTGGGATCCCAACGGACGAGACTCGCAAGGGACCGGAAAGAATGGCGTAATAAATACCTAGTCAGGTCATAAATTCTGTCACATGTTTAATATAAAATAATTGAAACAAGTTTATTCATTATGTAATCATTTATATACCAAAATGAACTTAACAAAACATAGATTCTTATGACACTAAAGTTTATTCAAAACGACCTCCGTGATTTTGAATACAGGCCTTCAATCTGCGCGGCCGGTCGTCTATCGCAGCACTAACGAGGTCCATGTCAATATCGGCGGCTGCCTTAATCAAGGATGTCTTGAGTGACTCCAAATTGGGATGAGGCTTTAAGTACGCCTTTTCCTCCAAGTGTTGCCATATCTTGTAATCTAACGGATTCAAATCTGGACTGGAGGAGGGCCAGTCTTCGTGCCGGATGAAGTCGATTTCACGCGCCGCCAGCCAGTCTTGTGTGCTCTTCGCTCTATGAGCTGGCACCGAATCTTGTTGGAATACCCAGTGCCTGTTAATGAACATGGTATGAGAAACAGGTTCCACAAGGTTCGTCAGGACTGTATTTTGATACACAACTGCATTCGTTTTTACACCTTTCTCACAAAAATGTACCTCTGTTAAGCCCCAATAAGAAACTCCCAACCATACCATGAGCGAGGATGGAAAATGACCTCGTTGGACACGCGGAATACGGTTGCTCGCTTCTTCACTACTGCGTGCGTACACCTTATCATTTTGTTTGTTGTAGCTCTCTTCTACGGTAAAAATTTTTTCATCCGAAAAAAGAATTTCCCGATATTTTTTTCTCGCGTACCGCTTCAACAAAGCGCGGCATATCTTCAGTCTCAGGTCCATTAGACGAGCATTCAAACGATGTCCTGTTTTTCTTCGATATGCCCGAAGCCCTAAGTCTTCATTTAACACCCTTTTCACCGTGGTTCTGCTTAACCCCATCTGAAGGGCCAACAGTTTCTGCTTACGTTTGGGATTTCTTTGAATTCGCGCCTTCACAGCTTTTATCACTGCTGGAGTCCTAACAGACCGAGGGCGACCACTTCTTGACCTGTCATCTACACTAGAGTCTTCATTGTATCGTTTGATGGTGCGATAAACGAATCTTTTGGTTATATTCAAATTTTTCAGTATGTCAAAAATTTGAATTGGCGCGTAACCGCAACGATGCAACGCAATAACTGCAACACGGTCTTCTTTAAGCGTCCACTCCATATTTAAAAATAAGTAAAATTCTAAAAAGTATACATTTTTATTTTCATGAACAATTCGAAATTCGAATTCAATAAACTTTTTTGTGGCCAGCATTCGAAAAGAAAAGTTTTTACTGTGTGACAATACTTATGACCTGACTAGGTAGAAGGCCTATATAGGTAAAGGTCCACGCATACGTAACACGTATTTCGCAGTAGGTGCAGACGGACTGAAATGATGAATGAGGCAAATAATCTGACGGCCTCATAATGGTAAGCGGTCACCGTCACCTAAAAAGACCGGTTACATTCGTGACACTGCAGACGCGTTGCCTATCACTGGCGTCCATCTTGCCCGACGCCCTCAAAAAAACCACCGAGGGAAACTCATTACAAATCTTGCAGGTGTGTAATGTACATACGGCTACACATCAAGCTATACATTGCCAGTATTAGCTGATCTCGCATTGTGTAGGCTTTTCGTAGAATGAGAGGTCAGCTTATACTGGAAATTTATAGCTTGATGTGTAGCCGTGTGTACATATTATTGATGCTTAATATTTCATTAAAATCAAACTCTATATGAAATATTCATGTTTTTAGGGTTCCGTGCCCAAAGGGTCAAACGGGGCCCTATTACTAAGACTCCGCTGTCTGTCTGTCTGTCACCAGGCTGTATCTCATAAACCGTGATAGTTAGATAGTTGAAATGTTTACAGATCATGTATTTCTGTTGCCGCTATAACAACATATAATAAAAACAGAATAAAATAAATATTTAAGGGGGCTTCCATACAACTAACGTGATTTTATTGCTTGTTTTTGCTCGATATTGATAACGGCAACAGTTAGACGCTTGAAATATTCACAGAATATTTTGTTATATATTCGCTTTAAAAATAAATTAATTAATTAAAATAAAACAAATATGTAAGGGGGGCTCCCATACAACCAACGTGATTTTTTTTTGCTTGTTTTTGCTCGATATTGATAACGGCAACAGGTAGACGCTTGAAATATTCACAGAATATTTAGTTACTTTAAAAATTAATTAAAATGAAACAAATATTTAACAGATACAGATTTGCTCCCGTGCAACAGACGTGATTTTTTTGCTCGATACTGATAACGGCACCAGGTAAACGCTTGAAATACCTAGTCACAGAATGTTGAGTTAAATATTATTCACTTTTAAAATAAATATATTTCATTAAAGTAAAATTAATATTTACGACTCGACTCGCACTTGACCGTTTTTTTAGCTTAATTTTAGCTTTCTGAACTCTTTCTCGTAAAAACTTTAACTATGCCAAAACTTACACTCCTCAGTGCGCAAAATATGCGTCTGGGGGTTTTCTCTTCACGTATAATGATAACAAGGATAATTTGGAAGCACTATTTATACTAAAAACGGCATATTTACCATGATTTGTGAGTATTTGAGTAACCCGAAATTTCAGAACATCTGCTGGAGTCAGGTGCAAACCACTGGATCGAGCTACACAACCCACAAGTAATCTCAACTGAGCGACATTACATGCCAAGACTGGTTCAAGAGGCAATTGAGATTGCCAAATGCAAGAATTTCAATCGTGAAGATGGTTTTCAATTATCTGGAGCCTGGAATCCTGTGGTGAGAATGTGTAAGAACCGAAGAAGTGAAGTGTCAATTACGCGTCCTGATACCGTGAGTGTTGTGTGTCGGAATCGAGTTATGATCGAGAATGAAACCGGTGGTAGTAATAGAATTAGCAAATTCATTCCTAGCAAGAGACTAAGAAAGAGGGTAGATTGTTATATATCTGCCAATAACTACCTACTCGCAAAGACTTCAGTTTACCCGTGATCATGGCGCATGCAACTGCGCCGAAATATCGGGATACTCAAATACTCACAAATCATGGTAAATATCCCGTTTTTAGTATAAATAGTGTTCATAACCATGATAGTTTCAAAAGTTAATTTGGAAGCAATTGTGTAAATGTTTTTGTTGAAACGGAATCGTTAGGGCTGGGATCGCACTCGTACTTGTCCGTATTATTCGAGTTGCTGACGATACGGACAAAACTTATTAGGACACAGTGTCCCAACTGACACTTTTTATTTTAATATTTTTTTACTGTCGATTCGGACACCATCAAATTATTGAAGCTGTTGAGTACAGTCAGGTAAAAAATGTTTAAGCAAAATATAATATAATGTGATAAAGCTAATCAAATTGCTTTGCGAGCGTGTGGTGACTTACATTAATGTTAAAAAACCACAAGTTCCATTCATAGCGTATATTTGGTACAAATCAACATCTTGTATACTTAGGCATCTATATAATGATCACTTAAAAATATCTCAAATAAAAAGATAGAGAGTGTGACCTTGCTATGCATCTATTTCGTCATCTTGCTGTGCCGCCGCCGAGCCTCGGTAAAAACCTGTTTTTTTAACTGACTGTACAATGCAGCTATTTTAATAGTGTCCGAATCGACAGTAACAAAAATATTAAAATCAAAAGTGTCAATTGGGACATTGCGCCCCAATATATTTTGTCCGAATCGACAGAAAGTCATTTATTCGGTTACCTGGTGCCGTAGGTAAGACTCAACACGAATCGAAAAAAAACATCTGAATCTGCATTTTGTGTTCTGTATGTTAATGTGGTTTGTTGGTTCGACATCTGGTTGTCTAAGAAGGTGTGGTTATATAAGTTTATAAAGTAATAAATATTATGACATTCCCTTGTCAATACATCTATGAAAATCTGATATATGTTCACAAAAATATTAATTTGTTTATTAAGCAAAATAGCAATAATCATAATTTCAATACTAGAACTTTTTTATACATTATAAATAAATAAATATGGCTGGACATTTCACACAGCGCTATCTAGCCCCAAACTAAGCAGAGCTTGTACTATGGGAACCAGATAACTTATAGAATACTTATATACTTTTTTTTTGCAAATACATACTTATAAATAATATATAGAAAACCATCCAGACCCGGAACAAATGTATATCATGCAAACATTTGTTCCGCTGTATTATAGGCTTGCGTTTGACCACGATCTCGCCTGATGGTAAGCGATGATGCAGTCTACGATGGTACACGCTTGCCTAGAAGAAACCTATTCACTCGCGACATAAAGATACCCAGGTTGTAGCTATCAGGAAACACAGACACTGGCAAAGCGTTCCACTCTTTGGCGGTGCGCTTAATAAAGGTCGAAGAGAACCGCTTCGTGCGAAAGGGAGGTATTTCTACCATATAGCGGTGACGCACCGCAGAGCGTCTGGTTGTCCGTTATAGAATGGAGATGGTGGGATCAGGTTGAAAAGTTCCGCCGCACACTCCCCGAAATGTACTCGATAAAAAACCGAGAGGCTAGCAACCTTTCGTCAGGCTTAGGAGCCTTGCATCAACTAGCTCATCGTAGCTTCTTGGCTCAATTGATTCCAGAGCTTCAAGTTGGTACTTCTCATAATAAAACGTAAATGAACTCATAAATAAAGATAAACTCGCTGTTGCCCCTTGTAGACTCCCATAAAGTTAGTTCAAACTCCCAAGTAATGTACAAAAATTGACAATTAACAAATTTAAAAACGTAATTAAACAAAATCTTTATAAAAAAGCCTACTATAAAATATCGGATTATTTAGATGATAGAGAAGCTTGGGATTGAAATTGCTCCAAAGCATTCAAAAATGTAATAATTTAGACGTAAGTTATTTTCTTTACTGTTATGTATTCCTGTACTGTCATTAAAAAAACAACCAACCTTGTTTCTTGGCAGTAAAATTACGTTTCAAAGTGATTTTAATGAATAAAAGCTTTTGACTTTGGCTTTTGTCATTTCTCGTGGATGTAACTCCATGAGAAATGATTAAGATCGTGTGTAAGTAAATGCAGTTTGTTGGTGCAATATCTGGTACTAAATTGTGTTGTTATGTTCTATTTTATATGGTTTGGTTTAATTTTAGCAATAGTCATTTTATTATGGCTAGTATGGCTACCCTTGATCAAGAAGTGAGGTAAACTAATCTAGACTCAGCCGGAAGACCAGCGCTGTGCTCAGCTAAGTACCAATTCATCCTAATAGAGCTTTTTTTAATTTGTTAGTGCTTAAGTGAGATGTTGTTGTTAAGTTTTTTGAAGTGAAAACTTCTTTAGTTGGGCATTTTTTGAGATGGGAAATAAACCATTAAACTCGCGAAACTGTTACCGTTACCGACACCTCTGTATATAAGTATCTCGTAATTGTTCAAGTTTTCACTTCTATCGCCACTCCCGGTGTGGATTTTTTTTCTTTTTTGTACTGTGTGGTTTGAATAAAATGTTATCTATCTTCCTTTCTTTGTTTAAAGGAAGCTGTGCCTATAGTACGCTCAAGAGTATTATCATCATCGTCATTTCTCCTGGATAAGGACGAGTAATGCCGAGTAATGACGCATCCCGGGTCAAATTATAGCCAAATCACGATACTTCAATGGTAGTTATATGACAGACTAAAATTGTATGATTATGCCATAGGTTCTGTAGATAATAATATTACAAGATTATGTACGCACTTTCTCCAGCCCAGAAGTCGGTAATGTTTATTTAGAATCATGATCATTGCATAACTTATTTCTACCTACTAACTAGGTATCTATTGAATCAGCCGACAATCTCCTAAGTAGGCACTCATCGTCAACAATAATGTCGTCGCGAAGTAGAGTTTCTTGTAAAAGAGTTCATCCGGGTTGGAACTACCACAATAGCTATTTCTGCCTCCAAGCAGTAACGGTATCTTTCCACCAAGGATGTGCGAGCTGGTGTTCCGGTTTGAACAGTATGGGTGCTGGATAAATTACAAGCACATGAGACTTCACCCGTGTCTCTGAGTAACGGGCGTATTGCAATGCCATGTTGGACCTAACCTGATAATGCAATTGTTTTATATTTTGTGTAGAGGGTTCTATACTGATTATTACAAAAAGGTACCCGTTGTTTATCGACCTCCGTGGCGCAGTGGGCGAATAGCCAGCTGAGACTCAGGATGTAGCTGTCAATACCTTGATGTTAGGACTATTGGGAAATTCCCACTAGTTTTACTACTACATGGTAAGACTACTGAGAACGGCCAGTAATCACGACCTCAGAAAGTAAGAGACGTTATTAAAAGGAAAATGGGTTTGTTTCATCTTTATTTACATCATGCGGATTACTGTCAATACCTTGATGTTAGAACTACTGGGAAATTCCCAGTAGTAGTACTACTGCATGGTAAGACTACTGAGAACGGCCAGTAATCACGACCTCGGACAGTAAGAGACGTTATTAAAAGGAAAATGGGTTTGTTTCATCTTTATTTACATCATGCGGATTACTGTCAATACCTTGATGTTAGAACTACTGGGAAATTCCCAGTAGTATTACTACTGCATGGTAAGACTACTGAGAACGGCCAGTAATCACGACCTCGGACAGTAAGAGACGTTATTAAAAGGAAAATGGGTTTGTTTCATCTTTATTTACATCATGCGGATTACTGTCAATACCTTGATGTTAGAACTACTGGGAAATTCCCAGTAGTCTTACTACTGCATGGTAAGACTACTGAGAACGGCCAGTAATCACGACCTCAGACAGTAAGAGACGTTATTAAAAGGAAAATGGGTTTGTTTCATCTTTATTTACATCATGCTGATTACTGTCAATACCTTGATGTTAGAACTACTGAGAAATTCCCAGTAGTCTTACTACTGCATGGTAAGACTACTGAGAACGGCCAGTAATCACGACCTCGGACAGTAAGAGACGTTATTAAAAGGAAAATGGGTTTGTTTCATCTTTATTTACATCATGCGGATTACTGTCAATACCTTGATGTTAGAACTACTGGGAAATTCCCAGTAGTCTTACTACTGCATAGTAAGACTACTGAGAACGGCCAGTAATCACGACCTCGGACAGTAAGAGACGTTATTAAAAGGAAAATGGGTTTGTTTCATCTTTATTTACATCATGCGGATTACTGTCAATACCTTGATGTTAGAACTACTGGGAAATTCCCAGTAGTATTACTACTGCATGGTAAGACTACTGAGAACGGCCAGTAATCACGACCTCGGACAGTAAGAGACGTTATTAAAAGGAAAATGGGTTTGTTTCATCTTTATTTACATCATGCGGATTACTGTCAATACCTTGATTTTAGAACTACTGGGAAATTCCCAGTAGTCTTACTACTGCATGGTAAGACTACTGAGAACGGCCAGTAATCACGACCTCGGACAGTAAGAGACGTTATTAAAAGGAAAATGGGTTTGTTTCATCTTTATTTACATCATGCTGATTACTGTCAATACCTTGATGTTAGAACTACTGAGAAATTCCCAGTAGTCTTACTACTGCATGGTAAGACTACTGAGAACGGCCAGTAATCACGACCTCGGAAAGTAAGAGACGTTGTTCGAGGGTAAGTGGGTTTGTTTCATCTTTATTTACATCATGCTGATTCTATCAGTAGTCTTACCATGCAGTAGTCTTACTACTGCATGGTAAGACTACTGAGAACGGCCAGTAATCACGACCTCGGACAGTAAGAGACGTTATTAAAAGGAAAATGGGTTTGTTTCATCTTTATTTACATCATGCTGATTACTGTCAATACCTTGATGTTAGAACTACTGAGAAATTCCCAGTAGTCTTACTACTGCATGGTAAGACTACTGAGAACGGCCAGTAATCACGACCTCGGAAAGTAAGAGACGTTGTTCGAGGGTAAGTGGGTTTGTTTCATCTTTATTTACATCATGCTGATTCTATCAGTAGTCTTACCATGCAGTAGTCTTACTACTGCATGGTAAGACTACTGAGAACGGCTAGTAATCACGACCTCGGAAAGTAAGAGACGTTGTTCGAGGGTAAGTGGGTTTGTTTGATTTTTATTCATATCGTGCTGATTCTATCAATGCCTTGAATGTTAGAATAACTTCCTTATTGGTATGTAACAACGAAAAACTAGCGCTGAATCGTATTTTTCAAGCTTTCGCGCACACATCCTTACCTTATCCTTATATTCTACATCCTTATATTACTATATAAATTCGAAAGTGACTCTTGTCTGTTACGTTTTCACGAATTAACGGCTGGATCGAATTCGATCAAATTTTGTATACAGATATATTATGACCGAGATTGGGACATAGGCAGAAGGAGGATAATGTTTTTAATGAAAATCGTAATAAATAAAAAGGTACTTGCGATAAATAAATAATAATAAGTAAATATTGCTGGACATTTTACACAGCGCTATCTAGCTCCAAATTAAGCAGAGCTTGTACTATGGGAACCAGATAACTGATAGAATACTTAATATATATATTTTTTTTTGTAAATACATACTTGTAATATAATAGAGAAACAACCAGGCCCGGAACAAATATCTGTATCATGCAAACATTTGTTCCGCGGCGAGAATCGAACCCGCTACCTCCTACGTCTCAGCCGGCTATACGCCCACTGCGCCACGGAGGTCATCAGAGTACACTTGGAAAAGTAATTTTTATCCATTATACCTAATACTCGGTAACGCAACAAAAAAAAATATAGGTACCTACCTACCTACACACAACTTACATTTCAAGGATGGCTATCCTTGACTAAACGAGCATATCAATTTGATGCAACAGGAACTATCGATTGAACTCATTCTACTATCGATCGGTCGGTGTGGTAAAAAATAATCCTTTGTGAGTGCTAATAATTTTTTTACCCAAGTACCTACCTACCTACTGACTAAAACTAACGGCAGAGTGGCAAAGGCTTTGTAAAACCTTCTGTCTGTCTGTTGCCAAGCATCGCTGTCATTAAATGGGTCCCCTTTTGAGGATGAGAAGGAAACCATAAAATTCAGAGCCCGGCAGGCAGGTATTATTTACATCACACGCATTCCAATAAAATGGATATCGTTCAGGACGCATTAATTTATCTATTTTATCTCAAACATTGCGTCCTATTTGGCAATGGCGTAGACGCTCTATTGTTCCGTTTATGAAAACAATCGAATTATTTTAATTTATTCTTGTTCCTGGCTCCGTCGCTGTAAATATTGATTTTTATTGCGTTATTAATTCTGTATTAAATCATCTTGACACCGATTCTGATTTAGAAAATTCTTGTTTTGTGACGAACGTGAGTTTGCGCAGTATCCATGACGTGCTGCCGTTTACGAAACGAGACAATTTATTTACTTTCTCCGCCACCGTTATGCAACGCGTTACGACTTACCTTTATTTTGTCGATTGTATTGTCTAATTCCAATTTATGAACGAAAGGGTTCAATATTTCGGCGCGCATGCCGTCGGACGAGAAAGCGCCGGTCTCACTATAGTATTTGCCATTCATTTTCTCGGAAGCTTTACACTTGTTACGCTAATTTAATAATATTTCACACAGTTCACTGTCATCCTTCATCGTTAAAACTGATACAAGAATTTGTTTGCGCACTGTTTTTTTCGATTTGCGACGTATTTTTATCTAATAAAACGCGGTAACTTTGGACGTACACTCCTCATTAGAGTATGGGTCAGACTGTTTTTTCTTTTCTTTCATAGAGGTTTATTTACGAAGTCAACTAAGCTAACAACAAACAGTAATAACAGTATAATGACACACTGATTATGGTGAATTACTTAATAATTAACAGATGTACTTTGCAAATATCTAATTATAATTTAATCATTTATTTTATTTGTATTCCTACTATCCCAATAGCAAATATCCTACCCGACCCGTCACAACATTTGCACTTCACTCTATCGCCGTAAACTAGCTTATGTCATTGAGAACTTTGCATTCAGTCAGTGTCATGCTATCAAGGTTTCAATTCTTATGTCAGTGTCACTCAGTCAAAATAAATCTGTCTGACAAACTGAACTACACGGATCGGACGGACCAACCGCAATCCGCATTGTTTTTAAATTTTCCCTTAATCGAAAAGGATTAAGGAAGAATAAACTGCGATAAATACAGTTGTGAAATAGTTCTCCCATAAAATTATGGCTATCTATTTACCAGCTTATAATGGAAGCAAAAATACAAAGTCAAATTATTGATTACTTCTCGTTTTTCGAGGAGTTCCACAACACATCAAAGGAACGCTTGAAAGAGTGCCAGAATTGCGCAGTAGCTATAAATAGGCTGATAAAACGCTATAGAAACGTAAAAGAGTAAGTATTTGGTGTTTTATTTGTTTTTTACACTCTTAAAAACACATTTTACCAAGACTCACTTCAGTATCTTCGTTTCTCTAATTTAACGATAATACATTTTATTGTTCCATTTTTACAGTTATATTTATGTTGTCAATACTTTCAGAGCAGAGCTCACTGGCACTCCTCTAGAAGAGTTTCAAGGGCTTCAAGGAAAACTGTGTGCTTCCATACATAACCTCATTTCGAAGGAGATAGTAGGAATCAGAGAGAGCCTGTAAGTATTCAATCCTGTTCTAGAATAAAGACTTCTTAGAGCTCGTGGCATAAAGCCTGGTTATTTCCTAGCTAATGCAGCAACATAGGACAGGTAGAAGAGTGAGCACTTCTATCAATAAAAAAGTGTGTAAGTGTTGCTCTGGGATTGAGCAGTTGCTAGGTCATTGTGATAGCCTTGAGGCAGCCGATAAACCTAGATACATCACAGCACTTCAACAAATTTTAGTAACATACATACTGTCACACCTTTATCCTGGAAGGGTAGGCAGAGACCTCCACATGCTCCGAACCTGACATACTTATGCCTCATTCACTCTCATCACATTCTTCATACATGCTCGTCGTTAAGGGTACTCTTGACCTGGCCTTTCACCAATATGTCTTCAACTTGGTCAAGATACATCAGCCGAAGTCTTTCCATTCCATTCATGCTAACCTTATAATTCGACAATCTTCATTCATCCATCTTCTCAACATTCCCAAACGGTCTAAGCATGCTTTTGTCTCATGCCTTTAACTCTCTTTTTTTTTCTTTCATTTACTGTTTGGTTTTGAATAAAAAATTTTCATTTTCTCTTTCTTTATTTCTTTCTAAAATGGTTGTTACATAAACTGTTACAAATAAATGCTATACTTTGCAGTAGTACTTTGAATAGTATACTGCATAGTTATAAGAAATACATCCTGTAATGTGATACTACAATAACAAAGTCTCTGGTAACTGTGAACTGTGCTACTGCACTTAGCCACTAAGTCTAGGAATAGGCTTGATGTATGTCAATTCAGTTTAAAGAACATCTTGTGCTGAACATAGGCATCTTCTATAGTCTTGAACAGTCTATTGTGGGGTTGTAATATAACTAAATTGCCTTGCTTGTCTATTTAGGCAAATCTATTCTAAGCAATTATTATTATTAATTATTAATCTGTGGATGACGCCACAGGTTGTACATTTCTATTCATTGTTCATGTGTCATGTGATGATAATGACGATAACGAAGGTTTCACTATGGTGAAAAAGAAAAACAAGAGATTTAAGGAGTTGAGAAATCAAGCACAGAAGAGAAACAGCAACAGGAGAGACTCCGGCGGCGCCCTGAGGGGCCAAATGAGCAGCGTAAATCTTAGTTTGTTAGAAGTCTGTGTGTCATCGATTCAAGTTTTGCCTAAACAAATTGGAATGGCGAAGTTGTTAAAAGCGGAGAATATACCGAATGTATCAGAAATAAGGTACAAAACGCCAAATAAAGTATTGATGAAATTTGAAAGCAGAGATGAAGCAATTAAACTTGTCAACAATGAAAAGTTTATGGAGTTAGGTTATAGATGCAAACTAACGAATGAAGTAAGCCTTAGTTACGGAGTTAGTAAGGTACATAGAGATGTAGATGACAGAGGAAGAGCTAGCGAAATCATTTAAAAGTGAAGTCGAAGTTACTTCTGTTAAAAGGCTGAAACGCATTACTGACTCAGGAGTATGGAAGGACAGCGAGTCGGTACGATTATGCTCCCGCCCTATGTGTATGGTTGTCGATTTCCTGTTGAGCCGTATACATTCCCTGTTACACAGTGTTCGGAGTGCTGGAAATATGGCCACGTGGCTTGTATGTGTCCATCTAAAAAACAAAATGCCCCAAGTGCAGCGAAGAGCATGCCAATTGTGAAACCACTCAATACAAGTGCATCAATTGTAAAGAGAGATGTATGGCATTTTATAAAAAATGTCCTGTTTTCTTGAAAGAAAAGGCTGTAAGACAGATTATGTGCAAAGAAAATTGCACTTATAAAATGGCGTTATTCAGATTTATGGAGAAGCAAAGAGATACTAAAGAAATTGAGACGCAAAATGATGGAGGTGGAAGTGATACATCTTATTGTATACCTGTGAGGTAAAGGTGATGAGAATCATTACAACAAGAAAAAATAACTACCGAAGCAGAAATACACAATGCAGACTTGAGCGTAAAAGAGGTTAAATTTGAATGTCAAGTGGATAGTGAAGATTCTAGAAGTAGTGAAGAAGAAAACAGAGAAACAAATTCAATAAATCATCAGAAGTCTAAGAAAAAAGGAAAATTAAAGAAGAAAGTAGTACCTCCGGTGTCACATCCATTAAATGAAAAGAAGAAAGAAACAAGTAGATCCATAAAAGAAAAGGAAAAAGAAAAGAAGAAGACAGAAAAACAAGGGGAAGAGACAGATAAGTTTAGATTTATGTTGAAAAAGTTGGATAATATATTCTTTGCAAGAGGTAGTTTCGAAGAAAAAATCAAACTTGTTTTGAATTTATTGTTAGAAGAAATTATGAGCTTCTTTGTTAGGACCGTCAGTAATGGGGATATTATTAGAAAACTAATAAATCTCTGTTATGATGGATAATATTCATTCAAGAAACCGTGTTCCACGAGGCTCGGGGAGTTCTACTGCTCAATATCTAAATATTGGGCAGTGGAACTCTCGGAGCCTCCTCCCCAAAAAACAAGAGTTTGAGTTGTTATTGAATCAGGAAAAAATAGGAATATGTTTACTGAGTGAAACCTGGCTAGATTGTGAAATAAACCTAAGAATTAAAGACTAATGTATACAGAAAAGATAGGGATGATGCATATGGTGGCGTGGCTATCCTAGTACATAGATCCATTAGAACTCTACTGTATCCATGTAGCCTTACTAGACTAAACTCTGGAATTGAGATTATTTGTGTTCAGGGTTTAAATTGTAAACATATTAAGTACATAACATCAATTTATGGCCCAGGTTCTGTTAGAACATCACAAAATGATTGGGATGAGCTCTTTTCAAAATTTAGCGAAAAGTCTATTATAGCTGGAGACTTTAACGGTCATCATTCAAATTGGTCCAATAAGTTAGATGCCAGAGGTCTACAAATGCTTGACTCTAGTTTGGAAAATAATTTTGTGAGTTTAAACAGCGGTGAAATCACTAGGATTAGGCTCGTTAATGGTGAGGTACAAAAAAGCGCTCCTGATGTATCTTTTGTAACAACAGACATTGCAATTTTGATAAGTGCATGGCATGTCACAAAAGAGAATTTAGGAAGTGATCATCTAATTATTATGTATCGTTTGGAGTATCATGAATCCCTTTCTTACATTAAACGCCGTAATTTTAAAGTAGCTGACTGGAAGCAGTATCATGATACCTGCAAAATTAGCTTTTCCCTTACTGAATTGAATATTAGTACCAACGTGCATACCATGTATGTTAATTTTATAGAGACGATAAATCGTTCTGCTGATCAAAGTATACCATTTGTAAAGATATGTACGAGTCCAACTCAACAATTCAAACCTAAACACTATTGGTGCCCCGCTGTATCCCATGCCATTGCAAGACGCCGTTTGGCACTAAAGAATTTTAGGAAAAATCCGACTTCGTATAATTTGAGCATTTTGAGTAGAAGCTCGAGTGGAGGCCACGGACCGGCAAGCGCAGCGTAGGACGTCCACCCACAAGATGGGCAGACGACTTGGTAAGAACCGCAGGTCGGCGTTGGATGCAGGCCGCTTCCAACCGCAGTTCCTGGAGATCAATGAGGGAGGCCTTTGTCCAGCAGTGGACGTCCTACGGCTGATATGATGATGATGATGATGATGAGTAGAAGCATTGCTGAGGCACAAAAAACTTTAAGACAGGCTAAATCAAAAAGTTGGAAGAGCTTTTGCGGAGAAATAGATGGTACCACTAGTCCTACTGAGATGTGCCGAAAAATGCGCTGGATGAAGGGTGTCAGAGGAAATAGAGTGCTTGCGACTGATGAGAAGAAAGAGTAGCTCTTGCGTTCTCTTGCCCCGGATTATGTAGAGCCTCACCCGCCTATTTTCGATTCGATAAATACTCCGCTTGAAAGTGATTTTACTCCGCAGAAGCTCTACAACTGTCTTAAGAAAAAAGACACTGCGCCAGGCGAAGATAACATACTCAATGATTTATCACCTACCTATAGAAGGCAAAATGTGTCTGCTCGGAATGTTTAATTTAATTTCAAACACTATTGTACCAGAACAGTGGCGTAGCATAAAAGTAATTCCTATACCTAAACCTAACACTGACAATAGTGATCCTACATTTAGACCAATTTCACTGATTTCATGTATATGCAAAATTTTTCATACAATGTTAAACAGGCGGATTGAATGGTATGTTGAAAGGTTTAAAATATTGCAAGAAACTACATCTGGATTTCGTAGAGGCCAGTCTAGTGTGGACTGTATAGTACGTTTGGTTTCACATATACAAATGGGGTTTGCTAAGAATATACCTACATTGGCATGTTTTTTGGACATCGATGGTGCAAATAATAATGTTTTGGTCGAACAATTGGTTTTAATGTTGGACAAGTTAAAGGTAGGTGCTAAAATATGTAAATATTTATATGAGTTCCTTAGAAGAAGGTATTTGAGAATTGAAGATGAGAATGACGACAACACTATTGTGAGGTGGACTGGTAGAGGTCTGGCCCAAGGAGACCCAATATCTCCTCTTCTTTTCAATATAATAACATCTGAAATATGTCAATCATTGCACGTTAAGACCTTACAATACTGCCCACCGAGAGATTGCCACAGACCCAACATCAGCTATGCCCAATGGTTGTGCCATTGGTAATAACCAACCGTTAGGAGTTTCCCCTAACGAAAATATGTTAGAAACATTAATAACATTAATAATAAACATTTTACTAATGAACCCTCATCCCCTACCGTCCAACGTTGCCTCTAAACTTAACTCTAAACTCAATTAGTCTCACTATCTGGTCATAATGGATCCAGTAGTCGCTCTGCAGTGGAACAGCCAGAGCATGCGTGCAAAAAAGCATGAACTGGTCCACTTAATTTCAAAATTTCGCCCGTCAGTCATTGCCGTCTCGGAGACATGGCTGAAGCCTGGAACCCGTTATCGGATTTCAGGTTACTCCTGTCTGCGGGACGACAGGGCTGACGGACATGCCGGCAGCGCCTTGTTAGTAAGGCGCTGCCTTCCCTTTTCCCAAATCACTCTCCCTTCCCATCCTTCTGATATCAACATTGTTGGTATCAGATCCCTTAATATTTCCTTTGTATCTGTATATATTCCTCATCCCAACTCCTCCTTGATTCCCGATCTCCTTCTCCTCTTATCATCTGTTCCTTCCCCCATGGTTCTCATGGGTGATTTTAATGGCCATTACACTATCTGGGGTCATAGCCACTCTGATATGTTTGGTCTTTCCCTATTGGAGATCTTTGATGAAGTCAACTTGTGCCTACTCAATGATGGATCACCTACTCGGAGAGCACTCCCTTCTCAAAACCCGAAAAGCGCTGTTGATCTCTCACTTTGCTCTCCATCTCTTTTCTCTTTGACTCTATGGAAAATTCTCCCTTCGACTTATGGAAGTGACCATTTCCCTATCTTAATTTCTATCTATGCTAATTTTTCGAACCCTTTCCGTAACCCTAGTCCTTCTCTTAAATACAAACTTTCTGGAGCTGATTGGTCAGCTTATTCATCTTCACTTGATCATAAAATAGATTCTTCCACTCACATTCAACATAATGACTCCCTTGCAGCATATAACTCCTTTGTTAATAATATTACTTCATGCGCTGATCTCCACATTCCCCTTAAAAAGCCCTCCAAAGATTTTAGAATCTCTACCCCGTGGTGGGATTCTGAGTGCACAACAGCTGTATCGGAACGGAGAGAAGCTGAAAAAAGTTACAAGGAATCTATGTCTATAGAAAACTTTTTAGTCTATAAAAAATCCTCAGCGAAACTCAGAAAGTTGGTCTCTAAAAAGAAAAAACAGGGATGGATTGGGTTTTGCGAAAACCTCTCGCCTAGAACACCATCATATATCATCTGGAACCAGATCATCCGATTCAGAGGAGCATGTAATATCGAAAATATTTCAGCTAATGATCCTTCATCGTGGCTCGAGGCCTTTTCGAACAAACTCGCCCCTCCTTCAGTCCCATCTATTTCCTCCTTCCCCTCGATCCCTTCGTCGATCCTTTCTGAAAATTGTTTTGATCGCCCCTTCTGTTTTAATGAATTGACCCTTGCACTTGACGGACTGACTGACTCTTCCCCCGGTATCGATGGCATCCCTTACTCCTTTCTCACAAAATCTTCTGAAAACACAAAAAAATATTACTTACTTCTTATTAATTCCTTCTTTGAAACCGGCTTAATTCCTGATCAATGGAAAACTCAAATTATCATCCCGGTACTGAAAACTGGAAAGGATCCATCTGACCCTAATGGTCGTAGACCAATAGCTTTGTCATCCGTCATGGCTAAGGTTATGGAGCACATGATTAAACACCGTCTTGAGTGGTTGGTTGAGAATCGTTCACTACTTGTTAATTCCCAATTTGGCTTTAGAAAGGGCATGAGTACCATGGACAGCCTTAGTCTCTTAACAGCAGACATCCACATCGCGTTCAAAGAAAAGAAATTTCTAGTTGCTGTATTTTTGGACATCGAATCAGCTTATGACAACGTTCTGCTTCCGGTTCTCAGGAGTAAGCTCGTTCAGCTGAGAATACCTGAGAAGCTGGTTCGTTTTATATGCAACCTGTTGATGGAAAGGTCTGTTGTTATTAAATCCCACCAAGGTCTCCTCCCTCCTAAGACGGTTTGGAAAGGACTACCTCAGGGTTCTGTCCTGAGCCCACTTCTTTACAGCCTCTACACCTATGACCTTGAGCAACCTATGACCTTGAGCAATCTGTGAATTCTTTTTGCGAGGTTTTACAATATGCTGACGATCTGTCACTTTATATTACATCCGTGTCAACAGAAGAGGCAAGTAACCAACTGAATTCTGCATTGTCCTACCTTAGCGACTGGTTACTTGATCACGGCTTATCTATTTCTGCTCCCAAAAGTAATGTTGTAATATTTTCCAGAAAAAGAATTTCCCCACCTATTCAATTATTCATTGACCAAGAGATTATCCCTCAATCTAATAGTGCAAAATTTCTAGGTGTTACATTGGACTCAAAAATGACGGGCGTCCCACATTTTGTTATGACCTCTCAAAAATGCGAAAAGAACATTAACATCCTTCGCTCCCTTTCGGGTGTCTGGTGGGGTTCTCATCCGTATTCTCAAAAGCTTCTATATAACGCCATAATTCGGAGTCATTTTGATTATGGAACATTTCTTATGAATCTTTGTAATAAATCTGGTTTAGACAAGTTAGACAAAATTCATTCAAAATGCTTACGTATAATTCTTGGAGCCATGAAGTCATCCCCCATCAATGCTATGCAGGTTGAGTGTGGTGAGCCTCCATTGTATTTGCGTAGACAGTTCCTATCTGATAGGTTCTTTTTCAAATTAGCACAAAACTGTAATCACCCACTTCTTCCAAAATTGTCTCGCCTTCTTAACTTATTTGATATTTACAATCCTGATAAAATCCCCTGTCTCCTCCGTAGTTTCAAACAATTTTCCCAACTTCCTAACCCAGTAATTCAGTTCCCAACTCACCCACTTTATCTCACTTCTTATGAAGCTTTAACATTTCAGCCTAATATCCTCCTGTCCTTTGGTATAGATAAGGAATCTTCCAATGCCCGAGAAAAATTTTATGAACACCTGGATGCTAAATTTAATGGGTGGCACTCCATCTTCACCGATGCTTCAAAACTATCTACAGACAGTGTCGTGGGAGCAGCTGTGTGGATTCCATTCACCAAAATCTCCCTTAGTTTTAAGTGTCCCTCCTCGACATCAGTGTTTTCTGGCGAAGCTGTTGCGCTTCTAGAAGCCATCTGTTTCATTAAATCCCACCAATTAAACAACTCTATTATATTTTCTGATTCTAAAAGCTGTCTGCAATCTATTATATCCAACCCTTTCCGTTCTGTATCTCGTTTCCCTATTATTCTTCAAATTAGGCAATCCCTTTTTGAATGTCACAATCTTGGGATAAACGTTGTGCTTTCCTGGATTCCAGGTCACTCTGGAATTCCGGGTAATGAGTCAGCTGACTCTTTCGCAAAAGATGCTGCTCAGACAGGTTCCCTTGAACATTTCAAATCCTTCTCACATGACTTATGCCTCCTTCCCAAATCACAACTGGAACAATCGTGGACTGAAGTTTGGAATCGTTCCAAAAAAGATAAGGGTAAACATTATGCAGATATCCAACCCGATATTCCCCGAACTCCTTAGTTTTTTAAATTCCGGAAGGCTAGTAAGATTACCACCTCCACAATTTGTCGTCTTCGACTTGGCCACTCGTGTACCCCTGTATTTTTGGCCAAACTTAGGATTAGGAACCACTCCCTATGTGAGTGTGGCCTGGACGAAGGAAACGTGGACCACATATTCTTCGAATGTCACAGATTGCGGCGTTCCCTCTATGAAATTCTTCCTCCTAAAATCCCTCGTCCTACCTCCTTTAAATGTTTATTAACCCTTACCTTCTCTCCTTTAATTAATTATATTTTATGTAAATTTATAAAGGATAACAACATTAGGTTGTAAATGTATATATTACTTATTAGCTCACTAACCCACATTATCTATAATAGTACTAACAACTAATATTGTGCTGTTTTATATGTTGTGTTGTCTCCTTTCTATTAGAATTATCAAAGGTTTTTTCCAAATTTAGAATACCGGTCATATTTTTGACCTACATTAGCTCCTATTAAGTTTATGAAAATATCGCGACATCGACATTGGCGGAATTGTGACACTCCCTAGTCACAGATGCCACAATCAAGAACTGAACTGAACTGACCATACAATATGCTGATGACTTTGCATTTTATCTACAAAACAACAATTTTCAGGAGTGTGTAAGCGATATGCAAAATTGTATTATTGGTGTTTCATCATTACATGCACAAATTGGGCTTGAAATCTCTCTGACAAAAACTAAAGTTTGTGTATTTAGTAGAGGCTGAGGAAGATATATTGTGGATATAGTTGTGGGTGGTCATTCCCTTCCAATTGTAGAATGTTTTAGATACCTAGGTGTTTGGTTTGATAGTTCACTACGATGGAACAGACATATCAAAGAGACTCAGGAAAAATCATGTAAATTAATTAATATTTTGAAAGTTTTGTCTGGTGCATCTTGGGGGGTACATCCAAAGCACATACGAAGAATTTACATTTTCTTATAAGAAGTAGAATAGATAATGCTTGCTTTATGTATGACAGTGCTGCGAAAACCCATCTGCTCAGGTTGGACAGAGTCCAAAATATGGCATTACGTGTAATAGGAGGGTTTATCAAAACCACTCCTATTCACGTAATGGAGTGCGAACTCTGTTTACCGCCTCTCCATCTGGGCAGGGTATACTTAGCAAGTAAGTACTGCCTCAAGGCCCAATCTTGGGCAAATAATCTAACAATAGAGATAATTAAGAATTTGGTAAATTTAAAAGAGGCACCTTATTTCCGTAAAATTAAAAGTTCATTACTTGTTTGTATTTACAGTGATACCATTAGAAAAATTATTACCACCTGTAACCCATTGACTATGTTTACATTGGATACTTGGGTTTCAAATATAAAGACAGACTTTATTGAAGCAAAACTTGAATGTATAATGGGACCAAAAAAGAGTTATGATACCTAGTCAGGTCATAAGTATTGTCACACAGTAAAAACTTTTCTTTTAGAATTCTGGCCACAAAAAAGTTTATAGAATTCGAATTTCGAATTGTTCATGAAAATAAAAATGTATACTTTTTAGAATTTTACTCATTTTTAAATATGGAGTGGACGCTTAAAGAAGACCGTGTTGCAGTTATTGCGTTGCATCGTTGCGGTTACGCGCCAATTCAAATTTTTGACATACTGAAAAATTTGAATATAACCAAAAGATTCGTTTATCGCACCATCAGACGATACAATGAAGACTCTAGTGTAGATGACAGGTCAAGAAGTGGTCGCCCTCGGTCTGTTAGGACTCCAGCAGTGATAAAAGTTGTGAAGGCGCGAATTCAAAGAAATCCCAAACGTAAGCAGAAACTGTTGGCCCTTTAGGTGGGGTTAAGCAGAACCACGGTGAAAAGGGTATTAAATGAAGACTTAGGGCTTCGGGCATATCGAAGAAAAGAAAAAAGAAAAAACGAATGCAGTTGTGTATCAAAATACAGTCCTGACGAACCTTGTGGAACCTGTTTCTCATACCATGTTCAATAACAGGCATTGGGTATTCCAACAAGATTCGGCGCCAGCTCATAGAGCGAAGAGCACACAAGACTGGCTGGCGGCGCGTGAAATCGACTTCATCCGGCACGAAGACTAGCCCTCCTCCAGTCCAGATTTGAATCCGTTAGATTACAAGATATGGCAACACTTGGAGGAAAAGGCGTGCTCAAAGCCTCATCCCAATTTGGAGTCACTCAAGACATCCTTGATTAAGGCAGTCGCCGATATTGTCATAGACCTCGTTTGTGCTGCGATAGACGACTGGCCGCGCAGATTGAAGGCCTGTATTCAAAATCACGGAGGTTATTTTGAATAAACTTTAGTGTCATAAGAATCTATGTTTTGTTAAGTTCCTTTTGGTATATAAATGGTTACATAATGAATAAACTTGTTTCAATTATTTTATATTAAACATGTGACAGAATTTATGACCTGACTAGGTATAAGTATTTTGAAATATAATATAATGCACATGTTAAATAATAAATATGATGGATAGCATAGAATATATACAGATGGATCGGTAACAAAAGATGGTAGCGGCGCGGCGTTTTATGACCCCAATTTAAATGTTAAGGAGAGATATAAATTAGACTCTAAAAATTTGACTCTAACTGTATTATGTCAGTGGAACTATTTGCCATCTCGAAGGCGCTGTCTCATGCCATTAGTATGGGACTCAGAAAGGCAATTATTCTGACAGATACTTCTGCTGCAAGGCAGAAGTGCCTTGCAGCATGTGGCTCGCTGCACCTCTGGACACAGAGGCGCATCGATGGCCTACAAAATATTAAGTAAAGTCCTAGTACTGATTTCTCTGGGAGTGTCTCTGAGGTTGCAATGGTTACCATCTCATGTTGGCATCCATGGTAATGAGGTGGCAGATATGCTGGCCCGGGAAGCAATATCAAATGGATCTGAAGTACATATGAAACTGGAATACTCTTGAGTTAATGCTTAAATATAAGAGGATGGTAAGGATAAAATGGAAAGACTACTTTGATATTGCTTCTCGAGAGAAAGGTATCTGGTATAGGACGATCCAGTGCAAGCCCCCTCATATACCGTGGTTTGCTAACACTTCACTAAGTAGGAAATATATTGTGATCGCTCATAGACTGCGCTCTGGACACATCCCGCTAAATAGCTCCAAATTCTTAATGAAGAAGGTGGATAGCCCTGATTGTGATACGTGTGGAGTGAGAGATGACCTATACCACCTTTTGGTGGAATTTGCCTGGAGTACATCTATGATAGAGGAACTATTTGAAGTGTACAAAGCCAACCGGCTCGATGTGGGCCTATTTCAGAGCGTGTTAGCTGAACAATCATCAGATGCAGCTAGCATGCTGTACCGGTTCACATACGAGCTGGTAAATGAAAGTGCTTAAGTAATGTAGTTGTAGTGTAATTAATAGAAAGTACTATGGAGCTGACATCATCGTTAAACGACGCAAAGCTCCTTAAAAAAAATACATAAAAATAAAATCAAAATCTGATGAATCGTCACTGTCACTCGATGAGCTCTCCCCAACATTACTTATTTGGTCACAACACTACAACTATCAAATTAGAACTGTCATCGAGAAAATAAAGAAATGGAAATAGTACTATTACCCCCACATTATCTCGTAGTAAGTTTCCCCCAATTTCTGTTAGTTATTATGATCCTGTGACCGTTTACTTGCCAGTTCTACTTGACTATTGAAAAAAGCAAACAACTACCTGTTTAAGATTTTGACATTGGCAACTTCCGATACACAACAAAATAAAACTCTTCCATTTAAAAAAAATATGTTACTATAAATTTGGAAGTAGCTCTGTCTCTGTATGTGTCATACGTTTTCATGACTAAACGGCTTTACCGATTTCAATGAAATGTTGTATATACACAGTGTCCTTTAAATCACTGTTTTCCCAGAACAAACGTTGTTCAGACCATGGTCTACTAACAGTTTATAACATCAAATTAAAAAACAAAACAAAATCGGTCTTTAAAAAATATTAAAAATAGCAGAACTTTAAACGTCTACTTTAACGTTACGCCCTACAACATAATCAGCGCGCTGACTGGTAGCTATTAGGTACCTATCTAACTAAGGAGTAGGTAATACGCTACGACTAGCGTAAGTTCATGGGAACTTTAAAGTCACGGTTAGTTTTTGAACAAAGTTAGACTTATTTGAGAAGGTCTAGATTTTATTTTTTTATTCTCTTATTTGATGATATAAACAGTTATTAGACCATGGTCTGCAGCAAGCAACATTTGTTCTGGGAAAACAGTTATTTAAAGGACAACGTGTAGATAGATTATGACTTGGATTGAGACATGGGCTACTTTTATAGACAAACCGCTGATGCTGTCCGCTAGCGAAAGCTTGTATTTTATATTTTTCGGTATCCTGGCTAGTCTCAAGATTATAAAGCATGGAAAATAGGAAGAGAGGTCTTGCCCTGCAGTGGCATCAGATAGGCTAGTTGTTTTAGATTAGATATATAATATACTTTTATTTCATTCCAGTCACACATTAGAAGAATTATTTAGAAATCTCTGCTTGAAGAATAGAGAACTTCGAGAGAGCTGTAAAGAGGTCAACTTTAATGATACTACGCCGCTAGTAAAAGGTACTCCGCTCCAACCTTCTTTAAAACAACTTTTAGAATTTGCTGCCGATACAGTAACATTTGGAGGCCAAGTTTGTGCTCAAGTCGATACGTCACTCAATGTTCTCACATACAAAGGTATCGAAACTGACTCTTTAATAGACAATTTTCGCATTTCATCCAATTGGAGACATCGCATTCCTGAAATTATTTCTTACACATCATTCTGTTCAGAAAACCAAATATAACATATACAAATCAAATATGGATCTTCTCGACTCAATCTTAAACTCTATGCAAACACCGCCATCAACCAGTGAGGCTCAGAAAAATGCCATAAAAAAACAAAAGGAAGCAATAGAAAAGAAACAAAAAGAAGATAAAAACATGATAAACAAATTCAGAAAAAGAGTTGAAGAGAAAATATGTGATTTTGTATCTAACGGTAAAAAGCCTTACCTACAATTTGACCCGATGGATCAAATGTACAGATCTATTATCAGAGATGTGGCTGACTGTGCAGGAGTACAGGTATACTCCTTCGGGCAAGACGGTGTTGATCGCTACTCAGTTGTATACACCAAAGAAAACGGACCAACGGAAGATGAGCTCACAGTGCGTAGAGCCGGCGGGGCTTGGGACGATCACAAAGCAGCAGAAATGGCCCAAATGCACATCGACATGAAGCGACAAGCTGTCCTAGACTCCGAAGATGAAAAATTCAGAAAACGTAAACGAGGACCCGAAGAGCTGAGCGGCACATTCTACAAGCAAAAGTACGCACATCTCATCGGCCAGGAGGCAGCACTGGGCGCCGCCCAAAAAACAAACATGAATAAAAACTACGGAGAAGTTCCAAGCGAAAATAAAAAGGACCTGCGCTCGATTGAGCAGACAATGGCAGATATTAAAGCGAAGAAAATGAAAAAGGCTGAAAACGGCGAAGGGAGTACTGACAGTGTTCAAACCTAGCACTTAATTTATACGTACATGATACGTAGGACATGTTTTAGTTAAATTTTTAAATATAGACAAGCCAGTACCAGGTGCCTACTGCATTCTCAATATGCTATCGCGTCGTCTTAATCTAATACCCGTTTTCACTAACCCTTGGAGATTCCTAAATATTAAGGAGTTTCACCAACCTTTAGGTGATGACTATAGACTTTAGGCGCTGTCTAAGGTTACGACACCGATTTGGCAGTGCCGAATGTTAGGCAACTCTCTAAACATGATTTGTTTGTGTCAGTCACAGTCAGCCACTTAAAAATTGCGAGATAATATGAAAATCATAGACAAGTGTCAAAAATTTAGGCAACTCATTAGCTTAGGATTCATCTATTAAAACTAGATCGGCGAAACGAAAGTTTATGCTAAAGGATTGGCTTACATTAGGCGTTACTTAGGCGCCTCTTTGTTCATGGTTAGTGAAAACGGGTGTTTAGTAACAACAGGATTGTGTCATCACTACCTACTTAGGTATGTATATACTAAATTTCACGAAGATCTGATGCTTCGAAAGTTATCCTCGGACAAACAAACGTACATCATAAAATGTATTTTGATATTGAACTTAGATTAGCTTATTGAGAATGGCTACTAGTCCTTTCTGAAAGATCCTGGGATAAATTGGGTAACAATTATGTCCTAGTAGACCTTTCAAATGAATCAGAGTTCATTGAATTTGGTCCTTAAATTTACTAGGATAGGGTTCATCTGGTATGAGGCTTCAGTCTAGTAAATAGTTGCAATAGATTTCAATATTTTTGTATTATCTAATAAGCTGGTGACAATTTGTGTACCATTAGACCCTCTCCACTTAAAAATTAGTTCTTCCAACTTGCAACATTCTATCACAGAGTAGATAGAGAAGTTAAGTTAAGTACATAATAATAATAATGAATACATATTGGTAGACATTTCACACAGTATCTAGCCCCAAACTAAGCAGAGCTTGTACTATGGGAACCAGATAACTGATATAATACTTATATACATTTTTTTGTAAATACATACTTGTAATATATAGAAAAACATTCAGACCCGAACCCGACGAGAATCGAACCCGCTACCTCCTGCGTCTCAGCCGGCTATTCGCCCACTGCACCGCGGAGGTCGACGGATATGTAGCCACTAAATACGTTTAGGCATCGTTGCGCAAAGCGCCCTAAAATATTTTTATTTGTTTCTAGGAGATTTGCGAGATCTAAGTGCGGGGAACCACTGGTATAATATAAAACTACAGCTAATAAAAGTTTTTAATCTCAGAATTATAGAGTAGGGAAAATAATAACACTCCATTATGCAACACCAGCAACACGGAGGATCATTATTTACGACAATTACAAACAAAACAATTTATTCAACAAACACATACAACATCTAAATGGGCTACTTACGTATGAAATGTGATCCCATCTTGTTTTTTTTAAGCTCAGCTGATTTTTACACGTTGGCCTTGGGACGACACAAGAATTCATAACTTAAATTAAATTGAACACTGTAAAACACGTCACGCGTGACGACGGTTACAGGCTAATGGCGTTCGCGTACAACTACTCTATTTGGAGTAGATGTTGACGCTTCAGTATTAGGCGCGTTCACTGCTTCTGGTGTTTTATCTATTCTGTGGTCTAACCATATTAGAGAGCCTAGTCTGAGTTTACATGACAAATATAGTTTTATGCATATGAACGTCGCACGAATAATAGAATTAATGTGGTGGAAAGTAAGTTCTCAAGTGACGTCACTAAGATGGCCACACAGTAGAGGCACAACATAGACAGGTACAGAAGTAAGGTTCAGGCAGATTTTGATTTTAATTACCTACGCTCGAGCGTAGTGCTAGGGCTGGCTCTTATAATATTTTACAACCAAATACACAACAATTTTTATAAGAACATTTGTTTATTGTAAATTATCTGATGTAAATTCACAACCAGCTAACAAATTATGTCTCGTAAAACATGATTTACGTATCGCTAAAGCGCGGCACACGTGGCTGGTGTTCGATCGATCTGCGGGGCTATGTTTTAAAACTTATTGGTTTGTCCATACAGCTTGGATACCTTTATATATTATATACATTATATATATATTATATACCTTTATATAGCTTGGATGCCTGGTGAAGGTTACTGGGAGCCGTTGGATGCATCCCGCACTCTTGTCGGTCGCTCTGAACATCTACGGTCCAGCAGAGGACGCCTTTTGGCTGATATGATGATGATGCCCTTTCCTACACTGCTTCAGCTGAAAATCACCGTTGGGTGCTTAACATCCAACATAATGCTGAGCTGACGGCCATTTTGGTACGCAGACACACGAGTCGAACCTGTTTTATTGGATTCAATTGTATCTACTGTTCCTTAAAATTGTTTCATGTGTCATTTTGTGTGTACTAAATAAATGATTATTCTATTCTTCTATTCCTACAAGGATTTGAGGGTTTATAGTTTACAAAATAGCATTCTCGGATTCGAAATCGAATCCAGCAAAAATTTACCACCGACTTTTTAACCTTGCTGATACTCGAAACTCGTTCGCGCGCGTTATGTGTGCGTGCGACTGTTGTCGCTTACTATCGTTGTGCTAAGCTTAACTTCTGTACTATTCTGTGAGAGACGTAAGGCGAGGACGTGACGAAGTCGTGGCGTTTTAATGTACTTTGATACAAATTATAAACGGTATAGTTGCCTCAATATAAATAAATATTTCTGGACATTTCACACAGCGCTATCTAGCCCCAAACTAAGCAAAGCTTGTTCTATGGGAACCAGATAATTGATAGAATACTTATTATATTATACAATTTTTTTTTTATATTTCCGGTGATTTTAAAGGGCAAGATGTTCGCTTTTATAACAAGTGATGTACAAAAATTGACAATTAACAAATTTAAAAACGCAATTAAACAAAATCTTTATAAAAAAGCCTACTATATATATCGGATTATTTAGTTGATAGAGAAGCTTGGGATTGAAATTGCTCCAACTCGTTCAAAATGTTACAATTTAGACGTAATTTATTACCTGTATTGTTATGCATTCTAAAAGGATCATTAAAAAATCAACCAGCCTTGTTTTCTTGCCTTTCTTTCCTGGCTTGGTCGGGAAGGAACAGGCAGTAAAATTGACATTTCAAAGTGATCCTTGTGATTTTAATGAATAAAAGATTTTGACTTTGAACTTTGATTGATCGCTTTATTGAAGCCACTGAGAACTTATTTGCCACATCATTTCTATAATACCTGTTCTTGTGTCCATAAAAATATGCGCGTAAAACTCAGACTATTTCTCTGGTTTCTGATGACAGGGTTTAAACGTATGCATCAGTGTCTATGTACCTCATAAAAGACTGGATTATGTTCGCAATAAATATTGTAGTGTAGTTTTAGACTATGAATTACTTGTTGTAAGATTGATTTCCATCAATAAATTGATTCCAAAGTGAACCTGCCTTTATTTTTACTAGCTATCCCGCCCCGGCCTTGCACAAAACTGAACTTTGACAAAATTCACAGGGTACACCAGTGACCCCACAGTTCTGTAATTTGGTTTTCGTGTAGCTGTGACACAAATATATAGGCAAAAGTCTAAAATCCAGAATAAGTGCAATTAGTATTCTAAGAAAGTGTAACCACATAGCATGAACTCCCGTTGAATGAAACTGTAGGTCAAGTTAGATGGTGTTTCATTTCGTGGCATTATTTTGATAGTGAAAGATTACAATAAATATTTTTTTGTTTTAATCGGATATTCGCGAGATCTCATTTCGGGGCGAACCACTAGTATATTAGTAATACTATTTTGGTTTATTCAGTGGGTCGCCCCAAACTGAGATCTCGCAAATCTCCTAATAAACTAATAAAAATATTTTTAGGGCGATTTGCGCAACGATGCCTAAACGTATTTAGTGGCTACATATGATTTAAGGATTTCTCAAATCATACTAATTTTTTTTATATTATACTTGTAGACACAAGCTGACGGGCCTCCTGATGTTAAGTGGTCACCGCCGCCTATAAACTCCTGCAGCACTCGTGGTACTGCAGTCGCGTTGCCTACCACTTAATACCCTATTTACACCTCTCTATTTAAATAAATAAATAAATATTGCTAGACATTTCACACAGCGCTATCTAGCCCCAAACTAAGCAAAGCTTGTACTATGGGAACTGGATAACTGATATAATAATTACCTATATACTTTTTTTTTGTAAATACATACTTATAATGCATAGAAAAACATCCAGACCCGGAACAAATATCTGTAGATCATACAAACATTTGTTTCGCGGCGGGAATTGAACCCGCTACCTTCTGCGTCTCAGCCGGCTATTCGCCCGCTGCGCCACGGAGGTCGTCCTATTATTTACCTTAAATATGTCAAATTTAAACATGTTTAAATTGTTCGTTCCGAAACGTGGTCCTTCACTATTGGCCTTATGAATAAGCTCAGAGTCGCTCAACGAGCTATGGAGAGGGCTATACTCGGGGTTTCTCTACGGGATCGAATCAGAAATGGGGAGATACGTAGGAGAACTCAAGTCACCGACATAGCCCGACAGATTAGCACGTTGAAGTGGCAATGTGCACGCCATATAAAGCGCAGAACAGATGGCCGATGGGGCCGGAAGGTACTCGAGTGGAGGCCACGGAGCAGCAAGCGCAGCGTAGGACTTCCACCTACAAGATGGGCAGACGACTTGGTAAGAACCGCAGGTCGGCGTTGGATGCAGGCCGCTTCCAACCGCAGTTCCTGGAGATCAATGAGGGAGGCCTTTGTCCAGCAGTGGACGTCCTACGGCTGATATGATGATGATGATGATGAAACATGTTTAGTCGCTACATGTAGTATATAGTAATATATTAGTGTTACTAATATACTAGTGGTTCGCCCCGAACTGAGATCACGCGAGTCTCCGATTAAAACAAAAAATATTTATTGTAATCTTTGACTATCAAAATAGTGCCACGAAATGAAAAACCATCTAACTTGACTTACAGTTTCATTCAATGGGAGTTCATGTTATGTGGTTACACTTTTTTGGGATACTAATTGCAGTTATTCTGGATTTCAGACTTTTGCCTATACATTAGATCACTTAAGCTTAGTATAGATAGCATATTGTCTGATAAAGAGTTATGACTTATGATACCAGACACGAAAAATACAAATTCAATTTTGCCTAAATATATTATTAGGTTGGGGAAAAAATTTCTTCGCACTTTTAAAGAAAAATCAAAACATTTTTTAATATAGTTTATTTACATTTAACTAAAGTATGTAGGTACCATTTTGTTCGATAACTTTTTGCCATCATGTAGGTAGGGACATGATCCCATTACTATAGAAATTATGGGGCTTCTGATCAAAATACCGCGACAAGTAGTTTTGGCAGTCCTCTCGTGATGTTAACCTGACACTGCCTAAAGAATTCTGAACAACCGAAACAGGTGGAAATCTGAAGGTGCAAGGTCAGGACTATACGGCGGATGCATTAACACCTCCCAGCCAAACTCTCTTAATTTTTGCTGAATGGCTAAAGATGTGTGAGGTCTAGCGTTATCATGATGAAAAACCACACCCCTTCTGTTGATTAATTCCGGCCGCTTTCTCTCAACTTCTTGCTTTAATCTCATCAGTTGTTCGCAGTAGAGTTCAGAATCGATGGTCCTGCCTGGTGGTAACAGCTCATAATGAATAATGCCCTTCCAATCGCACCAAACACACATCATCACCTTGTTGCGAGTTAACCCGGGTTTCGCTACAGTCTGTGAAGCCTGACCGGCCTTTGACCGCGACCTTCTTCGCACGTTCTTGACGAACGTGATCCACTTTTCATCACCAGTCAGCTTCTTCAAAAATGGTTCGGTTTCTTTACGTCGTAATAAATAATCACAAATGAATACACGGTTCATTAGGTTTCTTTCAGTGAACTCGTGGGGTACCCAAATATCGAGCTTTTTTGTGTACCCAGTTTTTTCAAATGCGCCAAAACTGTT
The DNA here is from genome assembly GCA_918857605.2 of Philereme vetulata. NCBI lineage: Eukaryota > Metazoa > Arthropoda > Insecta > Lepidoptera > Geometridae > Philereme > Philereme vetulata. The sequence goes on from OU975444.1 coordinate 3,145,453, forward strand.
TTGTGGTCAATTCCCAGTTCTTCAGCTACGTCGTAACTACTGATATGGCGATCTTGCTCCACTTTTTCTAAAATGGCATCAACTTTATCCGTAATAGGGCGACCAGAGCGACGTGCATCTTTGACATCAAAATTTCCGGATTGAAAACGCTTAAACCAAATTTGTGCTACTCTCACAGACACTGCACTAGGTCCTTAAACATTGCAATTTTTTTTCGCGGCTTGCGTTGCATTTTTAACTTTTTTGTAGTAAAATTTTAAAATGTATCGAATTTCTTCATTAGATTCACTTATCTTTACAGTACGAAAAACAAATAAAAATCACACATTTTCCTAATTTGAATTTGGAATTATCTTCTTTAAAATTTAAACTTTGAATGATACCAAAACCAGCCGGATACAAATAGTATAGCCAAAGAGATTTTATTACAAGTTCATACGTACTATAATGCGAAAAGGCTTTTTCCCGAACCTATTAGTTCGGCAAATACAACTGTGCCTTAGTTTATTTGATACTAGCTAACCCGGCCGCGGCTTCGCACGCGAGGTGCGTCAATAAAACACTACCCTCCTGCGCAGTCGGGTAGCCTATGTCTCAATCCCAGTCATAATCTATTTATATACCAAATTTTATCGAAATCGGTCCTGCCGTTTAGTCGTGAAAACGTAACAAACAGACGGACAGAGTGCTTTCGAATTTATAACATTAGTATGGATCTAATGATGATTGCTAAATTATGAAGCTATTGTTATCTGACTTCGAAAAAAGGAGGAGGTTAGTTTCTTTTTGTCGGATTTTTGAAGTAAAACTTCTTTACGCACGCTTGACTTGGGGAGTAAGCTGGTGAATGCGTTACGAAAAGTGCGAACGGAAGTTGAGAGGGAGATATAAATTAGTGAAGATAGAAAGAGAGAGTTACGTTTCGTATATTTTTAAACGTTAATGTGCGAGTGCGAGTTGCGTCTGTCCAGAACGAACATAGACTGATCGACCTGCAGACGTGTGGAAAATTTTGTAATTGAACAATTTTACAAATTAATATAGTATTTTGAAAAAGAAGTTTTACTTCAGTCGTGTGGTCTAAAGCACACTCGTTTTTTTTATTTTTCCCGATTACTCTAATACGCCTGGACCAATTCGAGAAATATTTTTTTGTTTAAAAGGGTATACTTCCCATTGTGTGGTGGTCCTATTGGGACCAAGTCAGGATCCCAAAAAAATCAAGGGGAAACCCTTAAATTTTATGTTTCCGAAGTCGGTTTTTATGTTTTTTTTTTAAATTACTTGTATTATAATGTAAAGTGTGTATTGTATATGATATACCTAGCAGGGGTTGTAGCTGCACTTCACAGTGCCCTGGTCTGTTCTCGAGAGCCTTTCTGTCCAAAGGTTTCATGAATAAAAACACATACATTTTTGAACTTTTATTTACGATCAACACTTATTTAGGCAACTTACACAGAGACAACAATTACGCGAAATTTACAATATCGCTGGATATAAATATTTATTTAATTTTAATACCTAGTAGTTACACTGGTATTATCAAGTCTCAGTAGTTCAACTGAAATTACCAGTAGTTCGATTGGAATTACCAGTAGTTCGATTGGAATTACCAGTAGTTCAACTGAAATTACCAGTAGCTCGATTGGAATTACCAGTAGTTCAACTGAAATTACCGGTACGTTTATTGTAATTATCAGTAGTTCAACTGACATTACCAATAGTTCAATAGAAATTAACTCTAGTTCAACTAAATGAACTGCTGGGACTTTTCTCACTAGATTTATTATAAATTATTTAAGTAATTCGATAGAGTAATTTACTGCAAATATTCGAAAATATAAATAAATAAATATTACTTTCTCACAGCGCTATCTAGCCCCAAACTAAGCAGAGCTTGTACTATGGCAACCAGATAACTGATAGAATACTTATATACTTTTTTTGTAAATACATACTTATAATACATAGAAAAACACCCAGACACTGGACAAATATCTGTAGATCGTGCAAACATTTGTTCCGCGGCGGGAATCGAACCCGCTACCTCCTGCACCTCAGCCAGCTATACGCCCATTGCGCCACGGAGGTCGTCCGTGCTTAAGTTAAATAAAATTGTTTACAATATGGCAGGTTTTTTCTTAATTATTATTCCACTAAAAATAACTTTTACACAACATACTACCTAGTATAGCTAATCCTCGACTAAATCAAAATACGTTTCATGTTTGCTGTGTGCCTGTAATCGTAGCTCCCAATCAAAAGATTCCATTTCAATAGATACGGTTCGCTTAAAAAATACTTTACAAGATGGTTCTTTCGGGCGAGCAGTTTTTGAAGAAGTCGCTCGTAAGAAATAAGTTTCCTTCAGTATCGTATTGTTAATAAAAGTTTATATTACTTCAGAGTTATGTAGGTAAATCTGGAGAGTTATGGAAATTAGGTTACATTATATTATCACAAAACAGCTAGGGATCTAAGCAATGTTTATATTGCATTTCTGTTTCGATAGTGCATGTAATTTTTTCGTAGTAATAAAAGATTACTACTCTCAGGCCATTTTAATAGGTAACATTTGACAGTTCATCAAAATTCAACAACGTAACCTTGTAACGGCGCGCATAAAATAATATATTGTTTCGTTTTGTTAGAACTGCACAATTGCTTAACTGTTTTCAATTAAGATTACATATTTATTGTAATAATGACCGATACGAGTACGAGTTCGGTACGAGTTGTACCGAACTGACAGACGTCAACAGACGTCAAATGTTACCTATTAAAATGGATCGATAGTACATGTTTTGCTTCCGATTTATCTGAAATATATGTCCAAGTTACGAATAATAGAGGAACACAATGTGATCTGCTTATAAAGATGCTGATGAAACCATAGGATGAATAACCTAAAGTGACTCCTTTAGATCTCTTGATTTTATTGTGCGTCTAAACATTTGTCATTTTTTATCATTACGACATACCTACTAGAGTCTGTCAAACGAAAGTAGGCACTCGCATATTTTTTTCGTAACTTTTTACATGGCAATACTAATGTGTTTCCACCTACGGACGCCATGTTCTACAGCTGGGTAAATTTAGGGTGGTATAAAATAATAATTGCACGTACTATAAATAACTATAATAATAACGAATTGTAACCCACTCTTATCAACTGCAGATTAATAATATTGAACTATTTTATAGGTTTTGTCATTCTGAACCGGAAAAATAGGCAAAATATGCCTTTTCCCGAAGATGTAGGCAGGAACCACGGATGACCATTTCCCATGAATCTGACTTACTTCTTTCGTTTCAGTCACTCTCTTAATATTCTTCAAATAGGTCGTCGTTTAAAGTAGGACTTTTTTTCAACAGATTAGGGAAAATGAGAATCGGAGTGTGGCATCATTATTATTCCCTAATGTTTGGGTTGCCACGCTGATATTTTTTTAATTTGCCGCTATTTTTCAGGGTCTACTTTCATTTGACAGACTCTACCTACTATCAGGCAGGATTTATCAAACGTAATACAAATATACATTTTTCATAAGCATCGTTAATAGAAACTATTTACAAGAGATATAGGCCCCAAAACTGCTAAACAGTAGACCCAGCCATGGTAACCGCATATTACAAAAACGGCCTCTAGACAATCAATATTGATTTCACTTTTTAACGAATTGATTAGTGCTAATTGGAAGCAGATAATTGATCGTATCATAATACAATGGTATAGCGATAAGCAAAATACAAATGCCCATTACTTTTTCTTTCTCGCGCCGCGTTTGGGATACATTGCAGAAACATGGAATAAAAAAACCGGCCAAGTGCGAGTCGGATTCGCGCACGAAGGGTTCCGTACCATTATCTATAAAAACGGCAAAAAAATCACGTTTTTTGTATTGGAGCCCCCCTTAATTATTTGTTTTAGTTTAAATTAATTATTTATTTTTAAAGTGAATATATAACTAAATATTCTGTGAATATTTCAAGTGTCTACCTGTTTCTGTTATCAATATCGAGCAATAACGAGAAAAAAATCACGTTTGTTGTATGGGAGCCCTCCTTAAATATTTATTTTATTCAGTTTTTAGTATTTTTTGTTATTGCGGCATCAGAAATATCTGTGAAATTCTTAATCAATCATCTGTGAAAATTTCAACTGTCTAACTATCAAGGTTCATGAGATACAGCCTGTTGACAGACGGACAGACAGACAGACAGCGGAGCCTTAGTAATAGGGTGCCGTTTTACCCTTAGGGTACTGAACTCTAAAAAAATATTGTGACTTTGTAACCAACTGAAGCTTTTAGATACCCAAAAGTCTTTTGATAAGACTAAAATCAAAATAGGTAGAAGTATATCAACAATACTTCAATAAAAATTGTCAATAATATAATTCGTAAACAATTGTTATTGATCGTCTCAGAGCAGCTTAATAAACGATATAAATCTCATAAATATGAATCTATCTTTGTTTATGTTATATTTTAAAATTTATAGTTTATCTGGATATTTAAAATAGGTAATTGACCTCAGTCTTAACTGAATTATAAAATTTAAAACAAGTACATAACATCAAGGACTATTTTATTAAGTTTACGCATAAGTACGTTTCTTAAATCTATGAATACCTATAAGATAATATAAGATAACCAGACTACTCCCGAAAATTGTAATTGTGAATTCTCTTACTTCAAAATTTAAGGACACATCATGGTGGGATAGGTGTACCATGATCCTGAATAAAGTTGTTTTTAATGTGTATCAAATTACCTCTAAAGAAACCAAAACATATATATATAACCAATGAGTTATGAATACGGGAGTTACTTCTCGTACTACTATCTATGTACTGGTAAGTATACTAAATACTGCGGTTTAAAAACATTATTTTCTAAATTTTGATACTTAGTACATTTATACTTACTTTTTAAACTAAACAACAAGAAAACTATCTAAGATTATTGTCATACTTTAAAACATCAATTGGCGTTATTTTATATGCATACAATCGTAGGATTTTGATGCAGGACAAAGGCATATAATGTTACCTACAATTACCATAGTTATAAATTATACTAAACAGAGTGTTTCGCTTATAGATTACCACCATCAAGTCGCATTTCATTCGATTTATTACTATTTTCGCGTGCGATACGTGCCATGTCTATTGGATATCAAATATCAACCGTATTGCAGTTATTAATAAGAGATACATTCTGTTGAAAGTGGTAAACCAATTACTTTACCTATTGTAATTCCTAATCTCTTTTTTAATCCAGTTGTTTATCGAGAAATTCAGTAGGTTATTAGATAATTCCTAAACTGCGCCTAAAGTACGAATAACGTCTTATAATAAAGGTATATTGTGTTGCAAGATATGCCAACGATTTGTTTAGATATGGTTTTAAGATAACTGTATCGTGAGACCGTTTCATACATCAAAAAATCTGACAATTTTCTTTATTACCCAAATAGAACAGACATAAAAATAAGCACTTAACAAAATAATATTTCAATTAAGGGTATCTGTTTATCCTTATCTCGATATTCAGCGAGGCAATGCAGCAGTTCTCTGAGAGCAGTTGAACTATATATTGATCGTTTGCAACGGTCTTTAATATTTCTTTTGTACGTTTTAAGAGATATGTAAATATTATCTCTTTTAATAAATGCATTAAGTGGTATCATATGCAATCTTTTGGATAATTTACATTTGTCATAATACGCGTAGATTTAACTTCGTTTGTATGAAACGGACTCACGATAATGTGTAATATCGATATATATGTAGATACAAGTAAACTAGATCTAGCAATATTATTCAAAAAGGTAACAGACAACAATAATATCACATCAAATTTACAATAACATCTACGTAGGCTAAGTAAGTAGATATTTAGATTATATTATATATATTCGTATATGCGATGGCATATGCTATTTATTTCGAAGCATTATTTTCATTTATTGTCATAGATAAGTCTAGGGTACATTTTACTGTATAGAGACCCAAAAAAACACTAGTCTAATATATTTACCTAAGATGTTTTATTGTCAAATCGTTAAGATAAAATATCAAAAAACAATTTAAATAGTCAACAACAATGTAAAATTTTTATAAATAAAGCATATTTTTAAATTAACTTTGTATAAGTAAATACTAAAAAACAGTGGAAGCTTAATACATTTTAAATACATGATTACAATATAGTCGTGCTCGAGCCGTCGTACAGTGCGGACCTCTCTGGGGCGTCGTTACGCTGCCCGTTGAATATACGAAGATTCGATCGTCGTTAGTGGTCGAGGCAACATCGCCTATAAAAGGCTCCTCAGATCGCGCGGCACGCATTCATCCTCGATAGGCGTCTTTCCTTTAGGTTGCACATCACTAAGAGGTGCAATCAAGCAAAGTTCACCCTAGGACGATTGTCCTCACTTCTAGGCGCGAAAAGTAAAATGTCCCTTAAAAATAAGGTGACTCTTTACAAAGCGTGCATTCGCCCCATTATGACATACTCATCTGTAGTATTTGCCCACTCTCCTAAAGTTGGTGCCATTCAGGTTATTCAAAATCGCTTCTTGCGAAAAGCCTCAGGCTCGCCCTGGTATTTTCGCAATAACGACCTACATCGCGATTTGAAATTAGAATCAATAGCCAGGTTCATGAAGCTCGCTTCCAAGCGGTTTTATGAACTTGCCTCTAATCATCCGAACCCTTTGGTACACACCATTCCGGTTTACCCGTTGGATCCGCCCGCCAACAAAATCCTCCGTCGTCCGAGACACGTTCTCGGAGACCCGGATGACGAAATCACCTCTGCTAATGCGGAAGGTGAGTCATCTATATCAGACAGAGCAAACACTTCACAGAAACACCGACCTCGCCGGCGAGGTCGACGAGTCCCTTCAGTCGCCGCTTATACGAGGTACAGACATGTACCCGGGCGTTTCTCTCCTATCCCCATCCCGGCAACAGCCCAAGCCGAGGTTCGTACCTAAGTGGTGCCCTTGCGCTAGTTGCCTAAAAAACTTACAGGGCTGAGCGCCATCTGCGCTCGCCAAAAATTCGGTTAAGCTGTCACGGCCTCAGAGGCCAACAGCGAGATTAGTCCATTCGAAAAAAAAAAAAAAAAAAAAAAAACGGCACGCATTCGATCGTCGTTAGTGGTCGCCGCTATAGCATGCAGCGGCCACACCTTAGGAACCTAGGCTGGTAGAGGGGGGCTCGAGTGCCGAAACACTTTGTTGTAGCAACGGCGTGTTTCGGCCCTCGAGTCGGCACGGTCACTCCCCGTGCTAGTGCTCGTTGCTTCGGCGTCAACGCAATCCACCTCAAGTGGCGAGGCAACCAGGCAACTGTAGAAGGCCTGAAGGTAGCGATAGGAGTTTTTATCGTTGCCAGATACTGCGTCCTGTTCCCTTCCAGTCGTAGCGGTTCTCCGTTCCACTGGGTCAAGGGGAGTAAGGAGGAGAGGGTGCATCTGTGTACGGCGCGCACACTTATGCAACTTAATATATCCTGCGCATCTGACTTGGCTTTGTCATTCCGAGTTTAAAAAAGTCCTGGGCTTGGTCTAATACCTGGACACGGGTGGCCTAAGGAGAGGAGAGTGGTCGCTCTAGCACTGCATCGGGGTGACAGTGTGGTTCGGCAGCACTCTTTGAGACAAAGCAGCTTTATTTAGAGAGGCACTGCTTTCCTCGCTCAGCCGGGGAGGGGGCTAGAAAAGGTGCCCCAAACAAACGCTCATTCCTCGCAATAAGAATAAATCTAAAAACATGCAGATGAATATGACTTTTGGTGCGTGGAATGTACGTACTCTTTTAGACCGACCCAACAACCTCTGCCCAGAACGTAAAACCGCCATTGTGGCTCGCGAGCTCAAACGCTATGACGTCGACATAGCCGCTCTCAGCGAAACACATCTAGCTGACGAAGGTGAGCTTGTTGAACGTGGTGGTGGGTACACTTTCTTCTGGAAAGGCACACCAGCTTCTGAGCCTAGACGGTCAGGAGTAGGCTTTGCTATTAAAACTACTTTAGCCTCTAAGTTGGAAGAACATCCAGTTGCTATCTCTGATCGTGTCATGTCCTTACGTTTCCATCTTCGAAACAATAAATACTTAAATGTTATCAGCGTATATTCGCCAACACTCGACAAAAGTGATGACGTCAAGGACAAATTTTATGAGGAAGTGTCAGAAGTGCTGACTAAAATCCGGCGCTGTGAGAAAGTTTTGCTTCTTGGCGACTTTAATGCTCGCGTCGGACGTGATTTTGAAGCTTGGCCTCGGGTGATAGGGCGACATGGCATTGGTAACATGAACAGTAATGGGCAACTGTTACTAAGCCTCTGTTCCCAATTTCATCTGGGTATTACCAATACCATGTTTAGACTCCCAAATAAATACAAAACTACCTGGATGCACCCAAGGTCCAAGCATTGGCATCTTATTGATTATGCTATAGTCCGTCAACGGGATATAGCGGATGTCAAAGTAACGAGAGTAATGAGGGGCGCAAACTGTTGGTCGGATCACCGACTTGTTGTTACAAAACTATTTTTGCGTCTTAGCCCTTGCCGTAGACCTCGCAGGGCTAAGCCTAACTGTCTTCATCTGAAAAAGCTAGAGTCTGCTGAAATATTGGCAAATTACAGGGAAGCTGTCAATACCTTTACAGCAGGCATACACCCCGAAGATGAACAGTTAGACGAGGGCTGGAAACTGTTAACTACAAATACCATCAATGCGGCTACTGAGATCTTAGGCCAAAAACCTCGTGTCTGTGAAGACTGGTTTGACGAAAATGATAATACATTGACAGTCGCCCTAGAAAAACACCGCCAGCTCCTTCGAAAGGGAAATCAGACAACTGCTTCTGAAAAAATAAAGGAGAGTACGAGCCAAATAAGGAGACTAACTCGAAACGCAAAAGATGAGTGGTGGCTGAACAAGGTTCGCTATATTCAGTGGCTTGCTGATTCGAATAGACTCGGCGATTTCTTTAACGAGATTAAAAAGTTAGTAGGAAGTCCACATCGAGTAAACGTACCACTGAAATCACTTTCAGGTACCCTCCTGGTAAGCAAAGGAGAAGTTCTTACTCGCTGGGCAGAACACTATAACAGCTTACTCAATGTGGATCGTTCTGCTGACATAAACTATTTAGCATCACTTCCTGCCTTACCACAAGCCGTAGATCTGGATCAGCCTCCTTCTCTTGAGGAAGTTATCATCGCCATCAAAGCGCAGAAAAACAATAAGGCTGTCGGCATCGATAACATACCAGGAGAACTATTAAAATATGGCGGAGATGAGTTGCACTACAAGATTTGGCAATTTTTCCAGCGCATGTGGGAAATGGAGTTCGTTCCTCCTAGTTTTGGCGTATCACTAATTTGCTCTTTGTATAAAAATAAAGGTGATCGATCTGTTTGCAACTCTTATAGGGGTATATCACTTCTGTCTACTCCAGGAAAAACTTTTGCCAGAGTACTCTTAAATCGTCTTATGGAGCTCTCTGAAAGTATATTGCCTGAAACGCAATTTGGGTTTAGACCCAATCGCGGCACATGCGAGGCCATATTCTCTCTTAGACAACTGCAAGAGAAAAGCAGGGAACAGTGTCAACCTCTGTTTCTCTGTTTTGTTGATCTGGAGAAAGCTTTTGACAGTGTACCTCGCGAAGCTTTGTGGATTGTGCTTTCGAAACTTGGTTGCACCGACAAATTTATACGCTTGATAAGACTTCTTCACGACAACATGACTTGTTGCGTAACCGTCAATGGTGAGCAGACAGAGCAATTCCCTGTCACTTGTGGTGTAAAACAAGGCTGTGTATTAGCACCCACTCTTTTTGCTCTGTACTTTTCCGTTGTCGTGAGGGAGACTTTACAAGCCAACACCGAAGGGATCCGCATACGTTTTCGCACAGATGGCAGTATCTTTAACCTGGCTAGGTTAAAAGCGCACACAAAGGTATCGTATGACCTCATTACCGAATTGATGTATGCTGATGACCTATGTTTCGTTGCGGAATCTTCTGAGGGACTCCAGGACTTGATGACTCGGCTTGACGCTGCGTGCTGTAGATTTGGCCTCAAAATTAATATTACAAAGACAGAGGTGATGGCCATGGACACTGTTAACCAAGCTCCACTGAATCTGCAAATCGATGGAAAGCCCATAAAACAGGTCGATACATTCAGATATCTGGGAAGCAGCATAACAACAAAATGCGACCTTGACTCGGAGATCAACAGCAGACTTGGCTCCGCTATGGCTGCTTTTGGTAAACTACGAGTCCAGGTATTTCGCTCCCATAACATCAAATTGAGTACCAAGATTAAGGTGTATATGGCTATTGTACTTCCTAACATCTTGTACTCGTCAGAGACATGGTGCCTGTATCGCAGACACATACGCACGTTAGACAGATTCCATCTGAAATGCCTCCGCGACATTCTTAACATCAAGTGGTCGGATCGGGTCCGTAATACCGATGTTCTACGACGGGCTAATGTCTGTGGCATAGAGGCATATTTGATGCGGCGTCAGCTGCGTTGGTGCGGGCACCTGTCTCGGATGTCTGATGAGCGAAGGGCGAAACGCATTTTCTTCTGTGAACTAGAACATGGTAAGCGGAAACGCGGAGGTCAGTTCCTACGTTTCAAAGACGTACAGAAGAGGCACATGAAGAGGTGTTGTATCGATCCGTCGCGCTGGGAGGCTCTCGCTGAAAAACGACCTGAATGGAGGCGTCATGTTCAGGACAAAGTGTACGAGTTTGAAGAAGAAAGGAGGCAAGAACTAGACTTAAAACGAGATCAGCTTAAAAGTCGACCGCCGGCTAATATCAATTACAACTACATTAATGGCGCCTTAACTTGTGTTCATTGTAACCGGACTTTTAGCGCAAAAATAGGGTACATCAGCCACATACAGGCTAAACACCTAGGCCAATAATCACAAAGTCAAGTCTCTGTAGCCGAAATCGGCTAGGAGGATTATTATTATTATTGTCAAGAGTTTACAGCAAGCTAGGTTCGTCTTAAAATTACTTAAAATATAAATTTTTACTTCTATATAAATATAATTTTAGGCTAAAGGCTTTTATATATTGTCGTCAAATCAATGCTCAGTATGAAAGTAGAACAATTTATAGTATTTTCATAATTTAAACTCTTGTTAAAAAATTATATATATCTTTTAAAACATATATATGAATTGCAGTTGATTGCTGATATTTAGTTTCAAGATCGAATAAATCAGATATGTTTCGAACATCAAGTAGGTTTATCTACTTTGTTGTATTCCTATAACCAGAGGCTACAATAATATCTAAAATCATTCCAAAATCTACGAGCCGGACATGACTTGAACCAGCAACCTTCCTCTTGACACTGAAGCAATGCCAATTTCGCCACGGGCGCACTGCTCGTCAAGCGCAAAATTATTGAGATGTTTCATTTACGTAGTGCCCAGTTATAACCTAAGGTTTAGCAATCCTTCGAGTCCCGTACAGGGCAAAGATTATTTGGAGATCAACATCACATATCGTTGTCGTCGGCTCGGATATATTCTCTCTTTGCATATACTATACATACATACAAATTTTAGGGTACATTTAATACGTCTTCGATTAGGAATTAATCTTTATAAATTATTAAGGTACCTACCTAATTTTTTTATTGTCTGTATTTTTTTATGCTGAGTAGGTACTGGTGAGGCATTATTGTTAAGTCACGACGTTACCCTTAGTGACGAAAGGTAAACCCTGGAAAGGTGTTCCTCAAAAAAACCAGAGTGATGAAAGATTATAGTACCTGGAGGCTCTATTTATACATAAAGAATGTATATATATAGTCTGCTAAGGCCGAAAAGTTTAGAAGAAACATATATATACGTATCTGTTAAAAACTGTTATATATATAACAGTTTTTAACAGATTTTTCGTGTAGATCTTACTTCCGTCTGTGTTTGTGTTCTGGCATGGGATTATGTAAAACTTTATTGCAATAGTTTCAATTCAATCTGCTGATAAACCCGAAGAATCCATTTTTATAGGTTTCAAATTGAAATAGAGACAACGAAAGTTACGTAATTGCCCCCTGTTTAGCCCAATTCTCGTCTGACTTTCGGTCTCATTACGATCTATCGAAGCAGTATAACCTTTTAGTTAAGTACATCAAATGTTGCATCGACAGATATCAAGATTAGACTGAAACTTTAATGTGACTAAATTTAATTGCGAATATAGTATCTTCTAAACTTGTCAGCCAAAGTATGATAAAGTCTACTCATCATCATCAGTGTCACAACAGCCAGGCCAGCAGCACCTCTCGGTTCCATCAGGTCTGGTGCAGAACAGGATCGTCTCGAGGGAGGACACGGGACGAGCCTCAATGCCGTGAAAGTCTCGGAGGTCTTCAGCAGGGAACCACGCGCGTTCTTCGTCCTCTATTATAGGTATATTGAAGTATCTGAAATAGGAAAGTTAGAAATGGATTTCATTTTCATCATCAGATCAGGTATAAAAAGGCTTTATTCGCATGGGCATAATTTTACAACAACTAAAAGCATAACTGAATCATTGTCAGAACTTTTAATGCTCCTTGCTGTTTTAATGACCAAATGAAATAAAGACGAACCGTAACACAATATGAAACACCCTTAGTGGTCTATTCAGATCATCTACTCCCAGGATCTTGCATTGATCTCAATCGTGTACCAGGATTAAAACGCAATACGAAAAAGTTAATTCAAAAGGATTTTGACGACGAGGACAGGAAGTGCGACCCACTTGTATGAATGTATTAGGTTGGGGAAAAAGTTTCTTCGCATTTTTTAAGAAAATTCAAAACATTTTTAAATATAGTTTATTTACATTTAACTAAAGTATGTAGGTACCATTTTGTTCGATAACTTTTTGCCATCTTGTAGGTAGGGACATGATCCTATTGCTATATAAATTTTGGGGCTTCTGATCAAAATACCGCGACAATTAGGTTTGGCAGTCCTCTCGTGATGTTAACCTGACACTGCCTAAAGAATTCTGAAGAGACCGAAACAGGTGGAAATCTGAAGGTGCAAGGTCAGGACTATACGGCGGATGCATTAACACCTCCCAGCCAAACTCTCTTAATTTTTGCTGAGTGGCTAAAGATGTGTGAGGTCTAGCGTTATCATGATGAAAAACCACACCCCTTCTGTTGATTAATTCCGGCCGCTTTCTCGCAACTTCTTGCTTTAATCTTATCAGTTGTTCGCAGTAGAGTTCAGAATCGATGGTCCTGCCTGATGGTAACAGCTTATAATGAATAATGCCCTTCCAATCCCACCACACACACAGCATCACCTTGTTGCAAGTTAACCCGGGTTTCGCCACAGTCTGTGAAGCCTGACCGGCCTTTGACCACGACCTTTTTCGCACGTTCTTGTCGTACGTGATCCACTTTTCATCACCAGTTATCAGCTTCTTCAAAAATGGTTCGGTTTCATTACGTCGTAATAAATAATTACAAATGTATACACGGACGGTTCATTAGGTTTCTTTCAGTGAGCTCGTGGGGTACCCAAATATCGAGCTTTTTTGTGTACCCAGTTTTTTTCAAATGCGCCAAAACTGTTTTGTGGCCAATTCCCAGTTCTTCAGCTACGTCGTAACTACTGATATGGCGATCTTGCTCCACTTTTTCAAAAATGGCATCAATTTTATCCGTAATAGGGCGACCAGAGCGACGTGCATCTTTGACATCAAAATTTCCGGATGGAAAACGCTTAAACCAAATTTGTGCTACTCTCACAGACACTGCACTAGGTCCTTAAACATTGCAAATTTTTTTCGCGGCTTGCGTTGCATTTTTAACTTTTTTGTAGTAAAATTTTAAAATGTATCGAATTTCTTCATTAGATTCACTTATCTTTACAGTATGAAAAACAAATAAAAATCACACATTTTCCTAATTTGAATTTGGAATTGTCTTCTTTAAAATTTAAACTTTGAATGATACCAAAACCAGCCGGATACAAATAGTATAGCCAAAGAGATTTTATTACAAGTTCATACGTACTATAATGCGAAAAGGCTTTTTCCCCAACCTATTATATGGAGCGCTAACCGGCGCAAGCAACATTTGCTCAGCGCTCCCTACAAATACAAACAGTGGGTCGCACGACCTCAGCAACATCGAACTATCTTAGGTACAATTTACCTGCAAATCGCCAGTAGTGGAATCCACAGCACGGAAGCCGAAATCATGAAGATAACGAGGAGGATCGCCCAGACCGGCCAGGGCTTTTTCTCTGTGTCACCTGTAAATAATTGAAGTTCTATGTTGAAAAGACAGTTTCATAACAATATTTTTTAATAAGAACGATGTGAACTGAGTACACCTCAAAGACGGCCAGCCTACTAAAATCCGACGAGAAATTCCGTGGTCTCAGTGTCGCTAACACGATATTAACAAATACGCACGTCGCATTGCATTGTACATAATACTTACAGCTACCCGGATTTCTTGTATCGTGGGTTTCCAAAACTACGTGTATCATGGTACCTCAACTGGTCAGATTTGGCCCTAATAAAAATATTTGCAGGTCATTTAAACATTTTCCTTCTTCCCTCGTCGAGGTCGTAGTTTGCTTATTGAGCTCAGTATTTCTGCTGCCCTCATAGTAGACATCGAATGCAAAATCTCTTGCATCTCAGAATCGCAGTCTCTGCTCAGCCCACCGTGCTACTAGGCTGTCATATATTATTGCATTTATGTCTTGATGTTACGCAAAATAAAACAATTCCCATTCAATTACTCTGTTGTTGCAGTTTACAGGTGAAGACTGATTTTTTTATCCGCGCAATTTGGCTGTACCAAAGGTCCTAGATTCTTACTACTTCTAGAACTTAAATAATCAAACCTAGAGCAGGTATCCAGGCGTCGTATCCCGAACCGCCCACAACCAGCTCCACAAACGAGGAGATCAAGATGAGCAGCATAGCCAAGGGTGATAGATACTTCCAGCAGATCAGCCAGTAGATACCTGGACGCTGGCCTGTCATCAGCTCTATGTCGTCTGCGAATCTGGAAGCGGAAAGAAGAATTAAGCATAAGGCTGGCTGTTTCCTACAAGGTACGAGAAGGATAATAAAATCTACCAATAACAATGACATTTGCTTTATTCCCGCCACCAGATCTGAGTCGAAGGATTTGATTTCTTTTTTTTCTTTTTTAAAATGGCTTCCTATGTACTCTGATGTTTATTTTTAACTTTTCACGTCAAAATGTACTACAGTATTTAGTTTAGGTCTGCAATTTATTAGCAATAAGACATCATGATAATCTACCATTACTAGAAAGTCAACATATAGGTATTTCCAGCTTATGAAGGCTACCTACATGTTTTTTTTGACACGTTGCCAAACTTGATTGATATTGAATTACTTGTAATTGAAATACGTACCCCTGTCTCTAAGTATGTCGCATGGAATATGAAAATTCGACAATGTGACAAGCCTCATAAAAAACGTAAAACAAATATCTATCAATCATTATTATATATACGGGATTTATCACGTACCTTCTTATCGGTGTTTCGACCGACAATGTTTCGGAATACACTTGATGCTATGACATTTAGCAGATCAGAACTCGTGAGTAATAAAACATCCAGAACTCACGAATCAAAACTAAAGCGCCTTACTGGTAATGCTGAGCAGTCACCCATGGGTTGTCTAAGTGCGAACGATAGAAAAGTGGTTAATTTGTCTTCTCAAACGATCACTGAAGATATGAAATTGGTGCTATCGAAGGGTTTGAACTTTGCACCTACACCACTAAAAGTACCCATAGAAACCATTATTACCAGCATTGAGAACGTGATTGTGCAGAATAAGATCCCTTCACATGACGCTTAGTGTTTACGTCAAGATGTTGCATCAATGGCGCGTGAGTAAGAAGATAGCTTACTTAGCTATATCAATTCTAAACATCTTAAGATATCCTTCACGGTAGAGCTGGAAAAAGATGAATGCATACCATTCCTGGACGTGTTGGTTATACGAGAACAGACAGGACGACTTACATATACAGTATACCGTAAGCCAACACACACAGACAGGTATCTTAGAGCTGACTCGCACCACCTCACTTAGCTTCGGTACCGCGTACTCTGATTAATAGAGCACTAAGGCTATGTGACTCTCAGTACGTGAACCGCGAGCTCTCACACATAAAAGGGGTGCTGGAGCAAAATGGCTACGGATAGAGACAGAGCTGTCGAATTGCGGACACATCCACAAGATCACGCATAACAACGGTAAATAGATCAGTAGCGTACTTACCATTTGTGAAAGGATTAACGGATAAGATCGGAAACTTGTTACGCCATAAGTACAGCATCAAGACGATATTCCGTCCTCAAACACAATTGAGACAGCTGCTGCGTTCGCCGAAGGACAGAGACCCTCTGGGCGTCCCCGGCGTATATATGATACCGTGTGACTGCGGTAAATGCTACATTGGTGAAACAAAACGAAACGTATCTACTAGGTTGACTGAACACATACGTGCAATGAAGAATGTCGACTCAAACAGTTCTGCAGTAGCGGAACATTCCCTAGATTCTGATTCGACGCACTACATACGTTTCGACAAGGCCCGGGTTTTAGCGAGAGAGAAGTTCTTCGTTCCTCGCAAGATCCGAGAGGCGATAGAAATAAGTCGTGTGCCGAACTTTAACAGAGATTGAGGATGGGTTCTACTGCCGGCCTGGAGGCCATGTCTTCATGATGCAAGTGACAGAATATTGAGTGAACCTAGTAGAGACATAGTGTTGTGTGTTTGCCTGTACCAAGAACTACCGAAGAGAGCAGCAGTGTTGATAATGATGATGACACAGCGGGTCAACGCACTGTGCTTTCGTTGACCCAATCCCCACCACCCCGCCCGACCACTCGCGCGCAGAGGGCAGCGAGCGACGCGCAGTGCGAGGCGAGACGTTATTCGGAGCGGGTCGCACTCATCCTGATGAAGGTTCACGAATTTATGTCGGTCGAAACATCGATAAGACGGTACGTGATAAATCCCGTATATATAATAATGATTGATAGATATTTGTTTTACGTTTTTTATGAGGCTTGCCACATTGTCGAATTTTCATATTTCAAGCGACCTACTTAGAGACAGGGATGGGCAGTATTTGAATTACTTGTAATTAAAATACGTAATTGAAATACAAATACGTATTTTGTATTTGTAATTCAATTACTTCGTAAAAAAATTATTTTTAATTGGTATTCCAAATACCTGACGCTGAGGTATTTTGTAGTTAATAGTTCAAATACTTCTGGCTTCAAAATTCATCTGAACCTAAATACATTTAGCGATCTTATTAATGGTGCATTCTACAGGAAAAAGCGCTCGATAGTTTTCGTAACTATTCGTAAGCAAAATGGCGGCCGCTAAATATGTCAATCTTTAAAGTTGGCAACACTGCACCTGCACCAAACTACTGTAGGTACGTCAAATTGTCAAGTACCTAACACCTGACTGTATTTTGTAATTTGTATTTTGTATATTAAATAAAAAAAGTTAAAATACTGTATTTTATATTTCAAATACACGGCTTAAAAATATTTTGTATTTCGTATTTTAAATACGTGGGAGATAGTATTTTCTGATTTGTATTTTAATTAACGCAAAGCATGTATTTTGCCCAACTGTGGGAATAGATAAAGACAGGGCGACAGGGTTACACTTACACACAAAAATCTACATTTTGTCTCCCATACTATCAATAAAACCAGTTCGTTGGTGATGACACAAGTTCATTTAACGCGCCTGCGAACCCCGAGCGCAACTTCAATTCGGCCGCGTCAAAAACTTCGGCCTGAATATCGCTATCCCTGTTTAGTGACGAAGTTTAGCCACACAGAGCGACAGTGATAGCAATAGAACGATTCTAAATTTGATTAGATTTTGACCGTGTTCCGTAATACCAAAAATGATGACTGAAAACTTGTTGTATTTTTCTCATTTTGTTGTTATTCTGTCATCATCATCATCATCATATCAGCCGTAGGACGTCCACTGCTGGACAAAGGCCTCCCTCATTGATCTCCAGGAACTGCGGTTGGAAGCGGCCTGCATCCAACGCCGACCTGCGGTTCTTACCAAGTCGTCTGCCCATCTTGTGGGTGGACGTCCTACGCTGCGCTTGCCGGTCCGTGGCCTCCACTCGAGAACCTTTCGGCCCCATCGGCCATCTGTTCTGCGCGATATATGGCCTGCCCATTGCCACTTCAACGTGCTAATCCGTCGGGCTATGTCGGTGACTTGAGTTCTCCTACGTATCTCCTCATTTCTGATTCGATCCCGTAGAGAAACCCCGAGCATAGCCCTCTCCATAGCTCGTTGAGCGACTCTGAGCTTATTCATAAGGCCAATAGTGAAGGACCACGTCTCGGTTCCATATGTCATCACTGGTAACACACACTGATTGAAGACTTTCGTCTTAAGGCACTGAGGTATGTTGGACGAAAAGACGTTGCGAAGTTTCCCAAACGCTGCCCATCCCAGTTGGATTCGACGATTGACCTCTTTCTCGAAGTTGGACCTACCTAATTGGACTGTTTGTCCTAGGTATACATACGCGTCGACAACGTCAAGAGCCAAGTTCTCAACCATAACTGGGGCAGGGACGACATGGACATTCGACATGATTTTCGTCTTGTCCATGTTCATTTTAAGTCCTACCCGTTGGGAGACTCGATTGAGGCCTTCGAGCATCGTGCTGAGCTCTTCCATCGACTTTGCCATGACCACAATATCGTCGGCAAACCGAAGGTGAGTGATGTATTCGCCGTTAATATTGATGCCCAGTCCTTTCCATTCCAGAAGCTTGAAGGCATCTTCCAATGCGGTCGTAAACAGTTTCGGAGAGCTGACATCTCCCTGTCTTACGCCTCTTTTTAAGGGAATCGCCTTCGAGCTCTGTTCGTGTTCTCGGACTGACATAGTGGCGTTTTTATACAAACACTTCAACACTTCGATGTACCGATAGTCTATACGGCATCGTTGGAGAGACTCAAGCACTGCCCATGTTTCGATCGAATCGAAGGCTTTCTCATAGTCCACAAACGCGAGACATAGCGGCAAGTTATACTCTTCGGTCTTCTGTATGACTTGCCGCAGCGTATGTATGTGGTCTATGGTACTGTAGCCTTTACGGAACCCGGCTTGTTCGGGAGGCTGGAAGTCATCAAACCTGCGTTCAAGACGGTTCGCGATGACCCTCGAAAACAGCTTATAAACATGGCTCAAAAGCGAGATGGGTCCGTAATTCTTAAGCAAGGTGTTGTCACCTTTCTTGAAGAACAGAACCACCACGCCCCCGTTCCATGCTTTTGGCGTCGTACCTTCAAGCAAGGTGGAATTGAAGATCTTCTGAAGGACTTTAAGTACCGGTGATCCACCCGCTTTCAGAAGCTCTGAAGTGATTCCGTCCTCGCCCGGCGCCTTGTCGTTCTTAAGCTGCTTCAAGGCCATCCTGATCTCATACAGGCTGATGTCCGGAATATCTTCGGTATAATGTCGGGTCAGTTTGGCTCTTGGGTCGTTGGCCGCACTGCAAACAGGTTTAGTGACCGAATCGTAGAGCCGTCCATAGAACCTTTCGACTTCCCTTAACACTTCCGCTTTACTTGACGTTATGCTGCCATCTTCCCTCTTCAGCTTCGTCATGCGGCTCTGCCCAATAGAATTATCTCTCGCGAACACTTTGGAGCCTTTATTCCGCTCTATCGTATCTTTAATACGAGATGTATTAAAGGTACGAATATCGTGCCGCAAGGATTTCCAAATCTTTCTATTGAGCTGCCTATGTGACTGAGCATCATCGGGAGACTGCAGTCGCAAAGAACGTCGTTCAGCCATGAGGTTAAGGGTGTCTTCAGAGAGTTTTTGAGGTCTATTGGTACGGGGGGTCTTAAAGAACTGGGACCCCACCGTATGGACGGTTTCTACGAACCTGTTATTGATCTCGTCCACTGATGCATCTACTTCTAGACCGTCAAAGCGATTTGCAAGTTCGAGTCGAAAGCTCTCGAGGTTTTGGATATGAGCGCGAGTGGGTCGGAGCGTAGATTTCATCAAACGGGACCTTTCAAGTTTAACGTTCATATTCAATGTGGCTCTTACAATTCGGTGATCACTGCCGGTTTTCACCCTGTGAATCACAGAGATATCATTGAATATCCGTTTCTTGTTGGTCAAGATGAAATCAATCTCATTTCTCGTGGAACCGTTGGGACTCATCCAGGTCCATTTCCTGTGAGGCGGCTTCTGGAAAAAAGAATTCATCATAAAGAGTCCTTCTTTCTCCAGAAAATCGGCCAGCCTCTGTCCCCTGGGGTTCCGTTGCCCATATCCAAATTGCCCCACTCTCAACTCATCATCGCTTCTCATGCCTAGCTTTGCATTGAAGTCCCCCATAACAACAATAAAGTGAGTTTTGTTCGTATGTATGGCTCTACTGATGTCCTCATACATAGACTCTACTTCTTCATCTGGGTGTGAAGAGGTTGGCGCATATACCTGAACGACCTTCAGCGAATATCGCTT
This sequence comes from Philereme vetulata, assembly GCA_918857605.2. Classification (NCBI taxonomy): domain Eukaryota; kingdom Metazoa; phylum Arthropoda; class Insecta; order Lepidoptera; family Geometridae; genus Philereme; species Philereme vetulata. The sequence goes on from OU975444.1 coordinate 3,166,083, forward strand.
AGATATTCTGAGTGTCAGGTACGCGACCCTGCTCGACACACTGTCGATGGTGATAATGTTGTTGATGAGTGACTTGTGAACGAGAAACCCAACACCACCTTGGGACTGTTGGTCGCCCTCCCGGTAGTATAGTAGGTTACCAGACTTAAGGGATATCGTGTCCTCGCCCTCTCTACGGACTTCTGATAACCCTAAAATGTCCCAGTGTAATCTACTAATTTCTTCTTCCAGCTCAACAATCTTTTCGTCTGTCCTCAAAGTGCGGATGTTCTGTGTTACCAGGGCCAGTGTCCGTCGTAGGGTTTGGTAGCCGATCGTCTCCCGGGGATTCTTAGCACCCCTGGCCCCGCCGTTACCGTGACTGCTACCGTAGCCAAGATTAGCGGAGCCGCCGGGGACTCGGGGCCTGGTTTTATGTTGTAAATCCATGAGGGGGTTGTTGCCATACTCGCCACGCTTGGCAGGCGGGTTGGCGAGCGCAGTATAGGTTTTGAAAACACGAAAATACGCTGCTGCCCATCTTTCGGAGGTATCCCTTAGCAGACTCCTACTGCATCCACGGGCAAGAGCGGAGGGGCAACATTCTATTGCCGGCGCCCCACGGCTATTTCTTATTCGTTCGTATTAATTCGTTATTCTGTAACTAAACGATATAATCTATGTTCCCATGACTAGGATACGTAAGATGTTGTTGTTTTTAATAAGAAACAATTAGGTTGAAAACAGGTCTTTTATGACGTAAAAACATGCAGAATGCGATACGCTTCTATTTCATTTTGGGTAAGTATTTTGATCTAATATATGGTTGGGAACCTAGATAAATACTATTCAAATTAAAATAATACCTTATTAAGGTAGAAATATGCTCCAATTAGAAATGATTTTGGTAGTACGTGTTGTATGGGCGATTGTCCCTCCGGTGTCCTCTTAACAGTTGATTTTATGTTGAACTTTAAAATTTTTGATTAAATTATTATTATTATTATTATAGCCTTTAATTCCCAAAAAACAATAACAAATAAAATTTAAATCTAGAAAATAATTAAATAATTATAAATTGTATCATATTAAATCACTAAATGTCATTATTATTATTTTTTATTTAGGGATGTCCAATTTTGAACAAAGGCCTCCATCTTTTTCCATTCGTCTCTGTGCTGGGCTAGGCGCGTCCACGTGGCCCCAGCGGTGGTTACGATGTCGTCTGCCCAGCGGCGGCGGGGGCGACAGTGCGGGCGGCGCTCGCCTCGCGGGTACCAGTGCAATAGCCTCTCACTCCACCGGTTGTCTGTAGTTCTCGCTATGTGTCCGGCCCATCGCCATTTAAGGCGACATATCATTTTTGGGGCGTCTATAATTTTTATTTCTTACGAATTTCTCTACATCTCTCTCTATCGCTTAATTTTAGTCCCAGCATGCTTCTTTCTGCAGATCTTTGAAAGGTTTGGATTTTCTTTATTATGGGCCATGATTGACAACCGTAGAGTAAGGTAGGAGTCACGACTGATGTTTTGATTAAATACCTTATTGAAACTCGTTCGCTAGCTGAACAAGGTTTACCAATACTACAACAACTTAGTCGATTTGGATTAATATTTAACATTTTATATTGACCAGAGATATCTCATTTAGGTATCTAAGCTGCTAAGTCGTACCTAGGTATTTAAATGTTCTTATTATATTATTCAAGATTTGCTTCAACTTTTCTAGCACGAGTAAGGACTCACTTCCGACGTATGTTTTTCCGGACCATTATAATCTCGGAGTTTTTAAGTCCAGAATGAACAGGTCGATCACAACATCACTTACAATCAGGTGAGGTAGTGGTCAAGCGCTTGACTATCAGCAATAAAAAAACCCGCCCCAGTGCGAGTCGGACTCGCGCACGAAGGGTTCCGTACCATTATCTATAAAACGGCAAAAAAATCATGTCTGTTGTAAGGGAGCACTTAAGTATTTATTTTATTCAATAGCACAATTTTATTTATTCACTTTATTTGAGATCGGTGCCGATTACGCCTATATACTTCCGGATGACCTAGAATTGACAATTTTGGTTAAATGTCAATTCATCAATGTCAAGTAATTTTGGTTGTCTTACAGTACACACGGCTACACATCAAGCTATACATTTCCAGTATAAGCTGTCCTCTCGTTCTACGAAAAGCCTACACAATGCGAGGTCAGCTTATACTGGAAATGTATAGCGTGTTGTGTAGCCGTGTGTACAAGTAAAGGAAAAAGACCGAAAATAAAAAAGTTGAAAATAATGGTAATTTTTGGTACTCACAAGTTTTCGCGAAAATCTGAATTTGCCCATATCTTTTTATCGTGTTGTTTTTTATACACCTAATAGGAACTATAGAGCTCAATATCTGGTATAAATTTCAACATGCTGGGTCCACCCGTTCCTGAGGAAATCATTGGTGACACACGGACAGACAGACGGACAAGAGAGTGATCTTATAGGGGTTCCTTTTATTACCTTTTGAGGTACGGAACCCTAAAAATAACAAAAATCTAGTACATAAATTAAACTCACCTCTTAACTCCATAAACATACGATATGCCAACGCACTCGCAAAACGCGATAATCAGCAGCGGAAAGTTGCCACTGTACATATCGAAAAGCAGGAAGATATAACTGCCAGCACCGTGCGCGAATCCCATTGACAGTATACAGCAGATCAGACAAATCCCTCCTGTTAGATACTCCTTCCTCAGATTCGGGAATAGCTTCATATCGACTATTGACGTCACCACTCCCTCCAGCGTTCCGAATTGGGAGTCGATTCCGAGGGTGAAGAGCATTAGAAAGAAGAGGACAGACCAGAACTGAGCGCCTGGGAACTGGTTGATGGCTTCCGTGAAGATTATGAAGGCTAGGCCGGTGCCGGAGGCAGTCTGAAATAAAACAATAAAGTACATTAGGTAGACCGTGTAGGTACCTAATTGGCAGACAAGCAGGTCCGCCTAATGATAAGACGTTACCAGGGCCGGATTAAGCCTATCGGGGCCCCTAGGCAATGCAAATCTCGAGGCCCTTTTCCTTTACCCTTTTCTTACTTAAAAAAAAACATTTCTATTACAAGTAAAGTTATTAAAAGTCGAGTCGATCAGTCGACTCCTGTTTTTTGTTTTCAATGAAATGATCGTAATGAATAGATTATAGTTATAAGTGTTATGATCCAGGTCACATGATAGAGTAGGGAAGATAAATGAGACGTGACGCGGTTATTTTAAATTTAATCTTGTTAAATGCAATAAAATATATTGTATACCGAAAAAAAATATTTTTGTAAAGTAGTTACAATAAGTGTAAATAGCAACTCTTCTAACTTTTTTTAGATACAAAATTGTTTAAAACATCTTGGAAGTTGACCTATATGTAAAATATTTTTTCTATGGCAACATAACCGAATGTAAATAATAGGGAATATCACGAATTAAACGTTTTTTTTTTCTTCGTGCGTGGCCCGCACCGACTAGGGCCCCGTGGGCCCCTAGTCGGTGCGGGGCCCCTAGGCAGTTGCCTAAGCCGCCTTATGGATAATCCGGCCTTGGACGATACCGTAGCCTATGGACGTTTGTAACACCAAAGGCATCACTCGCACATTGCAAAAAATACTAAATAAAACTTATGTAAATACAATAGAATTTTGACTACCTCCGTGGCGCAGTGGGCGAATAGCCGGCTGAGACGCAGGAGGTAGCGGGTTCGATTCCCGCCGCGGAACAAATGTTTGCATGATGCAGATATTTGTTCCAAGTCTGGATGTTTTTGATATGCTATTTATACGTATGTATTAACAAAAACAAAAGTATGTAAGTATTCTATCAGTTATCTGCTTTTCATAGTGCAAGCTCTGCTTAGTTGGGGGCTAGATAGCACTGTGTGAATTGTCCAGCAATATTTATTTATTTCTAAATTGCTTACTGACCGCGGCTTCGCACGTATGGTTTATCAATGAAAACATTACCCTCATTCTGCAAAGTCTAATAAAAAGTAGCCGGTGTCCCAATCCCGGTCATAATCTATCTACATATTAGGTTGGGGAAAAAGATTCTTCGCATTTTTTAAGAAAATTCAAAACATTTTTTAATATAGTTTTTTTACATATAACTAAAGTATGTAGGTACCATTTTGTTCGATAACTTTTTGCCATCTTGTAGGTAGGGACATGATCCCATTGCTATAGAAATGTTGGGGCTTCTGATCAAAATACCGCGATAAGTAGTTTTGGCAGTCCTCTCGTGATGTTAACCTGACACTGCCTAAAGAATTCTGAAGAGACCGAAACAGGTAGAAATCTGAAGGTGCAAGGTCAGGACTATACGGCGGATGCATTAACACCTCCCAGCCAAACTCTCTTAATTTTTACTGAGTGGCTAAAGATGTGTGAGGTCTAGCGTTATCATGATGAAAAACCACACCCCTTCTGTTGATTAATTCCGGCCGCTTTCTCTCAACTTCTTGCTTTAATCTCATCAGTTGTTCGCAGTAGAGTTCAGAATCGATGGTCCTGCCTGGTGGTAACAGCTCATAATGAATAATGCCATTCCAATCGCACCACACACACAGCATCACCTTGTTGCGAGTTAACCCGGGTTTCGCCACAGTCTGTGAAGCCTGACCGGCCTGAGACCGCGACCTTCTTCGCACGTTCTTGTCGTACGTGTTCCACTTTTCATCACCAGTTATCAGCTTCTTCAAAAATGATTCGGTTTCATTACGTCGTAATAAAGAATCACAAATGAGTACACGGTTCATTAGATTTCTTTCAGTGAGCTCGTGGGGTACCCAAATATCGAGCTTTTTTGTGTACCCAGTTTTTTTCAAATGCGCCAAAACTGTTTTGTGGTCAATTCCCAGTTTTTCAGCTACGTCGTAACTACTGATATGCCGATCTTGCTCCACTTTTTCAAAAATGGCATCAATTTTATCCGTAATACCAGAGCGACGTGCATCTTTGACATCAAAATTTCCGGATTGAAAACGCTTAAACCAAATTTGTGCTACTCTCGCAGACACTGCACTATAGTGTGACCATTAGTGCTGTGCACTCCCTGAGGTATGCGCGCGGCTTGACGGGGGGGAGAATCGGCTGCTGCGCTCTGTCAGTTCGCCGTCAACGCTCGTGGCGGCAGGTAGTGTTATTTGTATCGGACTGTCTATGTCAGACGCACATGAGATAAATATTCAAAGATGGGTCGTGCGTTATCTCGTGATATGAAATGGAAGATGAAGTTGAAACAGAATCTATGTTAGAATATATAATTGTTTGTAAATATAAAAAATGTTCAATAAAACAAGTCCTTTGAATTATAAGTTTAGTTCTTATTTATCACCTGCATATTTTTAATAAAATATGAGTATATTTAAGTTACATTTTAATCAACTAAGTAAGTATAATATATTACAGATAGATAGCCTCCGACCATCGTCCCGCCACAAGTTTTGCCTTAGAAATGCAAACTGATATCGTAAGATATGTCTGACATGTATTGATCTCATGTGAACTCATGCAGTTTTTTCTTTGCCTCCCACCTCGCCGCGCATACCTCAAGGAGTGCACAGCACTAATGGTCACACTATAAGTCCATAAACATAGCAAAATTTTCGCGGCTTGCGTTGCATTTTTACCTTTTTTGTAGTAACATTTTAAAATGTATCGAATTTCTTCATTAGATTCACTCATCTTTACAGTACGAAAAACAAATAAAAATCACACATTTTCCTAATTTGAATTTGGAATTATCTTCTTTAAAATTTAAACTTTGAAAGATACCAAAACCAGCCAGATACAAATAGTATAGCCAAAGAGTTTTTATTACAAGTTCATACATACTATAATGCGAAAAGACTTTTTCCCCAACCTATTATATACCATATTTCATCAAATTCGGTCCAGTCGTAAACTCGTGATAATGTAACAAATAGACATACAGAGACGTAGAGTTACTTTCGGATTTATAATTATTACTAGCTGTTGCCCGCGACTTCGTACGCGTTACACTACTAAATGTGTAGGTAACCTAGAAATGATGTTACACTCGCTGTTGCAACTTGACACCCCATTTTTATACTATGGGATCTGATTTATGCGATAAAAAGTAGCTTATGTGTTAATCCAGGTTATTCTGCGTACATACTAAATGTCATCGAAATCGGTTCAGCCGTGATTGAGTAACAAAGAAATACATAAATGAACAAACATCCAAACTTTTGCATTTATAATATTAGTGTGATTATGGGTTGGTTGAGCTATTCTTCAGTTGAAAAGGAATAACAATAATCACAGAAACTTGCCAAAACTTTTCAAAAAATGTACATGATGCGATTTTGAGTTTTATTTCGTAATTTGCTCTTTCATCTCGTGCAGAATAAAATAAGGTGTAGTGAGAGGCTTGCCAAATACTTTATTTGGCAAATCCCCAGTTTTTGCATAGCAGAGACAGGTTGCAAGCCCATCACCGCTTATTGGAACTGGAATACCTCTGTCCGATGGCACAGAACTTCCATGCCGGTTTCCTTGAGATGTTTTGAGTAAAAATTGCATTTAAAATCTTGATTTGATTTGTAATTTCATAAAAATAAGTTAAATTCAACAATTTGATTTTACTGGAACAAATCCTGAACTTAAATCAGTAAACGTACCTCTATACTATAAAACCTTAAAAAATTATAATATTGCTACATCCTTACCTACAGGGTACATATTAAGTCTAAAAACATTCTTGTGTGTGTGTGGACTGAGTGACCACATGGTTTTTTTTGTAGTTTTTTTAACTATATAAAACATTTGTAAAACGAATATTGGAGTTTGTAAAGAATTTAATAAAAAGGTAGACTACCTAATGTGTGATCTCTCAGTTCACACACTTGCCCTTCTAAATCTGGGTAAGTATATCGTTTACAGGCATGTTCAGTACCCAAATATTTAGTAAAATATGTATAAACGTATTTACAAGATAACAAAACATAATGTGGCTAAGATATACGGAATTACAAACTAATATATATGGTCACTCAGAGACCACATATATATCACGTATAATTTATTAATTATATCATAAAAACTGTAGTAAAAGTTGCAATGGTGTTTGTAAAAGTTAAGAAAAGGCAAAAGAGCGGGCTATTTTCGTAAAATTCATATTTAATTGTGGCCTCTCAGTCCACACACATGAAAAAACCTTAATTAGGCAAAATATTATTAATTATAAAAAATACTGATGTATTGGGCCTTATAACGTTTAGTAAAAATGTTTTACTATATAATTGTATGTTTTTATCCCTTTTTCATTGCTAATTAAAAAAAATATTTGCATTTTAATATTTTCTATGCAATGTATGAAGTAGGGTGTCCACACTATGAAAACATCACTGTTAACTTGAACCATTATCAGTGTACTATATATGGTGTTGCAATTTAAAATAATTATATTGAAGGTACGTCTTCTACACATAATCATCTATAATCGTGATCTATAAATTGATTTAGTTTTATAATCAAAATCTCGAGAAAGTTGAGAAAATGCTGCTCGACCAAATGTAAGAAGACAACTAGCATAATATAAGGCACAAACACTCATATTATAAAGTTTTTGGATTAAAACAAAAAAAAATATTTATGAATATACCAACTTAGATTAGAGTAGAATACAAAGTACTCCCCTAGTCACAGTAGCCACTAACAAGAAGTTAATACAACCTACTTTGATCAATAAACGGCACTGATAAATATTTTCTAAGTGATTTACCTCGAGCAATTATAATTAATAATAAAATATATTTGTAGGGACAATTTAATTTGTGTCATTCTTTATTAAATGAAAGAAGTGTATATTCTTATTTCTGCCCTTTTCCCACATTATGCGGGGTTGGCACAACATATATTCCTCCTCCTTAACTCTCTATCAGCCGTCATCTCCGTGGTCACTTCCTTCCTACCCATATAGTTCTTACACAGTCCATCCATTTCTTCTTCGACCTTCCTCTACTTATATATCAATCAAAACTCATATAAGTAAAGATAAAAGAAAGAATGAAAATACATTTATTTGACACACACAGGACAGACCATTCAAAACAGAACAAATACAGAACAAACATACCTACTTACATATAGATTATAGTGATAAAAAAGAAAAAATTATTTACAGAAATACAGGAAAAACACAAGATAAAAATTTAGTGCTTAAACATAGGTAGGTACAGATAATATGGTCTTCCGTGCTGTGTGGGCCAAACAGGCCCCGTCTCAGCGTATTGCTGCCAAACATCCGAGGAAGGTAAGCCGCGCTGGTTTTCAGATCTGAACCATGGGTAGCCTCACGAACGCAGAAAAGAAAATGAGTAAACAGATACATAGACATAAATAGATACATGCATATACGTAAATAATATAATTAACTTGAAAGAAAGAGAGAAGTACATAATTAGTATATTTATCACTCTTTTAGTCACATGATTTTCTTCCCTACGCATGCCATACCAATACCACGCTAGCTTCTTATTCATTGTTGTTTCTTTCACTGGCACTACTTTTAAACTTCTTCTAATATACTCATTCCTTATTTTACCCATTCTCGTTACCCCGCACATCCATCATTCGCATTTCCGCCGCGTGCACTCTTCTTTCATCCATACATTCTTCAAATGAGAGAAGCGTATGTTAAGACGATAATTCATTTAAAATTACTGAAAGTAGTACAGAAAAATGTATTTACATATAATAAGTTACGCTCTTTGTTGTTACTAATTAATAAATTGTCTTAAGAGTTCAATGTACTTACCTGAGATAGCTGCATATGATCCTATATTTTACCTGTAATACTGCATCATTTACTTTGTAATCACTATATGTAAAAGTTGAGAATATATACTAGTGACTATTTGTAGCAAAAACACTATTCATTAAAATTATTAGAGGTACTAAAAAAAATAATTCTAAAATCATGTCCAAAACTTATGGTATGCAATAAATGATACAAATGAGTTGGTGAAACTTTACATACTTATCGATATTAATATGATTCATGGCACCAGTGTTTCGATTTTTCACATTAACTAATAGTTTTATTCTACTGAAATCATTATTTTATGCAATTTCATCTGGTTTTCGCTCTCGCGCCTCGAATTAGTCCTCGCACTGCGGGTATGGGGACGCATGGGGTGACTGAGACAATTGCACAAGGTGATCTAAAGGTTTATCGAAATTATATTATTTTTCATTCAATAAGAAATTGTTTTTATTTTGAAATTTATAACCTTAACTTACTTAATAAAAAAGCATAATGATTCAAATTAACAATTACTATATATTATGTAGACACTTTTCTTTTTAAACTTCTCCTGTATTGTTAATCGATGACCCTATTGGAAAGCTTTATTCGTTCAAAAAATCAAAAGCCAAAGACTTTATTTTCTGGTAGCACAAATAGAGAAGTTAAAAAAAAACTTAAATTTTTACTTCAAACATGTACCCGCAAATTTAAGTAAATTCGTAACTGTATGACTTATATATGTTAATATTATTACTTTCTTTTGAGTCTCATCCTACGATTAAATGCATTACAGTTTGTTTGATATTTAATAAATACTTACATTTGATTAAATTTCCTTGGAAATCGCAGCTGACAAATAAGTGAATTTTAAGAAATCTGTGTATGGGTCTACTCACATTATGAGGAAATATGGTACCAAATTAGATTCGCATTATATTAACATCATCGTTTGATTGATTTGGGGAAAACAACTACGATTGAGAAAAAAATAGACGACTTTAAAAAAAATTTAATTTAATTTTTTTCTGGTTTTTTGGATTGTCATTGTTTTACTAAAAACATCTCAATCAACCTTTATAATAGTTTGTGTGCGTATTACATGTAAATAAATTACCACTTCTTGCCATTTATTTGTAAGCCTCGTTACTATGACAACAGGCCCTAATAGTTTTTTGACAGCATATAAAAAGGCTTGACCCTAAACACCATATATAGTACACTGATAATGGTTCAAGTTGTCAGTGATGTTTTCATAGTGTGGACACCCTACTTCATACATTGCATAGAAAATATTAAAATGCAAATAACTTTTTAAATTAGCAATGAATCAGGGATAAAAACATACAATTGTATAGTAAAACATTTTTACTAAACGTTATAAGGCCCAATATATGTAATTATATAATGTATTTTTCTAATTGATGATATTTTACCATATAAAGTTTTTTCAGTGTGTGGACTGAGAGACCACAATTAAATATGAATTTTACAAAAATAGCCCGTTCTTTTGCCTTTTCTTAACTTTTACAAACACCATTGCAACTTTTACTAAACATTAGCAGAGAAACACTACAGTTTTTATGATACAATTAATAAGTTATACGTGATTTATATGTGGTCTCTGAGTGACCATATAAATTAGTTTGTATGGTCATAGCCGCATATATCATAGCCGCATTATGTTTTGTTATCTTGTAAATACGTTTATACATGTTTTACTAAACATTTGGGTACAAAACATGCCTGTAAACGATATACTTATCCAGATTTGGAAAGGCAAGTGTGTGAACTGAGAGACCACACATCAGGTAGTATATATTTTTATTAAATTCTTTACAAACTCCAATATTCGTTTTACAAATGTTTTATAACTTTTACTAAACCTTTTAATTAAAAAAACTACAAAAAATCATGTGGTCACTCAGTCCACACACACACACAGATTCTTGACTAGTCAATAAGATTTGACATGTAACATTTTAATCAACTTTGTATGAACGCATTAACAAACTGAATAATGAACTGTGTAGCCCGCCTTCAAATCAATTGTTTCTTGGAACTTGTCCCTAATTAAATAGGTTCACCTGTGCTCCAATTCAGGATTTTATCAGGACTTATCTTAAACGTAGGTACAGATGTTTACTCTGTGTTTTTAAAAAATTAAAACCCCTAAACTGGTTTGTCTAAAATGTAACAATAGTATATTATGCAATTAGTTAATAAAGGACGGATTTAAAGCGAGTGCCATAAATGAATCACGAGCAAGTGAAGGATTCTAACGCTTGAATCACGACCGTAGTGAGTGATTCAAGTGTTAGAATCCTGAGCGACGCGAGTGATTCATAGCCCTCGATATATATCAGTTTTATTCAAGATACTATTCTTTATATTATGACTACGAGAAAAAGAAAAATTTAAGCGAAAAACACATGAAATGCATTTTGAATCGATTTATTATGTAGCACTAAACTTTGTGTTCGTACAACTTACAGTATACAAAATAGCGCCAATTTACTAATGACAGCAAAGAACACAAAACAGTTTTTATTCTAATGCTAAACTCCTTGTCGAACATATCGACCAATCATATCTCGAGGAGTTATTTGCACAAGGAGTTTCTATGTCGATCATTCTTTGCACAAGAAGTTTGTATCGAGTATTTTTTGCGCAAGGAGGTTGTATAGCATTGAGATGGAGGTCGAATATATTTGTGTGTTCTAAATTCAAACACCAAAATAGTGATTATAAGTGCTTTTTATTTACTGTTTTCAGTGAAAAAATAAGCTTTTCAGAAGGGGAATGGTATAAAAAGTATGTGTGCGCTTAAAGCAGCCTGTTATTTAACCCCTAAAACCTTTTTCGGTCCAACATACACGTTCCTATCACGAAATATAAAGAAAAGAGTTACATCCTGTTTAACGTATTAAGTTCTTACTAGCGATAGATCAAGATTATCTTACGTCTTACAAGACGGTATCAAAGAAGTTTAGCCGAAGGGCATATTTACTAGCAATCTATTTACTGAGGCTAGGTGAGCGATCGATTGGAAAACATTATATAAAATTCAGGGCATTATTCCGTCGAATCATACGAAGTCTTTTTATAACCCTTTGGAGAGATCTATATCGGCATTTTCTGAGGGATAAGGGTGAACAACACAAATAAAAGCTGCTTTGGAATATGTCATCATTATAGCAGCCATAAGACGTTCACTGCTAAAAAAATGCCTCCCCATAGATACCAGAGCGACCGATCTGCGGCCTGCACCCAACGGCTCCCAGCAATTTTACAAGTCGTCTTTCCATCTAGTATTGTACATCAGTACGTATGTTTGTTTGTATATGGGAAAACATCGAATGTTAGGTTATGTTTTTTAAAAATAATCGAAGCTAAATGTAATTCATTACTAATGTGTGTATTGTCTATGCTAATGATGTTCCTTACTAATACATATTATAAATTCGAAAATAACTCTGTCTACCAAATTTCGTCGGTCCAGCCGTTTAGTCGTGAAAACGTAACAGATAAAGTGTTACGTTTTCACGACTAAATGGCTCGACTGACGAAATTTGGTATATAGATAATTCTTTATACTTAACCCGATAAGTGCGAAACAGGGCTTGAAACACCCTGTCCGTGTCTCGTCTTTATAGCGGTAAGAAAAAACTTAAACGTCTCTGTCGTGCGGGAGGCATAACTTCCATCTGGTTCAGTGTAGGAAAGAGATAACTATATTTTTTTTATACAACTTATATGGCCAACGAGCATGCAGTCCACCAGATGTTACGAGTAAGTGGCTACTGCAGCCCATGGATATCCATATAGAATTCAAAACAAGCTATTATGTTGTCTTGATCTCTATGTGGATACGTTGCCGTACTAACGGACTTAGCTATTATGCCTATGTGCCAGTAATTACAGGAATACCATTACCATCTAACCGGAACACAGCAGTACAAGTACTGCTATTTGCGGCAGATAAAGGTAAGGCGGTGGTGCCCACTTCCTCGAACCCGTTCACAAACGCTCTACCACCAACTATACATATATCCGAGATGTGCTATTGATTCCTAGTTCTATGGTATACCAATCTTAATGCCGGGTTTCTTAGACCACGTACCGCACACAAAAAACCGTACACTTTGCCTTATTTGGCGCCAAAAAAAGGATTCCTCTTCATCCAAAGGTTGTCTGGAAGAGATCGTTTTGTTAGGCGATAAGACCGCCCATTATACTTACTTTTATTTGTTTATTTCTTTAAATCTGTTGTGTCTAGCTTGTAAGGTATAATAAAGAATTTTCATTAATTCATTCATGCATTCATTCATGTGATCTCCTACGGGCGGTGGGGTTTAATATGCCTCGTGCCGCCACACTCTCTGGTTTAGGACAAGGTTTAAAACGACCCGTAACGAAGTAATGGGAAGTACAGATAAATCTGTGCCGCTGGGAACGTGTTACAGACTATACGTGGTGGTACAATGGGCGGCCTTATCGCACATAGCGACAGCGATATATAGGTACATAGATTAAGATCGGGATTGAGACAGGGTAATTTTTATCTAACTGTGCAGAAGGAGGGTAATCTTTTATTGATAAACCACACGTGCAAAACCGCGAGCAGGTCAGCTAGTTTAAAATATAATTACTTTGATCTAGGTGTGTCATGGTTCTATCCTGATCATCCTAGGTAGTCTAAGAAGACCGTTAAAGTTTAGATAATAGCCCTAACAACCATATTGATCGTATAATATCCAGGGGGCCCTGATAGTCCCTCGTGTCCACGTTTGTGTCTATATTTGCGTGTTTCAATTAGATAAGTGATTTTTGATCGAGCGAAGCGAGATCTCCGAATCGACTTGGGCAAATCGGCGTTGTATGTATTTATGTGTGTATGTTTGTTTGTTTGTCCGTGGATAACTTTCGAAGCGTTTATCCGGTCATAATGAAAATTGATATATAGGTAGGTAGTGATGGCATAATTTTTGTGGCTTAATGATCTAAAAATGTAGGGGATTGTTGAGGTATTGGGGTTCAAGAGGAGTAAAACAAAAACGAAATGGGACTATCCAGTCAAATGGCATGTTTAATAAAAGGTATTTGTGAGTACATTTCGACCCCGTTTTTATTTTTGGTATGCATATAGCCTTAATGACACAAATATAGGCAAAAGTCTGAAATCCAGAATAACTGCAGTTTCTACCGCAAAAACAATTGCCATTATACATGAACTCCCGTTACCTGTAATTTGAATAAAACTGTAGGTCAAGTAAAGTGGTTAAAAATTTCGTGGCACTATTTTGAAAATCAAAGATTACGAATAATATTTTTTTGTAATATATTTTTTTATACTAGCAATATCTCAGTTCAGGGCGAACCACAACTGAAAATAATTTTAAATTTTTAGTTCCTTTCATACGTAACTTTTATAAGTCGATGGCTTGAAATAAACAATCTTATTTATAAAATTTTAGTATTTGTGCGAATCGGCGCCGCTTTGGAGAGTCCCAGTAGATGTCCAGGCTATGAATTATGATAACGTGTTATTTTATAAAGATCTACTTACATTATCCAACTCCTTCTGCAGGTCACAGACTGGCAGTTCCGGCATCATCCTCGTTATATTATTCACAGTCAACATCTGTCCTGCTTCTGGTAACGACATAACCGAGAACGAAGGACCAAACAGCTCAAGCAACGTCTCATTCCTTGCACTAAGACATTTGTCATATACCATCGTCGCTTTGAACCCGATGATAGAAAACACCACGATCCCAGCAAACATAGACGTTAAACAGTTGGTCATAGAGACCATGATCGCGTCTCGATAGCAGTTATTGTCCACGGGATTGTAAGATGAAAACGCGATCAATCCTCCAAACGCTAAGCCAAGCGAAAAGAAAATCTGCGTCCCAGCTTCCAACCATACAACAGGGTCGAGAATCGTGTGCCACTTCGGCGTGAACAAATGTACAAGTCCATCGCTCATTCCTTTCAAAGTGATCCCTCTGAAGAAGAAAATAACCAGGACGATGTAGGGGAAAGTCGCCGTTACGTACACCACCTTGCCGGATGACGCTATGCCTTTTATCATGCACATGTAGACGAGTATCCAAGCGATCACTAATGCTAATGCTATTTTGTAGTTGAAGTTTTGTGGCTGGTTCATGTCTTCGGATATTTGTAGGGTCGTGCGGTACCAGAAGTACTGGGTTGGGCCGCTTACCTGCAAAAATAGAAAATGTGCTTAGAATTTATTGTAATAGGTTCTATATTAAACTGGCGGCAAGCCGAAAGCAGTCAACGTTTTTGTATCAATCAAATTG
The DNA here is from genome assembly GCA_918857605.2 of Philereme vetulata. Lineage (NCBI taxonomy): Eukaryota > Metazoa > Arthropoda > Insecta > Lepidoptera > Geometridae > Philereme > Philereme vetulata. The sequence goes on from OU975444.1 coordinate 3,181,196, forward strand.
AGAAATTAGTAACTCTACCCATATTCGCAAAATTATTTGCGAACATGGACACAATTTGTACTTTACAATTGAAAGCTTACAAATAATGAGTGAATATTTTTTTACTATAAACTAGCTGACCCACCCTGGATTCGCACGGATTGTTATCACAATAAAGTATAGCCTAAAGCAGTAAAGGATAGTGCAGTTTGCTATTAATGAAATAATTTTCAAAATCTGTACAGTAGTTCCGGAGATTACCCAATATATTAAACTTACCTCCCTTAAATCCAATAAACAAATATTTAAAAAAATCGATATGACTCTAATCTAATTATTTGTTTAGTAGATCATTTAATTTTTTTAACTCAAACTTGAACCACCTTTTACCGCTAAAACTCTTCCAATTTTAGCATACAAAATTTCCTCAATGTTAATCTATAGTCTAAGGCGTTGATTCTCAAAATGTTCTAGGTGGACCCCCAGGGGTCCATGGAAAACTCGACGGGGATCTACGTTGGCTTGACAAAAAAAATGGGGGCTCACAAATCGTCCACGAAAATTTATCTGGCTTCTATAGTGAAGAACTAAAATGTTGGCTTGACTTTACCTATCAATGTAGTCAGATAATATTTTAGATGATGCTCAGTGACTGTTACTAGTAAAAACTTGCATATTCCATATTCAGTACAACGTGCCGACACTTGCAAAGCGAAAACTGTTAATTCGTGGTTGGAACTCAGCCGCAACGCAAATTTCCATAGTTAGATCTAATCTTCACATTTTTAGTTGATGGGAATATGGTAGAAATGTAGCTGCAGTGGGTCCACCGGAACCAGCAAAGTTTTGAAAGTGGTCTATGATAAAAAAAGTTTGGGAACCTCTGGTCTAAGGTATCATTAGGTATACCAAGTTTCATCAAAATTACATAAGATGCTAACTAATTGTATGATATGATTGCAGAATAATTATTCTAAATTATCTGAAATAAATGAATTTATATTATAAAAGCAATCTAGAAGTTTCAGCGTGATACGCTTGTAAAGGGACAGACAGACAGACAAACAAAAATTAAAATAAGACGTTTCGGTTGGATGTTATTGTCTATTAATATTTTCAAAATGTATTTAATGCCCAGTTATAGTTTTATTACGATGTATAGATAACATTTTGTTTTAAACGATATTAATAAACAATGTACAATCCGCTGTCATTCCACAGATGTAAAATTAAATGCAAAACCTGGCTTCAGTCACTAACGTACGATGATACCGAGAATATTTTGATCTCCCTACCTAGCAAAATTAACAACACGCGAACACGTATGCACTCACTCACTCACTTCTACACACACACCACTCAAACACACACCACACACATACTCACACACACGCAGTATTCAACTTAAAATCATAATCATATTTAGAATAAACATTTACTTGTATCGACTTGTTTAAAGCTGGAACGTTGTTCGGTTTGGTTTTGGAAGAGGGCGCTGACACTGCTTCTCAGTTTTTTTAACTTTTGCAGTTGTCAACATTTTCATTTGTCTATTGTACTTCGTTTATGTTCCAAATAAATCATTTTGAATTGAATTTTGAACGTAGACATCCAAGCTACATAATTAATAAATAGACACTTCAGAGGGTAGAGCATTGTGGTTTTCAAAGAACAAGGTTAATTCTAATTTACAACGTGTTACATAAACGTGGATAATCTAAGCCCTCTTACATAATTTAACTAAAGAAACCTAAACAATTACAAAAAATAATCGGTATCGTACAAAAGAAAACCAAAAAAAAATTAGACATAGTACTAATTACCATGAAAATGACCCGCGTGGGGCAAGCCGATTCGTGCGTACATACGTACTTACACAGATAACATATTGCTATGCTACTTGGATGGGTAATCGCTAGTTTTTTAAACTGAGCGCTTTTGTAGCTTGAGCGAATGAGCGTAGCTATTGTTTCGGCCCCGCACCTTCCGCCACACGCATCTAACCGACCAGAAAATAGGTGAGCGCGAAGCAGATGTGCTCGTCTGCTTCGCGCTCACCTATTTTCTGGTCACCCTCCCGTGCGAGAGCCGGCGGTACACTGTCGCCCGTCGCCCGCGCAACCACCTTTTAAGGGTACGCCCGAAAAAATTGAAAATAATTAATTGCCACGTGAAAGACCGTCGCAGCACAGCATCATATGTTCAACTTGAAGGTATAATCTTTGACCACATTTAGGTGAAAAAAAAAATTACAAAATTTTACGTCGTTTAGAGGTTGAATCAAATTGAAAGTGGAAAACAGCTACATTTTGTGTTTTTTTCTTATCTATACTACATATACTAATATTATAAAGAGGAAAGATTTGTATTTTTGTGTGTATGTTTGTAATGAATAAACTCAAAAACTACTTGTCCGATTTCAAAAATTCTTTCACCATTGGAAAGCTACATTCACCTTAAGTAACACAAGCTAAGTTTTACCCAACTGCGCAAAGGAGGGTAATGTTTTTATTGAAAACCTACGCGTGTGAAGCTGCGGATTAGTCAGTTAGTTAAATAAACAGGTAGAACTTTTTTGTATGTTCACTTTGCAGATAAAAGGTCAATGAATGACATATATTTTTTTGAGCACATATAACTGATTCCTCTCTGAGGAGAAAGCCTCCAAATAAGACCAATTAGCCTTAATAATCGTCAAGCCTTATCGGAGGTAAGTCCAGAGTGAACAGGTTCTTTTTAGGCAAGTGTGCTCTATCTTTGATCACCATCACTTACCATCAGGTGAGGTAGTGGTCAAGCTCTTGACTATCACACACAACGCATAAATTTGCAACGCTTGGGCATAATTGCGCCAAGTGTCAGTATCATAGAAACACCATTTAAAAAATCACATCGCATCTTTTGTTTCGGCGAACAATATTGCTTTGGGCTATCGATATTTTTTCTTCCAGTACCTAAAAAGATGATTAATTTTTCCTTATAAAAATCACGGCAATTTATCTCCGAAGCCCCATCTGGTTGGTTTATTATAAAAGAAAGATGAAAAAACTCCGTACTTTTTTGGGGTCGATTGAATACAATTTATTGTAAAGAATTTTACGTCACAGATTTTGTAAAGTTACGTTGGGTAATAAATGTTACGGTCTAGATAAGGGTTGGACGTCAGGACCTTGTGGGAACTTTGATAAGAGGGTCTCTACCTCAGATATTCTATTTTTAGGGTTCTGTAGTGAAACTCGGAATCCATGCCGGCCGCCTGTCCGACTAGCTACAACCGTTTTACTCGTTGACGCATCGTTTTGTTTTAGTGACGTCAAGTTATGGAGCGAGAAGAGTCTCGGCAAAAGTTATGTGATATTTTTTTTCTGTCAAAAACAGTGTTAATTTGCAAAAATCCCATTTAAAAAAATGTTAACTATTTTTTTTTTCATTGATATTTATCACTGTGATTCTAGATTACGAGATAGGAAATCTTGAATACTGGTATTAAAAAAAGTTATGACGTCAATAGTGTTTTTTTATATAAGTCCAACGCATTTACCCTATGATAACAAATTTTGAAAAATCTTACGTAAGATAAGGGTTGGCGGGAAAGGGTCGAACCAAATCTCGCGACATCTCACCAGGGGTTAAAAAATGGACAAAAACGCCTCGCGTAAATTATGTACGCCCCCTTAGTTATGAAATAAAAACTTGTTTAACTCACGCACCCCATCGTGCGAGGTATCGATGAAAAGGACTTGTAAAAGACTGTTAGGTTTTCTTAACACTTTTTTGATACAAGAGCTTATTTACGAAATATAAAGCTTCTGTGTTGCCATTTTCGTTTAAAACTTCTCCATCTTTTGGACCAATAAACATAAAAAATATTCCAAGCCGTTTATATGAAGATAGATATATAACTCTTTATTGAATTACCATACAAACAGAAATAATACAAAAATAAGTACTAGGCTAAAATAAATAAAGCAATACAATGGGCGGCCTTATCGCTGAAAGCGATCTCTTCCAGGCAACCTTTTATAATATTAGAATTTATTACTATTTAGAACATAAGAATTTTAAATCAAAACCAGCTTTATTTTAGGGAGCTATGTTTTTTTAGATATTAATATAACTAGTAGGATTTCTACTAGGACTCCTTATTAATATTTTAAATTCAAAAGTTATTCTGTTTTTTTATCTGTTTATTTAATACGATTTCACGACTAAACGACTGGACCTATTTAGATAAAATTTGGTATATACATAGATATATTATGACCGGGGTTGAGATATATGCTACTTTTTACTTGACTATGCAGAAGTAGGGTCATGCTTTTATTTGAGAAACGCGTGAGAAGCCATGGGCCGGTAAGCTAGTATTTTTTTAAGTATTTTCTCTTGAGATAAAAGATATCCTCCAAACATGACCGTCTATGGATTATATTTGTTTATGCCACTTAAATAATATTGCCACTTTCAACGTGGCAATGCGGCCAGCATTCTGAGCACGCTGCCCACTGCCAGCGGCTTGTTAGATTAGGGTTTTATATATATTTTAAGTTGTTATAAAATATTTTATGTTGTTATAAATTCATAAACTTAAATAAACGCTAATTATTAGGTGGGGGAAAAAGTTTTTTTGCATTTTTTAAGAAAATTCAAAACATTTTGTAATATAGTTTATTTACATTTAACTAAAGTATGTAGGTACCATTTTGTTCGATAACTTTTTGCCATCTTGTAGGAAGGGACATGATCCCATTGCTATAGAAATTTTAGGGCTTTTGAACAAAATACCGCGACAAGTAGTTTTGGCAGTCCTTTCGTGATGTTAACCTGACACTGCCTAAAGAATTCTGAAGAGACCGAAACAGGTGGAAATCTGAAGGTGCAAGGTCAGGACTATACGGCAGATGCATTAATACTCTAATTTTCTCTCTTTTTAATCTCTTAATTTTTGCTGAGTGGCTTAAGATGTGTGAGGTCTAGCGTTATCATGATGAAAAACCACACCCCTTCTGTTGATTAATTCCGGCCGCTTTCTCTCAACTTCTTGCTTTAATCTCATAAGTTGTTCGCAGTAGAGTTCAGAATCGATGGTCCTGCCTGGTGGTAACAGCTCATAATGAATAATGCCCTTCCAATCCCACCACACACACAGCATCACCTTGTTGCGGGTTAACCTGGGTTTCGCCACAGTCTGTGAAGCCTGACCGGCCTTTGACCACGACCTTTTTCGCACGTTCTTGTCGTACGTGATCCACTTTTCATTACCAGTTATCAGCTTCTTCAAAAATGATTCGGTTTCATTACGTCGTAATAAAGAATCACAAATACACAGTTCATTAGGTTTCTTTCAGTGAGCTCGTGGGGTACCCAAATATTGAGCTTTTTTGTGTACTCAGTTTTTTTTCAAATGCGTCAAAACTGTTTTGTGGTCAATTCCCAGGCTACGTCGTAACTACTGATATGCCGATCTTGCTCCACTTTTTCAAAAAAGGCATCAATTTTATCCGTAATAGGGCGACCAGAGCGACGTGCATCTTTGACATCAAAATTTCCGGATTGAAAACGCATAAACCAAATTTGTGCTACTTTCACAGACACTGCACTAGGTCCATAAACATCGCAAATTGTTTTCGCGGCTTGCGTTGCATTTTTACCTTTTTTGTAGTAAAATTTAAAAATGTATCGAATTTCTTCATTAGATTCACTCATCTTTACAGTACGAAAAACAAATAAAAATCACACATTTTCCTAATTTGAATTTGGAATTATCTTCTTTAAAATTTAAACTTTGAATGATACCAAAACTAGTCAGATACAAATAGTATAGCCAAAGAGATTTATATCATTGGTTTCAAATAATAATATTAACAAATATTTCTGGACATTTCACACAGCGCTATCTAGCCCCAAATTAAGCAGAACTTGTACTATGGGAACCAGATAACTGATAGAATATACTTTTTTTTAAATAAATACTTATAATATGTAGAGAAAAAACCTAAAATGCTAAAGTGAAACACTTGACTACGCAATTCTAAAACATAGTACTCTCAAAGTTGAGTTGAGAGTCGCAAATTCGCAACTTGAGAGCAGAGTAGTCCATAATTTTTTTTTATAAAGTAATTTATATTCCCCTTCAAACCCGTCTCAGATCTTTCAAGGTTAATGCCATGCAAACTTTCCATTGGTTCCCGAAATACCGTTGGCAGTTATATAACGGTATCGAGAAACATAATTTAATAAACATTTATTTGATGCACAAATTAAAAACATAAAACTTTTAAGAACAATCGTGGATGCATTTGAATTTATATGTACAGTTCCACTCATGGAACCAAAATGGAAATATCTATACTAATATTATAAAGAGGAAAGATTTGTTTGTTTGTTTGTATTGAATAGGCTCCGAAACTACAGGACCGATTAAAAAAAATCATTCCCTGTTGGGAAGCTGCACTATCCCCGGGTGACATAGGCTACTTTTTACCCAACTGTGCAGAAGGAGGTTAATGTTCTTATTGAAAAACTACTGCGTGCGAAGCTGCGGATTGGTCAGCTAGTCTGTGATAAACAGATTTCAACGTGGTATTGTTCGAAAGGTCTTATTCAAGATTATTTCCAGCCATTTGTTGTGGTAGAAATTATTATTCCAAGACAAAAGTTATGTTTAATTTGGTTAAAGTTGGCTTTTTTTAAATAAAAAGAATTAAAACACGTTTATTGGACACTATTATATTTCCCATGCAAGCATTACACTATAGATTATGTACGTATGTTTGTGTATATATTTATTTTATTTTGTTTATTGTAGGTATATTAGTGTCAATTTAGGTATACATATTTACTTATGTAGGTACCTATATTTTGTTATTTTCTTGTAAGTAATCAGCGCTCTCCTAAAATTTAGTTTTTGTTTTGTTAATGTACACCCCCCGCCATTATTGTAATATTACAAAAATCCTCTCAATCCAAAGGTTGTTTGAAATAAACCGCTTCTAAGCGATAATACCACCCATTGTACTTGTTGATTTGTAAATTTTTATTTTTATGTTTGTTTTTTGTGGTAAAGTGTTTTCATTCATTCATTCATTCATACACTTTTATGTACATCACGTGGTCTATTATGTACGACAGTAAATGAAAACACTGGTAGGGCTTATGTCTAGTATTGTTTTAAAATAAGTTTTTTCATAGACTTATTTTAATTATCAAACAAACTTAATATCAAGTCCTAAACTATCAATTAAACAGCCGGTATAAAATAGGTTAACAAATCATATTCATTCATCATGTAAGTAGGTAGGTACCTGTTAAGCCGACTAAGTGGCATGGTCGCATAGGCGCCACCGATTTGTGTTAAAAATTGTTTAAGTAGGTATTGGAAATGTGTCGATTATGAAACTGCTAAGGTGGATGTGCGGCGTCACCAGGCTCGATAAAATCCGTAACGAGAAGGTGCGAGGAAGCCTGGGCGTGCGCGACATCACTGACAAGATGCAGGAGAGTCGGCTGCGATGGTACACGTAAAGAGGAGGCCACCTGACTACGTAGGGAATTTGGCACTACAACTTTACATCCCTGGTCGAACATCTAGAGGTAGACCGATGTGATCAAATGTAGACAAGTATGAGAAGATGTAAATAAATGTTTCTGGTCAATAATCAAAGCAGAAACGGGTAAAACTCGTTCCAAGGAACGTATACAAGAAATATAATATGATGATAAAACACTGACTGAAAGTAGCGAAATTGCGCATCTATTTGTACATTTTTTTACCAATATACCACATGAGATAACAAAAACACTTAATATTTGTGCAAATGAGGCCATAAAATTGTTACAAGAAAATGTAGACCCCTGCTCTAATCTTTTTACATTTAGCAAGGTAAAAAGCAAAATACTTGTAAAGACCTTTAAATCACTGAAACTTAAAAGTTCTGAAGATTTATGCTGAATTTCAGTCAAATTAGTTAGTAATATTATCGAGATAATAGCTCCGTTTCTAGCGAGTATCTTCAATGAATGTATATACCTATATAAAAATGAATTTCCCGATCTCATGAAATCCAGCAGTGTTATGCCACCTTTTCAAAAGTGGCAATAATACGTTACTAAATAGCTTCAGACCAGTTTCTGTTTCAGACCTAATGACGTCATAATTGACTAAATACGTGCAATCCGTAGACATAAATGGTGTTTTCTCGGAAGCTCTGAGTGTATCGATAGGCGTTCCTCAGGGATCGATTCTGGGATCATTTCTTTTCCTCGCCTACATTAATAATCTCCCGTTTTTGATGAAAAAGCGTGCGAACATTATACTCTTTGCTGGTGATACTTCATTATTATTTACAGTTTATAGAAAATATCCTGACATTTTGAAAATTAATACTAACTTGACATTAATACATATAAATGGTTTAGCATTAACAATATAATGCTAAATGCTAGTAAAACTAAATGTATAAAATTCACATTGACTTATATTTTTTTATTTCCTGACATAATAATCAAAAATAATAATGTTGACATAACTCACAACACGAAATTTCTTGGACTTATACTAGATACCAAGCTTCAATGGTACTAAACATATATGGACATAATAACGTCTGAAATAAATTTTATTGAATTGAATTGAATGGGGCAATCACATTTCCTAACTATCAGCAAGACTCAGCTCAGCAGCATATGCAGTGAGAAAAATAAGAGACTGATCCGATGTTAAAATAACTAGACTGGTATACCATAGTTATTTTCATTCCATAATGTCCTATGGTATTTTATTATGGGGAAATGCTGCCGATGCGATTGGTATATTCATACTGCAAAAACGAGCTATACGAGCAATATACAGACTTAGACCGAGAGATTCTCTGAGAGAAATGTTTAAACAGATTGATCTAACTATGCCATCTCTTTACAATATATATGTCACGATTATGCATGCTAGGAAATCACTAAAAAAACTCACACTAAACAGTGATGTTCATAACTACAACACAAGAAACAAAGCTAAATTAGTACTGCCAAAGACGAGATTAACCAAAATAAAGAACTAATTCTATGTTAACTGTGTAAGCTTTTACAACATATTGCCTGAGTGTGTAACCAGTCTCAATGAAAAAACATTTAAAAATAAAGTGAAACAAATTCTCATAAAAAAAGCCTACTATAAAATTAACGATTTCATTGACGATAAAAAGTCATGGAGGAATATTAGTTTGTAAGTTATAGTGAATAAGAATTGCTTTGACATTGTTTTTCACTAGGCGTACGGTGTAGGTACACACGGGTACACATCAAGCTATCCTTTTCCAGTATAAGCTAACCTCGCATTGTGTAGGCTTTTCGTAGAATCAGAGCTCAGCTTATACTGGAAATGTATAGCTTGATGTGTAGCCGTGTGTACCTATTTATTTGTTTGTTGTGACATTCTTATTTATTATTGGTATTATTTTTTACGCTATTATTTTATTCTGACATTGTGCTTTGATTTTAATTAGTTATTAAATTATGAATTTAACCTTAGGTTTTAATAATAATTTGCTAAAATAGTATACCTAATGACGTTCATAAGTGTACCCAAGCATACAATGTAAATGTACCTAAATGAATAAATATATTTTGATTTGATTTTAGACCCAAGACAAGGTGGAGATATGTAATGTCAAAAGACATGAGAGAGTGCCACTTTTCTGATGACGACGTCGAGGATAGAGCGAAGTGGAGAAGAACGACCAGGAAAGCTAACCCACTATGTGGGATACATAGCTGGGAAGAGAGAGAGAGATTGGAAATGTGTCGATTACTGCAATGGATTCTGGATAACTGGATAAATTCAACCCACCTCTAAAATCTGTAAATACGATTCTGGATGTGGGTTTTAAAATAATGTCGTACTTAACAAAACAGTTTGCATATAACGTCACGCTACGAAAGTAACAGTCTCTCTGTTTGTTTCGTTATTATCGTATACTAAACGGCTTGCCCTATTTCGATGAAATTTGTTATCTAAATAGATTATGGACATGGCATAGACTAGGTACTTTTGTTCATAAACCACGCGTATAAAACCGTTGAATTTTCTAAACTACTAAACTAAATTAATAGAAATAAGAAAACTCATGAGACAGTTAAAATGGCAGTGGGCAGGACTCATTTGTAGAATGGAAAACGATAGGTGGACAAAACTGGTGACAGAGTAGATCCAGTGGCGTAGCGTAGTAGGGGCGACGGGGGCGGCCCGCCCCGGGCGGCACCTTTAGGGGGCGGCAAAATTTAACAACAAATAATAATAATATCTGATAAATATTTGAACTATTACATATTTATGTCACATAAGCAATGCCAGTTGTGAGAGAACTTGAAATTGATCAAAAACTATTTAAGATCAAAAATGAGTACTTTAAGGCTAACCAATCTGGCTATCTTGTCTATTGAGCAAGAGGTGTGTGATGCTATAGACATTGCTAGTGCAATAAAGAATCTGCTCTTTAAAAAAGTAAATGATTAAAGTTTTAGTTAAAGACAGAAGTTATTATTAGGTATAGTCTATTAAATTGAAATACCTAAATAAGAGGGTAACAAAATATTCTTCCGCCCCGGGCGGCAGATACCCACGCTACGCCACTGAGTAGATCCCACCCGTATTCGGGACTGGAGTAAGGCTTACGGTATCAAAGTGAACCCCACGAAAACCCAAGTGGTCATAGTAGGTAGCTCTCGTTCTCTATCAAAAATCGACTGGTCGACTCTCCCTAGCACAGAATTTAATGGTGTCACTGTTTTGCCTAGCAAACATGTCAAGAACTTGGGCATACTGATAGATAACTCCATGTCTCGGGGTCCGCAGTTGGATGCTGTGAGTCGGAAGATGTATGCATCTGCGGGCTCACTCAGACGACTGCGTAACTTCTTACCTACCGCAACCAAAATTGCGCTTGCACAATCTCTTCTTCTCCCTGCCCTTGATTATGCTGATGCCAGTTATCTTGACCTTACGGAGAACCAGCTTAACAAGCTTGAGCGACTTCAAAATTTCTGCATCAGATTTATTTTCGGTCTCCGGAAATTCGATCATATCTCTGAATTTCGTCTCAAACTCAAGTGGCTACCTATTCGTCTTCGTCGGAATGCTCATATCCTTTCCCTATTATACAACATCCTCCGAAATCCCTTAACCCCCTCCTATTTGAAGAAGCGATTTGAGTTCCTTCATTCCTCCAACCCCCGCCTACTCCGGTCGTCTGAAAATCTATTGCTCAAAACTCCAGTGCACAGTACTGACTTCTATGACAAATCCTTTACCGTCCGTGCAGTACATCTCTGGAACGCGTTACCAGTAACAATACGGCAAGCCCCATCCCTAGCCATATTTAAATCCAGGGTTAAAAGTTTGTATTTGTCAGAAACGTCGTAGTATCGCACAACTCATTTATATATGTAATCGCATTTATCAGCTTATCTTTATAAACCATATTGTTATATTAAGTATGTATAATAATATGTATTTATTATATATATAATATATATATAGTATGTATAATAATATGTATTTATTATATATATAATATAATAAATACATATTATTATACATACTTAATATAACAATATGGTTTATAAAGATAAGCTGATAAATGCGATTACATATATAAATGAGTTGTGCGATACTACGACGTTTCTGACAAATACAAACTTTTAACCCTGGATTTAAATATGGCTAGGGATGGGGCTTGCCGTATTGTTACTGGTAACGCGTTCCATATATATATATATATATATATATATATATATATATATATATATATATTTAATGTAAGTACATATATTCTATTTGTATTAGTATTTATTTATAAAATTTAGTATCTAGTTATATTTTTTATTTTGGTATTAGACGCACTCTCATAGTAAATAGTTTGGCCATAAATGTACACCCCCGACCATTATCTTTGTTATAACAAAATCCTCTCAAAAGACCAAAAAGGAGATGGAGAGATATTTTTACCCAACGATGTAGACCGGTATGGATGAGAACAGCGAGAGAGAGGGATGTATGGAGAGATTTAGGGGAGGCCTACGCCGTGGAGACGAATATTGCGGAAGAAATATATACATAAGACCAAAATAGTAATAGTATAATTAATTAGTATAATATGTATATAAAAGCGATTAAGTAGGTAATGTAAGAATACGCAGTAGAAATAAAGGCTTTTTTATTTATACCTAGTCAGGTCATAAATTCTGTCACATGTTTAATATAAAATAATTGAAACAAGTTTATTCATTACCAAAATGAACTTAACAAAACATACTCGTAGATTCTTATGACACTAAAGATTATTCAAAATGACCTCCGTGATTTTGAATACAGACCTTCAATCTGCGCGGCCAGTCGTCTATCGCAGCACGAACGAGGTCCATGTCAATATCGGCGGCTGCCTTAATCAAGGATGTCTTGAGTGACTCCAAATTGGGATGAGGCTTTGAGCACGCCTTTTCCTCCAAGTGCTGCCATATCTTGTAATCTAACGGATTCAAATCTGGACTGGAGGAGGGCCAGTCTTCGTACCGGATGAAGTCGATTTCACGCGCCGCCAGCCAGTCTTGTGTGCTCTTCGCTCTATGAGCTGGCGCCGAATCTTGTTGGAATACCCAGTGCCTGTTATTGATTATGGTATGAGAAACAGGTTCCACAAGATTCGTCAGGACTGTATTTTGATACACAACTGTATTCGTTTTTACTTCTTTCTCACAAAAATGTACCTCTTTTAAGCCCCAATAAGAAACTCCCAACCATACCATGAGCGAGGATGGAAAATGACCTCGTTGGACACGCGGAATACGGTTGCTCGCTTCTTCACTACTGTGTGCGTACACCTTATCATTTTTTTTGTTGTAGCTCCCTTCTACGGTAAAAACTTTATCATCCGAAAAAAGAATTTCCCGATATTTTTTTCCCGCGTACCGCTTCAACAAATCGCGGCATCTCTTCAGTCTCAGGTCCATTAGACGAGCATTCAAACGATGTCCTGTTTTTCTTCGATATGCCCGAAGCTCTATGTCTTCATTTAACACCCTTTTCACCGTGGTTCTGCTTAACCCCATCTGAAGGGCCAACAGTTTCTGCTTACGTTTGGGGTTTCTTTGAATTCGCGCCTTCACAGCTTTTATCACTGCTGGAGTCCTAACAGACCGAGGGCGACCACTTCTTGACCTGTCATCTACACTAGAGTCTTCATTGTATCGTTTGATGGTGCGATAAACGAATCTTTTGATTATATTCAAATTTTTCAGTATGTCAAAAATTTGAATTGGCGCGTAACCGCAACGATGCAACGCAATAACTGCAACACGGTCTTCTTTAAGCGTCCACTCCATATTTAAAAATGAGTAAAATTCTAAAAAGTATACATTTTTATTTTCATGAACAATTCGAAATTCGAATTCTATAAACTTTTTTGTGCCCAGCATTCTAAAAGAAAAGTTTTTACTGTGTGACAATACTTATGACCTGACTAGGTATTTTATTTATTTTATATAAAACCGTAGGCGGAAGCTAGTCACGTCCAATCCTGACTACTATGTTCACCTATGATACTATGTATTTATACTACTACGGTAGCAATCCATAGTTAATACCACACCATGCAAACTTTCTCCCTCGACAGGAATTGAACCCGCACCTTTACGTCTCAGTTGGTTCCTCGCCCACTACGTTTAAATCGTCCTAGTCGTTATATTAAAAATCCCAGATATCTTTGGGCCCTTCTGCTTTTTTATGGTTGTCATATGACGGTCCCCGCTATTCACGAAACCAGAGCATAAATAAAGAGCTCTTTGTAGGACCTTCATACCTCCCGCTCAAAATGTACTTACATAATGTTTTAATAGCTTTGAAATTTATTGAGAATTTGTCTGCCCTGCTAACGTGCGTAACTCCCTTAATGATGGTCTTCATTGATCGAGTAAAGCGAGATCTTCAAATGGGCAAATCGGCGTATGTACATATGTATGTATGTTTCTTTGTCGATAACTTTCGAAGCGTTGATCCGATCATCGTGAAATTTGGTATATATGTAGGTAGTGATGCGACAATCCTGGTGTGACTAAATAAGCTTGTGTGCTTGTGAACTGTGTGTTGAGATATTGGATTTCAAGAGGGGTAAAAATAAACAAAATGGGACTATCCGGTCAAGTGGCATGTGAATGAAAGGTCTCATCAGTACATTTCGACCCCGTTTTTATTTATAGCTTGAACCTTGTAGCTTTTAAATTATTAGCCATAATAAAAATTGAGCTTTGACGAAATTCACAGCGACCCCACAGTACTGAAATTTTGTAAGTCTGAAATCCAGAATAACTGCAACTTCTACCACAAAAAAGATAAACCAGCTTTACATAAACTCCCGTTACTTGTAATTTGAATGAAACTTTAGGTCAAGTAAGTTGCTTTTTTATTTCTATTTTGATGGTCAAAGATTACAAATAATATTTTTTTTTGTTTTCATTGGAGATCCGCGAGATATCAGTTCGGGGCAAACCTCTTGTTACTAAGTAATATTAATTATTCTGTGTCTATATATTTTTATGGTTCTGGACCAAATTTGTAAAAACCACAGATTAAGGTTTCCGCCTTTATTGTGCTACTTTGTCCGTCTGTCCGTCCGTCTGATTATCTCTGCAACTAATGCAGCTAATGACTTGAAATTTGGCATACGTTAAATATCTCTCTTTGATTGCTAAAGGGGCCAAACAAATGTTGGCTCCAATCAAAATATCAAATTAGCGTTACTAAGTAAAATGGGATATCATATAAAAGAGCTTATTTTATACCTAAGTTGCTCACTTTATTATAAAATAAACCGAGTTCTAGACGTCTATCCCCTCCCACTTTACAAATGTAAGAAAAAAATCACAGAATAGCTCTAATTTCTCTCATATGCAGAAACAGAGTAACTGTTGACCACCCTCAGGTAACAAATACGCATAACCCTTACACATGCATTCACACACACACATACACTCACAAACATGCACACACACACACACCCCTACAATCATGTACACTCAGTAGTCTAATCTAAACCTATAGTATCTCATTTTAGCTATCTATAAACGAACTTAAATGTTTCTTTTGCCATTGATACTTTTCAAAATGTTTTATTTTGTATTAAAATAGTAAGTCAGGAACAACAATTGTACTGGTTTAGGAGACGGGCGCTGACACTGCTACACAGTTTGCACTAAATTTTTGCAGCTGTCAACGTTCACTATTTGTTCTTGATTCCTGTGTTTTTGAACCAAATAAATATTTTGTTTTTTTTTTGGAATACATTTTAATCCCATTTATTAATATTTTTTATCTTATCTCTATCTAGAAGTTTGCAAGTCTAAACATCAGACATTAATATGATTGGTAATATTTCGTATTTTGTTCATATAATTTAATCAATAACATATATTATTGCATTTTTGTTTCTATTTAATTGTGTAATAATTATGGTAATGTATTTTATATTGTGTTAGTTGTCAAGTATGTAGATTTTAATCTATAATATAAAAATGAATCGCAAAATGTGTTGGTAAGCGCATAACTCAACAACGCCTGGACCAATTAGGCCAATTCTTTTTTTGTTGTATTTCTTATTATCAGGAGAAGGTTCTCATGTAAGAAAAAGTTAAGGAAATTGCGCGCAAAATTAGAAAATTAAAGAATACTTAACCACCATATAAAATTATTTATAATCTAACCTTAGCGCTTTTATAATGTAACCTTATGACGTGTGACATAGAATTGACAGAATGCGTGCTGCAAATATCGTCAAAGAGGATGTAAAAAAATGAATATCGTTTGAAACAGATGCTTCGGTAGGAGTTATCCCGAGATATATTGTCTATATCTAAAACTCGAGAACGGGTGGAGCGATTTGACTAATTTTGGTAATTAATTATTTGTGGAAGTCATTCATTTTCTCATACATAATGATGGCCGGGGACAACAATTGACAATTCTACCAGGGTGACTTATATTGACAGTCCGCGCTATACCTATGCATGTCAAGCCGATACGAAGTTCAGCGGGACCACTAGTCTGAAATAAATTATTTAATAACAGTTATAATTACATGTAAATAGTATGTTATTTCTTTAGGTATTATTTGCCCACCTAGGTACTTAGCTTCCACCTAAATAATATTTTAGGGTTCGTAGTCCCTCATAGTAGGAATCTTGTAAGTCCTAAATAATATCCGTAATCAGTTCAGCGAATGGAGATAACCATTTCATTAATTTTTCAAACAGTCGAGTAAAAAGATCTCCCTTCCTTCCAAGACCGGAAGCAATGGGAAACCGGAAATCGTCCAATGATTCTAACAACTCTTTGACATCGTCTTTGTTTAAGTGTCAGTCGCTCAACGACTCAGGAATTTAGGTTAATTAGGCTAAATGTGGAGTACCTATATAGGGTAATGATAATAGGTCTGACGTGTTGATAGGCATAATATGGTCCTGCAAGACTTGTTCAACCATTTCAAAAGCTGGGGTTTGATGACTGAAATGAGAATAAATAATGCTGGACATTTCACACAGCGCTATCTAGCTCTAAACTAAGCAAAGCTTGTACTATGGGAACCAGGTAACTGGTAGAATGTTTATAATTTTTTTTTGTAAATATATATGTATAGTATACAGAAAAACATCCAGACCCGGAACAAATATCTATAAATCATGCAAATATTTGTTTCGTGGCGGGAATTTAACCCTCAACCTTCTGCGTCTCAGCCGGCTAGTCGCCCACTGCGCCACGGAGGTTGTCACAGTTAATTTATAGTGGGTATCACTTAGTTACTAGAAATCATTGAGCGAAGGCCGCACAAGAACTGTCGCTCTGGAGATATAAAATGATGATGATGATGATGTGCGATGATGTCGCTAATATCTTATCTGTGGATGACGTTGTGGGTTGTACATTCACTATTTATTGTTCACACCATATTATCATGTAACTTACTACACAATGTATAACTGTTTGTCGTTCCTAAAATAATAAAATAAAATAATATATGATGATGACTTATGGCGGGTTCCTATATCCGTCGATAACCACCTACGACTCGTTTCTCCTTGAAAACCTGTCAAAAGCTTGACACTAGTTTGACACTTTTTCAAGGAGATACGAGGCGTAGTCGGTTACCGACGGTTATAGGAACCTGCCATTAGTTACTTGTACAATGTACCTACAGTCAGCGACATACAAGTAATTTCATTACCAATTTAAATGGTTATAATCCCAAATACACTGTACTTATCTAATTCCCTCATTATTAATAGTGAACCAGGTATGTACATAATTTAACTAGTTATTGAGCTAATTTAGCTACCTTTTTTTTTAATAATGCTTATAAAAAATTATAATACATATTTATCAGAACTCAGTAAGCACTTGAAATTAATAATCGTTACGATCTCGGAACATTCGAGAAATTCATAAAACTTTAATGATTATGAATAAAGAATGAGTATGAATAAATAAAATAGGTGGAAGGCCCCCCGCCTTTTCCCATCAGTGGGTAAATGTAGGCTAGGTAGTTTTTATAGTAAAATCCTGTAAAAATATATTTAAAACATCTACAATCACTCAGGATTATAGAAAATTGAAGATTTGTTAACAACAACAATGAGTGAAGTCAGGCTGTGGATGATGATGATAATGATAAAGACTTGTTATGAACCTGGATCTCTTGTATATTTTTAAGACATGAAACTGCGTAGTAGCCTCGAATTATCGAATTTTAGCGTCAATTTGTCAATTCAATTCATGTGTTTTTTCAAAATGAGTTTTTTATCTGACTTTGAGACATACCTGTCTGATGGCACAACTTTTCCAAACTTGAGGTACCTTGTCCAACAGAGCTACAGGCTGGCTGACTGTTTCTCAAATCAAGTCCGCCGGCGATGAACGAGAGGTGAGTAGAGCTAGAAACTTGAAACGAGTTGGCGAGCAGCGGAAAGCGAGTGTATAGTTCCTATAGTTGTCTCGCTGTACTATAAAGCGAGTGAACGAGTGCGGCGGGCGATACTCATCATCTCACGGCGTGTGTTCTGAACGCCAAGCAAGCATCGATGAACGAGTGTTGTAGTCACTTCGACAAAATAGGGGAGAGCGAGTTCTCGCCGGCATCGGCAGTGTGAACGGTCAGCGATCAACTAATAATATACGTGTCTCTTTTACGGCCACGGAATCTGTATCTTTTGTTCGTTTCTTGAGCGAGAAAATAGTTGATAGCTAACCGCTTACTCGCGGGCGGTGAGACAAGTGCCTTAGACTGGCTAACTTTTTCAAATAGAGTACCATTTGTACATAACATTTCATTTATTGCATTACAGTACTTATAGGAATAAAATGTAAAAACTATTTTTTTAAAAGGAAACTTTCACAAACACAAAGTGATTTATTTTAACAATCATTGCAAACAAATTAACTGTTCGTATATTAATTAAAAACCACGTGATCACTAGAACACGTAAACAAGTAACCACGTAAGCACGTAAAACACGTCCGCATAGCACCAAGTCTCGAATAAGTATGAGCGCGTGCCGTGTCTTCTTTCGCTCTGTGGGGGCAGCAGTACCGGGCTTTTTTGCCCTTTCCTGCGGAGTTCTTTCCGCCCCCCGTTTCTACGGGGGGGTCATCGGCTCGGCTCGCGGAGCCTCAGGTGACTTACTCACGCGTTGCTGGCCGCCCGATGGTCTCTCCGCAGGACGGAGTGATTTGCGGTAGGCTGCTTGACGCGGATCTAGGTTGGGTGGTAGGAGGGGTGGGGGTGGGGAGGGATGTCTACGTCTGAGTCTGTCGACGTATTCTGGTCGTTTTCTGTGACCAGTTCCCGCGAATATGGCTTACTCTTTGGGGGTCTATCTGTGAAAGGAGCTAGTTCTCGTAGGTGTGAGTAAGGTGAGCGCACGCGGTCTGCGCAGCGTCTTATATATTCTGTTGGTCTCGATCACTGTTATCAGCGCTGGAGTTGTCCAACAGTACAATATTATTTTGTTATTAGTACAGGTCTTATTTATACATATGTTAGGTATGTTGTAGTATGTAGCGCCCTAACGGGGCCCACGTACATAACATATTATATACATAGGCCTCGTTAGGGCGCTGCTTTCATTTTAATTATCTGATTGATTGCAGTTAAACAGTACATTTGTCAAATCAAATTAGATAGGTATTATTAATTATATTGACTACAAACAAAAAGAATGTAAAATAATTTGCAAATAATACAGGAGAAACAGTTTCCAACTAAGAAGTTGAACCAAGAAGTTTGTAATCAGGAATATTGTTGAAGCGGTTGCCGTTAGGGACATCAACGAAGCCTCCGTGTACGCTTCATTTGTACTGCCCAAGCTATATGCTCCACTACTGCGACTCATGCGCAATCCACAGCAAAGTAGTCCACAACAAGTCAAAGAAGGACAGACGCATCCGTACGCCTCCCAAGAGCAACTACCCAAGGGGTATGAACCGCATCGGACAGAATGTACAGAAGAAGTAACTCTCAGATTTCGCTCTCGTCGCTTCGACCAGACCCGGCCAGACGCCTAGAATGAATTTTCGGCGGCGGTAGCCCATGGACCCAGAGTCTCGACCCCAAATTGCTCAAATACGTAAGCTCCGTCGAGACTTCCATATTTTGGCTGATTGAGATATTCGGCTGAATTAGCCGCCACACCAGCCCCAACTGCTGTACCAGACAGATGAGATTGCGCAAGGGTATCGACGCACAAAAGGCCTACCCTTCTCCCAAGGTACAGGAGTAGTCTATACCGTCAGGCCACTTACCAACGTCACGTATCAGACCGTTCGGTTCGAGAACGGCTGGAACGTTGACGCTGAAGTATGTGACACCTACCTATATAGCTGTATCAACTTATATACCATGCGTCTAGCAAATAAATTAGGTACATTAAATTAAATGACTATATAATACATTCTAACTACTACAATATAACTATTTCTTGTTTTCTAATTCAAGGGCGGATCCAGCTTTGGTGCCAGGAGGGGTCACATAGTCGTGGTCAAGTCACAAGAAGTTATAATTTAATTTTTATAATCATACTAGCTGTTGCCCGCAACTTCGTACGCGTTACACTACTAAATGTCTACTAATTTATCACAACATTAGCTATATCACACTAATTTATGTGATGATGTTCAGTGAGGATGTTTGTTTATTTATTTATTTATTACTCAATTACGTCGTAACGGCTGAACCGATTTTAATTAAATTTGGAATATACGTGAATTTTAAGCTGCATTAACATAAATTGCTACTTTTTATCCCATAAATCAGAAAAAAAAATTGAAGCTACAATAAAAGTCCTGCAGTCCAATCCCTTTAAACTTATATTGTCGCAATGGTGAGCCATAAAAAAATGCTAGCGGCTGTGATACCAGCCCACTCTCTGTCTGCATGTTAGAAATAGGCGCAACGATGAGTCATAAAACAATCTTAGCTGTTACCAGCGGCTTCGCGCACGTTGTTCTATGGTGTAAAATACATACAGCTTATTTTAAGAGACTTTAGTGAGACTACTTAGAAAAAGCAGACTGCAAAACTTGGCGGTAGCTGTAAATTTGTTAACACTCATCATTGCGACCCTATTTATCTAAAAGAGGGTGGGCTAGAAGATGCTGCGCTCGCTCCAATTTGTTTGACTTTACATTTTAACCCTATCGTTAGATAGGTTATTGTTATTGTTGTGAGTTGGTTAGGGGACGCTGCAGTTTTTACAATGTATTATAGCTCATCATTGGGACTCTGGGGAGCGGAGACGCTGTGTGTGTAGACTGCTAACTGTTACCACTTATCATTGGGACTCTAGGGAGTAGGGATGCTGTTGACTACAAACTTTTATCACATATCATTGCCACACCATCAAATTTAAAGGCAATGGACTGCGGGACGCTGCGATAGTCGCAAATTTAGTAGCCCTACCTAACCTAACTTGTAGTGGGTTGAGTGGGGCCCGATGCATTTTTATAGACTATTTATCTTAATGAGGATGGCCTGGGGGATGGTGCGCTAGCTGATTTATTTTTATGACTAATAATTGCGATCCAATATATTTTGTAAAAATTGGGCTTGTGGATGCTGCGGTTGCCAATTTTTTATGACGTATCGTTGTGGTCCTATGTGAATTGCAGTTAGTTGGTTGGGGGTGACGCTGCGTAGCTGTAAATTTTTACTACTCATCATTGCGACCCTACTTAATCACTTAAATTTGGTACGTTCGTAGATTTTAACCTGAATTAACTTACTACTATTAACCTGCTACTTTTTACCCCATAAATCAGGTAAAAAAATTGCAGCTACATAAACGTCATCGTGCAGTCCACTCCCTTTACGTTTAATATTGTCGCAATGGTGAGCCGTACAAAAAGCTAGCCGTAGTGACACCAGCTCACCATGTTATATATAAGCGTAATGATGAGTCATAAAAAAATCTTAGCTGTTTCCAGCGTCTTTGCGCACGTTGTTCTATAGTATAAAACTACATACAGCTAATTTTAAGAGACTGTAGAGAGACTCTACCTAGAAAGAGCAGACTGAAAAACTCGGCTCTAGCTGAAAAAATAGTTTTGTCATTTATCATTGCAATCCTATTTATCTTAAAGAGGGTGGGCTGGGGATGCTGCGCTTGCTTCTTTTTTTGACCTATCATTTAGCCCTATCGTTAGATAGGTTATTGTTATTGTTGTGATTTGGTTAGGGGACGTTGCAGATTTTAAAATGTTTAATGGCTCATCATTGGGACTTTGTGGAGTGGGGCTGCTGTGTTGGCTGCAATCTTTTATCACCTATCATTGCGGCCCCATCAAACTTTAAGGCAATGGGCTGCGAGACGCTATCGTAGCTGCAAATTTTGTAGACCTAGAATATAATAGAATAGAAAACACTTTATCGTATACCACACTTAGATTAACAAATCTTTAAAACACTTAGAACTGTAGATTCGCGATAGTACAATTAGCGGTCTTATCGATAAAAGCGATCTCTTCCAGACAACCTTTCGACCTGGCCCTACCTAACTTGTAGTGGTTTGAGATGCGTTTTTTAATGACTTTTTATCTTAATGAGGGTGGCCTGGGGGATGCTGGGGAGTTGGGATGCTGTATTAGCTGAAAACTTCTATCTCTATCATTACGACCCTATCAAACTTAAAGGCAATGGGCTGCGGGACGCTGCGGTAGCTGAATATTTTATAGCCCTAAATAATTGGTAGTGGGTTGAGTGGGGCACGCATGCGTTTTTTATGCCTATTTATCAAAATGAATCAGCTAGCGCAGCCACCCGCGCTAGCTGATTTATTTTTGTGACTAATAATTGCGACCCAATTTATCTTACAAAGATTGGGCTGGTGGATTCTGCGATATCCGATTTTTTTGTGACTCATTGTCTGGCCCCATATGTCTTGTAGTTTGTTGTAGTAAGTTGGTTGGGGGTGACGCTACATAGCTGCAAATTTTAACTATTCATCATTGCGACTCTACTTATCTGAAAGAAGGTGGGCTCGGGGATTCTGCGGTAGCTGATAATTTTTTGACTTATCATTACTCTATTTATCTTAAAAATACCCCATTTTAGTTAAAGATCTGCTTTAGCTGGAAGACTGCGGTAACTGGTAAATGACTCAATTTTGCCGCTCTATCTAATTTAACGTAGTGGGCTGGGCGACGCTACGTTAGCTGCATTTGTAAATCTATCATTGTGATCCTATTTAACTTGAAGAGTATGGGCTCGGAAAAGCTGCGGTAGTTACAAATTTATTTTGACTTATCACTACGACACTAACAAACTTAAAGAAAGTGGATAGCTGAACGCTGCAGTAGCTGTTTTTTTATTTATCCTTGAGACCCTATTTAAAAACTTTTAACGAAGCATCCCCCAGTATACACTTGGGGATGTTGTGTTAAATTTTTTTTAATCACTAATCATTGCAACATTATAAATCTTAACATGATTGGGTTGGAGGATGCTGCGGTAGCTGGATTATTTTTTATGACTTATTGTTGCGGCCCTATGTGACTTGTAGTAAGTTGGTTGGAGGACGCTGTGGTAGCTGAAATTGTGTATAATTCATCACTGCGACCCTATTTTCATTCAAGAGTCTGCTGGCAGATGCTGCCGTAGCTGGATTTTTTTATAACTCATCATTGCGCCTATATCTACCATGCAGACAATACGATGGCTGGGGTCACTACGATGGCTGAATTTTGTATGGCTCACCATTGCATCAATATTAAATTTAAAGGGAGTGGACTGCAGGACGCTTAGGTAGCTGATTTTTTTTTTATGAATTTACATATTTATATGGATGTAGGAGAGATAATATATCTCTATTTCTACATATCTATATACTAACCACGGCCTAAAGATTATGAAAACTGATTTATGAGATTAACGTTAATTTAATAATTAATAAACTAATCTTTTCAAAGTTTGAACTCAATCCGTTCAATAGTTTTGTCGTGAAGGGGTAACAAACTAACGGCGATTTAGTCGTAATCTAAATCATCTCACTAATTTCGACCCTGACGTTACAGAGCCCAGTAGCATAATTGAATAGTGCATCCTCGTATCAAAAGAAAAGTTTCGGTTTCAAGTCCCGTCTAGGCTTGACAATTTTTGAGATGGTTTTAAAATCTTGCGGTAACAAAGACTAAAACCATTTTCCTATTGAAGCTTTGACACACCATTTTTATCCCATGGGATTTGATTTATGGAATAAAATGTAGCTTTCTTATGTGTTAATCTAAGTTATAATTTACGTATGTACATAACAAATATTATCAAAATTGGTTCAGCCGTACGACGCTATTGAGTAACAAACAAATAAACGAATATCCAAACTTTCACATTTATAATATTAGTGTGATGCACTCCTGGCTTTATGATCAGACTCTGGTAGTCATTATCAGACCATGGTATACGTTTACTGTCTTACATCTCAAACAAAGCATTTAAAAGAACCCAAACATGACCGTTCAACTCTTATTCATTAAGGAATTCAGTTAATCCCCTGTTAGCTCCATTATCCCTGATCCTCAAAATAAACATAAGAAACAACATAATAATTTAATTTTTGACGACATTTAAAACGATACCACACTCAAGTTTTTCATATAAGAGGTCTTATTTTGACCTTGAGTTCCTAAAAATATTTATAATTTATCAACTACTACAAAAACTAACTTTTACTACCTATTTCGAAATACTCTGAAATCTGGCTAAAAAGAAAAATGAGATTTAGTTGGCAAACAAAATGTTCCGGTGCCTTTTATCAGGAAAATTTCTGAAAGCTCTGAAATATCTATTTGTTTATGTTATTACAGGAATCTATATTTATAATATGATCGGTCTACTACTAACGGTCCCTGAAAAACGGACTATTTCTGTTTTATTACCCCTTGGGGTGCCAATGTCAAAAAATCCTTTCGTAGTCCACCCGCACACCCTACAAAGAACACAACCTCTATATTTCAAGACACTAAGATCAGCAGTTTAGGTTGTGCGTTGATTTTCAATTAGTATGTGAGTCCCGTAACGATTATTGAATGTATTGATGATGATATTCATGGTTAAGAGCAGTCTATTTCCCCGTCTTCAGACGCTTATAGTTAATTGTATTGTGAAACGTCTCGCAGAAACAATTTTATAGAATCCAAACACGATACATTTACTGTTATCCATTAAAGAGTTCTGTAGATTCCCTCCGGGCTCCATCATCAGACCCTGGTGGTCTTACCATGATAAAATGTTTAATTATTTACCAATAAAAAGCAATTATGCAAAGTTATACGTTCGTCAATGCAAATGACATTGTTTTAGAACAAACTACAACATCCCTTTTCAACCCTATGGAGTGATTTTCAGATAGAATTACTATCCATTGTTTCATGATGTACCTTGCTTAGTATTTATGTAAAGTTTTAAGTCTATTACCCCTAGAAATAATGTTTTTCCATACAAAGTTCAACACCCTTTTTCACCCGCCCAGGGCATGAATTTTGAAAAATAAAAAATACTATTTCTCTTATTTTTATTGAAGAATATGTTCGCCAAGTTTCAAGTTTATAAACTCAAGAACCACGGTTTTTCATACAACCGTAAAAACTCTTTTGATCCTCTTAGGGGATTAATTTCCAAAAATCCGTTCTTAGTGTTCACTTTCACACCACAAAGCACATACCATCCAAATTTCAAGTCTCTAGGACCAGCGCTGTGCGTTGTCTATATGTCAGTCTTATATATTAAATATACAAGCAAAAAAAAGTATTTTATAAATGTACTTCCATACTGTAACTACTTAAAAATACCTATATTTAAATTACAAAATCATTTTTCAAATCAAAATATTATATTAAATTAATTAAATATTGAATGTACTTACATAAAATCTATATTGTGACAAAAAAATACAAAAACATTATGTTTAATCGTTTTAATTAGTGGTCCACCTAGGTCCTGGACCCAGCCCAGGGGGGGGGGGTCATGACCCCCATGACCCTCCCCCTGGATCCGCCCTTGTTCTAATTAGGATTACTCAATATACACATATTGTCGCCAATCGGCCTATACCCAAGCCAAACACATCAATGTCAAGGAGGACTGGTAATCAAAGGGTGAAGTTGGAGTGAGAGTCGCTTTTTTTTCAGCGTACAAGGTGGTTGGTTTTTGGGAGAAATAAATGAGAAAATTCCACACATACTACAATCAACTTCCTTCCTACCTACTGTAACTTAACTTGCCTACTTTTATATTTGTTTTTGTAAAACCCAAGTATTTGTAATGGGAAAATAAACAATCGACTTATTTATTTATTTTTCAATAATTTCAGTACCTTAATTACCAAAACAGTTTTATTCTGGCTTAAGTATTTGATGTATTATAATGATTGATATTATTAACTGTTTTCATTAAATTCATGAAATTTTGTGTATAATTTAATTAATTTTATGTAAATGTCGAAATTGTCGAATGTCCATGTCGTGCCTGCCCCAGTTATGGTTGAGAACTCGGCTCTTAAAGTTGTCGACGCGTATGTATACGGACAAACAGTCCAATTAGGTAGGTCTAACATCGAGAAAGAGGTCAATCGTCGAATCCAACTCGGATGGGCAGCGTTTGGGAAACTTCGCAACGTCTTTTCATCCAACATACATCAGTGCCATAAGACGAAAGTCTTCAATCAGTGTGTGTTACCAGTGATGACATATGGAACCGAGACGTGGTCCTTCACTATTGGCCTTATGAATAAGCTCAGAGTCACTCAACGAGCTATGGAGAGGGCTATGCTCGGGGTTTCTCTACGGGATCGAATCAGAAATGAGGAGATACGTAGGAGAACGCAAGTCACCGACATAGCCCGACGGATTAGCACGTTGAAGTGGCAATAGGCAGGCCATATAGCGAGCAGAACAGATGGCCGATGGGGCCGGAAAGTTCTCGAATGGAGGCCACGGACCGGCAAGCGCAGCGCACGTCCACCTACAAGATGGGCAGACGACTTGGTAAGAACCGCAGGTCGGCGTTGGATGCAGGCCACTTCCAACCGCAGTTCCTGGAGATCAATGAGGGAGGCCTTTGTCCAGCAGTGGACGTCCTACGGCTGATATGATGATGTAACTGTAATTTGCACGCCGTTACTCGGTGAATCTGAAACCTACCTATACAATACCCTAAAGCCTATACCTATAGCTGTATCATGTTGTATACCATCGATAATTGAGATAATCTCTCAAAGCGAGCCTCCAAGAATGGTTGATAAATTAAATCCATTTGTAAGGGTTTTCAATCCCTTTAATTCTATCGAAGCTTTAATTATTCCCCCTGTAACTAAGTCAAGCCTATTGTGCTACCCCTTCAATAAAATTATTTTAATCCCCAACGCAAAAAGGGTGTTATAAGTATGAGGCCTTCCTCTGTCTGTCCGTTGCTGCACCGTAGTTTTTTTGAAGTGAAAACTTGTTTAGGCGCGTTGGGCATTTTTAAGATGGGAAAAAACCATTGAACTCGCGACACTGTTACCGTTACCGACACCTCTGTATATAATTTGATTTTTGAAGTAAAACTTCTTTACGCACGCTTGACTTGGGGAAGTGAAGGACCACGTCTTGGTTCCATATGTCATCACTGGTAACACACACTGATTGAAGATTTTCGTCTTAAGGCACTGAGGTATGTTGGACGAAAAGACGTTGCGAAGTTTCCCAAACACTGCCCATCCGAGTTGGATTCGACGATTGACCTCTTTCTCGAAATTGGACCTACCTAATTGGACTGCTTGTCCTAGGTATACATACGCGTCGATAACTTCAAGAGCCGAGTTCTCAACCATAACTGGGGCAGGCACGACATGGACATTCGACATAATTTTCGTCTTGTCCATGTTCATTTTAAGCCCTACCCGTTGGGAGACTCGATTGAGGCCTTCGAGCATCGTGCTGAGCTCTTCCATCGACTTTGCCATGACCACAATATCGTCGGCAAACCGAAGGTGAGTTATGTATTCGCCGTTAATATTGATGCCCAGTCTTTTCCATTCCAGAAGCTTGAAGGCATCTTCCAAAGCGGTCGTAAACAGTTTCGGAGAGATGACATCTCCCTGTCTTACGCCTCTTTTTAAGGGAATCGCCTTCGAGCTCTGTTCTTCTACTCGGACTGACATAGTGGCGTTTTTATACAAACACTTCAACATTTCGATGTACCGATAGTCAATACGGCATCGTTGGAGAGACTCAAGCACTGCCCATGTTTCGATCGAATCGAAGGCTTTCTCATAGTCCACAAACGCGAGACATAGCGGCAAGTTATACTCTTCGGTCTTCTGTACGACTTGCCGCAGCGTATGTATGTGGTATAATGAATATATAATGCTGGACATTTCACACAGTTCAATCTAGTCCCAAACTAAGCAAAGCTTGGTTTAAGGGATCCAGATAACTGATAGAATACACATACATAATATTATATTTTATTACATACATTTTAAATTTGCTATGCACTGACTAAGGCACCTAAGATTAGGCTTATTGTATCGCCGCTGGGGGACAAATGATTAAAATAAAATGAGATATAATGATATATCATAATAAGAAAAATGCATAAACCTGGAACATTTGTAGACCATGCAATCATTTGTCCCGCAGCGGCGATAAATTAAGGGGAGACCGGAGGGGAATCGCCCATACAACACGTACTACCAAGATCATTTCTAATTGGAGCATATTTCTACCTTAATAAGGTATTATTTTAATTTCTTAATCAGTGCATAGCAAATATAAAATGTATTCACTGAATTCAGTTTAATTTAATTTATTTGCTAAAACATGGTAGAATACATTGTAGTGTTATGTTTATGCAAGAAGCACATATATTTGCTTCGCGAGCATGCAAATCACAATCCTACTAATATATTACTTATAAACGCGAAAGTTTCTATGGATGTATGCGTGGATGTTTGTTACTCTTACACGTCGTAACGGCTTTACAAATTTCCATTAAATTTGGTACGTACATTAATTAATCCATTACCTGGATTAACACATAGCCTACTTTTTGTTTGACAAACCACGCGTGTGAATCCGCTGGCGGAAGCTAGTGTATTATAAAAAGACGACCGAATACATAATGCAACTACAAATTATGGGTATAGGTCACAAAAAACCACTAAAGTAGACGACTTTTAAAGGGCCACATTCTTCAGTTGAGAATAGGAAAAGGGTCAAAGAAATGTTTGCCTTTGAGTTATTTATGTGTTTAGTATGCTGTGTGTACTTAAAACCCGATGTCCACTGAAGCGTTTTTCATAAAGTACGTTTCATCTGAAATGTGTAGACGATTTCGTACAAGGAAAAGCTGGACAAAGACGCACTGAATTTGAAAATAGAAACAGATACCACTTTAATGAAATAACGATTATTTTAATTGTCTTTGATGCTTTATATAAAACATTATTTACATTGAAATTTCGTATTACACACCGGCTGAATTACTGGAATTGATATAAGTAATCTATTTATTATAATACGTTAAGAGAAAACCCCTTGTACCCCTTTTTGAGGTCATTGTTCGCACGATGGAGTGTAAAATTTGGCATAATTAAGGAGAAGCGAGAATGCTAAAAGAAACAAACAAAAAATAATTTGAATTACGGTCGAATTTCGACCACTGTGCAGTTTTAATCAATAACAACAATAGGTACTGTTCACACCTTTTCTGCAAAAATATTCATACATAGCTCAGTCGTAAAATTCCTTAATTGACTATTTTTAGAAGCGCTTTTATAAAGAACACGATTTGCATGTCTTCTTTAGAGACGCAGTATAGTTTCTTTGAGACTGCGGCTTTTCTGTTACTGAGAAATGAGGGTTGATCTTAAAATAAACTCTGTCAATATATGTAGGTAGTATAAAAATAACATAATCTAGGCAAGCGAAGCCCTCCGGCTACTCCGGCCGGAGTGATAATTTGCGCGCTGTGGCTGGCAAGGATTGGATGAGAAGAACTGAGGATCGGGCTCCATGGCGCACCCTGGGAGAGACCTACGTCCAGCAGTGGACTGCTATAGGTTGAGGATGATGATGAAAAATAATTTATATTATGCGTTATATATATTTTTATGTCAACCTATAATGTCCTACTTCTGGGCAAAGGTCTCCCCAAAGTCCTTCCATCTATCTCTATCCTGTGCGACACTCCACCACTCCTGCTCGAAGGCAACAAGATCGTCTCGCCAGCGCTTTCTTGGCCGACCCCGACCGCGCCTTCCATCAGGCCTCCAAGTTGTAGCTAGATTAACCCACCTATCGGGGTGCATTCTGCTAATGTGTCCCGCCCAATCCCATTTCAACCTACCTGTCTTTTCTCCAACATCGACAATGTCGTCAACGAAGGCAGCATGGTGTTTCTCACTCGATCAATCCATTTAAATCTGAGAACGCTGCGTTTCATTACCCTCTGGCAAATCTTGAGTTTGGACTTCTGTGACTCTGTCAGGGACCTGTCTGCGCACCGTAGGTTAGGATGGGCAAGATACACATGTCGATGAGCTGGCGCTTAAGTGTGAGAGGAAGATCACCATTCATATACTCCTTCATGGACCAGTAGCTTTTCCATGCGTTTTCGATACGACGATCGATCTCCATGTCTTGCCTGTTTTCGAAGCTTGCTAACTGGCCCTAGTGCAACCTTAAGAATTACCGTGCTCAGTTATTGGAGCATTTGTTGGAGTTCTTGAGATGTTATGGTAAAAAGGACAATATCGTCCTCAAAACGAAGGTTTGTCAGGTGTTTGCCATCGACGTTGATGCCCTTTGTTGCCCACGAGACTTCCAGCGTTTTAAATACCTCTTCGAGAGTGCTCGTGAATAGAATGGGAGACAGTGGATCACCCTGTTTTACGCCTTTATTAATGTTAAATTGTGGACCTGTGTTGTGGAATTTAATATCTACTATGCTATAAATCTCTATAAATGAGATGGATTAGGTCAATGTATGTTTACTCGATTTGTTGACTTTTAAGAGCCGAAAATATAGCTAAGTGTTTTACACTGTCTAAAGCCTTTGCATAATCGACGAATGCTATGTACACACGGCTACACATCAAGCTATACACTTCCAGTATTAGCTGACCTCTCATTCTACGAAAAGCCTACACAATACGAGGTCAGCTTATACTGGAAATGTATAGTTTGATGTGTAGCCGTGTGTACAGATGCTTATGCAACTCGTAATATTTTTCAATGACTTGGTTGAGCGTGTGCAGGTGGTCCGTGGTCGAGAAACTAGGTCGAAAACCGGCTTGTTCGGGTGGTTGGTGTATAACAAGTTTGCCTCCTATACGATTCTGAACGACTTTGATAAATGCCTTGCATAAATGTGACTCTAGGCTAGTGGGTCTATAAATGCCAATGCTGGTTTTATCCTCCTTCTTGTGAAGAATCCGTTCTGTCTGCAATATTGAATTAAATAGATTTGTAACGCGTGGGAGTAACGTGGTTGAACCTATTTTCAGAGTTTCTGTCGTCATACCATCCTCTTCATCTTCGTTATATTTTATTCCATTTACATAAATACTTACTTTAATTCAAGTTCCAACAAATATAATTTTAAAATAACTCTTTAATCAAAATATATTATGGCAATTCGACGTAGGTAATTTCAGAAAATTTGTTGTATTTTCACAAATAGTCATCCCTTTTTAGAGCCATGTTCTGGGATAGTACCTAGAATAGTTATTTTACCACTAGCATAAACCACGCAAAAACAAACCGTATTTCAGTGGATTTAATCATATTTTGCAATACAAACTTTCCAGCTTTGCTCGGCCCACGCAAAACGTGTCTTAACTACATAAATATTAAAATATTAGAGAGCATGCAAAAATAATCCGTATTGCTGTTGAACTAATGTTCATATTGCGTAGTATCGATACGTCCATACAATTTGCTTTCACCTATAAACGCTAAACAAATATTGTTGCTAGGGATTCTATTCAGCTTTCTCGTTATGAATGAAAACGGATATTGCGGGAATGCTATGGTCTTATTTCATCTATATATTAAACACACGTCTACGCGTCTATAATGTAATATAAATTAAGTAAGTACGTGTACTGTATTAATTCAAAACACACACATTTGGAATCGCAATTTACAGATTTTAGAGGTAGTTTACTAATTAGTAGCTTGAGGAGAGGGTGAGGCAAAGACGTGGGGACCCTTTCATATTATAACTAAATATATAAATAAAACCTCTGCTAAAATGGACAGAGCGCTTTCAAAAGCTTTTTAAATCGTTTAAAGGCCAATGTGAACGTTTTTATAACAAACTGATTGATAATTCTGGGGGTTCATTTAATGTATTTTATGGTTAGGTTTTATTCCTCGTTATCTTGACGTTGATGAAGTTCATTTTTAAGTTTTATCATAGTCTTCTTTTGTTGTGGCGTTTGGTCGGAGTAAATCTGGACACCTTCGACTTGTAAATTTGTTACTCAATCACGTCGTAACGGCGGAACCGATTTTGATGAAATTTAGTATGTACGTAGATCATAACCTGGATTAACACATAGGCTATTTTGTATCCCATAAATCATGTCCATGGGACAAAAATGTGGTGTCAAGTCAAATTGCAACAGCGAGTTTAGCTTTATTTCTAGGTTACCTACACATTTAGTAGTGAAACGCGTACGAAGTCGCGGGCAACCGCTAGTATTTATTAAATTGATTGAATTGAATTGTTATAGCAAATATTGTTGACTAAACACTTAATTATTTGGAACCAACCAATGTACAAGCAAACCAACATAATGCCTACATGTACAGAGGTCATGTTTAATGGATGAACCAGTTATTGATTTCGACGCACATTTGCTAAGAGGTCAAAGCTCGGAACTCGGCAGTCATTAAAGGCGGGTTTCTATAACCGTCGGTAACCAGCTACGACTCGTTTCTCCTTGAAAACCTGTCAACAGTTTGACACTAGTATGACACTTTTTCAAGGAGATACGAGGCGTAGTCGGTTACCGACGGATAAAGGAACCCGTCATTAGTCAATTGGCTCACGATCTGTAATCTTCGTTATGACTTATGATTAGGGTTGCCAACCCTACTATATAATATAGTGTCATACTATATTTAATTTAATTTATTTATTAAGGATTTCTAATGAGTAACACAGACTTACATTTAGATAAATTACAATAGAAGCGCTCCCTGTGCTCACTCTGTGAAGGCAACCACAGCCAACGCAGGTAAACATAATAATTTCATTAAAATAGTGTAATAAAATTTAACAATAATAATAGACATTTATAAGTTCAAGATAGTCACAGAAATTACTAAGAGATGGACATAATAGATACAAAATAATTTTAATACTTTTTTAAATAATAATATCAACAACATATTTAAATAATTTTGCAATATAAGAGCACTTACTATCAAAATACTATATTTCTAAAAAAAATATATAGTAAGCGAAACTACTATATTTCGCGTAAAGCGGAACGCAATCTTTTTTAAAAAACCGCTCCGTCCTAAAATTAGAAATTCCTGAGAAACTAAAAATAATTTTAACAATTTGTAGGAAATCAATCAAATGAATAAAATTGTAAACATTGTACTTTCTGACCAAAAATTTTCTACTAAATCAACTGTTGAAAAATGTCAAGAAGTTCTTCTCTGAAGAAGCCGGCGAACCCCAAGCGCAACTTCAATTCGGCCGCGTTAAAAACTTCGGCCTGAATATCGCTATCCCTGTTTAGTGACGAAGTTTAGCAACGCAGAGCGACAGTGATAGCAATAGAACGATTCTAAATTTAATTAGATTTTGACCGTGTTCTGTAATACCAAAGATGATGACTGAAAACTTGTTGTATTTTTCTCATTGTGATGTTATTCTGTAACTAGACGATATAATCTATGTTCCCATGACTAAGATACGTAAGATGTTGTTTTTAATACGAAACAATTAGGTTGAAAACAGGTCTTTTATGACGTAAAAACATGCAGAATGCGATGCGCTTCTATTTCATTTAAGTTAAGTATTTTGATCTAATATATGGTTGGGAAACTAGATAAGTACTATTCAAATTAAAATAATACCTTATTTAGGTAGAAATATGCTCCAATTAGAAATGATCTTGGTAGTACGTGTTGTATGGGCGATTCCCCTCCGGTATCCCCTTAAATAATTCAGACTTGCCTAAAATTTTAAAAATTGTATCAATTTTCTTCTTTCAATTCCTGCAACATCAGCATTCACAGAGCACAATTTTTTCATGAATACGAAATTGAGAGATGAGCGTAACAGGGCCAGTTTGAATTTAATCAAAGCAGTTTATCAACTGAAATTTTGACTGCCATCAAGCATATGAATGCTTTCTTAGAAAAAAAAAATTAATTATTAAGGCACAGAGCAGCAAAAAATATTCAGTTAAAAATAAATATTTTATCCATATACTATATTTTTTTCACATAATTTTAGAGGCAACAGCTTCTATATATTTATATGCTCTGATAGAGAAAAAGTTAGTAACCCTACTTATGATACACAAAACGATTACATGTATTTCGATTATAAAACATACGTATACATTACCTTTATAATGAATTTCTTATTTTTGTGTAGATTGTTATAATTAGTGTTAATGGTAAATCAACAAGTATAAATAAATAGAATTAAAGTTTTATTATATGATAAACTAGCTGACCAATCCGCAGCTTCGCGCGCGTCGTTTTTATATAAAAATATTACCCTCCTTCTGCGCAGTTGGGTAAAAAGTAGCCTATGTCACCCGGGGATAGTGTAGCTTCCCAACGGTGAAAGAATTTTTTAAATCAGTCCAGTAGTTTCGGAGCCTATTCAATGCAAACAAACAAAACTTTCCTCTTTATGTAATTATTTTTGTAGATATTAAAGAACATACTTTAATATTGTAGAACATACTTTTGTTCTATCATCAATAGTTTCCGCAGCGCATGCTACATAAGACGTTTTAGGGCACTTTTTTTACAGCTTCGGTTACGTTACTTAAGTTTTAGTAAGGATCCTTAATCTTTTCTAGCAATAAACGTAACCTATATCACTCAAGATGAATGTCGCTTTCCAATGGTGAAAAAATTATTGAAATAGGCACAGTAGTTTTTGAGTTTAGTCATTACAAACATACACACAAAAATACAAATCTTTCCTCTTTATAATATTAGTATAGAGTATAGACGGAGATGGAACAAGCTTATGGCTCACCTGATAATAAGTGGAAACTATCGCCTATAACAGAGAATTGCCTTACAGGTCACGCACCTTAGAAATGTGCCCTACAATGCACTGCCCCGTGTCCATCAATTTGAGGTAGATGTTAAGCCTACTTAGCTTGAAAAGCACTGTAGTGCCCAACTGATTAGTTAGACAATAAATTATTTATAGCATTTGATAATTCTTGCGCAGTAGTAAGCCAAAAAAGTTAGGAAAAGGCCATGTTTCCTTAATAATAAAACATATGTTTATATAAATATGATTAAATATATAGTATATGTAGTTTATATATACATACTTTTTTAGTTGATGATGGCCAAGCGCTTGACCCCTACCTCACCTGATGGTAAGTGATGGTGTGATCGAAGATGGAGAACGCTTGTCTAGAAAGAACCTATTCACTTTGGACTTACATGTTTATTGTAGGGGGTAATCCCAAAAACTACTGAACCGATTTTGAGTTTTTTTCTATACATATTATTTTACTCAGTTAAAAAGTAGTTTTAGTAAAAAATTACAAAGAGACATCACCTAAGTTGCTTACGTATAGTGTTGTCTACGTGCGGACAGGCCGCTGCGTCTGTAGAAGTAATAAGTAATTCAATCAGTTCGTTTCTATGGAGTGTCAGGGGCCTGGTAATATACTCGTAGTACTGATAGATATACAAAAGAAACTGTCGATAATTAAGTACCTGTTTATAAAGAAACAGTCAAACCTTTTAAAGACTGTTGCAAACGAACCTGACGAACTGCTGTATTGAACCGCTGAATGAATCAAAAAAGAATGCTAGTGAATAAATTTAACTTACCGCACATTCTGGTTCAGTAATATAAGACCCATTCGCCAAATACTTCTTAGGACACTCGGACCACGGCAGCTCAGCTTGGAAGCTCTGGGCGAAGTAGAACAAACACCACGCGATAATAGAGTTATAGTACAGAGCCACGTTGAAGGAAACCACCGCGGAGCTGATCCCTATCCCGCCCAAGTACGGAGAAACCTGGTGCCAAACCCCAATCGCACCTTTCCTCAACCTCTGCCCAATAGCTAGCTCCAAGTAGAATATCGGGATCCCCTCGATCGCAAGCATTACGAAGTACGGAATCAGAAACGCGCCACCACCATTTTTTTGTGCTAAGTAAGGAAATCTCCAAACATTGCCCAAGCCAACAGCGTACCCCACAGTTGCTAAGAGAAACGTCAATTTGCTGTCCCAAGATTCTCTTTCCACTCCTTCTGGTTTAACTCTTTCTTCAATGGAGCTTTCTTTACTCGGCGTGTCGGATTGCTTAGGGCTTGTGTCTTCAAATGCCTCGTTTGTGGCCCCGTACATTACGTGGGTTCTTTGAGTGGTCAATCCATTTTCCATTGTGACCAGTCGACCTCTAAGTTCCTTCATTTCCATGCGATCTATAGATCTCTGCGCGTAAAGATCCCGCGAACTTTGTCGTCTCATCAAATGTGCTGTGTTCGCCATTTTTGGAAATTTTCTAATCCAATTTTATGCACAAATTGCCTTTGCAGGAACCCTTTTCAACACAATGGATTTTTTAGCATGTTTTTTTTACAATATCTTTGTCAATGAATGGTGCTTTTGTGTGCGCTGAATACTATTTTAGTAGAATACTTGAGTGACGAAGAAAAATATAAAAACGAACCAAAAGTCAAATAATCTATTATTCCTCGTCGTGGCACATGATAAGGTATAAATACCACGTAAACGCTATTATGTCAGAGCCTAACTTCAGGAAAATCGATTTATTCACCATCATTTTTCTTCGAAAATCACTGTTTATGCTCAAAAATCGCTCTTTTATTGAACAAACTATATTTTAAACATCACTGGGGTATTTGAATGTCATTTTGGGGTATTTTTTGGGGGTTTTGGGGTCAAATGGTGGCGGGCTGGGTGGCGAGTTCCCACTGGCGGGAATTTTTGCGGAATGAAGCTGGCTCTATAGTACGGAGCATGCGCGCTGTGAGGCTTTCACGGATTTTTCAATGAGAAGGGATTGGGGTAGCATTTAAGAAATATTGAGTTATACGCGTGTATGTATTGTACCGTTTTCATTGTATTGACAGAGTAGAATAAGCTTCTTCAACTTTTGCATTGATTGGTTTTTGGGTTCAATAGAAATATGTATGTAAATTGCATTTGAAGTAACTAAAATAATAAATACACGTGGCCTGGATTGATTTGATTTGTTTACATATTAGCAGTTTATAAGACACTAGCTGACCCGCCCGTGGCTTCGCACGGGTGGTTTTTCAATAAAACATTACCCTCAGTTTTCGCAGTTGGCTAAAAAGTAGCTTATGTCCTTTCCCAGGATATAATCTATCTCCTTGCAAAATTTTATTACGATCCGTTCAGTCGTTTTGTCGTGTAAAGGTAACAAACTAACAAACAAACAGAATTATGTATGTATTTAACATATGAACCTTCTTCTTGAATTACTCTATCTATTGCTGAAAACTACATTAAAATCCGTTGAGCCGTTTAAAAGATCTAAGGTAACAGACAGCGGAAGCGACTTCATTTTATACTATGTAAAGATAATTCAAAAGACATTTTATATCTTTTCCGTTAGTATTTACATAACATTATCACCTCTTCGCATAGGTCTATCTTCATTACCCCCAATAATGGTCCAATCTAAAACCCGGTCCATCCAATATTTTCTCTAGGCCCATCCCCTATATTTCATTTACAATTTATAGCTACACTAATATAACAAAGAAGAAAGATTTGTATTTTTGTATGTTTGTAACGAATAAACTTCAAAATAAATTGAACTATTACCCTGAAAAATTCAAAAATTCTTTTACCATTAGAATGCTACATTATCCTTGAATAACATAGGCTATATTTATTACTAGAAAAAATTAGGGATCCCTACTAAAACTTCAATAATGTATCCACGATCTTCTTTCATCTGTATCGTTTTTCATCGCATGCGCTGCGGAAACTATAATAATAATATTACAAATTGGATTTCTGCGCAAAAGGAGGGTAATGTTTTTATTTAAAAGCTACGCGATCAAAACTGCCGATTAGTCAGCGAATATTTATCAATTATATAACAGTAAGAGGCAAGTCAAAACACAATACAATATAGAAAAACGTCAGAGTTAGAAAATAGTACTTAATAATGTTAATTAATTAAAAGATAAACGAAAATTTGCAAGGCGTTATCTCTCAAACTTATTACATCTACCCTTGAGGAAGTATTCCAAACTTTATCATCCAGCTGGAAAGATAAGGGCATTGTCGTCGGTAAAAAGAGATTGACTAATCTCTGATTTGCTGATGACATTGTCCTTTTCTCCACAACAGCAGCCGAGCTAAAGACGATGATCCAAAATCTGAGCAGAGCAAGCCTCGGGGTGGGACTTTCAATGAACACTACGAAAACGAAGGTGATGACGAACGGTACGTAAAGGAAAATAGAGGTTGAGGGTGTGGGGATTGAATATGTCCATGAGTACATATACTTGGGCCAGTTAGTTTCTTTTCAGGCGAGATAAGAACAAAAGATTGCGAGACGCACGAAAAATGCCTGGAACAGCTATTGGTCCATGAAAGACCCAATGAAAGGACCGCTTCCACGTTCTCTAAAGCGGAAACTCATGGACATGTGCATTCTCTCCATCCTCACCTATGGTGCGCAAACCTGGTCGCTAACAAATATGAGCCCTGTGCCGAAAAAGGAGAATGGCTCAGCATTATGCTGTGCAATACACTTATTGCTGAACGCTGGTTTTCAGCCATCAAACCTGCATTGACGTCACGGACGCCAGTTATAGTGCTTTATTTAGAAAAAAATAAAACGTAAAAATAATAATTTTTAGAAGATTAAAACAAACCCAACCAATTGTACTTACCTACCTAAGATGAGTATATATGCTAAGATGCTATATGTATAATATATTTCATTGTATTAGTAAAGAAATATTTGATTATTGCATCACTGGTGCAACCGAAAACCGACTCTAAGGTGACGAACCTTTTCATTACGTCGCTGTACTTTTGATTTAGTTACAATAAATGCTTTTTGATTTTGTTTTTAGTACCCTTCAAACCGAAACTCACCAAGTATTACTACTTCGCAGAAGACTTACGACGGTAGAACTTTCCCGGATGAACTCATTCACAATGCGCTCTACTAATCTCTCTACTACCTTCAGGTATTCAGTAATTTATTTCAAAATACCTTCTAGGCACTTACAAGATATCTTTTGGACAGAGCTTTTTATTAATGAATAGTCGTTAAACTTATCTCACTGAATTAATCTCTAGACGGGTTCCAGACGCGTTTATACAAGTAATTTACAAACTAAATTAAAAAAAGCCAATGTAATTTGTAAATGGAAATAAAACCGACCTAGTGCGAGTCGGACTCGAAGGGTTCCGTACCATTATCTATAAAAACGGCAAAAAATCACGTTTGTTGTATGGGAGCCCCCCTTTTACCTATATATTAATTTATTCTGTTTTTAGTATTTGCTGTTATAGTGGCAATAAAAATACATTATCTTTGAAAATTTCAACTGTGTAACTATCGCGGTTCATTAGATACAGCCTGATGATAAACGGACAGACTGACAGATTTTAAAAAAGATTTTAATTTGGTATACAGGGTGCTTATTCTTACTTAGATCAAACGGAAACTTATAATTTCGTTTAAGAAATATGGATACTAACTGAGATGAAAAAATCAAAATAACTCCTATTTCTACGTGTATAATCCGTCTATTATGTTAGATGACATAAAAGCTTGGGACTGAAATTGCTACTACTCGGTCAAACAAGGCACGGTGTAGCATAAGGCTACGCCGTAGCACTGTGCTACGTAGATTGGCGTAGCACTTAGTTACGCCGTAGCATCTTGTAGCGCTATCAAAGCGCAATGCTACGATAACTTCGATGAAACATGTGTCTATTTCAACTATTTATGCACATTTAGAATGGAATTTGTATTTTCTTATGTTGGTTTAATTTGTATTTGATACTTTCTCAGAAAACTACGCGATGATTGACGAATAAATATCAGACGTTTGTCTAGTAGAGATCGCTACTTAGCGGCAAGACCTCCATGTTGTGTCCTTAATGTAATGTTAAAACGGCAAATACTTTTTTAAAAAAGCCAAGAAAAAAATCCGAAAATCACATTTATTCATTGTGAAAATAGGTACAATCGTTAATAGAACATTAGAAAAATACTTTTACGGAACTGTGATTCAAAATGTAATTATATTGTGTGCTAATCCTAATCTTCTTCTTTTTTAATATATAAGAATCGTTGTCCTGACTGACTGACTGACATATAGACAACGCACAGCCCAAACCGCTGGTCCTAGAGACTTGAAATT
Organism: Philereme vetulata; assembly: GCA_918857605.2. Lineage (NCBI taxonomy): Eukaryota > Metazoa > Arthropoda > Insecta > Lepidoptera > Geometridae > Philereme > Philereme vetulata. The sequence continues at coordinate 3,221,366 of OU975444.1, forward strand.
TGGATGGTATGTTCTTTGTGGTGTGAAAGTGAACACTAAGAACGGATTTTTGGAAATTCGGGATGAATTTCCAAAAATCCGTTCTTAAGGGGATCAAAAGAGGTTTTTACAGTTGTATGAAAAACCGTGGTTCTTGGGTTTATAAAATTGAAACTTGGCGAACATATTCTTCAATAAAAATAAGAGAAATAGTATTTTTTTATTTTTCAAAATTCATCCCCTGGGCGGGTGAAAAAGGGCGTTGAACTTTGTATGGAAAAACATTATTTCTAGGGATAATAGACTTAAAACTTTACATAAATACTAAGCAAGGTACATCATGAAACAAAGGATAGCAATTCTATCTGAAAATCACTCCATAGGGTTGAAAAGGGATGTTGTAGTTTGTTCTAAAACAATGTCATTTGCATTGACGAACGTATAACTTTGCATAATTGCTTTTTATAGGTAAATAATGAAACATTTTATCATGGTAAGACCACCAGGGTCTGATGATGGAGCCCGGAGGGAATCTACAGTACTCTTTAATGGATAACAGTAAATGTATCGTGTTTGGATTCTATAAAATTGTTTCTGCGAGACGTTTCACGATACAATTAACTACCAGCGTCTGAAGACGGGGAAATAGACTGCTCTTAACCATCAATATCATCATCAATACATTAAATAATCGTTACGGGACTCACATACTAATTGAAAATCAACGCACAACCTAAACTGCTGATCTTAATGTCTTGAAATATAGAGGTTGTGTTCTTTGTAGGGTGTGCGGGTGGACTACGAAAGGACTTTTTGACATTGGCACCCCAAGGGGTAATAAAACAGAAATAGTCCGTTTTTCAGGGACCGTTAGTAGTAGACCGATCATATTATAAATATAGATTCCTGTAATAACATAAACAAATAGATATTTCAGAGCTTTCAGAAATTTTCCTGATAAAAGGCACAGGACCATTTTGTTTGCCAACTAAATCTCATTTTTCTTTTTAGCCAAATTTCAGAGTATTTCGAAATAGGTAGTAAAAGTTAGTTTATGTAGTAGTTGCTAAATTATAAATATTTTTAGGAACTCAAGGTCAAAATAAGACCTCTTATATGAAAAACTTGAGTGTGGTATCGTTTTAAATGTCGTCAAAAATTAAATTATTATGTTGTTTCTTATGTTTATTTTGAGGATCAGGGATAATGGAGCCAACAAGTGATTAACTGAATTCCGTAATTATTTGTTTGAGATGTAAGACAGTAAACGTATACCATGGTCTGATAATGACTACCAGGGTCTGATCATGAAGCCAGGAGTGCATCACACTAATATTATAAATGTGAAAGTTTGGATATTCGTTTATTTGTTTGTTACTCAATAGCGTCGTACGGCTGAACCAATTTTGATAAAATTTGTTATGTACGTAAATTATAACTTAGATTAACACATAAGCAAGCTACATTTTATTCCATAAATCAAATCCCATGGGATAAAAATGGTGTGTCAAAGTTTCTATAGGAAAATGGTTTTAGTCTTTGTTACCGCAAGATTTTAAAACCATCTCAAAAATTGTCAAGCCTAGACGGGACTTGAACCCGAAACTTTCCTTTTGATACGAGGATGCACTATTCAATTATGCTACTGGGCTCTGTAACGTCAGGGTCGAAATTAGTGAGATGATTTATATTACGACTAAATCGCCGTTAGTTTGTTACCCCTTCACGACAAAACTATTGAACGGATTGAGTTCAAACTTTGCAAAAGTTTAGTTTATTAATTATTAAATTAACGTTAATCTCATAAATCAGTTTTCATAATCTTTGGTGCACCTTTAGGCCGTGGTTAGTATATAGATATGTAGAAATAGAGATATATTATCTCTCCTAAATCCATATAAATAGGTAAATTCATAAAAAAAAATCTGCTTCTGCAGTCCACTCCCTTTAAATTTAATAGTGATGCAATGGTGAGCCATACAAAATTCAGCCATCGTAGTGACCCCGGCCATCGTATTGTCTGCATGGTAGATATAGGCGCAATGATGAGTTATAAAAAAACCAGCTACGGCAGCATCTGCCAGCACACTCTTAAATGAAAATAGGGTCACAGTGATGAATCATACACAATTTCAGCTACCGCAGCGTCCTCCAACCAACTTACTACAAGTCAGATAGGGCCGCAACAATAAGTGATAAAAAATAATCCAGCTACCGCAGCATCCTCCAACCCAATCATTTTAAGATTTATAATGTTGCAATAATTAGTCATTAAAAAAAAATTAACACAACATCCCCAAGTGTATACTGGGGGATGCTGCGTTAAAAATTTTTTAAATAGGGTCTCAAGGATAAATAAAAAAAACAGCTACTGCAGCGTTCAGCTATCCACTTTCTTTAAGTTTGTTAGTATCGCAGTGATAAGTCAAAATAAATTTGTAATTACCGCAGCTTTTCCGAGCCCATACTCTTCAAGTTAAATAGGATCACAATGATAGATTTAAAAATTCAGCTAACGTAGCGTCGCCCAGCCCACTACGTTAAATTAGATAGAGCGGCAAAATTGAGTCATTTACCAGTTACCGCAGTCTTCCAGCTAAAGCAGATCTTTAACTAAAATGGGGTATTTTTAAGATAATAGAGTAATGATAAGTCAAAAAATTATCAGCTACCGCAGAATCCCCGAGCCCACCTTCTTTCAGATAAGTAGAGTCGCAATGATGAATAGTTAAAATTTGCAGCTATGTAGCGTCACCCCCAACCAACTTACTACAACAAACTACAAGACATATGGGGCCAGACAATGAGTCACAAAAAAATCGGATATCTCAGAATCCACCAGCCCAATCTTTGTAAGATAAACCGGGTCGCAATTATTAGTCACAAAAATAAATCAGCTAGCGCGGGTGGCTGCGCTAGCTGATTCATTTTGATAAATAGGCATAAAAAATGGATGCGTGGGGCACGCATGCGTTTTTTATGCCTATTTATCAAAATCTCAACCCACTACCAATTATTTAGGGCTATAAAATATTCAGCTACCGCAGCGTCCCGCAGCCCATTGCCTTTAAGTTTGATATGGTCGTAATGATAGTGATATAAGTTTTCAGCTAATACAGCGTCTTAACTCCCCAGCATCCCCCAGGCCACCCTCATTAAGATAAAAAGTCATTAAAAAATGCATCTCAAACCACTACAAGTTAGGTAGGGCCAGGTCGAAAGGTTGTCTGGAAGAGATCGCTTTTATCGATAAAACCGCTAATTGTACTATCGCGAATCTATAGTTCTAAGTGTTTTAAAGATTTGTTAATCCAAGTGTGGTATACGTTAAAGCGTTTTCTATTCTATTATATTCTAGGTCTACAAAATTTGCAGCTACGATAGCGTCCCGCAACCCATTGCCTTAAAGTTTGATGGGGCCACAATGATAAGTGATAAAAGTTTGCAGCCAACACAGCATCCCCACTCCACAGAGTCCCAATGATGAGCCATAAAATATTTTACAAACTGCAGCGTCCCCTAACCAAATCATAACAATAACCTATCTAACGATAGGGCTAAATGATAGGTTAAAAAAAGAAGCAAGCGCAGCATCTCCAGCCCCCCCTTTTTAAGATAAATAGGGTTGCAATGATAAATGACAACATTTTTTTCAGCTAGAGCCGAGTTTTCAGTCGGCTCTTTCTAGGTAGAGTCTCTCTAGAGTCTCTTAAAGTTAGCTGTATGTATTTTTATACTATAGAACAACGTGCGCAAAGACGCTGGTAACAGCTAAGATTTTTTATGACTCATACTTGCGCCTATATATAACAGGGTGGGCTGGTGTCACTACGGCTAGCATTTTGTACGGCTCACCATTGCGACAATATTAAACGTAAAGGGAGTGGACTGCACGATGACGTTTATGTAGCTGCAAATTTTTTTCCTGATTTATGGGATAAAAAGTAGCAGGTTAATAGTAGTAAGTTAATTCAGGTTAAAATCTACGAACGTACCAAATTTATGTGATTATGTAGGGTCGCAATGATGAGTAGTAAAAATGTACAGCTACGCAGCGTCACCCCCAACCAACTAACTGTAATTCACATAGGACCACAACGATAAGTCTTAAAAAATTGGCTACCGCAGCATCCACAAGCCCAATCTTTACAAAATATATTGAATCGCAATTATTAGTCATAAAAATAAATCAGCTAGCGCACCATCCCCCAGGTCATCTTCATTAAGATAAATAATCTATAAAAAAATGCATCGGGCCCCACTCAACTCACTACAAGTTAGGTTAGGTAGGGCTACAAAATTTGCGACTACCGCAGCGTCCCGCAGCCCATTGCTTTTAAATTTGATGGTGTGGCAATGATATGTGATAAAAGTTTGCAGCCAACAGCGTCCCTACTCCCCAGAGTTCCAATGATAAGTGGTAAAAGTTAGTAGTCTACACACACAGCGTCACCGCTCCCCAGAGTCCCAATGATGAGCTATAAAACATTGTAAAAACTGCAGCGTCCCCTAACCAACTCACTACAATAACAATAACCTATCTAACGATAGGTATCTATAGGATCTAACGATTGGACTGCAGGACGTTTAATGTAGCTTCAATTTTTTTTTCTGATTTATGGGATAAAAAGTCGCAATCTATGTTAATCCAGCTTAAAATTTACGTATATTCCATATTAAATTAAAATCGGTTCAGCCGTTACGACGTAATTGAGTAATAAATAAACAAATAAACAAACATCCTCACTGAACATCATCACATAAATTAGTGTGATATACCTAATGTTGTGATAAATTAGTAAACATTTAGTAGTGTAACGCGTACGAAGTTGCGGGCAACAGCTAGTAAACCTATAAAACAAAGTCGGGCTAATTACACTATTTATAACTCAAGAACGGCTTGACAGATTTCTATGAAATTTGGTATATAAATAGATTATAGTAGGGATTAAAACATAGTCTACTTTTTACTCGACTGCGCAGAAGGAGGGTAATGTTTTTATGGACAAACCACGCGTGCGAAGCCGCGGCCGAGCTCAGCTAGTTAGTAAATAATTAATTTCCAGTCTGAATATTGGAACATTAGTTGGGCTTGCTGGAAAAATTATATTGCGTAGAATGAGAGGGAAAATCGATTGCGGGTGGACGTTGATTAATGAAGGTGGCCTCTGAAATTAGGGCTGGACCATACTTGCCTTAAATCTTTTTTTAGGGCATTTAATTTTTGCAGAACAGTATACTGTCAACACTACCAACGCATAAGCATTGCAATTCAGCGGGGTCATTGCCCTGAATAACCATTAATTTAACCGTATATAATCAGAACCTGAAAATTAAATAAATATACCTAAGCTTTTTACTAGAAAACAAAGCCTACAACTTTACTAACATTAAATAGGTATTGATCGCGTATTAACGTTTCTATTTTATACCGAATAAATAAAAATATACTATAATAATAAGAGATAAATATATATTCACGGATTACACAGGATATTCCTAAGTATGTTTACTGATCGTGAAAGTTTTAAAAATACTAAAGTAATTAATATTATGGTTCAAAGGTAGATAGGTACGGTTTGGCCCTTACACTTTGTGGCGCAAATATTCATGTAAGTGACGCCCAACAAGATGAATAAAAGCTCACAAGGACAGATTAATGATGAATCCTAACATACCTAAGTAGGTACTACTATTATAATTACTGAGTGCGTCAGAATATTAACTAATAATAATACAACCTTTCAGTTTTCCATGATTTCTTCCTTGAAACAAAAACTGGAAATAGACGTTTTGTAGAAATAGCTATAAATGTTTAGGTGTAAAATCACCTCTTTTTGGGACCACACACATATTTCAAAGTAGGTACCCTGTGCGAGTGCCTAAGAAGCTATTTATTTAGATATATATTCATTAACTGACCTGTGTACCAGCTATTCAACACCAAAAGCGAAAGCTGATTTCAGTAGAAATGGTAGAAACTCTTTGTCTTTTAGATGGCAGCCCCAAAATAAAGCTGTCAAACTCATCATCTCTCTCTCTCTTTCAATCTGTCTGTCGTCCAACAAATGTCAATCAAACAAAACGTAAATCGCAATCAGTCGTAAAGTGCATCAACTTTTAATTTTTATTCAAAAATCAACAAAATAATGCACGAACCATGTCGAATGGCACACAACAGATAACTTCCCGATAAAGTCTACCAGTAGTCTTCCGTCTGACGCCCTACAGGACGCGATGTATTGTTTACAATGGCTAATACCCGTGCTTCTGATACCGAAGCCTGTAAATCCCGCTCTGGTGAACACACACGTAATGTTCATGGTGTTATACCTCATAGGCTTCTTTCTAGAGAGGAAGCCATGTACCGTGTGCAGTGTCGTCTTTATAGCAGCTGTAATACTTATATGTTATAGCGGTATCGGTAACTGTTTGTTCTGGGCCAGTCAGTGTGAAGGAGAGAAATACGATACCTAACCGAGACTCGGTCTTCCGCAGCTCTTCCTCAAGTGCCAGTGTTCACAGGATATGGCAACAGTACTTGCCACAGTGCAATGTAATACAAAAACTTTTTTATTGAACTTTTTTATAAATAGTGAATTTTCATTTTTAGAATGGGACTGTTTTTAAGTATGTGCAGATATGTACTTATAACTCAGTTGTTTGTGTTGGTATATAAATTTTAATGTGATTATTTAACTGTGTACAGTTATTGTTAGTGGTTAATTACTGCATTGTAATACAGTGATATGGATTATTATGTTTTGTATTTTATCGACCCACCATCATTATATTTCTAGGTTAAACATGTAGCTGTATTGTTTTCCCAGTCCCAGACTTATTAATTTGTTTATTCCTGTTCGCTACCAATTTGGAGTTCCGTAGCCAGTTGTTCTTATGAGTACATTCACCATCTGAATATATCCAGCCTTCGGTTTTGCCTGGCTGATTAGTAACTGAACACAGTTACCACAGAATAAATGAAACTTGACATTCTATCATGAAGGTCTTACTTTTACTGTACTGTAACTATAACAAACTTAGGATACCTAAGACTGTAAACTAGTTTGAGCTAGACCTTTATATTTATACTCTTAACTTAGGTCTAATCGGTTACTTTGACTTGCCTAATAATAGACCCATTACTGTTAACAATCTTATTATCAGTGTTCTCTTGCTATTAGTGATGTTATAATCAATTACTTATTATAGAAACTAATGCATTTTATTTAATAACTAGCTGACTTGCCCTGACTTTGCAGTTTTTTATCAAAATAAAATATATCCTATAGCACTAAGGGATATATTTCCTTTAGTGAAAGAATTTTCATAATCACTAGTAGTTTCTGCATATCCCCACAACTACAAACTTTACCTCTATAATATTTAGAAATTAAATTAACTTAAAATCATATTAATAAATATGGTGGGGCATTCCTAGCACGTGGAGCCCAGCCGTTTGATGCCAATAGCATTATGTATATGACAGTACTCAGTCCTAGTGGAATCTCACCATAATGTTGAAACTATGATTATTTGAATGATTCTAGCATTTTAAGCTCAGAATGGTTTAAGAATAAATAACAATTCAGGTGAAGCACCACAACCATACAAAAATGTATTGGTGTGATCCTTTACAAATTACGAGTCAATTACTCATTGATTCATAACTCAGCAATTATTGCCTCTATTGTTCTTTTATTCAGTCCAAATTATTGTAAACTGAAATCACAGTAATGCAATAATAAAATAAGGCCAATGAAAAACGTTAGTTTATTCATATGTGTTTTTTCTTGGCCATCCTATTTACGGTCAGGCCAATTCTAAACCTAAATCTAGTCCATGGGCTCACACAACCCGGGGTCAATGCCTGTAACTGCCTCTATATACAAAGGAAACTTTACCGTAGTAATGTTTATGGTCCTTCAAAAAAGTAATTTGTAGTGAAAGGATTCCAGGCATAGGATTTTATTAAATAAAACATGGTAATTGAGATAACTTATTTATTTGTTTGCTGAATGTTTACAATTTCTTGTAAAAGATGGAATTTAGCCATAGTAGTATCTTTTAATTTTGACCTTAACCTAACACCTTCACTTAATCTGAAACAATAGAAAAAAAGGTTAATAAAATCATGATAGTTAAGGAGCTCCGAGGGAGGAGAGAAACATGTATACATACAAAAACTGCTAAACACTTAACCTTCATAAAGCTTCCCCAGTCTCATAAAATATTAGGAAGCAGTTTAACAGGTCAACCTAAACTGTAGTCATGAGATACATAAGTCTGAATTATTATTTACTCACTGGACAAATTGCCTAAACTATGAATGGATACTAATCTGTTTAACACTAGCGTACCTATAGTCTAAGAGGGAATCTTGAACTTTTACTGCAAGTAAATATTTAGGCAAACCTGATATAGAATCTGTAAACATATGGACTGTAGATTATCATAAATCTAGAAAATCTGATAAAACGCGGCATATTTTACCTAGATCAACAACATAACCTCAATTTTGAATATCAACTTTTTCATATTCGTTTTTATATATACAATCGTACACAAGAGGTCGGGCATGAGACTTACCGCCTATCTTAGTCTCCTAGCTTCACGCTCAGACTCGAGGAGGGTCAGGATGTCTCCATCACGCACGGGTCCCTTCACGTTCCTGATGATCTGACGGCTGGTCTCTCCGATGAACTCAACCTTGACCTGGGTACACTGTCCCTGGGAACCGGTACGGCCGAGGACCTTGACGACGCGAGCGAGTACGTTGGGCTTGTCCATTTTATATTATTTTGTCGAGAAATACTCGAAATGCACACGTGCAAAGATGCCGTCCGAAAACGAAAAGAAATTGACAGTTGTAGTGTTGTCCGCTACTGATCGACTATCCAGATTTTCTTTCGATTAATCGACTAAAATCATTCTGATTTTGACATATTGGGTATAACTGGTAGCACTGGATATCACTATGAGTTCTCCTTATATTTTAACGAGAAATTTTCCGAAATAAATTTAAAACATACAGAAAGAAACCGATTAGATTAAAAAATACAAATGACAAACACTTATATAGTTGAGCATAAATACTGCGCAGAACAATACTATTTTCATTACGGCAGAAGTAACAAAATAAAATCGAGCAAAATTTCCGCTTTTCTTGAACTTACCGGTCTTCGATTGGATCTCCAAATTCCAACTCTAGTGACAAAACATTCCACGTCAATCGAGTTGGAAAGAAAATTGGCATTTTGCCTCTGATTTCTTGAATGAGAGTTTGTTACAAAAGTGAATGGCCTAGTCAACTTTGATACTCACCGCCGTTTTATCAAATAAATACCAATTTATTTCCAATTATTCACCATGAAACTGATATATCTGGCGTTATTGGTCCTTCCAGCAGCTTTACTGTGCTTCGGAAATGGTAAGTTTTTTTATAAAACTAATTTTATTCGAACGTTGAGCAGCCTTCGTACGTGGCAGTATGTATTTTGAGATGTTCTATATAAAATCTCCTAACAAACCGTGCTCATTCGACGTAGAGTTCTTAATTACGTTTTGGTTATTCATACATATATAAATCAGTTCAATGCTTGCATACAAACTTGATAACGTAACCTCTGGGTTTTTAAGATGTAAGAAGTTCTTTTCGCAGCTTACAATTATTTATAATGTCAGTCAGTCGCATCCTATTTCCACTACTCAATACAAAATATTGTTGAAAATCGGGGTTTTTCCTGTATACTCATTTGGTCACAGCTGGTAATCTGTCTCTTGAAATATTTTTAATTAAGTCCTCAGAAACTAAACTTCTTTGTGCCTAAATAAAGAATAAAAATCAGTATTTACTGAACATATTGTCCACGACTTTAATTAAAGCTAGCTCAAGTATTAGGTACCTGAATAGTAATTTTATAGACTCGTAACATGTCTGAGTACTTTAATCAAACACTTCACTATGAGATACAATCAAGACAAATATCCCATTGTCATGTTATTAAACATACTGTAAATTTAACAGTGATAAAATAATTGCATGCCCTCTACTGCTTCATTATGTCAAAGCAAACCAATCTTTATTTATAATTATCATAAGATTCACTTTGAAACCTCTTTCTGGTGACATAGTTATGTTGTGGTTGTGCATGCAACAGTAGTCCATCATATCTCCATTAGATTTTTGTTTGTATATTTATTTTAAATCGAAACCGTCACCTATAACCTACCTCATTATTCACGCACCTTAGGAATGACTCTATGATACACTGCCTAACATCCATCAACCTAAGTCATATAGGTGCTAAGCCTCATGTCTCTAATTTCACCGGCACCCATACCCTTCAAACCAAAACAACAATGCTGCTTGGCAGAAATAGCCATAGTTGTAGTATTTCCATTTCAGAAAGAACTAGGTACTAAGAGTATAAAGATTAATAATTTTACTATTTGCTTGTTCCAGCTAATATTCTAGCAAGAGCAGAAGAAGATGAGCTGGATGATGTGGTGGATATTGAGGGAGAGGACAGCCAGGTGGTCGGAGACGATGCGCTCGGAGATGATGATGACTCCGCCGTGAAGAGCTCTCAGGATGTAGACACAACGATTCTGTTCACCAAGCCTATTTCCAGCCTGGGCGACAATACTTTTGGTAATCCCACTTAATAATATAAATGCGAAAGTTTGTATGTTTGTATTATGTCCAGTAAAACACCATATTTAGGTAAATAGGTTTATTGAGCTTGGTAGTAGAAACACGTAAAATCAGACTGACTTATATATTAGGTTGGGGAAAAAGTTTATTTGCATTTTTTAAGAAAATTCAAAACGTTTTTTAATATAGTTTATTTACATTTTACTAAAGTATGTAGGTACCATTTTAATCGATAACTTTTTGCCATCTTGTAGGTAGAGATATGATCCCATTGCTATAGAAATTTTGGGGCTTCTGATCAAAACACTGCGACAAGTAGTTTTGGAAGTCCTCTCGTGATGTTAACCTGACACTGCCTAAAGAATTCTGAAGAGACCGAAACAGGTGCAAATCTGAAGGTGCAAGATCAGGACTATACGGTGGATGCATTAACACCTCCCAGCCAAACTCTTAATTTTTGCTGAGTGGCTAAAGATGTGTCTAGCGTTATCATGATGAAAAACCACACCCCTTCTGTTGATTAATTCCGGCCGCTTTCTCTCAACTTCTTGCTTTAATCTCATCAGTTGTTTGCAGTAGAGTTCAGAATCGATGGTCCTGCCTGGTGGTAACAGCTCATAATGAATAATGCCCTTCCAATCCCACCACACACACAGCATCACCTTGTTGCGAGTTAACCCGGGTTTCGCCACAGTCTGTGAAGCCTGACCGGCCTTTGACCACGACCTTTTTCGCACGTTCTTGTCGTACGTGATCCACTTTTCATCACCAGTAATCAGCTTCTTCAAAAATGGTTCGGTTTCATTACGTCGTAATAAAGAATCACAAATGAGTACACGGTTCATTAAGTATCTTTCAGTGAGCTCGTGGGGTACCCAAATATCGAGCTTTTTTGTGTACCCAGTTTTTTTTCAAATGCGCCAAAACTGTTTTGTGGTCAATTCCCAGTTCTTCAGCTACGTCGTAACTACTGATATGCCGATCTTGCTCCACTTTTTCAAAAATGGCATCAATTTTATCCGTAATAGGGCGACCAGAGCGACGTGCATCTTTGACATCAAAATTTCCGGATTGAAAACGCTTAAACCAAATTTGTGCTACTCTCACAGACACTGCACTAGGTTCATAAACATCGCAAATTTTTTTCGCGGCTTGCGTTGCATTTTTACCTTATTTGTAGTAAAATTTTAAAATGTATCGAATTTCTTCATTAGATTCACTCATCTTTACAGTACGAAAAACAAATAAAAATCACACATTTTCCTGATTTGAATTTGGAATTATCTTTAAAATTTAAACTTTGAATGATACCAAAACCAGCCAGATACAAATAGCATAGCCAAAGAGATTTTATTACAAGTTCATACATACTATAATGCGAAAAGACTTTTTCCCAAACCTATTACAGCTACTCTTATTATTTGACACGAAGGTTTGATAAGTACCCACGTTCAGATACAAAACTTTGTTACTCAATCATGTAGTAATAGCTGAACTGATTTCGATAATATCAGATATATTACACACTAGGCGACATGCCCGCGGCTTTGCACGCGTGGTTTGTTAATAAAAAACATTACTGCAAACCATAATGTGGAAACCTTGCTTGAAGCTTGAAGCTTGTATGTAATATTTCCCTTCATTTCAGTCCATAGTTTAACAATTCAACAAATAATAATAAATTTAATCCATACCAATTTATTTATATTCTGGGTATTAAGATCTAAAAAATCTAATCAAAATTTAATAATTTCAGATCTGCAAGCCGGTTTCCCCGTTGAGTTCCTCGTTGGTTTTATGAACAAGGGATCCGAAGACTACATTGTAGAATCAATGGAGGCATCGTTCCGCTACCCCATGGACTACACCTATTACATCCAGAACTTCACAGCCCTGCCATTCAACAAGGAAGTCAAGCCGAAGCAAGAAGCTACGTTTGCTTACTCGTTCATTCCCAATGAAGCGTTCGCGGGAAGGCCTTTTGGTTTGAACATACAGCTGAACTACAGAGATGCCAGTGGAAACTTCTACCAGGTTAATATTACTTTATTTATCCCCGATGTGCCCTGTAAAGCTAAATGGCCATTTATTAAAAAAAATGGGTTATTTTTACATCTCCCAATCGAAGATGGCTTAGTGCCTGGTGAAAAGAGGCAGAAGATTCAGACTAGGACCTAAGTGCTGCTTCAACGAGGAAATTTTTTTTTGTCTGACTTACTATTTTAAAATGTCAGAAGGTGTCGGATCGGCCCGATATTTTGTCGGATTCGATTTCTAATCCAAAACACTATATTAAAACTATATCGGATTGATTACAAAGCTTGGATACCTTTCCGACACGGATTCAAAGTTTACAAACGCTTCTTCTTTCGTGTAGTAGCTTACAACGCATTTTAATTAACATTTTTCATTTTTGTACAAACACTATTTTGTAAACTTAAATAGCGTTCTCTGATTCAAAATCATCATTATCATCCAAAGTCACCCATTGTTGGGTATAGGCCTCCCCAAGTTTGTGCCATCCGCCACGATCCTGCGCTAGTCTCACCCACTGACGGCCCGCGACCTTTACGATGTCGTCCACCCATCTCGCTGCCGGACGTCGTACCTTTCTATACCCGCTCCTCGGCCACCATTCAGTCACAGTCCTGCTCCATCTGTCATCACCACGTCTAGCCAAATGTCCCGCCCGAGACCATTTGAGCTTCATAACTCGAATCCCAACGTCATGAACCTTCGTTCGTCTACGGACCTCGACGTTTGGAACTCGATCTAACAGTCTGATGCCGAGCATGGTACGCTCTATGGCTCTGTGCAACTCTTAACCTGTACATAGCCTCCTGCGCGAGCGTCCATGTCTCGGCACCGTAGGTCATGGTGGGCAGAACACATTGGTCGAATAAGCGGGTCTTCAGACACTGTGGAGGTTTAGGCGACTTAAGGATGTCGTCTAACTTGCCGAATGCAGCCCATCCCAATTGGATATATTAGAGATCTCCTACTGCCGATGCTCTTTACCAAACGATAAAATATGTCCAAGATAAACATACTGGTCGACTGTCTCCAGCCTCTCATTTTCCATTGTTGCAATGGGGTTTATGACGCCGGAGACATTCGAGAGCACCTTCGTCTTGGACATATTAATACACTCAAAGAAGCATCAAAAAGATGTTACAGCATTGCCTGGCGATCACTAAAGTTTTCTGCAAATAGTACGAGATCATCTGCGAATCTAGGATGAGACAAGTTGACACCATCCATGTTTATTCCACAATTTTCCCTTTCTAAGGTTCTTATAACATCTTCAAGGACAGCTGTAAAAATCTTTGGAGAAATGGTGTCCTGATTCAATATAGAATTGAAAAAAACTTTCGGACCGATCCGATAGCTTTCCGATGTTTTAAAATAGCCCCGTTGGCGTGTTTTAAGCAGGCGACTTGACGATTGACTGACCTCAAATGTTCATTAGATTGCTTGAGAATAAGACACACCAAAAACTTTCTCTTTAGAATGTAATGCATAAAGGTGCTTATTCGATTTAGCGTGATGCTTCATTCAGTACTTATAATGAATATGACACACGTTAAATAATCCACATCATCATAACAATCGCAGGGCGTACATTGCTGAACAGACGCCTCCTATAGATTTCCAGAGCGAACAAACAATCTTGTACGCCTGCACCTAAGTCAAAGTCAAAATCTTTTATTCATTAAAATCACAAGGATCACTTTGAAACGATAATTTTACTGCCTGCTCCTTCGCGACCAAGCCAGGAAAGAAAGGCAAGAAACAAGGCTGGTTGTTTTTTTTTTATTGATCCTTTTACAATACAGGAAATAAATTATTTCTAAATTGTAACATTTTGAACGAGTTGGAGCAATTTCAATCCCAAGCTTCTCTATCATCTAACTAAATAATCCGATATTTTATAGTAGGCTTTTTTATAAAGATTTTGTAATTGTCAATTTTTGTACATCACTTGGGAGTTTGTTATAAAAGCGAACACCTTGCCCTTTAAACGATTTACTAACTTTATGGAGTCTAGAAGTGGCAACAGCGAGTTTATCTTTATTTCTAGTATTAAAGTTATGATTATCGCTAGTTTTCTTAAACAAATTAATATTTTTGTGAACATACATCAGATTTTCATAGATGTATTGACAAGGTAATGTCATAATATTTACCCATTAGCACATGATTAAACACCGTCTTGAGTGGTTGGTGGAGAATCGTTCACTACTTGCTAATTCCCAATTTGGCTTTAGAAAGGGCATGAGTACCATGGACAGCCTTAGTCTCTTAACAGCAGACATCCACATCGCGTTCAAAGAAAAGAAATTTCTAGTTGCTGTATTTTTGGACATCGAATCAGCTTATGACAACGTTCTGCTTCCGGTTCTCAGGAGTAAGCTCGTTCAGCTGAGAATACCTGAGAAGCTGGTTCGTTTTATATGCAACCTGTTGATGGAAAGGTCTGTTGTTATTAAATCCCACCAAGGTCTCCTCCCTCCTAAGACGGTTTGGAAAGGACTACCTCAGGGTTCTGTCCTGAGCCCACTTCTTTACAGCCTCTACACCTATGACCTTGAGCAATCTGTGAATTCTTTTTGCGAGGTTTTACAATATGCTGACGATCTGTCACTTTATATTACATCCGTGTCAACAGAAGAGGCAAGTAACCAACTGAATTCTGCATTGTCCTACCTTAGCGACTGGTTACTTGATCACGGCTTATCTATTTCTGCTCCCAAAAGTAATGTTGTAATATTTTCCAGAAAAAGAATTTCCCCACCTATTCAATTATTCATTGACCAAGAGATTATCCCTCAATCTAATAGTGCAAAATTTCTAGGTGTTACATTGGACTCAAAAATGACGGGCGTCCCACATTTTGTTACGACCTCTCAAAAATGCGAAAAGAACATTAACATCCTTCGCTCCCTTTCGGGTGTCTGGTGGGGTTCTCATCCGTATTCTCAAAAGCTTCTATACAACGCCATAATTCGGAGTCATTTTGATTATGGAACATTTCTTATGAATCTTTGTAATAAATCTGGTTTAGACAAGTTAGACAAAATTCATTCAAAATGCTTACGTATAATTCTTGGAGCCATGAAGTCATCCCCCATCAATGCTATGCAGGTTGAGTGTGGTGAGCCTCCATTGTATTTGCGTAGACAGTTCCTATCTAATAGGTTCTTTTTCAAATTAGCACAAAACTGTAATCACCCACTTCTTCCAAAATTGTCTCGCCTGCTTAACTTATTTGATATTTACAATCCTGATAAAATCCCCTGTCTCCTCCGTAGTTTCAAACAATTTTCCCAACTTCCTAACCCAGTAATTCAGTTCCCAACTCATCCACTTTATCTCACTTCTTATGAAGCTTTAACATTTCAGCCTAATATCCTCCTGTCCTTTGGTATAGATAAGGAATCTTCCAATGCCCGAGAAAAATTTTATGAACACCTGGATTCTAAATTTAATGGGTGGCACTCCATCTTCACCGATGCTTCAAAACTATCTACAGACAGTGTCGTGGGAGCAGCTGTGTGGATTCCATTCACCAAAATCTCCCTTAGTTTTAAGTGTCCCTCCTCGACATCAGTGTTTTCTGGCGAAGCTGTTGCGCTTCTAGAAGCCATCTGTTTCATTAAATCCCACCAATTAAACAACTCTATTATATTTTCTGATTCTAAAAGCTGTCTGCAATCTATTATATCCAACCCTTTCCGTTCTGTATCTCGTTTCCCTATTATTCTTCAAATTAGGCAATCCCTTTTTGAATGTCACAATCTTGGGATAAACGTTGTGCTTTCCTGGATTCCAGGTCACTCTGGAATTCCGGGTAATGAGTCAGCTGACTCTTTCGCAAAAGATGCTGCTCAGACAGGTTCCCTTGAACATTTCAAATCCTTCTCACATGACTTATGCCTCCTTCCCAAATCACAACTGGAACAATCGTGGACTGAAGTTTGGAATCGTTCCAAAAAAGATAAGGGTAAACATTATGCAGATATCCAACCCGATATTCCCCGAACTCCTTGGTTTTTTAAATTCCGGAAGGCTAGTAAGACTACCACCTCCACAATTTGTCGTCTCCGACTTGGCCACTCGTGTACCCCTGTATTTTTGGCCAAACTTAGGATTAGGAACCACTCCCTATGTGAGTGTGGCCTGGACGAAGGAAACGTGGACCACATATTCTTCGAATGTCACAGATTGCGGCGTTCCCTCTATGAAATTCTTCCTCCTAAAATCCCTCGTCCTACCTCCTTTAAATGTTTATTAACCCTTACCTTCTCTCCTTTAATTAATTATATTTTATGTAAATTTATAAAGGATAACAACATTAGGTTGTAAATGTATGTATATATTACTTATTAGCTCACTAACCCACATTATCTATAATAGTACTAACAACTAATATTGTGCTGTTTTATATGTTGTGTTGTCTCTTTTCTATTAGAATTATCAAAGGTTTTTTCCAAATTTAGAATACCGGTCATATTCTTGACCTACATTAGCTCCTATTAAGTTTATGAAAATATCGCGACATCGACATTGGCGGAATTGTGACACTCCCTAGTCACAGATGCCACAACCAAGAACTGAACTGAACTGAAAATTCAATACTCAGTTGTAAATACTTAGCACAAATATTTACGTTATACGTAAACAAGACAACAGATAGGACAGATTTCGAAGCTTAGGTATTTCGCGCACAGAGGAGTGTGAGATTTGGCATAGTTTATAATATAAACTATGCCAAATCTCACACTCCTCTGTCGCCCGTCGTCCTCCATATAAACTTTATATGGAGGACGACGGGCGAATACTAAATATAAGCTAAAAAAAATCCATTTGAATTTCGTCCACTGGCAACTAAGTTTTATTGAAGTGAAAACTTCTTTAGGCGCGTTGAACATTTTTTGAGATGGGGAAAAAACCATTGAACTCGCGACACTGACTACTGACACTTACTGTTACTGACAAGACTGACACTTTATATTCTCTTTGATTACTGACACCTCTGTATATAAGTATCTGTAGTGTAGTCTACTTTTATTCAAGTTTTCACTTCTGTCGGCACTCCCGGAGTACCACTTTTTTTTAGCATACAAACTGTTTTTTATTGTACGACATTAACTTAATACACACATCTGGAATCGTATTAACTGATTTTAGACGTGAGCTTAATACGGTAGCTTGAATATTTATCCAGTAATTGATACAATTCCAATAAACAATTTATAACGTAAATCGGAGATGCCTTTGCGCCGATGCCGCTTAGTCAGTTTAACAGGTACCTTCTTACATGACGAATGAATATGATTTGTTTACGTATTTTATACAGGCTGTTACATTGATATTTTAGGACTTGACTAAGGTTGTTTAAAAATAAAAAATTTCTATGGTAATGAATTTGATAATAACCTGTTTTACAACAATACTAGCCATTATCCCTACCCGTGTTTTCATTTAATGTCATACATAACATAACACATATATAAAAATAACTATTAAAATCTAATGAACACTAACTAATCCAAAACGTGTTAAACGTCTAACGTTCTGCAGATGCTGAGTTAAGACCTTCTTGCAACCAATTTGTGTACCTAGCTTTAAGTTTTATGTCGTTTTATATATATGTAGTGTATATACTGTAATATTTTAGTAGTTTTTATGTGTTGCAAATAAAAGATTTGATTTATAACAGGAGGCCGTCTACAACCAGACATTGAACATTGTTGAAGTGTCGGAGGGACTGGACGGAGAGACGTTCTTCCTGTACGTGTTCCTCGGGGCCGCGTGCGTGCTGGCGCTGGTGCTGGGCCAGCAGGGCCTGTCCTCGCTCGCCAGGCGCCGCAGCCCGAGGGCAGCTGCTGCTAGGCCTTTGGAGACCGGAACGGCTAACAATGTTGACTACGAATGGCTGCCTAAGGAAGTCGTTAACCAGCTCAGTAAGTATTCATCGCTTCACTATGACGTCGTAAAATCGCCGCTGCAGATACCTCTTGGTAGTCTACTAATTTCACTGACCGCCGTTGCTGTGACAACACCATTGATAATTTGGCATCTTAGGGCAGGAACAACAATCATAATATTTAAATAATGGTATGCCTCCATTATCGTTTTTCTTATGAATTAGCAGAATTTAGTCCCAGGTTCTTTGCTAGCTCCATCTTCGACTGGTGTGATCGCTTACTCTCCTGTAACATGTTCAGTTCTTGTTTGAGGATACTGCGTCAAGGGAGTGTCACAAGTCTTCCAATGTCAAAGTCAACTTATTATAGGAGACTAGCTTCCGCATAGCATATATGTTAATCCAGGTTATAATCTACCTATATACCAAATTTCATCGAAATCGGTTCAGCCGTTACGACGTGATTGAGTATTATACAAATAAACTTTTGCATATATAATATAAGTGTGTTAGTACATCAAGAATATGACCGTTATACTAAATTTTGAAACGTTAATGATAATTTTAAAACAAAATAGACAACATCTATACTATTATTATAAAGAGGAAAGATTTGTTTGTTTGTTTGTATTGAATAGGTACCGAAACTACTAGACCGATTTAAAAAATTCTTTCACTGTTGGGAAGTTACACTATCCCCAGGTGACATAGGTTACTATTTACCCAACTGCGCAGGAGAGTAATGTTTTTATTAAAAAACTACGCGTGCGAAGCTGCAGATTTGTCAGCTAGTAACATATAAAACAGCAGTTGCTAACGTACATAATAATGAAGGATTAAATATCAAAAAAATATTTTATTTAATGTGTGTTTATCTTTTTTTTACAGAAAAATCTCCTAAGTCTCCCAAACAGTCCCCACGCTTGAGGAAAGCGAAGAGATCCGCGGGCGACGACTAAACTAGTTGTACAGTGGACACTAAAACTAAAATAGTTGGCACAATCATCGTGCGTGTGAATGCGGCGCTGATCGGCTTAAATATGCACAGAGCCTTTGCTAAATAATATTAGAAACCATAAATTTAAATATAAAAAAAAAATGCTGATCAGGTGACCTGATCTTCATAACACATAGCTAAGAACTACAGCAGTTAAACTAGCCTTTCTATTATAAAAAACTGCGTCAAAATCGGTCCATCCATTTAGAAACTGCGATGCCACAGACAGAACCCTCTTGTTGAGTCGACGGTTAAAAATAAATCTGCATTGATGTATGGCATTTCCGACCGTTGCTCAATTCTGTTATAACACTAAATAAGTGGTAGAATAAACAGCCTGCTCTTTGCCTTATCATTCTTTCTGTTGTGTCTAAGTAGTTATAGTGACATTTTCTGTGCATATTTTAGTTGTTTTCGAAGCAGACTGTGTAGTTGATAAGTGTGTTGTGAATTAAATTATGGAACAAACAGTGGAGAGCTTTGTAACAACGTGAGCGATGAGAATTTATTTAATAAAATGTTATGTAAATTTTTTATGGATGTATTTATTTTTCAAACTTCACGAAAGTTCATAATTATTGATTAAAACGGGTATTTATCGCGTTAAATCAATATGAATAAATACCCGTTTTCATCTATAATTAAATTTATTTTTTATTGAATCCTTTTATTACTTTTATAGAAGTATTAATGCCGAGCTGGCAACATTATTAGAGGTACGCAAAATAGGAAGACCTGCAAGGCTATTGTGTGCTATGGCCTTCATAATCACTTCACTTGTGATAAAGCCTTCATTGTTACTTGTGGCTTTAACCGTCTAGTCTTGAGATGCAGGAGGTTGGGTTCGATTCCCACCACGGAATTTTTTTTCGCATGAACTACAGAATTTTTTTCTTAAATCAAATACTATATACGAGCACTACTGGTTTTACTATATACGACATTAATAAAAAACACGGGTAGGGGTAATGGCTAGTATTGTTGTATAATAGGTTTTTTCACTACCATAGAATTTTTTTACAACAAATCAAGTCCTAAAATATCAATGAAACAGCCTGTATAAAATAGGCAAACAAATCATATTTATTCATTAAACCCCTCGGCTACACTATGCTCCTGCTAATGCTACTCGCCTTGCCGCGATTAATGCCATAGGTGGCTAAACATCCCTCCTCGCGCGAGTACTCGCTCCTTAGAGAAATAATATACTTACTATGGTAATAAGTTCCTACCTACTCGTCACTTTCATGGCTAGAATTAACATACCTAGATGTACCTTTTGTTCATTTCCTGTTTTGTTTACTAATTAAATAAAACTCTGTAGTGTTTAAACTTTCTGTGTAATGTAATGCAGACATAGGCAGAATTCTAGGCAAATTACAAGACACTAGCACCGCAACTTATGATGTCTGACTGTTTGGTTTTAGAGCTGGCCTTGCTCTCTAATTGATAAGACTACATTTGCCGTTCAAAAAGAATAATTATAAATCACTTATTTTAAGTTATCAAACTTCTGATAACATTTAAGTGCAAACTTAGGCTCAATTCACATTTGTGTTACTTCTGTTGCTTGACAAGCGCTAATTCCCCTAACGATATTGCCATAACATTATTTGCCTATTTGAATTATAAGACGCTTCGGACCCTGTCAATCTCGAGGATTCGACGATTCTTATACTTAACACTTTAATTATCTGATCCATCCAGTAGTTTGGGTGCTACGAGGAAATAAATATTCATTCGAAAAAGATGGCGCAGAATTACAGATTTGGGCAGAAGTATCGACTCGCGCGCGCCTCCTCATAAGGCCTATAGTGAGAGCCCACGTATATGTGTCTTAATAATATATCATCACTCGCAACATATACTAATAAAAGACTTTTGTCTTCAGACACTGAGGTATTTTGGACGAGAAGAGGTGACGTAGTTCCCCGAACGCTGCCCAGACGACTTGGATTCGTTGACTATCTACGTCTTTCTCAAAGTTGGAACTGTTTGTCCTAAGTCGTCAACAAGTTCAAGATTAGAGCTCCCAACAAATACCGAGGTGGGTGCCACGAAGACATTCGACATGATTTTCGTCCTGCTATATTCAAGGCACACCTGTTAAGAAACTTTATCAAGATCATCGAGCCTAGCGATTCTGATATCGTCTGCAAATCAAAGATGAGTGTTGTACTTGCCAATCACCACTGACACTGCCCAGTCCTTGCCAATCCAGGAGGACGATATAGCCTTGCACGTAATAAAACTGCCGCATTTTTACTGGTGCCAGTATAAACCCGCCTTAAGCACAATTCAACTGCAAATTTATTCAGGGATCAATGGTCGTATAAATATATATAATAAAGTCAGCTCTGTGTTTACAACTGTACCACTCTATTGTTACACGCTGAAGGGATACGATGGCTAGCAAAGGTCTTTAATTTTTTATTCACCTTTTTCTTTACTAGATACACCTATAAACTGTGTTGTGTTATAGCTAGATTTTTTAAATGTGGTAGGTACCTACTAACTAACCGTGCTAAGCCGGGGAGTAACGGCACAATGTTATTTCAAAATTATGGGTACCTACTTAAAGGTAAAAAATTAAGCACTTACTCGTCCGAATCCGGTCCGGGTCATCTACTTATTTAATTTTGAATAATTTCTTTCAAATTTAATATAAAGTTTATAACTATTTTGGGCTATGTGCCCTGTGCGGCGCGTGTCAACTTTGAGCTGTCTATGGATTAGTTAATAACAGATATGGTGGTGGTGAACGGTTTTCAGTCCCACTGAGTTTCGTCCGGCGCTATGGCTACAGCAGCGCGCACAACATGCCTCGTCATGACTTTACACCGAAGAAGTATGCAGTGAGTAGCACTTTTAGTTACAAACTATAATAAATTAGAATTAGGTCAAAGATACAAGATAATTGAAAATTTAGAATACAATGTTATAACTTAGGTATACCTACGTACGTACGTTGTACCTAGGTAGGTATATAATTTATTTGTTTGTCATACCTAATGACTACGCAGTAAAAGTTGTAAGACAGGTACAAGTAGTAATTTTTGCAAAGAAAAGGCTCCAATTAGGATGGGACATCCCCGAAATGGCATATCGACTCATGCTTCTCATTGAATATCGTACTAGACTCCCGGAAAAATCAACCAAAAATACCGTTTCATTCATTTTCAAGTTCTCGTACAGTGCTTAATTTCATCATCATCATTTCAGCTCGTCTGCACTCATAGACCAGGGTAGATAATTTTTAAAACCAAAACAAAAACAGTAGGATGAAACCCATTAGAAAAGGAGGGGAATATGATAAAAATGAAAGGAAAAATAAATTACGGGCGATCCGAGTTCGGGAAGTGAGTTTTTAAGGGTAAAAAATAGTTTATCTCGATTTCCGGCAAAACTACAAGTCATATGGAAAAAAGTTAAATGGCAAAGTTGTAGGTAATAAAAAGATCTACAATTTTTGTTTGTACAATTTTTTTTACATAACCTCAAAATGTATGTGAAAAATTCAAATAACCAAGTTTTTGGTTTTTTATTTTCATCTTTAAAAAAAATTTTCTTTCTACGAAATTTGGTGAAAACTTACTTTAATATGTCCCAAATACACTGTAATTTATTTGATTTAATATATTTATTTTTTCACCTTATTTTGACTTAATATCAAAAAAGCGCCCTAATTTTCAATCGAAAGTTCTCGCGTCAAAATATCAGCTTTTTTCAAACAGTCGGTGGGCTTTTTGTTCGTTGAAATCTTTACTTTCTGATGGTGTAAAGAAATATACATTACTATAGGTTTGAGGTACATAATTTTGAAGTTATGTGAAAAATTGTACATACAAAAGTTGTAGATCTTTTCATTACTTACAAATTTGCAATTCAACTTTTTTCCATAGGACTTGTAGTTTTGCCGGAAATCGAGATAAACTATTTTTTACCCTTAAAAACTCACCCCGCTCCCACTACCCGAACTCGGATCGCCCGTAATTTATTTTTCCTTTCATTTTTATCATATTCCCCTCCTTTTCTAATGGGTTTCATCCTACTATATTTTTTTTTCTTTTTACCATTTTTGAAGGCTTCGGCCCTGGTCTATCACCGCTGGGTATAGGCACAGAGTAATAATATTAATAAATACCTATGTATGAACATTTTCTCTCTCTGGTCCCATGCAAGTCATTGGATGTAATAAGTAGAATAAAATTTTGTGTAAGAGCAAATCCGTCCCACTCTCGGTTCCAATCCATGTTTCATGACGCCATAGGTAGGTACATGTTACCGCGAACCATGTGTTTTTTAGGGTTCCGTATTTTGAATTCTGCCGCCAACAGACATCGATGGCGCACCTATAGATCATCATCGTCAGCCTTTCTCATCCCACTGCCGGGCATAGGCCTCTCTTCGGTGTTGCCATTCGCCTCGTGCTGCGCTGTTCTAACCCACATACGATACGACCTGCGATCTTTACAATGTCGTCGACCCATCTTGTCGGCGGACGACCTGCGTTCCTGGTTCCATCTCGGGGCCACCACTCAGCCCTGCTCCACCTATAGATATTAAGTGAAAATTACTCATAGAGATGACAACTCTCATCTCAACATACAGATACAGGTGTACAACTCAAAGACAAGAAAGTTTTGTACCTTATTAAATAAATAAATCAATAATGCTGGACTATTCACACTTCGCCATTTAGCCCCAAACTAAGCAAAGCTTGTAGGTAGGTACTATGGGAACCAGATCACTGATAGAATAAAGGTGCATAATTAATTTATAGAGAAACAACCCAGATCTGTAGTTCATGCAATATTATTTTTTCGCGGTGGATAAAAATAATAACTTTTGAGGTTATTTGCAGGGTCCATCCTACGATAATATAGAGAAGCTAAGAGCCTCCCACATGCCCCCTGCGATCTACAACATTTACAAGAAGCCTCTGCTGCTACATCAGGGACACATGCAGTGGCTCTACGACCACGAAGGAAACAGATACCTGGACTTGGCTGGGGGAATTGTGACGGTCTCAGTTGGGCATTGTCATCCGTAAGTTCTGAGGGCACTTTAGATTACTTTTAAGAAACCCGTGATGTAGGTACCTATGTTGCATTGAAAGAAATAAATACTAAATGTGGGCTGTAAATACTCAGCGCAGACACAAACCAATCTATAACTTACTAGCTGACCAATCCGCAGCTTAGCACGCGTAGTTTTTCAATAAAAACATTACCCTCCTTCTGCGCAGTTGGGTAAAAAGTAGGCTATGTCACCCGGGGATAGTGTACCTTGTGAAATAGTAAAATGTTTTTTTTAATCGGTCCAGTAGTTTCGGAGCCTATTCAACACAAACAAACAAATCTTTCCTCTTTATAATATTAGTATAGATAAACTGTAATAAGAGAAGAGAGCTTCCCGAATGTTGCTGGAATCAAGAGAGCGCGTAGAGAGGGTTGTTCGACAGTCAAATATCTAGATGGATACAATGAGAAAACTCAAAACCAAATAATCGATTTTTAGGCATCACACTTTAGGAGAAATAAGAATACTAACTACCAATACAATACATACGCCTTATGTAAGCCCATTCATGGATCAGGCACCACGTATCATCATCATACAATCATCTGAAAGTATCATCTAAGTACATAGCAGACATACGAGTAGAACGTCCATTGTTTAAGGTTTTAAGCTGTATTTAATTTTGTAACTTGCTTCTTTGATTGTGTTCAGAAAAGTGGTATCTACGCTACAAGAACAGGCGAACACCCTGTGGCACTGTACGAACATCTACCGGCATCCAAAAATATATGAGTACATCGACCAGCTAGCGTCCAAGTTCCCTGGAGACCTGAAGGTATCTTAACATAACTGTACTTACATTACCTAATATAAGCTGAAATGGCAGTGAGCAGGGCAGATAACTAGGAAAAGAGTAGAGACCACGCACTGGGAAACGCAGCGTAGAACGGCTCCCGCTAGAAAGACGACCTGATAAAGGGTATGACATGGCACGCTTCAAGAGAAATGTAAAGAGGTTTCTACAGTGTAGGGAATGCATCGACAATACCCCGGGTGTTGCCGGTGCCAATAGGCGACGGTGACCGCTTACCATCAGGTGGGACGTAAACCTGTTTCCCCACAAATAACATAAAAAAAGGTTGCTGGAAGCCGTTGGGTGCAGGCCACACAAGATCGGTCACTCTGGAAATCTAAGGGGTACCTAAGCGAGCCGGATATTCAGTAGTGTACGTCCTGTGGCTGATATGATGTTAATTTCTACTCGCTCTAATTTTTGCTTTACGGTAAAAGTAACACGGACTCCTAAATGTTTCTAAAATTGCAATTAGGTACTTTAATATTTTTCCCAATAGGTGGTGTACCTACTGAACAGTGGCTCTGAGGCCAACGACCTGGCGATTCTTCTGGCAAAGGCGTACACAGGAAACAACGACATCATATCGTTACAGAGCAGCTACCATGGCTGCTCCAGTGGACTGATGGGCCTCACTGCGACACAGTCCTACCGGCTGCCCGTGCCGGTCCCTAGTGGATTCCACCATGTGAGTTACCACTTCGTCGCAAATAACAGAGACATTGATTTAAATCATTCAATAATGACAATATTAATTTAATATATAACTACATAGGTGTTAGGTACCTACCTAAGTTTTTTTATATCAATAAAGTGATTCTAGTTAAATACATGTTAGTATGTACATACTTAGTTATTAAAACTAAACCTTTCTTATAAGCTGAGTGCTGAGAAACAATTGTTCTTCTTTAATAGATTTTATTAGGGTTGTTAGATTTTTTGTTCAACAATTTGCTAAAACGCAGAGCTACGTTTTGATTACAAGCATATCGCGGTTAGCACATTCTACCATGTTTCAACAGAAGTAAGTTTTTTTTATAACGACGAAAATTCACGACAAGTTCATTAAATTCAAAAAAGGTAAAAATGTTTATGCCTTGTTTTCAAAGAATTTCTTTTTTGCCGAACTCTTTGGTTTTTAATCAGAGGGTATAAATAATTATATTATTTATATCGTTTTCAGGCAGTATTACCAGACCCATACCGAGGACCGTGGGGCGGCTGTCGGGATTCTATATCTCAGGTCCCAGGAGCTTGTTCCTGTCCTGAGTGTTGTGCTTCTACTGACAAATACATCCATCAACTTGATAATGTGAGTATCTATCTATGTAGGTATTCGTATAATTCTGATATTTCATAAACAGCTGGGGATTACACTCTTAGGAACCAATAAACGATACAAATAAATAAAAATAAAAAAAGTTGTATTTCCACTAGGTACACTATAAAATTATGTACCTATACATATATTATGAATATAAAATAAACAAAAACTTAACTAATTCTACTCTTTTAATAAGATATTTGCTGTCGTGTAACTCTTTGCCATATTTTTCCGGCCACTTCTACTAAATGATCGATCCATCTCTTTGGAGGTTAGATGATATATCGGGACAATTACCATACAAATCCTACTGTAAGTTACATCGTTTCGTTCGACTATAAATCGTTTGAACGATGGAACGACCAACATTATTTATTCTTTGAAAGTTAGGGTCAGTTCACACCAACAGGCGACGCGACGCCTAAGGCGCGGAATGCACGAAGAAGCTAGTAAAGTTGTTTTTATTTTACGAGAACCCACGTCGCGTGAATCGGCGAGCTACGACTAGCGCATCGCGTCGCGACGTCGCTTCTTGTTGCTAGTGGTAACCGGCGGCGTGGCGACACGTTCCATGGGGTGTAACGAGGCATACTTTGACTCATATCCAGTTTACTTTCGCATTCTCACTAAAAAACATATCTTTTTGTGTAGTAAACAAGTTCTATGAATGTATAGTCTACTGTAGAACTCTTTAAATTTTCGTGAACTATACTCATGTTTTTAAGACAAAACGGGTCTTTTCGCGCACAGATTTTTATATCAAAATGATAATTTTGACTAACCTCGACGTTTCGGCCAAGTTACATCGGCCGTGGTCACGAGAGACTGTCTATATGTACCTAAGTATGTAGTATACTGTATCCACCATCTTAAAAGTGCGCGTCTCGTCTCATCACGTCGCATCTCGGTGTGAGCTGACGCTTATTGTTTTTTTATTGACACAATACATTGACGGAATAGGAATAGATACATTGCTGAACAATTCAAGGGGCAGTTGTTAAGGTTATCTTAGGTAAAAATGTATAATATTTTTTCAGTTACTAAGCAATTCGGTGCCCGCTGGTAGAGTAGCAGCATTGTTTGCAGAATCGATACAAGGAGCTGGTGGAGTGGTGCAGTTCCCAAAAGGATACATAAAGAAAGCACAAGCTCTTATCAAGAAGAACGGAGGTCTATTTATTGCGGATGAGGTAACATAAAAAACAGATCTGTTTTTCCAAACGATTTGCTTCAACTTTTCTTGCTGTTAGCACGAGAAAAGAGTGGAACTCAGTTCCGGCGTATGTTTTTCCGGACTATTATAATCTCGGAGTCTTCAAGTCCAGAGTGAACAGGTTCTTTCTAGGCAAGCGTGCTCCATCTTCGAGCACACCATCACTTACCAGCAGGTGAGGTAGTGGTCATGCCAAAAAAAAACAATTCTGCAGATATTACCTAAGTTAAAGCAATCGAAATTTTATTTTTATTTATTTAAATTTTTACATAGCCATTACATTGTACGATGGTAACACCAAAGCGACAGTAAACAACTTTTTCGTACCACTTGCTCAAAAAAGTGACATTCTATGCCACAAAAAGCGAACATAACAATAGTCATTTTTAATCTGTTAAAAACAGTGAAAGAAAATTGTACTGAATTTCATTCATCCTCTAGGGGGAGAATGTGATTTAAATTTGGAATACTTACCAAAATGTATACTGATCTACATCTGTGTTTACACCATTGAGTCTGTATATAAAGCATTATACATCTTTTTGAAAAAGGAATACGCATTTATTATGCAGTTATGATTATTAAATAAAATTACGAAAACTGACGAGGCCGTATGAGCTTGATGCCTTTGCTTTTCCGACAAAAAAATATTAGTCTAGGAATTTGCCGCGTTTTTGTTTTCTTCAAATACATAAACGTTAAGTTCATTTTAATTTATTTTTATAAATTAGTTAATGTTCTCAAATCAACTCATCAACAATAAATGTACCAAAAAAAATTTAACTCTCTCTATCAATAATTGGACCAATGTTTCGAATGTTAACTTTTACTTTTAATTGTCATTATTTTTAATAAATGCTTATCTCATATTATTATTGTGTTAATTTTTTCGCAAATGTTACAAAAAGTAGAGTATTTTCCTCGGTGATAAAGCTGTCTTAGTTTTGGGTGAACTTAAATCCCTCGCTACACTCAGGACTCGTCTTAAATCCCTCGCTTCGCTCGTGATTTAAGTTTTTAACACCCTCGCTACGCTCGGGAGTAAACCTCGAGTCCTTCGTTACGCTCGCGATTTAAATCGTCACCCGCGACAGAAGACACTGCTTTATCCCCTTGGTTAATAATCTACTATAATATAGTACTATAATAATGTAGTACTATAATATACAAATTATCTACTTATTTACACTTAGACTAGATACCTACTTAGAAAATGCAAGACCTTATCTATGAACTTGCTAATAGTCACCTTAAAATTTGCACGTAATAAAAAGTGTTTCGTAACGATGAGGGCACCTCCTGATTATAGGTAGGAGGTTATCGTCGAGAAACTGATGTGACGTAAATCAGCTTATTTTTTTAAGTAACCTACAGATTAGGTAATTATTGAATAGTTATTGATCTAAAATCTAAATGCATGTTATATTCTTTAAAAAACACAAATATAGTAGGGATTAAATTTCTTTTTAATTTCTTTTTTAAGCTGATAATAATTTAAGGTTAATTTCGATACATAGAAAATATACTTATCATGACTTATCCAAATAATATGAGGAAAGTAGGTAGGTACTTTTAAAAAAGGTGATATGAATTTCTGTTATCAAACGTGTTTATTTTTAATTTACATTGAAATAACATAGTATTATACGAGTAACTGTAATTTAAAGCAACAGTTATCTGTTCCAGGTGCAAACTGGTTTTGGCAGAACGGGTGATAACTATTGGGGCTTCGAATCCCATGGAGTTATCCCCGATATCGTGACGATGGGTAAAGGGATAGGAAATGGGTTTCCTCTAGCAGCTGTAGTGACGACCAAAGAAATCGCAGCGGCACATAAAGTCACCTACTTCAACACGTTCGGGGGAAACGCTTTGGCTGCTACTGTTGGCAAAGCTGTATTAGATGTAGGTACCTACCTAAGTCTACTTAAAGGTAGCAATTCTAACAACAATGGGATATCTGTGTTGGTAGAAGCACTCTGTTAGGTACAATTATTTCTTTGCATCATATTATTTTTAATAAGTAGGCAGTTAAATAATGATACTTAATTATATATAAATAGAAATGTTATAAACCTTGAAAAAGAACACTTGTGAGTAGTTATTCTATAATTACACTAAGTATAATTATCAGTAATAGTGTATTAACAGTAACAATTAATTTACCTATTCATTTTTATAATTACCTACCTACAGTCTTATTAGCTTTTGTATCGTTAATCATTATTTTTAGGTAATTGAAGAAGAAAAACTTCAGGAAAACAGCAAGGAAGTCGGAAGGTACTTCGTCAAACAGCTACAACAGTTACAAAAGATTCACCCCATAGTTGGAGATGTGAGGGGCCAGGGCCTAATGCTGGGAGCGGAGCTAGTAGTACCGCATACCAAGGAAGCTTTGCCAGTTAATAAGGTGGCGGAAATCCATGAGACTTTAAAGGATTCAGGAATATTATTTGCCTGCGGTGGAAGGTGGAACAATGTAAGGACAACATAAAACTTAGTCATTTATTTGTTACTATTATTATTTTAAATAATGCTGGTCATTTCACACAGCGCCATCTAGCCCCGAACTAAGCAAAACTTGTACTATGGGAACCCGATAACTGATAGGATCCATACTACCATACTCTGATTGTTTGGTTCACAGTTTGGTTGTATTGTAACCTTTTAAGTACTTATGGCGGGATTCTATATCCGTCGGTAACCAGTTACGACTCGTTTCTCCTTGAAAACGTGTCGAAAGTTTAACGCTAGTTTGACATTTTTTCAAGGAGATACGAGTCGTACTCGGTTCCCGACAGATATAGGTACCCGCCGTAAACGGCTGAACGCATCGTAATTTTTGGTAATGAGATAGATTGTTTATCCTGGAGAAGGACACAGGCTACTTTTTACCCGACTGCGCAAAACATTAATATTTTGATTGATAACCACGGGTGCGAAGCCGTGGGCGGATCAGCTAGTAGGTACATAAATAGATACTTTTTTATGTAAATACATACTTATATTACATAGAGAAACGAGCAGACCCGGAACAGTCTGATATCTGATATCTGTAGATCACGCAAACGGTTGGTCGGCGGGAATCAAGCCCACTATTCGCTCACTGCCCACTGCGCTACGGAGGTCGTCAACGTCAAATGTCTTTCTAATGTATTCTATATATTTTTATATTTCAGGTGTTAAGAATCAAGCCACCCATGTGCATCACCAAAGACGATGTAGACTTTACTGTTTCTGCTATGGATAAGGCATTTAGTACTATTGATAATAAATAAATTAAATAATAATGTGAATATTATATTTTTTATATTCTGAAAGTTTTTTTTAATGTAAGTAATCAAAAAATAAAGGATAACTGAGTATAACATAGTCATGTTCTGTAAATCTGTATTTTGAGTTAGTACAATTAAAATTATGTGTAAGTTTACATGCTACGATCTTTAGATAGCGCAACCGTTTCGTATCTTGTATAATCTCTGTCTTCTGATTAGATGAAGTATGTATTTATGCAAAAAATATTCACCTAGACTAGCTAGACGCTGTATATGTATATAAGGACACTTTGTAAATTAGGGTTTAGTTAGTAGGTACCTACCTAGTTTGACTACGGTACTGTAAGGTATCTATTTTTGCCACGTCTCCGTCTGTATGTCTGTTTTCCGTCTATCCAACCAGTTACAGTCGTTTATTCTTGTAGGACTAAATACCATTAAAAAAACTCGCTCTAAAGCTGAAATTTGGCATGGCTCAAAAATGTTTTTTTAGGGTAGATTCTTATTGGAAATTGGGGATGATTTGTTTTTACTCATGAATACTATTGTGTGGGCTATCATTGAATATGTCTTCCTAAAAACATTATAAGGTTTCCTCAACCTGTCTGGTCCGGCAGTCGATTATTTTAAAAAGTCTAAAATTAGTGTCTGAGCACACCTTAACTTTTTTCTTTGATTATGGAAGTACGAACATGGCTGTCATGCGTCTACGCTGTCATGTGTCTAATGGTGTGTTTATGACAGCTAAGATCCTGACAGAGTTGCCAGTTCGGCCCCTAGAAAGTTAATTATCGGCCTTTTGGAAGTTATGTCGGCCCTTGGCAGCCATCGGCCTTTCTGTGGCCTTTACCCGCCACTAATACAACTATTATATTGCCAGCAGAATCTCTTTGGAAAGCAGTTTTTCAGTTGAAAACTTATAGCAGGAAATCGCCCATTCTTTAATTTACTTAGAGGTACTAATTGGCTTACAGTTGGCCCTCCCATTTTCAAATGCGAGTGTTGAGCGTGTTTATAGTAAACTCAAGAGGATTAAAACTGAAAGCCGCACTCGTCTCAATACGGAGACGGTAGCTTATTTATTAACTACTACTGCAGGCATAGAAAACGGCTGATAAAGGAGAACGGGCATAAGTGTATGGAAGCTGGTCTACCTTGCAATAAAAATGAGTCATATGTCAATATAAAGGTAATTCTATGTATTTTCATATGTAGAAAGTCGCATTTCTCTAAGTATTGTCCGATCTGAGTTCTACTAAAAATTGAATCTGATAATATTTAGTGCCAAACATTGAATATCGTGGTAATTAAAAAAACATTTTGTGTAATGTAATGATTTTATTTAAGTTAGGTAAGTAGTAATACAAATAAAAACAACATCTTCTTAAAAAATCAAAACAATATGTTATTAAACATTATCATCATCATCATCATCGATGAGAATACTGTTAAGGAACAATGCAGGTTCATTGAACCCTTCATGACGGGCATAACCTACGTACCATATAATTGACAGTACATGGGCACAAGTACCTATAGTACGTCGCCCTGTCAAGCAGGTACAATAATATTGTGTAATATTGTTATTAATATTATTGATTAATATATAACAAAAATATTTCCTGGCTCGGACATGTCGAGACTGTATACGTCCACGTAATAGCCAAGCCTCTTCGTTGATATCATATTGTGCCAAGTCTTCTAGAGCGTTATCTCTATACGTCTCGATTATATAAAGACCATTTTGTAAGTGCTCGCTACAATATGATCGAGCGAGCTTTAACTGGTAAGTTCCCAAGGCAAAATGTATGACTTGTTCTTCACTAAGCCTTGGGAAGTTTTCTATTTCATTTGCTTCGATTCGCATGAAGTCTGCTCTCCTATAATTCAATCTCTTTGCTTCCACATAATTGTGCAATGTGTTTGGTATGTGTATTTTAGCTCTTATTGAATTCAAAAAGGCTGCTGCGTGTGAACTATCTTCGATGGGGGCGTGGAAGTGGTTTAGAATGGCTGCAGCTATTTTGAAGTCAACAAACATTTTTGGCAACGTTTTATTAAAATAGTTTTGACACAAAAGTTTAAAATCTCGCTTAAATCTCCCATTTACTACTTCCACCACCCATCGGCACATGGTGACCAAACGAGACTGATTAGCTTGTTCTGTAGTGAGTTGATTTTCTCTTCTGTCTTTAGTTGGTGGCACATGATGTTCGTAGCCACAAGCTTCTATATCCTGCAAACTATCTCTAAATCCTCTGTCTAGGATAAACGCATCATTACGTTCGAGTAACCAATGCAGCGGCTCATCTTCGTTATTCATTATTTCACTCATGATCTGGGCATCGGTTCTGGTAGCGGCAAATGGCCCTTTGACATCTAATATATAGCCGTCCGTGAATACCATTAAAAACGGCTTCAACAAGTTTTGATATTTGTGTAAGCTGTATGACAGCCGTTGAAACAAAAAGTTGGAGCTTTTGTTAATATATATATATGTACCGTCACATATAATTATGGCTTTGATGTTTTCATCGTTTCCAAATAAAGCCCTTGCAATTGTTAAGTTTCTTTGAAGGATATCATTTCTGGTAATGTGGTCCACACCTAGATGCAGCACAACGTAATCGTTGCTCAGACATTCTCGAACTATAGGCAAAAAACGTTCTAGTTTTCGACGAGACATATGAAATAACGTTGCCTGTCTCTCATCAGAGTCTCCAGTTCTAAGTTTTGTTAAATAGATGCCTAATGCAGTTCTAGGCTGGTTACAACGTTCACTTAGTGACGGAGTTTGTTCTAATATAGCTTCGAACTGATCGTAAGTGCGCCCAGTCCATAAGTGCATCTCTTCATTAGACAAGGTGCCTCTGTTTTCGAAGTCGATTCTGGGCTGGTTGTTAGCAGCCATTCTCATCAAGTCACAGAGCGATGTAAACTGAGCGTCATTAAAATCATGTGTCACATTACACATTTGCGGCAGGTTGCTCCATTCATTATTTTGTAAGTGTTCTGTACACACCCTAGCGCTATCAGGAATAAAAAGCTTGCTCTCACAAAATACATTAATTCTTATCGCGTTTGGTATATGATTACGGGTAATATTAGCACAGTTGTTGTAAATACAATGCACCGAAGTGTTCGGTGCCCTCGTGTATTCTTGAGAGTGCAATGTACCAGGCGCTCGCACCGCTTGCTGTGCAGGTCTATGATCACGCTCAGTCCTCTGCCAACATCGGTGACACAAGCTTCGAGTACTGTCGAACACCACCTGAAAATAATAACAATTAATACTTAAAATAAATAAATCCTATGCCTAACTACTCAATATAATAAAAATAAAAGGTAACTAACCTCCAACACAGCATGTTGTTGTATAAACGCGGCGAATTCTGGTCGTTCCCTTTGCAGGTTATCAGCCAAGATATGCTGCTGGTACCGTCCGCGGTAAAGTCCTCGACGACACATCACACAGTTTCGAAAAACTTCCATTATCGGTAGGCAGTTCAAAAGTCAATAAGTCGAGCCAAAGTTAACACATTAGGGAAAGAAACAGGGTCCAAAAGCAAGCCAGGGTCAGTAAAAACAGAGAAAGAAGTTCAAACACAGCACTATCGTAACAAGACGTGACGTAGCCACTCACTTGATGCGATGCGACTGATTATTGTAGCCGTCCGGCGCGGCGCGTACACAACCGTTCCCCTCCCCCGCGTACGCATCCCTCTCCCCACGGCCCTTACATCGCTCTTCTCCCTTCTCGCTCTTGCTACTGCATTGTATAGGAGCCTTTATGTATGGATATAGTAATTGTGAAACCGTTATTTTATGTTCTTTAAAACAAAAAATGCTGGTGTTTGCATGGCTGTAACTCAAAACGGACAGACTTTTGGGGAAAGTTCCAATAGTATATTTTGATGTACTATTGTATGCCAATTCGAAAATGTGCTGCTCATTTATATTGGACTGTAGACCAGGATGCCCGTTCTCCTTTCGAGTCATCACCAGAAATGTTATGTACTTAAATAAAATATAAGTAAAAACTGTTCAGTCTTTGTTTTTTAATCCGTTAAAATATATTTTTTAGTTAAATAACGTTTTTTTATTTAAATTTCGGCCTTTCGGGCCAAAAGTCGGCCTTTTTCTGATTGAGGTGCTGGCAACACTGGTTCCAGGAACCTGGCAAAGAAAGAGGATATAAAATAAACCTTGCAGCCGATGAGCAAAAGATGAAACAAAGATTTCGTCGAAGAAAAAAAGAACTAGGAGTGTGTGAATGAATGCAAAGCTTAAAAGTTGATTTTGAACGCTAAGCGCGGAAAAGAAATAGATAGACTGAGATAACCTCCAAGAAATATTATCCTTCCTTCAAGAGCAAAACAAAAACATCTATAAAAATATTCATTTTTCTTTCTCAGTGGTGATTTGTAAATTTTAATAACAAAACATTATTGAACTATTTCCAAAATGGTTTTTAAATGCCAGGAAGATAGCTTTCTGAAAGAGGTGAGCAACAAGTACTTACAAGATTTTAATCTACATTTATTTACACTTTTATTCTGACTAAACCATAATCTTACACTTTTTACTTAAACTTGCAGTTCATTTCGAAAGTGACAAAATGCGAGCAGTCTAAAGAACCACTGGTAGAGTATGGGAAGACATTTGACTTTGAAGGGTATCAGATAACCCTAGAGAATACTATACTTTTCCCAGCCGGAGGTGGCCAGGTAGGTAAGATAAAGAGACCTTGAAAGTACTTTAGCCTACTAAGCATTCCTGCTACTGGCCAAATGTTTGCATGATCTACTGATATTTGTTCCGAGTCTGGAGGTTACTCTATAGAATTAATTTACAAAAAATATCTTTGTAATTTATCAGTTATTAGGTTGCCATAAAACAAGCTTTGTTAGTTTGGGACTAGATAGTATTGTAAGAAATGTAGAGCATTATATTTTATACACTAGTTAAGTCCCTAGTAAGACATTTCTAACTGCGCTTCTAGCCCCAAACTAAGGAAAGATTGTTCCAGATAACTGATATAATCATCATCCACAGACCGACTTCACCCACTGCTGGGTATAGGCCTCCCCAAGTTTGTGGCATCTGCCATTATCCTGCGCTAGTCTCACCCATTGAGGACCCGCTACTCTAACGATGTCGTCCACCCATCTCCCTGTCGGACGTCCTACCCTTCTACAGCCATTCCTCGGCCACCATTCAGTTGCTACCCTGCTCCACCTGTCATCACCACGTCTTGACAAGTGTCCCGCCCAAGACCATTTGAGCTCCATAACTCGATTCCCAACGTCATGAACCTTCGTTCTTCTACGGATTTCGACATTTGTAACTCGATCTAAGAGTTATAATACATAAATACAATTTTTTATTATAATACATACTTATTAATCTCTAGAGAAACACCCGGACCTGATTTTTTTTTTTTTTATAACTCCTTATTTTTTTCTTGCAATCTGCCCATCAGGGCATTGAGCTAGAGGTTGGTCAATAGTTCGCGTTGGGCATGTATGGAATAAGCCCAGTGGCACTTTCATATTCCATTTAGGTGCTATATGAGGTCTTGAGGGACTGTCCTCTTATAAAGGTTATGGTTTTTTTCATTAGATCGTTGGCAAGCTCATTTGGGTGATGCTCCATTCGTTTAGCGTAAGATTTCAGCTTTTTAGCTACTTCTTGTTTCACCGTTGGCACTTCTAGGTCGCGATGCAGTTGGATGTTAGTGATATACCATGGTGCGTTCGTTATCATGCGTAGCATTTTGGATTGGAAACGTTGAAAGATTTCCAAGTTTGAGTTCGCTGCAGTACCCCACAGCTCGGCTTCGTAAGACCACACGGGTTTTTGGATGCATTTGTAAAGGAGGAGTTTGTTGTCCAGGGTCAGTTTGGACAATAAAGCCAATACAGTTTCTTTAGTTGAAGGCCAAATGACTTTCGTTTGGTGAAGATATGCTTCTTCCATGTAAGGCGTCTATTTAAATGTATGCCCAGGTAGCGTACGTCTTCGCTCTGAGGTATTTGGACACCGTTTAGTTTGACTGCGGGCACGAGCTATGTCTAAGAGCAATGGTAACATGCACTGACTTTGTTTCGTTTGCCCTAATGCGCCAGTCTTTGAGCCAAGTTGAGACTTCATTTAGGCTTCTTTGGAGCATGTTCGAAGCAATAATTGGGTTATCATGGGTTGAAACCACCGCCGTGTCGTCTGCGAATGTCCCACAAGTACGCCATCTGTTGTCGTTGGCAAGTCGAACGTGTATATGAGGTACAAGATTGGGCCCATGACGCTGCCCTGGGGGACTCCAGCTTGTATATCATAGAGTGCAGTTCTGTTATCTCCAAGTTTTACATAGAAGTGCCGCTAATGAAGGTATGATTTTATCCATAAGTAATGGTTTATGGGAAGAGTTTTCATTAACTTATACAACAAGCCGTCGTGCCATACATGATCGAACGCCTGAGAAATATCTAAGAAGACAGCAGAGCTGTATTTTTTGTGCTCGAACGCATCGTTTATCTCAGCAACTAAGCAATGCACTTGCTCAATTATACCATGGGCTGCACGAAAGCCAAACTGATGTGAGGTAATAAGTTGAACTGATGTTATTTCCGGCATTAGTCTTTTCATGAACAACATTTCCATGACTTTAGAAACTATTGGGAGCAAGCTTATTGGACGGTAAGAGGCAACATTTTCAGGGTCCTTGCCTGGTTTGTGTATTAAGATAATTTCTGCTACCTTCCATTGTGTGGGTATAAATTCACGTCGCAGAATAGCATTGAAGATTTGGGTTAAAAATTTGGTGCCTGTGTCCGGTAGTTCTTTCATAGCTTTTGCAGTAATAAGGTCATAGCCGGGGGCTTTATTGAGATTAAGTTTCTTGATAGCAGAGTGTACTTCGCTTTTTGTGAACTTCTTAATAGGAGGCGCTAATTGGTGAGCAGCAGCCAAGTTTTCCTTTATTTCATCTAGTTTTGACGATCCTGTGTCAGGGTGAGGGGTAAAGACTTCCGACAGGTGTTCCGCAAACAATACCGCCTTGTCAGCGTTTGATTTGGCCCAAGTTCTATCATTTCTACGCAAAGGCGATTGAAATGAGACAGATCTTTTGCCGTGGGGCGCCGGCAATAGAATGTTGCCCCTCCGCTCTTGCCCGTGGATGCAGTAGGAGTCTGCTAAGGGATACCTCCGAAAGATGGGCAGCAGCGTCTTTTCGTGTTTCAACACCTATACTGCGCTCGCCAACCCGCCTGCCAAGCGTGGCGAGTATGGCAACAACCCCCTCATGGATTTACAACATAAAGCCAGGCCCCGAGTCCCCGGCGGCCCCGCTAATCCTGGCTACGGTAGCAGTCACGGTAACGGCGGGGCCAGGGGTGCTAAGAATCCCCGGGAGACGATCGGCTACCAAACCCTACGACGACCACTGGCCCTGGTAACGCACAACATCCGCACTTTGAGGACAGACGAAAAGATTGTTGAGCTGGAAGAAGAAATTAGTAGATTACACTGGGACATTTTGGGGTTATCAGAAGTTCGTAGAGAGGGCGAGGACACGATATCCCTTAAGTCTGGTAATCTACTATACTACCGGGAGGGCGACCAACAGTCCCAAGGTGGTGTTGGGTTTCTCGTTCACAAGTCACTCATCAACAACATTATCACCATCGACAGTGTGTCGAGCAGGGTCGCGTACCTGACACTCAGAATATCTAAGCGATATTCGCTGAAGGTCGTTCAGGTATATGCGCCGACCACTTCACACCCAGATGAAGAAGTAGAGTCTATGTATGAGGACATCAGTAGAGCCATACATACGAACAAAACTCACTTTATTGTTGTTATGGGGGACTTCAATGCAAAGCTAGGCATGAGAAGCGATGATGAGTTGAGAGTGGGGCAATTTGGATATGGGCAACGGAACCCCAGAGGACAGAGGCTGGCCGATTTTCTGGAGAAAGAAGGACTCTTTATGATGAATTCTTTTTTCCAGAAGCCGCCTCACAGGAAATGGACCTGGATGAGTCCCAACGGTTCCACGAGAAATGAGATTGATTTCATCTTGACCAACAAGAAACGGATATTCAATGATGTATCTGTGATTCACAGGGTGAAAACCGGCAGTGATCACCGAATTGTTAGAGCCACATTGAATATGAACGTTAAACTTGAAAGGTCCCGTTTGATGAAATCTACGCTCCGACCCACTCGCGCACATATCCAAAACCTCGAGAGCTTTCAACTCGAACTTGCAAATCGCTTTGACTGTCTAGAAGTAGATGCATCAGTGGACGAGATCAATAACAGGTTCGTAGAAACCGTCCATACGGTGGGGTCCCAGTTCTTTAAGACCCCCCGTACCAATAGACCTCAGAAACTCTCTGATGACACCCTTAACCTCATGGCTGAACGACGTTCTTTGCAACTGCAGTCTCCCGATGATGCTCAGTCACATAGGCAGCTCAATAGAAAGATTTGGAAATCCTTGCGGCACGATATTCGTACCTTTAATACATCTCGTATTAAAGATACGATAGAGCGGAATAAAGGCTCCAAAGTGTTCGCGAGAGATAAATCTATTGGGCAGAGCCGCATGACGAAGCTGAAGAGGGAAGATGGCAGCATAACGTCAAGTAAAGCGGAAGTGTTAAGGGAAGTCGAAAGGTTCTATGGACGGCTCTACGATTCGGTCACTAAACCTGTTTGCAGTGCGGCCAACGACCCAAGAGCCAAACTGACCCGACATTATACCGAAGATATTCCGGACATCAGCCTGTATGAGATCAGGATGGCCTTGAAGCAGCTTAAGAACGACAAGGCGCCGGGTGAGGACGGA
The DNA here is from genome assembly GCA_918857605.2 of Philereme vetulata. Classification (NCBI taxonomy): domain Eukaryota; kingdom Metazoa; phylum Arthropoda; class Insecta; order Lepidoptera; family Geometridae; genus Philereme; species Philereme vetulata. The sequence goes on from OU975444.1 coordinate 3,261,470, forward strand.
ATCACTTCAGAGCTTCTGAAAGCGGGTGGATCACCGGTACTTAAAGTCCTTCAGAAGCTTTTTAATTCCGCCTTGCTTGAAGGTACGACGCCAAAAGCATGGAACGGGGGCGTGGTGGTTCTGTTCTTCAAGAAAGGTGACAACACCTTGCTTAAGAATTACAGACCCATCTCGCTTTTGAGCCATGTTTATAAGCTGTTTTCGAGGGTCATCGCGAACCGTCTCGAACGCAGGTTTGATGACTTCCAGCCGCCTGAACAAGCCGGGTTCCGTAAAGGCTACAGTACCATAGACCACATACATACGCTGCGGCAAGTCATACAGAAGACCGAAGAGTATAACTTGCCGCTATGTCTCGCGTTTGTGGACTATGAGAAAGCCTTCGATTCGATCGAAACATGGGCAGTGCTTGAGTCTCTCCAACGATGCCGTATTGACTATCGGTACATCGAAGTGTTGAAGTGTTTGTATAAAAACGCCACTATGTCAGTCCGAGTACATGAACAGAGCTCGAAGGCGATTCCCTTAAAAAGAGGCGTAAGACAGGGAGATGTCATTTCTCCGAAACTGTTTACGACCGCATTGGAAGATGCCTTCAAGCTTCTGGAATGGAAAGGACTGGGCATCAATATTAACGGCGAATACATCACTCACCTTCGGTTTGCCGACGATATTGTGGTCATGGCAAAGTCGATGGAAGAGCTCAGCACGATGCTCGAAGGCCTCAATCGAGTCTCCCAACGGGTAGGACTTAAAATGAACATGGACAAGACGAAAATCATGTCAAATGTCCATGTCGTCCCTGCCCCAGTTATGGTTGAGAACTCGGCTCTTGAAGTTGTCGACGCGTATGTATACCTAGGACAAACAGTCCAATTAGGTAGGTCCAACTTCGAGAAAGAGGTCAATCGTCGAATCCAACTCGGATGGGCAGCGTTTGGGAAACTTCGCAACGTCTTTTCGTCCAACATACCTCAGTGCCTTAAGACGAAAGTCTACAATCAGTGTGTGTTACCAGTGATGACATATGGAACCGAGACGTGGTCCTTCACTATTGGCCTTATGAATAAGCTCAGAGTCGCTCAACGAGCTATGGAGAGGGCTATGCTCGGGGTTTCTCTACGGGATCGAATCAGAAATGAGGAGATACGTAGGAGAACTCAAGTCACCGACATAGCCCGACGGATTAGCACGTTGAAGTGGCAATGGGCAGGCCATATAGCGCGCAGAACAGATGGCCGATGGGGCCGAAAGGTTCTCGAGTGGAGGCCACGGACCGGCAAGCGCAGCGTAGGACGTCCACCCACAAGATGGGCAGACGACTTGGTAAGAACCGCAGGTCGGCGTTGGATGCAGGCCGCTTCCAACCGCAGTTCCTGGAGATCAATGAGGGAGGCCTTTGTCCAGCAGTGGACGTCCTACGGCTGATATGATGATGATGATGAGATCTTTTGAGTTCTTTTGTGATTTTCCATAGGGAGTAGTCTGTGGCAGCCGTAGCATCTAAGCTAGCCAGGCGTTTCTCCGTATTTAGATATGCGATATTTTCAAGCAGTTTTTTTGTTTTTTTGACTAGCTTGTTAAAGGCGTTCTTATCACTGTTATATCTAGTTGTTTGCCATTTTTTCCTCGCCTGTCTCTTTTTCTTGATCAAATCCATTACAGCTTGGGTATACGTGGGGATATAATCAATATAGTCAGTGGTTTTAGGAGTAGCCAGCCAAGCTGCTGTTTGAACGTAACCGTTAAATTTTTCAACCGCCTCTGTTATATCTTCATCTGATTTTAGTGGGATTTGGTAATCTACCGAGTCTTCAAGCAGTTCGCGAAAGTATTCCCAATCCGTTTGTTTAGTATGAAGTACAAGTCTCTCTACCATTATGGCTTCATTGTACAAGTCCGCTAGGACCACAGTATGATCTGATGATAAATCATAGCTGGAACGACAATGCAAAGAGGATGTAGGTAGACCTTTAGTTACGAAGAAATCTACTAAGTCAGGTTTCTTATTGGTCGCGTTCGGCCAGTATGTTGGTTCACCGGTAGATGTGACTTTGAGGTTAAGTTCCTGTACAGTTTTTAGAAGTTCTCGACCCTTAGTTGTTGTGATTCTTGAGCCCCAGTCGATGTGCTTCGCATTGTAGTCACCACCAGCTATAAATTTCTGACCAAGTGTTTTGAAGAAAGAAGTGTATATTTCACTTTTAAGATTGTGCTTTGGAGGAATGTATAAGGCGGATACAGTCACAGGACCAGTCAGGCTTTCGATAGTGATATTTGTGGCTTGTATTTCATCGCTGCAATATGGATTAGTGACATAGTGTTTTATGCTTTCTGTTCTTTTCTTATAGTTGATTTGGCTTGTGGTAGCTTTTCGCTTGCTACTTCCTGTGCTTGGTTAAACCCGGGTTCTGGAATAGATTGCGGGGGTCCTTGTGGAGCCGCGGGAGCTATTTTTGGTTTAGTTTGGGTCGGAATATTCCGAACAACATCTGCGTAGTTCCGATTTTGATTGGGTTTTAGTGGTCGTGGTTGTTGATTTCGTCTAATTTGGTTATTGTTTTGTGTTGGTTTGATTCGTAAAGGCGGGTATTTATGCTTCTGTAGTTCCTTGTGTATTGTGCAACCTTTGTAGTTTGCAGGGCGATTGCCGTTACATAGGGCGCATTTCACGTCTTCGGATCTTTCTTTACGCGTGCAGTCGGAAGAGGCATGATTGCCGGCACATTTGATGCATTTTGGTTGGCGACGACAGTAACTTTTGGTATGCCCAAGACATGCAATTGGCACACTGTGGTATAGTCCGTTTTGGTCTTGGGGGTTCAAACTTAATATGACAGTAGAGTAGATTATTAATTTTGTAAATGTCTTTGTTGTTTGTGTTTTGTTTTAGTTCTATCACGAACATATGTAACGCATTCTTAGTGGTGGTTTGTTTTATGTTCCAAATATTTGTGACTTCATGATCAAGTTCGGCAAGGGTCTCTTTAATGTCTTCAGTCTCTGTTGACGGATGCATGTGTTTAAGGATGACTCTAAAACTCCTTTCTTGTTTAGGTTTGTAGGTATAGTATTCGGTGCCCTTAGCGTCTAGTTCTTTAACAATTTTTCTGTATGCTTCTGTAGAAGCAGGTTGAATTTTTACTTGGTTATTTTGTAGAATTTTCATTTCGGATAGTCCTTCTACCGTTTCGCCAAGTAGTTTGGTTATAGGGCGTATGTTGGTGACTTTGTCAATAAATATTGGCGGGGGTTTGGGATATTTTTCGGTCGGTTTATTTTGAGCAGAGTCTTCAGTATTGTCATCCAGAATGTCAAACTGGTTCTATGTTGGAACTGCATAAGCTATGTTATTTGTTTTTTTCTTAGCATGATCTGCTTGTGTTGGGCTGTTTCCAATCCGTTTTCGTTTTGTTGTCGATATTCGATCTCTTTCAAGGTTGGTTGCTGTCGTCGGTGACAGGGTATCAACTTCTTTTTTTTGTTCCTGAGTCAGTTCAGGTGTTTGTGGTGCAATGGTGTTTTTCGGTATCGCGCCGACAGAACTAGAACGTGTTTTAATAAACATGCTTTTATGGAATGTCTGCTGAATAAATGTTCTTCTTTGTTTGGGATTGTCAGTTCCCCCTCCACTCTTCTCAGTTGCTTCTCTCATCAAAACCATTTGTGGCAAAAATCCCCCCTCCCCAGAGTACGAGGGGCAGCCTGAGCTGAGCTCAGGGAGGGATTCTCCGGCAAAGCCGGCACCCTCCTGGGGTAATGTATCTTTTAGTTTTGCTGCCATGGTTGGTTATTTTTTTCTTCGGGGTTGATTTCCCCTAGTCAGGTATTCAGTTAAAGCGCTGAAGGTTTGCTTTTTGCCCTTCACATTTAGCTATTACGGTCTAGAGGTGGTAATTGGGACCTCTGATCGGACGGTAACATTGCCCAGGGAGGATGGCTCACAAAGATAGATGTATGTGAGCCCATTACTAGAACGCTGCGGCATTCTAGCAATGGCGAGGACATACGTGATTAGGACTGGTCAGTGTGCGTCTGTAGTCTTGCTCCACCTAGACGTACGCTATCGGTATTCTCAGCTTTTTATAGAAGTGTGCACCCTGACAGGACACACCCCACCGAGGCCGGACACTGACTTCCCCCCTTACCTGACTTCCACCTGAAATAAATATCTGTATGATCATGCAAACATTTGTTTTGTGGTGGGAATTGAACCCGCATCCTCTTGTATCAGTACGCTACACGCCCACAGTTCAATATTATTCAAAATATTACTTACATTATATTATATTTTATTATTTGATTTGTACACAAATAAACACTGGAGAAGGGTAGCACAAGATAGAACCCAGTGGAAAGTGTTAGAGGCCTATGCCAAGAGGCACACCGAACTGCGGGACACCCTATAACCAAATTTGAACGCACAATATTACTAAAAACATGTTAACCCAAAGTTTGGAATAAATGGCTTATTAATATTATTATTAAAAATAAAAAAAATCAAATACAAATAAGAAGTCTAGTCAATGAAAGGGTGTATCGTAATAAAATAATAAAAAAACTACCTTCATTTTATTATAAAATAATATAGCTCACTATTTTATGTACATGATCTCAAATGGCTAATGTTTGTTTAACTTCTCACTATATTCCAGCCCCATGACACCGGTTTCCTGAACAACACAGAAGTGTTCCAAGTTCTCCGTAAAGGGGATGAGGCTATACATTTCACAAAAGAGCCTCTTGAAGTAGGAACTACTGTGAAACAGACAATCAACTGGGATCGGAGATTTGATCATATGCAGCAACATTCAGGTATTCAGAACGAAATTAAAATGATAATTTTATTTAACTGCTTGACAAAATCATCTATTAGACACAGACATTTATTTGCTACCATAGCACACACAAATTCACACAATACAATCAAAAGGTATAAAATCAAAGAGAAAGCACAAGTAAGAGAAAACAGAAAATTACATACAACAAACATAGGAACAATAGAATGATATAATAAATTTATGATATGATATATACAATGTAGTCAGGGAAAAATTAAAAAGAGGCAAGTAGGTGTGTATGTGCTACTGCAGCAAATGGGTTCCAGCTCAGCAATATGCCTCGCCATCGATCGACAGCTCTAATAGGGAATAGGGGGATAACCCACTAACTAACCAAAGCTGAACAATCATCAGATTTAGCTAACATGCTCTACTGCTTAATGAAAGTTTCCGAGTAATTTTGGTTGTAAATGTACATCGAAAGTACTATGGAGCTTCTTCTTAGCGTGTTAATAGCTCTACTTATATTGTGTTAGATAGGTATAAGTCGCGGCACGTAACTTTAGCGCTGAACGATACGCGGAGGGGATAGCTGGGCATGGGTACTGTCGCGCAAGCAATACAATAGCCACTATTGGCTTGATTGGAGATGTTCCTAACCGTTGCAATTGACGTATTTGTAGACTCTGGATTTTTTGGATTTTCCCTAAATCGCCATTTAATTTAATGTTTCCCGCCTTAATAAATTCGGCAGTTTATTTTATCTGGCTCAAATTTACAGTGCTGCTGTCCGAATGACTGAGTAAAGTACTTGTAGCTTGTTGATTTGTTTCAAAGAATCAATTAATTAATAGATTCCCTTTTAAAAAAAAACAATTCACGTCATAAACAATTTTCCTTGCCTGTCTTTTCAAAACAGTATTTCTTTTAGGCATATTCCCTTTAAAGTCACAAACAAACTTAACAAACAAATTCAAATAACAGCAATAACAATACAATTAAAAACGCGACTGTACACTGGATGTGCGCGGGGTGTCGTATCAATGCGGGGAACGGAATGCGACTGGAGAGCCAATCGGCGCTACGCACGCCCGCCCTTCATCCCGCTAGCCCCCCTCAGGTGCCTTATTTTATACTTCTGCGTAATAACGGTCAGCGTTAAAGTTTCGTGCCGCGACTTATACTTGGCTACATTGATGGCGTCAAGAGAAGCCATTTTTAAGTCAACCAAATCAATCTGTACATAGACAAACTTAATGCTAGAAAGCATTTTCTTCCAGTTAACCATTGTATAATGTAGAAAATCAATTTTGTATGGTCATGTTTCTAAACTTAATGATCTGATTTAGGTATTAAGTGTAATTTAGGAAGTTTTTTCCAGGGCAGCATCTTTTATCAGCAATCTTAGAACAGGAACACAGCCTGAACACTACCAGTTGGTGGCTCGGTGCTGATGAATGCTACGTGGAGTTGGACTCTGTCAAGGTTTCTGAAGATGTCATCAGGTAAATGACACCTCTGTTTTTGAAAAGAGAGACAGACTCAGACTCAATAACTCTTGAAATCTGTTAGATCATTTTGAATTGTCAATATATGCCTGTTTGCATATTTTCATTTATTACAATATTGATTTTTAGGGCCCCTCTACCTCAAAAGGGAAAAAGTAACTCTTAAAAGATAACTTCGTTGTCCGTCTGTCTCTCTGTGTAAGCAAGGTCTCATCTCACTAAACAAGTAATGGCCTATGCACACAGCGTATTTTAAATGCGCAGATGACGCGCGCTAACACGCTGCAAACGCGATTCTTAACTTATTGCATACTAGCTGTTGTCCGCGACTTCGTACGCTTTACACTACTAAATGTGTAGGTAACCTAGAAATAAAGCTAAATTCGCTGTTGCAACTTGACTTGACACCCCATTTGTACCCCATGGGAATCGATTTATAGGATAAAAGGTAGCCTAGGTGGTAATCCAGGTTATAATCTATGTATACACCAAATTTTATCGAAATCGGTTCAGCCGTTGCGACGTGATTGAGTAACAAACAAACAAATAAATAAACAAACATCCAAACCTTCACATTTGTAATATTAGTGTGATGTTTTTTTGATAATTTACGGCGCCGTGACCGCGCTTTCGTGAAACGCGCGTAGTCCGAGCAGCGTTAAAAACACGCCGTGTGCATATGCCCTAAATAAACTTTAGGACTAAAGGAATCGTTAATATGTAGGTACTTATAAATATTACATGAGTGGTTCTATCTGTCAATGGTGTAATTTTTATAATGATGCTTTCAGGTCCACAGAAGAGAAGTGCAATGAAATGATTCGCCAGGCAGTACCCGTGGAAGTAAAGTTATGTAAATCCAATGATCCAGAATTGAATGAGGTATTTATGTAAATTTTATACATACTTAATTTTGTGTCATTATCATCATTAAAGGTTCCCCAGTAGATTTCCCAAGTGACCAATACTGTGCATGTCATCACTGGTATGTACCTATACCTACCTATATGATACTAATAAACATTATTTGATTCCTCACTAAAAAAAACGTTTCGTCTTCAGAGACTGAGAATAGAATAGAATAATGCTTTATTGTACACCAGGAATACTTAAAGAAACTAATTAACTCTAAATATAGTACAATGGGCGGCCTTATCGCTAAGAGCGATTACTGAGGTATTTTTGGACGAGAATTTTTATATATCTTAAAATACAAAGACTAACCAAATTTGGATTAATTGGGACAATTTTTTGGTGAAAATTATATCCAAGTATTAAGTTTCAAAATAAATTGATAAAATATGGATGGGCGAAGACAGAAGTCATTACTCATGGCGGAAAGCTTACAGAATACTGAATTGTTGTAGGCGCATACCAGAGGTCTACCAAAGGATTGCATGGAGACTATAAGGATTATTTGCATCGGGAACTTTGATGAAAACATGTGCTGTGGCACCCATGTGGCTAATCTAAGGTAAATAATTCATTAATACTGTGGCGGAACTGTTCAATTTGATTCCACCATCCCCATTCTGACATCGGACAACCAACATTTTTGAAGTGAAAACTTCTTTAGGCGCGTCGGGCATAGGGAAAACTTCATTAGGCGCGATGAGCATTTTTTGAGATGGTAAAAAACCATTGAACTCGCGACATTGTTACCGACACCTATCACTGACTGATGACACCTGTGACTGACTGTTGACACCTGTCACTGACTGTTGACACCTGTCACTGACATTGACACCTGTCACTATCACCTCTTTATATAAGTATCTGTAGTGTAGTCTGCTTTTAATCAAGTTTTCACTTCTGTCAGAACTCCCGGAGTGTAAATTTTTTTTATACGTCACGTACCTTCGATACCTACTTGCTTTACGATAAACTACTCTGCGTCCATCAACTTGAGCCATACAGGTGTAAAGCCTCATGTGACTGTAATTTCACCGGCACCCATACCCTTTAAACCGAAACACAGCAATGCTGCTTAGCGGCAGAAATAGGTATGGTGGTGGTACTTCCCCGGGCGAGCCCTTTCACATGATCATTTGTTCCGTGGCGGGAATCGAAGCCTCTTACGTCTCCAGCTATTCGCCCACTGCGCCACGTAGGTCGTCAGATGGAAAGACTATCTGATATAGGTTGCTGGGAGCCGTTGGGTGCCCGTACAAGATCGGTCGCTCTGGAAATCTATGGGGGAGGGGAGGCAGTGGACATCCTGTGGCTGATATGATTATGATGAGAATACTAAGATGTGTCTGAATTGAATTGTATGTGTGTTTCAGTGAACTCCAAGTGGTGAAGTTGGTTGGCGCAGAAGCAGGCAAGAAAGGCAAGACGCTGGTCAGGTTCCTCGTCGGGAACAGAGTTATGAGGACATTTGAGCTGATGCTCGACCGAGAGAAGGCAATAACTGCTTTGCTTGGGTAAGTTTTTAGGGTTCCATACCCAAAGGGTAAAACGGCACCCTATTACTGAGGCTCCGCTGTCAGTCTGTCACCAGGCTGTATCTCATGAACCGTGATAGTTAGGCAGTTGAAATTTTCACAGATGATGTATTTCTGTTGCCGCTATAACAACAAATACTAAAAACAGAATAAAATAAATATATATTTAAAGGGGGCTCCCATACAACAAACGTGATTTTTTGCTCGACTTTGCTCGATATTGATAACGGCAACAGGTAGACGCTTGAAATATTCACAAAATATTTAGTTATATATTCACTTTAAAAATAAATAATGTTACGCCGAGGCCGAGACAGAATAAGTAATAGTCGGTTTTCTCGAAGTTATACCTACTGTGTCAAAGAATAGGTAATACTTGGTGTGGAATGACCTACATACCATGTTTTTACCTACCGTTGCACAGATTAAGAAATAGTAGACAATTTCTAGATACTAGTGGAAGGTTCTGGAAATAATGCTCGGTATAAATAGTTCGTAGAGACGTTCCGCAGAGTCAGTCTTGATTTGGCTATACGTGCGAACATTTCGGTGACTTTTAGTGGTTTATTGTGTAACAGTGTTGTGATTACTTGTGATTAAGATCGTGTATTTTGCCTTTTAGGGTGGATTCGACTAAACGAGGATAAGTTTTATTCTTAGAATAAGTTGTCAGTTATTCGAGAGTAACTCTATTTTGCGTTTTACCAATTACAAATCTAAGAATAACGGCCCCAATCGGGCATAGCTACTATACCACCGTTTCGCATGGAATAACCGAGCTATTCCAAGAATATTTCAATGGCGTCTGAATGCCATATGTTTCTGTGCTGTTTTGTCATTTGAACTCAAAGTACTTGGAAATAATTATTTTAACAAAACTAATGGAACGTTTAAGAAACTTGATTGAAGATACTGATAGTGACGAGGAAGTTACACCTAGATGTCCAAGGTGGATAAAAGAAAGAACACATTTATTTGATTATTACGATGATCATGATTTCGCGATCAGGGTTTCGTTTGAGTAAAGAAGCAACTTTATCTCTTCTGACGAAAATTGAACATAACTTGGAATTCATTTCAGATAGGTAAGCGCCTGTGCATTAGTATTTAGTAGATACCTAAATACTTATAAGTACCTGAGTATTATGTATTAGGTACCTGCCAGTAATTCGAACCTTTAATATATACCTACCTACTATTTTATGCCGGACAGGCATAAAATAGGATGGTTTATGGACGTTCGTTTTGCTATTCGCGTATAGTAATTCCAAGAATAGTTATACTTCCGATAGCATGGTAAAACGACTTTTGATTTACTCGAGAATAAGAAAGTGGAATAGATCTAACCCTGGTATAGTTACTCGAGAGTAAATGCAAGTTTGGTAGAATCCACCCTTAGTGTTGAATAAAAGTGTTATTTTGGTTAGATTCATTTTAATTATTTTATCCCGAATCCTCACCTCGTAACAATAATTATATTAAAATAAAACTAATATTTAAGGGGGAGCTCCCATACAACAAACGTGATATTTTTTTGCCGTTTTTATAGATAATGGTACGGAACCCATCGTGCGCGAGTCCGACTGGCACTTGATCGGGTTTTTTAGACGACTTTAAGGTTGAACAAGCATATGGGCCACCTGATGTTAAGTGGAAACCATCGCCTATAAAGTTTTGCCTCGTAGGTCACGCATCTTAGAAACGTGCCCTACGATGCTCTGATCTGTCCATCAACTTGAGGCATACACGTAAAGCCTCATGTGCCTGTAAGTTCATCGGCAAGCATACCCTTCATATCGTAATAAAGCTATGCCGCTTGGCGGCAAAATAGGTATGGTGGTAGTACTTCCCCCGGGTGAGCCCTTTCACTCAACTACTACTACACTAGTAACTCTACTACTCGTGTTAAATTAACACTCACTGTTCTTTTACCATTTAGTAAAAGATTACCCTTTCAAACCAAATAGCCGGCTGAGACGCAGGAGGTCGCGGGTTCGATTCCCGTCGCGGAACAAATGTTTGCACGATCTACAGATATTTGTTCCGGGTTTGGATGTGTTTCTATTAGGGATTGCAATCCCGCAAAACGGGATCACGCAATCTCGCGGGATCCCGCTGCTTTAATTCACCTGCTGGATCCCGCAAATTAAAAATTTGGCGCTTAAACTTTCGGGTAAGTCACGAATGGCACGAGCGCGACATTGCCGTTCCGCACAGGGCGCCGCGCCGGCGACTTGCGGACGGTTGGCGGGCTGTCCTGTCAGTTGTTCATAAATGGCACTGCGCTGCGTACGTCTTTCTGTAGGTGACGAGTGTTTTCGTATTCACCGTCCGGCGTTTAAAGTAAGTAATTATAATGTTTTTGATTTAACTTTGTTCTTTTCTATTTTTTAAAAGCAGATTGTGCCGTATATATTGTCGTAATGTTGCGTGAAACATTATGACTTAAAGTGGTTTTTGTTAATGTTTTGTGGATATGGTTACCGATGATAGTAATCAATTTTAATTGTGTAAAAATGAATCTAAATCATAATAATAAATCGTCTTACATTAAACTTTATTTATTATTTGCAGGTAACGAGTAAATCAATCATGTCCAAGTCCATTGAAACTGAGAATCCCGAGAAAGAGAATAAAGGCGACGGCGTTGGCGATGGCGATATCAGCCAACTTGAAAAAGTTCTGTGGCGTTATTTCAAGAAAAATGAAAAGGTGGCAAATGTATTCTGTGTTCAGATGAATTAAAAATTAGTCAACGTTCTACCAAAGGTTTGACAATACATTTAAAGACTAAACAAAATATCGATATCAGTTCTTGAACCGATGGAACTGGAGAAGAATCCTTTCCAGTAGTACCAAAGAAGAAACCCAAAACAATGGACAGTTTTCTTATCAAAGAAATAATTGTGTTGCTTAATGTAAGAAATGTTTAATAAAAGTTGATTTTTACACACAAATCTGTAGTTTCAATTTGATTTTATAACATAATTTCAAAGATGCGGGATCTCGCGTGATCCCGCGCGGGATTGAGTAATCCCGCGGGATTGATGAGCTGCGGGATTGCAATCCCTAGTTTCTATATATTAAAAGTAATATTTACAAAAAATAACTTACCAGTGTACAAGCTCTGCTTAGTTTGGGGCTAGATAGCGCTGTGTGAAATGTCCAGCGATATTTAATATTTTTATTAATGTAGATATGATTAAAATACCATTTTTATTAACTTAATGTAGATTTTATAATTAATTTTCAGTAATGCACCTTCGAAACATGAGGACATAGTAAAGAAAATGCAGAAGAACATCAAAGTATTTAACAAGAACCTGCAGAGCGTGCTGTCGGAGCTGGCGCAGCGCGAACTCGACTCTATAAAGAACGCGACTCCACGACACAAATACGTTTTCATGTTCAAGAAGGAATCCACTCCCGAATTCAACAGGATTATAATGAAGGTATTATATACTTCAGATCTCGTCCGAATACCATTTCTTATTAACAGTATTACGAGTTATGGTGCTATCTCTGTCACACTTCAGATCCAAATTGCTAAAATACAAGAAAACCATCTCCCATCTCACTCTCCTGCTCGGCGTCAGTTGCTGGGTTTTATCTCTGGTCGGCCTGCAACCTGACATTGTGTTGTCGGTGTAACACAAATAATTTTATACATATATATTTAATCAAACAGCGCTAGGTTACTTCGTTCGATTCTTAATTATACATACTCGTATTATAAAAAAGTTTTTGCACGAATTAGATAGGAACAGGGTGTAAAGTTCAGTTCAAGTCGAAGCTTCGACCGGCTTGTCCCGAGGTCCAAGCGTATTCTTCGTGATAAATATTAATTTTCACACCACCTGTTCGACAATGTCAATTTATATGTTATGTAAATGATGTAAACCTCACCGAAACCAGGTGATTGAATACCTACGGCTGAGCCGGGAGTAAAGTTGTACTGAATTTTATTATCCCCGCGCGGGCATAATGTGATTTGAAGATAAAATTTGTCTCGCGTGCAAGTGTGAAAAGTAGAGTATTCTCCTCGTGGATAAAGCTGTCTGCATCTTGGGCGTCCTTATATCCCTCTCTGCACTCTGGATTCTAGTAACTCCACTCTAGAATCCTCATTACGTTCGGGATTCAATATTGCGCCCGTGACGCAAGACACTGCTTTATCCCCGTTTGATAATCTACTATTTCAACCCGCCTTCGTGATTATATAACAAATATACTATCCCATATTTCCAGAAATGACTGATTGCTTGATTCTTTTAGGGTTTGGAAGGTGAGGGCATGTTTGTGTTCCTGGCCTCCGAGGACCCGGATAAACCCAAAGAGGGGCAGATCATGATTGCAGGACCCGAGGAGCATTGTAAGGCTTTGGGCACACTGTGAGTAACAATTCTTCATTCTAAATCCCACCATTCACTACACAAGCATATCAATTCAAGCCCATCTAAGTATTTAAATAGTTACCCATATTTATATGTATATATATATATATATAACCGTTTTATTATACCTTCATATTAAAAAATGACTACACTGGAGCATCTGCTCCGTGGCATATTCAGTATTTTTAACCGACTTCAAAAAATGAGGAGGTTCTCAATTTTGTTGTTTTTTAGTGTATTTTTCATTTGTATGTGATATGGGTCGTATTTTTGTGCCTGAAATAAACGAATTTTATTTTATTTATTTATTTATAACCATAAGTCATGTGACAAACTTTATATATACATAATCATTGATTAAAACGGGTATTTATCGCGTATGTACCTTTTTATATATACATATATAAATAATATTATTTTAGAAAAGTTTTTTTATAATATTTATATCTACATTTTAATAAAACACCTTGTATTTACCCACTTCTTTATTCATTATTATTTAATATTTAAAAAATCATAAAAAATATTCAATTTAATAGCCAAAAAAGCCGAAATGGTGGGGATTAAAATTTTAAATTATGGTTACTAGGTCAAGTGGGTATCTTATCAAAGAGATTGATTTACGCATTCGGAAACCATTTTTTTTTTCTAGTTATGGTGAAAACTGTTGAAAAATTTGAAATTAATATGATTGATACAAAAAATCTAAATAACTGTTCTAGGTGTATACTAGATGGCGCTGCTTAATTAACATAAATAAACCTATCTTGTGCTCGGTCTTGTTTTAAATAGTGCTAGTTTAACTGAGGTGGTGTCAGCTTTTAACCCCAACCACATCTCTGGTGGAAAAGCACCATTATGAGTATGAAGAATTTATTTTTTAATTTCAGAATAACTGACCTGCTTAAAGGTAAGGGTGCCTTCAAAAACGGCAGGTTTCAAGGAAAGGCAGGTGATCTGGGGGGAATCAACAAATGCAAGAAGCTCACTGAAGAATATTTTAATAAGTTGTAACTGTAAACAGTAAATATCTAAGTATTATTTAATTTTAACATAATCATAACCGATATTGTGTTTAATAATAAATAATATGATATAAAAACCGATAACTTTTATTGTATGACACCAAAACAATAGAAGAATAGGAAATCTGTTAGACACCTTGATTTTTTAATCGTCGTTTTAATTATATTTTTTTTATATAACATTAATGCCGGTAGCACAACTATCCCTAAACGTACTTAGCGACTAAACATGTTTAAATGATTATTTGTATGATTTGACACCACCTTAAATCATATTTAGCCGTTAAATACGTTTAGGCATCGTTGCGCTAGTACTACCCTGAAAATAGTAACAATTTTAAATAGGATAAATACAATTTTTTGGTCAACATTTCAAAATAAGAAGTTGAAAGAAAACACTTGTTAGATATTGCAGTAGGAAAATATCTTTCTGCTCTGAAAATAGGTCATTGTTAACTCGAAAACTGCTCCCAAAATTCCTATTTAAAATGAGCCCGGTTGTGAACAAAAACCGAATGCAAATTTACTTTTTATCAACAAACCGTATTAAGATTTTTGTTTTTAATTTCAAACATTTGTGATGAAAAGTTGTTTTAATACTATTTACTCTGTGCCCATATATTATATTGTTTTGATGTTACTACTGTTTTCATTTTATATAAATTATGTCAAACGAGCAATTTAAAATGCTATTTTGGAATGATTTGCCCATTAGATATATCAATATCTATGGCATTTTCCTAGTAAAATTAAATTAATATTACCACTCTATTAATTGTAAGGTAACGGAACCTCGCCTCCGGACTTCTTACAATGCGGACTGCATTGTAAGAATTTTCCATGTTTAAGAAGTTTAATTAAATTTATCATGCGACATTCCAAGTGTCTAATTTATGTACGTCATTTAGTATTAATGTTCATTATTCATATCAGCCATAGAGGTCTTATACCATATTTAGTTCCGAAAATCAAACTAGATGTCGCTACTAAAAAGTGTCCGTTCCTAGAGCGCGCTGGCGAAAACCGCTCGGCATATAAGGCCTCTAGAGTAAAGTTCGGTTCCTTGCAATAAATCAACTTTGAAAGTACAGTGCCTTGTGATATAATTACATCAACCTTATTTGCAGCAGTGAGCAGTTGAGCTATCTATAGATCGTTTGCAACGGTCTTTAGATGATTCAACTGTTTATTTTGCATTTTTTTAGTTATGTTAATAATTGAATATTCTTTCTGTTAATAAATTATTTGGAATAAACCAATCCACTATCAATAATTGAAGCACTATACAAGTGCATAGAGATACCATAATACCACAATCAACCATTTGAACCAAAGGCAGCAAAGTCCGTATTGTGTCTAATTTCACTTGACAATGGATTTTAATTTATTCAATAACTATTTAACCACCATTAGTGACGTCGGAGTGCTTTGGTCAGTTTTATATTCCTACAGTAAGTTTATACGAGATTTTCTCTTTTATTTATGGTAAAAATTTGAAGTAAAAAATTTTAAAATCGGTAAAAATTGGAAATGAAATAGGCATTTTTGAATAGGCTAAATAATCAGCGGAAATGGATATATGTATGTAGCTGTCTTTTATTCTATACGCTTCATTTACACCTCTGCTAAAAAACTGGGTGTAAATTAAAATGTAACCCACAAGACTTAAGGCGAGTACACATTAAGCGCTCGGCGTTGCGTTCGTTGCGTACACACGGTTACACATCAAGCTATACATGTC
This sequence comes from Philereme vetulata, assembly GCA_918857605.2. Classification (NCBI taxonomy): domain Eukaryota; kingdom Metazoa; phylum Arthropoda; class Insecta; order Lepidoptera; family Geometridae; genus Philereme; species Philereme vetulata. The sequence continues at coordinate 3,277,366 of OU975444.1, forward strand.
CAGTATAAGCTGACCTCTCATTCTACAAAAAGTCTACACAATGGGAGGTCAGCTTATACTGGAAATGTATAGCTTGATGTGTAGCCGTGTGTACATACAGCGCACTTAGCTTGGCATTACCAAGGTGTCCATATTACTGGCTCAGTTCGGAAATGGACTACGAAGTGATTGCTTGTGTGTGGCAACAGTTTTTTCTTTTCCAAATTGTCTTCACAATAACTGAACATTTCAACTATCGTCCCGATTACTTTAAAATATTTTATTTTTATAATCAGAACTTTCCATGTCCTATATACCTGGACGCTTGAATCTCATCGATAAAGAAACTTGTATCGAAGTGACGCGTCCCGACACGAAAGCGCGCGATCTAATGTACGCGTAATGTGTACTCGCTCTAACACAGTTACCTTAGTCAGTGACCACTTATCTACATATTCAACAAATAAATTAATTACCTAATCAAATTCACGACCTCCGTGGCGCAGTGCCCGAGTAGCCGGCTGAAACGCAGGAGGTAACGGGTTCGAGTCCCGCCGCAGAACAAATGTTTGTATGATCTACAGATATTTGTTCCGGGATTGGATGTATTGCTATATAATAAAAGTATTTATTTACAAAAACAAAACATTGTATTAATTTATTGTTCCTATAATGTGAGAGTTTCATCGCTTGCACCGACAAGAATGAAGCTCTTAAATATGGGAGCGAGTACTTGAATACAGGGGGGCTACCAATTACTTTGGCTTTTTGTGCATAAGAATATGGATACATGGTTCACTATACATGATGAATGTTGCATTAAAATAAATAAATACTAAATACAGTACTACGGTTTAAGCAGTCGGCAACCATTGTTGGCGACCTCCGTGGCGCAGTGGGCGAATAGGCGGCTGAGACGCAGGAGGTAGCGGGTTCGAGTCCCGCCGCGAAACAAATGTTTGCATGGTCTACAGATATTTTGTTCCGGGTTTTGATGTTTTCATCATATGTATGTATTTACAAAAGAAAAAGTATATAAGTATTCTATCAGTTATCAGCTTAGTTAGGGGCTAGATAGCACTGTCTGAAATGTCATGACGGCTAATCAGTCACCAGCAAGCTTCAAAGGCGGCACGTGCGATTCCAGTATTTAGAAGTATATGGAACTTAAATCGTAGTACTGTGCTTAGGTGTTAGTGGGGAACAAATACCTAAAATATTCCTAAGTTTAGGTACTTATACTAGCATTGATGCTAGCAATCAGTTTCTCAATGCCCTGGTTGCTCCAGTCCTGGGTCTGGTCATCCAAGTAGTTGTCGAAGTCGACGAGGTCCTTCGCCACTCCACGTTGCAAGAGGTGTGACACAGACTCCAACACATAAGGGATTGCTGAAAATAAAAATTAATTTTTTTATTCATTTTCCATCTTTCATCAGAATTCTTTGGGGGACAGAACTTTAATCAATGATTAAGACTAATCGCCGTGAGTGTGTTATTCAGAATAGACAAGAACTCCATAACAAAAATTTAACTGACTTCAGAAAATCGAATGGCAAGGTTTCGTTCGTGTGATTTTCAAAGACCGAAATAGGAGATATCTCATTTACTGAGACACTTAGGACATAGTGTTTATTAGTGAAAATTAGCGCAAATCGTAAATCCCGTAAATCGGCGCCGCTTTTGCGACGATAGTCAATTTAACAGGTACATACGACCTCTGTGGTGCAGTGAGCGAATAGCCGGCTGAGACGCAGGAGGTAGCGGGTTCGATTCCCGCCGCGGTACAAATGTTTGCATGATCTACAGACATTTGTTCCGGGTTTGGTTGTTTCTCTATATATTATAAGTATGTATTTACTAAAAAAAATGTATATAAGTATTCTATCAGTTATCTGGTTCTCATAATACAAGGTCTGCTTAGTTTGGGGCTAGATAGCACTGTGTGAAATGTTCAGCAATATTTATTTATTTATTTATTTTATACATGATGAAAGAATCCATCACACTTAGTAGTTAGTTTATAATTTTAGTTAATTTAGTAATAGAATAGAATGTTTTATTTGACACACAAAGAAACATAGAACGGATCACAAACAAAATAGGTAGATAAACAGGAAAATTATAATACAATGAGATTATATTAGACCTACAGCTAGAACACATACGTACCTACCCCACCAGTGGGTAGTAGGTAGGTGTACCAACTAGTCCCGCTCCGTGTCACGCGTGCCCAAACAGGCTCTGCCTCAGCTTTATGTTTCTTTGCAATAAATGATGCAAAGCAGCGCTGGTTTTCAGGCAGAGCCTTATGTAGGGTCTTTTTTTTTTTTTTGTTTCATTGTGATCTACATTCAGTTGGAGGACTATAGGCGGATGTGTTGTTTTCTTTTGGCGTTCGGGATCGAGACACATTAGTCCTTCTTCCCTTCTTTAGAGGCAGCAAGCAGGTTATCCAAGACATGGGACTCTCTTCAGGCGCTTTGTATCGGAACGATTTTCCACCAGCGCTCTTGCCAGCAGATTATCATGGCTTTTTAGGCGATCCAGGTATCTTTTCCCTATGAATCCTGTTTCTTGGTCAATTGTGGGAACTTCTAGGTACTCATGGATCTCCTTGTTGGTTATGAACCATGGGGCATTAGAAATGGAACGCAAGATTTTGTTCTGACAGCGTTGGATGATAGCATGATTGGATTTATGATATAAAGTGATAGCAATAAATGATGCAAAGCAGCGCTGGTTTTCAGGCAGAGCCGTATGTAAGATGACGTCACAAATTTAAACAAAATAAACTTAATAAGACCAATTATACAAAAATAAACATACATATTTATATAGGTAACTAGCTGACCCGGCAAACGTTGTTTTGCCATATAAATTATTGCTATTAAAAAATAAGGGTTGATCGTACAAGGGTGAAAATTGAGGATTGTATGTATTTTTGTATGTTGTATCATAAAAAAATAGAAATTAAAAATTTTGTCTAAAAAATAAAAAAAAAAATTTAGGGGTGGACTACCCCTAACATTTAGGGGGATGAAAAATAGATGTTGGCCGATTCTCATAGATACCGGATAAGCACAAAAAATTTCATCAAAATCGGTCAAGCCGTTTCGGAGGAGTATGTCAACGAAAACTGTGACACGAGAATTTTATATATTAGATAAGCATATTTATATGCATAATAGTGTTTTTTTGTGTTATTTGTGTCTTGTGGTGGTCTGAATAAATGGTTTTATTCTTTCTTTTTTTTCTAATATGATTTGATTATCTATTTTATACAGGCTATTTAAGATATTAAGGTTTTTTAAAAAAAATCTACTTTCTATGGTAATGAATTTGAAGAAAAACTTATTCAACAACAATACTAGCCATTAGCCCTATTCATATATTAATTTAATGGCATATATGACAAAACACGTAGCGGAACTGTTTCCACCTAGCTGCATTGCCACGCTGAATTGAAATACAAATACCGGTCTCACACATAGCACGATTTTCTCTTTGAAATCTGCACTTGAAGTACCATTGGGTTTGGAGTCAGAACTCGTACAAAAGATCTATCAAACTTACAGAATAAAATCTCATTGCTATCACGAGGTTTCCACTTCCCATCGTTGAACTTGTGTAGTTTGATGGCCGGGGAGTCCAGGTGTTGAACCATTTTCTTGTTATCCACCTGAATGAAAATATTTATTTATAGACGAGCAGCATTATTGCTTATTTATAAATGCGTGTTAGATATGAATGTGGTTGGATATAGAAGTAGAGGAAGGACATAGAAGAGATAGATGAAATGTGTGGAAGATAAAATGGGTAAGAAAGAAGTGAAAACAAAAACATGTGCATGACCCCGCGTAATGTGGGAAATAGTAGGATTATGATATTAACCTTTTTTCTTTAATTTGCAAGATATAATCTTGTTGTGTTTGATGAGAATAAGCTAACAGTTTATAATAGTATATAAATAAGTGTCCTTGAATGGTGGGAATCTGCCAAGGATTGTGATAGGTGGAAGGAGTTGGGGGAGGCCTTTGCCTGGTAGTGGAAAATCATAGGCTATAAACGAAAAAAAATGTGTCCCTAGTGTAAAGATATTTAACTTTATATCCTGCCATTTTACATACTCCTAGATCATTTAACTCATCATGGCTGAGGAAATAATAGCATTTTTAAAATTTAGTTTTATATTACCTATACTTTACATAGATCTGTTACACATACATAACTTCATAAGTAGGTTCCTCATACAATTCTTAGGCTTGTAAATTAGGCCAACTAATATTACTTACTTATTTTGGTAGGCATCTAAATATTCAAAATTCTTAAATCTACCTTTTGACTCATGATAGCACCAGCATAAACCTTAGTGGTTTTTGAGGCTATATTTTGAACATATAAATGTATATTTTATTTGTTATAATGGAAAAAAAATTGATTCATAGGAGAATAAATATTACCCTTCAAGGATCACGTCAATACATTTTGGTATGGTGGTAAGGCCTGAGAAAATTTGATAGAACACAGAGAAATTTTACATTGATAAAAATAACTTACCACAATAAATAAAGCTGATGGAAAATATTCTGCTATTTTGTCAGCAATCTTTTGGCCTGGACACTTGTCCACAGTGTTGTCTCTGAAGTTCTCACAAGCAGCATAGTAGCCAGCTATCACTCTGTTGTCAGCTTGGGCCATTGTTTCTATCTACAAGTTAATATAATTATGTTGGTAAGCTTTAACATGAATGCTAATGTAACATGTCTGGCATCTACAGAGCAAGGTACAGTACCTACTTTCTGAGTTAATTGATTAAGAGAGTTTCAATTATCAGTATGTATCCTCCCAAAGTATGTCCTCCAACAATAAGTCAGTTTAGTAGTCATACAAAATACATATATATGTGTAAAAGTTACCTGAGTCAGCGCGATCTCAGCCATAGGGGACAGGTAGTGGCTGTGGTGAAACAGCGGTATCGAATCCACGATAGAAAGATCCTGATTCTTGGCTCCATCACGGATTTTGCTGCCGTCAGCTAGCAACACACCGTTTACAGCACAATGCGGGTATTTGACCGCGTGGAGGATTATTTTAGCATACGCTGCTGTTTCGAATGTAATATCGCCCATATTACAGGTTTAATATAGTCGCAAACGCTTGAAAATAAAATAAATTCAGCGCTCAAAAGCAGGCACGAAGAATCACTGAATTCCAAATTTTTGTCACTGTGAGCGAGTGATCTGTGAACTCTGTGAAGTGAAGTGAGTGACAGTCACAGACTAGACTAGACAGACGTCAATCAATCAATTAATCAATCCCGTCATCTATCAGGCTCGATCGGGGTGTGTGTGGTGGACGCACAACTTTGCGTATGAGCTGCAGGTAAGGGCCTCGGGTGAGTAGCCCATTACCCTGGCTTTAACTCGCGGAAACTACTATCTCCGGGTCTCTGGCCTCAGCTCTTTGTGGCCTTCGTGGTTTATGGTAGGTGGCACTTCGGAGCTTTTCGTTGGCCTATTTTACGGCGCGGTGTAAGCGGCCGCGTCTTGGCGTGACGCTGATCTTAGTTGTCATTATTTTCCTTTGTAATCTTCGCCGGTGACATCGCCAATGATCGATGATGTGTGGTGGAGACATACGTGAGTCAGTCACGTACCTAAGTATGTCTTGTAGACTCCAATCTTCGTCCGCAGCGGCAGCTTCGACTGGAGGACTGGACGATGCATTGCCCTGGCAGTGCGTGTCTGTTGGAGAACGTGGTCAATTTGGGGTACCATTCGCAACGACCTGTCGATGGTCACTCCTAAGTGGCGGACAGAAGTGTGCCACTTGACATCCTGTCTTTTGAGTGAGAGCGGTGTAATGTAAGTCCGTCAACGCGAGACGAGGATTGCGGCTGTCTTGCCACGTTGACTGCCTGGCATTTGCTCAACCACTTCGGTAGGAAGTCCAACAGACGCTGCATACGTTGAGCGGCTTTTTGGGGGTACTTCGACGAGGCGAATTAAGGGCTGTCGTCGGCGACAAGCGCGAGTATGGCTTCTTGGGGCCGACGATGTCCCTCCAATGGAATGGCGAAGTTGGCGTATAGTGCTGGTGAAAGGCAGCTGCCTTGTCGGACTCCCGCAGCTATGGGGTGAAGTTGCGAATCGGCCTGCTCCACTAAGACAAAACTTCCGGCCTTGGAGGAACGTCGCGACTAGTATAATGACAATACAAAATCATTGCGTAGACTAGACGGCTAGATGAAAGAACGAGACACACAGCCTCCGAGGTTGCGCTCATCTCTCTCGGCTCGGATTACCCTCTGTCTAAGGCGCAATATACGTTAATTTTATTGAAGCAGAGTTACTTTTTTAAAGTAATCTGTCCTGTTTGTATAGTAGGTGTGTAGTCGGCTAGTCGGTCCATGGTAGACGGACTGTAATGCCGCGGGGGCGTGGGAATCTTCCTGAAACAGCCAAAGACCTTATAGCTTACTACGTAGTAAGATATAAGGTCTTTGGAAACAGCTGTTTCTTTTTTGACAGCTGACAATGACATCCAGTCATCTACTTCAGTGTTTGTTTGTGGTTGGTTTGGTTTGTTTGTTTGGCTCATTGTTGGGCTACCTTTTCGGGAAAATAATCTTTCTTTTTCCATGAAGTTCTTCAAATAGATTCATGATGGAAAAGTACGATACTTCTCAGCTCACAGAGTTCCCTCGTTTCGAGGCTGAGTCCACCCAGAGTGGTGTTTCTACGTTCTTCAACAAATTGTGGAAGTTACCTCTGTTTACGCCCTCTGAGGGTGGTGAAATTGCCCAAATTAAGGGCTCTGAGGATGAAAAGCAGGTAGACTCGTCCACTGCGAACCAGAGTAACAAGGAAAGCGAGGGTTTAAAGTCGGATGTAGCATCGTATGCCCATGAATTAGAAGATCGTAGTCTTCCGAATGTCTTGCGGAGAATCACCAGTTTGATCGCTTCAGGATCCGGGGTAAGAATTATTTCTTAAATTTACCAATTTATAATTGCATAAAATCCAGTTAGAATCAAAATAGAAGTGTAACTGGGTACTTATTGGATATGCATTTTCAACTAGTCACCTATTATTTTTCCAGTATTATTTATTATCACCTATTATTTATTATTTAACATATTAAACTGAGTAACAAAATCCAGGGGGGTACAAAATACTCTGACACAGAGCTGGCTCGCTACTGGATGCCGGATGACATCTCACGGGAGTGCTATGAATGTGCAGCGAGGTTCAGCACGCTGCGGCGCCGGCACCATTGCAGGGTCTGTGGGCAGATCTTCTGTAGCAGGTGCTGCAGTCAACGGGTACCAGGTAAATGACATTTTAAATAAAATTCTTTCTGATTTATTTCAGACAATATTGAAGTAAAAATTATATCACAATTTAATTCAACTATTCTTAAACTAGATAAGTGACTAAACATTAATTAGACTTTGTCAGAGGCTATTGGACTGCCTAAAGACACCAGAGTTGGCCACAAACTTATCAAGTCCATCCAAAGGTTATCTGGAAGAGATCCCTTTTAGCAATAAAATCGCCACTTGTATTTCCGTGTGTCATGTATATTGGAGCCCTAGCTTCACACAAGAATAAAGCTTCACATGTAATTTTTTTCATTGTTTATTAATTCTCTAAATTTCATTAAGTAATTATAATATAATAAATATTGCCATAGATAACACAACTCAAGTGAAATGGTTATTATGTTGTTTGTAGGTCACATATTTGGGTGTGCTGGTGGTCTCCGAGTATGCAACTACTGTTGCAATGTAGTGCTCAGCTACTTGAACGAGAATGTTGATCTGAACGGGGAGATATCTCCAGATCTTAGGTCATTGCAGGAAAATTTGCAGGTACTTAATTTTTATGCTAAAAATATTAACTTAAAATTAACTTAAATTAACTGTCGAGATTTGATGACGTGGGATCGATTGGTATAATATGCCTTTTTCTTCCATACCCCTCTATTAGCTATCTAGTATAAATCGTTGGCTGTTAACAGTTCAAATAATAACAGTATTGTTAATTATAAATCTTTATTGTTTGTGGATCTGAGTTACATCGTAGGTACAGATATTTGGACTTGCCTCTGGCTATCCTCTTGAGAGATATCTTTATGGATCTGCATATTAAGTAAGAGATCCGAGGATGTCCATCAATAGGGTGTAATGAGAGCTAATTTATTTAATTAATTTCAATCTTTAATATCACATTTCCAGGTCAAATTTCCAGACAATAAGGAGCAAACCTCAAAGTCTGAAAACTTCGTGTTTGCCCGTGATCAGGAGGAACGTTCTGAGGTCCGGACCTCCCCCAAAGAAACCTTGCAGGATGTGTTCCGGCAGCTCTCCTATACACTACCTACACAGCAACATAGGTAACCAAAAACTTGCAAAATCAAGTAGCTTTTCTAGTAAATATTTTTGCATGCAGTATTATGTATATTTTAGCATGCCATTTATACAGGTGATTTGTGAACAGTTAACAAATTTTTAATGGCTCAGGTTGGACCTTTACATAGGCATTACCTGGGCCGAAGCCAATGAGTAGGAGGCCTGGGTCATCCTTATCATAGCATAAAACAGTTTTTCAGATTTCGGATTTATTTATTTTATTACAGGCATGTCGATTTTTACATTGAATAAATATTATAATAAGTAAATTAAAATAATATAGAACATCCACATCTGAACATAGGCCTCCATAGATTTCCAGAGCGCAGATCTTGTGCGCCTGCACCCAACGGCTCCCAGCAACCTTTACCAGTTCGTATTTCCATCTAGTGGTGGGCCGATCTATGCTGCGCTTTTCAGCGCGTGCTCATCACTCTACCTAGAAACTTTCTGCCCCACCGTCCGTCAGTTCTTCAAGCTATGTTTAAGTTGTATAAAATATATTTATAAAATTATAAAAATCAACATTAATTAGTATAATACTGCCAGTTAAAAATATTAAAATCTGTATATTATTACAGGTCTCTAAGAAAAATATGGCATTTGATATCGTAAGTTAGATGATGATTATAGTTATCATGATTTTATGCTAGACCGTAATTCATTTTGGCAGACGATAAGTAGAAAGGGCCCTAAATAAAAGGCAACATCTCTTTCCTTCGTATAAGCTTTGGCTCAGAGCTCTAGGAAAAGGGGAGATCTCCCACCGAGCGCGATCTTTCTCTCGGGGTCCAAGGGAAAGGAGAGATCTCTTACTGAGCGCGACCTTTGTCTCGGGGTCCAAGGGAAAGGGGAGATTTCCCACCGAGCGTGACCTTTGGCTCGGGGTCCAAGGAAAAGGGGAGGTCTCCCACCAAGCGCGGCCTTTGCCTCGGGGTCCAAGGGAAAAAGAAGATCTTCCAACGAGCGCGACCTTTGGCTCGGCGTCCAAGGGAAAGGGGACATCTCTCACCAAGCGCGACATTTAGCTCGGGGTCCAAGGGAAAGGGGAGATCTCCCACCGAGCGCGACCTTTGGCTCGGGGTCCAAGGGAAAGGGGAGATCTCCCACCGAACGCGACCTTTGGCTCGGGGTCCAAGGGAAAGGGGAGATCTTCCACCGAGAGCGACCCTTGGCTCGGGGTCCTAGCACCAAAAGGTATTACACCAGATTCTCAGAACACAACTTTTGCGATATAGTTCTAGATGTAGGCCTAGTGATCAATGTAGTTAAGCAGATTTGCGATCGTCTGAGTACATAGAATTCAGGTAAGGTGTTATTTTGGTTTCTGACTTTCAAAAGTATAATTTATACAGTCCGTCTGTCTGTCCGCCAGATCAGTTACAGCCGTTTTACTCATAGTCATCCCCCCCCCCCCCCCCCTATCTCCGAAGTTTGCAAAGTGAAAAATCTGAAATTAATATGATTGATAGAAATATATGCAAGGATTACTAGAAATAGAAACCGAAGTCTCTATCTAGAACGGTTTTTTAGATATCTGCCCTAAAAGTTTACGTCCTGCCGTCATACAGTGAAAACTAGTACGGAGGGTAGGTATTCACTTGACTATGTATTCATCATAACTGCAAACTTAAGTTACAATAGGAAACATGATTGTATATAGTTTAAGTCTAGATTTTAAGTTTGTAAACTTACTTTATCGAAATAAATTTTACTTTACTTGGTTTCTTAGTCGCTTATCTAGATGGCGCTGCTAAATTAGCATATATCTAGATAATTTCGGAGCCCTCAGCGCGCGACTTGACCAGTCCCGTTTTAGTTTCTGATTTTTCAAGAGTACAATCTGTTTTCTTTATTTTCAACTAGCCTATGCTGTCCAACTGCTGACAAAGTACATACAATACGTTGAATAAAATCAATCACATTTCGAAAACTTTTGTGATTGATCATTATTATAAATACAGTATTTTTATAGTACCGTTTTATCGGTGTTTCGACCGACAACGTTTCGGTTCAATTCGTGAACCTTCGTCAGGTGCGAGGCGAGACGCAGTGCGGAGCGGATCGCAGTTACCCTGATGCAGGTTCACGAATTGAACTGAAACATGATCGGTTGATTAACCAATAAAACGGTACCTTATAACTCCCTTATTTAGAATAATGATTTAATCACATAGGGCGTTTGTGCACTATAAGGAGTTTTACTGTCCGGCAGTCCGATTTCTTACGGTCCGATATGGCACGCCATTTTATATACTATCTCCGTGGTATAGTGGGCGAATAGCCGGCTGAGACGCAGGAGGTAGCGGGTTCGATTCCCGCAGCGGAACAAATGTTTGTGTGATCTACAGATATTTGTTCCGTGTCTGGTTGTTTCTCTATATATTATAAGTATGTATTTACAAAAAAAAAGTATATAAGTATTCTATCAGTTATCTGGTACCCATAGTACAAGCTTTGCTTATTTCGGGGCTAGATAGCGCTGTGTGAAATGTCCAGCCATATTTATTTATTTTATTTATTTATATACTAGTTTGTGGACTATACGTAACTTTACCTTCCGACATTTTACTTTTCCCCATTCCGGGCCGTTTTATTCCGGTCCGAGATGACAGCAATGAAAAACGTGTTTATGCTTGTGCACTCCGTCCGCGATATTCATGAGCGGGCGTGGCGGGCGCGGGGGAGGCGCGTGCAGTGTTGGCTTGGCCCTTCCCTCACCTCCTTGGCGACCTGCGCCCACGATGCACGCCTCGCTCGTTTCATTCAAATATGCGTGATCGAGTTCACAATCATGTATGTACGACATTTTTACGTTAATTTGAACATGTTGAATCGAAACCATGTTTATTGGTGTTTTTAGTATATACTATATATTAGTATTTTACTCCAATGTCATTCTCTGTGCACGTACCCACCACTATAATCTAATATCTCTAACTTCAAAGGTTTGCTGGAAGAAAACTCTAATTAGGGTTAAGCTCGCCTTTGTACATGCCCATTTGGTAAGATATTTTTATTTGTAAATCTATTTGTGTACAATAAAGAATAAAGAACAAAAATCGGGCTGCCGGACAATAAAATTCCTTGCAGTGCACAAGCCAATCATCCGTTTTATTTTTTTATGCCACACTGGATCGTAAAAAATAGGACTGCCGGACAAAATTCCGGATTAAAATTCCTTGTAGTGCACAAACGCCCATAATGTTTATATCATGAACGGGGGTTTTTTTTAATATTGCTTTTTACGCCAATCTTCTTTAACTTCAGTAACGCAGCTTGTTTTAAATGATTGCAATGCTTTTGTAAATAATTTTAAACATAAATGATTGAATAGTGTTTGTATTAAGCAGATATCGTCTCGTGAGATACAATGGAGTGTGGCGCGGCGATGACATACTGCAATGGGTTATGGAGAACACTAATCATAAAACCAGGTAAAACAATTTTACTTAGAAAACTTTCGTGATTGATTTCAATCATTATTATAAATACGGGATTTATCACGTACCGTGTTATCGGTGTTTCGACCGACAATGTTTCGGTTCAATTCGTGAACCTTCATCAGGGTGAGTGCGATCCGCTCCGAATAACTAGAGTGCGAGGCGAGACGTTATTCGGAGCGGATCGCACTCACCCTGATGAAGGTTCACGAATTGAACCGAAACATTGTCGGTCGAAACACCGATAACACGGTACGTGATAAATCCAGGTAAAACAATATCATATCCAGAAAGAAAATACATTTTATTTGAATATCACACAGGACATACCATTTAGAACGGTACATACCTACTTACACAGAGATTATAAATTAAAAGAAAAAATATATTTAATAAAAACACAGAAATCACACAAGATTAGGATTACATTGGTAGGTTACACACGGCTACACATCAAGCTATACATTTCCAGTATAAGCTGACCTCGCATTGTGTAGGCTTTTCCTAGAATGAGAGGTTAGCTTATACTGGAAATGTACTAATAAAGTTTGGATGTTTGTTTATTTATTTATATATTTGTTACTCAATCACGTCGTAACGGCTGAACCGATTTTGATGAAATTCGGTATACACGTAGATTATAACCTGGATTAACACATAGGCTACTTTTTATCCCATAAATCAGGTCCCACGGGATAAAAATGGGGTGTCAAATCAAGTTGCAACAGCGACTTCAGCTTTATTAGTACACTAGCTGACAAATCCGCAGCTTCGCACGCGTAGTTTTTCAATAAAAACATTACCCTCCTTCTGCGCAGTTGGGTAAAAAGTAGCCTATGCCACCCGGGGATAGTGTAGCTTCCCAACAGTGAAATAATTTTTTAAATCGGTCCCGTAGTTTCGGAGCTTATTCAATACAAACAAACAAATCTTTCCTCTTTATGGTGTTAGTATAGATTACCTACACATTTAGTAGTGTAACGCGTACGAAGTCGCGGGCAATAGCTAGTTCGTAATAACTTTTCATACTTAGTAAAATGCAAGGCCAAGAGTTGATTGAATCATTTTAAAAGTGATTCAGTCACTGAAGTGAAATCGGGTCCCATGGGATTTGTCAATATTTTTTTAAAACAAGAAGCAAATAATAAATTCTAAGATATTTTCTGGAAGAATATCCTAAATATTTTCAGTTGGTCACTTATTTATTACGGAAATTAACGAAAGCTTTCTCCTTTTTATGCGATTGTCCGATAGTTTCTACTTACAAGTAACTGGAAATCCCGTTTAATTTCAGAGTACAAGCGAATACAGTATGTCAGAATCTGGTGAACGCCGGCTACATGGAATGCGTAACGGAGCTGCCTCAGTTCGTGGACTACGCGCTCTACCGCCCGATCGCTGTCACTAGAGACGACGATGATAATGATGATGATGAACGTAAGGACCGTAAGACCTCCCGCCTTCCCTAATGCAACATTTACACTCAGACTTATTGGACAGGGAATTGGGCAGCGCGAGAATGTAAATAGATAGATAATTTCTTTATTGCACACTATTAAATACAACCTATGAAAGAAAATACACTTTTAACTCATAGGTACACACGGCTACACATCAAGCTATAGAGTTCCAGTATAAGCTGACCTCGCATTGTGTAGGCTTTTCGAAGAATGCGAGGTCAGCTTATACTGGAAGTGTATAGCTTGATGTGTAGCCGTGTGTACAATGGGCGGCCTTATCGCGATAGCGATCTCTTCCAGGCAATCTTTAGATGGACAGGATCTATATGAACAAATAAGGACGGCGGCGTAAGATATTATTAGAATCCCTAGAACAAGTATATTTTACAATTTATAAAAAATATAGATAAAATAAAATGCTTAATTATATTATGTAATATACCTAAATAATACCTAATATACATGTAATATACCTACATACATAAATTATAAAAATGTATAAATAAATAAATGACCTAGTGAGCGATGGATGACAGAAAGTGTTGTCTGACCATGTGTTTAAAGATAGGGAGAGATTTTGCATGACGAATTGAGACAGGTAGGGCATTCCAGAGTCTGGTAAAATAGGTCTAAATAGTCTGGAGAAATAGGTCACTCGCGCTGTCACTGCTCATGCCGCTGCCATTGCCCATCGCTCCCTCGATTGTCGGTTTTTCGCGCGGAAATCAAAAGGACGGGCAGCGCGAGCGCGAGTGAGTGTGATTCAGCATTCTCACTCACTCGCTGCCGACGTTCAAGCGCGAAAGAACGTGTTTCGTTCGTCCTTTTCGTTCCTTCATCCACCATCTTCTTGGACGACGACGGCGACTTTTGTTTCTTTTTAAAACACTTAAATAGTTACTGAGACTGAGCAGACATAATGGTGTCGCCGCAACAACCTCGACGTCGGCCATTGTTGCGCGTCGTTCAATAAAGAAGTATGAAAGCTGAGTGTGAACACTCATTCGCGTCTATACTGCCGCGGCAATATTTCCGGTAGTGGCAGGAACAGCGGCAGCGGCTGAGTGTAAATGTGGTTTTACAATGGAAAAAATACCTGATACAGGTTGCACCTATACTAAGTATTTTTCTTAGCTTTCGCGATCACCGTACATAATTATTATATGCCGTGGTCGCGGGTGTATCCACCCGCGATCCACGGCTGTTGCAACACGGTCGAAACGTCGGGATAACAAATAAAAAGGTACTTACGCGATTAAATATCCGTTTTAATCAGTAGTTAAGGTTGCTGCTGTTTTAATTTTTTTGTATTTACCTCGCATTCGTGATGAAAAGTTATGTAAGATACTCGGGTGTGATCGATTGTTTAGCCCTTATTAGTTTGTATTACTCGTGCGCGATAACTTGGGACCTGCTAGGAATGCGACTCCCCGACCGCTTCCCCTGCACTTCCCCGATGGCGCCCGTATTGTACCGTTCGCATCACTATATTTTACTAGGGTTTTTAGTTTCGTACTGGCCTACGTCACGTAACGACGCGCTCTGGAATTCTTTTAGTTTTCGTTTGTGTTATTGTTTTGTTGTTGTAGTTTTTGTTGTTATAGTAAATGTTGTAAATTTATCGGATACCTCTTCGTCAAGTGATTATAGTGAGACTGAGGACGAAGAACAACCTCTAGAAGGCATAAATCCACTAAGTAGTGACGAAGATGAGATAATGTAAATAATAGATAAAATAAATGTATAAACTTAAACATTGTATTTTTATTTCATTCAAATAGTGTAAAAAAGATTAGTAAAAAGCAGCGTCCCCCTGAGTAAAATAATAAATTAGGTTAAAAAAAACAAAGACGAAGCCGCGGGCGGCTGCTTGTTATGTTCGCTTTTTTGCGGGCGGTACAAACACGCCAATATGACGTCACCGCGCTCAGGTCCCAACTTATCGCGCACGGGTAATACAGCCCTTATTTAACAATGTACTATTATATCTATCTATCTTGGCGACCTCCGTGTCGCAGTGGGCGAATAGCCGGCTGAGACGCAGGAGGTAGCGGGTTCGATTCCCGCCGCGGAACAAATGTTTGCATGATCTACAGATATTTGTTCCGGGTCTACATGTTTTTCTATATATAAATTATAAGTATGTTTTTTTTAAATAGTATATAAGTATTGTTTCAGTTATCTGGTTCTCATAGTACAAGCTCTGCGGCTAGATAGCGGTGTGTGAAATGTCCAGCAATATTTATTTATCTTTTGTAGCTGAAGAATGCAGTCGACTTGTAGAGAGCGTGTCCTCTTACTGCCTGGACTTGAACCTTGGAGAGAGTTCTGCGAGGTTGATCAAAACACCTAAAGCGGGTAAGTTTAATTTTTTATTACTAGCTGACTTAGCTCATTTAGTCACACCAAGATTGTACCACCATCTACTTGTGTATCAAATTTCACGATATGTGTAATGATCAACGCTTCGAAAGTAATCCTCGGACAATCAAAAATACATACAACACCAACACAAGTTGTTTTGGAGATCTCGCTTCGCTCGATCAATAAAATTTGCTGCGTAATTTCAGAAACCAAGTCATCATCAAGTGAAGATGAGCCGCCAGTGGTTCAACCAGACGACGGTCAGTATTCAATAATTATAAGTAAAACAAAAGTAGAAAAAAAAACAGAAACTGGACTCTAAAATGAGAAGTGGTCGATGAAACGTCTACTTCATTTTTAAAGAGCTTTCCAGCAATACCACGCACACTGGGATGCAAGCTAAATGTATCCCTTCTACCTCTAGAAAGTACTTTCAAAATTATTTGATATCAAACCTTAAATGGGACAACAAACTGCTATGAAAAATATTTTTTTAAATTCCTCGCATTCGTAATGAAATGATGAGTGTAGCACGTTTATGTGGCAATGGGCAGGCCATATAGCGCGCAGAACAGATGGCCGATCGGGCCGGAAAGTTCTCGAATGGAGGCCACGGACCGGCAAGCGCAGCGTAGGACGCCCACCTACAAGATGGGCAGACGACTTGGTAAGAACCGCAGGTCGGCGTTGGATGCAGGCCGCTTCCAATCGCAGTTCTTGGAGATCAATAAGGGAGGCCTTTGTCCGGCAGTGGACGTCCTACGGCTGATATCATGATGATGCAATGAAATGTTATAGGGAGAGCTTATTTTGGTCGTAAGTTCGTATAGTGTCGACCCAGCTTTAATAATAATAATATATCGTTCATTTCTCTTCACAAAGGGTAGGGGTAGATAGGGTAATTCTGTGAAATCTGTACTGTGAAGAGCTGGAGCTGGTCACCAGGCCTCCACTCCACTGATTATATACTTAAGAGTGATTAGGAGAGTAAACGTGGACCTATTACAGATCATCATCATCATCATCATCAGCCCACATTAGTCCACTGCTGGACGTAGGCCTCTCCCAAGACGCGCCACTGAGCCCCGTCTTCGGCTCTTCTCCAGTTGTTTTTGTTTTTGTTAGCCTACCGTAGCCCGGGGATTCCTAGCACCCCCTGCCCCGCCGTTACCATGACCGCCACCTTGGCCAGGAATAGCGGAGCGGCCGGGAACTGGGGGCCGTTGTGTTGTTGTACTTGCCATAGAGAGGGTTTTGCCCATAATCGCCACGCTGGGCATGCGGGTTGGCGATCGCAGGGCACAACTTGTCGCGCCGTTGACGCTGCTGCCCGTCAGCGACTGGGAGATTTAATTGTGCCAGTTTAGGGAGGGCTATACCGCCACCAACCGGTCGCCAGAGCCTCGTCCGCTAGTCGGCAGGATGCACCACGTGCAGGTGAGGTTGACTATTGGGGCATTATGATGTTAGGCTGCTCCCTTTCATCCCTACTACAGATACAGATACCTATTACAGATAATAATAAAATAAAGTAAGTTAACAATTCCAGGAGGAACGGAAAAGAGGACAGAGTGCAAAGCCATTCACACGTGGGGCGAGGAGCACCTCCGCCTGCTGATGCGGCAGTGGCTCGCGCGCGCGGCGCTTCCCGCCGCCTGGCTCGACGCCTTGTACCCGCTCTGTGTGCAGGCGGCTGATATCATCGTACCCGGTTAGTTTTGCTTTAAATCTCTATTTAAATAAGAAAACCAACAGCTAGTTATACATTTTATAGAACACAATAAATAAAATAATAGGTTTTCACGACTAAACAACTTAATAATCAATATTATGAAGACGTGACTATTAAACCACCATTTAAGGCGATCAACACACTGCCAAGCACCACGCTGCATGTTGCGTGAATGCGTGTTCTAACATCGCTTGTAAGTATCTCCGTTTGTATAGAAAACACGTACAGTCCAACTGTATACGTATCTACAATATTATACCAAATGCATATAAAATGCTCAGTGATTATTTATTTAAATCTAAATTTAAGCAATTATTAGTAATGAAATGTTATTATAATATTCAGGAATCTCTAGAGGACATAATATAATTTTATTATAAATAACTGGAACATTTTCGGTCGAAACCTGAGATTTAATCCTCCTATCCTCGGTAGTTGGTACCGATTGTAGGCAAAATTCATTTCTGTGGCGAGCATAACTTTAGTAGGCGATTAGACCTAGATCTATTACGAGTATGTACGAGTGTCAGCTCAGCTAGAGGCTAAACAGGTCTTCACATTTTGTTTTTATTATTTATACTTCTATAATCTATACTATGTAGTAAATAGTAGTAAGGGCGGCCGTACACGGACCGTTCGAGCGGTCGGCGTCGACTGCTTAAAGAAGTCCGTGTACGGCCGCTCTAATAGTAAAGTAAGCCGGTGAGCATAGTGGCCTCGTGCATTTTTTTTTATTTATTCATAAATTTTATAATCGTGTTTGAAATTACACCATATTTACAAGTTACAATATTTTAAAATTATCACATACATGTCAAAAATAATAAAATAAAGTCGTATCAAATATTTACATACAAATGGGGGAACAAGACCTAAGAGTTATGTTAGGATCGCTTTAATAACTTTTAACTGCTGATTTTTTTACATTCAAGGACGTGTGCCCCTGTGATGCATTTTATTATTGAAAATTGTTTTAAAAACAACCACTCAGACAGCGACAACACCCCACTCTCCCCTGTGAAGGGGAGCGAACGATCATCGATGGCTAGAGGCAAAGCTGCCTCCGCCATTCTCACGCTCAGGGCGCCGCGCCACGTCTCCTCATCGTGGTTTGAGCGGGTCTCACATATTGTGGAAGACTTGAGAAGAGCTTACTATAGAAATGATCCTATGAAGTAAGGTCTTGCCGCACACAAATCGGTCGATGCAAGTCATTTGAAGCCGCGAGTTTTCGTCAGCGCGTTTCAGGATTGTGCACTTTTTAGCAGCGACATCTAGTTATGAAGAGCCGAATTAATCCTGTGAATGCTACGTCATCGTGACGTGTCATGGTGATGTCACGCAGCAGCACGCAACCTTTATAAAGATACATGTCGGTCATATCGTATCTACAAGAATCTTGAATCTTGAAAGCTCTCCTCGATGCCTGAGTGTGATTTGTTTGCGGATGGATGGCCGAAAGTACTGTCTTGAGTGTCTGAGGTTCTGTGAGCGTGATGTATGATTGGCATGTTAGTTTATTTCTTTGATATATTTTTTTATTGTAATGAATTCTTTTTTTAATATCCTCTTTTTTATTTATTTGTATTATTGTTTTATATTTTACTCTTGACATTATATTATCAGAACTTTATTTATGAATTGTTGTTACCTAGAATATTTAATTAATGTAATTGGTTCTTACCGTGTTGATTAAATTAAAATAAATTAAATTAAATCGCTAAATAGCGATCTCTACCATACAACTTTTGGATGGAATAAACTGTGTGGACAATATCTGTGGTGTTATGGTGTACCTAACATACTGCATGTAGGTCCATAAGTACATACTAATACTAATAATGATATAAAAATAAACGAAGTCACATAAATGAATGAACCTAAACAATAACTACTCATAACAACTTATATATACATACTTAGACTTATTTAAGAAACATATTATTTAATAATAAATATAGAGATATTTAGTGACAAATACTCAGATAGTGTTCTCTGAGCATACGTTTAAAAAAAGGCAAGTGACTTGGATCTGATAGTTAGCGGGAACGCTTTCCATAGTCGGACAGTCTGTACTGTAAAATACTATTTGTAAAGATCAAAGTAGGAGTGTACAGGTGTCCTGTCCTGAGGTGTCCTGAGTTGGAGTGTGTCAGATGAACGCAAGATGTGGTGGTACAAACAAAACTAGTTTATGTGAGGGATGTACTGGAAGCCTGGTCTTGGAAACAAAATTTAATCTAGTCAAAAGGGTTAGGGCAATCAATTTTGAAGTTTATTAATTTAGAGAGAAATACCATGTCGAATTGTGTCCGTCGCTGTTTAAGAGTGAGAAGATTTAATCGGGAAAGGGATTCGTTGTATGATTCAATAAACTCGTTACTACGGTAATTAAAAATATTATTAAACTTGTTAATTATAGTTGAAAAATAATTTTAAAAGACATTTATTAATGTTCATAAATATATTTTAGGAAGACCATCAAACGATTTCTTATGACGTCTAAGTGTCAAACTGACATTCAGATGGTGTCAGATGTGGTACAAGTTTAACAAAAACAGAACTAGATGTCGCTAGTAAAATTGTCCGATTCCTGAATCGCGCTGACGAAAACGCGCGGCTCGGAATGACCTCCCCTCAGTGGCGATATAAAATCATACTTACCTGGCACAGGGGACACCGTGATCAGAAAGGCGGTTCCCCCAGAGCGAGGCTGTTCCATTGCACTGCGGAATGGTTGACCTCTGCGATTATCCCTAATGTGGATAACTCGGGTGCGTTATTTTTGGTAGTGGGGACTGCGTTCGCGCCGTCCCCCTTGTGAAAGTTTAAGTTTTAAATGTATTGTAATTTATAGTATAGTTTATTTTACTAATAAAAATAAAGAATTACTAAAAATTCCAATATTTAAACAATTTTTGATTAATCTTAAATTACATGGTATCCAACAAATCTATAATATCATTACAAATACAGACTTATCAAAGTATTATATTCGCTTGTTAATAGTTACATTCACAATACTAAATAATAGTAATAACAGAAAATAAGTAGGTGACTGTCATGCATGGAGTTACTGTTTAAAAAAACTCGCTTTTGTAGATAACCGAACTAAAAAGTAAAAAATAAAGGTCATTGGGCATTTTGTTCGGACATATGACCCACGGCGCACAAAAACGAAACAGGGCTAGGTATGTAGTTAAATGTATATGTTACTTAATGGTATGGGTCGCATTATTGCAGGATATGGGAGAACCGCAAAAAAAATTTTTTTAATTAATATTATAGCATTTTTAAAATAATTATTATAGCATTTTTAAATTATTATTATAGCATTTTTATAATGAACTAAGTAAAAACTATTGGCCTGACTGTAAAAATACTTTGTAAAACAGTTGTTTTGAACAATTTCCAGGAATACGAAAATAAAATCCATTTTGCGGTAATAATATTTTTATTCTGCATTATCAAAATCTATAGTTAATT
Source organism: Philereme vetulata (assembly GCA_918857605.2). Taxonomy (NCBI): domain Eukaryota; kingdom Metazoa; phylum Arthropoda; class Insecta; order Lepidoptera; family Geometridae; genus Philereme; species Philereme vetulata. The sequence continues at coordinate 3,298,243 of OU975444.1, forward strand.
CATCTAAAAAGGCTGCAGGCGCGTCTATCACGTCTTGATGCCTGGCCCATGACAGAAAGTATACGACGCTTACAACATGTGCACAGCTTCCGACAGTGCGACGGCCGTGTATACACGAGCAGTAATACTGTTGGATGCTATTTCTTCCAATATGGGTAGGATCTACTAAAATATAGGTGTAGTACTGCTTTGCACGGACGTGTCGTGACTGTATTCTGCCTCTTATCAATATCTTATTTTCAATCATTTCTTGGTGCCGGTATAGTTCGATAGTGTATACACCATCCTCACGCATGTGCTCGTGGCAATACGATCTTGCGATTCTCAAGTGGTATGATCCCAACGTAAACAATATTAATTCGTCAAATGTAAGCCGAGGAAAGTCATCAAAATCCGGATCATTGCCATCGAGTCGCACAAACGCTACTCTCTGCCTGTTTAAATTATGGTTAATCACATATTCTGCCATCTCATTGGGTTCATTCATTCGTTCATTTATAATTCTTATGAATTGTTCCGCATACATATGGTCCTCATATGGATGGCGAGTAGCATTAATTATGGCCGCAGTTATTTTGAAGTCGACCATCATGTTTCTCATGGCAACGTTAAAATATACATGGCGGAAGATTTTAAAATCTTTCTTGAATCTGCCGTTAATGGTTTCCACTACCCACCGGATCATTGTTATTAATCTAGATTTATTAGCATCTAGTGTCGTCAGTTGTTCTCCTCTTACTCTTGTAGGCGGCATGTGAGGATTATACCCGCATTCCTCAATTTTATCAATCGAATCCCGAAATCCACGATCCAATATAATAACATCATTAACTCTCAAGAACCCATGAATCGGAGAATCTTCTTGCATCAGGTCACGCATAATGCTTGCGTCCGAAGTAGTCGCAGTGTAAGGCCCCGTAACATCTACTATGTAGCCGTCGGTACATACTATAAGGAAGGGTTTTACTAAGTTCCGAAACTTATGAAGACTGTAAGTTTTGCGCTGGAAAAGGAAATTCGAACTCTTTTGTAGATAAATATATGTTCCATCACATACGAGAATGGCCGCCGGTTCATTATAGTTACCACCAAAAAAATGGCTTGGAATTGCAAGATTCTTGGCCACCACATCTTCCCTAGTAATATGATTTAAGCCCAAATGCTGTGGAACAAAATCATTACTTAAGCATTCTCTTGCTATCGCCAACTTCCTTTCTAGGGTTCTCCTCGACATATTGAATTTAGTGGCTAATCGCTCATCTGGTTCACCGGTTCTTATTTTTGTTAAAAAAATTCCAAGAACTGTGGCAGGATGAACTGATCGATCACCCAGTGAAGGCGTTTGGTTCAAAATAACATTAAATTGATATTTTGTTAGTCCCGTCCAAAAGTGAAATTCATTGTCCTCTATTTCTTCAATATTTTCGAAATCAAGGTTGCTTCTTTGTTCGATACCCCATTTATATAAATTCATCATACCAACAACATGAGTACTGTCAAAGTTTTCGTGGGATGTAGTGTTGAGCAAGTCTACCCAATCATTCCTCATAAAATGAGCATTGCAAACCCGAGCTAATTCTGGTATATAAAAATTGTGATTGTGTAAGAGTTGGAACTTAGCATATAGTGGAACATTATGGGCCACTACATTTCTACAGTTTGTAAAAATACAATGTCTCGCTGTATTCGATGCTCGCTTATATCCTCTAGGCGTAACAAAACTAGGCTGCAATTGTACTTGATCTTGCACTGGTTGCTCTTCAACTGGCTGATCTTGTACTGGTATATTTTGTACTTGTTCATTTTGTACGGGTTGATTCCGTAAACGACGATCTAACCTTGACCAACAAGCATGGCACATGGCCCGTGAGCCATTAAAAGTAATCTGAAACAATTGAAAAAAAAAATATATATTCCTCCATTTATCAAGAAGTAAAATGAGCCATTACATTGAGCAAAGCAACATTTGTACAATCAAGAGCACGCGACGAGTCATACACATACGATGACAGTGTAGTGTACTTACCTCACGTGGTATTATTTCTTGCAATAATAAATCTACAAGATCCCTTTGTCTTTCCAAAAAGAGAACTGTCAATATGTGTTTTCGTCGACGTAAAACAGATCGATTACACGACACGCAACTATTTTGTCTTTCCATGTTAATGTAAACCAATCGTCAAGCAAAATCAGGGGTCCATAAAACACGCTCAAGTAATCAATAAAATGCAAAAATCGGAAACACGAGTTTAAACGCACAGATCGAAACGAAGGATGACGTACGACTGCGGGGCGGTCAGAGCGGGTGGGGCGCAGGCGGCGCGTCGCACGCGCACTTCGATACCTTACTGTTATTTTCTACCTGTCGAAAGTGCGAGCGAGAGAGACACACAATCTGTTATGCGATACAAACATTTTTCTTATGCTTGTACATACATTTTCACAATGCTGACAGTAAAATCTTTAGTTTTTAGTCTAATAGAATTATAGTTAGACTCACATACATACTGTTACATAACATTTTTCCTCCAGCAGATACATAAAAAAAATTTACATATTTAGAAAAGTGGAATTGAATACTTTACTTTAAAAGTGATTTGAACACTGTGCGCGAAAAAAAAAAAGTGGGTCAAAACCGCCCAATGATCTTTGAATTAAGAATAGTGTGATATACAAAATAATGTATTTTATTGTAAAAAAGCGTACTTCGATGTCAATTGTAATGAATATTTTATTGGCAAAAGTAGTCATTTTGAAAACGTTTTTAGTTTTTATCAACTATTGTTTATTTTCTACTATTTAGTTTGGCTAATTTCAACAGCGTTTTATTTAATTAATTTGTGCATTGTCATCGGCCCTTGAAAATTTTCAAATAAATTCGACTTTTAGAAGTGGTTGAACATTAAAGTTCAAAGATTCACATACATTCATACCAAACTAATAAAAAACAACATTACTTACATCCTTGTTAAATAATTAGTGAGAACTACTAATATAACAAGCTGAATTTAATTTCTAAAGGTCGTATACCAAGTTATAACGATACCAAGTTACTAATTATATTTTCTGCTATTTATGTACATTTCGGCGGGTGGCGCTATAAACATTTATTTACGTACGGAGCAACATTGGCCTAATCGAAACCTTTTCGCCTTGTATTAACGTTTAGGCATCGTTGCGAGACGCCCTAAGAATATATTTTGTTTGTTTTGGGAGACTCGCGAGATCTCAGTTCAGGGCGAACCATTAGTTTATTAATTATCGGTAACCAAAGTTTATTTGGAAAATATAAATCTTCTTGAGTTAGTTTGGATAAGTGTTTAGTTAAATATATTTAACATGACAATGATTGGAGAATTTATTTTCCAAAACGTGCTTTATGTTAGGGAAAAGTTACGTAACATGAAAAGAGCTACAGATGTCTACAATATCAATACTAGATATAAAATTGCCAATTATACCAAAAACAAGATTAGCAAAGATTTCAAAAAGCTATTATTTATTACACACCAATAAAACTGTATAATATAATACTCAAAAATGTTATAAGTCTTACTGACTTCAAATTGTTAATTTTTTATAACGATTTAAATTTTTTTTTACTATTACACAACTAGCTGACCAATCCGCAGCTTCGCACGCGTAGTTGTTCAATAAAAACATTACCCTCCTTCTGCGCAGTTGGGTAAAAAGTAGCCTATGTCACCTGGGGATAGTGTAGCTTCCCATAGCTTCCCGAGTGAAAGAATTTATTATATCGGTCCAGTAGTTTCGGAGCCTTTTCCATACAAACAAACAAATCTTTCCTCTTTATAATATTAGTATAGATTAATTATTGATTAAAACGGGTATTTATCGCGTACGTACCTTTTTTATTTGTTATCCCGACGTTTCGGCTGTGTTGCAACAGTCATGGTCTTGGGCTGACTGGAGTACTTGGATCTACCGTCGAGAAGTGTGGGTAGCTGCAGCATCTACCCTCACTTGGTCTTCAGAATTAGAAATGTCCTCGTTCATATTACGACACACTACACTAACCGACACTACAAAACAATTGATTTGGAATAACCAATGTTATTTAAACGGAGTGCAGTGCGAGTTATACAAGCTACACTTGGAATGCAGTGATGTGTTATCGAGTGATTTCGATTTGCAGCACGATAAGAAGTTGCAAAAGTTGATTGCTAGGCGGAAATTTACAGGATGCCAAGTACAGTCAGTAACAAAAAATCGTGATACCGTCATAAATTTATCGAATGTTACTTTGGGTACAACTACACAGAATATACTAGAAAAGGGTTAAAACTTTGCACCTACACCTAAGCGCGTTCCTTACGAAGACATTATTAGCAGTGTAGAGGAATCTATTATAAGCAACAAAATACCATCCACTGACGCAGAAACGCTGAGACAAGATGTTGCAATAGTTTTACGAAAGTCCAGGTTACCTAAGCCGAATATCACCGCGGAAGAGCGTCTAGCACTGAGAGCCTTAAGGGAGAACCAAGATATTTTGGTACTTAAGGCCGATAAGGATAACGCCACTGTAGTGATTAATTCCACTGACTATGATGAAAAAATGAGGAGTTTGTTATGTGATGATAAGGTGTATAAGCAAGTACTGTACAACTTAACTGCCAGAGTGACAAAGCGTATTAGAGATCTGATTTCGGAATACAAGGATCTTTTTACAGAAGATTTTTATAACCGTCTACATAGACCTACTATAGTGCAGTCGCCAACATTGTATGGTTTACCTAAGGTGCATAAGAGTAATGTGCCTCTTCATCCCATTGTAAGCCAGATTGATTCGCCTACCTATTATCTGGCGAAGCATGTTACTTCAATTTTGCAGCCTTTGGTGGGGAAGACGACATCTTTTGTAAAGGACTCGCGACATATTGTAGACATAATGGGGAGTTTAAAATTGGAACCAGACGACATATTGATGAGTTTCGATGTGTAAGCGCTCTTCACCAACGTTCCAACAAAAGACTGCCTGGATGTTATACGAGAGAAGCTAAAGGATCACGAACTGCCTGGCCAGTACATTGTTCTCCTTGAACACTGTTTAGATGGGAACTTCTTTTTATATCATGGGCAAAATTACCTCCAGATTGATGGAGTGGCCATGGGTATAACGGTGGCACCGGTTTGGGCTAATATCTGGATGGATCATTTTGAAACTAAATTAGATCTTACAGCTCATGGTATAAAGTTATGGAAGAGATACGTGGATGATGTCTTTTGCATAATGAAGGGGAGTAAACGGGAAGCTGAACAATTTACTGTATACCTAAACTCCATTCACCCGAATATGCGGTTCACTCATGAAATGGAGGATAACAGGACCTTAGCTTTTCTCGATGTCAAAGTTATGGTGAAACCAGATGGCCGTCTAGCGCACTCTGTTTACAGAAAGCCAATACACGCTGACCGCTATTTGAACGCTGCGTCACACCACCATCCTCGACATTTGCAATCTGTTGTTTCATCGTTAACAAACAGAGCTTACGATCTCTGTGACCCTGAACATCTGGAGAGTGAGCTGGCCCATGTTCAGGAGGTTCTAAAATCCAACGAATATGTAAATAGACGGCAGCCAAGACGCACGAACAGAGAAAAACCAACGGAGGCCTGTAGAAAGCCAACGTTTTTGCCATACGTAAAAGGAGTGACGAATAAAATTGGAAATGCGTTGAAGAGGTTTTCAATCAAGTCGGTCTTCACTCCTCTCTCAAAGATGGCCAAGAATTTACGGACTCCAAAGGATTTTATACCTCTGCAGATGCCTGGTGTTTATAAGATAGTCTGTAGCTGTGGCCGCTCTTACATCGGGCAAACCAAACGTACCATAGCCGTGTCAAAGAGCATATTGCAGCTGTCAAAAATCGTCAAAAAGGTAAACAAGTCGGCGATAGCAGAGCATCTGGTAGAATCGGGACCAAATCATTGGATTTAACTTCATGATCCTAAGGTTCTCTGTAGTGAACGCCATTATTACAAGAGAATAGTTCGTGAAGCGATTGAAATCAAGAAATTTCCAAATTTTAATCGGGAAGATGGCTATAGACTCTCAGCGTCTTGGAACCCGGTGATTGCTAGGTGTGCGCGTCGTAATCGGTCGACTCAGTGCGTAGATACGGTTAGTGTAGTGTGTCGTAATATAAACGAGGACATTTCTAATTCTGAGGGTAGATGCTGCAGCTACCCACACTTCCCGACGGTAGCTCCAAGTACTCCAGTCAGCCCGAGACCATGACTGTTGCAACATAGCCGAAACGTCGGGATAGCAAATAAAAAAGGTACATACGCGATAAATACCCGTTTTAATCAATAATTATGTACAGTGATCGCGAAAGTTTGAAAAATACTATTAGTATAGATTGACAATGCTTTTGCAGATATTTCTAATTTTATTTATTATTATTATTATTTGTATTAATTTCTTTTGTTTAAGTATATAATTTATCTTAAAAATTATCGTATAATTTGTTATTCACTATTAACATTATAATTTAAATCTACCAATGTGACATTCATTGTAAATATTGTAATTAAGTTAATTATTTTTAATGCATTTTTTTATTATTATACTGACATATCTAAGAAAATGTAATTTGTCAAAAGATGAAATAAATGAGTTTATAAGATCCTCTAAGTTTAGGCTTTCAAACTGACATTCAGATGACACATGGTGTTAGATGTGGTACAAGTTTAACGACAACAGAACTAGATGTCAGTAGTAAAATTGTCCGATTCCTGAATCGCGCTGACGAAAACGCGCGGCTCGGAACGACCTCCCCTCAGTGGCGATATGAAATCATACTTACCTGGCACAGGGGACACCGTGATCAGAAAGGCGGTTCCCCCAGAGCGAGGCTGTTCCATTGCACTGCGGAATGGTTGACCTCTGCGATTATCCCTAATGTGGATAACTCGGGTGCGTTATTTTTGGTAGTGGGGACTGCGTTCGCGCCGTCCCCCTTGTGAAAGTTAAAGTTTTAAACGTATTGCAATTTATAGTATAGTTTATTTTAATATTAAAAATAAAAATAAAGAGTTACTAAAAATTCTAATATTTAAACAATTTTTTTATTAAACTTCATAATTTAAGTTTTGATTAAAATAAATTTAATTTTGATTAAACTTAAATCACATGGTATCCAACAAGCCAATACATATTACAAATACAGTCTAAAGTATTATATTAGCTTGTTAATTATTACATTCACAATACTAAAAATAAATAATAGCAGAAAATAAGTAGTTGAGTGTCATGCATGGAGTTACTGTTTAAATAAATAACATTCACAATACTAAAAATAAATAATAGCAGAAAATAAGTAGTTGAGTGTCATGCATGGAGTTACTGTTTAAATAAATAACATTCACAATACTAAAAATAAATAATAGCAGAAAATAAGTAGTTGAGTGTCATGCATGGAGTTACTGTTTAAATAAATAACATTCACAATACTAAAAATAAATAATAGCAGAAAATAAGTAGTTGAGTGTCATGAATGGAGTTACTATTTAAATAAAGAACATTCACAATACTAAAAATAAATAATAGCAGAAAATAAGTAGTTGAGTATCATGCATGGAGTTACTGTTTAAATAAATAATAGTTAAAAAACACGCTTTTGTAGATAACCGAACTAAAAAGTAGAAAATAAATTTAAATTAACAATAGTGTGATTAACAAAATATATGTATTTTATTGTAAAACGCGTGGGGTGCTTGATGTCAATTGTAATAAATATTTTATTGGCAAAAGTAGTAATTTAGAAAGTATCTTAAAAAGCACCCCACGTTTTTAGTTTTTTTAACTATTATTTATTTTCTGTTTTTTAGTTTAGCTAATTGCAACAGCGTTTTATTTAATTGAAATTGTGCACTGTCATCGGTCCTTGAAATTATGCACACTTGCAAAACTTTATTAATTCGACTTTTTGATGTGGTTGAAATTCAAGTTCAAAGATTCACATACATACATAACAAGCTAATAAAAAACGATATTACTAACATCCTTGTTAAATAATTAGTGAGAACTACTAATATAACAAGCTGAATTTAATTTCTAAAGGTCGTATACCAAGTTATAACGATACCAAGTTACTAATTATATTTTTTGCTATTTATGCACATTTCGGCGGGTGGCGCTCTAAACATTTATTTATAAATCGCTCATGCTGTATTAAAATATACACATATACATAATGCAATAAATACAGTCACATATTTTAATGTGACTGTCTTTTCGTTATCCGTGCGTACGGAGCAACATTGGCCTAATCGAAACCTTTTCGCCTTGTAATAAATGCTATCAAGGTCAATATTGAGGCTGAAGCAAATTCAACGTGACGACTGCTGCGTGACATCACGATGACGTAGCATTCACAGGATTAATTCGGCTCTTCATAACTAGATGTCGCTGCTAAAAAGTGAACAATCCTGAAACGCGCTGACGAAAACTCGCGGCTTCGAATGACTTGCATCGACCGATTTGTATGCGGCAAGACCTTACTTCATAGGATCATTTCTATAGTAAGCTCTTCTCAAGTCTTCCACAATATGTGAGACCCGCTCAAACCACGATGAGGAGACGTGGCGCGGCGCCCTGAGCGTGAGAATGGCGGAGGCAGCTTGCCTCTAGCCCTCGATGATCGTTCGCTCCCCTTCACGGGGGATAGTGGGGTGTTGTCGCTGTCTGAGTGGTTTTTTCTTAACACTGTTATGAACGTTAAAGTAAATAGCCTATCTAACCCCAACACAAATGTAACAAGGTCAGCTGGTTGTGCGACCTTATCGTGGCTTGATTGATCGGTGTTTGGTTATGTAATTGATCGAACGAAGCGAGATCTCTGAATCAACTTGGCCAAATCGGCGTTGTATGTATGTTTGCTTGTCCGAGGATAACTTTCGAAGCGTTTATCCGATCATCGTGAAATTTGGTATTTAAGTAGGTAGCGATGGCACAATTTTGGTGTGACTACAAGAGCTAAAAATGTGGAGGGGGGGGAGGGGTAGTTGAGATATTGGGGTTCAAGAGGGGTAAAAAAAACAAAATGAGGCTATACGGTCAATGACACAAAAGAATAAAAGTTTGAAAATGGAACACATTTTTGAATTATTTCTTTATAATCAGCCAGCCGCATTGCTGGCTCGCAGTTGTATGTCCTTACTGCAATGTCAGCTTTTCATTTTTCTGAACAAAATTGCACATCAAATGTTAAAATTCATGGTCTTCCTTTTATTTCCGACACTATATTATTTAGCAAAAAATAATCCTTATGATGTAGCCTTTCGATCGGCATGATAAAGCTACAGGGTAATTTTTTTTCTCGTGTAGCGGGTTCGATTCCCGGTTCAACCAGTAATTATTTATTAAATCTATGAATGCAGTTTCAATTGTTTTTTAAATTAAAATAATGTCTTTCAGTAAAAAGTTCCATCTACAATATTCAAGGTACTTTCCCTCCATGTGGCATAGCCGTGGGACGCCCTGTATAATATTAACGTTTAGGCATCGTTGCGAGACGCCCTAAGAATATATTTTGTTTGTTTTGGGAGACTCGCGAGATCTCAGTTCAGGGCGAACCATTAGTTTATTAATTATCGGTAACCAAAGTTTATTTGGAAAATATAAATCTTCTTGAGTTAGTTTGGATAAGTGTTTAGTTAAATATATTTAACATGACAATGATTGGAGAATTTATTTTCCAAAACGTGCTTTATGTTAGGGAAAAGTTACGTAACATGAAAAGAGCTACAGATGTCTACAATATCAATACTAGATATAAAATTGCCAATTATACCAAAAACAAGATTAGCAAAGATTTCAAAAAGCTATTATTTATTACACACCAATAAAACTGTATAATATAATACTCAAAAATGTTATAAGTCTTACTGACTTCAAATTGTTAATTTTTTATAACGATTTAAATTTTTTTTTACTATTACACAACTAGCTGACCAATCCGCAGCTTCGCACGCGTAGTTGTTCAATAAAAACATTACCCTCCTTCTGCGCAGTTGGGTAAAAAGTAGCCTATGTCACCTGGGGATAGTGTAGCTTCCCATAGCTTCCCGAGTGAAAGAATTTATTATATCGGTCCAGTAGTTTCGGAGCCTTTTCCATACAAACAAACAAATCTTTCCTCTTTATAATATTAGTATAGATTAATTATTGATTAAAACGGGTATTTATCGCGTACGTACCTTTTTTATTTGTTATCCCGACGTTTCGGCTGTGTTGCAACAGTCATGGTCTTGGGCTGACTGGAGTACTTGGATCTACCGTCGAGAAGTGTGGGTAGCTGCAGCATCTACCCTCACTTGGTCTTCAGAATTAGAAATGTCCTCGTTCATATTACGACACACTACACTAACCGACACTACAAAACAATTGATTTGGAATAACCAATGTTATTTAAACGGAGTGCAGTGCGAGTTATACAAGCTACACTTGGAATGCAGTGATGTGTTATCGAGTGATTTCGATTTGCAGCACGATAAGAAGTTGCAAAAGTTGATTGCTAGGCGGAAATTTACAGGATGCCAAGTACAGTCAGTAACAAAAAATCGTGATACCGTCATAAATTTATCGAATGTTACTTTGGGTACAACTACACAGAATATACTAGAAAAGGGTTAAAACTTTGCACCTACACCTAAGCGCGTTCCTTACGAAGACATTATTAGCAGTGTAGAGGAATCTATTATAAGCAACAAAATACCATCCACTGACGCAGAAACGCTGAGACAAGATGTTGCAATAGTTTTACGAAAGTCCAGGTTACCTAAGCCGAATATCACCGCGGAAGAGCGTCTAGCACTGAGAGCCTTAAGGGAGAACCAAGATATTTTGGTACTTAAGGCCGATAAGGATAACGCCACTGTAGTGATTAATTCCACTGACTATGATGAAAAAATGAGGAGTTTGTTATGTGATGATAAGGTGTATAAGCAAGTACTGTACAACTTAACTGCCAGAGTGACAAAGCGTATTAGAGATCTGATTTCGGAATACAAGGATCTTTTTACAGAAGATTTTTATAACCGTCTACATAGACCTACTATAGTGCAGTCGCCAACATTGTATGGTTTACCTAAGGTGCATAAGAGTAATGTGCCTCTTCATCCCATTGTAAGCCAGATTGATTCGCCTACCTATTATCTGGCGAAGCATGTTACTTCAATTTTGCAGCCTTTGGTGGGGAAGACGACATCTTTTGTAAAGGACTCGCGACATATTGTAGACATAATGGGGAGTTTAAAATTGGAACCAGACGACATATTGATGAGTTTCGATGTGTAAGCGCTCTTCACCAACGTTCCAACAAAAGACTGCCTGGATGTTATACGAGAGAAGCTAAAGGATCACGAACTGCCTGGCCAGTACATTGTTCTCCTTGAACACTGTTTAGATGGGAACTTCTTTTTATATCATGGGCAAAATTACCTCCAGATTGATGGAGTGGCCATGGGTATAACGGTGGCACCGGTTTGGGCTAATATCTGGATGGATCATTTTGAAACTAAATTAGATCTTACAGCTCATGGTATAAAGTTATGGAAGAGATACGTGGATGATGTCTTTTGCATAATGAAGGGGAGTAAACGGGAAGCTGAACAATTTACTGTATACCTAAACTCCATTCACCCGAATATGCGGTTCACTCATGAAATGGAGGATAACAGGACCTTAGCTTTTCTCGATGTCAAAGTTATGGTGAAACCAGATGGCCGTCTAGCGCACTCTGTTTACAGAAAGCCAATACACGCTGACCGCTATTTGAACGCTGCGTCACACCACCATCCTCGACATTTGCAATCTGTTGTTTCATCGTTAACAAACAGAGCTTACGATCTCTGTGACCCTGAACATCTGGAGAGTGAGCTGGCCCATGTTCAGGAGGTTCTAAAATCCAACGAATATGTAAATAGACGGCAGCCAAGACGCACGAACAGAGAAAAACCAACGGAGGCCTGTAGAAAGCCAACGTTTTTGCCATACGTAAAAGGAGTGACGAATAAAATTGGAAATGCGTTGAAGAGGTTTTCAATCAAGTCGGTCTTCACTCCTCTCTCAAAGATGGCCAAGAATTTACGGACTCCAAAGGATTTTATACCTCTGCAGATGCCTGGTGTTTATAAGATAGTCTGTAGATGTGGCCGCTCTTACATCGGGCAAACCAAACGTACCATAGCCGTGTCAAAGAGCATATTGCAGCTGTCAAAAATCGTCAAAAAGGTAAACAAGTCGGCGATAGCAGAGCATCTGGTAGAATCGGGACCAAATCATTGGATTTAACTTCATGATCCTAAGGTTCTCTGTAGTGAACGCCATTATTACAAGAGAATAGTTCGTGAAGCGATTGAAATCAAGAAATTTCCAAATTTTAATCGGGAAGATGGCTATAGACTCTCAGCGTCTTGGAACCCGGTGATTGCTAGGTGTGCGCGTCGTAATCGGTCGACTCAGTGCGTAGATACGGTTAGTGTAGTGTGTCGTAATATAAACGAGGACATTTCTAATTCTGAGGGTAGATGCTGCAGCTACCCACACTTCCCGACGGTAGCTCCAAGTACTCCAGTCAGCCCGAGACCATGACTGTTGCAACATAGCCGAAACGTCGGGATAGCAAATAAAAAAGGTACATACGCGATAAATACCCGTTTTAATCAATAATTATGTACAGTGATCGCGAAAGTTTGAAAAATACTATTAGTATAGATTGACAATGCTTTTGCAGATATTTCTAATTTTATTTATTATTATTATTATTTGTATTAATTTCTTTTGTTTAAGTATATAATTTATCTTAAAAATTATCGTATAATTTGTTATTCACTATTAACATTATAATTTAAATCTACCAATGTGACATTCATTGTAAATATTGTAATTAAGTTAATTATTTTTAATGCATTTTTTTATTATTATACTGACATATCTAAGAAAATGTAATTTGTCAAAAGATGAAATAAATGAGTTTATAAGATCCTCTAAGTTTAGGCTTTCAAACTGACATTCAGATGACACATGGTGTTAGATGTGGTACAAGTTTAACGACAACAGAACTAGATGTCAGTAGTAAAATTGTCCGATTCCTGAATCGCGCTGACGAAAACGCGCGGCTCGGAACGACCTCCCCTCAGTGGCGATATGAAATCATACTTACCTGGCACAGGGGACACCGTGATCAGAAAGGCGGTTCCCCCAGAGCGAGGCTGTTCCATTGCACTGCGGAATGGTTGACCTCTGCGATTATCCCTAATGTGGATAACTCGGGTGCGTTATTTTTGGTAGTGGGGACTGCGTTCGCGCCGTCCCCCTTGTGAAAGTTAAAGTTTTAAACGTATTGCAATTTATAGTATAGTTTATTTTAATATTAAAAATAAAAATAAAGAGTTACTAAAAATTCTAATATTTAAACAATTTTTTTATTAAACTTCATAATTTAAGTTTTGATTAAAATAAATTTAATTTTGATTAAACTTAAATCACATGGTATCCAACAAGCCAATACATATTACAAATACAGTCTAAAGTATTATATTAGCTTGTTAATTATTACATTCACAATACTAAAAATAAATAATAGCAGAAAATAAGTAGTTGAGTGTCATGCATGGAGTTACTGTTTAAATAAATAACATTCACAATACTAAAAATAAATAATAGCAGAAAATAAGTAGTTGAGTGTCATGCATGGAGTTACTGTTTAAATAAATAACATTCACAATACTAAAAATAAATAATAGCAGAAAATAAGTAGTTGAGTGTCATGCATGGAGTTACTGTTTAAATAAATAACATTCACAATACTAAAAATAAATAATAGCAGAAAATAAGTAGTTGAGTGTCATGAATGGAGTTACTATTTAAATAAAGAACATTCACAATACTAAAAATAAATAATAGCAGAAAATAAGTAGTTGAGTATCATGCATGGAGTTACTGTTTAAATAAATAATAGTTAAAAAACACGCTTTTGTAGATAACCGAACTAAAAAGTAGAAAATAAATTTAAATTAACAATAGTGTGATTAACAAAATATATGTATTTTATTGTAAAACGCGTGGGGTGCTTGATGTCAATTGTAATAAATATTTTATTGGCAAAAGTAGTAATTTAGAAAGTATCTTAAAAAGCACCCCACGTTTTTAGTTTTTTTAACTATTATTTATTTTCTGTTTTTTAGTTTAGCTAATTGCAACAGCGTTTTATTTAATTGAAATTGTGCACTGTCATCGGTCCTTGAAATTATGCACACTTGCAAAACTTTATTAATTCGACTTTTTGATGTGGTTGAAATTCAAGTTCAAAGATTCACATACATACATAACAAGCTAATAAAAAACGATATTACTAACATCCTTGTTAAATAATTAGTGAGAACTACTAATATAACAAGCTGAATTTAATTTCTAAAGGTCGTATACCAAGTTATAACGATACCAAGTTACTAATTATATTTTTTGCTATTTATGCACATTTCGGCGGGTGGCGCTCTAAACATTTATTTATAAATCGCTCATGCTGTATATTTTAATACAGCATGAGCGATTTATAAATAAATGTTAAAAAGACATAATGCAATAAATACAGTCACATATTTTAATGTGACTGTCTTTTCGTTATCCGTGCGTACGGAGCAACATTGGCCTAATCGAAACCTTTTCGCCTTGTAATAAATGCTATCAAGGTCAATATTGAGGCTGAAGCAAATTCAACGTGACGACTGCTGCGTGACATCACGATGACGTAGCATTCACAGGATTAATTCGGCTCTTCATAACTAGATGTCGCTGCTAAAAAGTGAACAATCCTGAAACGCGCTGACGAAAACTCGCGGCTTCGAATGACTTGCATCGACCGATTTGTATGCGGCAAGACCTTACTTCATAGGATCATTTCTATAGTAAGCTCTTCTCAAGTCTTCCACAATATGTGAGACCCGCTCAGACCACGATGAGGAGACGTGGCGCGGCGCCCTGAGCGTGAGAATGGCGGAGGCAGCTTGCCTCTAGCCCTCGATGATCGTTCGCTCCCCTTCACGGGGGATAGTGGGGTGTTGTCGCTGTCTGAGTGGTTTTTTCTTAACACTGTTATGAACGTTAAAGTAAATAGCCTATCTAACCCCAACACAAATGTAACAAGGTCAGCTGGTTGTGCGACCTTATCGTGGCTTGATTGATCGGTGTTTGGTTATGTAATTGATCGAACGAAGCGAGATCTCTGAATCAACTTGGCCAAATCGGCGTTGTATGTATGTTTGCTTGTCCGAGGATAACTTTCGAAGCGTTTATCCGATCATCGTGAAATTTGGTATTTAAGTAGGTAGCGATGGCACAATTTTGGTGTGACTACAAGAGCTAAAAATGTGGAGGGGGGGAGGGGTAGTTGAGATATTGGGGTTCAAGAGGGGTAAAAAAAACAAAATGAGGCTATACGGTCAATGACACAAAAGAATAAAAGTTTGAAAATGGAACACATTTTTGAATTATTTCTTTATAATCAGCCAGCCGCATTGCTGGCTCGCAGTTGTATGTCCTTACTGCAATGTCAGCTTTTCATTTTTCTGAACAAAATTGCACATCAAATGTTAAAATTCATGGTCTTCCTTTTATTTCCGACACTATATTATTTAGCAAAAAATAATCCTTATGATGTAGCCTTTCGATCGGCATGATAAAGCTACAGGGTAATTTTTTTTCTCGTGTAGCGGGTTCGATTCCCGGTTCAACCAGTAATTATTTATTAAATCTATGAATGCAGTTTCAATTGTTTTTTAAATTAAAATAATGTCTTTCAGTAAAAAGTTCCATCTACAATATTCAAGGTACTTTCCCTCCATGTGGCATAGCCGTGGGACGCCCTGTATAATATTAACGTTTAGGCATCGTTGCGAGTCGCCCTAAGAATTTTTTTTGTTTTGGGAGATTCGCGAGATCTCAGTTCGGAGCGAACTACTAGTTTATTAATTATCGGTAGCCAAAGTTTATTTAGAAAATATAAATATTCTTGAGTTAGTTTGGATAAGTGTTTAGTTAAAACCGAAAAATAAAAAAATAAAAATTTAAGGAACTGGACATCATGACAATAATGAGAATTTATTTTCCAAAACGTGCTTTATGTTAGAGAAAAGTTATGTAACATGAAAAGAGCTACATATGTCCACAATATCAATCATCATCTATCAGCCGTAGGACGTCCACTGCTGGACAAAGGTCTCCCTCATTGATCTCCAGGAACTGTGGTTGGAAGCGGCCTGCATCAATATCAATACTAGATATAAAAGCGCCAATTATACCAAAAACAAGATAAGCAAAGATTTCTAAAAGCTATTATTGCACAGCAATAAAATTGTATAATATGGGTATTAACCCAAAAATTTTATAAGTCTTGCCGAAAATGACTTCAAATAGTTTATTTTTTATATATTTTTATCGCGATTTTAATTTTATTATTTTATTTATTATTATACAACTAGCTGACCAATCCGCAGCTTCGCACGCGTAGTTTTTCAATAAAAACATTACTCTCCTGCGCAGTTGGGTAAAAAGTAGCCTATGTCAACCGGGGATAGTGTAGCTTCCCAACAGTGAAATATTTTTTTAAATCGGTCCAGTAGTTTCGGAGCCTGTTCAATACAAACAAACCAACAAATCTTTCCTCATAATATAAGTATAGATTGACAATGCTTTTGTATTGTATTCATTTATTTCAGACAATCACAATCCATAACCACAATCACAATAAATTATATCACATCAAATTAAATTCAACAAAAAAAAAAAAAATTAAATTATGTACAATTAAACAAATTAAAACAATGTTCAACATGTATTACAAATTTATTAATTAAAATTAAATATAAATTATGTATCGGTCTTACTTTTGCAGATATTTCTAATTTTATTTAGTATTATTATCTTTTTATTAATTTATTTTGTTTATGTATATAATTTATACTAAAATTTATCGTAAATTTTGTTATTCACTAGTAACATCATAATTTAATTCTACCAATGTGACATTCATTGTAAATATTGTAATTAAGTTAATTATTTGTAATGCGTTTTTATTATTATACTGACATATCTAAAAACATGTAATTTGTTAAAAGATGAAATAAATGAATTTTTAAGATCCTTTTACTTTAGGCTATCAAACTGACATTCAGATGATAGATGGTGTCAGATGTGGTACAAGTTTAACGAAAACAGAACTAGATGTCGCTAGTAAAATTGTCCGATTCCTGAATCGCGCTGACGAAAACGCGCGGCTCGGAACGACCTCCCCTCAGTGGCGATATGAAATCATACTTACCTGGCACAGGGGACACCGTGATCAGAAAGGCGGTTCCCCCAGAGCGAGGCTGTTCCATTGCACTGCGGAATGGTTGACCTCTGCGATTATCCCTAATGTGGATAACTCGGGTGCGTTATTTTTGGTAGTGGGGACTGCGTTCGCGCCGTCCCCCTTGAACTTAAAAACGACATAATAGTTTATAAACAATGGGCTTTATAGAGCGTTTTCGCTAGCCGATATTTTGTTTCAATATCGATAACCATTACCTGATATCGATACCAACTTACGAATGCTTGGTTGACCATAGATAGCTACGTTAGTGATATAGCAGTGACTTTGGGTTGGTTTGATGGCAGCTTGTTTAGTTCGGTTAAGTTAGGTGTACGCTAACGCAAAGTAGAATCTGGCGAACTGGCGTTTGGGCCAGCTGGCTGGACCCAGTGAGGATTGAATAAATTTATTTTATTACCAACCAATTAATTTATGTAGGGCATTTTCCTTCATGCTTTACTAGGCTTAGGACTAGCACATTTTTTTCATAGGCGCAAATAAATAGTAAGAACGTAGGCAAGTAGCTACCAACAAAACATTTTGGCGCATTTAAAAATCGCCATATTTACAATGATTTTATGTACAAAATTACGAACAATCGATTTAAAATCCAGTTGAAGTTTTATAGGATAATTTTTGTTTAAGTACAGTACATATTTACACATGGCAAACATATTGTCCTTTTTAACAAAATGAGTCCACACTGTGCTTTGTCGAGGCATAATGATAATATTTACACTAGTCTTTATTTTTACATTAGGTAGGTACTTTCTAACACAAATACATAAACTACACTATCTAAATTTTTACACTATTAATTAATATTTACACTTGGTCTATATTTTTAACCCACTAGGTAAGTAGGTACTCTATTTATATAGTAGTATGTGAATACTTATTTGCTAGTTTTTTTTTCTGTTTATTTAAGGACTTTTAAACTATGTTTATGTCAGCCCTATAATGACAAAATCATATATTTAACAAACTAAAAAAAACAACTCCCTAGTTGAAATAAACATAACTTAGTTTACACAGTGCGCAAAACAGATGCAAGCGCGCACCCTTCGATGTATCTATCGACAAGTACGCACCCGCATACATTCTACGTACCTACCGAATCAACAAAACTATAAATCAATTTGGCTTCTGTTGAGTTAGGACGCGATAAGATGCTGTGAAAAATTCCAACATTGACAATAGTTATACCCAACTCAACAAGAAGCATACGCCTTTCAGCTTGGCTCCGGACACACTCCATCAAAATATGGTGCACATCTTCTGGTGTATCACATTCTTCACAATTAGGCGAAGATACCTTACTCATTAAGTATGTGAACTTCTTGAGCGGCATGTGTCCGGAACGAAGCCTGTGTGCGGTAACAATTTGTTTCCTACTTATATTTCCCATAAACCACGGCAAACGAGGAGGTTGACTTTGTATAATTTTATACCAAATGCCTTTAGTTTTAGAGCGTTCGTCAAAATATTCCCGCCAGTGATCATAGCATATTCTATTATATTTCGGTAGTAATTCAGAATATGATGGTAAAATATATATTTCTGATCCATCTACAACAGCTGATTTTGCTAAACGATCTGCGTCCTCGTTGCCAGACAGTCCAATGTGTGAAGGAATCCACTGCAATACAATTTTAACGTTGTGTTGATTAAAATCTTCCAGTTTTCGAATGATGTTATACGCCACTAATATACCTCGATTTCCCGATGTGCAACGAGAAATGTGTTGCAAGGCACTTTTACTATCGCAGAAAATCACCATGTTCAAATAAGGGTCAACACAGCGTTTTATGTAGTTCAGTGCCTCCGATATAGCAAATAGCTCCATCGTCATAATAGATACTGTGGATGCATTTTTATAGCAATTTCCATGTTTCCCAGTAGAATCATAAAAGGCTGCACCAGATGCGCTAGTGCATTTTGACCCATCTGTAAATATTTTAAACCAATTCCTATATTTTTCATCTAATTCACAGAGTATGTCATGTTTTAATAGATTTTGATCATAATTTCTTTTAGCACTTTGCACACATTCTAGATTATTTTTAATTACATTTTGAATATTAATTTTAAACGGCCATAAACTTAGTAAATACATTTCAAGAGGATTCGAAGATGCAATTTTTTCATCTTTAACAGAGTTATATGTATTCATTAATAAAGGTTTCTTCTTATTTACCCTTAAATGAGTATTAATTGAGTTTAAATAATTTAAAGTCAGACCATTTGTCCATGATTTTGCTTTAAGACAAAACTTAAAAGCTAGGTATTGTCTTCTTAGAAATAATGGAGGTACGCAGAGCTCACTCTCCATGACATGAATTGGCGTTGTTAATTGCTAGTTAATTAGATAGACATTAGTTAGTAGGTAAGTACCTTACCAATGTCTACCTAATTAAATAGCACAAGTAGGGTCTTTTTATTTTTTCCAAAATATAATCAATCACTCACGACAATTCAAAACAGTTGTAACATTGCAAATAACATTAAAAACAAACAAACGCACTGCGCGGTGCATGCAACTAACACACCAGTCTAATCAAAATCAATTTAAAGAAAGCTTTTAATTAAAATTCGACCGTATCGACCTATTAATAAGATCGGATTGGAAACGCAATAAGATAGGTCAAAGTATAGTGAACGGTAGTTACATAGTAAGTGCCAACTACGCTAGCTAACGATATTCGCGCCATCTCGTGTTTTCGCATGAAAGCTTACGCGTTAGAAAGGGATGCCCTAATTATTAAAGTTAGGTGCCAACCAAACCAACCTATCAACCTGTTCAGTTGCCGATTATGTTTAGATATTTTGGTAATGATATCGTACGTATTCGTATCGTTACGTTAGGTTGTTAGTGCTAACTCGCTAGCGTGTTTCGTACAGATATTTAGTATCGGTTGTCGGTTAACTACAATATCGATACGAGACGTTAGAGCATGTCAACGGTTTTTAGGTACGTTTTGGTATAGCGGACTCATGTCTAAATTGAAAGAATAATTTTTAATTTACAAATTAAACATATGGCATTTTAATATAGCAGTTTTTGATATGCAATATTAAGTTTGATTGAATTAACAAGCCTAAATGTTCACTCATTAAAACAATGATCATTGGCTCCGCTCCGCCATCTAAATGGGAGTATGTACTTGAAAATCATCTTGGCCCCATTTAGTGGAACCAAGCAGTACGAAACAGAAACCAAATTATGTGGTATCCAATGAAATAAATAATAACATTACAGATTCAGACTCAACAAAGTAGTGTTCCCGAAATATCGATAGGGAAACTATCAGTTGACGTCATAAATCAGTTACACTATCGATTATTCTATTGATAGTATCGATACTATCAATAGCGTGATATGAGGCAATATTATCGATTTCGTTCAATACTATCGATAGTATTAAAAGTCAATGGTGACTAAATTATCGATAGTATTGCATAAAAACTATCGACACTATTGATAGTATCGATACTATCGATAGTTGTGTACTGTCGATAGTATTTGTCTTTATATACCAGTTGATATCTATCGATAGCACACAACTATAGATAGTATTGATAGTTTTTATGCAATACTATCGATTGTTTCGTCACCATTGACGTTTAATACTATTTTTTTATGTTATTTGTGGGGAAACAGGCTTACGGCCCACTTGATGGTAGGCGGTCACCGTCGCCTATTGACTTGACACCGGCAACACCCGGGGTATTGACGATGCGTTCCCTACACTGTAGAAACCTCTTCGATACTATTGATAGTATTGGACGAAATCGATACTATTGCCTTATATCAACTATTGATAGTATCGATACACCTATAGATACTATTTAATTTTCGTAAATATCGAGAGACTATCGATAGTCCACTATCGATCAGGAACACTACAACAAAGCATTATAAGCATTCTCTTATAAATAATTACACACACAATACTAAATTATAACCGAAAATAAGTAGGTAAGTGTCATGGAATAACTGTTTCAAATGAATCTACACTTACATCCTTGTTATTTATTAGTAAGTTAGAACTACTAAAATAACACGTTAATTTTAATTTCTAGTAGATCGTATACTAAGTTAAAGCGATACCAAAAGGTACTAATTATAATTTATGTACAGTTTGGCGCTATAAATATTTATTTATTTATAAATAGCCCATTCTGTATAAAAATGTGACTAAATCTTCGTTATCGGTACATACGGAGTAACATTGGATTAATCTGAACCTTCGCTTTGTGATAAATGCGTTCAGGGTCAATGTATTTTCGAGGCAGAAGCAAATTCAACGTGTGTGATATCACCGTCACACGTCACGATGACGTAGCATTCACAGGATTAATTCGGCTCTTCATAACTAGATGTCGCTGCTAAAAAGTGCACAATCCTGAAACGCGCTGACGAAAACTCGCGGCTTCGAATGACTTGCATCGACCGATTTGTATGCGGCAAGACCTTACTTCATAGGATCATTTCTATAGTAAGCTCTTCTCAAGTCTTCCACAATATGTGAGACCCGCTCAAACCACGATGAGGAGACGTGGCGCGGCGCCCTGAGCGTGAGAATGGCGGAGGCAGCTTGCCTCTAGCCCTCGATGATCGTTCGCTCCCCTTCACGGGGGAGAGTGGGGTGTTGTCGCTGTCTGAGTGGTTTTTTTTTGAATACCTTGTATATGCAGCAAAGAATAATTTTAAAGAGAGGGACTTCTATATTCAGTGTATTTTAATCATTAGAAACACATTTAAAAATCAAGTAGCCTTCTTTGGGTTAACTTCTTATTTTACGATATTATTATTGACAATTTATTTATGAAAGCTTCCTCTGTAACTAATTTAACAAATAATATTGCTACGCAATTTTATTTAACGATGTCTTAATTTTAGCATTTTCTTCCAGCTAACCTTTGTGTAGTGTGGAGAAAGTGGTAGTGCCAGAAAATGGAAATTTAAACAAACTTTAGCTTAGAAATAAACTTAAAAAATAATAATAATAATACACATATGTACATAAACGAAATACACAAATATATCTACATAAAGTGCTCAATTTTGTTGGGTATCTTGAAGACAGGTGAAGTGTTAAAAGAGTTTGGATTTGAAGATTCCCATAGAGGCGGCCTTGCGGATTTCCACTAGAAGAGAGTTCCACGAGCGGATAGCAGTCACAGTGAAAGAGTTAGTGAAGAAAGAAGTTTTATGCTCAGGCGTCTTGAATAACAGATGTTGAGAAGGACGATCAGGTGGAAAAAAGGAGAAAAACTTTCTTTAAGATAGCAAGTAGACAGAGGATTTTGAAGGATGTTATAAAGAAGACAAGAGTATATGAGTATCCCGACGAAACCGGATTTTGAGGATTTTGAGATATGTTATATATGGAATCCTTTCATTCTCTTGAAAGTCTGTAATTAATTATTAACAAACCTGTATGCGAATATTTCATATTTTACTATGAAATATAATATACACATTTCGCTCGATATCTTGAGATATTGTAAGATGAAAATATTATATTATCTTCGCCGTGTGTGCTAAATAAATAAATAAATATTGCTGGACATTACACAGCGCTATTCAGCCCCAAACTAAGCCGAGCTTGTACTATGGGAACCAGATAACCGATAGAATACTTATATTCTTTTTTGTATATACATACATAAAATATATAGAAACACATCCAGACCAGGAACAAATATCTGTATTTTATAATGCATAACTTGACATTCCATAGATATTTAAAAAAACACAACACGATGGTCCGTAGTATTCTTGAGTATAGCCCGGTAGTGTGGCCGCCTCACGATGCTACCCACATATTAAAAATTAAAAATAGAACGTATTCAAAAACGGTTCTTGTGGCACTTAGCATATGCAGCTAGGAAGGCCAAAACACTGCAATCATATTCGGATCGGCTCGACTATTTCAAAATTTCGTCCCTTGAAAAACGAAGAACACGGTTCGACTAAATTTTTTTATATAAAATTTAAAATAATAAATTTAATTGTCCTCAGTTGTTGGAAAAAATATGTTTTCGAATCCCTCGTAAACCAATCCTACCCCTTGCACCACCACTCCGTACCACTGTTCTCGGCTCCAACTCGCCCATTCCCAGGATTAGTAACGGCTTTAACAATTACTGTGCTCAGATTGATATTTTTAATATAAAAATTCTCAAATTCCGGCAGTTCTTATCTAAGAACTTGCCAAACTAATAGATTTATTGCTATCAGTAGTGTGTATTTTTATAATTTTGTGTTTTCTTTCTTTCTATACTTCACTAATTCCATTGTTTGTCAAAATTTACTACTAAAGAAAGAAAGAAAATACATTTATTTGCTCCCACAGACAGTGTTCAATAATACAATAACACAGACAATGGTGGTGTTGCGTGGGGACAAAATGGTCCCTGTCTCAGCATGGGCTGCTTCGAACCTTGTTGGGTACGATGCAGCGCTGGTTTTCTGACAGGGCCTAAGTGAGGACACGAACACTGGTAAACGTAACACTAGTGTTACTTCGTTATTGCTACTACCTACATAATTTTTAGTGCATGCGGTGTTTACCTATAATTGGTTGTGCAATTAGTACCTACTTAAATTAATCTATAGTTAAGCATGAAATATTGTTAAAGTCGTTGGTAGACCTAATAAATAAAATGAAAAAAAAAAAAAAAAAAAATAATGAGTATTGTTAAGCATAAATGTAAATAGTTATATATGTAATGCTAGACTGTTTCTGGCACCTCTACTTAGATAAAGACATGTAAGTAATTAAGTAAGTACTGTTATTGACGTAACCAAGTGTTCCATTGTGTCTCTACGGTTTGAATAAATGAGTATGTAGATAATGCAAACATTTGTTCCGCGGCGAGAATCGAACCCGCTACCTCCTGCGTCTCAGCCGGCTGTGCGCCCACTGCGCCACGGAGGTCGTCCACTGGATTGTATGGCGAGCGATATTTACCGTAGCAGAAAATATTATAGCATCTTCATCGTGTGTGTGTTACGCGCTTTACTACTTCTTAATTATTGTAATATTGATTACATTTACTCCGTCCATTTTGTTATTTGTTTTTTGACAGTCATAAAAGGTTGCTGACACAACTTTGTACTAGCGTCTATTAAATTATATCCCATACAAATAATTACGTTTAAGGGGACACCGGAGGGACAATCGCCCATACAACACGTACTACCAAGATCATTTCTAATTGGAGCATATTTCTACCTTAATAAGGTATTATTTTAATTTGAATAGTATTTATCTAGGTTCCCAACCATATATTAGATCAAAATACTTACCTAAAATGAAATAGAAGCGTATCGCATTCTGCATGTTTTTACGTCATAAAATACCTGTTTTCAACCTAATTGTTTCGTATTAAAAACAACAACATCTTACGTATCCTAGTCATGGGAACATATATTATATCGTTTAGTTACAGAATAACAACACAATGAGAAAACATACAACAAGTTTTCAGTCATCATTTTTGGTATTACGGAACATGGTCAAAATCTAATCAAATTTAGAATCGTTCTATTGCTATCACTGTCGCTCTGCGTGGCTAAACTTCGTCACTAAACAGGGATAGCGATATTCAGCCCGAAGTTTTTGACGCTGCCGAATTGAAGTTGCGCTCGGGGTTCGCCGGCGCGTTAATGAAGCATCTTTACAAGTTAACGTCAACTTTTGTTTAACTTTATTTTGTTTGCTTTGTAACTTTGATCTAATTAATTGTACATACGATAGGACCGACATGTAACTTTATAAAGGTCCTTATAATAAATTAGAATAAAAAAAAACTTACAGGCAATTTTAAGGATGTGGTAAATCGATTGATTATGAGCTCTAATGTATGTAATGTTTAAAGAAACTTTTTGACATAAGAATTAACATAGTTCACTTACATTAGATTAAATTACAAAAGTAGCATAGTTTTATGTGACGAAGCATGCAGTAGTAACATTATAAAGTTACAAAATTGAATTTAAAAACAAACAACAAACTATGCAGTACCGAATTAGCTAACAATATAATTATAAAGAGCCTACACTGCACTGATATAATTCTAAATAACTATACAGGATGGTTTTTTGAGAAGGGCGGTGATGGGCAAGTCCGAGACCACAACAGTTAGAGAAAAGTCATGAAAGTAATATTTAGTTTTTTTTTAATCTTTTACATTTGACGGAAATCGTTCCGAATGATTTTTTAAAAAAAAAGATATCCTGTACAATGGCGTAGCGTGGGTGTCAGCCGCCCGGGGCGGCAGAAAATTTTGCCGCCCTCTTAGTTAGGTAGGTAGTTTAATAGACTATAATATACAGTAATTCTAAAGAACTTTTTGGCAAGAACAGGCATCATTTTTGTGTATTGTACAGGTTACAAATAAAAAGTTATATATATTATGTTTACTCATTGTTGATCTTAAATAATTTTAAAAAATTTAAATTTTAATAAATTTTACACACAGCTGGTATTGCTTATGCGACAAAAATATGAACTGGTTCAAATATTTCCAAGATATTATTATTATTTATAGTTAAATTTTGCCGCCCCTAAAGGTGCCGCCCGGGGCGGGCCGCCCCTGCCGCCCCTACTACGCTACGCCACTGAACCTGTATTAAACCAATGGACTATGTTGCTGATAAGAATCAATCTTTGCAAAGAACTGTATATCTAAAAATGAAAGGAAATAACAAATTTTCATTATTATATTATTTTTACACGGAAGAAAACTCACTTCCTATTCAAACTTTTTAAATTTTTTCTTAATTTTGGGAATAGATGGATTGGCACTCATGGTCCGATGAGATGGTCGGCAAGATCACCCGATCTTGAACCACTTGATTATTTCCTATGGGGTTACGTCAGGAACAAACTTTACAAAACTCGTTACGAAAAGGTTGAGAGCATACACAAACATGCATACATTCAACGCCGATTTCCACAAGTTGATTTGGAGATATCGCTTCGCTCGATCAATTATACATTTTTTTGCTAGCCCTTCTGTCCCACTGCTGGGTAAAGGCCTCCCCCTCTTACTTCCACTTATCACGGTCTAGAGCCATATCCCGCCAGTCTCTTTAGAAGACGTCCAAGTCATCGCTCCAGCGCTTTTTAGGCCTTTCTCGGCGTCGCTTTCCGTCTTTAGGAGTCCATATGCTTGCCATCTTGGCCCACCTAACGGGTTGCATACGGGAGACATGACCCGCCCAGTCCCATTTCAGCTTTGCAGCCTTGATACCCACGTCAGCGATGCCGGTCTTCGAGCGGAGCCAGGAGTTTGGAATCCGGTCGATTCGCTTTACACCCAAAATGCTGCGCTCCACCGCTCTTTGGCAAACTCCTAGCTTGAACTTCTGAGACTCGGTCAGTGACCAAGACTGGGCACCGTAGGTTAGGACAATTATACATAATTATTTTTATTTGTACCAGACCCTGGCAGCAACGACATAGATGTACGAAACTACGTCCAAGTGAAGAAGGTGCCCGGGGGCTCTCCGAAGGACTCTTGTCTGATCCGCGGCGTCGTGCTCACCAAGAATGTCGCACACAGGTAACGCTTTCGCCAGCGGCATCGCACGCGTGTTTTGTCTGTTAAAAGTAGATTCTTTTTTTATACCACCTGGTGAAGGAACAAGCATAAAAAAATATTATTAATGTTGATGTGGTTAGGTTAAGGTTAAAAAACATGGATTTTCCTTACAACTCAACCAATCATGGTAGGCATAGTAGAGGCAAATCTCTCTTATGGCTCACTCTTTACTCATATCTTTGCGTCACTTTGCTTTTTATTGGTCAGTCATGTTTTGTGTTTCCTTTAGTTTGCATATATTGCTATTGTGGATGTTTTTAGTGTAGTTGGTTAGGCTAGTATATAAAATTAATGTTACTTTTAGAAAATAGTACCTACTGCTAACTAACCAACTAATAACAGAACCTGACTATTAAGTCAGGTTCTGTTATTAGTTGGTTAGTCAGGTCGTCCGTGAAGTCAACAATTGCCTCAGCAGAAGAGCAGCGCTCCAGCATGGTAACATGCAGAAGCATATTATGCTGAGCTGCAGGCCTCAGTATGGAACTCTAGCTATTGAGCTAGTGCCCTGATGGGCAGATTGCAAGAAAATAAGGAGACTAAAAAAAAGTAAGGATTGTCTTTGATCGTTCGAGCAACATCAGCCGTTTGGTCGCACAATACCAGTCGCTCTGAAAATCTTTGTGAGGCTTATTTTCAACAGTGGATTTTCTTTGACAGATAAAGATAAAGATAAATTTATTTGCTTGAACATAATGTGTAAAGATGTTAATTATGTAGGTACGTTTCAATTACATTCTGTCTTATATTCTAGCATGAAAATTTCAAAAATACAATAGAGCTTCTGAAATTTATAGTTATTATTTTAATGTACAATCATCATAAAATGTATGTATTAGAATAATTTATAAATTAAATTAAATTTTAATTAGTTATATAAAAATTAAATGTCAAAGATAACCTAAAATTATATTATGTCCTCTAGAAATTCCTGAATATTATAATAACATTTCATTACTAATAATTGCTTAAATTTAGATTTAAATGAATTATCACTGAGCATTTTATATGTATTTGGTGTAATATTGTAGATACGTATCGTATATACAGACTACACTTTTATGTGATGATGATAATAAAATGGCTAAACCTAGTATAGTTAGTTCACTAAGCTGAACCATCTTATGTATGTAATTACCTAGGCTTACAGACAATAAACGAATTATGATAATTACACCACAATTTACCATCAGATGAAGTAGTAGTAGTCATCATCTGTAAGTATTACTTCATATGATGTAGTACGGTAACCTGTGACTGGGTCCAGCCTCGCCAATCCTTTTTATATCAACTAGTGGTTCGCCCCGAACTGAGATCTCGCGAGTCTGATTAAAATTAAAAAAAATATTATATGTAATCTATGACTATCAAAATAGTGCTACGAAATAAATAACCATTAACTTGATCTGCAGTTTCATTCAAATTACAGGTAACAGAAGTTCACGCGGTTATACTTTTTTGGGGTACAAATTGCAGTTATTCTGGATTTCAGACTTTTGCCTATATTTTAGTCACTTATGCTACACGCATACCAAATTACAGCACTGTGGGGTCACTGGTGTACCCTGTGAATTATGTCATAAAGTTTGATTGATTGATTGAAAATACTTTATTGCAGTTATAAAACTAGTACAAAGGCGAACTTAATGCTAAAGAGCATTTTCTTCCAGATAACTAAAAACTTGTGTATGTTCAGTTTTTATTACGGCTAATAATAACTCAAAAACTATAAGGACTACTAAAAATATAAACGGAATCTAAATGTACTAATGAATACCTTTCATTTGATGTCCACTTGACCAGTTTCATTTATTTTTACCCCTCTTGAACCCCAATATCTCATGAACCCCCCAACATTTTTAGGTCATTTAGTCCTACCAAAATTGTGCCATCACTACCCTACCCATGTATCAAATTTCACGATGATCGGGTCAACGCTTTGAAAGTTATCCTCGGACAAACAAACATACATACATACATGCTGACCCGCCTTGGCTTCGCACGGATATTCATCAAAATAAAATATAGCCTATATCACTCTTTCTAACAGTAAAAACAAATCAGCAAGGGTTTAATAGTTTCTAAGATCAGCCTGCTTCCTACAAACATACAAACTAACAAGATTGTTCTATCAGTCTATGTGGCCGTTGGGGCAGAGAGGTCACGCACTGGAAAGCAACGTGGTCTGGTTGACGCACGTCTGAACGGACGCTTACCGTTGGTTTCATTTTCAGGGGTATGCCTCAGCAAATTTCGAACCCCAGCATCCTACTGCTAGACGGGTCTATCGCGTACCAGAGGGTCGAGGGCAAGCTGACGTCACTGGAGCCAGTGCTCATGCAGGTCACTCAACCATTATTATTTACTATATAGGTATTTTATCTGCTAGTATAGTTGGCTATATGTATATACCTACATATTAATCTATTTTATAACTATTCTAAGTATTAGGATTAAAAGTTTATCATAGTTTTAATTATACCTAAGAATATATGTGTAAATGTATCCTCCAAAGTACACCGCGCTCCGTATGCTCATAAATTTCGCTCCATTCAAAGGTTGACTGGAAGAGATCGCTTATTTATTCTAGCCTAGTACTTATTTTTGTATTATTTCTGTTTGTGTGGTAATTCAATAAAGAGTTATATATCTATCTACAAAGATTTTTTTAATAAGAAAACTTTCGTTGTTGATTCCAATCACCTATATAGGGTGTTTGATAATATACGCACAAAAATGAAACGGGTTATTGTGATGAGCATAATAAATCTTGTGAAATGTTTACCATAGAAATGTGAAATTTATTATTGCAAGTAAACACAAATACTTTATTAAACTTATGTTGTGCTATTGCATAATGCTTGCCATCTAACCACAGATACTGTATTGCTGACGTCTCGAGATAGCTCTTGTTGTCCCTTTCTAACCCAAAATCCGCAGCCGTTTCCTCGGCTCGAAATCGGCCTTCATTTTTGGATGTCGATTGCAAGAGTAGGCGGTAAGTTTTATATCGAATTAGTCTCCTAAACTTAGTTGATATTCTAGTTTTATTTAGTTATATAGATAGTTTTTTTTTTCGAGAAGTCTTTTTTTATGTTTTGAGAAACCGTCACTTAAATATTGTCAGTATAATACCAAACACCCTGTATATAAATACGTGAAGAGAACTTTGTACCCCTTTTTAAGTTTCCTGATAACTGCAACCTAGGGGCCTTCAAGCCGCTATTGAATAGGTTTCTTCTAGGCAAGTGTGTACCATTGTAGACTGCATCATCGAGCGCCATCAGGCGAGATCGTGCTCAAACGCAAGTCTAAAATTTATTTACTTACTCCATTGGCGCAGGGATCCAAAGTGAGTCTTGGCCTCCGATATGAGAACTCTCCACTTTCCTCTGTCCATTGCCATCTCTTGCCAGTTGTCGGCTCCCAGGTCGCGCAGGTCAGCCTCCATCCTATCGTTCCAGCGATACTTGGGACGACCAGTTGGGGTGGCCAGTCGGTCGGCCCAAGTATGCTCTCTTTACGCTTCGATCTTCACCCATTCGCAGTAGATGGCCGAGCCAGCGGAGTCGGTGTGACTTGTATTCTCCTATGATGTTAGGCTCGGCCACAAGATCTTCTATTTCGGCGTTTATACGGACGGAAAATTTATTTTAAAAAATTAAATTCGTTTTATATGATTTTTTGTTTATAAATTTCTGTGCTCGTTTGTTTAATTTTTTGTTAAAAAGTTTAATTTATTGACAGGAGCACGAATACCTAGTACGCTGCGCGGCACGCATCACGGCACTCCGCGCCCGCGTTGTCCTGGTCGGCGGCACCGCGGGCCGCGCAGTACAAGGAGCCCTGGTGAGGGCCGGCGCAGCCCTAGCGCTCCGAGTACGGCCACGAGCCCTGAGGAGAACTGCTAGAGCGACCTCGGCCGATCTACTGGCTTCTATTGATGCCAGAATTGGGATGCCGAGATTGGGGACTTGTGATAACTTTTATGTCAAGAGCTGTGAGTGTATATTGCTTTAGCTTGCTAGTTAGAAGCCCTATAGGCTTCCGAATAAGGCCTAGAATCCTGAGGAGCACTGCTAGCGAGTGACCTCGGCCGATCTATTCATTCTAGGATTTGGATTCCGAGACTGAGGACTTGTGATAATTTCTATAATACGAGCTGTAAGTGTATACAATGCTTGATGATTGTGTGCTCTATAGTCCTTTGAATAAGGTCTATGGCCTTGACGAACTGCTAGATCGACCTTGGCTGATTTACTGTAGGAGTTTACGGGTGTGTTGCATGTAGCTCCCAAACGTTTGAAACGATTTCATAGTTTCTGTTTTCATGGCATGTTGGTCGCGGCACAAATGTTTGATGTGATATACAGATATTTGTTCCGGGTATTTACAAAAAAAGTATACAAGTATTGTATCAGCTATCTGGTTCCCATAATACAATCATAACTTAGTTTGGGGCAAGATAGTGGTGTGTGAAATGCCCAGCATTTTTTTTAATTTATTTATAATATCGGTATGTATATTTTATGAGAATGACCATTATTTTCACAAAAAACAGACGCCATTGACCCATACGCCAGAACTAAATTGAGACTCGAGAAAGCATATATTTTTGCCAGTTTTTTCATTGATGACCGTCAAAAAATCTTCACTTTGGTCTCGATTTACGATTGAGTATAGATCTAGTCTTTGAATCAGCTTGAGAATTACATTTTTCGAAAACGTAAAAGTATTATTCCGTAATTAGTCAAATTTAAATAAAAAAATATTTAATTATGATTGGCCGTTCCTGTGGCCGGGATTTTGTAATTTTGTATCTTATGCTTTAATATTTCAGACGGCAACAAAACCCTGATGGTCCTCGAAGGCTGCGCCCAGTCACAGCTGTGCTGCTGCATCCTGCTCCGTGGGGGTTCCGTACAGGAGCTCATCAGGCTCAAGCGGATCGTCAAGTTCATGCTGCTAGCTTGCTACAACTGGAAACTGGAGAAGGCATTCCTCGCGGACATAGAGGCGGTGCTGCCTGAACCAGGGATGACCTTCGAAGACGACACCGAGAAAAGCCCGGAGAATAACGTGTTCGACGATAAACCTACCGATATTAGTAGCGATGTCTCCAAAGACTTTAGCGGGCTGTTTGATAGCGCAGGCGCGGATAATAATGATATATTTGATTCCAATAATAAAGATGACAGTGATATTTCAAAAGTTACAGACAATAGTGATACAAAAAGTGAAAATGAAGTAAAAAAAAAATCAAACTCAAAAGTAGAAGTAAAAGAAATAAATGACTTAGAGAATGATGCAAAAGATGCAGATGATCCGTTACAAAGACCAAAGTCTTACACGAGAAAGGCAGAGAATTTGAGCTGTGGGGTACCAATCAAGGACTTTAGTGATCCGTTGAGGTCTAATCTGTCTGTGGATGATGATGTCTTCCTGCCTAAAGAAGAAGCTATGCTGCAAGCTGATGCACAGAATGACAGGTAAAACAAAAAATATTTTTGAACAAAGAAGATTTAAAGGTCCACCTGATGTTAAGTCGTAATGGTGGATGCACCTTCGATGCACTGCCCTACGTCCATCAACATAAGGCATACAGATGTAAACCCTCATGTCTTTGAACGCAGCGAGGTGTTACGGAATTTGTCAATCATCTTTACTCCAAGAACGATGTGCTCCATTGCCCCCCCCCCCCCCCCCCCTAACTTTATGGGATCGGGAAAGTGATGGATATTTTATTTATTGTCAGATGGTGCGCAGACGACGTCGTCCTCTCAATGTCTCCCAGCGTTCTGATCCCCGCTCCGTACTTAGAGACGGAAGCGGGCAGGCGGTGTCCGCTCCGCGGCAACTTCCGCTCCCCGCTGCTGCGCTCCCCGGCCGCGGCGTCTGCGCCCCTGCCTCCGACGCCGAGGCTGCACAGGAAGCACACGCCCATGTCGCCCGTACTACCGCTTACCACACAGGTACATTATAAACCTTATCGCAATGGTTTAAGGTTGTTAATAATTTGAAACTATAGCAGAGGGGCGACTTCCAATCTAAGATAAGATTGAGAGAGATACATTAATACAAATTTAAAATAAATAAGGATAACGGACAAATAAATTTAAATCAAAACAAATTAAATTTAAAATAAAAAGAAAATATTCTATAGTTAAAATTTAAGCATTTCACAACTAGCAGTAATTATACACATAATATAACAGATATTCTAGTTAACATAATATATAAATACTGATTAGTATATTTATAAGACTTTAACATACATCATTATTCTAACTAAAAAGTACAAATTCTTAAGGGGAGACCGGAGGGGAATCGCCCATACAACACGTACTACCAAGATCATTTCTAATTGGAGCATATTTCTACCTTAATAAGGTATTATTTTAATTTTAATAGTATTTATCTAGGTTCCCAACCATATATTAGATCAAAATACTTACCTAAAATGAAATAAAAGCGTATCGCATTCTGCATGTAATTGTTTCGTATTAAAAACAACAACACCTTACGTATCCTAGTCATGGGAACATAGATTATATCGTCTAGTTACAGAATAACAACACAATGAGAAAAATACAACAAGTTTTCAGTCATAATTTTTGGTATTACGGAACACGGTCAAAATCTAATCAAATTTAGAATCGTTCTATTGCTATCACTGTCGCTCTGCGTGGCTAAACTTCGTCACTAAACAGGGATAGCGATATTCAGGCCGAAGTTTTTGACGCGGCCGAATTGAAGTTGCGCTCGGGGTTCGCAGGCTTCTTAAGTCGATAGCATTGTATGGAAGAGCAACGACGCCCTGGCGTCATACAGTGAAAACTAGTACGGAGGTACTTGACTATGTTTCATCTTAACTGCAAACTTAAGTTACACTAAGAAACATGAATGTATACTATTAGCCGAATCCTGCAGTGATAAGGAATAGAAGCCATCGTTTCTATATAAACAGGCGCGCTCCACGGGCGGTCGTATTTCAACCTTCCGTCGTCCGAGATACGTTCTCGGAGACCCGGATCACGAAATCACCTCCGCTAATGCGGAAGAGTCATCTACATTAGACAGGACACTTCACAGATCCACCGACCTCGCCGGCGAGGTCGACGAGTCCCTTCAGTCGCCGCCTATACGAGGTACAAGCACGTACCCGGCCGTTTCTCTCCTATCCCCACTTTAACAACAACCCAAACCGAGGTTCGTACCTAAGTGGTGCCCTTGCGCTAGTTGCCTCATCAAAACTCACAGGGCTGAGCGCCTTCTGCGCTCGCCAAAAGCTCGGTTAAGCTGCAACGGCCTCAGAGGCCAACAGCGAGATAAGTCCATTCAAAAAAAAAGGTCGGTCGTATTTACTCGCTGGCGCTCGATGGAAAAACACCCAGATTTCTTACGTATTTGTGTCTATCGGGTTACGTGAGCCATTTGCTATTTTGCTGTTACTTCGTGTTCTAAGTGTTCAGTGCTATTTTTTTGTATATTTGTTTTTTTTGTTTTGTGTTGAAGTTGGTTTGTTCCATTTTGGTTATATTTCTGTTTGATTGTGTAAAATTTGTAATTCAAATGAAGTTAAGATTTTTAGTTCTTTTTTTATCTTTAATCTACTCTTGATCCTTAGAATATAGTTTAAGTCTAGATTTTAAGTTTATAAACTTACTTTTTTGAAATAAATTTTACTTACTATTTACTTACTTATTTTCTAACATGTAGCTGAATTAGGTGCCACAATATTGGGCAGTCAGCTTTATCAGCCAAAACGCGTAGGATAGTGTTACTGGTGCCGCAGGCACGGCACAGCATCGAAGCGGCTCTCTTGCGTAGAATACCATGAAATCCATTCGTGTGAGCATCTGCAAACATGCGTGATGCACTTCAATACCTCGGCAACCCCAACAGCATCCAATCCATATGCCAAGGACTTAAGTTAGGTGGTGTTAAGAAATATAGGGTAGCTGCTAGAACCGTCATAGATGCAAGCAAAGTTCTAAAAGACACAGACAATCTATTGCACAGAGTTCAAAAAATATCAGTTTTCGAGTTAAATGGAAACTTTTTCGGAGCTGAATCATTGTGATCAGCTTGCATTGTTACTGTTTGTACGGGAATTCAATAAAGGCTGATGCGAAAGCGACTCACCTTGGATTGCACCGTCTTGCGTTCCGCGTGCCCTCAGGAACTCCGCAATTCCTCTAGCCGTAGGCTGCTGTGGTTGATGGTAGATGTAGGTATGTCATCTACTTCTGGGATATAACACGCGCGAAAACTACCACTTTACTACCGGACGGCGCTGTACACTGTAGGTGCTTGCCCTGAGAGTAGCGCATGAGGACTGTTCGGCCCGCGGGGACGCGTTGTCGGTCACCTTGGTAAGTCACTTCGCTCAGCCAACGCGGGTAGGTATATCAAGAAAACATGAGGATTGATATACCCTCCAAATTGTGTGATCTATTTAATCAATTCCAATACGGAACACTGTTTAAATAATAATATCATCATCATCATCATTATCCTGGATACTTTAGACCAAGGTCGTGTATACCAAGTAATATTTATTTTAGAGTATATCAGGCAGATGATGGATGTAAAAAAAAACTGTATTTTGTGTTTATTTCAGGAGTTCCACCCATTTGTAAAGATGGCTATCAATGGACCGGCAGACGATCCTGCTCAGCGCGCCGCGCTCGCCAACTATAGAGCCACGGGCTGCCGTCTGAATACACAAAAACACACTCGTAAGTACAATGATACTACAACTCAGTAGTTCATTCCGTTTGTAAAGATGCCTATCAATGGAACGGCAGACGATCCTACACAGCGCGCCGCGCTCCCCTACTATAGAGCCACGGGCTGCCATCTCAATACACAGAAACACACTCGTAAGTACAATGATACTACAACTCAGTAGATCATTCCACTTGTAAAGATGGCTATCAATGGACCGGCAGACGATCCTGCTCAGCGCGCCGCGCTCGCCAACTATATAGCCACGGGCTGCCGTCTCAATACACAGAAACACACTCGTAAGTACAATGATACTACAACTCAGTAGATCATTCCACTTGTAAAAATGGCTATCAATGGACCGGCAGACGATCCTGCTCAGCGCGCCGCGCTCGCCAACTATATAGCCACGGGCTGCCGTCTCAATACACAGAAACAAACTCGTAAGTACAATGATACTACAACTCAGTAGTTCATTTCGTTTGTAAAGATGCCTATCAATGAACTGGCAGACGATCCTGCAGTGTGCCGCGCTACCCAACTATAGAGCCACGGGCTGCCGTCTCAATACACAGAAACACACTCGTAAGTACAATGATACTACAACTCAGTAGTTCATTCCATTTGTAAAGATGGCTATCAATGAACCGGCAGACGATCCTGCACAGCGCGCCGCGCTCCCCAACTATAGAGCCACGGGCTGCCGTCTCAATACACAGAAACACACTCGTAAGTACAATGATACTACAACTCAGTAGATCATTCCGTTTTTAAAGATGGCTATCAATGGACCTGCAGACGATCCTGCTCAGCGCGCCGCGCTCCCCAACTATAGAGCCACGGGCTGCCGTCTCAATACACAGAAACAAACTCGTAAGTACAATGATACTACAACTCGGTAGATCATTCCGTTTGTAAAGATGGCTATCAATGGACCGGCAGACGATCTTGCTCAGCGCGCTGCGCTCCCCAACTATAGAGCCACGGGCTGCCATCTCAATACACAGAAACACACTCGAAAGTACAATGATACTACAACTCAGTAGTTCATTCCGTTTGTAAAGATGGCTATCAATGGACCGGCAGATGATCCTGCACAGCGCGCCGCGCTCCCCAACTATACAGCCATGGGCTGCCGTCTCAATACACAGAAACACACTCGTAAGTACAATGATACTACAACTCAGTAGTTCATTCCGTTTGTAAAGATGGCTATCAATGAACCGGCAGACGATCTTGCTCAGCGCGCCGCGCTCCCCAACTATAGAGCCACGGGCTGCCATCTCAATACACAGAAACACACTCGATAGTACAATGATACTACAACTCAGTAGTTCATTCCGTTTGTAAAGATGGCCATCAATGGACCGGCAGACGATCCTGCTCAGCGCGCCGCACTCGCCAACTATAGAGCCACGGGCTGCCATCTCAATACACAGAAACACACTCGAAAGTACAATGATAATACAACTCAGTAGTTCATTCCGTGTGTAAAGATGGCTATCAATGGACCGGCAGACGATCTTGCTCAGCGCGCCGCGCTCCCCAACTATAGAGCCACGGGCTGCCATCTCAATACACAGAAACACACTCGATAGTACAATGATACTACAACTCAGTAGTTCATTCCGTTTGTAAAGATGGCTATCAATGGACCGGCAGACGATCCTGCTCAGCGCGCCGCACTCGCCAACTATAGAGCCACGGGCTGCCATCTCAATACACAGAAACACACTCGAAAGTACAATGATAATACAACTCAGTAGTTCATTCCGTTTGTAAAGATGGCTATCAATGAACCGGCAGACGATCTTGCTCAGCGCGCCGCGCTCGCCAACTATAGAGCCATCGGCTAAAAGTCTAAAAGTAAAACTGAGGTGACTGGTCGGACAGACAGACGGACACGCAGAAACTATAAGGGTTCCTAGTTCACATGTCAGATACAAACATTGTATTGTATCTTTCCAGCCTCCTGTCCGCAATACAATCCGTCCGTGGTCCGCAAGCCGCCCGCAGAGTCCCCGCCTGAGGTGACCACCACAGACGAAGCATTGGATCCCTTTGCACCCGAAAATCATCAGAAATTGAACGTGCTCCTTTACAGTTACAGCTCAAAATCGCCTAACGTTCCTGACTTCTGTGTTAACCCGTGGTACGTATGTTTTATATTCGAGCTCAGTGCGAGTCTCATAAATATAAATAAATAAATAAAAATATAGCTGGACATTTCACACAGCGCTATCTAGCCTCAAACTAAGCAGAGCTTGTACTATGGAAACCAGATAACTGATAGAATACTTAAATACATTTTTTTAAATACATACTTATAATGTATAGAAAAACATCCAGGCCCGGAACAAATATTTGTAGATCATGCAAACATTAGTTCCGCGGCGGGAATCGAACCCGCTGGGCTATTCGCCCATTGCACCACGGAGGTAGTCTAATAAATATTCATAAACAGAACTATATTTCATTCATTTATTTTTCACTGTTATTTTAACAAGAATTACAATTTATCAATAACAATTGTAATAAAATGAACAATAAAGTATGTCAAACAAACAGGTATAATTATGTTATTATATGTCACAAAAAATGATAACTAAAAATAACTAAAATACAGTTTAAAAGTTCCAAGTAAGTTAGTAAGTGAAGGTTCACAAATTGAACAGACACGTCGGTCAATACCCCGATAAAACGGTACGTGATAAATCCCGTATTTATAATAATCACACTTATATTATAAATGTGAAAGTTTGTTTGTTTGTTTGTTACTCAATCACGTCGTAACGGCTGAACCGATTTCGATGAAATTTGGTATATACGTAGATTATAACCTGAATTACTACATACACTATGTGCTCGGCAGCAGCTGAGTGAACACGTCTCGGCACCGTCCCTCGTTTCGTTCGTTCTAATTTAACAGTTATATTACGAAGTTGCTTAAGAAGTGAATTGATGTGCTGAGTAGAATAACTGTGAGCTCAATCTTAGTATTTTATCATTGCACGATTATCCACTGTTTTTCCACGTGATATCTAATAGCTCGTAGAAATCCTAATACCCCCGTCATATATATTTACTTTATAATGTGCATACTAGCTCAAATCAAATCAAATCATTTATTTCTCAAATCAAGCATTATAAGAACACAATTTTTACCAATGGCTTGTTGTGAATATTGGCGTGCAGTACCTACACTAAGTACGGGACTTGTGTTGTAGGCACTGCTTTACCTTCCATACAATAATAAAATTTTTAGCCATGTTGAGGTTATATAATACTTAATTAGAATCTGGTTATATTCATCATCATCATCATCAGCCGGAAGACGTCCACTGCTGAACATAGGCCTCCTCCTTAGATCGCCACAACGAGCGGTTGGTAGCCGTTTGCGCCCAACGGCTCCCCGCGATTCTTACTAGATCGTCGGTCCACCTTGTGGGGGGCCGGCCTACGCTGCGTCTTCCAGTCCGTGGTCTCCACTCGAGAACCTTTCTTCCCCAACGGTTATCGGTTCTACGAGCGATGCGGCCTGCCCATTGCCACTTCAACTTGCTAATTTTGAGAGCTATGTCGGCAACTTTAGTTCTTCTGCGGATTTTGTCACGCAAAGAAACCCCGAGCATAGCCCTCTCCATAGCTCGTTGAGCGACCTTGAGCTTGGTCATGAGGCCATGAGTAAAGGACCTGTTATATTGTCTGTATAAGGACTGATTATATTGTGTATACAATATTATGAAATTTTAATTTATATCAATACATATTATCATTATAGAACATTCAATATTATTATCTATTATATCCATAAATACCTATCTATATTATTTATTTATATTTACATTAAAAAGTTAGCTGACTAGAGTCTTTCAATATAAACATAACCCTCCTTCTACGCAGTCGGGTATAAATTAGCCTATGTCCCTATCGCGGTCATAATCTATATATATATATATATATATATATATATATATAAAAGAAAGTCGTGTAAGTTACACTATTTATAACTCAAGAACGGTTGAACCGATTTGCCTGAAAGTTGGTGGGGAGGTAGCTTAGAACCACCTTAGAACCGGACATAGGATACTTTTTATCCCGTTCGACCGCGTTGCCGTGTGACGTCACATAAAACGTCAAAGACAATACAAGTCACTATAAAACGTGGTATAACAAAAACGCATCTGACATGGAATATCAAATCGCAAATGACAGCTAAACGTAATTTTGTCTATGGTTAAGTATGGTTGTAAAATGATGGCCGGGGACAACAATTGACCACCAGGGTGACGTATTGACAGCCCGCGTTATATGCATGTCCAGGCGGTACGAAGTTCGGCGGGTCAACTAGTCTTATCTATATAGAAAATCATTGAAATCGATCGAGCTAATTAGTCGTGAAAGCGTAACAGACAGAGAGATAGAGTTACTTTTGTATTTAATAAATTAGTATGAATAAAGATTGTTAGCTGAACAGCGTAAACTTCATCGCCCGCGCGGCGGGGTCGGTGTATCTGAGTAGTGTTTGCTCTGTCGAATGTAGATGACTCTGAAATCTCCTCCGCGTTAGCAAAGTACTCTGTCATTATTTGTGCTTTAAATTGAAAGATGTAGGGTGAATAAGTAAATAGTCAACAAATTCACTTTGTATAAACCTAACAAAAGTTTTCACCCTTATTTTTATCCCCATCTACCTCCAGGTTTTCATTCACATCATCAGCTACAGGGCGTCCACTGCTGTACTACATATGGCTCCCGTATAGATTTTCACAGCGACCGATCTTGTGCAGCCTGCACCCAACGACTCCCAGCAACCTTTGATCGTCTTTCCATTTAGCAGGGGGCCGTCCTACGCTGTGCTTTCCAGTGCGCGGTCTCACCTTTCTGCCCCAACGGCAGTCAGTTGTTGGAGCTATGTGCCCGCGCCGCCGCCTCAGTCTATAATATTATGTAAAACTTTCAGGATAGTGACGATGGAAATGTACGGTCGCCACGACATATCTCTGGGTGCTTTCCTGGAAAAGTACTGCTTCAATGCGGAATACAAGTGCAACCCCACATCCTGCCATGTACCGATGAACCAACACGTGCGCAGGTCAGTCGTGCTCAAGGGCGGATCCAGCTTTGGTGCCAGGGTGGGGGATGGGGGGGGGGGGGGGGGTCACATAGTCGCGGTCAAGTCACAAGAAGTTATAATTTAATTTTTATAATCATTATACAGTAGGTATTTTATTAATGTACTTACATACTGTACTTAAAATACCTATAATTAAATAACAAAATCAATTTTTCTAATCAAAATATTGTATTAAATTTATTAAATATTGAATATACTTACATAAAATCTATATTGTGACAAAAAAAATATATAAAACTATTATGTTTAACAGTTTTAATTAGTGGTCCACCCAGGTCCTGGACCCAGCCCAGGGGGGGGGGGGGGGGGGTCATGCCCCCATGACCCTCCCCCTGGATCCGCCCTTGGTCGTGCCTTACTGTACTACAGAATACGCCAAGCCTCGTGGCATACGGAGCCAGCCAATAAACATGTTTGTTTCCACGGGCAGGTAGCCAGGTTTTGGTGTCGGGGGACGACGGCATTAATATTAATATGAAAAAATAACAGAACGTTGATAGCATAGGTTTTAAACCTAATCCAACTCGTTCAAAATGTTACAATTTAGACGTAATTTATAGTCTGTATTGTAATGTATTCTAAAAGGATCATTAAAAAAAACAACCACCCTGGTTTCTCGCCTTTCTTTCCTGGCTTGGTCGCGAAGGAACAGGCAGTAAAATTGACGTTTCAAAGTGATAATTGTGATTTTAATGAATAAAAATTTTTGACTTTGACTTTGAATCGGCAAACGATAAAAATATTTCGCGTGGTGTCAAACTGGTTTGAGTCTCGTTACACCGGTAAAAAAGTATCGGTATCAAAAAATCATTTTTACTGGATTTTAGTTTGTGGAAGAAAACTTTATTTTTGAGGTACCGGTAAATGTTTCCTTTCAGATTCGTGCACAATGACGTTTGTATAACGATAACATGCAACACTGTGGGACACAGTAGCGTTGACAAAATGAAGGAAGATACAAGCAAACAGGTACGTACTATGCTTTGATTCATTTTCCCCAGTACATTTAATATTTTCTTTTGTTTAACACAGCATTATTTCAAAATCTGTTTGGAAAGGGATA
Organism: Philereme vetulata; assembly: GCA_918857605.2. Taxonomy (NCBI): domain Eukaryota; kingdom Metazoa; phylum Arthropoda; class Insecta; order Lepidoptera; family Geometridae; genus Philereme; species Philereme vetulata. The sequence goes on from OU975444.1 coordinate 3,340,172, forward strand.
ATTATTTTTTCTTAGTAAAAATCTAATTGGTCGGATTTGACATGGCTCAAAATACACACGAACAACAGAACCAAATGATATACAACATTGTAATATCGTCCAGTCGAAATATTGTTTCAGGATTAACTAGTGTTCCTGAGTGTTTTCAATATAAAGTGAAACTTGATCCTTATTATTATACTATTTCCATTTCTTTATTTTCTCGATGACAGTTCTAATTTCATAGTTGTAGTGTTGTGATCAAATAAGTAATGATATCGATCGCATATATTTGTTATATTTTGAACAAAGACAAATACAACAAAAACATTCAAATATATTTTTTCAAGGTGGGAACACTCAATGGCCCACCGCCATTTTGTGTTTGTTATAATCTGTCACTCGCAACAAGACGGTCGTGCTAGTCACTATACTTCTGTTCGCTGAGTTTTTTTCACATTATCCATACGTTACGTTGTGTATTTTGTGTTGCCAGCTGTCAAATATCAAAATTTCGTTTCATTGTCGAGTACCTACCTATACCTACTTATTTTTACAACAACTTTGAAAATTTTAAAGAAGTTGGCGTTATCAATCAAGAATTAATACGTGTAATATCTTGTAATGAAATATAATATTAGTTGATAAATTTGTACAAAAGTATCCGGCAGTAGTTTAAAGAATTAAAATTTCTTACATTTTGTAAAAAAATATCGGGTCTGTTATCGTGTTACGTTTACGGATAGTTCCATCCCTATCAGTTTCTCCGACTCTGGTATATCCTTGTACGTGCGTAAGCGTCATATTTTTATAAAATAATGCATACATAATGTAAAAAAGACGCTCGTCCAAGTTTTCACAGAAGCTGTCATCGAGAAAATAAAGAAATGGAAATAGTATAGTATACTCATTCTTATAGTAACAATATTATATATATATATAATTATTTGGCATTAAGTGGTTGATTTTTCGATTTCTTGTCTAGGTAGACGTTGTATTTTTCAATCTTTCGCGATCACTGTACATAATTATTGATTAAAACGGGTATTTATCGCGTATGTACCTTTTTTTATTTGTTGCAACAGTCATGGTCTCGGCCTGACTCAGCCCGAGACCATGACTGTTGCAACACAGCCGAAACGTCGGGATAACAAATAAAAAAGGTACATACGCGATAAATACCCGTTTTAATCAATAATTAGGTAGACGTTTGTACAAAGTTATGACGGCATGCAAGATGGCAGACGTCAAATTGGACCTATTCGATTTCCTTTATTGTATTCATAGACGGTATTTACACCCGTAACCTTCCTCTTGCTAAGGGGACTCGATACCAATTTTGCCATGCACTTATTGCTAGTCCAGTACAAAATTGGATTGCCTATTTTTTTTTTGCTAAACGCGATGTAGCATAACAAGAAACAACACCTACAGAAGAAACAGTTATCGATCTGTTCAATGACCAAACTTGCTGTCTAGTTTCTAACTTATGGGCCGATTTTAAAATGTTGGCATTGAAAAACAAATAAAGAAAGAACAAAATACATATAACAGGAATGCTTATAACATGTATGTTTCGTAACTTTAACATAACTCACAAATATGCAATAATAACAGCATCTTTTGCTCTGATGGCGTAACGCTGATTATTCCGTTGGAGCCATTCAAGATTTACTATCATACCGTGACGTTTATTTGTTGACCTAATATGCAAAATGATCAAAATCTATTGAGCTCAGGTCTGGAATCGACATGAGAAGTCACGGCAGGGATGTAACATATAAATAAGTTTTGGTTGAAAATATACTTTTTCAAAACAAGCTTTTATAAAATTCATAATCGGAACCGCAAGCAGATTCAAATGAGCCCAAACACTAGTAGCCTACTATAATCCATTAAGAAATTCCGTTGTCTAGCATCCGTCTCCGTCGTGAGACCACCTCCATGGTACCATATTATTGCATTGTCACCGAAGTTACATAGGTATTCCAAATTTCAGCTCAATCGGTTGAGGGGAACGGGTTTAAAATTCAGTTGCAAGATTCCACCCGAACAAACATATATACATTGCATGTTAATTTGGAGCTTGTAAAAAACATTTTTATAACTTCATCTTGGTTGCCTTGTACTTGACTGTTTATTATTCAACTCGTGACATATGTAAATTGTAATATTCATAACATCTCTGTACCCACGGCTACACAAGCTATCCAACTAATGAATTATTCAAGGAATATAGCCATCTTACAATAAGACAGTTATTTATCATCTCCGTCAGTTTGAGACATCACAAAATTGCACCAACCAAAGTTATCATATCTCATCGCCACATCCGGTGGAAGCCCCCTATTAGACTCACCCAGTTCTACTGTAGATGCTTTTCTTGGTTAGGGCCCTTCTTATATTCCAAAATAAATAAAATACTGAACTTCTATCCATTGACAAAGCGGGGATGTAAGATGATTCTACGAAGGTGGCTTCTTGAAAAGGATTATAGTGAGACTGAGACAATACTACAGTTTGACAGATAGAACAATAGTAGGGCAACCAACTGCATAGACTTAATACTTATAGCACTAACCATATCTGACTTTATTTCGGGCGTACTGTACCTCTCTGTATTCGTGCAGCCTGTGGGCGAAGTATACGCAGGCAGCGTACAGCGCACTCTGCGTCCAGTATAACAATGCACTCAGGGCGTTGCTGGGGCTGCTCTGCTACTGCAGTGCATCAGGGATGATCGCGGCGGCGCGGGTCGACTGCTTCCATACCGTCATGCGCAAGCGAGCCGCGTCCCTGGTGCGCAGGCTGCGGGTCAGCGCCAACACCGTCTTGGCAATGATAGCCGGCAGAGTAGACTGCCCGTACACCAGACATTGCTGTCACAGGCATGCTCTCAAAAACCCTGTATAAACCTTAGTTTACTTGTGTTGTGCGCTTTCTTATATGAGCTACATAATTGCTTGAAATAAATGTATTTTATTATATTTTTATTTATAATAGACAAACACACGTTATAGAAATAGATATACCAATCCAAATTTAACGCTATAAACATAATTAGATTACAGTTAACTTTACTTTATATTAACACATGATATTCATTTAAATACAAACATAATTTAAATTCACTTGCCAAACACTGCACTACCTTGAATAACCTTTCTTGTATTTGATCGCCACAATACAGGGAATCCTAGTGTGGAGGTCAAAGTTAATGCATAATATTGTTAGGTATATAATTATTACTTAAGGGGACACCGGAGGGACAATCACCCATACCACACGTACTACCAAGATCATTTCTAATTGGAGCATATTTCTACCTTAATAAGGTATTATTTTAATTTGAATAGTATTTATCTAGGTTCCCAATCATATATTAGATCAAAATACTTACCTAAAATGATATAGAAGCGTATCGCATTCTGCATGTTTTTACGTCATAAAAGACCTGTTTTCAACCTAATTGTTTCGTATTAAAAACAACAACATCTTACGTATCCTAGTCATGGGAACATATATTATATCGTCTAGTTACAGAATAACAACACAATGAGAAAAATACAACAAGTTTTCAGTCATCATTTTTGGTATTACGGAACATGGTCAAAATCTAATCAAATGTAGAATCGTTCTATTGCTATCACTGTCGCTCTGCGTGGCTAAACTTCGTCACTAAACAGGGATAGCGATATTCAGGCCGAACTTTTTGACGCTGCCGAATTAAAGTTGCGCTCGGGGTTCGCCGGCGCGTTAAGCTGATTTGTATAAATTTCAAATGATTAAGCATACATATAAATTATAACTAGAAGGTACCTATATGTAAACTAGCACCTATGTTTAAAATTGTTCATGACATCTTTCTGGTTTTTTATATATTTCCAGTATAAGCTGATCTCGCATTGTGTAGGCTTTTTGTAGGATGAGAGGTCAGCTTATACTGGAAATGTATTGCTTGATGTGTAGCCGTGTGTACATTATAGCAAATTAATGAATTATAGGTGATTTTCTGGTGGCGATGCGAGCAGTGCGGGTGGCTGGGCCGCGGCGTGCGCCTGTCGGCGTGCGCGCTGCGCGTCTCGCTCGCGCAGTACGTGCGCGCGCGCGTCGCCCCCGCACGCACGCTGCGACCTCCCCCCGCCCCCGTACCCGCCCCCGCCCCTACACCCGCACCCTCCTGCCACCACGCGCTGCACAGCGCGCTGCACGCCTTCCAGTGCGGACTTACTACAGCTTTCTTCAGGTTAACTTAACTCCCTATGTACTGTGACAATTAATAATAATTCAATTAATCTTTTTGACGCATATAGGCTGTTTGATAATATATGCACAAATATAAAAGAGGTTATTTTGATGAGCATAATAAATAAATTTGTGAAATGTTTACCATAGAAATGTGAAATTAATTTTGGCATGTAAAAACAAACAGTTTATTAAACTTATGTTGTGCTACTGCATAATGGTTGCCATCTAAACACAGATAGTGTATTGGTGGCGTCTCGAGATATCTCTTGTTGTCTCTTTCTAACCCAAAACCCGCAGCCATTTGCGAAAGAGATATCAAAGCGGATCTTATCTTAGCGGAGATATCGTTTTGGATGTCGATTGAAAGAGTAGGTAGAAAGTTTCATATCGAATTAATCACCTAAACTTAGTCGATTTTCTTTAAAATTTGATAATATAACTAGTAGTTTTTTTAGTAGTCTTTTTTTTATGTTTTGAGAAACTGTCACTTGAATATCGCCAGTATATTACCAAACGCCCTGTACAAAATGTCAAATTGCGTTTTATTGTTACCATACCGCAACAACGAGTTCTTACAACACAGATTTTAATGAATGAGTGATCCGGTCCGGCTCAATAATAATTATATTTTCTTTAAATTAGCAGTACAAGTCATTTACAAAACTCTAGGTCAGGCTCTAATAGTATTTTATCACTAAAAACCTAACATATTCATTGTTTATTACAAATTATTTGCAGGTGAACAATTAATCATTTTAATTTATTCGTTTCATGTTTCCCTGTAGGTACAGCAAAATATCGACTTATGATATAGTGCTGCCGCCCGCCGTGATATCCACGAACCACGACACCAAGCAGATGCGCGACTCTCTCATCAGTCAACTCAACGACATTATGCTGAAAGGTACGGTATCCATTCCATCCAAAGGTTGTCTGCTAGAGATCGCTACTTAGCGATAAGACCGCCAATTGTATACGTACATTTTATTGTTATAGTACTAGATGTGTAGGTAACCTAGAAATAAAGCTAAACTCGCTATTGCAACTTGACCCCCCATTTTTATCCCATTATTATTATACAGTGTTTTTTTTAACTGTAACAGTACGGCAGCACACATAACCAGAGGAGATACAGGTGCAGTTTCTTTTAAAACATCAGCTCGTTTTCGAAGAAAAACATTTTGCCATTAAATTTTTTTTGTCAAGTGTGAGTAGCGCCTTAAAATGAATCAAGTTGGTAAAATTTTTTTGATGCCGATCTATGCAGTCTTTTGTAAGGATCATTTTATTGTATCGGATGTAAAAAATCTGAACAGCGGAAGTTAGTCAAATTTGATAAAAAGTATTCTCAGACAACAGGACAAACAAAATTCCTTCTACAAACATTTTATTTGATTCTGATTGCACATTAAAGAAGTATTAATACTGTAGCGATTAAGAAGTTTAGGAACTCCATGCTCTCATGAGCAATTCAAAAACATTTCGTATCTCAGAACAATTTTGAATTTCGAACATGGTTCTTGCACCTGTCGGACTTTTATATCAGTCATTGCATCATCTTATTTGTCCTATCATGGCATTGTCAAATACGCAAAAAGTAGACTTAATTGAAGCATACTTCTTCAATCGCGGTCTGGGTAGCGTTCCTGATACCACTTCAGCGCATTAGTTGGGCTTTGTCGGTTAAGGAAGTATGCTTCAATTAAGTCTACTTTTTGCGTATTTGACAATGCCATGATAGCACAAATAAGATGATGCAATGACTGATATAAAATTCCGACAGGTGCAAGAACCATGTTCGAAATTCAAAATTGTTCTGAAATACGAAATGTTTTTGAATTGCTCATGAGAGCATGGAGTTCCTTAACTTCTTAATCGCTACAGTATTATTATTTCTTTAATGTGTAATTAGAATCTAATAAAAAGTTTGTAGAAGGAATTTTGTTTGTCCTGTTGTATGAGAATACTTTTTATCAAATTTGACTAACTTCCGCTGTTCAGAGTTTTTTCATCCGATACAATAAAATAATCCTTACAAAGGACTGCATCGATCGGCATCAAAAAAAAATTTACCAACTTGATTCATTTTAAGGTGCTACTCACACTTGACCAAAAAAATTTTAATGCCAAAATGTTTTTCTTCGAAAACGAGCTGATGTTTTAAAATAAACTGCACCTGTATCTCCTCTGGTTATGGGTGCTGCCGTACTGTTACAGTAAAAAAAAAACACTATATTATATCCATTATTATGGGATAAAAGGTAGCCTATGTGGTAATCCAGGTTATAATCTACGTATATATACTAAATTTCATCGTAATCGGTTCAGCCGTTACGACGTGATTGAGTAACAAATAAACAAACAAACATCCAAACTTTCACATTTATAATATTAGTGTGATGCATATATACTCAATGTATATGTATATATATACATATATAAAACTACTACCTGAAATCGAGCACGCGGCAGACCGCGACGCCGATAGAAAGATGAAATCGACTCGTATATGCAAGACTGGACCACACACACGCACGATAGAGAGGAGTGGAAGGAAGGAAGCCTTTGCCCTGCAGTGGGACAGCACAGGCTCCAAATAAAAATCACACTATTATCATAAATGCGAAAGTTTGGATGTTCGTTTGTTACTCAATCACGACGTAACGGCTGAACCGATTTTGATGAAATTTGGCATATACGTACATTATAACCTGGATTAACGCATAGGCTACTTTTTATTGACAAGCAACGCGTGCAATGCCGCTGGCGGAAGCTAGTAATATATAAAAACATGTTATAGGGCATGAAACATTCAGCAACGTCGGTAGCGGGGAAGCGGATAAGGAATACGTCGCGTTCAAGCACCACATGGACCAGATACACGTCGCGCTCACCTCGCCCGCGCTGCACGACGGCACTACAGACGGTAAGTTAGTTATCAGGCGAGGCCAACAGCACACATAGTAATGTTACGAGCTGAGGGTTCGGGATGTTATAATGAAAATCAATCTAATTAAAATAACACTTTTATTCAACACTAAAACGATAAATACACAATCTTTATCACAAGTAATCACAACACACTAAATCACACCACTGTTATAAACAACTAAAAGTCACCGAAATGTTCGCTCGTATCGCCAAATCAAGACTGACTGCCCGAGCGTCTCTACGCACTATTTATACCGCGCATTGTTTCCAGAACCTTCTCGATGTTTCTACTAGTTACTAGAAAAGTGTAGGTATTTCGATTGACTACTATTTCTTAATCTGTGCAACTGTAGGTAAAAAAAGTGGTATGTAGGTATGTTCCATACCAAGTATTACCTATTCTGTGACACAGTAGGTATAACTTCGAGAAGCTGACTATTACTTTACTATTACTTATTCTGTAACAGCCTCGGCGTAACACTAAAAACAATATAACAAAGCATTTTTAAAACAATTCCATAAAATGTATGTCAATAACAGGCATGCACAGCATTTACAATAAAATTTTAAACAGACAACACTTAGTTATGTAAATAATAAAACACAGACAAGAAAACAAAATAATAGATACCTACTTCAATACAAATTAAAATAAAAGATAATTCTAGAACTCAACAACTATGTATAGTCCTTCCATTTCTTTATTTTCTCGATGACAGCTCCTGTGAAAACTTGAACGAGCGTCTTTTTTACATTATGTAGGTATGCATTATTTTATAAAAATTGACGCTCACGCACGTACAAGGTTATACCAGAGTCGGAAAAACTGATAGGGATGGAGCTATCGATAAACATAACACGATAACAGACCCGATATTTTTATACAAAATGTAAGAAACTAAACTACTGCCGGATACTTTTGTACAAATTTATTAACTAATCTTATATTTCATTACAAGATGTTACACGTATTAACTCATGATTGATAATGCCAACTTCTTTAAAATTTTCGAAGCTGTTGTAAAATAAGTAGGTATAGTAGGTTAGTACTCGACAATCATCATCATCATATCAGCCGTAGGACGTCCACTGCTGGACAAAGGCCTCCCTCATTGATCTCCAGGAACAGCGGTTGGAAGCGGCCTGCATCCAACGCCGACCTGCGGTTCTTACCAAGTCGTCTGACCATCTTGTACGTGGACGTCCTACGCTGCGCTTGCCGATCCGTGGCCTCCACTCGAAAACCTTCCGGCCCCATCGGCCATCTGTTCTGCGCGCTATATGGCCTGCCCATTGCCACTTCAACGTGCTAATCCGTCGGGCTATGTCGGTGACTTGAGTTCTCCTACGTATCTCCTACGTATTCTCCTACGTAAATCTGGTTCACTGGCCTGGTCTTCGGTAATAAGGCCAATGAAACGAAATAATTATAACGACAGATAATCTTTATTTATTTATATTAACCAAAATCTGATGAATCGTTACTGTCACTCGATGAGCTCTCCCCATGAGGTCACAACACTTCAACTATCAAATTAGTACTGTCATCGAGAAAATAAAGTAATGAAATGACTATAATAATAAAAAAAACAAAGAGTCTGGTGGTCTTGGTGACCACCAAGATAGTGCAGTAGTTTGTGTCTAAATAAATGTAACGAGTCACTGAACTAATCTCAATCTGGTAAAGTTTACGAAATTAAACTGTACAGCTATTTTATTATATCAACTGAAATTGCTCCAACTCGAACAAAAAAAATAAAATCTTAATCGTAACAAAAAAAAATAATTAAAAAAATCTCATCCTCATCAGCCGGTAGACATCCACTGCTGAACATATGCCTCCCCCTTAGATCGCCACAACGAGCGGTTGGTAGCCGTTTGCGTCCAACGGCTCCCCGCGATTCTTACTAGATCGTCGGTCCACCTTGTGGGGGGCTGGCCTACGCTGCGTCTACCAGTCCGTGGTCTCCACTCGAGAACCATTTTCCCCAACGGTTATCGGTTCTAAGAGCGATGTGGCCAGCCCATTGCCACTTCAACTTTCTAATTTTGAGAGCTATGTCGGCAACTTTAGTTCTTCTGCGGAGAAAAAAATCTATACTAATAATATTATAAAGAGGAAAAATTTGTATTTTTGTGTGTATGTTTGTAATGAATAAACTCAAAAACTACTAGACCGATTTAAAAAATTCTTTCACTGTTTGGAAGCTACACTATCCCCGGGTGGCATAGGCTACTATTTACCCAACTGCGCAGAAGAAGAGTAATTATTTTATTGAAAAACTACGCGTGCGAAGCTGCGGATTGGTCAGCTAAGTTATAAGTATATAAAATGACGATTCAAAACGATCTTTTAGGGCGACTTGTGCAACGATGCCTAAACGTATTTAGTCGTTAAATATGATTTAATAAGTTATGAAATCATACAAATATGTCAAATTTAAACATGTTTAGTCGCTAATTACGCTTAGGGATCGCTGTGAAAGCCCGGCTAAGATACAACTACTGTATTTATTTAATTCAATTTGTTTATTTCTCAGACATGTCATCCATTTTGTTAGTTAACAATAATAACATTTTAGAATTATTTTACTACGGTACATTCAAAATTCATATCATTTAATAAAGAAATTTTGACTTTTTGATTTTTGTAATTATGTGTGTATTTCCAGCGGTAGTACGTAGTCTATGGAGCATATCAGATGGTATAATATTTGGCGAGAAGATGTTACGAGACGCGCAAGAGAAGTGGTCCAGCCCGCCCGCCAAGACGAAACCACAGCCCGAAGCTAACGGTGAGTGTAGGTTAATAAAGTTTCGTTACCAATGTTTTGTCCAAGAACGGGTTTCAAGGTCGCCGTTTACCAGCTTCCAATTTTGTGCATAAATGGCTCTCAAAAGTACTCAAAATATCAATGTCATATTTCTAAATCTGCAAGGTTAATGTCTAAAGTTTGTTAAATATAGCTTGATACGCGGGACATTGACATTACATAGTAGATTGACATTTCTAGAGTTGGGATAGCGTATCAAGCTATATTTAACAAACTGTAATTCTGAAACATATACGAGATGTCAAAAAATCCAAGGTCGATTTTTTCGGCGTGATTGCGAGATGAGCGAAAGAAAAGCGAGTGAAACCACGGGGTTTTTACTCCATTATAATCGGACCGATTGGTATTATTGGAAGCAAGTCAAGTATTTTCATTCAATGAGGGCTTTTCACTCTGGATTTAAAAAAAGCAGTTCCAACTACGATAATAGATGGCGCCGTCTAAACGAGCACCCGAGACATTCTCCGCTAAAAATATATTTCTAAACTTACCAACCCGTCAGAGTCGCAAAGACAACATCAAAATTTCAAGAGAACATGCTCACTCCGTTTTTGTTTCATCTTGTCTGTGGTAATCAATCTTCTTTGTGGTCGTATTATATTTTAGACCTGTGCTAGCAATGGAATCTGACTAATCGATACACTGTATCTTAGATGGATGTTGATGGTTGTTCTGGAGAAGCTTTGTTCCAGAACACTGAAGATATAGCAGTTTTCTTCAATATTCTTCTAGTAGTACCTTTTAAAAAAAAATAACTTTTAGGAGAAAAAATTACAAGTACTTAAGTACCTAATCCACTCCAACTAACTTATAAGTACCTAGGTAGATAATGAATGAATGAATGAAATACTCTTTATTGCACACCAAATAAAAATACAATAATGGAAATAAACAATAAATAAAGGTACAATGGGCGGTCTTATCGCTAAAAGCGATCTCTTCCAGACAACCTTTGGATGAACAGGATAAACAAAATCAAAAGACGGCGATGTAAGAGTACCTACAGACATAAACAGAACCCACAAAATAAAATATACATATTAATTATACTAATAAACATAAACTTAAATACATACAAATAATATAAGAATAAATAAACTACACTACATAAAGAGGATAAATAACATAAACACTAGCACTAGCAGTTACGAGACAACGAAAGGAAATGGTTGTATACCTTGACTTTGAAAATAGGAAGAGATTGGGACGACCTTACAGACAAAGGTAAGGCGTTCCACAGTCGCACAGCTTGTACTGTAAAGGAGTCACCATAAAATTGTGAACTATGGATGGGAGTTCGAAGCTGTAGAGCTTCGGAAGAACGAAGGGTTTGAGAGTGTCCCTGATACAGAAACTCGAAACGCTCCTTTAGATAAGAAGGTGAAGTGGGATTATAGAGAATGTTATAAAGAAGTGATACAATATGTGCATTCCGGCGAAGACGTATAGGGAGCCACTTGAGTTTTGCGCGGAATTCTGAGACATGGTCATACTTGCGCAAGCCGAATACGAACCGAATACAAAGGTTTTGAAGGCGCTCAAGTTTACTCATTTGGACTTCGGAAATGTCGAGGTAGCTGGCGTCGGCGTAATCTAAGATAGGGAGTAGAAGGGATTGTGCAAGCGTAATTTTGGTGGCGGTCGGTAAAAAGTTACGAAGTCTACGCAACGAAGCTGAAGAAGCAAACACTTTGCGGCTGATCTCAGCAATACACGGCACCCATGATAGCTTGGTGTCCATGATAATTCCCAAGTTTTTCACCGTCTGACTGATAGCTATTTGTGTTCCATTAAAAAGTACAGGTGGGAGTTGTGCAAAATCTAGCCTAGGAATCATTTTGTGACTACCGATTATGATCACTTGTGTCTTTTTAGGGTTTACGGTAAGACCAAAGGATTTGCTCCAGTCACAAATTCGGTCCAAATCTGAGTTTATTAAACTGATAGTTCCGTTAATGTTGTCAATCGGGGCTTGTGTGTAAATTTGTAAATCATCTGCATACAAGTGGTAGGAAGAAGAAAGATTTTGAGATATTGAATGAATAAAAACACTGAAGAGGAGAGGAGATAAGACGCCGCCTTGGGGGACACCAGCAAGAAGGCTACACCATGAAGAGTAATTATCTTCAATACGGATGCGCTGCCGGCGTCCAAACAAATAACTACGAAACCAGTCAATAGCCGTTGGAGATATGTTAAGAGAGCTTAATACACCCAGAAGTATGTCGAAATCGACGTTGTTGAAGGCATTGCTGAAATCAAGTAATGACAGCACTATCACCTTCCCACTCTCCATTCCTAACCGAATGTCATCGGTTATCTTGACGAGCGCTGTGACTGTGCTATGTCCGGGGCGAAAACCAGATTGGAGAGGATTTAACAGGATATTATTGGATAGGTAGGTACTGAGTTGTTTATGGACAAGGCGTTCAAGGACTTTTGATAGAAAGGGAAGTATGGATATGGGACGGTATTCAGAAAAAGAAGATGGATTGGGTTTGTTAGGTAAAGGAATTATCTGTGCTTCTTTCCAGACGTCAGGAAAAGAGCCGGAATCGATTGAGGCATTCAGGATGTAGGTGATGATAGGAACGATTTCGTCAAGTATTGGCATAATCATATTCCGACTAACACTGTCACTGCCAACAGCATTTGAATTAATAGATGTAATACTTTTCTTAACATCACAATCGGCAAATTGACTAAACTGAAAAGAAGGAAAGTCTGGGGTTGGCTGTGAAGAAAGATTAAATAATGTATTTGATTTAGTAATTCCGTCAATATTGGAAGAACTCGTGAAGTGCTGATTAAGATGATCAATGTTAATGATTTTTGATATATTTTCTGGTTTAGATTTACCAAACCCCAGTGTTATAAGAATTTTCCACACTTTAGATGGATCATTATTATCTACGGAGTCATGAATGTATCGGCGCTGCGCGTCCCTACACAACCTGTTGCAGTGATTTCGGCGATCGAAGTATTTGGCCTTATTGTTGTCAGAAGGTCTACACCTCATCCTAACCTTCGCCATAGCCTTTTTGTGCATCGCCAAGTGGATTTCATCAGTAAGCCATGGTGCTGGAAAGTGTTTGATTTTAATGGCACGTACGGGGGCATGTGTGTCATACAACTTAATCAATTGTCTATTGAAAGAACCCACCATATCATCAACGCAGCACGCACCTAAGACGTCGGTCCAGTCGATCTGCTGAGCATCCCCACGGAGGCTTTCCAAATTCATTCCACCAAAATTACGCTGCATAAGAATTTGTGGCTTAGCTTTCGGCGGACGAACTTTGTAGGACAAAAAGATTAAATCATGATAGGAAAAAGCTGCCGCCGAAGTTTGGCCGTATTTAGATACATTATTAGGTGATGAGACTAATGTCAGGTCAAGAAGAGATGGAGTGCAATTTGGGAAGAAATGTGTAGCAGATGAAGGGAGAATGGTCAAATTGCTGGCCTTAACGAGGGTTTCAAAAGTAATGGAACGGGAATCCTGCTTAAGAAGACAGGTGTTGAAGTTACCCAAAATGACGGTGTGATTGTAAGAAGGAGTGAGGTCTTCAAGAAGCCTTTCGAATGAGGAAAAGAAATTATTGCGAAGATTATTGCTATAGTAGACTCCGAGTAATACCTTGGTGTGAGAGAGGCAGACTTCAACAAAAATGTGTTCGCCCGCATCAGGCGACGGTGGTTGTGGAGACATATGAACAACGGTATGAGGTATGTGAGGGCGCAAGTAGATGGCAACCCCACCACCACGTCCATCGGTGCGGTCGTTTCTAATTAGGATGAAACCTGGTAACGAATAAGAAGTTGTAGGCAAACATGGTTTTAACCATGACTCGGAGACTAATACAGCATGAATGTTTTTATGGTCAAATGACGCCAGCAGATCCGGAATAATGATGAATAATGAGCCGGAATGCTCTGCGCATTAATATGTACGACATTGAAGTTTTTTGAGACGTCCGAGAACTAGTCTCTAGAGTTTGAGAAAGCGTAGGTATACTGCAAAAACTATCGTCACTGCTTATGTTAGATGCTTATGTAGATAAGTGCGTAAAATATCGCTAAAATAGCATACGGTAATTATTCCATTATTATGGCGCCACAGATAAATCAGTTACACGAAAGTGAGCTGAACTTATTAAAGAAGACTTCAATATGTACGAACTAGGGTTTACATGTTTAAATGCATGTACCTATTCATTTCGTTTTACGGTTTAAGATTATTTATTTCTCATAAATTTACATAATAAATCGTTTACTGAGAAACATGCAATTCTGATCTACTTACATAAGTAGGTACACAATTAATAATACATACTATGAGCTGACTTATAGAAAATAACGCACGGTTTAGTAATCTCTTATATACTTATGCTCCTGTTTGTAAGCAAATTTAAATAATTTTGTTCTAATTCAAGTTATGATTGATACGGCAACTGACATTGACAAATCACTATCTTTTGGACACAGACAAAACACAGAAGTGCATGATAAGCATGGAAATTATTGTTATTTTGACATCATTTTCATATGATCAAATGATTATTTTTTATCACTGCTATTTCACACGTGAAAAATCACAGGCAATGATTTTTTATTATACTTAATGCCGTAATGTCACACTCGTTATTCTTGCTAGTGATATTTCACATGTGAATCACGGGCAACGAAAACACCTGATGAATTCCGAAGAAATGCGAACGACAAGATTTGTACCAGACCCGAATGACAACTGATATACGATGAATACCGAAAGTGATTTCATTTGAATGAGTTTTAACAGGTTATGTGAAGGAAAATAACAGGTGTGACATATGATTTTTCACATGCTACTCGTGAAACGTTTCATCCCTAGTGCTTGATGGAGCAGCGCCATCTGTTAGCAGTTCTAAAAACAAGGCCGTGAAAAGCCCTTATTACGTTTCGTATGTTCTTTTCCCGATGCTATAGCATTAAGTTAAAAAGCCATGTAGTCATTTATTATTGGACTTGAGTACTAACAAATAGACAAACGGTATTTTGTCATATTATTGATTATGACAAGAATATTTGTCAAAACGTAGAATTTTCCCTAATTTTAAAGGCAAAAAATGTACATCAAACATGTAAATATTAGGCTTACATGTTAGGCAGCATTTCACTTCGAGTTTGACTGAAATATTATGTAACTGCATTCAAAATGTACACCACTTGGTATCTTTGAGCAAATCAAACAAATTAAACTAAGAATCGCTAAGCAGTCGAGTAATATAAAACACATTTTCTTTAATTTGGATTCAAGGAGGCAAGTCGAGAGATCCTGCTTCATTTGACATTTCATCCATCTTTCGGATGAGAACCGAAGCTGAGATTTATTTTAGACAAAGCGAAATAATGCTTCAAAAGAATGTTTCGTCATTTTAAAAATCAAAGATTAGGAGTTGGCTCGTGTGGACACCACAGTATTCTTAAGTATAACCCTAGATAGTAAGCTTCAATAGGGCCCTCACATTGATATGTTGTCGAAGAGACTTAGTTCTGCGGCATACGCAGTCAAAAAAACCGTCTTTTTACAGACGTAGACACAGCTAGACTAGTTTACTTCAGCTATTTCCACAGCATTATGTCATACGGTTACTGCTGTGGGGGAGTGCTGCAGAGATATAAACACCGTTTTTGTGCTGCAGAATTCGTGCAATTTATAATATGGGCCCCAGAGAATCATTACGCAATAAGTTTAAAGAAATAAATATTATGACATTCCCTTGTCAATACATCTATGAAAATCTGATGTATGTTCACAAAAATATTAATTTGTTTAAGAAAAATAGCGATACTCATAATTTTAATACTAGAAATAAAGATAAACTTGCTGTTGCCACTTTTAGACTCCATAAAGTTAGTAAATCGTTTAAAGGGCAAGGTGTTCGCTTTTGTAACACACTCCCAAATGATGTACAAAAACTGACAATTAACAAATTTAAAAACGCAATTAATTAAAATCTTTATAAAAAAGCCTACTATGAAATATCGGATTATTTAGATGATAGAGAATCGTGGGATTTAAATTGCTCCAACTCGTTCAAAATGTTACAATTTATACGTAATTTATTTCCTGTATTGTTATGTATCATTAAAAAAACAACCGGCCTTGTTTCTTGCCTTTCTTTCCTGGCTTGATCGCGAAGAAACAGGTAGTAAAATTGACATTTCAAAGCGATCCTTGTGATTTTAATGAATAAAAAATTTTGACTTTGACTTCGTTTTGACAGGCTCTTACACAATGCGAATTTGACAGTTGATTCTAGAAATAATTGTCAGTCGAAATCTGTCAGATAAATATAACTTCGATTTTTTACACAATAACCCCGCTGTTCGGGCTTACACCAGTTGTAGAGTTCTTGAGATATTTATTCGAAGGAACCATGTCATCGATTAAAGAGATAAGAAAATTGCCACTTGATTTAAAAAAATATACAAAACTTTTTCTATTTATTTCAGTTGAAGAAAAATCTGATTTGGATGAATCGTCAGGCGAAGCTAGTAACAGTGAAAGTACAGGTAATTATATATAGTAATTTCTAATAACTATAACATTTAACATTACATACTGCGTGTCACCGCATCTACGACATCAATTTAAAATCACGGGTAGGGCTGATGGCTAGTATTATTGTAAAATAGTTTGTTTTAAAATTTTTATCATTAATTTAAAAAAAAAAAATCAAACGACCTTAAATTAAAGTCCTAAAATATCAATGAAATAGCCTGTATAAAATGGGTAAACAAATTATATTCATACATCATCTATAAGTCGCGGCATGTAAGTCTAGCGCTGAACGATACGCGGAAGGGATAGCTGCACATGGGTACTGTCGCGCAAGCAATACAATAGCCAATAGCAACTATTGGCTTAATTGGAGATGTTTCTTACCGTTGCAATTGACGTATTTGTAGACTCTGCTGTCCTTTTTTGGATTTTCCCTAAATCGCCATTTAATTAAATTTTTCCCGCCTTAATAATTTCGGCAGTTTGTTTTATCTGACTCAAATTTACAGTGCTGCTGTCCGAATGACTGAGTAAAGTACTTGTAGCTTCATCAATCTCACTTTTGATTTGTTTAAAAGAATCAATTAATTCATTAGATTCCCTTTTTAAAAAAACAATTCAGACCATAAACCATTTTCTTTGCCTGTCTTTTCAAAACAGTATTTCTTCTAGGCATATTCACTTTAAAGTCACAAACAAACTTAAAAAACTGAATTTAACAAACAAATTCAAATAACAGCAATAACAGACGACCTCGGTGGTACAGTGGGCGAATAGCCAGCTGAGACGCAGGAGGTAGCGGGTTCGATTCCCGCCGCGGAACAAATGTTTGCATGATCTACAGATATTTGTTCCGGGTCTGGATGTGTTTCTATATATTATAAGTATGTATGTACAAAAAAAAGTATATAAGTATTATATCAGTTGTCTGGTTCCCATAATACAAGCTCTGCTTAGTTTGGGGCTAGATAGCGCTGTGTGAAATGTCCAGCAATATTTATTTATTATTTATTTATTTAACAATACAATTAAGAACGCGACTGTACACTGGATGTGCGTGGCACAGAACATAGGAAAAGTTCTGTGGTGCGTGGGGTGTCGTATCAGTGCGGGGGACGGAATGCGACTGGAATCGGCGCTTCGCACGCCCGCCCTTCATCCCGCTAGCCCCCTCAGGTACCTTATTTTTTACTTCTGCGCAATAACGGTCAGCGCTAAAGTTTCGTGTCGCTACTTTAGGTACCTGTTAAACTGACTAAGCGCCATCGGCGCAAAGGCGCCGCCGATTTACGTTAAAAATAGTTTATTGGAAATTTATCGTATACTGGATAAATATTCAAGCTACCGGTATTAAACCAATCTCTAAAATCAGTTTAGATTATTCTGCATAAGTGTTTTGTATTAATGTCGTGAATGCGGTGACAGACTGTGTAAAGGTTGACTAATATTCCATGCTGTTAATATTATTAATTTGTAATAGTTCTTGTAAAAATCGACATCATATTTTCATGAAAGGAGAATGGCGAACGTCTATGGGACCTAAACAAAATCTTGACTTGATACAATACTGTAAAGCTAACGTTTTTGAGGTAATTCTCAGTTTTTTTACTACAAATTTGAAGTAAACAGCGCAGTTAACACTTTGACTGCGAACTTTTTTCTCGTCTAGCCACCACGGTGTCATTTTCATTGTCATTTTATGAAAATTTTGTCATAGAAAGTTGTCATTTTACAACCTAAGCCAGGGTTTGTTAACCTTTCTAATGTGACGGACCACTAGCAACATTTAGAAAATCTGACGGACCCCTTCCAATCATTAAATTCGATATATACTCGTATGTATAGGGGAAAAATTTCGAACCCAATAGTTTTGTCCAGCTAGATTGCGAAAATATCGCCCTGTGCACTGGTGTTAAGTCACACGCGCGTTTCATTCGTAGTACCCGCAAATCTGTAAACACGGCTACACATCAAGCTATACAGTTCCAGTATAAGCTGACCTCGCATTGTGTAGGCTTTTTGTAGAATGAGAGGTCAGCTTATACTGGAATGGTATAGCTTGATGTGTAGCCGTGTGTACGTAACGAACACGCCTCACACACAAGGCGTGCTGAACCGCACTGACTGGCGTTGCATTGAAAAAGCAGACTTGTGTGTTTTCAGCAGTCAACGTGTTAAATGTACATGTTATTTTATTTTGATTATATTAATTGCTTGGGTTCAGTTTCGTCGATCGTTTTGGTTATTTTTGTGTTGGATAATTAAATAATACTAATTACTTTCACCAGGTTATTAATAATCATAGTAATAATGTCATTAAAATTTTAGGAACGACGTATGTGTTTGCATCTGATAATCCTACTAAAGACGAGAAGGAGCACGCAGGTAACATTTATTAATACATTTTTGAGCATGTACTTAATGAACAATGCAATTCCATTGGGGATTCTGGGTGCGGCCATTTTAACCGGCGAGTCGGACTCAAGCACGAAAAACGGCAAAATCACGTTTGTTGTATGGGAGCCCCACTTAAATATTTGTTTTATTTTAATATAATTATTTAATTTTAAAGTGAGTATATAACTAAATATTCTGCGAATATTTCAAGCGTCTATCTGTTGCCGTTATCAATATCGAGCAAATAATCACGTAAGTAGTATGAGAGAGCCCCCCTTAAATATTTATTTTATTCTGTTTTTAGTATCTTTTGTTGTAGCGGCAACAAAAATACATCATTTGTGAAAATTTCAACTATCTAACTATCACGGTTCATGAGATGACAGCCTGGTTACAGACGGACAGACAGACAGCGGAGTCTTAGTAATAGGGTGCCGTTTTACACTTTGGGTACGGAACCCTAAAAATAGAGTATAACTGTTGCATCGTAATTTATATATTTTTAATTAACTTATTCATCAGATGTCAACGATACGAATATTAATAAAACTCAATTATGGATGTCAGTGTTACAATTTTATAAATAGTACCTAATAAAGATTTTGGGCGCGGCCATGATGTGCAGATGAATGAAAACCTTTAGGTGTACACAAAACTCCAAGTACAATGGGCGGTTCTATCGCTTAGAAGCGATTTCTTCCAGACAACCTAATATATAACTTAAAAATTTTGCAGGAATTGAAGAAGACGAGGAGAAAGGCGACAAGAAAACAATCAGACAAATTCTGTCGCAACTGCTGTCCAGCAACCAGTCCGCTAATCAGGTACTGGAGCGTAGTTTGCTTGCAGTTTAACTGCTTGAGACGCAGGAGGCTGCGGGTTCGATTCCCACCGCGGAACAAATGTTTGCATGATCTACAGACATTTGTTCCGGGTCTGGTTGTTTCTCTATACAGCCTGTTTTGTTATGTTCGACATTAATTTCAAACACACATCTGGAATCGCATTAACTGATTTTAGAGGTAGGCTTAATACCGCTAGCTTGAATATTTCGCCAGGAATCGTATTGATACATTTTTTTACGTAAATCAGCGGCATCTTTGCAACGATCGATGTCCCTTAGTCAGTTTAACAGGTACCTACTTACACGATGAATGAATATGATTTGTTTACCTATTTCATACAGGCTGTTTAATTCATATTTTAGGACTTGATATTAAGGTTGTTTGATAATTTTAAATTTTCTAGGGACTTTGAGAAAACCGTATTTTAGAATAATACTAGCCATTAGAACTTTTTAAATATTCGCGAACTATATTCATGTTATTAAGACACAGCGCACAGATTTATATCAAAATTATAATTTTGATATAAATTTGTGCGCGAAAAGACCCGTTTTGTCTTAAAAACATACTAGCCATTAGCCCTATCCGTGTTTTCATTTAATGTCGTACATAAACACGTAGTAAAACACATAGTATATTATAAGTATGTATTTTAACGACCTCCGTGGCGCAGTGGGCGAATAGCCTGCTGAGATGCAGGAGGTAGCGGGTTCGATTCCCGCTGCGGAACAAATGTTTGCATGATCAACAGATATTTGTTCCGGTAGCCTTATTACCTAAGCCAAATTGCTGTCGCTTCGCTATCGCTAGTCAGGCCATCCCTTTCACACGTGAGGTACGTACTGTACGTGTGAAAGAGATGCATTGACTAGCGATAGCGACGCGAGAGCAATTTGGATTTGGTAATAAGGGGGCCGGTCTGGTTGTTTCTCTATATATTATAAGAATGCATTTACAAAAAAAAAGAAGTATATAAGTATTCTGTCAGTTATCTGGTACCCATAGTACAAGCTCTTTAGTTTGGGGCTAGATAGCTCTGTGTGAAATGTCCAGAAATATTTATTTATTTTATTTCATTTACCCATCTCGAGATGGATCGACGACATCAATAAGTCCGTGGGACATACGTGGTTCAGACTGGCACAGGATCGGGAAGAATGGCAGAAACAAAGAGAGGTCTATGCCCAGCAGTGGGTCGACACGGCCTGAGAATGATGATGTATTTCCAAAAAAAAAGTATTCATATGATGACTTGGACGTCTTCCAGAGAGACTGGCGGGATCTGACTCTGGGCCGTGATAAGTGGAAGGTAGAGGGGGAGGGCTTGGCCCAGCAGTGGGACAGCACGGACTAGTAAAAAAAGTATTCTATCAGTTATCTGGTTCCCATAGTACAAGCATTGCTTAGTTTGGAGCTAGATGGCGCTCTGTGTAATTTCCAGCAAATAAAAAAGCTATGACTAGGTTATGTTTATGTCATTTGATTTAACTTTTTTGTATATTAATTTGTATGTATATTGGTTGTGTTAATTGTCAGGCCGGTATGATAGTGTGCGGGGGCTTGGTCCCAGTGGTGGTGCAGGCAACGCAGACGGGCTCCGTCATAGCGGCCGCGCTCGCCTCCGCCGCGTACCGCCGCGCCAGGACTCATCAGAAGCACAGGTCAATTACAGTGAAACCTGGATAACTGGGTTCTGAAGGGACCTATAAGTTTTATTTATTTATTTATGTTATGGAGAACCAACTGCTATATTAACTTATCTATTAACTAATACAAAACAGAAAGCCAATTATAGGTTTTCACGTATAGAAACTTTTTAGCAACATAACTAGTTAAGAACATATTTTCAGAACATAATTTCGACCTAGACGTGTATTGGCCTGGTAGCACAGTTGGATAGTGCATCCTCGTATCAAGAGAAAGGTTGCGGGTTCAAGTCCCGTCTACGCTTGAAATTTTTGAGATGATTTTAAAAATCTTGGTATTTTCCGTATGTGTTCGGATAACACTATAAATAAAATACTATTTGAAATAAGCAACGCGACATCTCTTGTCAATGTACTGAACTGCAACGTTTGGCATTAAGCAGGTACAAAAAACTACATAAGTTTTCCTGTAGATGGAGCTAACGGCGCTTTAGCCGTAATTCTGAATCATCTCACTAATTTCGACCTAGACGTGTATTGGCCTGGTAGCACAGTTGGATAGTGCATCCTCGTGTCAAGAAGAAGGTTGCGGGTTCAAGTCCCGTCTAGGCTTGAAATTTTTGAGATGATTTTAAAAATCTTTAAGAACATATTTTGTACCAACACTTGGTGAAACTGGTAACTAAAATATTAATACGTTATTAATTTACTAATTAGTACGTTAAACCATACTAACGTTACCGCCAACAAAAAAGTTTTCGCTCAATCGCTCTTTATTACTTATAGAGGCTTTTCATTTACCAAAGTACAGCAGGTTAACATGACAGTTGTCTTATTTTAAGAGGGTCCAGTAAAGCAAGTATGGAAGGGATTCGACTGTTCAACCTGATAAATTGTCCCACATATACGGGCTATTCAGCTACAAAGTGCCAATTATAGAGGTATACATTGACAAAATCAAATCTCAGCTACAAAGGTTTGAAAATTCCCAGTAACAGAGGTATTTCAATACTAGTAATAATGTGTTATTACTAGTATTTTAGGTTTATAGTATGTAGGTATGTCTTTAATTGTATATAGATGCACCGCCGTCATGTGTTACATTATAATCTGGTCTGCAAATTAGACTTAGCGGCTTCTTTTGAGTAAACATTGTATTTCCTTGCGATATTTATTGTAAAGTATATGTATATATTTTATATTTATTTATGTTAGTATATGTAGGTATATTTTAGGTTTAGGTATTTATTTACTTTTATCCTACATAAATAGGTATTTATTGTAACACCGCCTCCTCACACGTCATTTCAATCCAGTCCATCCAAAGGTTGCCTAGAAGAGATCGCTTTTAGCGATAAGGCCGCCCATTGTACCACCATGTATTAGTCTTTAAGTTTTCTAGATTAAGTTATTTTAATTTGGTGTAACAATAAAGAATTATCTATCTATTATCCTGTATATACAAAGGTTGTCTGGAAGAAATTCGCTTTTAGCGATAAGACCGCTCATTGTACTAAATCTATTTGTAAGAATTATGTTCTGTACTTTACTTTGGTACACAATAAAGAGTTATCTTCAATGCAAAAGTGTCGGGATCTCACTGTAATTGTAACAGAGATTTCTCACATATCCAGGGCTCACTTATCCAGGTTTCACTGTATAATCACCACCCTTTTTAACATATTTTAATATACACACCAACACACCTGGTGGTAACACCACCAGGCAGGACCATCGATTCTGAACTCTACTGCGAACAACTGATGAGATTAAACCAAGAAGTTGAGAGAAAGCGGCCGGAATTAATCAACAGAAGGGGTGTGGTTTTTCATCATGATAACGCTAGACCTCACACATCTTTAGCCACTCAGCAAAAATTAAGAGAGTTTGGCTGGGAGGTGTTAATGCATCCGCCGTATAGTCCTTACCTTGCACCTTCAGATTTCCACCTGTTTCAGTCTCTTATGAATAACCCTGATTTAATCGACTTCAAAAAAAGAAGGATTTTTTTAAATATTTGTTACATCAGAACTCCGTCACATCTCATACGATTTGAAAAAAACCTTTTTTTATTTGAAATGATTTATTTTAAACTTGGTCCCATAGAGATTTCATCAAAATCGGTTGTGTATTTTGGTTTTTAAATTAAAATTACTGGAAGAAATATGTCATCCAAGTAAACGAAATTGCGTATTTTGCTTTCCTGTGACTTTTTAAGATTTTCTGTTTTATGAAGACGATTATATTTTTGTTGAAGCGTTACGTGCAGCTTCTAAAGCACGAACGAACCTTCTTAGGTTCCCATAGTGAGAATTCACGTTATAGCTATCAAGCTTCGAGAAAGAGATGAGTCGATGGATCCAACTCGCTTCATTGTATCGAGAAAGCTATGGCGTAACTCTAGATCGAATCAGAAATGAGGAGATACGTAGACGAATCAAAGTCACCAACATACCACAGAGAATTAGCAAGCTGAGTGGCAGTGCTCGGTGCACAGGTTCTCGAGTGGTGGCCACGCAATGGAAAGCGCAGCGTAGGACGACCTGAAAAGGTTACTGGGAGCCGTTGGATACAAGTCAAACAAGATCGGTCGCTCTGGAAATCTATGGGAGAAGATGTTCAGCAGTGGGTGGACGTCTACCCAAAGTTCTACTCTGATATTTGGAGGAGTTAGAAGGGGAATGCTCAATGCACAATACATCCCAACGCGAGACGTCGGTGTAAATCTCATTCCTCTCACCATATAATTAGAATTAGGGGGCGAATGTAGGCTGAGATAGATAGTTTTTAACAATGTAGATTTTGTCTGTTCACAGCACAAATACCGAGCAAGAGGAAGTTGACGCCAGTAAGGATAAAACGGACGGGGATAAAGCAAAGGCGAAATATAACGAACACGTCGAAGTATTGTTGAAGGTTTGTATTCGAACCAAACATTTAAAGGTTATGTGTCATCGGTTAGGGATTTGTAGCGACATCTATTGCTACATGGAAGTACTACTTTGTCATCAAGCTAACCTACAGAGCGTCAGTACGGAGACGATGAGACGGCGACGACATCTATTGGCGATTGGAAGAACATATCCTAGATCGCCAAATTGCCAAGTCGGAGAAGCTTACACACGTGTTGGGACCATCTGTTTATAATCGACTTCCAGAGCATGTTATTATTTAGTCACCAAGCTTTAAATCATTTAAATACAAATTAGAATCATGGCTCATCGAGAGGGCGTTTCTACAATGTTGTAGATTTTGTCTGCAAAGTCCACTAATTATTAATCTATTAATTAGTCAATGTGTTGTTTATTATTTTATTTTAATTCAATTAATTATTATTTTAATTAATTGTGAATTTATAGTAAATTATTATTATTATTAATAATAATTTGTTGAAATTGAAATTGACTTGTAAATTATTTTACCATTAAATTGATTATTATGATTATTCGCGCATACGAAATAATATCGTCGCCTGTTTTTCAGAATACAATCCGAGCCTCTTTAAGGTAAGAGTGAATAGGTTTCTTCTAGATCGCTTACCATCAGGTGAGATTGTGGTCAAACGAAGATCTAGGCAGTCATGGTTCGCCTTAAAATTATAATATGTCCTCTAAAAATGCCTGAATATTTATTTGTTTATTTCAGGACGGTCTGGTATGTCGTGTGTACTACGCGGCGCAGTTTGGGGCGCTGAGACATGCAGTCGTGGCGCCGCTGGGCAAGGACCAAGAGTGCTGTTGCGAAGACGACAGTGAGTCCTGACTGACAACTTACACTACGGATCTCCTCATTTCTGATACGAAATGAGAAGATCCGTAGATCCATATAACAGTCCACTGCTGGACGTAGGTCTCTCCAAGTGCGTCATTAAGTCCGATCCTCAGTTCCCCTCATCCAATCCTTGCCAACCACAGCGCGCAAATCCTCCATTTAGCTGGAGGGCGTCCTACATGCCGCTTGCCTAGACGTGGTCTCTACTCCATAACACGTTTACCCCAACGGTTATCGGTTCTGCGGCAGATATGAGCGGCCCACTGCCACTTCAGCTTGCTTGTCCCTCTGAGCTATGTCGATCACCTTGGTTCTTTATCGGATAACCTCGTTTCGGATTTCATCCTTCAGAGTAATCCCTTTCCATGATGGTACCTAAACTACTGTAATAGATAAATACCTACTTAATATTCTGCAGGTTCCAAATCAACCTGAAATAAATGCTTCTTTAATTTAAAATTAAAATTTAATTATATTAATTAGTTTAAAAGCTTAACATTTTAGTTGGTACATGATCAATAGCTATTGGAGACTGTTTTTAAAATTTAACTTCTTATTAAAGTGATAACACTAACTGAGCCTTGGGGCTCGCACTAGGGGGGAAGGGGGGAAACTCGTGTGCCTACTCTAGACCCCTCCTTATACTAATATTATAAAGAGAAAAGATTTGTATGTGTGTAACTAACGAAACTCAAAAACTACTGCTCCGATTTCAAAAATTCTTTCACCATTAGAATGCCACATTATCCCTGACTAAGGCCGCCTTTACACTTGTACTTACGTAATTAACTTACGATACATTTGCAAATGTAAACACCCTTTGTAAGTCGCTTATCGTATTTTCTTACTACTTTCGTAAGTTGGAAAACTACAAGTCTAAACATGTTCAAGTTCGCTTACGGAAACGTCTCACAGCTTATCGAAGCAAATTGATAAGTTGAGAGCTTACAAATTATATAATTTGCAGCAACAATGGCATAACAAACAAAAAACTGATCACCACCTGAGGTAGAAAGTTTAATTACTGCTTTTGAATCACATCCCATACTCTGGGACTATAAAAATAAAGAGTACAATAACCGCGAAAAAAAACAAATTTACTCTATAATGAGCCTTGAAATGGTGTATCTTCTATTTTAATCATTGGTGCTACTTGTTCCAAAATGAATTCGAAATCCTTAGCATTCATTCTTATGAAGTTGCAGCTTCTTTGCTTTCGCCTTTTATTTGAAATCATAATATAAGCAGCAGCTGCTGCATGAACATAACGATGAGAAGGCATTTTTGATTCTGATTTTAGTAAGTAAATGTAAATGGGCTTGTAATCACTTACGCGAGTTAAACTCCCAAAACTTATGTAAGCATAATTTACTGTAAGTTTATTTACAGGTGTAAATACGGCCGTAAGTTACAAAAAAATTACGGAAGCAACTTACAGGTGTAAAGACGGCCTAACATAAGCTTCTTTTTACCCAATGGCGCAGAAGGAGGGTAATGTTTTTTATTGAAAACCTACGCGTGCGAAGTTGCGGATTAGTCAGCTAGTATATAATATGGATAAAGGTTAAGAACTCAATGTTATATTATTAAGACATTACTGGAGATGGGCTGGACACTTGGTTAGGAGGGATGACGGGCGTTGGACGAAGGCGATTACAGAGTGGCGGCCAAGGGAGACCACCCGCCCGATGGTCGAATGACGTTGTAAGCGTAACTGGGTGTCAATGGATGACACTCGCAAGGGACCGGAAAGAATGGCGTAATAAAGAGGAGGCCTATACCCAACATAACTAACGTGGATACAGACGGGTTGAGATAATTATGATGAAGACATTAGTTTGGCCCCTCGGTAAACAGTGTACTGTGTTATGTCCTCAGAGAAGCTGTGTTCTATCGAGGAAGGGTTCGTCCGTTCTCTGGCACACTGCGTGCCGTGGGCCACGCGCGGCGGGAAATCCGGATCTACCTTCTGCAAGACTAAAGGTACCTAACTAATATACAACCTGTTTTGTTTTGTGCGACATTAAATAAAAACACTGTTAGGTCTAATGGCTAGTGTTGTTGTAAAATAGGTTTTTTTCAAATGTATTAACACATTTTTTTTTATTTTTCATTCATGGTTAATATCAATTCCTAATATATCAATGAAACAGCATGTGTAAATTATGTATACAAATCATATTCAATCATCATGTACTTAGGTACTTGTTAAACTGACTATACGGCATCGTGAAAAAGGCGCCGCCGATTAACGTTATTTTTTTTTAAATTTGTCGTACACATGATGAAACTAAATATTCAAGCTACCAATGTTAAACCCGCAAAGGTGGTGATTTCAAAGGAAATCAGTTAATACTGTTACAAGCTGAGGGTTCGGGATAAAATGATTCTAACCAAAATAACACTTTTATTCAACACTAAAATGATAAATACACATTCTTAATCACAAGTAATCACAACACATTAAATCACACCACTGTTTCACAATAAACCACTAAAAGTCGCCGAAATGTTCGCACGTATCGCCAAATCAAGACTGACTCCTCGAGCGTCTCTACGCACTATTTATACCGCGCATTATTTCCAGGACCTTCTCGATGTTTCTACTAGTTACTAGAAAAGTGTAGGTATTTCGAACGACTACTATTTCTTAATCTGTGCAACTGTAGGTGAAAACGTGGTATGTAGGTATATTCCATACCAAGTATTACCTATTCTGTGACACAGTAGGTAAAACTTCGAGAAGCCCCTCTTACTATTACTTATTCTGTAACAGCCTCGGCGTAACAATACGATACCGTATGTCTGTTGTAAATTAATGTCATAGATAACAAAACAGGTTGTATGCAATTTAAACTAATTCTATTGATGGGACGGTTTCTACACAAAAAATCTAAAATAAATATATCTATAAAATGTTACTTCTTTTATTATCAAAATCTCGAGAAAATTAATAAAATGCTGCTCGACGAAATGTTAGAGAAAATAGAAAAGGTAAAAATAGTCGAGTCAAAGTTAATGACGACGAGAGGAACGGATTAGCAAACAAACACAAAACAAAGGGTTCTAGAAGAGATCGCTTTAGGCAATAAGGCCGCCCACAATGGGCGGCCTTATTGCCTAAAGCGATCTCTTCTATCTTATATATAGAAAAAAAACTATACTCTCGCGTATTAGTTTTTTTTCTTTTCTAGGTTAACTAGGTACCTAATTGTATTTTGGTGTAAGAATAAATAATTATACCAAGTCAGATCATAAATTCTGTCACATGTTTAATATAAAATAATTGAAACAAGTTTATTCATTATGTAACCATTTATATACCAAAATGAACTTAACGAAACATAGATTCTTATGACACTAAAGTTTATTCAAAATGACCTCCGGGATTTTGAATACAGGCCTTCAATCTGCGCGGCCAGTTGTCTATCGCAGCACGAACGAGGTCCATGTCAATATCGGCGGCTGCCTTAATCAAGGATGTCTTGAGTGACTCCAAATTGGGATGAGGTTTTGAGCACGCCTTTTCCTCCAAGTGTTGCCATATCTTGTAATCTAACGGATTCAAATCTGGACTGGAGGAGGGCCAGTCTTCGTGCCGGATGAAGTCGATTTCACGCGCCGCCAGCCAATCTTGTGTGCTCTTCGCTCTATGAGCTGGCGCCGAATCTTGTTGGAATACCCAGTGCCTGTTATTGAACATGGTATGAGAAACAGGTTCCACAAGGTTCGTCAGGACTGTATTTTGATACACAACTGCATTCGTTTTTACACCTTTCTCACAAAAATGCACCTCTGTTAAGCCCCAATAAGAAACTCCCAACCATACCATGAGCGAGGATGGAAAATGACCTCGTTGGACACGCGAAATACGGTTGCTCGCTTCTTCACTACTGTGTGCGTACACCTTATCATTTTGTTTGTTGTAGCTCTCTTCTACGGTAAAAATTTTTTCATCCGAATAAAGAATTTCCCGATATTTTTTTCCCGCGTACCGCTTCAACAAAGCGCGGCATCTCTTCAGTCTCAGGTCCATTAGACGAGCATTCAAACGATGTCCTGTTTTTCTTCGATATGCCCGAAGCCCTAAGTCTTCATTTAACACCCTTTTCACCGTGGTTCTGCTTAACCCCATCTGAAGGGCTAACAGTTTCTGCTTACGTTTGAGATTTCTTTGAATTCGCGCCTTCACAGCTTTTATCACTGCTGGAGTCCTAACAGACCGAGGGCGACCACTTCTTGACCTGTCATCTACACTAGAGTCTTCATTGTATCGTTTGATGGTGCGATAAACGAATCTTTTGGTTATATTCAAATTTTTCAGTATGTCAAAAATTTGAATTGGCGCGTAACCGCAACGATGCAACGCAATAATTGCAACACGGTCTCCTTTAAGCGTCCACTCCATATTTAAAAATGAGTAAAATTCTAAAAAGTATTCATTTATATTTTCATGAACAATTCGAAATTCGAATTCTATAAACTTTTTTGTGGGCAGCATTCTAAAAGAAAACCAAACTAGGTATGTATATCTATCTAAAATGAAATGAAAACATTTATTTGACACGACATGACATACAAAAAGTCAAAATCTTTTATTCATTAAAATCACAAGGATCATTTTGAAACGTCAATTTTACTGCCTGTTCCTTCGCGACCTGGCCAGGAAAGAAAGGCAAGAAATAAGGCTGGTTGTTTTTTTAATGACCCTTTTACAAAACATAACAACACAGGAAATAAATTACGTCTAAATTGTAACATTTTGAACGAGTTGGATCAATTTCAATCCCAAGCTTCTATATCACCTAAATAATCCGATTTTTTATAAAGATTTTGTTTAATTGCGTTTTTAAATTTGATAATTGTCAATTTTTGTACATCACTTGGTAGTTTGTTATAAAAGCGAACACCTTGCCCTTTAAACAATTTACTAACTTTTTGGAGTCTACAAGTGGCAACAGCGAGTTTATCTTTATTTCTAGTATTAAGGTTATGATTGTCGTTATTTTTCTGAAACAAATTAATATTTTTGTGAACATACATCAGATTTTCATAGATTTTCAAGGGAATGTCATAATATTTATTTTTTTAAACTTATTGCGTATTGATTCTCTGGGACCCATATTATAAATTGCACGAACAGCCCTCTTCTGCAGCACAAAAACTGTGTTTGTATCTGCAGCACTCCCCCACAGCAGTATACCGTATGACATAATGCTGTGGAAGTAGCTGAAGTAAACTAGGCTAGCTGTGTCTACGTCTGTAGACGTATCTTTTTGACTGCGTATGCCGCAGAACTAAGTCTCTTCGACAACTTATCAATGTGAGGGCCCCATTGAAGCTTATTATCTAGGGTTATATCTAAGCATACGATGGTGTCTACAAAAGCCAACTCCTCGTCTTTGATTTTTATATCTGATTTAACTTGTGTAACATTAGGTAGTACAAATCTAATACACTTTGTTTTCTTTTCATTTAGAAATAGATTGTTTAAATTGAACCATTTTACGACCTTAGAGATTGCATTGTTTTAATCGTCAAAATCGGTTTGTCGTCGCTTGCATTTTAATAAAAGTGACGTGTCATCTGCAAACAATACAACCTCATGATCGTCCCTTACAAAGTGGGAAAGATCATCAATATATACTAAAAACAAAAATGGTTCCAGAATTGATCCCTGTGGTACACCCATCTTTACCAGAGACCCCGGAGAACGCTTCCCATTCACGTCAACTCTTTGCACTCTGCCACTTAAATAAGAAGTGAGAAAGTCTAGAGCAACGTTCCTAATGCCATAATGGTATAGTTTCCTGATCAATGTGTCATGGTCTACGCAATCAAATGCCTTGGACAAATCACAAAAAAACACCTAAAGCGTCATGAGACTGCTTCAAGGCATCAAATACGTGCGATATTAACTCAATACCAGCATCAGAGGTTGAGCGACCCCTGATAAATCCGGAGTGTTTATGATGCAGTAAATTATGAGAATTGAAATGTCTAAGCAGTTGATTTATATGTGCATGATGTAGATTAGTTTTCAAATATTTTACTAAATGTCGGAAGTATTAGTCTAAAATTACCAGGATCAAAACTAGTGCCTGATTTGAAAAGTGAAGTTATGTTACCGTGTTTCATTAAATCGGGGAATACACTCATTGAATATTAAAGCTAGTTCGGGAGTAATTATGTTAATCAATGTTTGGACGACGCTAACAGAGATGCCCCAGAGGTCCGTGATTTTCTTAACATTTATCAGTTTGAAAGCTTTTATGATTTGAATTGTGTTTTGCATTCCGTTAAGTTTACTTTTAACAATGACTCTAGGACTATGGGAGCGGAGTTTAAGGATTTTGTGGTAGAGACTGGAATATCGGTAAAAAAGTCTTCGAACGCGTAAGCTACATCACCATTCTTATTGATCGTGGCATTGTGGCATTGCAAAAAAACACAATAAGAGATGGTGGAATACCTAGAATTGGAATTCTAGCTAATTACTTTATTTTTACATATGCCTATGTATATATGATAAGACATATATGCCAGAAGTCGAAAAGTACAAATAATATAAATAATAATATAATAAGTGTGTTCATTGATTGTCTGTAATTTCAGATG
The DNA here is from genome assembly GCA_918857605.2 of Philereme vetulata. NCBI lineage: Eukaryota > Metazoa > Arthropoda > Insecta > Lepidoptera > Geometridae > Philereme > Philereme vetulata. The sequence goes on from OU975444.1 coordinate 3,371,988, forward strand.
ACAGATATGTCCTGAAGGAGATGACCAAACCGGAGTGGCAGCAGTTCCTTGAGTTCGCTCCACACTACTTCAACTACGTGGCGTCGTGCAGACAGAATAAACTGCCAAGTTTATTAGGCGAGTTTACATATTTCATCACACTAGTATTATAAATGCGAAAGTTTGGATGTTTGTTTATTTATTTATTTGTTTGTTTGTTACTCAATTACGGCTGAACCGATTTCGGCGAATTTTAGTATGTACGTAGATTATAACCTGGATTAACACATAGCCTACTTTTTGTTGACAAACAACGGGTGCGAAGCCGCTGGCGGAAGCTAGTAGGCTATATTTTATTTAGATTAAAGTCCGTGCAAAGTCGCGTCAATCAGCTGGTTTCATTTTTATTTACCAAATTAAAAATACGGGAAGGTTTGAAGGGAAACGCGTTCCGGTTAGTAAGTCCAATTCGAGTAGTGGGTTCATGTATGTATATTATGTTCCAGCGCGCATCCTCGGCGTGTTCAGCGTGGGGGGCGCGGGGGACGGCGTGCTCGTGCTCGAGAACGTGTGGTACAACTGCGCGGGACACACGCGCTTCGACCTCAAGGGCTCCGAGCGACACCGCCTCGCGCCGCCGCACGCGCCGCCCAACGCGCAGCCCGTGCTCATGGACGAGAACCTGCTCATTAGTGAGTGTGACATATCATGATGAAGACCCGGCGTCCCGACGCCTGGCGCCAGGCGTACAGACGCCGGACACCGTGACTTCACACCGGTCCCAGAGCTCCTGACGCCATCAGTTTTTTGAGCTATGTCGCCTTGTCCACTGTTACTTCAGTTAACTAATCCTCTGGAGTATGTGAGTGCCTCTATTATAGTTTTAATAGTAGTGTATTGTTCCAGTGCGATGGGAGCGCGCGCTGCACGTGCGCGGGCACGCGGCGCGCGTGCTGTGGGCGCTGCTGGAGCGCGACACTGCCTTCCTCGCGGCGCACGGCGTCATGGACTACTCGCTGCTGCTGGCGCTCGGGGAGCGGGACCTGGTGCTCGGAGTTATAGGTGAGTAGCGCGCGCTGCACGTGCGCGGGCACGCGGCGCGCGTGTTGTGGGCGTTGCTGGAGCGCGACACCGCCTTCCTCGTGGCGCACGGCGTCATGGACTACTCGCTGCTGCTAGCGCTCGGGGAGCGGGTCCTGACGCTCGGAGTTATAGGTGAGTAGCGCGCGCTGCAAGAGCGCGGGCACGCGGCGCGCGTGCTGTGGGCGTTGCTGGAGCGCGACACCGCCTTCCTCGCGGCGCACGGCGTCATGGACTACTCGCTGCTGCTGGCGCTCGGGGAGCGGGACCTGGTGCTCGGAGTTATAGGTGAGTAGCGCGCGCTGCACGTGCGCGGGCACTCGGCGCGCGTGCTGTGGGCGTTGCTGGAGCGCGACACCGCCTTCCTCGCGGCGCACGGCGTCATGGACTACTCGCTGCTGCTGGCGCTCGGAGAGCGGGACCTGGTGCTCGGAGTTATAGGTGAGTAGCGCGCGCTGCACGTGCGCGGGCACGCGAGGCGCGTGCTGTGGGCGCTGCTGGAGCGCGACACCGCCTTCCTCGCGGCGCACGGCGTCATGGACTACTCGCTGCTGCTGGCGCTCGGAGAGCGGGACCTGGTGCTCGGAGTTATAGGTGAGTAGCGCGCGCTGCACGTGCGCGGGCACGCGAGGCGCGTGCTGTGGGCGCTGCTGGAGCGCGACACCGCCTTCCTCGCGGCGCACGGCGTCATGGACTACTCGCTGCTGCTGGCGCTCGGGGAGCGGGACCTGGTGCTCGGAGTTATAGGTGAGTAGCGCGCGCTGCACGCGCGCGGGCACGCGACACGCGTGCTATGGGCGCTGCTGGAGCGCGACACCGCCTTCCTCGCGGCGCACGGCGTCATGGACTACTCGCTGCTGCTGGCGCTCGGGGAGCGGGACCTGGTGCTCGGAGTTATAGGTGAGTAGCGCGCGCTGTACGTGCGCGAGTGACACGCACTAAAGGCATCACATAAATACCAGCGCTGCAGTAGCTGTACCTTGCTGTGACACACCGCTGAGTGACGACCTATTTTGTTGTCTTGTATTTAGTATAACTATTGTAATATTGGAATTTAAAAATTGACACAATAGTAGATTGTTATACAAGGGGCTAAAATGACCCATAATATTAGGTTGGGGAAAAAGTTTCTTTGCATTTTTTAAGAAAATACAAAACAGTTGTTAATCTAATTTATTTACGTTTAACTAAAGTATGTAGGTACCATTTTGTTCGATAACTTTTTGCCATCTTGTAGGTAGGGACATGATCCCTACCTACAATCTTGATCTTGTAGGTAGAAATTTTGGGGCTACTGATAAATACCGCGACAAGTAGTTTTGGCAGTCCTCTCGTGACATGTTAACCTGACACTGCCTAAAGAATTCTGAACAGACCGAAACAGGTGGAAATCTGAAGGTGCAAGGTCAGGACTATACGGCGGATGCATTAACACCTCCCAGCCAAACTCTCTTAATTTTTGCTGAGTGGCTAAAGATGTGTGAGGTCTAGCGTTATCATGATGAAAAACCAAACCCCTTTTGTTGATTAATTCCGGCTGCTTTCTCTCAACTTCTTGCTTTAATCTCATCATTTGTTTGCAGTAGAGTTCAGAATCGATGGTCCTGCCTGGTGGTAACAGCTCATAATGAATAATGCCCTTCCAATCCCACCACACACACACAGCATCACCTTGTTGCGAGTTAACCCGCGTTTCGTCACAATCTGTAAAGCCTGACCGGCCTTTGACCACGACCTTTTTCGCACGTTCTTGTCGTACGTGATCCACTTTTCATCACCAGTTATCAGCTTCTTCAAAAATGGTTCGGTTTCATTACGTCGTAATAAAGAATCACAAATGAGTACACGGTTCATTAGGTTTATTTCAGGGAGCTCGTGGAGTACCCAAATATCGAGCTTTTTTGTGTACCCATGTTTTTTTCAAATACGCCAAAACTGTTTTGTGGTCAATTCCCAGTTCTTCAGCTACGTCGTAAATACTAATATGCCAATTTTGCTCCACTTTTTCAAAAATGGCATCAAATTTATCCGTAATAGGGCGACCAGAGCGACGTCATCTTTGACATCAAAAATTCCGCATTGAAAACGCTTAAACCAAATTTGTGCTACTCTCACAGACACTGCACTAGGTCCATAAACATCGCAAATTTTTTTCGCGGCTTGCGTTGCATTTTCCCTTTTTTGTAGTAAAATTTTAAAATGTATCAAATTTCTTCATTAGATTCACTCATCTTTACAGTACGAAAAACAAATAAAAATCACACATTTTCCTAATTTGAATTTGGAATTATCTTCTTTAAAATTTAAACTTTGAATGATACCAAAACCAGCCAGATACAAATAGCCAAAGAGATTTTTTTATAAGTTTATACAGACTATAATGCGAAAAGACTTTTTGCCCAACCTATTATACTAGGTAGTTTTACTGCCCAGCTTCAGCGAGGGATTAAATAGAAGCCGAGCGCCATGCGTTACACTCTACTTTTCATTGCGATTGCGAGAAAATAAAATAATCAAATACAAATATTAAATACCCTAGCGTTATTTTATGCTCGCTCTGGTACGCTATAATGATGGACTTTTTGAATAAGAGAAGTGAAAAATAATTTGAAACATTTTTGTATGTATGTTTAATTTTTCAGACTACATCCGCACGTTCACGTGGGACAAGAAGCTGGAGCACCTGGTGAAGAAGAACCTGGGCTCGGGGCAGCCCACCGTCGTCTCTCCGGAGCAGTACAAGCGCCGGTTCATCACCGCGACGAGGAAGTACTTCCTGCAGTGCCCCGAGGCGTGGGACCACTTCTATGATGTCATTCAATGAAATTCAAATGTGATATAAATTTAGTTAATTGATTTAACGAGTTTATTTTGTCTAAAATAAATTTTAGATAATTCATTCCACTTAATATTTTTGTGTTGTTATTTTTATTACATATAGTTATGTATAAATAGATAATGAGGGGTTTCCACGGCCATGTTTTTATAACTAATAACAGATGGCGCTGGCCTGTCATGCTCTGAGTGACAAAGGAGAATTGTCAATGTCAGTTGCCGTGTCAACATTATTTTCGAGGAACTTAAAATGAAAAAAGCGGCCGAGTGCGAGTCGGACTCGCCCATGAAGGGTTCCGTAGCAGCAAGTAACATAATATAAAAGTTCTTGTAGTTCGTTGTAACTTTTTTTTATATTTGAGTTGATTGAATGAAAGGTAAATTGCGGTTTACGATTTATGACGTACTAAAAAAACTATTTACTAGATCTCGTTCAAACCAATTTTCGGTGGAAGTTTGCATGATAATGTAGAGTATGTTCAATAAGAGAAGAGTCGTGGCGTTTTGGTGAACTAAGGGTCAGTTCACACCGAGACGCGACGCGGCGCGACGCTGCGCGCACATTTTTCATAGAGCGACTCAGAATATACTTTATTCACTACACGAAAAGATACACATTACATTGTGAGAATTCAGATTACGTTGCACCACGCAGCACTGCGCCTCGAGGTGCCTCGCGGCGTAGCGCGACGTATCGTGACGCAGCGGTGCATCGCCGGTACGCGCGGCGTGCAAGAGCGGTGCTGCGTCTCACGGTGCCGCGCGACGCCGCGAGGCGCAGCCTGAGGCCGCTGTGGCGACTTCTCTACTATTTCCGTTCAGACTTCGTTTAGAATTGATGCAGTTCGGTAGAGTGCTCGATTGAAAATATAATGATAGACTGGGATCTTGTTATAATCGGACTTCTTGCAGAAGATGAAGAGGAAGAAGTTAACAAAAATAAAATTAAAAAGAAGACATCACACAGGAGTATTTGGGTGCATAAAAAATTAACTTCTCCTCGATCTCCATAATGCACGCACCCGCCAAATATACGTCGTTCTCGTGCGCTTGCCAGTGGTAGACTGCGGGAGGGCGCCCGCGGCTAGTAGATACGTTCCGCTGCGCCTCGCGGCATCTCGCTGCGCAGCGAGGCGTCGTCCTGCTACGATTTTAAGATGCGCCTCGCGACGTTGCGATGCGTCTCGCGACGACGCGCGGCGTAGCGCGAAATCATTGGCCTCTTTGAGTATCGTCGCGTCGCGTCGCGTCTCGGTGTGAATTGACCCTAACATTAAAAATTTTATATGGCAACCCAATCCAGCTGTCATCTGTCTCGTATATTAATGTTGATCTTGTTTTTGTGCTAGATAATTACTTAAGAGGAAAAACGTTACGCAGCTCTGTGAGGCAAATAATATATAATGTTAAACAGTTTTGTCTACGCGAAAAAGCGTCAAAAAGCCCTATAATCAACCTGAAAAAAGCTACGGAACGAGCAGTCGCAATGACTGGTATGTAAGCTTTCTTGGGGTATTTTTGGACTGTACATTGATTTGTTAGACGAAATAAACAGCGTCTTTAGTGGTTTATGTGTTATTGGCGTAAACGGAAACACTATATAACGTAAAAATCACTCGAGCCTAAGCTAACCTATATTTGTAGTACGACTAACACATATTGATACTTTGCGTTTTTAGATTATTATACTGATTAAGAACATTTTATGTTGCAGGTGTTAGTAGAGTCACTTTGCGATTTAAATGCAATAGAATTAATATGGAGTTTAGTTAAACGACATGTTGCATCAAATAATGTTAATGTATCAGCCAAGGAATTGCTGCCCATAATAAATGAATGCTTCAATAATATTACTACTGCTCAGTGGCAAAAAGAATGTGAACATGTGAAACATGTTGAGGAAAAATATTGGGAACATGACCATTTGATGGACAATTTACAAGAATTTATCATAAATATAACAGAATCAGAATCCGAAGATGAAACAGATGAGTCCGAGAGTGGATGCTCCAAAGCTAGCTCAGACATAAACGGCATTGATACTTAGATTCAGACTTTGATTATGGTACTGATTAAATTATTATCTTATTATAGATAATAATTTAATCATAAGATATATTATCGTACATGCTGGTACCCGGCTGCTCATAAGGTCTCATCATTCATGTCGTGGTGATAATCTGCTGAAGTATGTTTACCCTTGTATTATCTATAATTGTCAATTTTTACTGTATATTAAGATAATGTTAATAAAATTATAAAATGTCTCCATGTTTAATTTTTTAAGTCTGAGTATGCAGTCCAGTGCAACTCATCAGTAGGTACTAGAAGAGTAGAAAGGCTCCATGGAATCACGTTAGACTTACAACAAAGCTAGCCACTATCGTATATAAATAATTTTTATTAAAGCCAGCACTTAAACCTCAGTAGAATCATGCATGTCCATTATTTTTGGCTCATCACATAACATTTGTGCTGTGCTATGGTAGCCAATTTTAATCAGCATTATGCGAAGATACGTACCAACCTACCTACTAAATAGCAAGTAAGTACCTACTGAAGACAACAGTTGGTGTCTATGAATGTCTGTCTACCAAGTATCAAAAACTTTTAGTCGTACTGGCAATGACAGAACAGTGTTGTCAACGCAACAAAAGTATTAAATTGGCACTCGCACGACCTCAATTCCTACGACGCTTCTCTTATTGAACATACTATACATCATATATTTTTTTAGATTTATCATTCTCTAATTTTAGAAGTTACGGGGGGGCGGGGGATACATAGAAGTTTGGAAGTGTCTCTCGCGCAAACTATTTCGTTTAGAAAAAAATGATTTTAGAAACCTCAATATCATTTTTGAAGACCTATCCATAGATAACCAACACGTATGGGGTTGAAGAAAAAAAAATCGAGTTTCAGTTCTAGGGATGGGGAACCCCCAAAATTTATTGTTTTTTTTTTCTATTTTGTGTAAAAATCTTAATGCTGTTCACAGAATACATTTACTTACCAAGTTTCAACAGTTTAGTTCTTATTGTTTCGGAAAAAAGTGGCTGTGACATACGGACGGACAGACAGACAGGACGAATCCATAAGGGTTCCGTTTTTTGCCATTTGGCTACGGAACCCTAAAAACAAACATTTGTGTTTGTTTGTCTAACGAAATGAGATTGTTTTAGGCACATTTTGTTATTGCGTCTGAGATTTTGGTATATAACCCATATGTTTCTCCAAGCAGCGCCATCTAGTGCGCTAGTAGGCACTAGTTTTTTTTAAGTCGAAAATGAAAAGCCCTTATTATATTATATATTTTTCATATACAAGTATATTGCATGGCTATATTATATAATATGGCTCTCATATATAAATCAAATACCTACATGAGTAAGTGGTACGTATACTTTTGAAATAATGTATCTAGGTTGTTTAAATTAACATCTTTTTCCAATATCACCATCTCATTACGAGACGTTTCTTTAGAAAAGTGTTTGTGGAAATTGTAGTAATTAACTACACTTTGATTATACAATATTAAATAAACTTCATAATTTATTGATTTAATTGTAATTTTATTTTACCGATCAAAACCTATAATAATAATAAATACTGCTGGACATTTCACGCAGCGCCATCTACCCCCAAACTAAGCAAAGCTTGTACTATGGGAACCAGATAACTGATAGAATACTTATACGTTTTTTGTAAATAAATACTTATCATTATAGAAAAACAACCAGACCCGGAACAAATATCTGTACATCGTGCAAACACGTTCCGCGGCGGGAATCGAACCCACAACGTCCTGCGTAACAGCCGGCTGTACACCCACTGCGCCACGGAGGTCGTGTTAGTTTAAACTAGGTCCAGATTAGAGTTGACCTTGCGAGCTAATACTAGCTCTCAAATAAAATGTATTTATCATGAATAGCTCAGAGGCTCTTCGATATTATACGAAGGCAATGGTGCTCTTGGCCCAGGATCGGAAACTGGCGTCACAAGGAGGTCAATACCCTCAATCGCTCAGCCCTCACAACCATACGTGATCCTTGACAGGTTTAAATATACACTAGCTTCTGCAAGCGGCCTCGCACGTTAGATAATTCCTTTATTGCACACCATTAAATATAAACATATAAAAGAAAATACACTTTTAAATCATAGGTACAATGGGCGGCCTTATCGCTAAAAGCGATCTCTTCCAGGCAACCTTTGGATGGACAGGATATCACGTTATTTGTCAATAAAAAGTAGCATATGTATTAATCCAGGTTATAATCTACGTACATACCAAATTTCATCGAAATCGGTTCAGCCATTACGTTGTGTTGAGTAACAAACAAACACCCAAACTTTCGCATTAATTATAATATTAGTGTGATTATCTGCAAAGTTTTTTTATTTTTTGAATGAAACACTTATTTGGAAATCAATCATTTATTTTCAGGCTTCCATAACTTACATTTCGTTTCATACATACATAAATAAAACGTAGTGGTATAATTTAATTCTAGACAAAGGTGCGTTCACATTACAAACAGACACTAACAAATAAGTTTTGTTATATATATAATAAACAATGCAACAGTTAAACTTTCTCTTCATTATGTAAGTTCTCTTACTTTTCGTGTGCACGACTTTTTAACACTACCTAAAATCAGGCTTATAGGCAGGGATACGCCTGATAATGAGGTAGTTGAGCTATCTATAGATAGTTAGTTGTCTTTAGATAGCTCAACTATTAATTTTGGTATTGAAAATAGTAAATACATTATAATAAAGAATATACAAGTATGTAAATACTTGTATATTGTTATATTAGATAGTTCAAATATGAAAAGAGATATGTAAATATCTCTTCTCATATTTGAACTATCTAAAGACCGTTGCAAATGATCTATAGATCGCTCAACTGTTCCAGATCACTACCAGGCGAAAGTGCAAGGCACTGGGTGCATTGCATTGCAATGCTTATGCGTTGACCCAGATAAACGCCTTCTTTCGGATCACGCGTCGACCTAGTCCTAGTGGGCCGAATGGGTCGCTTCGACCAGAAGACGCCCAAAAAGAATTTCATAAACGCGAAGGGCCTCTTGCTATTTTTTTAGTACATTAATTGTGATCAAAAAACAGTGTTTTATTAGATTTGTAAATGAACGCACCTTTAATGATTGAGTATGAACACAACACCTAAAGCTGCAGAAAAAGATCTTTAAAATATCGTACAAACTTATGAACTTGCTAAGCATTTTTAATCAGAAAAAAATATTTTCCAAACCATGTTTAAAAATTTTAAATTTTTGGACATTTTTCGTTTACTTTATTATTTCTAGTTTTTAGTGTTCCGAATTGAATTCGGCCAAACGGAACACTATATTGAAACATGCAAATTTGGGCTTATTCCACAGCCCGTTACGACTTATTTTATACATTTATTTCGTCAAAAGACCGCAGCTTTATTCCGCTACTTCATAACACAACTTATATTTTAAGGGGCGACTTCCACCATGAACAGATAGTTGTCTGATATTTCCTTCAGGTCAGTGTCGACAATAGTTGAATCTGAAAATGCCCGTGTAAAGATAAAAAAAATTACGTTAAGACATTGTCAAAAAGCTTCACTGCAGTTGCCAATATTCAATCCCAAGGTTGTTTGGAAAGTATCGCTCATAGCGATAAGACCGCCGAGTGAATATTTCCTACTACGTCTTAACTAATATTAGATTGAAATAAACGCAGTTTATTTTTCTGGATCACGGATAGATTCGTTGCTCAAAAATGTTTAAGACTGTTTAGAAAGTCACCATAGAAGTATATGGTGTACATTAAAGTGTATTCCATAGTATATTTTGATCTAAGACCTGTTACACATCAACAATTTCATTAGCCTTTGTAAGAAGAATTAGTTAAAATTGCTAGTCTTGTACAAGGCCTGCGCAAGCGTCTGAGGGAAGAATTTGTTCAAACTTCTAGGGTGTACAATGCCTGCGCAAGCTTCTGATGGAAAAATTTGTTCAAATTTCTGTGATTGTACAAAACCTGCGCAAGCTTCTGAGGGAAGAATTTGTTCAAATTTCTAGGCTTGTACCAAGGCCTGCGCAAGCTTCTGAGGGAAGAATTTGTTCAAATTTCTGTGATTGTACAAAACCTGCGCAAGCTTCTGAGGGAAGAATTTGTTCAAATTTCTAGGCTTGTACCAAGGCCTGCGCAAGCTTCTGAGGGAAGAATTTGTTCAATCTCCTAGGCTTGGGCGTTGAAATCGTTGACGTGTGTGGGCTCCGTAAGGGCACGTTTATGGAGACTATGTTTAGGCGCGTTGTGAGCCGCGAGCAACGCTTCTACATCAACGCTCTCTTACATGGCCATATGTTAGAGCAGACTGTGCGACACGGCGCGTCTCCATAAACGTGGCTTAAGGCTACCTTTCCACCAGGGATGTGCTACGTTGCTAAGCTACTGATGTGTGTCTAACCTACAAATAGGCAAACTTCATTTGCCGAAAACAAAATCCTCACTCACCGCATATATGTAGCTTCCTCGCACTATAGTGGAAAGTAGCCCAAATAATTATCATCATTTAGCTTATGACATAAAATAACAATGTTGCCATGGTGATGGATCTGGAATTTAAGATGAGAGAATTCCAACCACTTTTTTCGATTGTATGCAAGAAGCCCCTAAAAGAGCACATACCTTTGTCAAGAGCAACTTACTGTCTGTCGGTACGTTTGTTGCGTATCTTATCGATGGTGACTGTAGTGTCGGTAACTAAGAAAGAAAGAGACAACAATATCTGTCAATGGTAGAAGAGCCTAAAAGAGACAAAATAGCCTCATACTAATGACCACGCTTCGCAGTCATTTCCCCAAACATTATTCATACATTTTAAAATCAATATACAATTTTTGATACAGAAAGATAGTTTCCATATCACAGTCGTTTTAAAATTATCTACAAAGCGCAAAGTGCAAATAAGGCCTCTAGCTTCATATATGCGCGTTTTTCTACGAATAAACATTACAATTCATTTTCAAAAACCACTTGATACCAAATGTGAGACCACTATTTAGTTTTGTTCGGCAAATGTTTAGGGCTAAGAACACGCTACAATTGTTTTTTTTTTGTAGCTAACTCACGCACGGTGGACGCAAATCTTTACATTTTTAGGTAGTATAAAATGAAATCGCTTCCGCTGTCTGTTACCTTAGATCTTTTAAACTAGATTTAATGTCAACGGATTTTAATGTTATATGTATAACTAGCTTCCGCCAGCGGCTTTGCACGCATTGCTTGTCAACAAAAATTAGCCTCTGTGTTAATCTACGTACATACCGATCTGAAAGTAACTCAGTCTCTCTACCTTTTCACGTCATACCGGCTCGAACGATTTCGTTGGAATTTGGTTCCTATACACCTAGATAGATTATGAATGGATTTGAGACTTTACGCGATTGCACAGAAGCAGGGTAATGTTTTATTGACAAACCACGCGTGCGAAGCCGCGGGCTGGTCAGCTAGTTACCTTATAAATAATAATAAAATTTAAGTGTCTGTCTGAGATAAAGTAAAAACGATGCTAATATCATAACTGACCGTTTTTCGAGTTTTTATCTGTCTGTCCGTCTGAAAGTTTGTCTCGAATTGGCTCCGAAAGGACTGAACGGATTAATTAACTTTTATGGATTAACAGTAATTTTGACTTAACGTTTCGTGTATGTTCCATTCAGATATCTTGCACGGTTCAGAATTAACAAACCACGAAGTGAAGGCGCCGGCGGAAAGATGCTAAAACACAGGGTCTTAACCACTAAAAAGTTAAACACTCACTAAACATTGTTTAATAAATATCCTATACAAAAATTCGTAAGGAATTTTTTAAACTCGCGTTAATCAGTGTTTAACTTTTTTTGTGGTTGGACAGCATTTATTGCTGAAGTTTCTTTATTAGCGCAGATCTAAATTGAACCGATGCAAAATTGAATAATTTGATTATGAGTGTATCCTAATATTTTAAACGACCGCAGTGCGTTCAAAGCCCTAAACAATGTATAAATCATACAGCCTGGTTGAAAAGTCTAGAGCAATTTAACAGGAATTTACAAATATTTCTTTTTTCTGGACACAATTTTTTCTTCGGATTATTGTTCATTACAAAGACAGTAACGCCAATTCCAGACATTTCAGCCGGCCTAGTATTTACTATAGGTATTTATATTCATAAACACATGTTTTTCTATATTACATCTCGTGTGGTCTCTTTGGCAGTACCTACCTATCTAATTCTTACATTACCTTTTACAAGTGCGGTCAAATGTTTGTCAGTATATGGTCGATCGTTATCATTGAATTTATTATTCTAATACGTACATACTCGTAAATATGATTACAATCGAGGCCAGTCTCTACCAAAGCAAAGAGCCATTCAACCTGTAAATCTGCTGATGTGAAATACTTTGAAGACAGTTCTAATCCGTATGCTAGAATTCAGAAAACTGAGAACTGATAAGAGACCCAAACCTAGATTTGACAAATAATTAAATTAACGAATACAAAATGGCGCCGAACATCATGACCTCTTACTCGCACACAACATGCAATGATGTGCGAGTGAGAGGTCATGATTTTCGGCGTCATTTTAGATTCGTTTCTGTAATTACCTAGGTTATAAGTTTTTTTTTCTTCGAAGTTGTCAAAAAAATCTACGCTTAAACACAGTTTTAGAACACGGACCTTTGGCTTTTAAATGACGCGTTAGCATTCTCACCCGGAAAGACTCATTTCCCTTCCAGTTTAGTAGATATTAACCTTAAAATTGCAGGATTTGAAACCAGCCGAGTACATTTTGAACGCTCCTCACAACTTGCGAACAATTATTTCACGTTTAAAAATACTATATGAACTCAACCACCGATTTAGCAATAATAAGCAACATCCATATGTACAGCTAAATAAGGTCTAATTTAGGGCGAAAAAAACAACTTTATTGAGGTAACACGGATCATCAAAACACACACGGATTTGACACAAGAGTTGTAATATAATTGCTTAGGCTAAAGCAACCTCTGCAGTTTTTACCTCAAAACGAAGGTATTTCTAGATTATTTATACAACGCATGGTACAACTTGCAGCACTAACTAGGCCGCAGCCACTGTAGTGCTTTTTTTTCGAATGGACTAATCTCGCTGTTGGCCTCTGAGGCCGTTGCAGCTTAACCGAGCTTTTGGCGAGCGCAGAAGGCGCTCAGCCCTGTAATTTTATTTTTGATGAGGCAACTAGCGCAAGGGCACCACTTAGGTACGAACCTCGGCTTGGGCTGTTGCCGGGACGGGGATAGGAGAGAAACGCCCGGGTACGTGCTTGCACCTCGTATAGGCGGCGACTGAAGGGACTCGTCGACCTCGCCGGCGAGGTCGGTATATTTGTGGAGTGTTTGCTCTGTCTAATGTGGATGACTCTTCCGCATTAGCGAAGTGATTTCGCCATCCGGGTCTCCGAGAACGTGTCTCGGACGACGGAGGGTTTAAGAGTTATAAGAAACCATTCCCGCGACCTAAAAACAATGTCGCCAGAAAGCCGCCCCAACCAAAGCGTAAATCAACCACAGAGACACCATTGACCAACGATCCCTTATGGAAGGACAGCTTCATTATAGATGACATTCATTATAGACTACCTCAATTTGATCGACCAGGAGTTTATATTGTTACGTCGACGCTGTTAAAGAATAAGTACCTAATAGTAAAAGTCGGCTTCTTGAAGTTATACCTACTGTGTCACAGAACAGGAATTATACTTGGTGTGGTATATACCTACATACCACGTTTTTACCTACAGTTGCACAGAATAGGAGATAGTAGACGGTCGAAATACCTACACTTTGCTAGTAACTAGTAGAAACATCGAGAAGGTTCTGGACATAATGCGCGGTATAAATAGTGCGTAGAGACGTCCGCAGAGTCAGTCTTGATTTGGCGATACGTGAGAACATTTCGGTGTCTTTTAGTGGTTTATAACAGTGGTGTGATTTAGTGTGTTGTAAATCCTTGTGATTAAGATCGTGTATTTATCATTTTAGTGTTGAATAAAAGTGTTATTTTGCATAGATTGATTTTCATTATTTTATCCCGAACCCTCAGCTCGTAACAATATTTTGCGTGCAACCACACGAAATCCTGAGCGAGCGAATTTATATCTGTAAATCAAACCAACACCAATATTTAGCGTTCAGCCGACTGTCCTCCCATGCGCGACCTGGTGCAGTTGTCAGAATATGAATTTATGATATTTTTCATTTAAACAGATGCACTGATACTTTTATAAAAAAATACATGTGATGTTGTGGTTAGGGGCTGGGGCAGTCTAAAACATTACGACGTATCACCAAAGGGGATGAAGGGGGAAAAAAGGCGCCGAAAAAAGCTCACAAGACATAACAAGGACACAATTATACTAACTAATCGCTGCACTATGACAATGGTATCGTCACAAAATCGCCACTATGGATACTATATGGTATTCTACTAAAAAAAGTCTGCAACCAACCTGACCGAAATGAGGAAATTAGTAGACTCACTGTCACTGATATAGCCGAAAATTATCAAGCTGAAGTGGCAATGGGCGTGGCAGTTAGCTCAAAGAACTGACGGCCGTTGGGGCGGAAAGGTTCTCGAGTGGAGACCGCGCACTGGAAAGCGCAGCGTCGAACGGCTTCTTTCTAGAAAGAAAGACGACCTGATAAAGGTTGCTGGGAGCCGTTGGGTGCTCTGGAAATGTATGGGGGAGGCATATGTTCAGTAGACGTCCTATGACTTTTGATGAGGACCACAACACAACCACAAAAGGATTATTTTAATAACTCGGCTAATTCTTCTTCTTTCGTGTCAATGGTAAGCTAATGTATTTTAGAGTAGTACTTTGCCACTTGTATAGCGTTGGGCGTGGCTTTGTTGAGGTCATCCCTTGTACAGGTGGTAAGGCACAAGGGACAGGGGACAGCTATCCGCTTAAAAGAGTTCAATCAGATGTCTAATGTAGCTCAAATGTCAAAGACATTCGAATTTACATTAGGGATTCGCATCTTGTTTATCACACGCGGTCAACCGCATTGCGTGCTTCGCCTAAGAACATTACTGTGGCTTGGATTAAATAATATTATTATTAGAGACTTGGACTACATTATCAAGATACAAAAATGTATAAAACGTGATTAAATGCTAGTTGATATTAGCAATAGACGTTGATAAAAAAACAAAAAGCATTCGTATACTCGCCAAAACCCTATCTTGAATGAAAATAGAAAAATATTCAAAAATCGACTACAACATTTAACACAGACATTTAGACACATAAATTACCGCATTCACATCTTCTCAAATGGTTTTTATAATCTAAGATTTCATTTCTTTTATCGTATTTACAAGGAGCCAAACTTTATGGCCGGTGAACACAGACCTTCTATTACCAAAGCGACTGCGTCTTAGTTGAAAAAAAATACATAATTTGTTGCAATTTAAACTACATATTTATATTGAAGGGACGGTTTCTACACAAAAAAATTAAAAAAAAATGTATTTGTCAAATCTTGTTTTATTATAAAAATCTCGATAAAATGCTGTTCGACGAAATTTTAGAGAAGTAGACGTATTGTAAGATGTCACAGGTTACTAAGATGTTACTACGCGCCGTTCAACAACCCCGCTCGTTCAATAACCCCGCCCAGTAAATGACCCGGCTCAGACAATGAGTCAACAGTGCGCGTACAGCAGGACGGTAAGTACCTACATAGGCACAAAAACTCAAAAATAAAGTTCTTTGTATTAAAAAAAAATATTATTTCAAATATGTACCCCGTCATTATTTGCAGTTTAAATTACAACAGCTTGTAGAAGTGGCTCCGGCCCTTCCGCCCGTGCCACTTCTAATGCATTGCGCCCTACGTGGCTATATTCAGACCGGTCATAACAATTGGCACAACCAATACACTCTACGAGAAAACTGGGCCTAATCTTACAAATACACATATCAATTTAATTAAAACTATTTATACAGGATGCCATTATACGCTATTAAAGGTTATTCGGAACACTTCTACCGTTCGTTCCCAAATAAAAAAACACCCTCTGTAAGAGTGAAACAAATGTTATTTTACCCCTGAGGCTTAAGGACAACACACCAATATAAGCTAATATAAGATTTAATTTAATTTTATATCCGATATCCGATTCGGAAGTTAAGCGCTAAGCGCTTTTTGTTCAGACCTTACTTCAATTCTTAGGGCTTGCCTCACAACTTGCTGATATAAGAGTATTCAACAAAAATCGTGTATCAGGCTTTAAGGGGAGACCGGAGGGGAATCGCCCATACAACACGTACTACCAAGATCGTTTCTAATTGGAGCATATTTCTACCTTAATAAGGTATTACATATCGTATTTTAGTTTGAATAGTATTTATCCAGGTTCCCAACCATATATTAGATCAAAATACTTACCTAAAATGAAATAGAAGCGTATCGCATTTTGCATGTAATTGTTTGGTATTAAAAACAACAACATCTTACGTATCCTAGTCATGGGAACATAGATTATATCGTCTAGTTACAGAATAACAACACAATGAGAAAAATACAACAAGTTTTCAGTCATCATTTTTGGTATTACGGAACACGGTCAAAATCTAATTAAATTGAGAATCGTTCTATTGCTATCACTGTCGCTCTGCGTGGTTAAACTTCGTCACTAAACAGGGATAGCGATATCCAGGCCGAAGTCTTATACGCGGCCGAATTGAAGTTGCGCTCGGGGTTCGCCGGCTTCTTAAGAGGGCTTCGGCTACTGGCGCCAAACCAGCCAGCTGGTAATATTATATATATATATATATATATATATATATATATATATATATATATATATATATATATATATATATCATTTTATAAAGAATAAATAGACGCATAAGCGCACAAAAGCGTTTCTATGGATTTTTCTCGGGTTTTCAGAAAAATGTAATAACTCGAAATTATTCAAAACAAAAATTTGTCAGAGTTCTACCCTTGCAAATGACCCAATCTATCTATTAAAAATATAAAAAGGCATTTCCACAACTTGACCAAAATCACACACTGTACATGTTAAAGCCGACGCGATATCTAGCCCTCCGAAGCAGAGTAGATTGTTCTAGAGCTAGTTGTGAGACGAGCCCTTGACCAAAAATACTAACGACCTTACTTTTCCCTACTCTAACCATTTCACAAAAATATTCGATTCGAAAGTAGAAAAACCCAGCCCCTTTAGACGAGTATCCATACTAACGCCAAATATAGACAATGCTAAGCAAAATGTTTACATTATTCTTGATACTTGTCTAAAGACCCTGTTTTTTCTGGCTATATTTCTCGTAATTTATAATGCCTTATCAATATATTTTTACACAATTTATTATAAACGACGTACATTTATTTCATATTTTTTCTAAATGTTAAAGGAATACGATTACATGCATAAAGACTTAACTATTTTCGCCAACGTCTGGGGCTCTTAATAACTTTCTCGATATTACCAGTGAAATATTTGGACGCACAGCTGGCCTAAACCTAAGTAAAAGCAACGGATTTTAACTATTTATATAAACTATTATAATGCTTAAGTTTATCTTCAATACTGTATATTAATTTAGTGTACTAATGCTAGAACTCTGCTCAAGCATAAAACGCGTCACAAATGATGAAGATGCTATAATATTTCATAAAACGCGTCAAAACGATAAAGATGCTATAAAATTTCATAAAGCGCGCCACAAACGACAAAAATGCTATAATATTTCCTATAACGCGTCACAAATGATGAAGATGCTATAACATTTCATAAAGCGCGTCACAAACGATAAAAATGCTATAATATTTGCGATAACGCGTCACAAATGATGAAGATGCTATAACATTTCATAAAGCGCGTCACAAACGATAAAAATGCTATAATATTTCCGATAACGCGTCACAAATGATGAAGATGCTATAACATTTCATAAAGCGCGTCACAAACGACAAAAATGCTATAATATTTCCTATAACGCGTCACAAATGATGAAGATGCTATAACATTTCATAAAGCGCGTCAAAAACGATAAAAATGCTATAATATTTGCGATAACGCGTCACAAATGATGAAGATGCTATAACATTTCATAAAGCGCGTCACAAACGATAAAAATGCTATAATATTTCCGATAACGCGTCACAAATGATGAAGATGCTATAACATTTCATAAAGCGCGTCACAAACGATGAAGATGCTATAATATTTTATTTTAATATAAATATCGCTCGCCATACCATATTTGTAAGATAAAAATAAATATCTGTGTATAATAATAATAGTGATGGTCCATTGTATTATATAGCGAGCGATATTTTGTCTTAACATAAAATATTATAGCATCTTTAATGTTTGTGACGCGCTTTATGATATATTATAGCATCTTTTCATCGTTTGCTACGCGTTTTATGAAATATTATAGAATTATTCATGTTTGTGACGCGCTTTATGAAATATTTTTGCAACTTTTCATCGTTTGATACGCGTTTTATGAAATATTATACGATCTTTCATGTTTGTGACGCGCTTTATGAAATATTTTAGCATCTTTTCATCGTTTGTTACGCGTTTTATGAAATATTATAGCATCTTTCATGTTTGTGACGTTCTTTATGAAATATTATAGCATCTTTTCATCGTTTGCTACGCGTTTTATGAAATATTATAGAATTATTCATGTTTGTGACGCGCTTTATGAAATATTTTTGCAACTTTTCATCGTTTGATACGCGTTTTATGAAATATTATACGATCTTTCATGTTTGTGACGCGCTTTATGAAATATTTTAGCATCTTTTCATCGTTTGTTACGCGTTTTATGAAATATTATAGCATCTTTCATGTTTGTGACGTTCTTTATGAAATATTATAGCATCTTTTCATCGTTTGTGACGCGTTTTATGAAATATTATAGCATCTTTAATGTTTGTGACGCGCATTATGAAATATTATAGCATCTTTTCATCGTTTGTGACGCGTTTTATAAAATATTATAGCATCTTTAATGTTTGTGACGCGCATTATGAAATATTATAGCATCTTTTCATCGTTTGTGACGCGTTTTATGAAATATTATAGCATCTTCATCGTGTGTGAAGCACGTAAGTCGATTGAATATCAAAAAAACAATAAGATATATTTCTAATAACACCGATAACCGCCAATGACACGTTTCTCTTTGAAAGTGTCAAAATTATATAATTGTGTTTCTTCTTCCGCAACGTGTCGTCAGTTACCGATCTTTATAGAAACCATGCAACAGTATATAATTGCACTTGGAAAAATTATTATAAATACGGGATTTATCACGTATCGTTTTTTCGGGGTTTCAACCGACAATCGTAACGACAGTCGAAACACTGATAAAACTGTACGTGATAAATCAAGTATTTATAATAATGATTTAATAAAAATACAATTGTCAAAAATTATAGAGTTTATGATCGAAGAGTGGCACAAACTTCAAAAAACTAAGCATAGAATTTTGACAGGTTTTTTTTGAACCTTTCAAAATTCTATGCTTAGTTTTTTGTAAGAGATGTATTGACAAATTCTTGAGCATAGTCCTAGAATAAAGCTCAGTTTTCTAATTATTGAATGGTGTCAATTAAATATTAAATACACTAAATATTATGTTTCATCGGCCATAGAAAACCCACAGCCAAGTATTTATGTGATGAAAATTGAATGTCCAAAATGATGAACAATAATTGAATCTAGTTAAAATAAAATATATTTTGTTCTGCAGTTACGTTCAAAAAAAAATCCAAAAAGGGTTAACATAATTTTTATCCCTTTTTTAAAGTTAATTCCTAATATATTTTGTAGAAATTGATGCAGCCAGTTCAGTAGGAGGATAAATTTTGTAAAAAATATCTTATTTTCAAAATATTTACAACGACCACAACAAGGGTTAAACTACAGGATGGAGACGAAGAGTATCTTCATGCGATAAAGTTATTTTAAATATTTAATTTTAATATTTTTAATTTTAAAATTTTAGACAAAAAGTTTATGTCTTAAATTTTATAATTAATATAAAAAAATATTTATAAAAAAATAAAATTGATATCGAAAGGTCTAAGAGTTTGTATTCTAGTAGTAATCAAGCGAAACTTAAGAGTGGATTTTTTTTAAATAAGGAACTGTGTTATGTAAATTTAGTTTCGAGTTTACTTCTGGCAAAAAGGATTAGCAACCTAAGTAGCAGTGGGCGGGGCAGATATTCCACCTGATAACTGTTGCTGGGAGCCGATGTGTGGAGGACGCACCAGATCGGTCACTCGTCGTATGGAGATACTTTTTGTTTCCACCCTGCATAAGTCAATAAAGTTATAAATGAGTTATCTACAATGATTACGATATTTACAAACCATCCAAAGATGTATCCCTTTTACTATAAAATAAGGAAACCAGCGCTCGATCACATTAACACTCTTTATTTTCACAAAAAAATCTTTAAAGTGTCTCGTAAACGTATACTTATGCCAAATTCGATATGAAATGCTAAACTAACCGCCTATATTTAACCTAAAATTAATTTATCAAACGTCGATTTTTGACAGGATTTAAATTTCTAATGAACTAGTTGAATACCGGAGACTTCCCATAAGTTTTTTTTTCCTAACCTATCTCGTCCCACTGCTGGGCAAAGGTCTCCCCCAAGTCCCTCCAAGCATCTCTATCTGTCGCTATCTCCCACCATCCTCTTTGGAAGGTGTCGAAATGGTCCCGCCAACGCTTTCTCGGCCGACCCCGACGTCGCCTTCCGTCCATGGTGTTGCAATATGGGCCCATTTCTCGGAGTGCATTCGGGCAAGGTGGCCCGCCCATTCCCACTTAATAATCAACACGTAAGTACAAAAAAAAACATCATAATTGGTCAAGCCGTTTAGAAGAAGAATTACGCACACCGGAATTTTATAAAGATATAAAGATCTCAACAGGAAACTCTGCCCAAAAATAGGACACTGCTAAAACGCTGACAATCTTTGGATCGGCTGACCTGATCTTGAACATAGCTAAGAACCCCCCCTATCAATACCAATCAAATTACTTTTAGGTTAAGTATGTACAGTTTGTTTACAAACATTTCACATCAAATGTTGAGGAGTACAATTTACCAGCTTCCGAGCGCGGCTTTGCACACGTGGTTCGTCAAAGTAGCCTTTGTCTCAATCCAGGTCACAATATGTCCTTTATCGTACACAAGAAAATACATATATAAGGTTCTATTTATATAAGATTGTGACCTGAATAGGCCATGAAACGAGAAGCCATCTACAAAAACCAATTCACGATATACCAAACGTCATTCCATACAAAAGGGGATAATAATTAAAAAAAAATTACACAATCTAAAACTAATCAATTAGGTTTGCCTTTTTTCAAAATTCCTAGTACAACCTCGTGATCTAACAAAGTGAGGGACTTCATATCAAACAAAGGGACTTAATTAGGATTTTTTGTAATAGGGAAACCTTTTTATTCGCCGTTTTTTTTATCAGCTTCCACGACTAAATAAATCTAGCGTCATCCAGACCTTTGGGAGTAATTCTGGTTACATTATGTACAGGGTGGTCCGCGTATCGCGTATCATGTGGGCTCCAGGCTCGTGCTTAGAGTCTTCAGCTGTTCCACGCCGGCTAGCAGGTCTCTGGAATGAAAACGGTTACATTTTAATATTCACGTTTCAGATGGGCTGGACACTTAGCAAGGAGGAAAGACGGAAGATAGACGAGGGCAGCGACCGAGTGGTGGCCACGAGAAGGCGCAGACCAGTTGGCAGACCACCGGCCAAATGGTCCAACGACATCGCGAGAGTTGCGAAAAGGCAATGGATGCGCTCGGCACAGGACCGGAGAGAACGGCGTGATAACGAGGAGGCCTATACCCCGCAGTGGCTGGATATGAGCTGAGATGATGATGATGATTCACGTTTCATATAATAGTTAATGCGTGAGCCTTCGCTAACCAGCTGTGATTGTGGGCACCCCATCAAGAATATGCCCCACCTGCTTAACTGTCCTTTGTGGCCTATGACCTGCACAAGGGACGATCTCTATAACAACATAGTATGAAAAATTGCGAATTAAAATACGTTGTAACCTATTGGCACGAACGAAAATTATTAATATTTTAAATTAATTTTAAGTTTAATTTTTTATTTTGTACATACAAAATTTCATCGAAATCGGTTCAGCTGTTACGACGTAATTGAGTAACAAACAAATAAATAAATAAGCAAACATCCAAACATTCGCATTTATAATATTAATATGGATGCAGTTAGTGTACCTGAGCGAGGCCTCCGCGCGCGAGGTGGCGCGGCGCAGGTCGCCGGCCGCCGCGCCCTGCGCCGCGCGCAGCGAGCGCGACACCGCTTGCGCCGCCCGGGCCTCCTCCTGCGCAAAACACACAAGTTACTTACTATACTAGAAAAAACATAGCTTGATCTCTGGGACAGCTGTCAGTAAAATCGCCCATATGAAGTTCTGAATTTAACAGTACGGACAAACGTACCAGTCAATGTCATACTTTATGGGCATGCTGAGCTAATTATAGTGATGAGCGATGAATCATCGTGACCACAGACTATAAACTATCGATATTTTGTATAAAACTAAATTCAAAATTAATATATCATTTAATTTAAAAAAATAACATTATTGAATATTTAAAAAAATAACATTATTTACGATTGTGAGTAAATAAAATCTAAATTCTAACCTACTCGTAACATTCCTTCCGACAACTTTGGGGTTCGAGCGAAGTTTGGCCGCGGCGTGTCTTCTTCCGCAAGAAAGCGCCGCCATCTTGTTTGACATGACCCATTCTCCTCAGTACGAGTGCTAACGCCTTGTATACGCCACGTGTTTTCCGTTCTCATCACTTTGTTTTTGTTACTATTGCTGTTAATTTGTAAGTTTATTTATTTTTGTTAGTTTCTTTGTTGTTATTGTTTGTTTTCATTGTTTGTTGGCATAATGCCAAAGAGAATGAAGAACACTGTTTTGAACAGTCAAAGTCGTGAGTTTGTGATTCGCTTGCGTGAATATTTTGAGCGAGAAAACCAAAATGGTGGACCACTATTACCCATGGCAAAAGTTTGTGACAGAGTTGCAGATGCTCTTGGCAATGGACGTGCGACAGTAATTCGCATCAGTAAAGAAAAATATGGCGAATCTTCAACCGCAGTATTGACTGAAGACGAGGAAAAAAAGCTTTCAACGCCAAATAAAAAAAGAAGAAAGGCTGCTCCTGTCACAAAAATTGACAACTTTGACGCTGCTGCGATTCGCAACCATGTATATGGTTATTATACACGGGGCGAATTACCTATATAAAAAAACTGGCGGCGTCCCTAAAATACGCAGACTTGTTTAAAGGAAGCTTGCCGTCACTATCGAAGAGTTTGAAAAATATTGGATTTTCCTACAAAAAAAGTGACAAAAGAAAAATTATAATGGAACGAACCGACATTGCTCTTGCTCGAGTGAATTTCCTCTGGAAAGTCAAAAAAATTACAAATTGGGACAAAGTTGTCTTTCTAGACGAGACATGGCTAAACGCCAATCATACCGTATCCAAAGCTTGGACCGATGATACGGCAAAATCGACCACCAAAGTACATGAAGGCAAAGGTCAAAGATTAATAATAACTCATGATGGGACGTCATCTGGTTTTGTGCCTAATTGCCTATTGGCATTCAAATCTACCAAGACCAATGAATACCATGAAGAAATGAATTTTGAAAAATTTAATGAGTGGTTTTTAAAATTATTAGATAATTTGAAGGAGCCACATTATATAATTATGGATAACGCCCCATATCACTCGGTCCAAAAGCACAAACCACCAACTTCGGCAAACAGGAAGTTAGAAATAAATGCATGGCTTCAAGAAAAATGAATAGAGGCCAATGAAACAATACTTAAAAACGAATTATTGAGATTCGTTGGTCTGCACAAACCCACCACACCAACGTATGTCTTAGATGACATAGCCCAAGAAAAGGGTCATAACGTCATAAGACTGCCTCCACATCACTGCCAGTATAATCCGATCGAGCTTATCTGGGCCCAAGTAAAAGGTTTGTTTGCTCGAATTTCAGTTAGACAGATTCTTTATGTATTAACTCCTGTATAATTCATGATATTAAAATATGTTTTTCTTTCAAGGTTACGCTAGACATAACACAACACCGCCTTTTACGGCAAATAAAATGTAGCAGTTACTGAACACTGCGGTTGAAAATGTATCTGTAGAAGATTGGAAAAAGGTAGTTACCAAATGCAGAAAATTAATGGAAGAAGATTGGGAGCGGGACGGTCGATTTGATAATATTTGCAAACAAGAGTTCATTATAAATTTACAAGATTGCTCTAGCGATTCTGAAAGTGATTCGGATATTGATTTGGGGTGTACTCCTCTGGAATAAATAAATGTATGTATTAAAATATTCGTTTCATTTTATTACCCAAATCATAATATAATCCAATATACATATAATTATGGCAGACAGCCTTCGTGGCGAAGCGGTAGTGAACACGACTGCTGCGCAGGAGGTCGCGGGTTCAATCCTCGCTCAGTGCATGAATATGGGTTTTTGCACTGGTCTGGTCGTGCCTCGGAAAGCACGTTAAGCCGTCGGTCCAGGCTGCCATACGAATATCTAATGGCAGTCGTTACGGGTTGTTGGAGCCCTCAAAAGTCCAACAATTGGTCTTACTGCAAAGCTTCTATCGATAATTACTATCGATATTTTTTTCTGTATCATAACAACCCTAGGAATGTCAGTTTAACAAATGTCGCAGAGATCAAGCTATGTTTTTTCAAGTATAGTCTAAATTAAAAAATAAACAAAATTAAAAATGGTTACTAGGTTGACTGAACACATACGTGCAATGAAGAATGTCGACTCCAACAGTTCTGCAGTAGCGGAACATTCCCTAGATTCTAATTTGACGCACTACATACGTTTCGACAAGGCCCGGGTCTTAGCGAGGGAGAAGTTCTTCGTTCCTCGCAAGATCCGAGAGGCGATAGAAATAAGTCGTGTGCCGAACTTTAACAGAGATAGAGGATGGGTTCTACCGCCAGCCTGGAGGCCATGTCTTCATGATGCAAGTGACAGAAGAGTGAGTGAACCTGGTAGAGACATAGTTAGTGTTGGGTGTTTGCCTATACCAAGAACTACCGAAGAGAGCAGTAGTGATGATAATGATGATGACACAGACGGTCAACACGCTGGGCCTTCGTTGACCCAAGCCCCACCATCCCGCCCGTCCAGTCGCGCGCAGAGGACAGCGGCGCGCAGTGCGAGACGAGACGTTATTCGGAGCGGATCGCACTCACCCTGATGAAGGTTAACGAATTGAACCGAAACATTGACGGTCGAAACACCGATAAGACGGTACGTGATAAATCCCGTATTTATAAAAATAAAATTAAAAATTATATTATTCATTAAAATCACAAGGATCCCTTTGAAACGTCGATTTTACTGCCTGTTCCATTACGACCAAGCCAGGAAAGAAAGGCAAGAAACAAGGCTGGTTGTTCTTTTAGTCAAAACTCTGTAGAACATCTCACAGTAAGGGAAACGAGTTCTTAGTAAATAAATAAATTCTTTATTTGCTCCGTCATGCTTTACAATAAATGGCGCCGTAATTGCCAAACTAAGTTTGTGAAAACTTGTATCTTGGCGATTAGGGCTCTTCCTTAAGATTATCCACATAAAGAGTGAATGAATGAAAACACTTTATTCTACACCACAAAAGAAATAAACATAAAAATAAAAAATCACAAAGCAACAAGTACACCTTTGGGTGGAGAGGATTTTCGTAATATTACAATAATGTAGGTGGGTGTACACATCAAGCTATACAATTCCAGTATAATCTGACCTCACATTATGTAGCTTTTCGTAGAATGAGAGGTCAGCTTATACTGGAATAGTATAGCTTAATGTGTAGCCGTGTGTACCTACATTAACAAAACAAAACTGAATTTTAGGAGAGCGCTGATCACTTACAATAAAATAACACAACATACTCAGTGGAGCAGTGGAAAGTAGTAAGTTTATGAACAAACAACTATAAAACTTAGGTATTGAAATATTTTATGTTGTTATTAGGTAGGTACATTATAAGTAATTATTATTTCCAGTGCTGGCGGGATCTGAAGAGGAAGGCGCGGGTAGAGGGGGGCGCAACAACGCGACCAATTAATAATAAATAATTAATTATATATTAGGTTGGGGAAAAAGTTTCTTCGCATTTTTTAAGAAAATTCAAAACATTTTTTAATATAGTTTATTTACATTTATTTACATATATACATTACACTAAAGTATGTAGGTACCATTTTGTTCGACAACTTTTTGCCATCTTGTAGGTAGAGACATGATCCCATTGCTATATAAATTTTTGGGGCTTCTGATCAAAATACCGCGACAAGTAGGTAGTTTTGGCAGTCCTCTCGTGATGTTAACCTGACACTGCCTAAAGAATTCTGAAGAGACCGAAACAGGTGGAAATCTGAAGGTGCAAGGTCAGGACTATACGGCGGATGCATTAACACCTCCCAAACTCTCTTAATTTTTGCTGAGTGGCTAAAGATGTGTGAGGTCTAGCGTTATCATGTTGAAAAACCACACCCCTTCTGTTTATTAATTCCGGGCGCTTTCTCTCAACTTCTTGCTTTAATCTCATCAGTTGTTCGCAGTAGAATTCAGAATCGATGGTCCTGCCTGAAGGTAACAGCTCATAATGAATAATGCCCTTCCAATCCCACCACACGCACAGCATCAACTTGTTGCGAGTTAACCCGGGTTTCGCCACAGTCTTTGAAGCCTGACCGGCCTTTGACCACGACCATTTTTGCACGTTCTTGTCGTACGTGATCCACTTTTCATTACCAGTTATCAGCTTCTTCAAAAATAGTTCGATTTCATTACGTTGTAATAAAGAATCACAAATGAGTACAAGGTTCATTAGGTTTCTTTCAGTGAGCTCGTGGGGTACCCAAATATCGAGCTTTTAATCGCTCTAATCGCGCTTTAATCGAGCTAATAGGGCGACCAGAGCGACGTGCATCTTTGACATCAAAATTTCCGGATTGAAAACGCTTATACCAAATATGTGCTACTCGCACAGACACTGCACTAGGTCCATGAACATCGCAAATTTTTTTCGCGGCTTGCGTTGCATTTTTACTTTTTAATAGTAAAATTTTAAAATGCATCGAATTTCTTCATTAGATTCACTCATCTTTACAGTACGAAAAACAAATAAAAATCACACATTTTCCTAATTTGAATTTGGAATTAACTTCTTTAAAATTTAAACTTTGAATGATACCAAAACCAGCCAGATACAAATAGTATAGCCAAAGAGATTTTATTACAAGTTATTATTATTATACATACTATAATGCGAAAAGACTTTTTCCCCAACCTATTATTATATTTATAGTTATAATACGGCTCTGCCATTTTTTCAGCAAATTGAACCGATTTCTATTTATTTTTTAGAAAATATCGCTGCTATCGTCTCTCAATCTCATCGAACAGAATGAGCAGACTGATCGACGACAAATTAGTCAAGTCAAGATGTCAAAAGTTAACTAGTGATGAGAAAATATGACGCGTATGTTACGGTTTTAGAGAAATTTGTCACGAAGTCTTCGTTTGACAGAACGACATGATATAAGTGAACTCTATGTTACCGACAGTCGAGATACGACGACAAAATGGTGTAACAAAATTATCCCCATTCCATCAAAGGACAAGCAGGCGCACGGCTCAGTACCATCCGTACCTAGTTGATACAACATTGCACCCATTCGCACACACCGTTTTGGTTCTACGTTCTTGATGCGTACAGCTAAGGTATGGAACACTTTACCGTCGTCTGTTTTTCCTAATAAATACGATCCGGGCCTCTTTAAGATAAGAGTAAATAGGTTTCTTCTAGATCTTCGTGCTACATCTTAGACCACATCATCGCTTACCATCAGGTGAGATTGTGGTCAAACGAAGTTCTATCATGTTTAAAAAATATATATCTCGTGCCTGCCGTGATGTTAGCCAGGCTGGTCGACATATCAACTTGCCGTACCAAACGATTTACTTCAACTTTCCTTGTTAGGACGAGTAAGGAGTGGAACACTTCCGGTGTATGTTTTGCTGGACCAGTATAGTCTCCGGAGTCTTCAAGTCCAGAGTGAATAGGTTGTTTCTAGGCAAGCGTGCTTCGACGATCACACCATCACTTACCATCAGGTGAGGTAGTGGTTAAACGCTTGACTATCATCAAAAAAAAACTTTGACACCAAGAGATGATACAGCTTTGACTTCTTACCTTCAAAATTTTAATTTGGTTTTTCAATTTGGCGATGGTGGCCTCTGCTTCTGTGGCTCTAGTCTGAAGCAATAATAGTTAATTATTGATTAAAGCGGGTATTTATCGTGTATGTACATTTTTATTTGTTGTCTCGACGTTTTGGCCGTGTTGCAACAGTCGTGGTCACGGGTTGACTGGGGTACTTGGAGCCACCGTCGATAAGTGTGGGTAGCTGCAGCAACTTCTCGACGGTAGTTCCAAGTGTCAAGTTGCAAGCGATCTTTTCTACCCCATACTTGCAAGATGTGGAATGATCTACCATCTGAGGTTTTCCCGTTAAGCTGCAACATGGCACGCTTCAAAATAAATTTGAAGAGGTTTCTACAGGGTAGGAAGCGCATCGACAATACTCCGGGTGTTGCCGGTGTCAATAGGCGACGGTGACCGTTTACCATCAGGTGGGCAGTAAGCCTGTTTCCCCACAACTAACATAGTACACTTACTATACTCACAGTAGCTTCCGCTAGACTCCCCTCGACTCTCTCAGCCGCCACGTCCAGCTGGCCCGTATACTCCCTATCTCTTCGTCTCGTTTCGTCCAGCGCTTCCCGAGCTTGCGTCTCGCTCGCACGCGCCTTCACGAGCTCAGCTCGCAGTCTCAACTCTTCCTCGCGGAACAGTGCCAGCTCCTCTTCTACGCGGCACCGTCTACTGTGCTCGGCGAATAGCTCCGATCTGGAAGTTTCGTACATTTATTTATATCAAGCTGTACGTAGGGACTTGTAGAATACTTAGTTATATCAACTTCATTACATAAAAAAATGTTAGGACATCATTTATCAAATACTTATATATTATATTTAGAAATAAGGATTCTATATACATATATAGATAATATAATATATTATAAATTATATAAATTAATTATTTTACATGTATTTTATCAACAAAATAACTCCAACAGAAGCATCTGTTTATAACGATATTCAGTTTGAATTGTATGCGATAAACGCTGATTATTGGACGAACGCAAACTGTATCACTAACCACCTGTTACTAACCCATATTCGCAATAGATAATTTGATTGATTGATTGTTTTTTACATCTTCTTTGACGATATTTGCAGCACGCATTCTGTCAATTCTATGTCAAACGTCTTAAAGTTACATTAAAAAAACTTTATATTGTCCAAAGCGCTAAGGTTAGATTAGAAATAATTTTATATGGTGGTTAAGTATTCTTAAATTTTCTAATTTTCCGCGCAATTTTCTTAATTTTTTCGTTCATAAGAACCTTCTCCTGACAATAACAAACACAACAAAAAAAATAATTAGCGAAATCGGTCCATCCGTTCACGCGTGATGGCGTGACCAAGGGAAATAGGGATTCTTTTTTATATATAGAGATATACTAGCTGACCAATCCCTCCTTCTGCGCAGTTGGGTAAAAAGTAGCCTATGTTACTCAGGGTGAATGTAGCTTTTCAATGGTGAAAGAATTTTTAAAATCGGACCAGTAGTTTTTGAGATTATTCATTACAAACATACACACAAAAATCACACAAATCTTTCCTCTTTATAATATTAGTATAGATAGACTAGCTATGAATACCTATGAATGAATGAATGAAGCGACCTGTCTATGAATATTGAATTCGAATTGGTATAATTTATTTAAAAAACTAGTATTCAAATGTGTATGTGGACTGAGTGACCACATGATTTTTTGTAGTTTTTTTAACTAAAAGGTTTAGTAAAAGTTATAAAACATTTGTAAAACATTGGTTGACGAAAATAGCCCGCTCTTAACTTTTACAAACATCATTGCAACTTTTACTAAACATTAGCAGAGAAACACTACAGTTTTTATAATATAATTAATAAGTTATACGTGATTTATATGTCGTCTCTGAGTGACCATATATATTAGTTTGTAATTCCATATACATATCTTAGTCGCATTATGTTTTGTTATCTTGTAAATACGTTTATACATGGTTTACTAAACATTTTGGTACAAAACATGCCTGTAAACGATATACTTACCCAGATTTGGAAGGGCAAGTGTGTGAACTGAGAAACCACACATTAGGTAGTATATCTTTTTATTAAATTCTTTACAAACTCCAATATTCGTTTTACAAATGTTTTATAACTTTTACTAAACCTTTTAGTCAAAAAAACCATGTGGTCACTCAGTCCACATACACAGATGTATTCAAAACCATAGTGTTCATTATGGTAATGCTCTATGATACACAAGTCACAACATTCTATTTTCAACGTTTTTATTTTCTGGCGCGTATATGAATAGGTTTGTTGGTATGCCAACACGGGAACATGCGACATACAACTGGCCATCTGAAAAACATGAATTTTCAGGATTGATGCCACAAACACTTAGCGACTGCCCTTGTGATTCATTATCGACATCGCAAATGCTAGTCAGTCGCACTGGAAATTGTAACCATTTACAGTCGAATGGCATGTCGTTCGGGATCAAAGGAATCCGAATCTCGCTTCCCTAAAACACGCTCGCTATTCGCCAGTGTGATAAGGTTTTCTTACAACTTTCTTAATTTTTTATTTCGAACCTTCTCCTGGCAATAATAAATACAAAAAAATGACAGAGAAATTGTTCCATCCGTTCACGCGTGACGCAATGACCAAGGAATAGTTATAAAGTGGAAACGACGACTTATACCAAATAAAATCGTCGTTTCCACTTTATAACTTCTTTTATTTTCACCTTTACAAAACAATAGAATAAAATAAAACTATATAGATTAAAATAATATTTTATACTGGCTTTGTTAAGAACATTATTATAATAACAAAATTATCTATATACAGTATGTTTTTTTTAAGTGGAACAATTCGGCAGCACCCATAACCAGAGGAGTAACAGGTGCAGTTTCTTTTAAACCATCAGCTCGTTTTCGAAGAAAAACATTTTGGCATTAAATTGTTTTTGGTAAAGCGTGAGTAGCGCCTTAAAATGAATCAAGTTGGTAAAATTTTTTTTGATGCCGATCGATGCAGTCCCTTCTAAGGATCATTTTATTGTATCGGATAAAAAAATCTGAGCCGCGAAAGTTAGTCAAATTTGATAAAATGTATTACTTGTAGCAAAATTCCTCCAAAACATTTTATTACATTCTAATTGCACATTAAAGAAGTATTAATACTGTAGCGATTAAGAAGTTCAAGAACTCCATGCTTTCATGAGCAATTCAAAAACATTTCGTATTTAAGAACAATTTTGAATTTCGAACATGGTTCTTGCACCTATCGGACTTTTATATCAGTCATTGCATCATCTTATTTGTCCTATCATGGCATTGTCAAATAAGCAAAAAATAGACTTAATTGAAGCATACTCCCTCAATCGACGAAGCCCAACTAATGCGTTGAAGTGGTATCAGGAACGCTACCCAGACCGTGATTGACACAAAATTAATTGAATTCCTTTGTGACTTTGTGAAGTGCGAGGAAACTTTTTATGTATCCATATAATTTAACCGTCGTTCATTGATGTGAAGCCATTTACATGAAGTGTCGCGTCACTTTGACAAGAGTGTGTTATATAGCTTTTATCCCAAGTTCCCACGGGAACAGGAAATTTCAAGCGAGCGAAGCCGCGGGCGGGTCAGCTAGTATTAAAATAAAATAAATTAATTATAGCGGCTGTAAAGAGGCCTTGTCATTAACAAATCTAAACTTAAAAAGTATAACGTGTCAAGCGGTTGCAGATGTACAGGGACTTTGTTAATAAAGAAGGTCATATCATTGCTAGCAGTTACTACCCTCTACTTCTTGAGCCTTAACAAATATAAATAAATACTCAGACCTATCCCTCCTATTCAACACCCTTCGTAATCCTTCCACGACTTGTTATCTGAAGGAACGCTTGAGCTCCTTTTTTGCACAAATTCCCAAACACTCCGATCCTCTGAAAACTTCCTTCTCAAAACCCCGATGCATAGAACCAGTTTCTATGCAAACTCCTTTTCCGTCCAAGCTGTCCGACTATGGAACGCCTTGCCGGTCTCCATTAGGAAATCCCCCTCACCTTCCGTATTTAAAGCTAGACTCAAAAACTTTTATCTTCATGAAGAGTCGTGATTCATTCATCTGATCTCTAATATTAATAATATATGTTAATATATGTAATAGATGTAATAATATACCTAGTCAGGTCATAAGTATTGTCACACAGTAAAAACTTTTCTTTTAAAATGCTGGCCACAAAAAAGTTTATAGAATTCGAATTTCGAATTGTTCATGAAAATAAAAATGTACACATTTTAGAATTTTACTCATTTTTAAATATGGAGTGGACGCTTAAAGAAGACCGTGTTGCAGTTATTGCGTTGCATCGTTGCGGTTACGCGCCAATTCAAATTTTTGACATACTGAAAAATTTGAATATAACCAAAAGATTCGTTTATCGCACCATCAAACGATACAATGAAGACTCTAGTGTAGATGACAGGTCAAGAAGTGGTCGCACTCGGTCTGTTAGGACTCCAGCAGTGATAAAAGCTGTGAAGGCGCGAATTCAAAGAAATCCCAAACGTAAGCAGATACTTTTGGCCCTTCAGATGGGGTTAAGCAGAACCACGGTGAAAAGGGTGTTAAATGAAGACTTAGGGCTTCGGGCATATCGAAGAAAAACAGGACATCGTTCGAATGCTCGTCTAATAGACCTGAGACTGAATAAATGCCGCGCTTTGTTGAAGCGGTACGCGGGAAAAAAATATAGGGAAATTCTTTTTTCGGATGAAAAAAATTTTACCGTAGAAGAGAGCTACAACAAACAAAATGATAAGGTGTACGCACACAGTAGTGAAGAAGCGAGCAACCGTATTCCGCGTGTCCAACGAGGTCATTTTCCATCCTCGCTCATGGTATGGTTCATTCTCATGGTTTCTTATTGGGGCTTAACAGAGGTACATTTTTGTGAGAAAGGTGTAAAAACGAATGCAGTTGTGTATCAAAATACAGTCCTGACGAACCTTGTGGAACCTGTTTCTCATACCATGTTCAATAAGAGGCACTGGGTATTCCAACAAGATTCGGCGCCAGCTCATAGAGCGAAGAGCACACAAGACTGGCTGGCGGCGCGTGAAATCGACTTCATCCGGCACGAAGACTGGCTCTCCTCCAGTCCAGATTTGAATCCGTTAGATTACAAGATATGGCAACACTTGGAGGAAAAGGCGTGCTCAAAGCCTCATCCCAATTTGGAGTCACTCAAGACATCCTTGATTAAGGCAGCCGCCGATATTGACATGGACCTCGTTCGTGCTGCGATAGACGACTGGCCGCGCAGATTGAAGGCCTGTATTCAAAATCACGGAGGTCATTCTGAATAAACTTTAGTGTCATAAGAATCTATGTTTTGTTAAGTTCATTTTGGTATATAAATGGTTACATAATGAATAAACTTGTATTTTATATTAAACCTGTGACAGAATTTATGACCTGACTAGGTATGTATGTAACTACATATTTATTTATTTTATATATGATATTTATTTATTTAAAATTATTTATGTACCTAATATGTATGTATATAACTATAAAGGTTAAATAAGTTTTCTTTTTCTATTATTAAGTTTATTCTTTTTCCACCTCGGCCAATCTTCCATTAAGCAATGATCCTCTCCATCCAAAGGTTGTCTGGATGAGATCGCTTTGTTAACAGATAAGACCGTTCATTATGCTTACATTTATTTGTTTAATTCTTTATATCTGTTGTGTCTAGCTTGTAAGGTATAATAAAGAATTTTCATTCATTCATTCAAATAAATTCAAAAACCCCCTAATTTTCCATTTTACAGGTGAGAGTTCAAAAGGAAAAGTGCTGATAACCTTTCGATCGGCTGACTTGATCTTTATCACACTTCTTTCAAGTTCGTAACTGGATGGCTCCCTATGGATGGAAAGGGAGCCGTGGAAGGCCTAAAAAGAGTAGACGCGATGAATTAGACGCTTCTCATAGGAACTGGCAAGATTTCGCACAGGATCGAGATAATTTGGAAGAGCAAAGCTAGTTAAAAAATCTTTCGCAAGTAAATGATTTGATTTGAGTCAGTACCTGGTCCGTTCCAGTTCCGACATAATCTGCTGCAGTTGCACATCCTGATGCTCGGGCTCCGGCGACGTCCGGCCCGGGTGCATCGTCGGCAGGAAGTCGGGCATACGC
Organism: Philereme vetulata; assembly: GCA_918857605.2. Taxonomy (NCBI): domain Eukaryota; kingdom Metazoa; phylum Arthropoda; class Insecta; order Lepidoptera; family Geometridae; genus Philereme; species Philereme vetulata. Next base: position 3,406,534 of record OU975444.1, read on the forward strand.
ACCATGCCTGGAAAACATTAGTATGGACTTCAAATATTGATAAATAAACCACCATTTCTAAAAATATGGTATAGTTATCAAATGCTGGAATCTGAGTAGTCAATATCTGACATGTAATTGTTAAGTCTTAGGTAATGTTTCATTGTGTTATCCGATATTACCAGCTGTCACCACCTTCAACGCCACGACTGGTTCCAACTGGGGTTTTCTTAAAATGTATTTTTAAGATAACCACCATGGTGACTGGCGGCAAGTGGGATATTCTGTATTCCTAGTAATTTTGTTTGAAAATCATTCTAATTGCAAACTGGGTAAGGTTGGTAACTGAGAACAACCATGTATGTCTGGAAGGTTGTAGCTGCAGGTAAAAACTTATAGGATTTCATTAAATGAGGCCACCTTGAAGGTTCGTTTTCATAGAGTGGAGATTTTTTTAAGATTTAATCATTTAGCGGAAAGCGACGCCGAGGAAGGCCTAATAAGCGCTGGAGCGATGACTTGGACGTCTTCCAAAGAGACTGGCGGGATATGGCTCAAGACCATGATAAGTGGAAAGAAGAGGGGGAGGCCTTTGCCCAGCAGTGGGACAGTATGGGCTAGTAAAAAAAATCATTTAGCGATGGAAGGCAGCATTTTGGGTATTAAAAGAACAGACCGAGTTAGAAATACCACAATGCGCTCCAAGACTGGTATCGCTGATGTAAGTCGCAAGGCAGCCAAGCTGAAATGGGAGTGGGCGGGCCAAGTGACCCGCATGTTACAAGATAGATGGGCAAAAGAAATCACAGGATGGATACCCATAGACGGTAGAAGACAACGAGGTCGCCCGAGAAAACACTGGCGCGATGACCTAGATGTCTTCGACAGCAATTGGGTAGAATTAGCTGGGGATCGAGAGGGGTGGAAAGAATTGGGGGAGACCTTTGCTCAGCAGTGGGCCTGTAACCTGTACTGTACAGGTTAGGAAAAAAATCATTTATGTTAATGAGCTAAAGTGGAAGGAAGGCTAACTCCTCAGTTGTCTTCAAAGATGAATGATACATACATCAATTAGACCTTTGAAGACCTTTTCACATGAATAATAACTTGACGTTACATAGATTCGATTGAATAGATATGCAAAGTCATAGTAGAAAACAAAGCACCTATAGTCGTAATAAGTGTAGCGAATTAATAAATTTACTATGCAATTATGTATAAATCAGAACATAACAATGGACAGTTCATTTGAATTTACGCACAAGGTTATAGTGACTTATGTTGGAATAGAAGAAATGTATAGCAACAAATAAACCTTCTATTTGATCTAAAAGTAGGTAGTATTTAATTTAGTTAGGTATTTGAAGATAAAGTTCATATACTTTTGCAAATGCATTTCTTGTAAGTTGCACTAAGATATCAAAACAAAAGATTTGTAAGATCATATTGTCTAAGTTCCAGACAGCACAGTATTAGTTGGGACATATTAAAAAGTATAAGGATGTTTAACTGTGCTAGAAAGTAATATTTATATCACCTGCATTTGGAGGCAGATCCAGTGGAAAACTGTTCCGTGGAGAGTTATTCCTCCTATCAGCTGGGTTCACAGACTCAGTCAGGTCCAAGTTTAGATGTGGAGGCAGGTCCAAGGGCCCCACGGCGGCTGCAGCCCCCTCAGCCCCCAGTGGCAGGTCTAGGGGAATTTCCCGGGCCGGTGGCCGTAAATCACTTGCAGCCATTGCTCCCATATAACTGTCATAGTCATAGTCCTGCCCTCCATAGCTTGCGGTATTCCTACGCCCCAAAGAAGAGGATGAACTTGCATTGAAGCTTGTATTGAATGTAAAGTCTGGCAAGTTATCCAAATCTACTGATATTGGTCCATTGGGATTCAAGTATGCCTGCTCTACTAAAATGTGGTCTTGTACAAAGTCTGGAAGTGATGGCATGCCGAGGGGCTCTGAGGCTATGTTGGGGCGATGGTAGAAAGGAACCTCACTGCTCTCTGAATAGAAGTTATGCTTGGAGTCGGAGTTATCGGCGACACTAAAAGGGATCTCGACAGAGCTGCTGGAGGAGGCGTTGTCGCTGCAGCGGTGGTCGGAGCCGCGATCCTTGGGCTGCGAGTCACGCGACTTATCACGGGGAGGTGAGCGCGCAGGCGAGTGTGCCGCTGTACTCGCATACACCTTGGGTCTTGCGCCGGTGTTCTCATAAGTGGAATTACCCGGTAGCGAGAGATCCCGCTTTAGGAAGTGCCGGAACGAGAACTGGTTGTACTCCTTTCGCACTGCCCCACTGCTCTCTGCAACGAAAATGCACGGTCGCTCAGGAATGGCTCTATAATTATGACAAAAAACAACTTCGTAAAACACTCACTGGAAGACGAGCTTGTGGCCTCTGTTGGTGAAATATCGTCGTTCTCATTGGCGTTGTACTTGGCCTCTTCAATTCCCAGGTCTGGTTTCGATGCATTTTGTTCGTTTTCTTGCGGAGGGCCCCCGTTATTTGAATTTTGGGGCGATTTTTTGTCAGAAACACCGTCCTCGTCCTCCGCCATGATAACGACAAATGACAGTTTACAAGTGCGTTCAAAAATTGTCATATCAAAATTTTGTTTCGTTCAAAAATAGTGTAAATGAAATTTTATGGGCCTAGATAATGATCTTTTAGCACAAATAAATAAATAGATCTTAAATATCATTTTATTATCAAACGAAATACGTATGTGGTATTTTTAAAGCATTTTGTTGCTACAATCAGCGATCAGAAATGCTGAGACCAGGCTTCTGGAAAGACGGAGATTTTTTAAGAGTGTGCAGCTTACATACCTCCTACAAACTGAGCATGGCATGATAAGGTTGTATGAAATACTAAATGAATGTGTCCTAACTAGACTTTTGCGTAAGAATTTGATTTTTTCCGAACTCTTTGGTTTTAAAATATTTACTAGTCAGTCATCATCATTATTTCTATGAGCTTTGCTCGTGTCGTTACAAACTGATGCAATTTTGTTCTGCGACATGAAAGCGAACTTCCCTGTTTTTGAATAAAACCACAAAATAAATAGACAACTTTATTACACATTTAAAAGGCTCCACTTCTACTGTTAGATATAGTACAACATCAGACAAACTCACTCGTAATTTGTATCGATTCTATGGAACATTCTCTAGAATCAAATAGCAGCATTGAAAATAATCTCAGTCCGTTTTTTTTTAAGTTGATGTGGTGCATATTTTGAAGGGTTTGATCATTATAAAATAGTACACAGAATCGGCACAAATAACCCAATATTATAAAATTAAGAGTGGTTTTAAAAACAACACAAAATAAATTCGTTAACAATAAATGCATTAATCTTTTTTCTCAAACATTTAAGTTTCTTATAAAAATAATTTAATTTATAATGTCTGAGCATTGGTCCTCTTTTTGAGGCATCTATCCTGTCTAAAAAAATTATATACTTGTATTTTAAAATACAAGTTGAGCAAGTTAGGTACCAACGAAAATACATAGATGGCGCTACAATACAGTTTGAAATATACTACCAGTTTTTAATCAGTTTAGATAATATAAAAATAATTTGGCACAGAATAAAACACGCTGGACAAAAACAATCACAATTCGCGGAGGTTAAAAGGCCTGCTATAATTACTACGCATTATCCATGAAATAGTTAAACCAATTCAATACAATTTTAAACTGTACTCCAAGCATAATTCGAATTCATTATTAAGGGGCCGTTCATTAATTACGTGAGGAGTTTGGGGGGAGGGGGGGGGGGGGGGGGGGGGTCTCGGCTAATATCATGTAATTTTTTTTTTATTTTATCCCTGTAAATCTAGATTACCAGAGAAGCAATCTTGAAATAATGAAGCCAATTGTGTTTTTTAAATAAGTCCAACGCATATACCCTATGTATACAAATTTTGAAAAATCTCACGTGAGTTATAGGACGGGGGGGGGGAAGCAAATCTCGCGACGTCTCACCAGGGGAAGGGGGAGGGGGTAAAAAATTTGGCACAGAATAAAACACGCTGGACAAAAACAATCACAATTCGCGGAGGTTAAAAGGCCTGCTATAATTACTACGCATTATCCATGAAATAGTTAAACCAATTCAATACAATTTTAAACTGTACTCCAAGCATAATTCGAATTCATTATTAAGGGGCCGTTCATTAATTACGTGAGGAGTTTGGGGGGAGGGGGGGGGGGGGTCTCGGCTAATATCATGTAATTTTTTTTTTATTTTATCCCTGTAAATCTAGATTACCAGAGAAGCAATCTTGAAATAATGAAGCCAATTGTGTTTTTTAAATAAGTCCAACGCATATACCCTATGTATACAAATTTTGAAAAATCTCACGTGAGTTATAGGACGGGGGGGGGGGGGGGGGGAAGCAAATCTCGCGACGTCTCACCAGGGGAAGGGGGAGGGGGTAAAAAATTAGTTTAAAATGTCTCACGTAATTAATATACGCCCCCTAATGCGGCTATAAATAAAAGGTATAGCTTGAAATAATCAAAAAGTACCATTATATTAAATGGCACCCATCGTTGTTGTCTTAGATCTGAGTTAACTACAAATATAATAATATTTTACAACGTAACAAAAAAAGTTATGCGTAAAAAAGCATAAATTTCTAGATAAATACAGGGTGGTTTGGTACAGTACGCTTACCAGAAAGGGGGTGAGATTCTTCCCCTAAAGTGAACTCTCAAAATAAAGTTAGAATTTGAAATGGCCAACTATAAAAAATAACAAAAAAAACTGCATGCTGATGTTTTTGGTGAAATATGTGAGACTGTAGAATTATACTAGCACTTATGTTTTATTTTGGCAAATATTTTTTTTTAATTATTGAATTTTTATTTTTGAATGAATGACTATTTTTAACTTGAGTTATTTTTGGAGGAAGGAAAATACTTCTGGTTGGCACCATGAACAGCTGAACAACCGAATTTTCGCGAAAACAGCTAATTTTATCTATTAAATGAAATACCTCTAATTTATAAAAGGCGTTTCGAAATTATTAACAGGTTGGCAACGCACTAGTCATACCTTTTCGGCTTAAAAAAAAATCCATAGGCTACTTGTACTAAGTATTACAGAAAGGTGTACCATTATCTTATCTGTGGCTACGGTAACCGCTTACCATCACGGTGAGCCGTTCGCTTGTTTGAAACAATAATAAAACAAGTGTTCTCCTAAGTAAACAATAAACCACTTTCGGGTACGCACACATATTCCGAAGCACCCAGTAGTGGACAAATATGGACAACACAACATACTACCAAATAAAATTAACAATGTTCCTCTAAAAACCTAATTTCATGACTGGAAAATGTATTAATACAGGGCAATCAGTCTTTTGGACTTAAAGGAAGAACGTTTCGTACAAAAGCTAAAACGAGCAGTTTAAAACGAATACAAACATAATTTGAGTAAAAATAATTATACATTTTGTATGTAGACTATGTAATAATATGTTGACTAAATATATAAAAAAACTAACATTCAATTTCTCCACAGTAATAATAAAAACTTTATTGCACATAATAAGGATCGTTACACAAAATAAACTGTTTACAAAATGAACGGTATACAAAATGAATTGTATACAAAACGAACTGTATACAAAATGAACGGTATACAAAATGAACTTATGCTAGTTATGCCAATAGCTATGAATTTTTTACATTTAAATAAAATATCTCATGACTTATTCTAAATTACGTTTAGATTCTTATTAAAAACCTTATAGCAGGTCTAAAGTTCATAATAAATGCACAAGAATGTGTACAATCACAACAGAACGATTTTTGTGTAAGATTATCGAATTCTATAGGGTTCTTGTAAAACGTTACGATGCGTTACAGGGGCGGGAGGGGGGTTCGAACAACGCGTTACGTAATTTTTTTTTTTTATTTAATTTTTTTAATCAATGAAAAGGGCTTTGTTGCACATGCGATTATGCCGCCCTATTTAAATATTTCATTGTCTTTTTATTATCACCGCAAACGCGAATAAATCAATAACAACGGTATTTTAGTGACTTTCCGGTACTTTGCGCAACATAGTTGTGACTTTTAGGTAAAAATGGTCACTTGCCGTGTTGGGCATTAATCAATTAATATTTTAATCATCGGCATAGTAGTAAATAATTGATTGAAAAATTAATTGCAATTAATTTAATCACAATTAATTTAATTGCATTATCATTATCTGTTAGTTGCATATTGCAATTAATTTATTAAAACTTAGTTGTGTTAAGTAATTGCAAGATGCAATTAAAATAATGCAACTAATATTTTTAATTGTTGTAAAAAACAATTAATAATCTTCTATTATTACTATTTTTTTTATCTAGCCTACATTTTCCCACTGATGGGCAAAGGCCTCCCCCAACTCCTTCCACCTATCGCGATCCTTGGCAGATTCCCACCATTCCTTCTGGAATCCGCTGATGTCGTCGCGCCAACGCTTTCGCGGCCGACCCCGATGTCGCTGTCCATCCTCCGGTACCCAAGGTGTTATGATATTGGCATATTGTTTAATTTAATTATTTCTCTTTACTTTATTTAAATTTAATTAAAGTTTAATTGCATGAACAATTAAAAATTTATTAAATGTTAATTGAAACGTCACAGTTAACAATTAATCAATTGATATTTTTAGTTGTACTTTGCAATTAAATTTTGCCCAGCACCGGTCACTTGGGTGTTACGTAACGTTTAGGGGGGAAGGGGGGGGGGGGGTGTACAGAGTAACGTTACGCGCACGGAGAAGTGTGAGATTTGGCGTAGTTAAAGTTAGTACTTAGAGAAGGAGAGCAGAAAAAAATAAGTTTTTTTTATTAATTACTTTTTAATTTTCGATTACTGTGCGGGGGGGGAACTAGTAAATATAAAATGTTATGCATCCAAATGTATGCAGAATGACCATTTAACGAATAGCAGAGGAACACAATATGATCTGCGTACAAAGTTGCTAATGAGACATCTGGTGAATTAGGTCACTCTAGAGACCACCGAAAGGGCGTTTTATTTATAAAAAAATTGTAGATTTATGTACGCAAGCTGGCGTAATTTTAAAAATAATTTAAAATTTAATACAAGTAGGAACTAATAAAGTGGATATAGGATATTAACATCTATAATTAGCTTGTGTATTGCAAATTGTTGTGGAAGTACTGGACACGCCATTAGATCCACGCTACAGATAACACAGTTCAAGTTAACATGCACGTACAGTTTCCGGCGTTTGTAATGGCACAATGTGTCTACAATGCTTCAAGGAGACTTGCCGCTTGTATTAATATTTATCAAATATAGATGACATGTCAGCAAATAGAGAGAAATAGAGAAACCGAATTACCGCTTCTAATTCTTATTCTAGGGTGGGGGAATAAGATTTGCGCTGACGTCACGCATACGGGTGTATTGCTCCTGACGCATTAATTTTTTATTTTAAACAACCTAGATATGGATCAAGCATATGGTCCAATGTGCCCTACGATGCTCTGCCCTGTGTCCATCAACTTGAGGAACAGGTATAAAGCCTCATGTTCCTGTAATTTCACCGGCAACCATACCCTTCAAAGTTCAAACCGTAACACAGCAATGCTGCTTGGCGGCAGAAATGGGTATGATGGTAATTCTTCCACAGGTGAGCCCTTTCATAAGAAACTCTACTACTCCTAAAACTAACAGTGTTAGTTTTACTTAGAAAACTTTTGTGATTGATTTCAATCATTGACGACCTCCGTGGTTCAGTGTGCGAATAGCCGGCTGAGACGCAGGAGGTAGCGGATTCCCGCCGCGGAACTAATGTTTGCATGATCTACAGATATTTGTTCCAGGTCTGGTTGTTTCTCTATATATTACAAGTATGTATTTACAAAAAAAAATGTATATAAGTATTCTATCAGTTATCTGGTTCCCATAATACAAGCTCTGCTTAGTTTGGGGCTAGATAGCGCTGTGTGAAATGTCCAGAAATATTTATTTATTTATTTTATCATTATTACGTCATTATTATACGGGAATTATCACGTACCGTCTTATCGGTGTATCGACCGACAATGTTTCGGTTCAATTCGTGAACCTTCATCAGGGTGAGTGCGATCCGCTTCAGAATAACGTCTCGCCTCTCACCCTCGATACGTTACGTGACGATAAGACGGTACGAGATAATTCCCGTATTTATAATAATGAAAGTGTTAGTTATTAAGTTTATTATTTTAGCCTTTATGGTATTTATAGATACGGACCGTTTAAGATTTTTGAAGTTATAGGTACTTCTTTTGGCGCGTTTGGAAAAACTTATGAGAGTAACATTTTTACGATGCGCGCGCACAAAAAGCGACATTATGAAGTTAGCTGATAACTGATGCGCGCGCACACCGACAGCCAAAAAGCAACATGATGAAGTTAACTTAAGTCGGTAAGCGGTCACCGTCGCCTATTGACACAGGCAACACCCGGGGTATTGTCGATGCGTTCCCTACACTGTGGAAACATCTTTACATTTCTCTTGAAGCGTGCCATGTCGTAGCCTAATCGGAAAACCTCAGATGGTAGCTCATTCCACATCTTGCAAGTTTGGGGTATAAAAGATCGTGCGTGTGGTGCGTAATACCCAATTGTCGACGATATGTGGATGAGCTTTATTAGGTTGTCGAGAAGTGCGGTGGTAAAATCTCGACGACGGGACGAGATCAAACAGCTCCTAGGTCGATGCTGACGTCGAAAATTACTCTATGAGTTTAGGCAGATCCGTCATCAGTCTGGCTATATATGGCTGTAAAGTGCAGCAGCTTATTTTTTCAACGAAAATGTGCCATTATAAAAACCGAAAACTCAAACGTAACTTAAAATGCTGTGACGCAGCTAGCAGCTACTGAAATTATTCTACGATAATATTTATTTATCTTTTGACATTTACATGATGTCGTACTTAGATACGTCATAACACTAATATAATATTAAAGAGCAACTTATCGTAAAGGTGAGTATAGACTACAACATTTACTTGTAACAGAACAACGAGCCGCTCTGTGATATGTTCTAGTGTATCATCCTAAACGTCGAGCACGCTCGCCTCTTTGTTACAGCCTATTGTACAAACCAATGAGCATATTGGTGAGCATTTCGTCGAGCGTATTGGTATAACATTTCGTCGAGCCTTTGCACGAGTGCGGGCGATGCGCGGATGCGGGGTGACGCGGAGGAAGAGGGACGAACGACGCACGCGGTCCGCGCGGTCGTTAGTTGTTCAAGTTCATTTTACACGTGCATTGCATTAGCTCGTTATTTACACTTAATAACTATTTTCTATTCAACTATGTCGTGGGATAGGGAAAAAAAAAGCATTTACCCGTAACATAACTCCGAGCATTCGCAGGAACGTTACATTACATGGAAATGCTTTGGAAACTGAGCTTTTGCCTGTATTGTACCATTCGTAAGAACGTTACATTACACAGATATGCTCGAGAAAATGTTGTAGTCTATACTCACCTTAACGAATCACACTATCACTAATAATAATAAATTTTAAGGTTGTCTGGAAGAGATCGCTTTCTTAAGCGATAAGACCGCCCATTATGCTTACTTTTATTTGTTTTTTTTCTATAAATCTGTTGTGTCTAGCTTGTAAGGTATAATAAAAAAATTTCATTCATTCATTCATTTTCTACAAAAACGTATAACGTGAAAAAATCAAGAAATTCGGAAATGTAATTTCATACCTAATTTGGCCACATTTATTACTTTATTCCTATGATAATCATATACATTTCGAAAACCATAACATACGAATTTGAAAGAGAGAAGTTACAACCAAAGTAATGAAAACTTACTGAAAAACAATGAGGGACGACATAACACTCACTCTACTTATTTTCTAAACTAAATATTGAAATTTAACCCTTGTAAGTAGAACCAGTGTTGAGAATTCGTCTTAAAAACACTAGTTCCAACTAGCGTAATAGATGGCGCTGTTTCGAGAAAAGCCTCTAGAGAATATGGTGTATATATGCCAAAATTTCAAAGACACAATATCAAAATGTGCCTAAAACAATCTCACTTCGTCAGATAAACAAACACAAATGTTTGTTTTCTTTTTTTATTTAAAGTTCCTCGGATAATGTTGATACGGCAATTGACATTGACAATTCAGTTTCCTTTGTTAATCATAAAATAATCCTAGAATATTCGCAAAACTTCAAAAGTATGTTGTGATAAAACAGTTATGTTACTCCTATACTATTTTTATGCACGCATTGTATAGTGTCATAACCATAACACACAACAGTGGTCAGTGTTCTAGGCACCTTCACTCACACATACGAGACCGAACTCGCACACAATCTTACTCCTCCCGATCAAAACAACGCCAGTGATGTGTATTTAGTAAAACGTACCCACTTTTTCTCTCTTTTTTTGTTATTAGTATATTGCATTCTTGTGATTTGTATTATCTTTAACTATGCTAGGTATATGTAACAAGTACCTATAGCTCAATAAAACGCTTTGTTTGTCACCAGCACCAATTAATATGTATGATAAATATACTTAGGTGTTACCTAGGTATTATAAAACTATGTTTCATATAAGTGAACTGTATTTAATATTAAGTTCTTTTGACAATAAACATCTTTAAACCGAATCAGAGCATGACAGAGCAGCGCCATCTGTCAGCAGTTATGGCCGTGAAAACCCCTCATTAAACTAGTATTGCAATGTTGCAATTAATTAATTTATATTGAGCTAAATTAATTATTATTACAACTTACAATCAAATTAAATCACAATTAAGATTTTTTACAACACCCTTTGATTGCTAGTTTGAAGTTTCTATTAAAAAATAAATAAAATTTTGACAATTGACCATAACCGTTAACCAATCGTGGAAAGATAACAGTGAATATTATATATCATGAGTATTAATGAACTGAAAAAAAATATTTCATCACTTTGGCCGTAACAAAATACTTAATTGAAAAATTAGTTACTCTTTGAATGAAAAATCTACATTTATTTACTTACATTTACATTATCGCTAACAGAGATAAGATAAGAAAATAGATGGGATAGTAATAGTAAATATATCTAGTTATATTAACTATTATATCCTTTGAGCTAAACTGAACTATGTGTCTTCGAATTTACAGTATATTTCAGAAGCGCAGTGCTCTTATCTTAGCCTATTTGGTTCTGGTAACATGCTTGACCTTTGGAGTGCACATTGCCTATCTCACAATCATTGAGATATTCGGCTTAGCATTATGTATTACGATGGATATCGAAAGCGATAGTTGGATTATCATTTATTGCGCAATGCACAGATTTTTAGAATATCATCATAGTCTTTACAATTACATAGGTAGGTAGGTAGGTAATAGGTAAGTATGGTTTTGAATATTAGTTAGATTTTTAAAGCGGAAAAAGGACTTTGAATTTTCGATTTAAAACAAAACTAGTTCCAATTAGTGTAATAGATGGCACTGACTGGAGATAAGCCGTCAATTATTATGGATTTTAAGTCAAAAAATCAGAGATATTATCTAAAATTGTCTAAAACTCTCAGTTCTACAGATAAACGAACAAACATGATTATTCTTTTATTTCAAGTTCCTCGGGAAATAATGTTGACACTGCAATTGACATTGACAGTTCATCAGCTTAAGACATAACAACGCCATCTGTTAGCAGTTATAAAAACATGGCCGTTAAACCCCTGATTTTCACGGTCATCTCTATTTATGCTTTCTGTGTTTAAAAGAGATGGCGTTGCGCTGCTCTGTGATAAAGTAGTAAGTAAAATGTTATTACGTCTTTGACAAACAACACAAAAATCTATTTGAGTCAGCGCCATCTATCAAACGAGTTGAAACTATATTTTTTATCGTAAAAATTGTGTTTTTTTCTTGTCTGTCCGATAACCCAGTTCTTATTGTGGAGCTAATAATATTTCCTAGTAAGTATGTACAATAAAAGTGAATTGGGTTAATTTTAATAGTTTGCTGTTTCAATTAAAAACAAAATGTAGCTTGTTTTAAAAAATATAGCATTCAACAAAAAATATTTTTTAAATATAATTTAGTATTTGCATACATAAGTAGGTAGGTTTGACAAGCGGCGTAGCGTGGGTGTCGGCCGCCCGGGGCGGTTTTGCCAGACAATTTTGCCTCCCTCTTATTTAGGCATTTCAATTTAATGTATACTATACATTACATGTATACAATAATTCTAGAGAACTTTTCGGCAAGAAAAGTCATTATTATTTTGCATTATACCTATACAGGTTAGATTTTAAGTTAAACTTAGTATAAACAGATCCTTTCTTTAATATATAGCACTTGAACAACTCACAAATCAAAATGACTACACCAGGACCCTCAGGATTGGTACAAGCAACAAATTTCCCCAATTCTAGGAGAAGAATGAAAGACATCTTAATTGACCCGGACACCAAACAAACCATCGAAGACGCTAAGAAGCCTAGTAATGAAAAAATTCCGTGCTCTTTTCAATCGGTCCGAATTCGTAGTTTCGATAAAAATATTAAATGGTTTAAATATTTTTATTATTTATTGTGAAATTTTACCGCCGCCTAAAAGGTGCCGCCCGGGGCGGGCCGCCCCTGCCGCCCACACTACGCTACGCCGCTGCGTTCGACCCATATCTGTAGTCACGCTCGCTGTACACACATATTATACGAGGCGAAGCAAAATTTGGAAGCCTTCCAAACCTCGTAAATTCTTAGTAAAAATGTTTTTATTTTTCCGAACGGTTTGATGCATGATGATAATGGCACAGCGAGCGGCATGTCTGTTTACAAAAACAATTGTGTATACACAACAAAAACTTCTTATACTTTGTAAATAATTATTGCATCATTGCTCTTTAAAATACATAACTATATCGGCAATTGTATTAAATTTATCATTTTTTGATCAAGCGAAGCGAGATCTCCAAATCAACTAGGGCAAATCGGCGTTGTGTGTATGCATGTTTGTCTGAGGATAACTTTCGTAGCGTTGATCCGATCATCGTGAAATTTGGTATATAGGTAAGTAGTGATGGCACATGCCTGGTGTGACTAAATTAACTAAAAATGTGGTTCTTCAGATATTGGGGTTCAAGACGGACCCCAATAAGTGGCACTGACCTCATTTTTATTTTTAGTTTAAACCTTATAGTTTTTAAGTTTTTAACCATAATCAAAACTGAACTTTGGCAAAATTCACAGGGTACACCGGTGACCCCACAGTGCTGAAATTCTTTAGTGACACAAATATAGGGCAAACTCTGAATCAAGAATAACTGCAATTTGTACCCCAAATTTGAATACCTGTAATTTGAATGAAACTGTAGGTCAAGTTAGGTGGTTATGCATTTCAAGGCACTATTTTGATAGTTATAGATTACAAAAAATATATATTTTTTTTGTTTTTATGGGAGACTCGCGAGGTCTTAGTTCGGGCGAACCACTATAGTATTTCCATTTCTTTATTTTCTCGATGACAGCTCCTGTGAAAACTTGAACGAGCGTCTATTTTACATAATATGTGACGCTTACGCACGTACAAGGTTATACCAGAGTCGGAGAAACTGATAGGGATGGAGCTATCAATAAACGTAACACGATAACAGACCCGATATTTTTTTACAAAATGTAAGAAACTAAACTACTGCCGGATACTTTTGTACAACCGTGTTTGTACAACACGGAGGAACACAAAATACACAACGTAACGTATGGATAATGTGAAAAAACTCAGCGAACAGAAACGCAGTGACTAGCACGACCGTCTTGTTGCGAGTGACAGATTAAACAAAACACAAAATGGCGGTGGGCCATTGAGTGTTCCCACCTTGAAAAAATATATTTGAATGTTTTTGTTGTATTTGTCTTTGTTCAAAATATAATAAATATATGCGATCGATATCATTGCTTATTTGATCACAACACTACAACTATCAAATTAGAACTGTCATCGAGAAAATAAAGAAATGGAAATACTATAGTTAGGTACATTTCAAAAATCTTGTGGCCGAATTATAGTTCTATTAGACTTTTGAAGAAAGGATCGATTGGAATGACATTTGAGAGAGGAGGCATGCCCAACGTTGAGTTTTTAGTTAAAAAACTTTGAACTATGGCGAAGTCATGTGCAGAAGCAAGTTTTTCACCAGCACTGTTAGTAGAAAACCGTTTAAATTCCACGAACCGCACTGGTATTGAATTGATTGGCTATAGGTACCGTCGTCATAAATAACTAGTAATACGATGTTATAAGGAAATGCATGCCTAGATTGCGGATATGTAATAAAATGTACTTTGTGGTAAGGAAAGAAATAAATTAAAATGTCACTACATTAGGTAATGTAAGGAAGGAACACATTCATTGCAATTTTTGCAACAAGCAAACTTAATCATTCACTTTGAATTTAAATGTAACTGGCATGTTATAAATAATAAGCAGTTTTGTTACTGACTGTACCTTCACCTGCTGAACGCAATTTGACAGAAATCGAACAATTAAAATAAAATTTTCCTTTACATTTAAATTTCCTTCGAGCCGGATTCCCCGTCTCGCAATAGCACCGGTGCTGCTTATAAACTTATTTTTACAGCTTTTCTATTCAAAATAGAATTTCTGTGACCAATGATTTATATACTACCGTTTCTAGGCGTCGATGAATAAACGAGGTACAGAAATATTGTTTACTCGCCTCGACTACTTTGTCCTACATAGACAAATGTAAAGCGAGACCCGGGTTTAATTTTTATTTTACAGAAATAGTGGTCCTTCGAGCCGGATCCAAGATTAGTTACATGTAGTAAATTAGACCGTACGAGACACTATGGATTCCTATATCCCCACTAGTTTTTTATGGTAAATGTAGAAATTCTTACATCTTCCGAAGGTCTTTGAAATGCTTTCAACCGGAACCGACCTTTTAACCTACCCCCAAACCTTTGAATAAAGGTAGTCTTTATTAACAACGTATATTGTTATAGTTTTAGATATCTCGTATTATATTGAGCATGACAATCGCCGAACACGATATTTAGCGTGTTTTACCCATAAACATACATACGTCAATCTGTTGAGGCATTTCACGAAGAGCAACGATTTTTAGAGCACCAATTTTCCAGCAAGAGCACCAAGCCAATATATAATTACCATTTTTCCTGTGTCACGCCTTACCTTCTTTTAGCACGACCAGGATGACTGGTAGATAATGCTGTTAGCATTAAGTCCTCCTAGCACTATTCTATTTTGTATGAAAGTATTAAATAAATAAATCGTTGCGTTTCGTGGAATAAAATTGGTGCTCTTAAAACCGTTGCTCTTCGCGGAACACACATACGCTTCACGCATTTAATTCTTCCTTCATAAACTAGACGAAGTTATTTGTACAGTTGTGTGAACATAATAGTTCCTTTGAGAGTGGCAATAAAACGATATTATATTGTAATGTTAATGTTTAACCCGGCCACATTACCTCAGCAAAAAAAAACCTTTCAAAACTTAAACAACTTTATCACTTAATTCATAAGTTCCATTTCGCATACAATACTTCAATTTAAGTAGGATTTCTGTACCAGTCAAATCTAGAGCCAGAGATCCAGACGTTGCGTTCAAAATTATTTAGTCACAGCCTTAATAATACCTGTGAAACTGTCACACGAATATTAGCATAAGATTTTTGTCTAGAAACCATTACAAAGAACTAATATCACTTCACTTTATACGTGAATTACTACAAGTGCTTAGAACGACTTTTATTTTACACGCATTAATCTAGAAGTTTTTAGAACATTTGCCACATTACATTACACGTCATGTTCTAGTCAGCTTTCACTTCACACGTAAGCTTCTAGAAGTTTCCAGAACTTCTTTCACTTTACATAAATTTTCTAGAACCGCTTCCACTATAAACGCAATCTTACACTTTGTACGTTAGTATCTAGAACGCCTTTCACTGTGCACGTAACTTTCTAGAAGGATCTAGACAGTTTCACTCACAATTTTCTGGTTCCTTACACTAGACGCAAGTTTCTAGAACGCTCTCAGTGGGACAGCACCCTGTGCATCCCACGAGTGGCCCCTAGCTGGCGCACACGCTGTCCAGGTCTGTGGACGCGCGTGCCGAGGGCTAGCTGATGGAGGAACTGCTGGAGTCTGATATCGTCTCGCGGCCGAGCTCCGCCGCCATTATCGCGATAGTGAGCTCTTTGCGAGCCTTCTGGACCACCCACACCATCAGGGTCACGCCGACTAGGATCTGGAAATTAGACAGGCTCTTGTTAAACGTTGTCTTGCCATTCTTTGTGGCAACCCCCACGGGGTTATGTAAAAATGGGAAGGAACTTGGCAAGTGATCGAACGGTAGCCGAGTGACCTCGAGGGAATTTTGCCTGAAGTTCGGACGACATTGTGAGGAGAGTAGAGCAGTGGATCCAGCACAAGACCAGCAGGAGTGGCGTCTTAGAGAAGAGGCTTTGCTTAACTCTGCAATGGATGACCACGGCTGATTAGATGATTGACGTACGGAGGAAATGCCTATTAGCCCGATCGAGCTGATCTGACTTGTAATAATTTCTACAAATCGAACGTGAAATGAAAGTACAAGGTTTCTTTGATACTCAATTATTAATATTATAATTTAAGAAATAATATTCCGCGCGATTAAAAATACCACTTGAACAAAGAGCAACAAATAGCATAGTATATCGAAAGCGGAACAATAGGGTAGTCATCGTACACACGGCTACACATCAAGCTAAACGTTTCCAGTATAAGCTGACCTCGCATTGTGTAAGCTTTTCGCAGAATGAGAGGTCAGCGTATACTGGAAAATTATAGCTTGATAGATCATAGGTAGCTAAAATGTCATCAAATATTAGTTGCTTTTAATAGACCTGCCAATAATGACACCACACCAATGAGATGATAATGTTAAAAGAATTTCCTGAAAATAGCAATGAATATAACTAATTATAGCATCACGCGATTCACGCGACATTGTTTATTTTGGCAACAAGAAACTGTAGTCTACAAAACTACAATCAATACTTATCCTTACTAATATCTGTGCTAATATTATAAATTTAAGGCGGGGAAGTTCGAAGGGTGACGACTTTTAGGTTTTTTTTAACAACTGTATCTCTACTGAAATATGAAATATGCACAAATAACACATATTATATTAAAATTGAACATATAATCTACCGCTTTGTGAAGATAAAAACGCGAATAATAATACTTTTCTCGATAAAAAAAATGACAAAGTTGACACTAAATTGATATTTAAACGGTCGATACTAAGAGGTTTCTTCTTGAAATCATGTCAAATTTATACCAAATGATAGAACTTATTATTAACTAAAGGATTTGTAAAAAAACAATATGTAATTCAGTTATTATCAATTTCTGTGAAAGAAAACTATCAAAATCTACTCGTTCAGGCGCTCGCGCCGGGCGGCCAGTGCCCGTCGAGACGTCTTCGAGGTCGGACGCACGCCGTTTGTCTCCCAAAAATTCCCCCGCGTTTCAAACTAGTGCAGTGCAGATACGTTTAGATTGGCGGGGCCTGAGGTAGCGTAAAATACCTAAAGTTCCGAAACAAGCCCGCCTTAAGAGTACCTACCTATGTCCCTGTGTCTCTCTGTCCGTCTGTTTGTTACATTTTCACGATTCTTAAACGTTTAGACCGATTTCTGGATAGATTATGGCCGGGATTGGGGCATAGGACACTTTATCCCGACGGCCCAGAAGGAGGGTAATGTTTTAATTGACAAACCACGCGTGCGAAGCCGCGGGCGGGTCAGCTAGTATATTATATACGGGATTTACAATTTAAATTAATGAGTTAGGAACTCGTAGGCAACTAAGCAACATTAGGCAGGAAAACCATCACTGGCCGTTTCTTCAAGAAGCCGTTTTTACTTTAATAAATAAATAGAAAAAAGCCTTTATTTCTACTGCGTATTCTTACATTACCTACTTAATCGCTTATATTTACATATTATATTAATTAATTATACTATTACTATTTTGGTCTTATGTATCTATTTCTTCTGCAATAGAACATGTTAGGACTAAAAATATCCGATCAAAAATGAGCAACTTAATCGTTCCTTATCACTTCTTATATTGTTATGTATGTATGTATTTTTATTTGATAATGGTATAGTTTAGTATATGATATAAAGTATTTAAGTAGTATGTACCTATGCAAATTTTTCTTTAGTTCCCTTTCCTGTGCACTACCTACACATCTTTATCTACAATACACAAAGGTTATCTGGAAGAGAATGCTCTTTAGCATTAAGTTCGCCTTTGTACTAGTTTTATAAGTGCAATAAAGTATTTTTAATCAATCAATCAATCAAATAAAGAACAGAGACATTTTTACTTTACTCATGTTTAATTAAATTAGTTAGCCTTTAATTAGGATTAGGAGATGGTCACCTATTAAGGGGGGTCAATCTGCTTTTTAGTATCTCTTTTGACACTATTCCTTACCTCACTTCAAAGCTCATGTTTCTAATCGAAGAACTATTTTAACCAACCGATAATAGGTCGGTTAACGGTCAACCCGTTATTCATAACGATAACATTGTGCAGCCATGAATGGCTTATGAAACTCATAAAATGACCGATTGGGTATATCCCCGATAAGGCTGGAGTGTCTGGTGTTTTTTCAACCAACCTATATCAATTACGTATTACGATAATGGACAATGCTAATGGATAATCCATCCAATATTAGTTTTCTATTGCCCTTTCTTCAAGCAGGAGTGGTGGAGTATCACCTGTATCACACAGGATAGAGACAGCTGGAAATACTTGGGGGAGACCTTTGTCCAGCAGTAGGACAATATAGGTTAAACACAAAAAAAAAATACCCTTTCCGGGTCCATAACCCAAATTATATTTAAGGGGTCTAAGTTTTCTATTGCCCTTTCTTCAAGCAGGAGTGGTGGAGTATCACCTGTATCACACAGGATAGAGACAGCTGGAAATACTTGGGGGAGACCTTTGTCCAGCAGTAGGACAATATAGGTTAAACACAAAAAAAATACCCTTTCCGGGTCCATAACCCAAATTATATTTAAGGGGTCTAAGTTTTCTATTGCCCTTTCTTCAAGCAGGAGTGGTGGAGTATCACCTGTATCACACAGGATAGAGACAGCTGGAAAAACTTGGGGGAGACCTTTGTCCAGCAGTAGGACAATATAGGTTAAACACAAAAAAAAATACCCTTTCCGGGTCCATAACCCAAATTATATTTAAGGGGTCTAAGTTTTCTATTGCCCTTTCTTCAAGCAGGAGTGGTGGAGTATCACCTGTATCACACAGGATAGAGACAGCTGGAAAAACTTGGGGGAGACCTTTGTCCAGCAGTAGGACAATATAGGTTAAACACAAAAAAAATGCCCTTTCCGGGTACATAACCCAAATTATATTTAAGGGGTCTAAGTTTTCTATTGCCCTTTCTTCAAGCAGGAGTGGTGGAGTATCACCTGTATCACACAGGATAGAGACAGCTGGAAAAACTTGGGGGAGACCTTTGTCCAGCAGTAGGACAATATAGGTTAAACACAAAAAAAATGCCCTTTCCGGGTACATAACCCAAATTATATCTAAGGGGTCTTAACTAACTTAAGTGTTAATTTTAGATCGTCTACGTAAGATATAGGTCTGATAGTGCAAGACTTCAGATGTGATAAGAGCAATGAAAACATACAAACACAATACAGACCCGGAGCAAATATATGTAGATCATGCAAACATTTGTTCCGCGGCAAGACTAGAACCAGCGATAAATATTGTATGTTCTTATCTTTCTTAGAAAGATAGATAAACTATATAATGTACATACACCAAAGCAAATGCAAAACTGTTTGTTACAAACGTTACAATAGTGATCTTATAAGTACTAAACTTGAGAGCAAAAAAATCGCACATTCATGATTTTTTGACATAACTAAAAAAAAAACAAAAAATATTATGTTTCTGTAATGCAGATTCATAGTCTATTTTAATACCTATCCAGTGGTATCTGATTTGTCTTTCAATCATTACATAAAAATGCTTTTGTGGATCAATAACAAAAATGCATGTTTAGTAAAAAATTCTTTATTCAAGTATTGGTGTCAAAGTTATGAAATTAAAAGATAAAATTAATTAAAAGTTTGTTATTAATACCGAGTGTTCCCTCCCCTAGCCTGAATCACTGACTCCATCCGTGTTTTCATTGATGTTACTAGACTTTTGATAAAGTCTTGAGGAATAGCCTCCCATTCCTCTGCGATCGCCTGTTGCAGCTCCTGTAGAGTCGATGGAGGAGCATCTCGGCCTCGAACTCTTCTTTTCAGCTCGTCCCATAGATGTTCGATGGGATTGAGGTCTGGGCTTCGAGCTGGCCACTCCATAACGGTCACATCCACCTCTTGAAGGTACTCGATCACTATGCCAGCAGTATGCGGTCTTGCATTATCTTGCATAAACAGAAAGTTTTCGCCGATAAACCCAGCATAAGGTACGACGTGGCTCTCGAGTACTTCCTCAATGTATCGTATGGAAGTCAATCCTCTTGATTGGCGACCAGTATTCGGTCCGGTGATGAAGGCAAGCTCGGTTTTTGCTTCCATAGACATGCCTCCCCAAAACATGATTGATCCACCGCCATAGGCGACACGTTCTGTTATGCAGCATTGGGCAAATTGCTCTCCCGATCTTCTATACACCTTCCCCCGTCCGTCGTTGCCATGCAAGCACATCCTGCACTCATCAGAGAACAGGACTGCACTCCACTGCTCTTCGGTCCAATTCAAATGGTCTCGAGCGAACTGAAGGCGGGCTTCTCGGTGGGCTGGGGTCAATTTCGGCCCGTTTGCTGGCCTGTGTGCAGTCAGGCCACCTTCTCTCAATCGTCTTCTGACTGTCCACCGGCTAACTTCTACTTCACGAACTTCTTGAAGTCGTTGGCCCAGTTGAACTGCGTTCAAACGACGATTTCTTAAAGATGTCGTTATAAGAAAGCGGTTATCACGCTCTGTTGTAGCACGGGGACGGCCCGATCCTTGTCGCCGTTGGTAGCCACCAGTCTCTTGATACCTCTGGTATACACGCCGACCGGTAAATCGGCTCAAACTCAATTGTCGAGCCACTTGACTTTGCTTAAGCCCCGATTCAACAAGGGCAACCACTTGAGCGGCTACTTCTGGTGTAGTATCCATTTTCGTGTTCCGTTTGAAGCCAATATCAATAGAGAACCTTTCACACTGTACGTTGGTATGCAAATGATGACCATTTTTTTTTTTTTTTTTTTTTCGAATGGACTAATCTCGCTGTTGGCCTCTGAGGCCGTGACAGCTTAACCGAATTTTTGGCGAGCGCAGATGGCGCTCAGCCCTGTAAGTTTTTTAGGCAACTAGCGCAAGGGCACCACTTAGGTACGAACCTCGGCTTGGGCTGTTGCCGGGATGGGGATAGGAGAGAAACGCCCGGGTACATGTCTGTACCTCGTATAAGCGGCGACTGAAGGGACTCGTCGACCTCGCCGGCGAGGTCGGTGTTTCTGTGAAGTGTTTGCTCTGTCTGATATAGATGACTCACCTTCCGCATTAGCAGAGGTGATTTCGTCATCCGGGTCTCCGAGAACGTGTCTCGGACGACGGAGGATTTTGTTGGCGGGCGGATCCAACGGGTAAACCGGAATGGTGTGTACCAAAGGGTTCGGATGATTAGAGGCAAGTTCATAAAACCGCTTGGAAGCGAGCTTCATGAACCTGGCTATTGATTCTAATTTCAAATCGCGATGTAGGTCGTTATTGCGAAAATACCAGGGCGAGCCTGAGGCTTTTCGCAAGAAGCGATTTTGAATAACCTGAATGGCACCAACTTTAGGAGAGTGGGCAAATACTACAGATGAGTATGTCATAATGGGGCGAATGCACGCTTTGTAAAGAGTCACCTTATTTTTAAGGGACATTTTACTTTTCGCGCCTAGAAGTGAGGACAATCGTCCTAGGGTGAACTTTGCTTGGTTGCACCTCTTAGTGATGTGCAACCTAAAGGAAAGACGCCTATCGAGGATGACACCCAGATATTTGGCTGATGGGGCCCAGCGAATGGGCTGGCCAAATAGAGAGATCGGTTTGGGAGTGAGGTTTCTCCGTGAGAAGTACACTGCTGTACTTTTCGACGGGTTTACCTCGATCCGCCACTTGCGGAACCAAGTGGCTAATGAATGAAGGGCAGCCTGCAGCCTTATACCCACCCGATCAGGATTCCGATTGGATGTGTACAAGGCTGTGTCGTCTGCGTATAGGGCTATTTCCACTTGAGGAGTGCGGGGGATATCGCTGGTGTACAGCGTGAACAGGAGGGGGCCGAGAACGGAGCCTTGAGGGACTCCTGCTCTGACTGGTCTAGGACTAGAGAGAGTGCCTTCCACGGTGTAGCGAAAGCTGCGACCTTGTAGGTAGTCTCGTATGATGAGCACGAGTCTGTCTGGGACTCCGAGTTTGAATAGCTTGTAGATCAAGCCGTTGTGCCAGACTTTGTCGAAAGCTTTCGCTACGTCGAGGAAGACGGCACCAGTATCTGAAGGCCAGGTACTTTGCCAGTTGGAGAGGACATGCTCCGTTATGCGGAGCACCTGTTGTGGGCATGAATGTTGGGCTCGAAAGCCAAACTGCTCGTCGGGAAGGAGTTTGAACTCATTGACATGAGCCCAGAGGCGCTTCATTAGAAGACGCTCATATATCTTGCCTAGACTATTAAGTAGACTAATGGGACGATAACTAGTTGGATCGTTTGCCTGTTTGCTGGGTTTTCGGATGCCAATGACGTTGGCTTCCTTCCAAGCATCAGGGAAGGTGCAAGTTTCCATAGCCGCATTGAAGATGCAGACTAGGATATGGATAAGGGGAACAGAGAACTGTTTGAGTACTCTGTTAGAAATGCCGTCGGGGCCGGAGGCTTTCTTTGGGTGTAGGGCCTTGATAGTGTCAAAGACTTCAGAGGGCTCAATCGGATCAAAAATGATGACCATTCCCTCAATATGCACTCTTTTATACCTGCGATAAATCCCGCCGCCGGCCTTACCTGGATCGAGCGACATAAGGGGGTCTATTGTTTTGTTGCTAATGAGTTGTTTTTAAAGGTAAATGTCAACCCTTTATCAGTTCTGCGAATGCCTAGATTATGCACTTTAATTTAATTTGATTTTAATTTGCTGTAAGCTCCAAATAAAAAAAAATTTAACTTTTAAGTAAAAATGTGCGGATGTGCGATTTTATTGCTCTCAAGTGTAGTTGTTAGTGAAAAGTGTTAGTAATTTCCTACAATAATGATTTCACTAACCAATACAATTATAAATAAAATCATAAAACCTCTCAACTTCGTTTTTTTATACAACTTATATGGCAACCGAGCATGCAGTCCACCAGATGGTAAGTGGCTACTGCAGCCCATGGATATCAACATAGAATTCAAAACAAGCTATTTATGTTGTCTTGATCTCTATGTGGATACGTTGCCATACTATAGGACTCAGCTGTTATGCCTATGTGCCAGTAATTACAGGAACATACCATTACCATCTAACCGGAACACAGCAGCACAAGTACTGCTATTGAGCTGCAGATAAAGGTAAGGCGGTGATGCCCACTTCCTCGAGCTCGTTCACAGAAGCTCTACCACCAGTAAATTCGATTCCACTAGACTAGCTTTAATATTGCTACACCCTTACTTGCAGGGTACATATGAAGTGAAGGACTAGTCATTAAGATCTGACATGTAACATTTTAATCCACTTTGTATGAACGCAATAAAATACTGACTACTCAATACAAAGTGGTCAAAATTCGACGTTTTTTTTAAGCTTTAAATTTTTAATTTAGGTATTCCCCTCTTTCTCCATATAACTATTACTATGCCAAATATCACGCTGCTATTTGCGCGCAATAATCTTAAAAAGGGGTACACACGGCTACACATCAAACTATACGTTTTATTATTTCCAGTATAAGCTGACCTCTCATTTTACAAAAAGCCTACACAATGCGAGCTCAGCTTATACTGGAAATGTATAGCTTGATGTGTAGCCGTGTGTACAAAGCATTATCTTCACCCATTTATATATATAGATTTTTATAGCAGTGTAACTATAACACGAAAGCAGTAAAACGACAGATCAAGGCTAATGCAGAGGCTGTCACATTCACATCTGGCAGAGCCAGCAAGGACTCTGCAGTCTTGGCAAGGAGATAACGTAATTAAACAAACTCGCATTGATACCACGATATATGTCACTCGTGTGTTTTATTTAAAAGCTCGATTTACCTTGTCTTGTATGATTTGTACTTGTAACATATCAGTTCGACATATCATTATCAGTCATGACGTTTATTTTCTAGTAATTTTTTTTATTGTGATTGTTTTGATTAAAATATTTTACCTACCAGTGTGCTGTGGGAATAGTCTGTTAGGGACAGATGGAACAGGCCCTTTTACTCACTTGTAACGCAAACACGATGTACCCTGTCACGTGGGATTCGTGAAGCACCTCGTGCATACTCCTGAGCGTGGAGCCCACGTATACGTGGATGAGCTGCGCGGGGAACAGCCCTAGCATGGTGGCCAGATGGTAGCCGCAGCCACGGACGTCGCTTACCTGAAAGACATTGAAATAAATAAATATCAAAATGGCATACAATATGCAACATACATAATCCTGTCAATAAAATTAATTTTCCTGTGTCAAGCATTAGAAACTATGATGACATGACCCAACCACGAAGGGCATCATCAGACACATTAGCATGTAGTAGGTATATCTCGGGAAACCAACATGTCGTGCTAGTTGGATTAAAAGCTAAGGACATATTGGTACATACAAGGAAGGAAAAAACTACCAAGTAACAAGAGTGTGTTCAGGTAGGTGAATAGTAGGTACGTATAGGTGTATGAGTAATATATGTACTATCGAACGCGACTAACGCTCGCCGCACATATGCTCATATTCGCATCCGTCATCAAGAACCGCGTGCGAGTATCTGAGTCAACTCAGACCAGTGCTCTCACGTCCACGCTCAAGTAATTTTTTTGTATGTTATTTGTGGGAAAACAGGCTTACGGGCCCACCTGATGGTAAGCGGTCACCGTCGCCTATCGACACCGGCAACACCCGGGGTACTGTCGATGCGTTTCCTACCCTGTAGAAACCTCTTTACATTTCTCTTGAAGCGTGCCAAGTGGTAGCCTAATGGGAAAACTTCAGATGGTAGCTCATTCCACATTTTGCAAGTATGGGGTAGAAAAGATCACGTGAAGCGTGTGGTGCGCGATACCCAATTGTCGATGATATGTGGATGAGCTTTATTACGTTGTCGAGAAGTGCGGTGGTAAAATCTCGACGACGGGATGAGATCAAATAGCTCCTCAATCAAATGTCTGCGTCGACACGTGAGAGCAAATCCGGAGTTCGGTACTACTCCATAGGTTGTAAACGCAGCACTCGCACGCGGCTCATGATGACCGATGCGAGTGTGAGTACCTGCGGCGGGCGTTACACTCACGCACGACTGACGGCCGCGACATGATGTATCTGGTCAATAACATTACGTATAGACATGTGTAGACTGTCAGCAATAAGTCGCGAACGTGAATCAAACGTCCGACGAGAATCTGGCTTCTCGAATGTTTTATAAGTCGCGCACGCATCTGACGCGTGTGCACGGTTAGAAACATAGCGACATGACCGCCGTCCAACAGCGCGGCAGCGTGTGTAGATTAGTAAGTCGCGCGCGTCCGATGGTAATTGTATGTTTCTAGCTTTAGACAACAAATAAGCCGACAGAAAACATCTATACCCTGCTTAGTGGAAAAACAGCAGGAAAAAGGTGAGTGTAAATATTCAATTACCTAATTAATTCGTGTTAGCTTGAACGGCCGCCGGCAATGTACCTTTATCAAGCTAAGTCCCTAAGTCCCACTACATTGCGTGATCACATTGTGCAATTGCATAATGAATCGACAGCAATTTCATTTGCAAGACTAATTAGCTGATAAGCTTAATTTTAAATAGGTATTCGCTGTGCTACTAAAGAGTTTGCTCAAAATCCTTGATAATTTTATTCAGTAGCCTTATAAGTGAAAAAGTTTTTCCTAATTTATAGGTGACTGGTAGGTGTGTACCTACTGACGAACCCTCATTTCCGAGCCGGTTCCAACTGCCTCCCCTCTCATTGGACCTCGTTGCCCCTCATTGGTGCAATGAGGTCAATTACCGGTGTAATAAAAAAGTAAATTACGGCATTGTACAGTGACATGGATGGACAAAGATATGTCAAAATCTGTATACCTACTTCAAAAGTAAAAAAAAATCCCGACAGATATTAGATACGGATAAACACTAACTATGAAAACATGGAATGATAGTTAGATAGATATGTACATTTATTAAATTACCACACAGATAGAATTAATACAAAAATAAGTACTAGGCTACAATAAATGGTACAAAGTAGCTTCCTGATAATAAATACTACCCAATAACGCTATGGAAGTCTCTGGAAGGAATTTATTAAGTTACTTCAGTATTAATCAATTGCAGGAGATACTCTTTGTCCAAATATTGGAATAGATAGTTTAAAAATACACTACCAGTTACCACGTAAGGTTCAAGGCAGTATCGAATATACTGAAGATGCCAAGAACTCATAACTCATTCATAAACCAGCCCAGCCTACAGTTTTATAGGTATTAGGTACCCCTCAACTGTACGTAAAAGTCAAAACCTATTTCTGTAGCTACTGGAAAAGTTTGAAGTAAACTTCAGGCAGCCATTAAGGAAACTACTGAAGGTTGGCGGAAAGGAAACCAGGGCACGCGAATCGGATTAGCACTATGTCAGGAGTGAAATTAGCTGTACCAGAGCTAAACAAATGGCACTTTGGACAGATACAGTAGCTGGCGCCAATAACTTCCGTCATACTACATATTATTGTTTTTTTTTAGGGTTCCTTACTCAAAGGGTAAAACAGCACTCTATTACTGAGGCTGCGCCGTCTGTCTGTTTGTCCGTCTGTCACCTGGCTGTATCTAATGAACCGTGATAGTTAGACAGTTGAAATTTTCACAGATGATGTATTTCTGTTGCCGCTATAACAACAAATACTAAAAACAAAATAAAATAATGATTTTAGAGGGCTCCCATACAACAAACGTGTTTTTTTTGCTCGTTTTTGCTCGACATTGATAACGGTAACAGGTAGACGCTTGAAATATTCACAGAATATTTAGTACTACATTCATTTTAAAAATGAATAATTAAATTAAAATAAAACAAATATTTAAGGGGGGCTCTCATACAACAAATGTGATTTTATTGCTCGTTTTTATAGATAATAGTACGGAACCCTTCGTGCGCGAGTCCGACTCGCACTTGGCCGGTTTTTTATAAACTCTGACCTTAATTAAATTGAATTGTAGTCATGTTATAATAGAATACTTAACTAACTACATTTGCATGACAACTAATTTAGTAAAACACGTCTGGAACCTATACTATTATTTATCACCTGCAGTTATACACATTTAATGTACCCATGTTTGCAAGCGCATAAATGATTTATGATTTAGAGGTCGTTAAAATAAGTCATCAAAAATTTTAAATAAATTATTTATCATTTTCCGTTTTAATTTTCTTAATAATATTTTTATTTATCGAATAGATAGTGAATTAAGCTGTTTAGAGGTGAATTACGTTTTCGTCGAATACACGAAGAACATTCTAGAAATTAGGTACACTAATGTAGCTCGATTAGCAAAGTGAAGTGGCAGTTTGGGCAGGAAAGGAGACCGTGCACTGGAAAGCGTAGCGTGTCCCATCGCCTATAACAAAGTATTGGCTCGTAGAAACCTTAGAAACGCACCTTAATCGCACCTTAGAAACGTGCCCTACCCTGCACTGCCCTGTGTCCATCAACTTGAGGCGTATGTAAAGCTTCATGTGCCTGTAATTTCACCAGCAAGCATACCCTTCAAAACACAGCGATATGCTGCTTGGCGGTTGTTTTCCCCAGACGAAGCCTTTCACAAGAAACTCTACTTAAAATGATTAAATCAAATGTTTATATTCATTAAAATCCCAAGGAACACTTTGAAACGTTAATTTTACTGCCTGTTCCTTCGCGTACAAGCCAGGAAAGAAAGGCAAGAAAAAAGCGGCCAAGTGCGAGTCGGACTCGCCTATGAAGGGTTCCGTAGCAGCAAGTAACATAATATAAACGTTCTTGTAATTCGTTGTAACTTTTTTATATTTGAGTTGATTGAATGAAAGGTAAATTGCGGTTTACGATTGGAGATCGGAGATCTCGTTCAAACCAATTTTCGGTGGAAGTTTGCATGGAAACGTACATAATACATATATATTTTTTAGTTTTATCATTCTCTCATTTTAGAAGTTACAGTTACAGTTCGGGGGGGGGGGGGGGGGGGGGGGGGGGGGGGGACACACACACATTTTACCACTTCGGAAGTGTCAACTAAATGTATTCCAAATTTCAGCTCAATTCAGTTGCAAGATTCTGCCCGGACAAACATACATACATTGCAAGCTAATAAAAAGCTTCTAATAAAGATAATATATTACGTCTAAATTGTTGACCGAGTTGGAACAATTTAAATACCAAGCTTCTCTGTCATCTAAATAATACGATATTTTAATCCGATTGGGGGCTAAGCCTTAAAACACCACGCTGGCCAGTGCGTCTTGGTGAGTCGCCAGAGCCTAGTTCGTCATTCAGCAGGGTGCACCACGTGCCGGTGAGGTTGGCTTGGGGGGCGAGATGTTGGGGCCCCCCTTACACCCTAGGATGACGGGCGTTGGACAAAGGCGATTACAGAGTGGTGGGCAAGGGATGCTCGTAGACCAAGAGGCAGACCACCCGCCCGATGGTCGAATGACATTGAAAGCGTAGCTGGGTGTCAATGGATGAGACTCGCAAGGGACCAGAAAGAATGGCGTAATAAAGAGGAGGCCTATACCCAACAGTGGGTGCAGACGGGCTGAGATGATGATGATGTTTCAATATGTAGCTAACCCAGCTACAATGACTAGCACTGAAAAGGACTACTGGCACCAGTGACTAAATTTGCCTAAACATGCCAGGAAGAGCAAGCACGTCACGGCTTTGTTTTACTACGCACGGAATCAGGCACGCTCATAACATAAAGTACTCTGTTTACGGAAACGGTTATAAAATGTTATTATTTTGCTACAGACGACCTCTGTAGTGTGTAGTGTAGTGGGCGAATCGGCTGAGACGCAGAAGGTTGCGGGTTCGATTCCCGCCGCGGAATTAATGTTTGCATGATCTTACAGATCACATACCTAGAAATTTGAACAATTTATTCCCACAGAAGCTTGCGCAAAGAAATCGGCCCATAATTAGTTTTATCGGCCTAAACTACAGTAGTCTCAGTAATCCGGCACGTCAGTAGTCCGGTACACTCAATAATCCGGCACCCTCCGCTCACGCTTCCCTACTCTCGCTACGCACATTTTATTTACATAGATAAGATTTGTTCAACTCTCAACAAACCAGAAGAGCGTATGATCAGACAACAACAATGTGCAAGGTGCTTCGTGGTAAGATCGACGTTCCTGATTTGCATAATCTTCTCTTTCGTTTCTACCTTCCTAATAGTTACATTCGTAACAGAATCCATGGACTGTTTTCGGTTCCATTCAGCAGAACCGTTTCTCGTGCCAAGTCTCCACTGCCCCGCACCCTCGCCGCCCTCAACAGACTTCTTGCTAAGAGCCCTGTCTTCTGTTACCCGTTTTATGCGGATATTTCGTGCGAACAAGTCTGTGGCTCGGTTGATAAAGAGAGAAAAACAAAAATAAATACACCCAAAGTTTGGTTCATCGAAACTTAAAAGATCGAAACAAAAATAAATTTGAACATATCACATTCGTCAAATAAATTAATTTGTAACTCGCGTTTTCGTAAAATGAGCAATTGAGTGAACTATCTAACCCTGTTTTCACCCAAAAAACGAGTCGTAAAGTTTTTAACAAAAATAACATTACAACAAAAATATTGTCTTCTTTGAAATGCGTTTAAAAAATTTTAGTATATTAAAACAATATTTCAAAAAATAACGAATAAAAACTGCGCAATTTTACGCTTCAAAAGATGTCGTTTATTCGAAAGTAGAAAGTTTATAAGTTAAAATTCACATACTTTAACAAAGTTCAACCTTTTATTTACATATAAAAAAAAACTAGAAGTGTATTAGCCATTAATTATTATAATGTTAGCACTCTCCCCACCAAGCAACCATCAATGAGTCACCGCTTCTATAAAAACAGGCGCGCCCCACGGGCGGTCACATTTCTCCCAAACCGATCTCTCTATTTGGCCAGCCCATTCGCTGGGCCCCATCAGCCAAATATCTGGGTGTCATCCTCGATAGGCGTCTTTCCTTTAGGTTGCACATCACTAAGAGGTGCAACCAAGCAAAGTTCACCCTAGGACGATTGTCCTCACTTCTAGGCGCGAAAAGTAAAATGTCCCTTAAAAATAAGGTGACTCTTTACAAAGCGTGCATTCGCCCCATTATGACATACTCATCTGTAGTATTTGCCCACTCTCCTAAAGTTGGTGCCATTCAGGTTATTCAAAATCGCTTCTTGCGAAAAGCCTCAGGCTCGCCCTGGTATTTTCGCAATAACGACCTACATCGCGACTTGAAATTAGAATCAATAGCCAGGTTCATGAAGCTCGCTTCCAAGCGGTTTTATGAACTTGCCTCTAATCATCCGAACCCTTTGGTACACACCATTCCGGTTTACCCGTTGGATCCGCCCGCCAACAAAATCCTCCGTCGTCCGAGACACGTTCTCGGAGACCCGGATGACGAAATCACCTCTGCTAATGCGGAAGGTGAGTCATCTATATCAGACAGAGCAAACACTTCACAAAAACACCGACCTCGCCGGCGAGGTCGACGAGTCCCTTCAGTCGCCGCTTATACGAGGTACAGACATGTACCCGGGCGTTTCTCTCCTATCCCCATCCCGGCAACAGCCCAAGCCGAGGTTCGTACCTAAGTGGTGCCCTTGCGCTAGTTGCCTAAAAAACTTACAGGGCTAAGCGCCATCTGCGCTCGCCAAAAGTTCGGTTAAGCTGTCACGGCCTCAGAGGCCAACAGCGAGATTAGTCCATTCGAAAAAAAAAAAAAAAAAAAAAAAAAAAAAAAGGGCGGTCACATTTAAACCCTCCGTCGTCCGAGACACGTTCTCGGAGACCCGGATGACGAAATCACTTCCGCTAATGCGGGTGAGTCATCCACATTAGACAGAGCAAACACTCCACAAATACACCGACCTCGCCGGCGAGGTCGACGAGTCCCATTAGTCGCCGCCTACACGAGGTACAAGCACGTACCCGGGCGTTTCTCTCCTATCCCCGTCCCGGCAACAGCCCAAGCCGAGGTTCGTACCTAAGTGGTGCCCTTGCGCTAGTTGCCTCATCAAAAATAAAATTATAGGGCTGAGCGCCTTCTGCGCTCGCCAAAAGCTCGGTTAAGCTGCAACGGCCTCAGAGGCCAACAGCGAGATAAGTCCATTCGAAAAAAAAAAGGGCGGTCACATTTGCTCGCTGGCGCTCGATGGAAAAACACCGTGGACTCGTTACGTATTGTGCATATCGGGTTACGTGAGCCATTTGCTATTTTTCTGTTAATTCATGTTCTAAGTGTTCAGTGCTATTTTTTTGTATATTTGTGTTGAAGTTGGTTTGTTCCATTTTGGTTATTTTTCTGTTTGATTGTGTAAAATTTGTAATAGAAATAAAGTTAAGGTTTTTAGTTTTCTTTTTTATCTTTAATCTACTCCTGATCCTTACATCAGAAGTGGGATAAAGAGCCAAGAAAAGGGCCCACAAATAGATCACCAAAAGGGAAGAAGTCTACCCGCGGAAAAAAATAAATAATAAGTTTGTTGTTTTTGTGTTCTGCGTCTTTACGTAAGTGCAAATTTAGATTTGTTGATTGCTAAAATGCCACGAAATAATCACGTGGTCAATCGAGACACCGCAGTCACCCAGAAGGTGGCTCACGTACCCGAACGAGACACTGTTCGCAGTGCCTGTTGATTACAAGTTCGCGGAATAGCTCGCACCGTAGATTACGCGGAATTTATCTAGAATTCGAGTGTCACGTTGCAATAATAGGGACAGTATATTCGCGTAGATCAAGGTTACGCTGAAGGAGCACTGGTCGTAATTATCGTCGGTAACGTTCTCGCATATCGCATGGTGATCGGTATTTGCGTCGTTCATATCGTTCACGACATAATACACCTTGCCAGCATTGCCATCACACAACTGACCGAGTACCGTCATCCGCGCGATCTACGATGAATAATGCCGCGATAACTTTAAAGTGAACTACCGACATAGTTAATTACATTTCTTCTGATTGTCATTTAAGTGTTTATCTAATTAGGGTGCGCTGGTGCACCGCTTTTGTGTCTTTTTTACAGTGCAATCGTAGAGATGAAGAGGTTGAGCCGCCCCTGGTCTCGCCACCGGCGACCGTCTGGATCACGGAGGTCACGAGACCAGAGGTCCCGTAGTCAGCGCTTCCATGACCGCTCGCGTGGTCGATCGTCGCATCAGCGGCGCTCCCGTAGTCGATCGCCTTATCGACGCTCCAACAGTCAGCGGCGTCACAGTCACTCTCGTGAGCGTTCCCCGCACCGACACTCGCATGGTCATCGGTCGGACACTCGAGGGCGATGCGCCCATGAGCGTGATCACCACGACAAGCGCCACTGTTTTTTGTGCTTGTTTCTTAGGTTGTGGTCCGTTGTCGTCGTCACACTTTGTTTTCTGGATAGTTGTGTTCGACGTTGAGGCGGTGTGTAATTCACTTGGATGGTGCCTTTTCATGTGGATTCACAAGTTTGATGTGTTGTAACTTTTAGAATTGATGCCACGGGTCACTTTTTCTTTACAATACAAACATATTGCTTTGGAATTATCAATTGTCGAAATTGCAAAATGATTCCATATCGCGCTTTTGTGCTTTGAAGTTGACATGACTGCTAATTATTTTATTTCACTCAAACAACACGAATGTATGACAAATTCTAAGCGCGACAACGGTAAACCTAGCGAAATATTAATGATATGCGAGTGCGAGGCCAAAGCGAGCGGGAGAAACAGGACACGGGGTTTCCCCGAGCATAGTTCGTGCCTCGTATGCAACGAAATAGACGCTAGGCCAAAGAGCGGGCGGGAGAAACAAGACACTTAGAAGCGCGGGGTTTCCCCGAGCATAGTTCATGCCTCGCTTGCAACGAAATAGACGAGACAACACGCTCGTTTACACTACATTTTTAAATTAAAAATTATCGTTGAATCGGTCATAAAAATATCGTCGATACCGATATATCGGCTAACCCGAAGTATCGCCGATATATCGGTATCGGATGCATCCCTAAATTTAATGTTGGTATGCCTGAGGTTTTGCGAAAGTGATGAATGAAAGGATGTTTGTTTGTTTTGCTCATTTTATTTTGTTTTGTTTATATTATTTTAAAATTGTGTAAACACCTATAATTATATTAATTATTATTTTATAATAATTTAAATGTGCACAATAATTCTCATTTTATTTTATACCAGCTGATCAATCCGCAGCTTGGCACGCGTAGTTTTTTAATAAAAAGATTACCCTCCTCCGCAGTTGGGTAAAAAGTAGCCTGTGTCACCCGAAGATAGTGTAGCTTCCCAACAGTGAAAGATTTTTTTAAATCAGACCAGTAGTTTCGGAGCCTATTCAATACAAACAAACAAACCAATCTTTCCTCTTTATAATATTACGAAGTTTTTTGGAGATATTGATATTTTTTATTGACATACTTTTGTTCTATCATCAATAGTTTCCGCAGCGCATGCGACGAAATACGTTTTAGGGCACTTTTTTACACCTTGGGTTACGTTACCTAAATTTTAGTAAGGATCCCTAATCTTTTCTAGCAATAAATATAGCCTATGTCACTCAGGGTGAATGTATCTTTCCAATGGTGAAAGAATTTTTGAAATCAACATAGTAGTTTTTGAGTTTATTCATTACAAACATACACACAAAAATACAAATCTTTCCTCTTTATAATATTAGTATGTATATATAATTTTTAGTCATAATTAAGTAACTGATGTAATTGGTTTATTTAAATCGTGTTAGTTACTAAATAAAAATAAATGAAATAAATAAACTGTTTTATACAATCTAATAATCCGGCACCCGCTAGTTTTTAATAGTGCCGGATTAGTGAGACTACTGTATTACGATCTTGCTAGGGTTTCGGATTTCCCGGGTTTTTTTCGTTCCCGGGAACCGGGAATAATATTTTTAATTTCCCGGGAACCCCGGGAAATCAGAATTTTTCCCGGTTCCGGGAATTACATTTTCCCGGGATTTCCCGATTCCCGGGACCCGGGAACGAAACCCTAGATCTTGCTTGATTGGATGCAAAAGCATGTACGCACATGGGGGCTTACCATTAAAGCGAATATAGTAGCTGATTGGTCTTATTTGAACGCTTTCTCCTTAGGGAGGAAGTTTTATGTGCTCAAAAAATATATGTCATTCATTGACCTTTTATCTGCAAAGTGATCATACAAAAAAGTTCTACCTGTTTACTTACGAGGAGAAAAAAACCAAAATGTAGCTGTTTTCGACTTTCAATTTGATTCAACCTCTAAACGACGTAAAATTTTGTCATTTTTCTTTCACCTAAATGTGGGCAAAGACTATACCTTCAAGTTGAACATATGATTCTGTGCTGCAACTGTATTTCACGTGGCAATTCATTATTTTCAATATTTACGAATAATTAGCGGGCGTATCCTTAGACAGTGGTTGCGCGGGCGACGGGCGGCAGTGTACCGCTGACTGTCGTACGGGAGGGTTGTGCTCGTCTGTCTCGCGCTCACCTATTTCCTGGTCGGTTAGATGCGTGTGGTGGAAGGTGCGGGGCCGAATTAATAGCTACGCCCATTCGCTCAAGATCATCGGCTACGGTTAGCGCCTTAATGTAATAAAATAGTATTCGCTATAGTCATAGGTTTAATAATAATGTTTGCCTTTCCAATGATATCTTTACTACCTATTTCATCCGTCTCGCACACATTAAACGTTTATTATGGGAGGTAATAAACGTCGCTAGATTGAATGGCGTCGCTTGGTCGCCTTATCGCGTACAACCAGACTCTTTAGACTAGTAAAGGTCACTCACTATGTTACTATTCAACAAAACAGACTTTTGATATATAACAGATTATGTTTACAATAAAAGGTGCTCTGGGTGCGAAAATTTAATGATTATTGCGTTCACAGGAAACAGTGATTCGAACCGGCTCGAAGGACTAAATAAATGGGATGAATGAGAAATGGCAGAAATACTCCCGAACTTCGTAGTACAGGTTGTTTAAAGGTCATGTAGAAAACTTTTTTGAATCCAATGAATACACTTAGGCCGTATAATTAAGCCACTTAATCTATAAACGTATTTAGTGACTAAACATGTTTAAATTTGACGTATTTTTATGATTTAACAACTCTCAATCATATTTTATCCACTAAATAAGTTTAGGCATCATTGCGCAAGTCGCCCTTAGTCAGATTTTTCAATAAAAGGACCCTTAATATGTCATAAATTCGAACAGTAGAGGTTATTATCCGAAGATTCATAAACCAAGGTCAAGAGAAAATGCCTAACCACATAAGTTAATGCCTGTAGCCTCGTTTAGCCTTACCAAGGATGGACAGAACGACAGCGAAATTGAATAATTTAGCCTTCAATGTACCTACCTACGCGATGCTTGTCAGTCACTACAGTAAACAGTCTACACTACACACACACACACTCATGGAGGGGGCAATGGGTTGTGAAGTCATCTTAAAAATAGGTACACACGGCTACACATCAAGCTATACTTTCCAGTATAAGCTGACCTCGCATTGTGTTGGCTTTTCGTAGAATGAGAGGTCAGCTTATACTGGAAATGTATAGCTTGATGTGTTGCCGTGTGTACCGAGGTGTTACATACTTGCATAGTAGTCATTAGTATTTATGCTTTTAAACTATTTTTCACCCAGTATTATTATTTTAACTTTGCACTTTGCATCTCTAATATCTGTCTGATTGTTAGGTTTACATTAACATGGTGAAAACACCACTTTCAGCGGTAAAAAGCCTTCTCCAGCTCATTCCATTTCTCGCAACTACTTAGTCCTCAATAACTTTCGCTTGAATTTGACTCATGCGGGAAATAAATGAACCTTTGACATTTCAAGCCGAGCTGCTTGTATACCTATGCTGAATACGCGGCCTGGTTAGGTGTGGTGACCTTTAAACAACTATTGGTTGTACACAGACATTCAATTGATATTTTTGACGTTTAGCGGGTTATGGAGCACATCTTGCACAAGGCTTGCGCAAGTCTCATTAGCGCAGGGCACTAGTGGTTCGAGGGAACATGTTGATCCGTAGGTTTGCACGCTGTACTGACCTATGGGTCAGCCGCACCAAGAAGCCGCTAGAAACCGAATACTGAACACGCACCAGTATAATAATATCTTCAGGATGATGTTGGGACTGCCCTGCCCCGCTTCTGTAGTGGGCCAGGGATGTTTGTAGAATATGAAACACAAGAAAACTGCATCCCTGATTCACAGAGTGCGGGCCAGTCAAAACAGCATCCTGAAAACCATATCGGACAGATTTGCCACTCCGATATGGAAGTGCTTCGTGATAGATCAGATTAGAAAATTCTTTATTGCACTAATCAAATAATACATAAGCGAACTTAATGGTAATAAGGTTTGTGCAAAGAAATCGTTGACGTGGACGCTCCATAATGCAAAACAGACTGTAAACTTTACCAAGGTAAAACATCGTGCTCTACCCAAAAAAAAAGCCTCTGGTGTGTTACACCGACGACGTGTGCTTTTTAAATTCACTGCGCAGTTTGTAGCCCTGATAATTAAGTATTATTTTGTCTATACAAAGGTTGCCTGGAAGAGATCGCTCATAATATTAAGACCACTCATTAGATTAGATAATTCTTTATTGCACTAATAAAATGATACATAGGCGAACTTAATGCTAAATTTTCTTCCAGCTAACCTTTGTGTAGTGTGGTAAAAGTGGTAGTGCCAGAAAAAGGAAATTTAATTTTAAACTTTAGCTTAGAAATAAACTCATTGTACTTTGGAACTTGTGATCTTGCTTGCATTGTCTACAAAGGTAAAATAAAACCAACAGTAACTCTAATATTTAATCAGATAATATTCATGTTCACACGGCTACACATCAAGCTATACATTTCCAGTATAAGCTGACCTCGCATTGTGTAGGCTTTTCGTAGAATGAGAGGTCAGCTTATACTGGAAATGTATAGCTTGATGTGTTACCGTGTGTACCTACATAATGTTATGTAATTTTTTTTTTAGTTCATTTAATTTGTTTTTAGTTCACATCTCTGTAAGTAGACATTACCAAAAGTAAGAGCACTAATTGCCATGATACAAGTTTTCACAAACTTAGTTTGGCAAGTACGGCGCCATTTATTGTAAAGCATGACAGAGAAAATAAAGAATTTTTGTTTTTTTTTACTCATTCAATTTGCAAAAATTACGCTTTTTATTTTATTTTGGGTGTACCTACCCACATTAAAAGTATTTTTTTTATTTAATCTATTTTATTTTTTATCTGTGTGTGATTAATGATTATACGAACAAGAACAGCGAGAGCCTTTAGTACGAGTAAACAAATTACGCAAACGTCAATAGTTATCTATGAGCTCACTTGGAGGCGCTGCAAGGCCTCCAAGTAAATGTATGGAAGGCAACGAAAACGCCTACCAAATCTTTGCTTAATTTTTATACCACGTACTAAATACAAATAAGTACATTTATTTACTAAAAGTTTACAAAAGATATAAGTGTAGACTTAAGTAGCTAATGGTCTCCGCACTAGGTCTAGCCTGTATCGCGGGAAATCGGATTACAGTAAAAACCGGCCAAGTGCGAGTCGGACTCGCGCACGAAGGGTTCCGTATCTATAAAAAGGTAAATTGCGGTTTAGTTTTACCCACACGTATGGGTTTGATGAAAAAAAAGTATTTTGAGTTTCAGTTCTAAGTATGAGGAACCCCCAAAATTTATTGTATTTTTTTCTATTTTTGTGTGAAAATCTTAATGCGGTTCACAGAATACATCTACTTGCCAAGTTTCAACAGTTTAATTCTTATAGTTTCCGAAAAAAGTGGCTGTGACATACGGACGGAGAGACAGACAGACATGACGAATCCATAAGGGTTCCGTTTTTTGCCATTTGGCTACGGAACCCTAAAAACGCTTGCCGTCGATTAACAAATAACAAAACAAGAATCTAACAAAATTACAAGAAAACAAAAGAAAATAATAAAATTTAAAATTAACGCACAAAATGAAAAAACCAAAATACTAAGCTCAGCTAGTATTATTAGAGGCGCGCTAATACGGGAGCGTGTGTGGGTAAGTGTCTGAGTAAATGTGTGTACAGTATAAATGTGTGATTGCGGTCAAAGGTCCTGTATTTTATTTATTCAAAGTCAAAATCTTTTATTCATTAAAATCACAAGGATCACTTTGATACGTCAATTTTACTGCCTGTTCCTTCGCGACCAAGCCAGGAAAGAAGAAAGGCAAGAAAACAAGGCTGGTTGTTTTTTTAATGATACTTTTAGAATACATAACAATACAGGAAATAATCACGTCTAAATTGTAACATTTTGAATTAGTTGGAGCAATTTCAATCCCAAGCTTCTCTATCATCTAAATAATCCGATATTTTACAGTAGGCTTTTTTATAAAGATTTTGTTTAATTACGTTTTTAAATTTGTTAA
The DNA here is from genome assembly GCA_918857605.2 of Philereme vetulata. NCBI lineage: Eukaryota > Metazoa > Arthropoda > Insecta > Lepidoptera > Geometridae > Philereme > Philereme vetulata. The sequence goes on from OU975444.1 coordinate 3,445,533, forward strand.
TTGTCAATTTTTGTACATTACTTGGGAGTTTGTTATAAAAGCGAACACCTTGCCCTTTAAACGATTTACTAACTTTATGGAGTCTTGTAAGTGGCAACAGCGAGTTTATCTTTATTTCTAGTAAGTAGTTCTAATTATGATTTCAATTATTTTGCACCTTATCGAAAGACTACGTGAAAATATAACACGGCGTTTGTTAGGTGATCCTTATTATTTTAATTAGAAGCTCACTGTTGTCTTAAGTAATCTAAAGGATGATTAAGTTTTGGGTTTGTTTTAGAATAATCATCGTTGTTTAAAAATTTTGGATAGTATCCGAAATAGAGATGGGTCGTCAACGATTTTTTCATAAACGAAACGAAACCGTTCATCGTCGATCGTCGACTAGTCGATCAAGTAGTTGAATTTTTCGACTAGTTCATAACGTGACCTATAGTCTATTCGTTAAGAAAGTCAACGATAAAGCCGCTCGACGTCGACGCAATCTCGTCGCGACAAGTAGATATAGTCCTACGGCTGGCAGCGATATTTAATTATAACTAATTAAGTAAGTAAGTAAACTAATTAAGTATCTATAGGTGTACACTTTTTATATTTTATAAAACAAAACGAAGTAAGTAGTAATAATCAATTACGCAAGGACCTCTGACCTTAAGCGAAATTCGTCACGAACTGTGCCTAAAAAATCAAAACATAAACATTGCAAGAAACCACCGCTAGCCGGTGTATCGTGTATTGCAACGCAACTGTCTCTTTCACGCACGCAAAAATTAAGTAATTGCTATCCTTTTTCTTTAATCGACAGGATAATTTTAATAAATGCTTAACTCACTATAACTATTTATTCAAATATGAACGCTACCTACGTAACTTTAAAGTTCGAATTTATTTTATCGTCGCGTCGAGCCAGCTATCTACCGTTCCCGTATTATACGACTATGTTTACGCGTCGAGCCGTCGCGCTCTAGTTGCAACAAACGTCTCAACATTTTATTCAACCGTCTATGAATTCAACAAGTCTACGAATAAACGATAGACCGTTGAAGCGTCGAATGTTAATCAACGGTTGATTCAACTAGTCCGTTGAATAAACGCCCATGCCTAATCCGAAAGCCGATCGTATTCATGTACAACATGAATACGACCGGCTTTTTGACACGGCTACACATCAAGCAATTCCAATTTCCAGTATAAGCTGACCTCTCATTCTACGAAAAGTCTACACAATGCGAGGTCCGCTTATACTGGAAATGTCTCCTAATAAGATTAAGAAAATATCGCGACATTGACATTGGCAGAATTGACATCTCCTAGTCAAACTGGCCTTATACAAGAATTGAAGTGAGATCTTTGGACTATTTGAAAGCACTTTGAATATTAGTACAATTAGCAAGCGACAATTTTTTTGAAGTGAAAACTTCATTAGGCACGTTGGGCATAGTGAAAACTTCTTTGGGCGCGTTGAACATTTTTTGAGATGGGAAAAAAGCATTGAACTCGCGACACTGTTACCGACACCTGTCACTGACTGTTACTGATAGGTATTATATTCTCTTTGGTTACCGACACATCTGTATTTATAGTATCTGTAGTGTCATCATCATCATCATATCAGCCGTAGGACGTCCACTGCTGGACAAAGCCCTCCCTCATTGATCTCCAGGAACTGCGGTTGGAAGCGGCCTGCATCCAACGCCATGTAGTGCCATCCATCTATAGTGTAATCTGCTTTTATTCAAGTTTTCACTTCTGTCGGCACTCCCGGAGTGACACTTTTTTTGAAGTAAAACTTCTTTACGCACGCTTGATTTGGGGAGTAAGCTGGTGAATGCGTTACGAAAAGTGCGAACGGTTGAGAGGGAGATATAAGTTAATGAAGATATAAAAAGAGAGAGTTACGTTTCGTATATTTTTAAACGTTAATGTGCGAGTGCGAGTTGCGTCTGTCCAAAAGGAACATAGACTGATCGACCTAAATTAATATTTTGTAAAAGATGTTTATTTCAGTCGTGTGGTCTAAAGCACACTCGTTTTTTTTTTGTTTTTAGTAAGTAGTTAGTTGTATTGGAATCTTTAAACTTTACAAATCTGCAAATATAACTCTTATCTACATGTAATATCCAAGTGAAACCCAAGTTATCAAAGAAATCTTTGACGTGTGTGTCCATTACTCGTTCCATTACATTAGTTTGTATTCGTATTAGGTTCGGGAAAAAGTTTCTTCGCATTTTTTAAGAAAATTCAAAACATTTTTTAATATAGTTTATTTACATTTACCTAAAGTATGTAGGTACCATTTCGTTCGATAACTTTTTGCCATCTTGTAGGTAGGGACATGATCCCATTGCTATAGAAATTTTGGGGCTTCTGATCAAAATAAAGCGACATGTAGTTTCGGCAGTCCTCTCGTGATGTTAACCTGATACTGCCTAAAGAATTCTGAAGAGACCGAAACAGGTGGAAAACTGAAGGTGCAAGGTCAGGACTATACGGCGGATGCATTAACACCTCCCAGCCAAACTCTCTTAATTTTTGCTGAGTGGCTAAAGATGTGTGAGGTCTAGCGTTATCATGATGAAAAACCACAACCCTGCTGTTGATTAATTCCGGCCGCTTTCTCTCAACTTCTTGCTTTAATCTCATCAGTTGTTCGCAGTAGCGTTCAGAATCGATGGTCCTGCCTGGTGGTAACAGCTCATAATGAATAATGCCCTTCCAATCCCACCACACACACAGCATCACCTTGTTGCGAGTTAATCCGGGTTTCGCCACAGTCTGTGAAGCCTGACCGGCCTTTGACCACGACCTTTTTCGCAAGTTCTTGTCGTACGTGATCCACTTTTCATCACCGGTTATCAGCTTCTTCAAAAATGGTTCGGTTTCATTACGTAGTAATAAAGAATCACAAATGAGTACACTGTTCATTAGGTTTCTTTCAGTGAGCTCGTGGGGTACCCAAATATCGAGCTTTTTTGTGTACCCAGTTTTTTTCAAATGCGCCAAAACTGTTTTGTGGTCAATTCCCAGTCTTTCAGCTACGTCGTAACTACTGATATGCCGATCTTGCTCCACTTTTTCAAAAATGGCATCAATTTTATCCGTAATAGGGCGACCAGAGCGACGTGCATCTTTGACATCAAACTTTCCGGATTGAAAACGCTTAAACCAAATTTGTGCTACTCTCACAGACACTGCACTAGGTCCATAAACATCGCAAATTTTTTTCACGGCTTGCGTTGCATTTTTACTTTTTTTGTAGTAAAATTTTAAAATGTATCGAATTTTTTCATTAGATTCACTCATCTTTACAGTACGAAAAACAATTAAAAATCACACATTTTCCTAATTTGAATTTGGAATTATCTTCTTTAAAATTGAAACTTTGAATGATACCAAAACCAGCCAGATACAAATAGTATAGAGTATAGCCAAAGAGATTTTATTACAAGTTCACACATACTATAATGCGAAAAGACTTTTTCCCCAACCGATTAATTCACCAACTGTTTCTGTGGCGATTTTATCGCCGAGAATTCCTTTCTATTAAAAGAATATTCAAGGCCGCATAACATACATATTACGGATGTGTTTGCGGACAATGTTTACAGTATTTCAAAATGTGCAAATTTGTATAAAAAGAGCCACAGTGCGACGCGTACCGGTTCTTTTACTAAAGTTAGAAGACCATTTTCCGGGTCAGCTGCTGTAGTGTTCTACCTAACCTTAAGTGGCGACTTTACCTAAACGAAAGCAGATCATAATGTAAACTCTCAATTATTAATAGTGTACATACGTTTCAGTTAGATGAATTTAACAAGTCATTTCTATAACGGCCGGTTTCTTTAAACGTTGGTAACCGCCTAACCGGCAATACATTCATTATTCGTTAATTTTCTATAAAGCAGACTTACTGGTATATTGCGCCAATGGCGCCAATTTTTTTTTTTAATAAATCTAAATGACATTTTAATTAAACACTCAGAGTTTTGGGGGTGTATTGACATATCGAACGAAGAAGCATTCTCAGTGTAAAGTATATTCTAATTCTGAATGATTTCCAAAAAGATTTATAAATAAATAAAGTCGACGAACTCTTGGCGCCTTTAGCAGGGGAATAACCGACCCATTTCACAATGGATGATATAATTTTAGATGAAATTTCCATAAAAAAAGATCATTGGGCGGTTTTGACCCACTTTTTTTTTTCGCGCACAGTGTTCAAATCACTTTTAAAGTAAAGTATTCAATTCCACTTTTCTAAATATGTAAATTTTTTTTATGTATCTGCTGGAGGAAAAATGTTATGTAACAGTATGTATGTGAGTCTAACTATAATTCTATTAGACTAAAAACTAAAGATTTTACTGTCAGCATTGTGAAAATGTATGTACAAGCATAAGAAAAATGTTTGTATCGCATAACAGATTGTATGTCTCTCTCGCTCGCACTTTCGACAGGTAGAAAATAACAGTAAGGTATCGAAGTGCGCGTGCGACGCGCCGCCTGCGCCCCACCCGCTCTGACCGCCCCGCAGTCGTACGTCATCCTTCGTTTCGATCTGTGCGTTTAAACTCGTGTTTCCGATTTTTGCATTTTATTGATTACTTGAGCGTGTTTTATGGACCCCTGATTTTGCTTGACGATTGGTTTACATTAACATGGAAAGACAAAATAGTTGCGTGTCGTGTAATCGATCTGTTTTACGTCGACGAAAACACATATTGACAGTTCTCTTTTTGGAAAGACAAAGGGATCTTGTAGATTTATTATTGCAAGAAATAATACCACGTGAGGTAAGTACACTACACTGTCATCGTATGTGTATGACTCGTCGCGTGCTCTTGATTGTACAAATGTTGCTTTGCTCAATGTAATGGCTCATTTTACTTCTTGATAAATGGAGGAATATATATTTTTTTTTTCATTTGTTTCAGATTACTTTTAATGGCTCACGGGCCATGTGCCATGCTTGTTGGTCAAGGTTAGATCGTCGTTTACGGAATCAACCCGTACAAAATGAACAAGTACAAAATATACCAGTACAAGATCAGCCAGTTGAAGAGCAACCAGTGCAAGATCAAGTACAATTGCAGCCTAGTTTTGTTACGCCTAGAGGATATAAGCGAGCATCGAATACAGCGAGACATTGTATTTTTACAAACTGTAGAAATGTAGTGGCCCATAATGTTCCACTATATGCTAAGTTCCAACTCTTACACAATCACAATTTTTATATACCAGAATTAGCTCGGGTTTGCAATGCTCATTTTATGAGGAATGATTGGGTAGACTTGCTCAACACTACATCCCACGAAAACTTTGACAGTACTCATGTTGTTGGTATGATGAATTTATATAAATGGGGTATCGAACAAAGAAGCAACCTTGATTTCGAAAATATTGAAGAAATAGAGGACAATGAATTTCACTTTTGGACGGGACTAACAAAATATCAATTTAATGTTATTTTGAACCAAACGCCTTCACTGGGTGATCGATCAGTTCATCCTGCCACAGTTCTTGGAATTTTTTTAACAAAAATAAGAACCGGTGAACCAGATGAGCGATTAGCCACTAAATTCAATATGTCGAGGAGAACCCTAGAAAGGAAGTTGGCGATAGCAAGAGAATGCTTAAGTAATGATTTTGTTCCACAGCATTTGGGCTTAAATCATATTACTAGGGAAGATGTGGTGGCCAAGAATCTTGCAATTCCAAGCCATTTTTTTGGTGGTAACTATAATGAACCGGCGGCCATTCTCGTATGTGATGGAACATATATTTATCTACAAAAGAGTTCGAATTTCCTTTTCCAGCGCAAAACTTACAGTCTTCATAAGTTTCGGAACTTAGTAAAACCCTTCCTTATAGTATGTACCGACGGCTACATAGTAGATGTTACGGGGCCTTACACTGCGACTACTTCGGACGCAAGCATTATGCGTGACCTGATGCAAGAAGATTCTCCGATTCATGGGTTCTTGAGAGTTAATGATGTTTTTATATTGGATCGTGGATTTCGGGATTCAATTGATAAAATTGAGGACAGCGGGTATAATCCTCACATGCCGCCTACAAGAGTAAGAGGAGAACAACTGACGACACTAGATGCTAATAAATCTAGATTAATAACAATGATCCGGTGGGTAGTGGAAACCATTAACGGCAGATTCAAGAAAGATTTTAAAATCTTCCGCCATGTATATTTTAACGTTGCCATGAGAAACATGATGGTCGACTTCAAAATAACTGCGGCCATAATTAATGCTACTCGCCATCCATATGAGGACCATATGTATGCGGAACAATTCATAAGAATTATAAATGAACGAATGAATGAACCCAATGAGATGGCAGAATATGTGATTAACCATAATTTAAACAGGCAGAGAGTAGCGTTTGTGCGACTCGATGGCAATGATCCGGATTTTGATGACTTTCCTCGGCTTACATTTGACGAATTAATATTGTTTACGTTGGGATCATACCACTTGAGAATCGCAAGATCGTATTGCCACGAGCACATGCGTGAGGATGGTGTATACACTATCGAACTATACCGGCACCAAGAAATGATTGAAAATAAGATATTGATAAGAGGCAGAATACAGTCACGACACGTCCGTGCAAAGCAGTACTACACCTATATTTTAGTAGATCCTACCCATATTGGAAGAAATAGCATCCAACAGTATTACTGCTCGTGTATACACGGCCGTCGCACTGTCGGAAGCTGTGCACATGTTGTAAGCGTCGTATACTTTCTGTCATGGGCCAGGCATCAAGACGTGATAGACGCTCCTGCAGCCTTTTTAGATGAATTAACTATAGATTTTGATAATGCAGAATAAAAATATTATTACCGCAAAATGGATTTTATTTTCGTATTCCTGGAAATTGTTCAAAACAACTGTTTTACAAAGTATTTTTACAGTCAGGCCAATAGTTTTTACTTAGTTCATTATAAAAATGCTATAATAATAATTTAAAAATGCTATAATAATTATTTTAAAAATGCTATAATATTAATTAAAAAAATTTTTTTTGCGGTTCTCCCATATCCTGCAATAATGCGACCCATACCATTAAGTAACATATACATTTAACTACATACCTAGCCCTGTTTCGTTTTTGTGCGCCGTGGGTCATATGTCCGAACAAAATGCCCAATGACCTTTGTATATGTAATTTGTATAAATATTTCCAGTTATGTTAATGGAAAGTGCATAGTATTATAATATAATTGTATACAATATAATATATACAATATAATTGTATAGTCCGACAAAAGTAAACGAGAATACGTTGAATCCCGTTTTAGGGTTCCGTACCCAAAGGGGCCCTATTACTAAGACTCCGCTGTCTGTCTGTCCGTCTCTCACCGGCCTGTATCTCATAAACCGTGATAATTAGACAATTGAAATTTTCACAGATGACGTATTTCTGTTGCCGCTATAGCAACAAATACTAAAAAGAGAATAAAACAAATATTTAAGTGGGGCTCCCATACAAAGCACATGATTTTTTGCCGTTTTTATAGATAGTGGGTACGGAATCGTTAGTGCGCGAGTCCGACTCGCATTTGGCCGGTTTTTTTAAGGTTATTGCGGGCACTGAGGAGTGTGAGACTTGACATATTTATGTTATAAAGTTATAGATAAAGGTTATATGGGGAAAGACAGGCGAATCCCACTAATATTATAAACGAAAGAACGAAAGTTTGTATGGATGTATGCGTGGATGTTTGTTACTCTTTCACGCCGTAGCGGCTGAACCGATTTCGATGAAATTTGGTATGTACGTAGATTATAACCAAGATTAACACATAGGCTACTTTTTGTTGACAAACCATGCGAGCGAAGCCGCGGGCGGAAGCTAGTCTAACTTTTTATTAGCTGCAGTAAAATGACGTTTTGTGGGTTGCCGGTTTTTGAAGAAAAATAAATAGGGATGTAGCTAAATGAGTGAATCATAAATGAATAATCAGTTTGGTTTTTTTTTGAGATTTAATATTAAGTTGTAATGTATTTTTTTAACCTATTATTATTACTATACTAGAGGATTGATCTTTTTTAGTGGAAGTATAGGGAGGTACATTCAAAATGAAACAAAATCGTCATAATAATGTTATTTAATTAATTTTTGTGAACTGAATCACATCCCTATTGAGATTAGGCTGGCAACATTATTTTACGGAATGACATTTAGAAACGTCATTTTACTGCAGCTAATAAAAAGTTAGACTATAGTGTTAAAATAAAGTTAAGACAAATAAAAATAGGCTCGAATTTTGACCACTGCGCACTGGTAACTAGTTTAAATAAACTATATATAGGTACGGATAATTTTATCACACATACTAACATTAAAACAGTAAAACTAACTGGTATCATTCTATTGACTGTTATTATTCTATTAAAAGTAACTGTAACCTTTGATTATTTATTACTTAACCTCATAACACCCATACAGCTTGTTTCTATTCTACCACTTTCGATGAATTAGTAAGTAAATAACAGTAATGACTTGACTTATAAATCTACTTAAAATAAAATTAAGTTTGTTTTTTATTCAAGTTTTTTTCTGTGTCATCCCACTGCTGGGCAAAGGTCTCCCCTACTGTCTTCCAGGACTTACGCTCGCCTGCCAAATCCCACCAATCTATCTCGAAGGCATCGAAATCATCACGCCAGCGTCTACTAGGCCTTCCTTAGCGCCGTCGCCCGTCTTCAGGCACCCACTGCGTGACGATCGTTGCCCATCTGTCCGGGTGCATTCGTCTTACCCATTTTAGCCTGGCAGCCTTATTCCCTGCGTCAGCAATGCCGGTCTTTAACCGCAGCGTGGTGTTACGGATTCTGTCAATCCTCTTTACTCCAAGCACGCTGCGCTCCATTGCTCTTTGGCAAACCTTGAGTTTGGATTTTTAAGCCTCGGTTTGGGAACCTTGGTAAGGATAAGCAGTATACACATGGCGATGAGTTTGCGCTTTAGTGACATAGGAAGGTTTCCCTTCATCAGCTCTTTCATGGACCAGTAGTTCTTCCAAGTGTTCTCGATGCGGCGATTGATCTCCTTATCTTGCCTGTTTTTGAAAGAAACTAACTGGCCCAAGCAGATACTCATCGACGACGACAATTAAAAGTGAATAAGGAAAATCAATCAAATGAAGTGTAGGCGTCAGTCAAAGGGCAGATAAGATCGTCGATTGACGATAAACAAAGTACCACAAAATTGATGGATACAGAAGTAAAGTTCGGGCCGATTTTGATTTTATTAACCAACTATCTGACCAATCCGCAGCTTCGCACGCGTAGTTTTTTTAATAAAAACATTACCCTCCTTCTCCGCAGTTGGGTAAAAAGTAGCCAGTGTCACCCGGAGATAGTGTAGGTTCCCAACAGTGAAATATTTTTTTAAATTGGTCCAGTAGTTTCGGATCCTATTCAATACAAACAAACAAATCTTTCCTCAAACTTTCGCGATCATTGTACATAATTATTGATTAAAACGGGTATTTATCGCGTATGTACCTTTTTTATTTGTTACCCCGACGTTTCGGCTGTGTTGCAACAGTTATGGTTTCGGGCTGACTGGAGTACTTGGGAGCTACCGTCGGGAAGTGTGGGTAGCTGCAGCATCTACCCTCACTTGGTCTTCAGAATTAGAAATGTCCTCGTTCATATTTCGACACACTACACAAACCGTATCTACGCACTGAGTCGACCGATTACGACGCGCACACCTAGCAATCACCGGGTTCCAAGACGCTGAGTGTCTATAGCCATCTTCCCGATTGAAATTTGGAAATTTCTTGATTTCAATCGCTTCACGAACTATTCTCTTGTAATAATGGTGTTCACTAGAGAGAACCTTAGGATCATGAAGTTCAATCCAATGATTCGGTCCCGAGTCTACCAGATACTCTGCTATCGCCGACTTGTTTACCTGGCGATTTTTGACAGCTGCAATATGCTCTTTGACACGCTCGGCTAGGGTACGTTTGGTTTGCCCGATGTAAGAGCGGCCACAGCTACAGTCTATCTTATAAACACCAGGCATCTGCAGAGGTATAACATCCTTTGGAGTCCGTAAATGCTTGGCCATCTTTGAGAGAGAAGTGAAGACCGACTTGATTGAAAACCTCTTCAACACATTTCCAATTTTATCCGTCACCTCTTTCAAGTATGGCAAAAACGTTGGCTTTCTACAGGCCTCCGTTGGTTTTTCTCTGTTCGTGCGTCTTGGCTGCCGTCTATTTACATATCCGTTGGATTTTAGAACCTCCTGAACATGGGCCAGCTCACTCTCCAGATGTTCAGGGACACAGAGATCGTAAGCTCTGTTTGTTAACGATGAAACAACAGATTGCAAATGGCGAGGATGGTGGTGTGACGCAGCGTTCAAATAGCGGTCAGTGTGTGTTGGCTTTCTGTAAACAGGGTGCGCTAGACGGCCATCTGATTTCACCATAACTTTGACATCGAGAAAAGCTAAGGTCCTGTTATCCTCCATTTCATGAGTGAACCGCATATTCGGGTGAATGGAGTTTAGGTATACAGTAAATTGTTCAACTTCCCGTTTACTCCCCTTCATTATGCAAAAGACATCATCCACGTATCTCTTCCATAACTTTATACCATGAGCTGTAAGATCTAATTTAGTTTCAAAACGCTCCATCCAGATATTAGCCAAAACCGGTGCCACCGGGCTACCCATGGCCACTCCATCAATCTGGAGGTAATGTTGCCCATGATATAAAAAGAAGTTCCCATCTAAACAGTGTTCAAGGAGAACAATGTACTGGTCAGGCAGTTCGTGATCCTTTAGCTTCTCTCGTATAACATCCAGGCAATCCTTTGTTGGAACGTTGGTGAAGAGCGCTTCCACATCGAAACTCACCAATATGTCGTCTGGTTCCAATTTTAAACTCCCCAGTATGTCTACAAAATGGCGCGAGTCCTTTACAAAAGATGTCGTCTTTCCCACCAAAGGCTGCAAAATTGAAGTAACATGCTTCGCCAGATAATAGGTAGGTTCCTTACGAAGACATTATTAGCAGTGTAGAGGAATCTATTATAAGCAACAAAATACCATCCACTGACGCATGGTGCATAGGAAAAACGCGTCAACCTTGCTTTCTGCACAGCATTACGTACAGCATTATTTAATACCAAAAACGTAACATACAATGAATAAAAGAGAGTACTAACTAACATACGAAGAGAAGAAGAGCACCCCGTAAATAAATATAAAAAAACGAGTGTGCTTTAGACCACACGACTGAAGTAAAACTTCTTTAGCTCCATCTATGTGTGTATATATATTTGCAGTTTCTATAATTTAGGCTAATTTGGGATAGGAGATATGCGACAAATCAATTGGCTATGAGAGAAAGAAAATGTGTGCTCGCACCTCTCTCTCTCTCTTGCCCCTACAGTAATATACGTAACGTAACTCTCTCTCTTTCTATCTTCACTAACTTATATCTAAATAAATAAATAAAATAAATAAATATTGCTGGACATTTCACACAGCGCTATCTAGCCCCAAACTAAGCAGAGCTTGTACTATGGGACCAGATAACTGATAGAATAGGTACTTATATATATATACTTTTTTTGTAAATACATACTTATAATATATAGAAAAACATCCAGACCCGGAACAAACATTTGTAGATCATGCAAACACTTGTTCCGCGACGGGAATCGAACCCGCTACCTCCTGCGTCTCAGCCGGCTATTCGCCCACTGCGCCACGAAGGTCGTCAACTTCCGTTCGCACTTTTCGTAACGCATTCACCAGCTTACTCCCCAAGTCAAGCGTGCGTACAGAAATTTTACTTGAAAATTGCCAAGGTAAAACTGATAGTGATAAGTGTCATAGCCTCATAGCACAGCAATCGGTCAAGTGCTCTCTCGGCCGCAACCTTCGTATAATATATAAGCGAACTGAAGCCAAATCAATGTCTAGACCAGATAAGTCGAAACGAATCAACTAGTAGAAACAAAACTGGATAGAATCAACGAGAATGAAACTAAATATGCGCATACCAGCTTTATTGGGAGTATTGAGACTTGTTGAATACTTATCGCTGATAATGTTCGAACGAGCGGTTCAAGGTCTTGCAGATTAGGCTTAAAATAACAAATAAGGACAGACGGAAATCGCAGAGGATGACCATCGTGGCGCAGTGGGCCGAATAGCCGACAGAGACGCAGAAGATTGCGGGTTCGATCCTCGCCGAGGAACAAATGTTTGTACTCGTATGATCTAATGATATTTGTTCCGGGTCTGTTTGTTTATCTATAATATATTACTAGCTGACCAATCCGCAGCTTCGCACGCGTAGTTTTTCAATAAAAATATTACTCTCCTTCTGCGCAGTTGGATAAAAAGTAGCCTGTGTCACCCGAGGATAGTTTAGCTTCCCAACGGTGAAAGATTGTTTAAATCGGTCCACTAGTTTCGGAGCCTATTCAATGCAAAAAAAACAAACAAACAAATCTTTCCTCTTTATAATATTATTTTTGTAGATATTGATATGTTCTATAATATTGTAGAACATACTTTTGTTCTATCATCAATAGTTTCCGCAGCGCATGCGACGAAAGACGTTTTAGGGCACTTTTTTACACCTTGGGTTACGTTACTTAAGTTTTAGTAAGGATCCCTAATCTTTTCTAGCAATAAATATAGCCTATGTCACTCAGGGTGAATGTAGCTTTCCAATTGTGAAAGAATTTTTGAGATCGGCACAGTAGTTTTTGAGTTTATTCATTACAAACATACACACTAAAATACGAATCTTTCTTCTTTATAATATTAGTATAGTTAGTAGTAGCACGCGTGGTTTTTCAATGAAAACATTACCCTCGGTAAAAGTAGCCTATGTCCCAATCCTGGTCACTATCTATCAGTGTACCAAATTTCATCGAAACCGGTCCAGTTGTTTAGTCGTGATAGTCGTGAAAACGTAACAAACAGACAGACAGACAGAGTTACTTTCGAGTTTATTATATAACTAGGGGTTCGCCCCGAACTGAAATCTCGCGAGTCTTTTTTTTATTTTTATGTTATTTGTGGGGAAACAGGCTTACGGCCCACCTGATGGTAAGTGGTCACCGTCGCCTATTGACACCGGCAACACCCGGGGTATTGTCGATGCGTTCCCTACACTGAAGAAACCTCTTTACATTTCTCTTGAAGCGTGCCATGTCGTAGTCTAATGGGAAAACCTCAGATGGTAGCTCATTCCACATCTTGCAAGTATGGGGTAGAAAAGATCGCGTGAAGCGTGTGGTGCGCGTTACCCAATTGTCGATTATATGTGGATGAGCTTTATTGCGTTGTCGAGAAGTGCGGTGGTAAAATCTCGACGACGGGATGAGATCAAATAGCTCCTCAGAACATTCCCCATTATACAGGCGGTAGAATACACTGAGCGATCCGATGTCACGGCGTTGACTCAGCGGTTCCAGCCTGTCGGTGAGTTTGGGATCACCGATTATTCTAATGGCTCTTCTCTGAAGGGAGTCAAAACGAAGCAATTGGTACTTTGGAGCTCCGTGCCAAAGATGGGAACAGTATTCCACGTGCGGCCGAACTTGCGCTTTGTACAGCAATAGCCGTTGTTGTGCCGTAAAATACTGTTTGGCACGGTTAAGGACTCCAAGTTTTTTGGAGGTGAGCACAGCTTTTGCTTCTAAGTGACTCCCATACTGGACCTCATTAGAAATTTCGACTCCCAGAATCCCTATACTCGCCGAGACGGGGAGAGGAATGCCCTGGAACCGTAGAGCTATTGTGAAAGGGGCCTTCTTTGTGGTGAACGCACAGACTTGCGTCTTGGTTGGGTTAAAGGTGACCAGATTAAGGTCTCCGATTAAAAACAAAAAAATATAATTTGTAATCTTTGACTATCAAAATAGTGCCACGAAATAACTAACTTGACCTAGAGTTTCATTCAAATTACAGGTTCATGTAATGTGGTTACAGTTTTTTGGGGGTACAAATTGCAGTTATTCTGGATTTCAGTCTTTTGCCTATATTTGTGTCACATAAGCTAAACATATACCAAATTACAGCACTGTGGGGTCAATGGTACACCCTGTGTATTTTGTCAAAGTTCAGTTTTTATTATGGCTCAAAAACTACAAACTTTACTAAAAATAAAAACGGAGTCTAAATGTACTAATGAAGAACTTTCATTTGACGTCCCACTTGACCTAATAGTCTCTTTTTCATTTTTTTACCCCTCTTGAACCCCAATATCTCGAAAACCCCCCAACATTTTTAGATCATTTAGTCACACCAAAATTGTGCCATCACAACCTATGTATCAAATTTCACGATGATCGGATCAACGCTTCGAAAGTTATCCTCGGACAAACAAACATACATATATACATACAACGCCGATTTGCCCAGGTTGATTTAGAGATCTCGCTTCGCTCGATCAATAAATACCAAGGGAAATCTAATATGTCCGATTTGACTTGTATAGGTAATTTGCATGTCGTTAAAACTTTGTACAAACTCCTACACAAAAATTCAAAAAATCAACCACCTAATGCCAAATAATTATTATGCTATTCATACACTATAACATCATCATCATCATATCAGCCGTAAGACGTCCACTGCTGGACAAAGGGCTCCCTAATTGATCTCCAGGAACTGCGGTTGGAAGCGGCCTGCATCCAACGCCGACCTGCTGTTCTTATCAAGTCGTCTGCCCATCTTGTAGGTGGACGTCCTACGCTGCGCTAGCCGGTCCGTGGCCTCCACTCGAGAACCTTCCGGCCCCATCGACCATCTGTTCTGCGCGCTATATGGCCTGCCCATTGCCACTTCAACGTGCTAATCCGTCGGGCTATGTCGGTGACTTGAGTTCTCCTACGTATCTCCTCATTTCTGATTCGATCCCGTAGAGAAACCCCGAACATAGCCCTTTCCATAGCTCATTGAGCGACTCTGAGCTTATTCATAAGGCCAATAGTGAAGGACCACGTCTCGGTTCCATATGTCATCACTGGTAACACACACTGATTGAAGACTTTCGTCTTAAGGCACTGAGGTATGTTGGACGAAAAGACGTTGCGAAGTTTCCCAAACGCTGCCCATCCGAGTTGGATTCGACAATTGACACTATAACAATGAGTGTAATTCATTGCTTTAAGTTTCACTGCAGGTATACCTATTAAAAAATTACACTCAGAAACACTAATTAATCCTGGATCAATATTTCGACAGGACGATATCCCAAATAATTCTAATGGATCATTTGGTTTTGCTGTTCGTTGGTAGTATTTCGACACCTATCAAATTCGTCCACGAGTACCTTTTATTTTAGTATCTGCGGAACCAGATCCATCAGAAGACGATACTCGTGCTCCGCCTATTCCACATCATGATACGGAAGTCTCACCACCTATTTTACCGTGTGAAGTGATCAATGCTCTTTACAAAAGGAAGGCTTATAAGTCTCCTGGTGAGGATGGGGTTACAGTGGAACTACTGCGAGCAGGCGGTGAACCTGTCTTAAAAGTTCTTGTCAGGCTTTTTAATAAAGTTGTGTGCGAAGCTCCGACGCCTGAGCACTGGAAAAACGCCATAGTCACTATTTAGTACATAAGGATTATTAAATTGTAGATATTATTTATTATACTCAGTTCGTCGTGGGAATCGACTGAAACTACACCTAACGCAATTATTATGCCTTGAGCTGACATGCAGAGCTAATATCCGAGAGCCAGATTTATCTAGTAAAGAGTGACGCATCGTAAACACATTTTATCTGGTCTGTGTGCAGAGTTTCTTACTGTAATCCAATGTTATTTAACGTAAAAGGAGACTAAGAAACACACAACTAATGACCTTGGCTAACCTTAGTAATCGGATGTTAATTTCACAATGCACCATCACCATAAAAATAAAACAAGGACTCAACATACGCAGATCAAGATAAAGTTTATAAATGAGAGTGCGTTTGGCACGCTGCCAACAAACGAAGAACGGCGAAGGTTTACTGCCCTTCAGAGCTTATACTTTATTACTTCTGTGGCCGCAAAAAAAGTTTCAATTAAGATATCATCGACAATTGGGTATCGCGCACCACACGCTTCACGCGATCTTTTCTACCTTATACTTGCAAGATGCGGAATGAGTCACCATCTGAGGTTTTCCCATTAGGTTACGACATGGCACGCTTCAAGAGAAACAAAGAAGATTCGACAGTGTAGGGAACGCATCGACAATATCCCGGATGTTGCCGGTGTCAATAGGCGACGGTGACCGCTTACCATCAGCTGGGCCGTAAGCCTGTTTCCGCACAAATAACATAAAAAAAGATACCACACCAAACGCTTATCAGTTTTCCACGAGCGATCGTGACGCGATTACATAGATAACAGGCCGTTAGCTCGTGTTAGAGAGATAAAGAGTGATCGTTTGCTCGTTTGGTTATCTTTCAATTGCTGAATTGCCCCTAGACAGCTTTGTAGAGATTTTATTCATGACAAGATACTTTGAAGTCGGGATGGCGAAGTGAAGCGCAGTTGAGGCCTCTTCACTGACTGGAAGACTTTCAAGTGCCTATTGATCGGAAAAACTGACGGTTTATTATAAAACAACCTTCAGATTATGCCTCAGATAAGTTGACAATGGTAATTATGCAATAGATTGTAGATAGGAAGATAGTTTATCTAATATTGATGTTTTGACATTATTGGTAGCTGGATTGCTATCAGAAGTAAATCGCAATGCAATAATGTTATAATTGTCGTAGTGAATGTAGTCATTTAGCCAATCAGTGTATTGTATTGTTAAATGAATTGAATAAGAATAGAATGAACGAAAATATTGATACAAGGAATTTTATGTACGTGGTTGCTGTCGACTGTCGAGCAAGTCCCGGTCAAAAAATTACAATTTTATTTAATACTAGTAGACCCGCCGAACTTCGTACCGCCTTGACATGCATATAACGCGGGCTGTCAATATACATCACCCTGGTAGAATTGTCAATTGTTGTCCCCGGCCATCATTGAGAGTATGAGAAAATGAATTTTCTTAATAATTTATTTTTGTTTGAATTTTTCCGATATTTTAATAATTATTTTGCTATTTGGGGCGGAGACAAATCCAAGAAATCAAAGATCATCAAAATCGGTCCGGTCTTTCTTGAGTTATAAATGGTGTAAGTAACCCGATTTTTTATATATATTATGTAATACCTAATCAGGTCATAAGTATTGTCACACAGTAAAAACTTTTCTTTTAGAATGCTGGCCACAAAAAAGATTATAGAATTCGAATTTCGAATTGTTCATGAAAATAAAAATGTATACTTTTTAGAATTTTACTCATTTTTAAATATGGAGTGGACGCTTAAAGAAGACCGTGTTGCAGTTATTGCGTTGCATCGTTGCGGTTACGCGCCAATTCAATTTTTTGACATACTGAAAAAATTTAATATAACCATAAGATTAGTTTATCGCACCATCAAACGATACAATGAAGACTCTAGTGTAGATGACAGGTCAAGAAGTGGTCGCCCTCGGTCTGTTAGGACTCCAGCAGTGATAAAAGCTGTGAAGGCGCGAATTCAAAGAAATCCCAAACGTAAGCAGAAACTGTTGGCCCTTCAGATGGGGTTAAGCAGAACCACGGTGAAAAGGGTGTTAAATGAAGACTTAGGGCTTCGGGCATATTGAAGAAAAACAGGACATTGTTTGAATGCTCGTCTAATGGACCTGAGACTGAAGAGATGCCGCGCTTTGTTGTAGCGGTACGCGGGAAAAAAATATCGGGAAATTCTTTTTTCGGATGAAAAAATTTTTACCGTAGAAGAGAGCTACAACAAACAAAATGATAAGGTGTACGCACACAGTAGTGAAGAAGCGAGCAACCGTATTCCGCGTGTCCAACGAGGTCATTTTCCATCCTCGCTCATGGTATGGTTGGGAGTTTCTTATTGGGGCTTAACAGAGGTACATTTTTGTGAGAAAGGTGTAAAAACGAATGCAGTTGTGTATCAAAATACAGTCCTGACGAACCTTGTGGAACCTGTTTCTCATACCATGTTCAATAACAGGCACTGGGTATTCCAACAAGATTCGGCGCCAGCTCATAGAGCGAAGAGCACACAAGACTGGCTGACGGCGCGTGAAATCGACTTCATCCGGCACGAAGACTGGCCCTCCTTCAGTCCAGATTTGAATCCGTTAGATTACAAGATATGGCAACATTTGGAGGAAAAGGCGTGCTCAAAACCTCATCCCAATTTGGAGTCACTCAAGAGATCCTTGATTAAGGCAGCCGCCTTGTTGTGGACCTCGTTCGTGCTGCGATAGACGATTGGCCGCGCAGATTGAAGGCCTGTATTTAAAATCACGGAGGTCATTTTGAATAAACTTTAGTGTCATAAGAATCTATGTTTTGTTAAGTTCATTTTGGTATATAAATGGTTACATAATGAATAAACTTGTTTCAATTATTTTATATTAAACATGTGACAGAATTTATGACCTGACTAGGTATATTTACAACCATACTTAACCATAGACAAAATTACGTTTAGCTGTCATTTGCGTTATGATAATCCATGTCAGATTCGTTTTTGTTATACCACGTTTTATAGTGACTTGTATTCTCTTTGACGATTTATGTCACGTCACACGGGAACGCGGTCGAACGGGATAATAAGTATTTATGTCCGTACCAGGGGCGTAGCTACCGCCGTATTTGCCGTATCAATTATACGGGGCCCCCGGGCCACGGGGGCCCCCAAAGTGTGTAAGGAAAAAGAATAAAAACTTTCTAATTTATTTTATTTTACAAATGACAAAATTCTATAAAGCAATTCCTTTTTTTCCCGCCTTAAGCGTGCGTTCAAAAGTTGGCAACACTACATCGTTATGGCGGGCTGCGGGACTTCCCCGTTTTACTTACTTCATCTTCAACTCAGCGGGGAATCCCCGGGAATTCTTCATCGATATCGCGATGTACGTGTACGTTGTTGTACTTTGCATTGGATGTTAAACCACGGAGTGCAGTGCACTGTTTATTTACGCGCTTTATATAAATGTGCATTACATTGTAATTCAGTACAAACAATATTGTTCTTCTGGTTTAGCAGTATTAGTAACGATTTGTAAAAGAAATGAGTGAAAGGAAAAGAGATTATCCCAGCGGCGCTGAGAAAAGAAAAATTAAACAGAAAAGGGACGAGGTTATAAAAAAAGTGCCCAAAATTTCTTCATTTTGTCAGAGACAAGATACTGTGAGTGATTTAGATTGGAAAGGTAAGTACTACACTACTACCCAACCCATTTATTAGGGGCCCGTAGTGATAAACAAGGAAATCTTTTAATTTCGGTCTGTCCATCTGTCCGTCACAAAAAGTTGTCTCCCCCCTCGATTTTCACAATTATACTGTTTTTAGGGTTCCGTGCCTTGTTTAAAAAAAACAAAATTCTAACTTATCTATAGGATCGATTTGTTTTGTTGTTTGTTTATCAGTCCGTATCGTATCGTTAATTGCGTGTTGAGAACTTCAGATGTGCAGACTCGCTTTCAGGTTCTCGTTTTGTATGGCCACTACACTACGCGCTGCGTTTAAATAGCACGCAGGTGTATAGTAATGCACGGACGGGCTGCAGGTGATTTTGTATCTACTAATAGGTACGAGCACAATCCGCGTAGAATCTGTGTGCGTCTGAACTGAACACTCTCTAACTGTGACCCTTAGTAACGTTATTTATTTATATATAACTCTTTTTAGTTTAGTATCAAAGCATTCGTATTTATTTTTTAACAATTACTCGTTTATTTTTAGATTCTTCTGAAGCATGTTCTTCGTCACATATCCATCCGGAAATAGAAGAAAGCCAAGCACATACTTTATCGGATGTCCATCCAGAAATCGAGGAACCCCAAGTCAACGATTCTGATATATCTGCAGATAATGCAGATTGTAATATAATTTCATCAGATAGAGGAAATTTTGGTGACAATTTAACTGAATGCGAACGAAAAATAATTTTTAAATTGGGTCCATTTAAACCACAAGGACCATTTCCAAAAGTTTCAGAAAATAACCGACCTTTTTCAGCTTATTATTATTCATATTTCAATCAGGCAGGCATAAAAATTATAAGACCATGGTTATGTTATTCTAACGTTTTAAACAAACCGTACTGTCACTTCTGTTGGTTATTAGCAGATCGTCAAAACAAATCGTACTCCTCTGCTTGGGTTAACGGTGTTTCGGTTAGAAGCAATTTCACACAAACTATTCTTGACCATGAAAAGTCACAGCAGCATATTAGTGCCTCACTCTCTTATAATAATTGGTTGCAAGGAAATACCATCGATACTCTATTGAAAAGTGAAATCGATAGTAAAATTACATTCTGGAGAGATGTACTGCATCGTATAATTAATGTTATAATTACTTTAGTATCTTGTAATCTACCTTTGAGGGGGCATGATTCTGATTCTGGCAATTTTATGGCAATTTCACGTCTGCTATCTAACTATGATGCAACTTTAAAAGAACTTTTTCTAAAACCGAAAGGTGAAATAAATTATTTAAGCCCTACGATTCAAAACGAAATTATTAGTTTGCTTGGTACTAACGTTAGGAACAGTATTATCTCAGAAATTAAAAAAGCTCCATTTCTGACAATAATTCTGGATACAACACAAGACTTGTCAAAAATTGACCAACTATCTGTAGTTTTTCGATATATCTCGGTTACAGAAAATGATGATAATGTGCCTAAAGAAATAAAAATCTGTGAGTCCTTTTTAGGATTCATAGCAGTAACCGATTGCAGTGCTGCAGGTCTGAAAACTGTCATTTTAAATTTGACTAAAGAATATGGAATTGATTTGACTAAATGTAGAGGACAGGGATACGATGGAGCAAATGTTATGTCGGGTGTGTATGGAGGATTACAAACCCTAATAAAAGAGCATGCTCCAAATGCCGATTATGTTCATTGTGCTGCGCACGCTTTAAACTTGGTTTTGAACGATGCTGCGAGACATGTTCGTGAAGTATCGACTTTTTTCGATAATTTAGAAAAAATATATACTTTTTTTGGCAATAGTATAAAACGCTGGGCTATGCTAAGTGACGATTCATCTGAAAAATATTTGATTACCCTTAAAAAGGTATGTCCTACCAGATGGTCTTCTAGGAACGACGCTTTATTAGCAGTAAAGAAAATTTTTTTACTAATCATGAAAACTTTGTACCAACTAAATTTAATTTCAAATAACAAAGATGAACGTGAAGAATGTAAAAGTATAATTAATATTTTAGAGAGTTTTGATTTCTTAGTGCTCGTTACATTTTTTTCTTCACTATTTGAAATTATTAATCCTGTTTCTAAAGCTCTACAGCATGAAAATAATGACTTACAGAAATCTAGTATTTTATTAAGTAATCTTTTAAATAGACTGTGCCAATTAAGAAATCAGAACTCATTTAATAGTTTGCTAAATGAGTCCAAAGATTTAGCAAAAAAGTGGGGGGTAACAACTGTTTTTAAAAACAGTAGGCGAAAGATAACGAAGCGTTTTTTTGATGAGTTATCACAAGATGAGAGAATTTCCGACCCGGAATCCTATTTCAAAGTCAATGTATACTATTGCTGTTTAGATATATTAATTTCTCAAACTAAAGAAAGATTTCAGAGCCTTTGCAACCTGAGTAGTATATTCGAAATATTACAACCGGAGAAACTCCTATCTTCTTCAAGCGAAGAGATATTAAACGCTTCCGGAAAACTGTCTGCTAAATACAGTAAAGACATCTCACTTAATCTTTGTGACCAATTAAAGGCTCTAAAAACATGCTTAAATTCTGAAATTAAAAAAATGTATTCCATTAAAGAACTCATTGAATTATTGCTAGTAAAATTCAATAGTCTTGCATCCAGTTTTCCCGAGGTAATCACAGCATGCTTTTTATTCTTGACCCTTCCAGTTACAACCGCAACGGCAGAAAGAAGTTTTTCAAAATTAAAACTAATAAAAAATTACTTAAGAACTTCGATGGGACAAGAACGGCTGTCAGACATCTCACTATTGTCCATAGAGGCAGAAACTTTAGAAAAACTAAAATCATCATCAGCCATAAATGATTTAATAAATCAGTTTGCCGATAAAAAGGCAAGGAGAGTGAATATTTAAAATTCGATTTTTATTTGTAAAATGGGTAAATTATGTGATAAATAAATATTACTTCTCACAATATTTTTTTTCTTTTGTGAAAAATCTTTACCTCCATATAAGGGCCTCCAAAAAAATTTTTATACGGGGCCCCGACAAGGCACGCTACGCCACTGGTCCGTACTATGTCCGTCTCCTGGTTCTAAGCTACCTCCCCACCATTTTTCAGCCAAATCAGTTCAGCCTTTCTTGAGTTATAAATAATGTAACTAACACGACTTTCTTTTATATATTATATTTTGTTGATTAAGATTGATAAAAATCACAAGGATCACTTTGGAACGTTAATTTTACCGCTCACGGTCCAACACAACTGCAAAACTTCATCGGTAGAAAAAACCCTTTCGTTAAAAAGCGTTGTCTTTGAAGTATCTAAAATTTATGGGCAAATCAAACCAAAACATAGTCAACTTAGTAATATCTTCAAGAATAAAACTAAGATTTATTATAACTAACTTATCCACTAGATTCTAGTGACTATATTATGGAAGGAATACCAAGAAAACAGAAACTAACCGCAGAACATTATGTCTGTCTGTGGCTAGTTAGAAATCGCCCACTGATCTGTGGTAAGTCGGACATTAACGACTTCCATCATTTGCGGTCAGAATCACTGGCCCGTGAAAATTATAGGATTTATTATAAACTTCTGATCATCACGAACTTGAATGGATGGAATTTAATGGATGGACTGTTTACCGGCCACCATCAAGCATCAAGGAAATCCTTTAACAAAAGTAATCCACAAAAATGCCTTTCTTTTCCAAAAGACCTTTTCCATCAGTCATTGCCATATTTTCCAACATCCGAAGGACCTTGACAATCAGGAAACTGGGCCAACCAAACGTCGCATTTCTCCCGACAGCATCTCGTCGGTATAACTATAGGTACAATTAAATTTCCTCATGGCGCCGACCGACGAGACGGCTACACTACGCAACGTGACATGAAAGTCAAACGAAACTGGGTGTTCATTGCTTTACTTCTGAATCATAGAACATGGAGAGATCAGGGAATTCCCAAATAACATTCTTGCTAAATTCCCCGAAAAAAAAACGTTCTACAGTCAATAAGACATCAGTCGGGAAACTGGCCTAAATGTCGTTTTGCTGGTGAAACGCACGAATGTTCACGATGATTTCGCCACGCGCCAGGAAAGCGAAACGAAACTGGGGACACCTTCATCGTCCTACTTTCGAAGCTTGAAACAATGGCTGTATTCTTTAGACTAGAGATTTATTGGTACGAATATAAACTGCTCAGTTATTTTTAACAGAACACCAGTGCTGTAACTCTGTAAGATGATTTAGGGTGTGCTCGTCAGAGAAACTCATTTTTATTGGATCTTTTAAGATTGTCTGAGAGCAACGAATCGTTGTTGTCAGAAGACCCGTTATTATTACTTAAAAAAGAGTTGCGGAAGGAGTAAATAGAAATCTGTAGTAGGTAGACTAGATAGAGTACGTAGACCATGCATCGCATGCATGACGTGAGCTTCGTATGCTAAGTTCGTAAGGAACAGGTACTGCATGCAGGCACAGTACGTATCTATGGGTAATGGTTTGTTTTGTGCTGCTCGAGAACCAAGCTGCGAAAAACATCTGCCGTGACATTATGATTAGCTCTGCTAATGAGATAAATGAGACTGCTTAAATTTCCCTGTTCGTCAATAGGCAAAAATATTTTCTAGGCCTAATGCAATGAAGCGTTCATTGAATACTTTATCTGTTCGCTTTTAACAGCTCAACCAAGTTAAACACTGCCAATACTGGATTGCAGCAGAACGTGCTTTATAGGCCATCGGCTATAAATATGTTAATCATTTCAGAGGTTTTCGAACGGCCTATAAATTGTGACACCAAGGTTGGCAAGGTGATTCATAAAAACGGGATCAAGCAAATCACTTCATTGCCCATCTGAATCATGAATATTTTCTTTGGAAGTTACGAAGTTATGATTATTTTAATGTCGAATGGCAGTGGCCAATTTGGAAGTCCCTAAACAGGCTGCGCACTCAAGTTGGCCGCTGCCGAGACAATTTAGGCAAGTGGGGCTACATCGACCCATTCCGGTGCCAGTGCCACTGCGGGGCCACCACACAAACAATGGCCCACCTGCTCTCATGTCCTCTATGCCCAACCATCTGCAAACGGAATGACTTGTACCAGGCAACAGAGAGGGGTGTGGAAGTTGCTCTCTATTGGGCTAATCAAATTTAGAAGTCAAATAGCCATTGACACGAAAGAAGAAGAAGAATGTCAAGAACATTTCCTAAGGAACGAAATAAGGTCCAGGGGGGGGGGGGGGGGGGGTCAAATAAAGTTTACATGATGCAAAATTTTTGTTAGTAATCCACATTCTTCATCTCGAACCCGAAATTTTGCGTTTACCATAGTTCTAAAACTTTTCAGATCCTTATAACATTACAATTTGTACGAACCATAGGGTTCTTTTTACTTCGTTTAATCCAGATTTGTATGGTTTAATCCATATTTAATTAATCACACAATGTACAGTACAACAGACTATAAATTAAATATAGTATCTGTAATTGCGTGCATGAAAGTAGGAAGTTATTGTGCAGAATCCGCAGCCACATTACACAGCCATTCTTTGTCGTTCCACAAATGTAATGTGCATGACCTCATTTTCCCATAGAAACCATTACATTGAACAAGGTTTTCAAAGCGCCGAGTCAAGCGTCGCTACCTACCAAAAAGAATATTCCTTATAGTAGGCTTTCACCTCTAAAAATGAGACAGTTTTTTTAGTCATAATGTGTGTGGCCGGCTGGGCGGGTCATGTCTCCCGTATGCAACCTGATAGGTGGGCCAAGAAGGCAAGCATATGGACTCCTAATAACGGAAAGCGACGCCGAGGAAGGCCTAAAAAGCACTGGAGTGTTGACTTGGACGTCTTCCAAAGAGACTGGCGGGATATGGCTCTAGACCGTGATAAGTGGAAGGAGGAGGGGGGAGGTCTTTGCCTAGCAGTGGGACAATATGGGCTAGTAAAAAAAAGTGTGTGTGGTTTTTTTTTAATGATTTAGGTACCGAAGACATCACCAATTTAACGCCTCGGTGTGGTCTATACTAATCACACTAATATTATAAACGCAAAAATTTGTATGGATGTTGTGGATATTTGTTATTCTTTCACACAAAAACTACTGAATGGATTTTAATGAAATTTTGTTAGAATTTTTTTTTAATTGAATTTTTTTTTAAAAAAAAATTACACACCATTTACAAGACTACTTCATCCATGTGCTTGTTCAAATAACATCATAATGGAATCATGGAATGAAAGCGATAAGGTTCTTATGATAGAGTGCCTCAATTAACTCCATTCGACCATTAGATTTCGTAACTGTTACGTGGCCGGTATATATCTACTTTTGTACTCTTTTGTACAGTATTTTGTTCAATCCTTCTAGTCCTTCTTATCTTAGAGAACGCTTTGAATATCTCCATCTATCTAATCCTCGTCCGTTGCGCTCTTCTAAGTCCTTGAAACTTAAAAATTAATATCCACTCTTCTAACTTTTATGACAACTCCTTTACTGTACAAGCTATCCGTTTATGGAACTCTCTTCCTTCTTTTATTAGATCTGCCAAATCCCTTCCTATCTTTAAAACGCTATTGTGTAAGCACTATTTGTCTGCATCAGAGAGCTGAGTAATTTTATTTTGTTATCATATATATCGTTGTTACTGTTTGTATTACAGCTGTTTTATATTTTATTTATTGTTAGTATATTTAATATCATAGAATGTTTATGTATAATATTTATGCTAATATTACCTACCCTGGTATCTATTTCTTCTGTTTTGCTTATGTAAGTATACCTACAATTAAATAAAAAGCTTTTGTTATAAAGCTACCGTCCTTTAACGTTCTCGTAAAATCCAGTCCATCCAAAGGTTGTCTGGAAGAGATCGCTTTTAGCGATAAGACCGCCAATTGTACTATCGCGTGTCTAGTTTTAAGTGTTTTAATTATGATTTGTTAATTTAAGTGTGGTATACAATAAAGCGTTTTCTCTCTATCTATCTATCTATATCTACTAACATGTGTAATAACAATATATTATATGTATGTTTAATATTCTGATAATTGCATGCCAATCGTTAATTCTCAAACACCCTAAATATGAGTTTACCGCTGCGCTGAGTCGCATCGATAATGCGATATTTATGATGGAGTTGATCAATCATGATCAATGATCCCCTTTTGACCATTGGTCGTCTTGCGGCCGTAGTGTAGGGCGTGTGCGTGACGTGAGCGTACACGTAGCGGTTGTAAGGTAGGTAAGTAGGTACCTATGAAATTCTAAGGAAGATGTCAGACCGCCTAGACTGTTGATGAAGTGGATCGAATAACCCCGTTCGATCATTTTCAATTCGATTTTATGACTGTCATGCGACATTATAGTGTAAGTAGATGTGTGTAGACACACGGCTACACATCAAGATATATTTTCCAGTATAAGCTGACCTCTCATTGTGTAGGCTGTTTGTAAAATGAGAGGTCAGCTTATACTGGAAATGTACCTATAGCTTGATGTGTAGCCGTGTGTACTAGGCGAAGACGTGACGCCGTTTTAATGTAGGTACATTCACAAAAATGCGTCTTTACCTTACATAATATTTTGTCTGGCCTGTGTGGCTAAGGCTTACCTACTATGTAAGTAAGTACTAACTATGTAATAATAATGTATGTGGTAAGTACCTACTTTATGTACTGCTATTATTCTGGTAAATGTATATCAACTGTCAATGCTTAATAACCATGAAAGGGGATTCAGCGCTAATTCTCCGCGATAATGCGCCAACATGATGAAGTGGACCAATTAACCCGATTAGACCATGATTAATCCCATTAGGTTATTAGTGCTCTGCCCTGCTGGTATTAATTACATTGCTCTGGGACCTGCCTGTCATTTACCACGGTAAATAATTACAACGACGCATGAGTCTATGATCGGTTGTTTAATATTCTTAAAGCAGGTAGGACTGCATCTACACCAACTAGGTATCTACAGGTTATTTGGTAAATATACTGACGATAGTCAAGTGACGGTTTCTCAAAACATAAAAAAAGACTTCTCGAAAAAAAACTAGGTACCTACTAGTTATATTATCAAATTTTAAAGAAAATCGACTAAGTTTAGGTAATTAATACGATATAAAACTTACTGCTCTTGCAATCGACATCCAAAAATAAAGGCCGATTTGATATCTCTTTCGGGAAATGGCTGCGGGTTTCGGGTTAGAAAAGGACAGCAAGAGATATCTCGAGACGTCACCAATACTGTATCGGTGGTTAGATGGCAAGCATTATGCAGTAGCACAGCATAAGTTTAATAAAATGTTTGTTATTACATGCCAAAATAAATTTCACATTTCTATGGTAAACATTTCACAAATTTATTTATTATGCTCATCAAAATAACCCCTTTCATTTTTGTGCATATATTATCAAACACCCTAATATGTATACGTATGTATGTGTAAAATGTTGGTATCTACTAGTATAGGCAGGTATTTACTCAGCCCGTATAAATCCATAAAGGACATGATATCACAATCCTCATAGTAAGTAAGTGCAGATCGTCAGACAAAACATGTAGGTACCTTATTTTATTACATGGCCTACTTCCACAAATACCCCTCTCAATCTATCCATACTAATATTTTTTAATATTTTTTGCAATGAATTTTTTATTTTATCCAAGGGTCTCATTTTTCTTTTCTACCTTTTATTCGGTGGAATATAACAGCAGAGGAAACCCGCTACGCGCTGGCTTCTCGGAAACTCTTTTTTTTTATCACTTATCAATCAGTCACGTTATCTACGCCTCGCCTAACATCTTCTAGGGAGTAACTCGGTGGTTCCATCTTACGTACATAATGTCCTCGTCATTTTAGTTAATTTCAATATCTTTACAATCAGCCCCCATCACCAACAAATAAATTATGAAACAAAATTGTATTGTTTCCAATTCCGTGACACATTTACATTTACCATTTTTTTTATAGTATGAGATCATATTCATAAGGTTCTTTTGTAAGGCGAATAAATATATTTTCTTTCTATCTTTCTTTCTTACCTCATATTGTATTTACATTTCACCCCATGCACTAAATGTTGAGGTAGAATAAACACGCGTTAAAAAATTGGCAGACACCATATAGAGAGAAAATAAAACCCCAAACGTGCGAAACAATCCATTTTTATCTCATTAGTGAATATGTGTTATCGTTTACCTCGATAGTTTTCGTAGTAGAGTAAATATTATTGACCACTTGAAAACTGTTTTAATTAATTTTACGAAAAAAATCAAGCACATCAAACATCCCTATCCCTCCTTCCCCCTTCCACCACCGGACAAGCAGACGAACCGAGAAGTACCACCCATACCGGTCGGCATACCACCTTGCCGTACCGACCGTACCGTAACGATTTGCTTCAACTTTTCTTGTTAGCACAAGTGAGGAGTGGAACTCACTTCCGGCGTATGTTTTTCCAAACCAGTATAACCTTGGAGTCTTCAAGTCCAGAGTGAATAGGTTCTTTCTAGGCAAGCGTGCTTCATCTTCGATCACACCTTCACATACTATCAGGTGAGGTAGTGGTCAAGCGCTTGGCTATCATCAATAAAAAAAACTGTTTTCTTACCTCTGACACTGAAATTGCAAATTGGACGTCATAGATAATGGACTATTGATACGTTCCATATCACTAAGAATCTTCTAAACGTAAAAATTATGAATTAAGGCATCTGAGGCCATTGCAGCTTAACCGAACTTTTGACGAGTGCAGAACGCGCTTAGCCCGGTAAGTTTTTGATGAGGCAACTAGCGCATGGGCACCACTTAGGTTCGAACCTCGGCTTGGGCGTTTGCTAGGATGGGGATAGGAGAGAAACGCCCGGGTACGTGCTTGTACTTCGTATAGGCGGCGACCGAAGGGACTCGTCGACCTCGCCGGCGAGGTCGGTGTATCTGTTAAGTGTTTGCTCTGTCTAATGTAGATGACTCAGAAATCTCTTCCGCATTAGCAGAGGTGATTTTGTGATCGGGGTCTCAGAGAAAGTGTTTCGGACAATGGAGGGTCTTGTTCGCAGGCAGATCTATCAGATAGTCTTGTACCTAGGTGCTTTGTACTAATTCTTTTTATACCTTCTTGTTAGAGTAGTTATTGTTATTACAGTAATAGTTATCTAAGTCTAATGTGTGGTGTCTTATGACTAGTGTGGATGGCACACACTAAGGGAGGCATTAGCCGATCAGTAGGTGAAGTCAGGCTTTGAATAATAATGATGTTTTATTTTGACATTGTATTGTATTTGTGATTACTTATTACTTTTTTGTTTTGTATGGGCATTGTCTGAAATAAATTATTCTATTTTATTTATGTGTTAATAAATACTCATTTATTTTTATCAGTATTTGTCAAAAATTTCTTAGAACTTAATAATAGCTGAGTTATTTCAGTATGTGTTGAACTTTAAAGTTTCCAAACTAACAGTGACCTTTAAGCACTATAAATATGTGAGCTGGCCTTGTTTTGTGACTAAATGAAGGAAATAGAACTTTTGCCCATGACCTGAGGCAGGGAGGATAATTCTACTCTATTTGTAGAATTTAATAATGTGTAGACATTCTTGACATTGTGAAGGATAGATTTTTTTAATCTATTTTTAGGGAACTTACATTGTTCCTCATGACGATGTCAGTTCCATAATTTGAAGGATAGGATATAAATAATTATTATTGAGAGGCAGAATAGTGTTTTTTAATTTATTCAAGCTGAGGAAATATAATGTTGTCAGTTACCTAGGTATATATGTATTTAATGGTAAAATTGTATTATGTTTGCCTTCATAAATAGGTTTTTGTATTGCAATAAAATGTTATTAGATATGTGCTATTCAAATTTAAAATTCAAATAGCCATTGACACGAAAGAAGAAGATCGGTGCTTATTCATACTTCAATGGCAAAGGTCAAAATTAATAAAAAAGTAAAACAAACGAAAAAATACTCACAGCAAATATGGTGTTCTGCAGTCCAAATGGCAGTGGGGTCAGTCTTGCAAAAAAGACGATTTTGAAGGCCTGGGGGCCCGAAATGACCTTCAACAGTGCCCTGGCAGTGTCATTCTTCAGCAGCCAGCCGATGGGCAGGTAGTTCCGCAGAGCCTTCAGCGTGAAATGAGCCACCGCCACGCCAAAGTTAGCGCTTACTAGCACGGTCCCAAGCCCCTTCACTATCCCAAACAAATACCCACTAGTTATAATCAACAACAAGTATCCTATCGTCACCGGAAAACTCACGATCAGAAACAACCCCATAAACAACAGGAATATTATCCAAGGGTCCTGTGCATCCACCCAGTGCAAGATTATCTTCAGGTACTCTTTGAAGAAGTACAACACGAAAATGAGACATGTCAGCAATAAGATCGAAATCACGATGTTTATCAGATAGTTGTACGTCGTCCTGCTGTTAATTTTAGCCCATAAATTTTTCTTTCTCGAGACCGCGACGGGGTCGGGCTGGCATTCTTCGACGTCCACGATTTCCATTGTTTTCGGCGGAAGAACTCTTATTTTTGTGAGTGAAGTTCGAATTTGCACGGGTCACTAATCGCCATGGCCTAGTTTTATTTGTTGTTTGTTTCACGAATAAACAACACGTTCACAAGAAAATAGAAATGGGGAAAAATCACTGAAACGACACGAATACGCAAACTTCTGAAAGAGACTAAAAAAATTGTCAAACGAACGAAATCAGCTGTCATCTTAAAAACTAGACTTCTGTCTGACATGACAGTGGCAGAAGAAAGCTTACAATCAATTTTTGATTCAACCAATTTAGTACAAGGTAGCAATTTGAGCATTTGCTTTTAGACTGGCAAGCAGTTAAAGTGCAATAGAGCTATAAGTTAAAAAGAGACAAACTGTGTCCTTTGCTAGAATTCTGTAAAAATACAAAACTAAAGAATTTCTTTGAAACGTATCTTTTTATTTCCACCTCCACGATTTGCAATTTTGCACGAACGAACGTGGACAGCTGTAATTTTTTCTAGAAAATACATCTAGAACTTTTTAATTGTAAAATCTAGATAAATAATCGATGAATAGAATCCAAACAAGCGTACTCTAAGTAATTGTCGTTATACTGTGATGTATTTTGTGTTGTGAGGTGTCGTGTGAAACCTAACCATGCCGCCAAAGAAGGCACCCGCCGGGGCTAGCAAGAAGACAGAGGCGAAGAAAAAGGAGAAGGTCATTGAGGTAAGTTCAAGGTCCCCTAGCTTGACCATGCCCATGACACCCATTAACACCTTACTAAGGTAAAAGTGCCACATAGAGCGAAGTATGCTGTATGTTCGTTTAGCGAAACTAGCGAATCCTGATGGCAGAGTTTCGAAAGGCTTTCGTCAGGACTAGGCATAGCATGTCCACTATTCAGTATAGTAGGTAGTTGATACGTTACACCATACTACCCTCCAGTGGCTATGACAAACAGGCTGAATAGAATAGAAATCTCCTTAATTTTAGAATAAAGTTGAATAATGTAAAGAATATATTAAGTTGTAAAGAACCTCTTGTACCTACAAATGTCTGCTCTAGTTATGACTCAACATTGTAATTTGTAAACCAATGATCACAATATTCACCATGCTTGAAGCTTTATCATTAATCAAAAAGTGAAGCAAGATTTGTTTTTGTTGATACCTTGTTGATTCAAAATACCTACCAATTTATCTGTAACTCAATAATTTTCTAATTACAAGGATATTTAAAAAAAATATATGACTGTCTGATCCTGTTGAGTCATTGCTAAGTTTGTTTGGTAAATAATAATAATGTGCACTGTCCAACGCCATCTATGGCAATGATACCAGGCCGAGTAAACTGCCCGTACACCCAGATACTGCTGACACAGTCTAAAAATCCTATTTAATTGGTCAGGCACCACAACCAACCAAAAATAATTGCACAATCCTTGTCCGGTCTTGTCCAACAAATGACTCGAAAAGTATGTCATAGAAATACATACAAAACAGTAGTGCCGCTGCGGCTGACTGCGAACAGCCCCGGCACTTGCAGTCGACAGCATCACTCAGCATAGCACCTCAACTTATGTAAAATAATGTTTCTAGGACAAAACGTTTGGTCTCAAGAACAAGAAAGGTGCAAAGCAGCAGAAGTTCATCCAACATGTAGAGAAGCAGGTAAAGAGCGGCGGCATCCACCCCGCTAAGCCCATAGACGACAAGAAGAAGCAGAAAGAAGATAAACTGAAGGAACTTAAGGAAATGGCACTGCTATTCAAGCCTGTGCAGACGCAGAAGGTGGAGAAAGGTGAGGGTTTTATTTATTTGTTTATTACACCTAGTCACTTCTTTGGTAGCATTCGGTTCTTAGTGAACACGACCGGCGACCACGAACTTGCGACCAAGTGACAATGGACGACCCCTAGTATATGAAAGTACGCGACCAAGGGACGTAACCCAACTAAACTCAGTGTTATTGTTGTTACTGAACTAGACAGCTGTGTTCCAAGCGTTATGTTGGATGTTTTAACTACGAACAGAAAAAAAGTAACAGACTAATTCTAACATTATCTTGTTGTCTTGCAAAGACAACACCGCCATTTTTATGTGTATCTGGCTACGTCGTACCACGGCCTCCGGAGCGACCGCGCCGCGCGACTCAAGTCGCTCGCTGGCCACGCCCGTCGCGCGATTGTCGCTTGCATCTGTGCTTGCATCCGTCGCGTCGGTATCTTTACATAGTATAAAATGAAGTCGCTTCCGCTGTACTACTCAACGGATTTTAATGCAGTTTTCAGCAATAGATAGAGTGATTCAAGAGGAAGGTTTATAAGTATAATACATACATAGTAACTGTGGAAGTAACTGTTTGTTTGTTAGTTACCTTTTCATAACTAAACTGCTGAACGGATCGTAATGAAATCGGGCAAAGAGATAGATTATATCCTGGGGAAGGACATAGGCTACTTTTTACCCGAGTGCGCAAAAGGAGGGTAATGTTTTTATTGAAATACCACGCGTATGAAGCCGCGGGCGGGTCAGCTAGTATCATATAAATTCGTACAAAGCACTAAGTTGCGGTCGCGAGTCCTGCTTGCTAAGAACCGAATGCTGTTAGGATAAAAAACGTAAAATAAATTCATTGACTCTACATATACATATTACCAGATGCTATTCTTATTTATTATTGTTGCATTTCAGGTACGGACCCCAAATCAGTGGTGTGTGCCTTCTTCAAGCAAGGGCAGTGTACTAAGGGAGACAAGTGCAAGTTCTCCCATGATTTGACTATTGAAAGAAAGGTACAAATATATTTAATTGCATTTTCTTTCTCCTCTTCCTTTTACTTGGTCCTGTGAAAGTAAAAACACTTTTTTTAGTAATGAATTTCAAACGAATCCGGCGGTTAATTCAGCCGAAGATCTCAAGCGGCGAAAATATGGACGTTTCTCAGGAGGAAACACGTATTTGAGCCATTAGGGGTCAAATGGGTCCAAGGGGTATCGGGCCCATTGCATTTTCAAAATTATTTCTGGGCGTCTGGGCCTTTGGTCGAAACGACGTGTGATCCGAGAGCTGGCGCTTATCTGAGTTAACGCATAAGCATTGCAATTCAGCAGGGCAATGTAGCCAGTGTCTTCGGGACACTTCCGCCTGGTAGTGATCTGGAGCAGTTGGTAATCGCGGTAAATGTTCGCCACACCATCACGCCACGAGACCAATGCACGATATAAGCGTCGACAATATTTAGTCGCGGCGCGCATGTTAGCCCTGCTAGTGTACAGATCCATGTATCTTTCCAATAAGTTGTATTTGTACGTGGTTTCAGGCAGAGAAGCGTTCCCTGTACTGCGACATGCGAGACGACGGCGAAGAGGACACAATGGACAACTGGGACGAGGACAAACTCAAGGAGGTGGTCGAGAAGAAACACGCTGAGGAGAAGTCGAGACCTACTACTGATATTGTAAGAATCAATTTCGCTTCTATACTGATGGTTACTGGTGGTAGAGTTTTTGTGAACGGGCTCGAGAAAGTGGGCCCCACCGCCTTATCTTTATCTGCCGCCAAATAGCAGTACTTGTGCTGCTGTGTTCCATTTAGATGGTAATGGTATATTCCTGTAATTTCTGGCACATAGGCATACCAGCTAAGTCCTATAGTATGGCAACGTATCCACATAGAGATCAAGACAACATAATAGAATAGCTTGTTTTGAATTCTATGTTGATATCCACGGGCTGCAGTAGCCTCTTAACATCTGGTGGACTGCATGCTCGTTTGCCATATAAGTAGTATAAAAAATAGTACTTTGCTTAGTCATTATTTTATTGACATTATTATTATATTGTATAATTGTTTACATTAAAATAAGCAATTTTAGTTGACAAAATTTTTCTTAGCTAGATATTTTTGCAAAATTAATATACCCAGTTTTTGTGGTTTAAAATATTTATTCTCAAAGAATAGGGTTCACTTACAGAGATCATATATAGTTTCTCCAAACGTAAACAAACTTTAGTAGGAAAGGGCAACGCCGCGTGACGCGGTTTTTTCCTGACGGACTTACTCGCTGTTAGCATCTGGGGCCGATGCAGCTTAACCGAACTTTGGCGAGCGCAGATGGCGTTCAGCCCCGTGAGTTTTGATGAGGCAACTAGCGCAAGGGCATCACTTAGGTACGAGGGTCGGCTTGGGGCGTAGCCGGGATAGGGGTAGGAGAGAATCACCCCAGTACATGTCTGTACCTTGTGTAAGCGGCAACTGAAGGGACTCGTCGACCTCGCCGGCGGGGTAGGTGTGTCTGAAATCTCTGAATACAAAGAATGAACGAAGTAATAATGCATTAGAAATAATTATAGTTTCTAACCTGGAATAACACAGGCTATAAGTTGTCATTTTACCGAATTCTGCTCGTTGAACAGACAGATTTATTGAAAATTAGAACAAAGAATCTATATATTAATGTCTGAAGAAAAAACTTTGTACCCCTTATACAAGCTTTTATTCATCTTGCAATGTATGTATGTTTGTCCAGGTGGAATCTTACAACTGAATTTTAAATCAGTTATCTTTAACAGATTGAGCTGAAATTTGGTATAATTGGCTATGTGACGTCATTCTAATCCAATATGGCGGTTCGTCCAAGATGGCGGACTAGTTATTTTTTCTGCACTACCATAGTATGGGTATCAAATGAAAGGGCTTGCTGAGGAGAACACGAAAACTAATACAACGTCACATTAAATCCATAATATGGGGGACCATCCAAACCTCGCGTGATTAAAGGCGACCCCTTAGATAGGAACATAGGTATGTAAACTTTTGTACAACGATCGAAAACAGCCACACGCACAAATCCTTGTACGCGCTTGATCGACTTGACCCGAGGGTCAAGTCGATCGAAGCTTCCAACAAATTAATCTTTCTAGCGACAATGGAACTTCTGAATTAATTGTAGTGGGCTACTAGTGTTTGGGCTCATTTAAATCTGCTTGCGGTTCCGATTATGAATTTTATAAAAGCTTGTTTTGAAAAAGTAATTTTTCAACAAAAACTTATTTATGCTTGTTAGGTGCACGGAGGAGTGTGAGATTTGACATAGTTAAGTGTATATGGAAAGGTACATTTTTTTTTATACCTACATATTTATGGTTACAACTAGTGATCTATACTATTAGTATTAAAAACGGGGTATTTACCATGATTTGTGAGTAAATATACAGTTTTTAGTGCTAATACTGTTCATAACTGTGATAGTTTCAAAAGTTATATAGTTATTTTATTTATTAATTATAGAATCAACTGCACTTGATATCAATGTAAACAAACTATTATAGCTATTATGCCTAATGCCAATAACAGATTCTCATTTTATAGACATAACTTTTAAGAAATTAGTCACTTAGAGAGAATTATTAAAAACACAATATAATATTTTATATTATAGTAATCTATATTAAATATGCAATGGCAATGGTGACTTACTTATTGCGATGTAATGTTCCTTTTTTCTTATTTACAATGATATTTGACAGATCTGCAAACACTTCCTGGAAGCGGTAGAGAGATCCAAGTACGGTTGGTTCTGGGAGTGTCCGTCTGGAGGCAAGTGCATATACCGACATGCGCTGCCAGCCGGCTTCGTGCTCAAACGAGACAAGAAGAAGATGGAGGAGAAGAAGAACGAGATCTCTCTGGTGGATCTGATAGAGAGGGAGCGAGCGGCGCTGGGAGCCAATCAGACCAAGATTACGCTGGAAACTTTCTTGGCGTGGAAGAAGAAGAAGATTAAGGAGAAACAGGTACGTTTTGCCTTCTGTTCTGCATCATTTCAAAGAGTAGTAGAGTTCCTTGTGAAAGGGCTCGCCCGGGGAAGTACTACCACCACACCCATTTCTACCGCCAAGCAGCATTGCTGTGTTTCGGTTTGAAGGGTATTGGTTGTCGGTGAAATTACAGGCACATGAGGCTTTACACCTGTATGCCTCAAGTTGATGGACGCAGGGCACATTTCTAACAAGCGTGACCTACGAGGCAATTCTCTGTTATAGGCGATGGTTTCCACTTAACATCAGGTGGGCTATAAGCTTGTTCCATCTCCAAAATGTCTATGTATGTATGTATGTTTGTTTGTCCGACGATAACTTTCGAAGCGTTGATCCGATCATCGTGAAATTTGATATATAGATAAGCAGCGATGACACAATCCTGGTGTAACTAAATGAGCTAAAAATGTGGGGGGTTTGTTGATATATTGGGGTCCAAGAGTTGTAAAAAAAATTAAAAAATGAGACTATTGGGTCAAGTGGGATGTCTAATGAAATATCTTCATTGGTACATTTCGACGCCGGATTTATTTTTAGTTAAATCCTTGTAATTTTTGAGTTATTAGCCACAATAAAAACTGAACTTTGACGAAATCCACAGAGTACACGAGTGACCCCACAACAATGCTGAAATTTGGTATTCTGGTAGCTTTAGTGACACAAATATAGGGAAAAGTATCCAGAATAACTGCAATTTGTACCCCAAAAAAGGTTAAGCAATTAACATGAACTCCAGTTACTTCAAATTTGAATGAAACAGTAGGTCAAGTGAGTTGTTAATGAGTTCGTGACACTATTTTATGAGTCAAAGATTATGAATATATTTTTAGGTTTTTTGGGAGACTGGCGAGATCTCAGTTCGGGGCGAACCACTAGTTATATAATAATTAAATAACCTACCACTATATATATATGCAGCTGGTCGTCCTACCCTTCTATACCCGCCCCTCGGCCACCATTCAGTCACTGTCCTGCTCCATCTGTCATCACCACGTCTAGCCAAGTGTCCCGCCCAAGACCATTTGAGCTCCATAACTCGAATCCCAACGTCAAGAACCTTCGTTTGTCTACGGATCTCGACGTTTGGAACTCGATATAACAGTCTGATGCCAAGCATGGGACATGCCAAGCATGGGTGGACGACATCGTAAAGGTCGTGGGCCGTCAGTGGGTGAGACTAGCGCATTATCGTGGTGGATGGCACAAACTCGGGGAGGCCTATACCCAACAATGGGTGAAGTCAGGCTGTGGATGATGATGATGATATATGCTAGAGTTGTTGTTTGCCAGCCGTACAGTACAGTGGTAGGAACTGTCCGCGTTCCGTGTCGTGCCTACTACTTGTAGCTCTAGCTATCCTATATATATAAATTGTATATATAGCTATATATACAGGGTTAAAGGCTAAGTCGACCTAGATCCTTAAGGGGGTTGTAGTTTTCATCATTACTGACTGATTTGACTATGAAACGAAACACCCTACCCCAAACTTAACCGTTTTGAAGATATTAGATTTTTTTTTTTTAGGAAATTTGCCGATTTCTTGTCTATTTTGCTACTTTTTTTGTAATTTGTGCATCTGGCTTTATGTTTTTTTATGATTTTTGTGTAGTAGATAAGTTGCTTTATTATTTTTAACACTAAAATTTCAAATAAACAAACTGGGTCGTTGTAGACGATTCATAGAAAAAAGAAATAAGTTTGTACGAAGTATTTTTTTCTTTAAGGAATAATTTAAAAAAATACTATGTAAGTTATCTTGCAGTTGTACTTAAAAATATCTACGTTTCATCAGCTATCCAACAGTTTTGGGTATTATTAGAATTCGTAGAAAAAACTTAGAAAAAAGCCTCGCATTAGTAAAAAATAACAGATGCGTAAAATTTATCATTTGGCTCTAGAAAGCAAAATAAAACAATGCATTTGCATAATGACATTTATTACTCTGTTAACATAGTCTACGCCTACAACTCATGTTCTACATGTCCGCCTCTGTTTCGCACACATATCCTCATTCTTTTTCTAAGTCTTTTCACTACACCAGTAGAAATAACTCCTTCTCATTTGATTTGCCGCATCGATTATTCTTTCTCTCAAAATATCAACAGATGTAATTGGATTAGGCTCATTGTAAACTAAACGCTTCATGTGTCCCCACACATAAAAATCCATTGGGGTTAGGTCGGGCCATCTAGCTGGCCACGGTATGGGTCCACCTCT
Source organism: Philereme vetulata (assembly GCA_918857605.2). Classification (NCBI taxonomy): domain Eukaryota; kingdom Metazoa; phylum Arthropoda; class Insecta; order Lepidoptera; family Geometridae; genus Philereme; species Philereme vetulata. Next base: position 3,484,399 of record OU975444.1, read on the forward strand.
TCCGATCCACTTATTGGGATAATTAGTGTCTAGCCAATCTCTAACACTTCTCCTGAAATGTGCTGGGCAACCGAATATATGTCTCAAATTAGATTGAGTGGTAAATCATCCAGAGTCCGATAAATCTTGTCTTTAAAAAATTTCGTAGTGTTCTCCATTTAAATTGTCAGGGAGAAAGTAAGGCCTAATCAAATGGTTGGATATTATGCCCATCCATACATTCAAACTGAATCGTCTTTGTGACCCCTTTATCCGCTTCTTATTGGGATTTCCCTGTTCTTTCGGAGCCCAATAATGAGCGTTGTGGTAATTGGTTATGCCATCTTTATCAAACTTGGACTCAGTAAGAAACAGAGAGCACTGAGTATCGCATCTATCACGGACGAATCACGTAAGCAGACTAATAAATTACATACACTCAAAAACACCAAAATAGCTTATTGAATACCCAACAATGTTTCTGCAGTTTAGGGTACTATTTTGCTCGCTCACACCTGCATAAATCGTATTAAGTATATCCCGCTCGCACGTACCGCATTCCTTTGAAGGACAATAAGCACCGTTATTTTTTACTACTACATGTGAGGCTTTTCTCTAAGTTTTTTCTAGGAATTCTGACCCTAGACTGTTATACCTTGTTAGATAGCTGAAGAAACGTAGATATTTTTAAGTACAACTGCAACATAACTACCGTAGATTTTTTTTAAATATTCCTCAAAGAAAAAAAATACTTTGTACAAATTTATTTCTTTTTTCAACTATGAATCGTCTACTACGACCCAGTTTGTTTATTTATCTAATATTTTGGTGTTAAAAATAATAAAGCAACTTATCTTAATACACAAAAATCGCAAAAACCATAAAGCCAGATGCACAAATTACAAAAAAAAGTAGCACAATAGACAAGAAATCGGCAAATTTCATAAAAAAATAAAAAATTCTAATATCTTGAAAACGGTTAAGTTTGGGGTAGGGTGTTTCATAGTCAAATCAGTCAGTAATGATGGAAACTACAACCCCCTTAAGGATCTAGGTCGACTTAGCCTTTAACCCTGCATATATTGTACCTAGTTATACAGTGTGATTAGTGAAGTGTTGATTTTGTAATTTGAACTGGCATTACCCACTGCCCTGAGTTGCCGACAAGGAAATAGGCTATCATGGCTGATGGAGACGGTGCTGGTGTTCCTGCCTGCTGCCCTCGACAGTTATATGTTAATTTTTGGAATTCCAGGAAGCAATAACGAAATCGGAAGACCAGCGCCGCACAGACTACAAGGCCGGCAGAGCGGTCGGTCTCTCGGGCCGGGAGATGTTCTCGTTCGACCCCGCGCTCGCTGCGGATGATGATGATGAGGGGGACGAGGCCGTCGACCTCGCCACCTACGAGCGGGAGGACGATGAGGCCCAGTACAGGGAGCTGCAGCTCGACGCTATCGGGATTGAAGCCACCGAGGTAGATAGATTGATCATTTCTTTATTGCACACCATTCAAAAATAAAACAAACAAAATAATACACAATTAAATCAAAGGTACAATTGGCGGCCTTATCGCTAAAAGCGATCTCTTTCAGGATGGACACGAACTGTGTGAACAAAAGTGTGGCTAGCTCATTGGATCCAACTAGGGTAGGCATCACAGTCTAAATGTATAAATATTGCTGAACATTTCACACAGCGCTATCTAGCCCCAAACTAAGCATTGCTTATACTATGGAAACCAGATAACTGATGGAATACTTATATACTTTTTTAAATACAATACATACTTAGACAAAACATCCAGACCCGGAACAAATATCTGTAGTTTATGTAAACATTTGTTCCGCGGCGGGAATCGAACCCGCGCCATAATGGTCGTCTGATTGGTCTAAATGGTATTTCCTCACGAGTGTACGTCCAGGATCTCTAGACTTCGCCACAAGAGACCAATATTCACTACGGAGGTGAAATTCCTAATACAATTCTCTTTAACACATTTTTTTTATTATTTTAAACTCTTATCTATGATATGACATTATGCAAAAACATGACAGCGTTAAACCTTGTTGAAAACAATTTGATTTGATTTGAAAAATTCTAGTAAATATAAAGTGTTTGTAGATAGATTGTTCGATCGTCAAGAAATGTTTCTAAAAGACAAGAAATTTGCTAAAGGATGGTTTTAAAAACCTCGATAACTGTCTGGCCTGTCTGGTTGTCGGAAAAGATCGCTTTTAGCGATAAGACCGCCCATTGTGACTACCTACTACTTGACTGACTACCTCCGTGGTGCAGTGGGCGAATAGCCGGCTGAGACGCAGGAGGTAGCGGGTTCTATTCCCGCCACGGAACAAATGTTTGCATGATCTACAAATATTTGTTCCGGGTCTGGTTGTTTCCTTATATATTATAAGTACGTATTTACAAAAAAAAAAATGATATATGTATTCTATCAGTTATCTGGTTCCCCCCCTAATACAAGCTCTGCTTAGTTTGGGGCTGTGTGAAATGTCTAGCAATATTTATATTTATTGTACCTTTAAGTATTTATTGTTTATTTCTATTATAACTGTATTTTTGTTAATAATAATTCATATAATCATAAACAATTTCTAAAATCGTGTTTGAACAGATATTTGCTTACAATTAACAACAAAATGTAATAATAAAACAAATATTATTTCAAACAACTTCCACAACACCAAATAGCTAATAATACAATAAATTTAAAAAAAATGTCCAAATATAAATAATGTCTAAAATTTCAAAAACAATAATTAATTAAAACTTCCATAAATGTCACAGTGATCCTATAGCCAGCCATTAAATTGTATTACTAACAAAGTCATCGATTGAGTAGAAGCATCCCTCCAGCAAAAGTTTTCTCAATTCTGATTTAAATTTATATAAGTTAACAGTCTCTTTTAAATGTACCGGTAAGGTGTTAAATAATCTTAGAGCCTGGTACCTGCTGCAGTGTTTGGCTATGTTTAACCTGGGGCAGAAAGGTGCTACAAGATCCTTTCTTCTAGTCCCTAATCGAACGGACCTTTGTTCTGCAGATTCATATTTGTATCCGTGTTTAATAACGTCAGTCAGGAGAACCAATATATAAATACTAGGTACTGTAAAGAATATTTAGGTCATTAAATGGTTCTCTACAAGATATCCACGGAGGTAAGCGTAGCATGGTGCGTATTGCTCTTTTTTGTAATATGAAAGCCCTATCCATATTATATTATAAAACCATTACCATTGTTTGGTGTGCAATAAAGAGTATTTCATTCATTCATTCATAACTTCGTGACAAGTATTATTATAAAATCCTGACAGCGCTTCTATCATTAACTAGTTGTATGCCCGCGACTTCTTCTGCGATTATCTGAATCTCGACAGCGCCACCTACCGGATCCAATTGTAAATCTAAACCATCCAGAGACCCACTCAAACACACGCACAAAACTTCATCAAAATCAGTAAAGTCGTTCTCAAGTTATCGCTTGACCAACGGAAACAAACGGGGCTTCATCATACTAATATTATAAATGTGAAAGTTTAGATGTTTGTTTATTCAGTCCCATGGTATAAATCGGGTGTCAACTTGCAACAGCGAGTTTAGCTTTATTTCTAGGTTACCTACACATTTAGTAGTGTCAGCTGTACGAAGTCGCGGGCAACAGCTAGTTTTTATATAATATATATAGAAGACCAACAGTGGCCCGCGTCTTCGTACGCGTTACACTACTAAATGTGTAGGTAACCTAGAAATAAAGCTAAACTCGCTGTTGCAAGTTGACTTGACACCCCATTTTTATAATCTACGTACATATTAAATTTCATCAAAATCTGTTCAGCCGTTATGACGTGCGTAATTGAGTAACAAACAAACAAATCAATAAGCAAACATCCAAACTTTCGCATTTATAATATTAGTGTTATAAACTCCTGCAGCAGCCCTTAATTTTTTTTGGTAAATCCAAAATTGCGGTGTATATAATATATATATATATGGCCGTAGCTCACTCCAACCCTTCCCCAGGTGGATGACTCCGGCACCAAAGCCCAGCTGGACCGGCACCAGCAGCTGGTCCAAGACCTGCCTTCCCCGGAGGAGGCACCAGCCACCGTGCCAATCAACGAGAACCTCTTCCTCGACGAGGAGCTGGACGAGGAACTTGAAAACCTGGATTTGGATGACTAGCGGCGCGCCAACCGCAAAGACTATGATAATCTTTGAGGTTTAACTTTTGAAAGGTTAAACATGATTTTCATTGAGAATGCAGGATCCAATAACATGTAGAATTTGTTAACAGTCGATACATTTTGAGGAACGGCTCTGTCCATAATCAATAGTAGATTATTAAACGAGGGGATAAAGCAGTGTCTTGCGTCACGGCCGCTATAATGAATCCCGAACGTAACATAATAATAGTAATCTTTATTTCAGACTCATGAGGTCCATACACATTTACTACACACAATACAATACACATAATTCACAATAAAATCACCTTAAGTACATAGTTTAGGTGGCAATGCCCACCCAACGTCTATACATCTTAGAATGTATAAGCCTTTCTGCCAGACTTCTAATGATAGCGTTATTACAAGTGTCAACTCTGGACATGAAAGACGCTATCCTCCTACGCTGAATAGCGTTGAAATTATCAACGCGTGCTTCGTTAAACATTTTGCAAGCGCTACAGTAGCGCTTTAAGCCCATCAGTTGTCGAAAAATGTTATTACAGGCTACCCTTTTACTGTCATGGGACTTTTTAGTATACTCTGTCCAGAGTTGACACGTGTAAAAAGACCTAAAAAGCGTCACCTTCACGTCAGGAGTCGACTTGCAGAATTTTCTTGCCCACAATACATAAGGCTCTGCGCTGGCGTTCTACATCTGCGTCATCTTTCAGGCTGGAAGTCACGATGTGGCCAAGGTACTTGAAACTATCCACTACCCTTATGGGTTGTCCGCCAATATAAACCGCTGGTACGTTTTGGGGACCCTTTCCCGATCTGAATATCACCATTTCTGTTTTTTTAACGTTGTATACTAAATTGTGATCTTTAACGAAAGATTCTAGAGTTAACTCACGAGCGGAGCTGGGAGTTACTAGAATCCTGAGTGCAGAGGCATACAAGCACGCCCAAGGTGCAAACAGCTTTATCCACGAGGAGAATACTTTTCACACTTTCTACGAGACAATAAAAACCAAATCTAGGTTGGTGCATTCTGTGCAGCGGTTAGTGCGATTTACGAATAAGTTCATATTGTGTGGGTCTCTTTGATTCAAATTTTAATACAGATTAGGTTCCAAATTCAAATCACTTCTTCACAAATTCAAATTTCGAAATCCAATACAACTTACTCCCTGCTCAGCCGTAGGGATTTAATCTTTGCTTCGGTGAGGTTTACATGACATATAATTTGACATTATAGGGCAGGTGGTGTGAAAAAGTATTTAATCTGAGGTGAATTAAATACAAAAATGAAGTGCAAAATCCACCTCGTACATTGTGGCGTCTTAGACAGTCCAGTGTGGATTGGTAGATTTTCAACTACAAAATTGGATTATGGACAGAGCTATTCCCTCAAAATATTATGTCGACTGTTTACAAATTGTAAACAAACTTTTTCCCGTGATGTTGCATGAAGTGCAAAATTATTGAGACAAATTATAGGTCTTTCATACTTATATTTCTTTTTCACTTTGTCAAATTCATAATATTTATTCATTGCAATCTTTAGAATAACACATAAAAATAAAGTACACGCGCGAAAAATAGGTCATAAGATTGGAGCCATATATGGCTCAATTCATAATTAATATAAAAATCACAAGGGTCACTTTTAAACGTTAATTTTTTAATGCCTGTTCCTCCGCGAGTAAGCAAGGAAAGAAACAAGGCTAGTTTTTAGTTTGAACGACCCTTTTACAATACATAAATCTCGGAGTCTTCAAGTCCAGAGTGAACAGGTTCTTTCTAGGCAAGCGTGTTCCATCTTCGATCACACGATCACTTACCATCAGGTGAGGTAGGGGTCAAGCCACGGTAATGTTATCTGTACAGTATTTTGTCTTCATACAAACAACCGGAACGTGAGTCATACCTACGCTCCTCGTTTTCGGTACCCACTCGGTACACAACCAGCCGCTAATGCGCCGCAGCACGGTAATGTCGTTGCCGCAGTGACGAACGGTGTGAATTTTTTTTGTAAGCAGTAAGCGTGCGATTTGTGAATATTTTATTGAAATAAGTACAAGTACTAACTTAATATGGCAAAGAGCCACGAATTGACTATATTGTGCTGTTTTTGGTTGTTTGAATTCTTCAATAACGCACCCAGAGCTATTTTTTTTAATTACCTGCAAACTCCGAAAGGTAAGAGTTTAAGGTAAGTTATTTTATACTATTAATTTAACAGTAAAGCTTTTCTCAGTCGAGGCGCAAATATTTTTATGTATCAAATTTATAAGGGTGGATTTTTTTATTTAATCTACTAATTAAAAAAACACATGAATTTTTATAAACACTTTCTATTTCATTCACAACGAATTTCTTTTTTTTATATATGAAATATACAATCACAAAACTAGAAATAAATTCAAGTAGGTAGATGAAATTAAAATACTGCAGGCGGGCAGCCCCACGCATGCTTACGTACCACGCATCTGTAGGTAATCATTTCAAGGACAGGGCTGCGTCACAATACTGTACAGATAACATTACCGTGGTCAAGCGCTTGAATATCACCAATAAAAAAAATGTGTACGCATAGATATTTCAAAATTGGCAATGTTAGCCGTCGAGAGGCTGAGCGACATCGACTCCGCGGTTGGAGTTATGATGAGCCAAGTGGTATTGAGTGCGGCTCTCTGTAACACAAATATACATAATTAAAAATAAATATTGGACGGTTTGTGCACAGAAAATGTTTGCTGCATTACTCGTGCGCTCTGGGTGTGTGACTCTAATCTATATATATATAAAAGAAAGTCGTGTTAGTTACACAATTTATAACTCAAGAACGGCTGAACTGGTATAACTGAACATTGGTGGGGAGGTAGCTTAGAACCAGGAGACGGAAATAGGATACTTTTTATCCCGTTCGACCCGTTCCCGTGTGATGTGACATAAAACGTCAAAGAGAATATCTGATATGGAATAACAAAACGCAAATGACAGCTAAACGTAATTTTGTCTATGGTTAAGTATGGTTGTAAATATATACATATATATAAAAAAATCGGGTTAGTAATGATGGCCGGGGACAACAATTGATAATAAAATTCTACCAGGGTGACGCATATTGACAGCCCGCGTTATATGCATTTCAAGGCGGTACGAAGTTCGGCGGATCAACTAGTGTCATATATAATAATGTCATATATATATATAGCACTCACGCACCATTCGTTGTTTTATTTATAGCCTACATTTTGTTTGCAACTTCGCTTCCATGTGTAGTTATTCTATGATGCAATCGAAAGAATAATTTTAAAAACGTCTTACTGTGAGTAAACATTAAAGTACACAGTTTCTTCTTGGTATATTTTTAACGTGGTATTTTTAACGTTTTTAGTGAAAATTGTGTTCGGGGCTATGTGAAGTGTTAGTGACATTGTAGTGAAAGATATTCACTCGTAATTAGCAGTGAAGTGCACTATGGTTTTAAATCATCCAATTAGACAATAAAACTAGTTTTAAAAAAGTCAGTTAAAATTGCCACTACAGTCTCCTACTCAGAAAAACTCGGTTCTATCATAGGATTTAAAATCAAAGTGCAGAAACTTATTGTAATTTAATATTAGCAATTACTGTATAAAGGCCGGCTTGCACAACGATCCTTAAACGTATTTAGCGACTAATCATGTTTAAATTGTATTTAGACACTAAATACGTTTAGGCATCGTTGCGCGACTCGCCCCGACTCTTAGGTGTTATAGATAGTTAATAATTTCTTATTAATTTGCTGTGAATATTGAAACTTCTTCCAGAATGTTACTTAGATTTTGTTTAAACAGGCTAATATTTCTTAAATTATCATAATACTGTAACAATGTAAAAACTAATTTGATTTTGTTAGTTTTTTTTTCAAACATCAATTGTGAATACTGAATACCCAGTTATTATTTTCCGTTTAAAGATAGGAATATTGTGGACTGTTTATATTTCAGAAAAAATACAATTATTTTGTGAAATTAAAATTCTTTTGTATTTAAATAGAAACTTAAGGGGAGACCGGAGGGGAATCGCCCATACAACACGTACTATCAAGATCATTTCTAATTTGGAGCATATTTCTACCTTAATAAGGTATTATTTTAATTAAAATAGTATTTATCTAGGTTTCCAACCATATATTAGATCAAAGTACTTACCTAAAGTGAAATAGAAGCGTATCGCATTCTGCATGTTTTTACGTCATAATCATAAAAGACCTGTTTTCAACCTAATTGTTTGGTATTAAAAACAACAACATCTTACGTATCCTAGTCATGGGAACATAGATTATATCGTCTAGTTACAGAATAACAACACGATGAGAAAAATACAACAAGTTTCAGTCATCATTTTTGGTATTACGGAACACGGTCAAAATCTAATCAAATTTAGAATTGTTAATTTGCTATCACTATCGCTCTGCGTGGCTAAACTTCGTCAATAAACTGAGATAGCGATATTCAGGCCGAAGTTTTTGACGCGGCCGAATTGAAGTTGCGCTCGGGGTTCGCCGGCTTTAAAGCTTTATCTAGAATAGAGATGGGCAGTGGAAAAAAACCCAACGGGAATATACCCAGGTTTTTTCCCATTTGGGAAAAAACCGGGTATTTATTTGGGAAAAAACCCAATAGACAGTATTTTCATTAATAAACGTAATTATCACGATCTTGAAAAAGTTATCATTAATTTTTTATTTTTAGAACAAATGCAGCGAAAAATAGGTACTTTGCGATGCGCACATACTTTGCGCCAGCGTATATAGGGCACTAGCTGTTGCCGGTTGTTCGAAACGTCAAAATGTGTAGCCTGATTCAGGAACTAAAATAAAACCAGCAGTTTATTCATCATCATCATATCAGCCGTAGGACGTCCACTGCTGGACAAAGGCCTCCCTCATTGATCTCCAGGAGCTGCGGTTGGAAGCAGCCTGCTTCCAACGCCGACCTGCGGTTCTTACCAAGTCGTCTTCCCATCTTGTAGGTGGACGTCCTACGCTGCGCTTGCCGGTCCGTGGCCTCCATTCGAGAACTTTCCGGCCCCATCGGCCATCTGTTCTGCGCGCTATATTAGTCCAGTCATTATAGGAAGTTCACCTCGGAATTCGAGATACCCAGCTGTAAGTCTGTAAATACTTGTATATTGACACCCTAAAAGTTATATGGTATATATGGTAGGGTGTAGGCAACTATTAAATGTCTAGGTCAAAGGTCACAAAAATCGGTTTTTTGCGCTTTTTTTGTAAATGTCTCATTTCCTATGGGTTTTTTGCTATTTGTATTTATTATCAATATTGTAGAATACAAAATTCTCTACAAATTTTGTTTAAAAAAACTTGTTATACGGTGAACCGTTTTCGAGATAGAGGGCAGAGAGCGCGCGGTCACAGGATCACTTCAGGTCAACCGGTGCCTCCAGTCGAAAACGCGCCATATATAGTTGATGAACTATCGATAAAACAATGATTATAAATATTTGTCAATTTTTCTTAACTATTATATTATATCATTTTTTTCCTAACCTATCCACTTTTTATTCAGTATTAATTTATTTAACAACATTTACCTGCCCATATAATTGCAGAATTGTTAATGACAATATAGAAATTATATTTGAATTTTAACCTAATTAATATTAATAACTTCTTACATGATGAAAAAAAAAACAAATAAATTATCCATTAACCTTTTTATTAAAAAATATCATTCAATACATTTATTTTTATTAAAAGTAAAAAAATGGAATAAAGGGTACAAAAACTACAATTTATCATTTTAATCATCTTCTTCCTTTTCATCGTCGTCTTCCGGCTGCTGGTAAATTTCAATCTGGTCTTCATTATCGTCTTCAACGACATTTGTCTCAAGTTCTTCCATAATTTCGGGGTCAAAGGTTCCATCTTCGTTAATGTCGCTCTGATATGGTAGAGCATTGAGACAAGCTTGCCCATTACATTTGTCACAAGCTAAAGAGCATTGCAAGCTCGCTTTCCTGCATCCGCATCGGGAACCACAACCACTCTTGCAGCGGCAGAAAATTGTATTTAGCAAATCTTCTGGAGCAGGTGGTAAAATTGTCATGATAGGCTCCAGAAAATCGTTTCGCATTGCCCAACTTTTTACCTGGGGTTCCAAATCATGCCCTAACCAAGTTACGTTTGAAATGTTGATGAGCAGCTGCACTTGTTGGTGGAACATTTGAAAGCTGCACAGGTTTATTAAGTTTTGTAGACTTGACGTAATGCATATAACGAAGATGATCGAGCCTTTTCACAGAATTCGGAGCATTATAGACTGCCAATAAGGTTTGAGGTCCACTCTCTAATAATCTCTGGGCCGAACAATTTTCTTCCTCAAATGCTGCAGCTAGTTCATCCAAATTTGTCAATTGCTCAAAAACTTTTAAAAAAGATTTTTTCTCTTTTCCCTTTGACCTGAAGTGATGCTGTGACCGCGCGCTCTCCGCCCTCTATCTCGAAAACGGTTCACCGTATGAAAATTTTTTATAAACAAAATTTGTAGAGAAATTTGTGTTCTACAATATTAATAATAAATACAAATAGCAAAAAACCCATAGGAAATGAGATATTTACAAAAAAAGCGCAAAAAACCGATTTTTGTGACCTTTGACCTTGAAATTTAATAGTTGCGTACACCCTACCATATGTAGGTTTTGAGACAACTTTTAGGGTGTCAATATACAAGTATTTACAGACTTACAGCTGGGTATCTCGAATTCCGAGATTCTTACCTAATTTAAGCTTAAATGACTGGACTAATATGGCCTGCCCATTGCCACTTCAACGTGCTAATCCGTCGGGCTATGTCGGTGACTTGAGTACTCCTACGTATCTCCTCATTTTTGATTCGATCCCGTAGAGAAACCTGAGCATAGCCCTCTCCATAGCTCGTTGAGCGACTCGAGCTTATTCATAAGGCCAATAGTGAAGGACCACGTCTCGGTTCCATATGTCATCACTGGTAACACACTGATTGAAGACTTTCGTCTTAAGGCACTGAGGTATGTTGGACGAAGAGACGTTGCGAAGTTTCCCAAACGCTGCCCATCCGAGTTGGATTCGACGATTGACCTCATTCTCGAAGTTGGACCTACGTAATTGGACTGTTTGTCCTAGGTATACATACGCGTTGACAACTTCAAGAGCCGAGTTCTCAACCATAACTGGGGCAGGCACGACATGAACATTCGACATAATTTTCGTCTTGTCCATGTTCATTTTAAGCCCTACCCGTTGGGAGACTCGATTGAGGCCTTCGAGCATCGTGCTGAGTTCTTCCATCGACTTTGCCATGACCACAATATCGTCGGTAAACCGAAGGTGAGTTATGTATTCGTCGTTAATATTGATGCCCAGTCCTTTCCATTCCAGAAGCTTGAAGGCATCTTCCAAAGCGGTCGTTAACAGTTTCGGAGAGATGACATCTCCCTGTCTTACGCCTCTTTTTAAGGGAATCGCCTTCGAGCTCTGTTCTTGTACTCGGACTGACATAGTGGCGTTTTTATACAAACACTTCAACACTTCGATGTACCGATAGTCAATACGGCATCGTTGGAGAGACTCGAGCAATGCCCATGTTTCGATCGAATCGAAGGCTTTCTCATAGTCCACAAACGCGAGCCATAGCGGCAAGTTATACTAACAAGTAAGCAGTTTATTATAACAACAAAAAGACGTTTTCTTGTTTTATCATAAGATTTTTTCTGCGCATTGTGATGGAATGTTACTTAATTGCAGAAAGAACGTGTATTGAAACTTTTACGAATCTTTGACCAAATAAAAATAAAACAACGAGAGAAACTTACTAACAATTATTTATTACACTTTACAAAAGTTACAAAAGTGTTTTTTTACAATTGAAAATTTTTAGTCTCTGTCGCTACTGCCATGATCATTAAATATATTATTAATATTGCAAAATTCCATTTCTTGTGTATTTCCACGAGATGTTGAAGGTCGTTCTTCATTTATTGGGCTACCCAACGGGCTTGACAATTGCCTGGGTGTAGATAACGGCTCGTCATCATCGTCATTGTCATCATAATTATTTTTGTGTAACAGGTTCCAATTAAACAATATAAAAACAATTTTTGTTGCCCTGTCTGTGGTCAATCTATTTCGTTTGTGACTATGTATATGCGCATGCGTGTTAAAAGATCGTTCAGTGGCTGCTGAAGTACAGGGAGCAGTTAGAATACGTACTGCAACCCTACTCAGCAATTTGGACCTGCAGAGTCCTCTCCACCAAACTACCGGGTCCATTTCGGCGACATGCTTCCATATAAATGGTCAGCTCCATAAACCCTGTTTAGCTCTATAATTGGTTAAGTCAACACCAACGTCAATATTGAGCGATTGGCTCACGTCGTGTATAAACTCCATGGCATCCACTTCGTGTTCTTCTTCTAATTCAATGTCTTGCGATCTTGGATCTAATAAATATGCAGCATAATGAATGGGTTTCAATCAATTATTTGTTCGCCTAATTACAACATTTCTAATATCTAGTTAGTGATGCTCATTTAGAATGGATATATCCGGAAATGCAAAATTAAATGTAGACTTAATATCTTTGAAGGCCATAAAAACTTCATTTATTAGTATTCCATTGCCTTCAAGTTTGAAAATTTTATCTGTTATAGGTTCCAGTAGTTTTATACAATTTTCTACCATGGTCCAGAAATTTAAATAGTTGTCAATCCAAAGTAAATCACGTATTTAATCACTAGGCAATCAAAAGTCCACAAAACAAAATCCAAGTCGTCAATTAAGGCGGGGAAGTTTGAAGGGTGACGACTTTTAGGTTTTTTTTAACCACTGTATCTCTACTGAAATGTAAAATATGCACAAAACATATTTTATTAAAATTTAACATATTATCTACCGCTTTGTGAAGATAGAAACGCGAATAATAATACTTTTCTCAAAAAAAAATCATAATGTGACACTAAATTGATATTTAAACGGTCGATACTAGAGGTTTATTCTTGAAATCATGTCAAATTTATATCAAAAGATAGAGCTTATTATTAACTAAGGAATTGTGAAAAAACAATTTGTAATTTAGTTATTATTAATCTCTGTAAAAGAAAACTATCAAAATCTACTCGTACAGGCGCTCGCGCCGGGCGGCAAGTGCTTGTCGAGACGTCTTCGAGGTCGGACGCACGCCGTTTGTCTCCCGAAAATTCCCCCGCGTTCCAAATTAGTGCAGTGCAGATACGTTTAGATTGGCGGGGCATGAGGTAGCGTAAAATACCTAAAGTTCCGAAACAGGCCCGCCTTAAACCAAAAAATTAACGCAAGTGCTCACAGCACGAAGCCAAAACAACGTGTGAGATAGATAGATCACCAACGCGTACGCCACTGCTACTACCTGCTTCCCCGCCCCCCTACCCGCATACGTGGTTTCGGGTTACTTGTCGCTAAAAGCGGATGAAAACAGACAGGTTTTTTATTTAATTAGATAGCATGGAGTATATATAACGTATTTATTGAATTATGAAAATAAACAGTTAGATTAGCTCTTACTAGTAGTAAAATAGTACTTAAATAGTATGTACTATTTGATATATACATGTATCTACACATTACCTAGATGTTACATATGCTAAATATGAAAAAACCCGAATATTATCCCATTCGTTAATTTTCCGCGGGTTTTTTTCCTATTTTTTCCCACATTGGGGTTTTTTCCGGGTAAAATCCCATCTCTAATCTAGAATAGGATTTTTATAAATTTATTTTTATATAAATAGGCCTTAACTCTGCAGTAGATTAAATCCATACTAATAAAATTCGAAAGTAACTCCGTCTCTCTGTTTGCTACATTTGCACGACTAAAGGGCTGCTGGATCGATTTCAAAGAAATTTGCTATACAGATATTGACCGGAATTGAGACATAGGCTAGTTTTTACCCGACTGCGCGAAAGGAGGGTAATGTTTTAAAACACGCGTGCGAAGCTGCAGCTAATCTGACTAATATTATAAACGCGAAAGTTTGTATGGATGTTTGTTACTCTTTCACGCAAAAACTACTGAAAGGTATGTACGTAGATTATAACCTGGATTAACATAGGCTACTTTTTATTGATAAAACACGCGCGAATCCGCGGGCGGAAGCTAATAAAAATAAAATCAAAATTTATTTGGATATACATAGTTGGTATGGTATACAGCGTGTCCAATTTTGAAGCCTCAATTAGATTTGTGTAGCTTGGAAAGTTTAAGCACCCTGTAAGCAGTACCGTCTTTACCATAAGGGCACACGGGGCACGTGCCCAGGGCCCTTATCGTCACGGGGCCCCCGAAAGGCCGATATATTCGATTACCCTATACAATTTTTGAACTGATAACTTCTTTAAGCGCGTTTGGCATTTTTTGAGATGGATAAAAACCATTGAACTCGCGACACTGTTACCGTTACCGACACCTCTGTATACATATAAGTATCTGTAGTGTAGTCTGCTTTTAAATATGGAATAACAAAACACACGTAATTGTTTTGTTTGTTTTAATTCTTTATTACACAAAAAGAAAAATGTACAAATGGAGGACTTAATGCTTATGCAGTTCTGTCGGCACTCCAGGAGTGCCACTTTTTTATGATGGGTAAAACCATTGAACTTGCGACACCGTTACCGTTACCTCTGTATATAAGTATCTCGTAATTGTTCAAGTTTTCACTTCTGTTGGCACCCCTGGAGTGACACTTTTTTTAATTTCCAACAGGGCTCCAAATTCTTGTGTGCCCAAGGGCCCCGGCATAGCCTAAGACGGCGTTGCCTGTAAGGGCCGTACATAGTGATTATATACCTGACTACTCAGTGAAGGGCACTGCAATTTATGTTCGAGCCTTTCGTTACACTTATTCACTATAACAATGCATATAAATAGTTAGTGGTTCGCCCCGAACTGAGATCTCGCGAGTCTCCAATAAAAACAAATAAATAAATTCTCGTAATCTTTGAATATCAAAATAGTGCCACGAAATGAATAACCACATTACTTGACCTACAGTTTCATTCAAATTACAGGTAACGGGACTTCATTGGTTTTGGGGTAGAAATTGCAGTTGTTCTAGATTTCGGACTTTTGGCTATATTTGTGTCACTAAAGCTACATGCATACCAAATTTCAGCACTGTGGGGTCACTGGTGTACCCTGTGAATTTTGTCAAAGTTTTGTTTTTATTATGGCTAATAACTTAAAAACTACAAGGTTTAAACTAAAAATAAATACGGGGTCGAGATGTACTCACAAAGACCTTTTATTAGACATGCCATTTGACCATATACTCTAATTTTGTTTTTGAAGTGATAACGTCTTAAAAATCGATGAACGCCGGCTGCACGCACAAAAAAGTGTCACGTTCCGCCTGAGCCGAGCGTGCAAGCGAGAGCGCGGAACAAGTGATAGAGAGGTACGATCGGCCTAAGCGTTCGGCTTGTGACGCATCTATATCTCTTCCACTCGTTATCACGTAAAATTATCGTCCGTAAACCGACTTTACAGACAATCCATTTTTTTTTTGCCCCTCTTGAACTCTTTAATTTACCAGACTGGCCCACTACAGCAGGGGACCGAAAAAACTGGAAAGAAGGGAGGGAGGCCTTTGCCCTGCAGTGGGACAACACGGGTTAAAAATAAATAAATAATTGAACTCCAGTATCTCAACAAACCGCCCACATTTTTAGCTTATTGAGTCACACCAATCTTGTGCCATCACTACCTACCTATATACCAAATTTCATGATAATCGGATAAACGCTTCGAAAGTTATCCTCGGACAAACTAACATACATACGAGTACATACAACACCGATTTGCCCAAGTTGATTTGGAGATCTCGCTTCGCTCTATCAAATATTATTAATGTATGAATTACAATGTAAAAATATAAATGCAACAACAAAAAACAAATAAGTTCGATAATTTTTTTTTGTTATTCTTTGTCTATGGTCAGCCATTTTGCTGGATTTGTAATAGTTATTTTGTCTATGGTTTCTTGGGAGAATCCTTTGGTCTTCATTCTTGGCAGAACATTGTTATTGATGTGAGAATAACCGTGCCCGCCGAAATCAATCTAAAACAAATTAAATATTTCATTTTTCACCGGTTTATAAGTTTTATACTTAACATGTAAAATTTCACAGGCAATGATTTTAAATTTTGGTGGCATAGCGTCACGCTTGCTACGCGATATAATATAAATATTATTACATTCCCTTGTCAATACATCTATGAAAATCTGATGTAGGTATGTTTACAAAAATATTAATATGTTTAAGAAAAATAGCGATAATCATAATTTTAATACTAGAAATAAAGATAAACTCGCTGTTGTCACTTGTAGACTCCATAAAGTTAGTAAATCGTTTAAAGGGCAAGGTGTTCGCTTTTATAACAAACTCCCAAGTGATGTACAAAAATTGACAATTAACAAATTTAAAAAACGCAATTAAACAAAATCTTTATAAAACGCCTACTATAAAATATCGGATTATTTAGATCAGGGATCCCCAAACAAAGATCAAAAAAAAAGATCAACCCCCTTATACATAATGGTCCGCTAACTTAAATCAGCTGATCCAGAGTGTTATTTTTCATTCTGACTTAGGTCAATAGAAGAAGACAGAGTGAGAATTAGCAATGCTTTAAATTAGTTAGCAGACTATTATGAATAAGGAGGCCTATCTTTAGTTTTTTCCTATTGATACAAAATACCTAGGTACTAAGGTACCAATTGGAAAACTTTGCACTTGGTTAAGTGAGTAAAGTTGACTTCATCAAAATTTAACAAAATAAAAAGACATACAATTCAGTAAATATCAAGTTTAATTTATAATGATTATTACAAATTAAGTACTCAAAGAATCTTAAGTAGGTAGGTAGGAAATTATATTTAAAAAAGTATTAATTCGCAAAGAGAAAATAAAACATTCAGTGTGATGGATGAACGTGGTGACTATCTACCAATCTAGCTACATCCGGTTCAATATTGGTGAGTTGTAGCCTTAAATCTCCACGTTCGTTGATTTTCAAACGGTTTCTTTGTTTCGTCAAAATGTTTGTTACCACACTGAAGCTTTTTTCAACCAGGTATGATGATGGAAAAGCGATAAGGTATTTTTCAGCAATGTTCCACAATGTAGGATACTGTGTTTCAATGTTGCGTTGCAACCAGAACTTCTGATAGCCTTGGTTGAACTTCTGCTTAAGCTCTTCGTCTGTGCTGATGGCAATCAACTCTTCTTGCATTATCACATTGGCTTCTTCTATGGCTGTGGTATTGTACGGATTTATTATCCATTGAGGAATTTGTAAATTTAAAAGATCCTTAAACCTCTCCGTAAAATCCTTGTGTAATGCGTCCAAGTGAGTGACATATAATAAAATGTCATAATCTTGAAGCATTTCTGGTAATTTTGACAAATGCGGAAACTGCGAATATTCTTTTCTGCCTAAATTTTGTTTATAAAGGATTAGTTTACCCACGAAGGCCGATATTATTGATTTTGTTTTAATCAAGTTAAGATAGTCACCCTGCAGCTGCAAATTAACTTTGTTGAATATTCCAAAGATATCAGTCAAGTAATAAATATCTGTTTTACAATTGTTCAGATTTTCTTTCAAATTCGGATCTTTTTCTTGTAAAAACTCCAACACAGATTCAAAAATGCCTGAAAATCTTTCTAAGCAAGAGCCTCTTGATAGCCAGCGAACTTCAGTGTGCAGAAGTAATCAAGTAAAGACTTCGTCGTTTTCTTCACATAGCTGAGCAAATAACCGAGAGTTCAAAGAATTGCTTCGAATCTTGTTGATAGCATTTATTACATATTGTAAAGACTTATGCAATCTAGGACTCAGCTTTTTTGCTACTAAATGCTGCCTGTGAATCACGCAGTGAATGACCAGTACATCAGGCAGTTGTCGCTTTAAGTGAGCTATAAAACCACGACGATGACGACCAACCATAGACGGTGCACCATCAGTCGCAACAGAACCAATGTTTTTCCATGGAATAGCTTTGTCAGTAAAAAAATGTTCCAGGGCCTGAAAAATCGATTCTCCTCTGGTATCAGTCTCTAAATATGTAGCAAAAAGCAGTTCTTGGCACATATTTTCATCTTTGATATCTCGAACATATCCTAACAACAGAGCTTCATTGCCGGGTAATGTAGACTCGTCCAACTGGAGAGAGAATCTGTTGGTCTGTAAGAACTTGCATAAAATGTTTTCCACATCCCGTCCCATCTCGTCTATGCGTCTCTGAACGGTGTTATTGCTCAAAGGTATTCTCTTTAAAATATCATGTGCGGGTTTATGCAATACATTGTTAAGGACCTCCGCAATGGCTGGTAAGATAAGCTGCTCCCCAATTGTGTGGGGTTTCCCCGACTTCGCTATTAGTAAAGATATATTATAGGACGCTCGTAAACCATCATCGTCTTTAATAGATGATGTCGCAAACATCGATCTTATGGATGGTCTTTTGTCTAGTTTTTCTTTAAGTGCTTGAAAAAATTACAAGGGCTTACTTTTTTTGTCAGCATGTACTCTTGATAAGTGGTCATCCATTTTTGAAGGCTTCATGGCATCGTTACTGAATACTTTTTCGCATATGAGACACATCGGCAAGTGTTGATTTGATGGAGATGCAATAAATCCGAACTTCAAGTAGTCCAAACTGTATTGTCTGCATTTTTTTTTCATGTCCGCCATCATAAAACTCAGTAATCCTGCATATAAAAAAATAAGAAACTACCTAAATAAAAAATAATAATAAACTGTTAAATTTACTGGTAATTTTTTACAATTGAAACAACTGAGGCAACTGCAAACTGTTGCAAACAATCTACACATAGCTCATCTGATCACTATCACACAGTGGGGCAATGCAGACAGCGTCCCCAAGACGCTGGCTGCATTGCCCCATTGTATAGCAATGCTGATGCGCTGTGCCGGATAAAAACTGTTTGGTACTTACCCTGTTAATTTTTCATAAACTGCAGATATTGTATGGTTACGCTATTAACTCGCGTAGGGAGCTCGGCACTTTGTAAATTCTTTTTCAATCACTTTACTTCACTTAATTTAGCTATGTTATAACTTTGTAATCTCTTGAAATAAATGAGTACCTATATGAGTTATTATCGTTCAAGCTCCAACGAATTTCAAAACGCAAATGAACTTTTAACCTAAGTGCAAGCTCGTTAAATAGTAAAATATCGGGAACATGTTTGGACTTGCAACTTGATCATGAATTCGTTCGTATTTAATCGCGTAAGCGTCAAATAGAGAGCAAGTCAAAACGCGCCTGAAAGACGTACGCTCGAACTCATTATCTTGCACAAACTTGTCCACACTGACTTGCTGAGTTTTTCATCTTGTACGAACTTGAGACTTTACATTACTACAACAATGCTATTTCCTACAAAAATATTAATTATTCTTAGTACACGTAACACAACATAAAGAATACAGTACCTACCTACCTATCTTGAAAGATTTAAATAAGAACTTATGTTAATTAAATAGGGGTCGATTTTTAGACCTCGTCGACCCTAAAACCAGTTTTCGTTTATGTCGACCCCTAAGGCCACTTTGGGAATCCCTGATTTAGATGATAGAGAAGCTTGGGATTGAAATTGCTCCAACTCGTTCAAAATGTTACAAGTTAGACGTAATTTATTTCCTGTATTGTTATCCTTGTTGTTGTCCTAAAAGGATCATTAAAAAAAACAACCAGCCTTGTTTCTTGCCTTTCTTTCCTGGCATGGTCGCGAAGGAACAGACAGTAAAATTGACGTTACAAAGGGATCCTTGTGAGTTTAATGATTAAAAGATTTTGACTTTGACTTTTTATATTATATCGAATAGGTACAACCGATGATTTGCGATGAAAACCGAATGATATGCGATTGAACTTTCTCAAGAAATCACGGACTTCACAAAGGAAACCGATTGAAGTGTTCACAAAGAGTTGTTTTGGTTTTTGGCAGGTTACGCGAAAGAAAGTAGCAAGGGTGTCGATTACAATTTTTGAAGTAAAACTTCTGTACGCACTCTTGACTTGGGGAGTAAGCTGGTAAATGCGTTACGAAAAGTGCGAACGGAAGTTGAGAGGGGGATTTAAGTTAGTGAAGATAGAAAGAGAGAGTACGTTTCGTATATTTTTAAACGTTAATGTGCGAGTGCGAGTTGCGTCTGTCCAGAATTAACATAGACTGATCGACCTAGGTACCAGACGTGTGGACAATATTGTAATTGAACAATTTTTTATATTAATATTTTGAAAAAGAAGTTTTACTTCAGTCGTGTGGTCTAAAACACACTCGTTTTTTATATATTGTTTCACATGCTGTGCGTGAAATGTTCCATCCCTACTTACCAATCTGTGCTTAGTGTGTATATCGTGCGACATCAGCACTCTATCTTCTATTCCCTCATCGACCAGCAGTCGGATCTTGTCTATGCGCTGGCTGTCGGAAGGCATGTCGGTCGGTTCGTTGAGCTGGTAGTACGACACTTCTATTCCGAACAGGTCGAATTGGCAGTAGGAGCCGAGAGCTGCGAACTCGAGGAGTATCTCGGCTTCTAGGAGAGTACCTGGAAAAAAGAGAGAATAGCGTTTGACACTGGGTATAAAAAATGGCCTATCGTTATTTATCAATTGTTGGCAGTACTTACCTACACTAAGAGCGAGTCTTGTGCTGTAGGAAATGCGTTACATTATCGTGAATTGGAAAAATATGCTTCGAAGGGCACGATGTCGGTCCAGTCTCTGCTATAAAAGTTGCATATGCCTATAAAGTTACACAGATAAGATAATACTATACTTACCAGGGGGGGATATATTAAGGAGTGGCCAGGAAAATGTCAGACCTCTTTTCTGGTTAACATAACATACCTACCTACGTTTAACGAAGCACAGCATAGGTACCTATAATCTATATCCTATAACTGCGTCTACAGTTCTGTTAAAGACTCAGTACAGTTCGAGACCAACCCGTGACTTGCTACATACATGTAAGCATAAAACTGTAGCGTTTAGGGGCAGTTTTCGGTACCAGCCAACCAAGTGTTGGAATAACATACCACCACCTTTTCGGCTACTAAAATCAAAATTTACATTTAAAAAACATTATAGGAAACATTTAATAGAAAAACAAAAAACTGGGTTGTCTGGTACAAATTGTTATAGTGCGCCGTTCACTTGCTGACGCGAGGGTTAAGTTTCTAGTATATTTATATTTATTCGTATTATTATTTATAATTTACACTCTTAACATTTCTTAACATTATTATTATTCCTAACATAATATATTTATTTCTTCTATCTACTTATCATAATTATCTAATTAAGCCTATCATAATTGTATGCAAACGCATTCGTTGTTAGGTACGAGTTCTAATGACTTGCCTAAAAAAGGTTTCTGCAGAATAACAGCGCCGAGCTGTCGATCGGTGGCGAGGCATAATGCTGAGCTGGAACCCATTTGCTGCAGTAGCACATACACACCTACTTGCCTCTTTTTAATTTTTCCCTGACTACATTGTAAATTTATTATTCCATTCTATTGTTTCTATGTTTGTTGTAATTTCTGTTTTCTCTTACTTGTCCTTTCTTTTTGATGTTATACCTTTTGATTGTATTGTGTGAATTTGTGTGTGTTATGGTAGCAAATAAATGTCTGTCTATGTCTTATTTTTCACAAAAGTCCCGCGGTGTTTAAGGGCCCTGTCTTCTGTTACCCGTTTTATGCGAATATTTCAAACAAGTATGTGGCTCGGTTGATAAAGAGAGATAAACAAAAATAATAACACCCAAAGTTTGGTTCATCAAAACTTAAAAGATCGAAAAAAAAAATTAAAACATATCACATTCGTCTAATAAATTAATTTGTAACTCGCGTTTTCGTAAAATGAGCAATTGAGTGAACTATCTAACCCTGTTTTCACCCAAAAAACGAGTCGTAAAGTTTTTAACAAAAATAAAATTACAACAAAAATATTGTATTCTGTGAAAAACTTTTAAAAAAATTTAGTATATCACTATAATATTTAAAAAAAAATAACGAATAAAAACTGCGCAATTTTACGCTTCAAAAGATGTCGTTTATTCGAAAGTAGGATGTTTATAAGTTAAAATACACATACTTTAACAAAGTTCAACCTTTTATTTACATATAAAAAAACTAGAAGTGTATTAGATATTAATTATTATAAAATGTTTTTTTAAAATCACATATAAAATGATGAAACGCAACGCGGCCACTGGCAGTCGCTCCGATGCCTCCTCTTATCCGACCCAACCAGACCCTAGCATTCGAAGACGAGGAAAAAGCCGACTACCTGGCTGAAACCCTTGAAGCTCAATGCTCTCCCAGTCTCGAACCCGTTGATCCTGCACACCTTGACATGGTGAACAACGAGGTTGACCGTATAGCCTCCTTACCTCCTACCTCCCCACTTAATCCAATTGAGGCCTCTGAAGTCTTTGATATTATCAAGGCTTTACACCCAAAGAAAGCATCCGGCCCCGACGGCATCTCCAACAGAGTACTCAAGCAGTTCTCTGTTCCCCTTATCTATATTCTAGTCAGCATCTTCAATGCGGCTATGGAACTCTGCACCTTCCCTGATGCTTGGAAGGAAGCCAATGTCATTGGTTTCCGTAAACCCAAGAAACCAGCTAACGACCCAACTAGTTATCGCCCCATTAGCCTGCTTAATGGCTTAGGTAAAATATATGAGCGTCTTCTAATGAAGCGTCTCTGGTCCCATGTCAATGAGTTCAAACTCCTTCCCAATGAGCAGTTCGGCTTCCGTGCCCAACATTCATGTCCACAACAGGTGCTCCGCATAACGGAGCACGTCCTCTCCAATTGGCAAAGTACCTGGCCTTCAGATACTGGTGCCGTCTTCCTCGATGTAGCGAAAGCTTTTGACAAGGTCTGGCACAATGGCTTGGTTTACAAGCTTTCCAAACTCGGAGTGCCAGACAGACTCGTGCTCATCATACGAGACTCGGCCCCCTCCTGTTCACGCTGTACACCAGCGATATCCCTCGCACTCCTCAAGTGGAAATAGCCCTATATGCAGACGACACGGCCTTATACACATCCAATCGGAATCCCGATCGGGTGGGTATAAGGCTGCAAGCTGCCCTTCACGCTCTTGCCGCTTGGTTTCGCAAGTGGTGGATTGAGGTAAACCCGTCGAAAAGCACAGCAGTGTACTTTACACGGAGAAATCTCACCCCAAAACCGATTTCACTATTTGGTGTGCCCATCTGCTGGGCCCCTTCTGCCAAATACTTGGGTGTCATCCTTGATAGACGTCTTTCCTTTAGGTTGCACATCACTAAGAGGTGCAACTAAGCTAAGTACACCTTAGGACGACTGTCCTCACTCCTAAGCAGAAAAAGTAAAATGTCTCTTAGAAATAAGGTGACCCTTTACAAAGCTTGCATTCGCCCCATCATGACATACTCCTCAGTAGTATTCGCCCACTCTCGTCAAGTTGCTGCCATTCAAATAGTAATTAGTGCCATTCACTCAAAATCGTTTCTTGCGAAAAGCCACAGGCTCGCCTTGGTATTTTCGCAATAACGATCTGCATCGTGATTTGAAATTAGAGTCAATAGCTAAATTCATCAAGCTCGCTTCCAAGCGACATTATGAACTTTCCACTCATCATCCGAATCCTTTGGTACATACCATTCCGGACTATTCGATTGAACCGTCCGAACACAGAAAAACCCTCCGTCGTCCGAGACACGTTCTCGGAGACCCGGATGACGAAATCACTTCCGCTAATGCGGGTGAGTCATCCACATTAGACAGAGCAAACACTCCACAAATACACCGACCTCGCCGGCGAGGTCGACGAATCCCATTAGTCGCCGCCTACACGAGGTACAAGCACGTACCCGGGCGTTTCTCTCCTATCCCCGTCCCGGCAACAGCCCAAGCCGAGGTTCGTACTTAAGTAGAGCCCTTGCGCTAGTTGCCTCATCAAAAATAAAATTATAGGGCTGAGCGCCTTCTGCGCTCGCCAAAAGCTCGGTTAAGCTGCAACGGCCTTAGAGGCCAACAGCGAGATAAGTCCATTTGAAAAAAAAGGCCACTGGCAGTCTGCGCCGAGCGCTTTTGGAGGGAGGACGTGTCGCTCTTTACTACTATACATAGTTACCTATATATAATACTATAGGCAACAGCATACAATTATAGCGCGACCGAGTGATTTGATCTGTATGGATACTTACAGATCTATAAAACTCATTGACATCATTGTTCTCCCAGATGCCCCTCGTAGGGTAAAAATGTTTGGTATGATCGTATAGAGGGAATTTTGGTGAGTTGGGAATAAATCCTAGTCCCCCTTTTGTCCCCCATTCGCTCCCATCCACCTCGTATCTCGGAAAGTATAAAACTTAGAGCATTAGCGCCAAAACTAATGTTGCTCAGGACATTTTTTTATATACGAATCTAAAAATAATTGATCTTTCATACAAAAAAAAATTTCCCATACTAAATATTTTTGTGCAAATACCGTACACCGTATATTTCGTTTGCCGTAACTTTCATACTGTTTTTGTAGGGAGCCAAACGGCTTGTGGGTACTGTGAAATTTATATTACTGTATTTTATTTATTGGTGGAGGGGCATGAGATAACAAAATTTTCAAGTTTATGCGACATCCATCATCATCATCATTTTGAGACGTCCCTTTTTTAGTTTTTGGAGGGGCATAAGGCAACTTTCTTAGTAAATTTTCATGTTTATGCGACATCCATCATGATCATTTTGAGACGTCCCATGTTTTTTTTAGATTTTGGATGGGCATAAGGCAACTTTCTTCGTAAATTTTCAAGTATATGCGACATCTACAAGGATCACTTTAAAACGTCCAATATTTTTTTTATTTTTTGGAGGGGCGTAAGGCAACTTTCTTAGTAAATTTTTAAGTATATGCGACATCTACAAGGATCACTTTAAAACGTCTAATATTTTTTTTAGATTTTGAGGGGCATAAGGCACCTTTCTTTGTAAATTTTCAAGTATATGCAACATCTACAAGGATCACTTTAAAACGTCCAATATTATTTTTTTAGTTTTTGGAGGGGCGTAAGGCAAATTATCCGATTTATGTAAAACTTTGCACACCGGTAGAACTAATATAAAAATTCCAGACTATACTAAAAACGTTCTGCTCTGTTATCTGATAGTTATGGAAAACTATCGGTTAGCAGATAAAAATTAAGTTTTCGAAGCAAATAGTTTTATGTACTTAGGTATGTTAGTCACTAAGGTGCTTATAGGTAGGTTGGGCATTTTTTTTAATGATTATTATTATTAAAGTATAATATAAAACTATGCGCGACTTTTTGGTGGAAGGATCACTTACGGTCTATATGCGACATGACGGCCTTATCCGCCCGCCCGCCCGCCTCCAGATAGAGGCGCATGATCTCGAAGGGCGCTCGAGGCTCGCGGTGAGGATGGAAGCTCACTCCGCAGCCCTGGCGCTCTTGGACTTCACCGGCTGCCTTGATCGCGCGCCGCTCGAACTCTAGGAAACGAAAAGTACTAAAAACTACATTTTTTACATATAAAAATCCCCTAAAACCACGTAAAACTGACATAGGTATAAGAAGAGCCACCCCAGTTAAACTAAGCGTTCTAACAACTGCATCCGAATCGGTCCATTCGTTTGGGAACTACGATGCCATAGATAGACAGACAGGCGTCAATACCCTAACCATCAGTCGGGCGCCTGACTGTGCCGTCACCTTCAAAATTCTAGAAAATAATAACGCCTTAAAAATTTACCTTAGCAAAGTATTTTGAAACCATTTGAAATTTGAATGTAAGTAAAATTCTCTTTTGATAAGTCGTCGTTTTTCGAGTTATACTACTAAATTTATAATTAATTAAAAACCGGACTCTAAACGCATAAAGTTAGGGTATGTTGTAGTTAGTTTTGCATAAAACTATGCGGTAAAGCTAAATATCTCCGGCTTGTTGAAAACATTTCGTATCCAGAACCAAAATGTGCAACGCATTTTGGGTTCTATCATTCAAAATTTAAGAAAACCTTCAATGTATAACGAACACTACTAAAGTACGCCACAGTATTTTATAGTAAGGTGGGGAAAACAACTCGATTGGATTGCGAGTTTCAAGTACTATACGGCCAAATTGCGCCGTCATTATTTATTCAAGCAGGATTATAATTATTTTGCGTAGACAGAGAAAACTATCTGTCTACGTAATTTTGCTACATCTTTATTTGGTAGAGTATAAGTTGGTTTACTTTTAGAAATTAAAAATGGTGCGTTAGATCCTCGGTGAGAAGAGCATGAATCATGAAATAACATTGAAAAGTGAATGCATGTGGTAAGTGCGACTTAAATTTTTTTTTCGACCGGCATACCATAAGATTATTTTTACCCTTCGCCACTGGTCAATACTAAACTAGGTAGACGGACAGTGACTTAGTTTAGCACCTACTAACCTACGATTATTTGTCTCGGTCAAAGATGTATTCCAAAACTAAACTCAAATCAAATTTCTTGGAAGTAGACAAACAATCTACGCTTGAGCGTAGAATACGGGGCTAATGGCGGGTTCCTAAATCCATCGGTAACCTGCTACGACTCGTTGCTCCTTGAAAATGTGTCAAAAGTTTGTCATTTTTTCAAGGAGATACGAGTCGTAGTCGGTTACTCGTATCTCGTCGACGGATAGGTATAGGAACCCGCCAAATGGACATGCGCAGTGGGCAAATGGCCGTCTGAGACGCAGAAGGTTGCGGGTTCGAATCCCACAGCAGAACAAACGGTTGCATGATCTACAAATATATTTGTTCGAAGTCTGGTTGTTTTTCTATATATTTTAAGTAGGTATTTACAAAAAAAAGTTTATAAGAAGTAGGTACATTCTATCAGCTATCCTGGTTCCAATTACACAAGCTTTGCTTAGTTTGGGGCTAGATGGCGCTGTGTGAAATGTCCAGCACTATTTATTATTTATTTTATATTTCTTTATTTAAACGTGTACCCTACGTCCCCCACGTGTACCCTACGTGACCTACGTCTGAAGAGCAGTTTCAAACGCGCGATTAAAATACGCCGTGTGGATAAACCCTAAGTCTCACCTTTCAAAGGCCACACACTAGCAATCTCGCCCATAAACCCGGCCTTTACATCCCCGCAGTCAATACATCCCTCAGTCAGTTCCCTCTGCATATGCTCGTAGATGTCCTCCACGGTTCCACTCAAAGACTTCTGCATGTCGGCGATGTAGTGGCCTGTGCCGGCTACGATGTGAACTCCGGTTTGCCTCGAGACTCGCTTGCAGAAATCCAGGTCGCGCTGGAGGCCTTCTGTTGAGTTTTCTACGATTGTGCCTGAAGATTGAAGAAACACACAATGATTATTTTTGGTCAGTAGATGCGTTAGAACAGTATGTAGGTAATTAATGAGGAAAATAAATAATCTATCGGTCCAGGACGTGGGTTCGAAACCTGAAACCACGTTATTTAGGACCAGAAACTAAGAAGTAAGGATATCTCGTCGATACAACAGCGTGCTCTCTTGAGGCATAACTATAGAATAAAATTCAATGATGGTTGAAGAACTTTCTCGTCAACCTATTCCCGATACTAACAACAGCTGAACTCATGTTTTTAGTTTTAATTGAGGCTTATCATTTCTTCGTAAAATTATTTTTTAATGGCACCAGTTGCATAAAGCTACAAACCTCCACCAAACTTCTTAAACGCCTGCACATCATTGATCACGGCCACCCGCGACTCCTCATCATTCAGCACCAGGTTGCTCCTCCAACTGTACGGATATTGCCGCAGATACCCGACAGTGTTCAGAGCCAGGCCTCCAGTGAACCGGTCGGCGAGCTGAGGCGGCGGCTGCCGGTAGAAATGCGTGAAGTCCATGGCTAGGTGCTCGTGGGTTAGGGTGCGGCCCAGAGTGGAAGGGGAGACATCACCTAGAACTTTGTTTGGAGTTTTAGAATACCGTGCTTTTTAATATCAACTGCCAAAGCTAAAACTCTCTATTTTATGAACCGTCAATTTACGTATCTTATTTATTCGCGACCAGTCACTGGGAAGTATTAATTAGCTGTTAGGTACGCGAGGTCCAGGTTCGATTTCTATCTCCCTAAACGACAAAAGATTACACAAAAGTATTATAGGTAGAGCTTCTGTGAACGAACTCGAGGAAGTGGGCACCACCGCCTTACCTTTATCTGCCGCCAAATAGCAGTACTTGTGCTGCTGTGTTCCGGTTAGATGGTAATGGTATGTTCCTGTAATTACTGGCACATAGGCATAACAGCTAAGTCCTATAGTATGGCAACGTATCCACATAGAAATCAAGACAACATATAGCTTGTTTTGAATTCTATGTAGATATCCATGGGCTGCAGTAGCCACTTAACATCTGGTGGACTGCATGCTCGTTTGCCATATAAGTTGCATATACAAAAAAAAACACAATCTGCAAATGTTTGTATAGGTAGAGCACGGTGTCGTGGTCGGTCGGTCGTAATAATGATTAAAACAGGTTTTGCTTTGGTGAATGATACTTTCAGCACTTGTTCTGTCACCGATAGCAAACCCTTTTTCAGGTCTCGTAAATTAATCTAAGAAAGATGAAATAACACGATGATAGTATAGATGATAGTATTTCCTTATGTAGTAGGTATGTATCCGAGTAGTTATACCTACCTAATCATAATGTTAACGGCAGTCGCTAACCTAAATACGACATTATTTCAAGGTCCCAGTTGTTTGACACAGAAATAAATTGAAAACACTTACCGGTTTGCACTTTAGGAGCCATTTCTCTTTAATACTGAACTGTTTAGTAGAAGAACAAACTGCCACCTTTTAGTTCTTATCTTGGAATTGCAATAAGGTATTTATATAATAAGTAAATAAATAAAACTAGCTGGGTCGTGTGAACTGTACGACTGATAAAAATCGAATGAGCTGGAATCGAGATCATGCCGTCATGCGACGTCACTTAATGTTATAATACCGAGCCGGCCGGCGCGGCGCGAATTTATGTTTGTTTATTATGATAGGGATATGAACATACCTAGCTAATCATGAGATACAAGTAGGTAGGTGTACTTTGTGTAGGTCTACTTTCATCTTCAGACTTCATTAAATATTTACCTACTATATTTAGTATGCAAGCTAGGTGCCTCTGGCTAGCCTCTATATAGGTAGATAATTGGAGTTTAAAAAATTTTGGTACCCTAAGTAGGTACTTTTATTTCAACTTCATTTCAGTCCGTGCTTCGCAGTTCAGTAAAATTCGTTAAAATGAAACGAGTTATTTTACCATGGCAACGAACTTTGTGACGCGAATAAACTGTAAGTGGATCTGTCAATAAATTGTATCCAAAAACGTGGAAACTGTGCAAATTATTAAGACAGATAAATTGATTCACAAACTAAGTAATTGCTTAGTAATATTGGTAAGAAATATGCCGATCTTAGTGAAGGATTTCACGTGGACTCAAACGGAAGACACAATTCACATCAGGGTACCAATAAAAGCGGTGAAGCGCGAAAAAGTAGACTTGTTTACCGCAGACTCTTACATAAAAGCACACTACAGCCCATTCCTCTTCGAAGCATTTCTTCTACATGACGTGGACATTGATAAAAGCAAGTGCATTGTATCAGACGATCTCATAACCCTAGATCTATATAAGAGAGAGATAATAGAATGGGAGTGCTTAGAGAAAATACTAACTAAATCCGAAAAGATGAAACTACGGCAGGAAATACTAGACAAGTCCGTAGAGACAGCCCAACAACAAAAAGAAGATAAAAGGATAAAGAAGACTCAACTGGATAGATTCACAGTCCACCAAGCCATGGAAATAGATAATGTACAACACAACTTGATGGATGCACGAAAAGCAGCAGAAACATCGAATGCTATGAACGCTTTGGAAGAATGGAGAGTGAATATCGACGAAGCTAATAAACAAAAATGCCCTAATGGAGCTATGGAATTGTATCATGGTAAAGAAAAAAGTTCCGGAGCTCAGATTATTGAACTTAACGACAACGATCCAAGAATAGCTGAACTAGAGCTAAAAGAAAATAAATCTAGTGTCAAAATAACAGAGATTCCTGCTGACAAAACAAATAAAGTCACAGAAGCTCTTACCAAACCTTTAAAGGTTCTAAATAAATCTAAAAAGCCAACCATAGTCCCAATTAAATCTGAATATGTGGACAAGAAGAAAGAGGAAGTGGCGAAAAGGGTATTACCAAGGCTACGCGAGACTGCTCAGTTGGAGATCAATCATACTCCGAGAACGTTCCCGACTCCTAGCAGAGAGTCGCATGCCAACGAGGAGCAAGCGTGGTTGAAGAATATCACTCTGGCGAGAAGAGCTACAGGTAGAGAAGTAGATGTCTTTAAATTTAAAAGACAAGAGGTTCAATGTCTGACATCGGTAGGTACGGCGTACCACACTGCTGCATCGTGAGAAAACCGACATGTTCTAGAAGCAATATTCAAAAACATGAAAAAGTGCGCCGAAATGTTTAGGAAAAAGGTCGAAGTACAATTTACAATCCGGACCTTGATGACCTGACGCCAAGACTAAAAAGAAAGGAGACTTAAAGATTTTACTGAAAACTTGGTATCTTTCCACTAGATTTGCTCAATTTTTTTGTTTCAGGGTTCGTCTCTGAGGACCTAAGACCTGAGGAGCAAGACCCTGAATGGTGCAAGGTGAAAGGCGACGAGTTCTTCCGAAATGGCAATTTCCTCGGCGCAGTCAGCGCGTATTCCCACGGTATCACGTTGTCAGACAAGTTACCTACCTTGTACGCTAATAGATCTGCCACGCACTTTGCTCTTGGAAACTTCAATAAATGCGTAAGTTTTGGAGTCATTCAAGATCTTCTGAGGATGTGAAAATGACGTAGGTGTGCGTAATAAAGAGAAGGTCTATGTGCAGTCAGACTTAGTTTTGTAAGTTAGGTCAAAACTACTTATTAGAGTCATTTGAGAGCATCTCAGTTTAAGAAATAGTTATTAGAAATACTTTTTTTCAATTTGTTGAGATAATACGGAGCAAGCCGATGACCCACCTGATGATATGTTATACCCTACCTATCTATTATATACTAATATTATAAAGAGGAAAGATTTGTATTTTTGTGTGTATGTTTGTAATGAATAAACTCAAACACTACTGGTCGGATTTCAAAAATTCTTTCACCAAGGAATGCTACATTCACCCTGAGTGACATAGGCTATATTTATTTTTATTGCTAGACAAGATTAGGGATCTTTACTAAAACTTAAGTAACGTAACCCAAGGTGTAAAAAAGTGCCCTAAAACGTATTTCGTCGCATGCGCTAAAGTATGTTATACAATATTATACAACATAGGTATCAATATCTACAAAAAACTTCGTAATATAAAGAGGAAAGAATTGTTTGTTTGTATTGAATATGCTCTGAAACTACTGGACCGATTTAAAACATTATTTCACTGCTGGGAAGCTACATTATTTCCGGGTGAAACAGGCTACCTTTTACCCAACTGCGCAAAGGAGGGTTATGTTATTATTGAAAAACCACGCGTGCGAAGCTGCGAATTGGTCAGCTAGTTTAAGATAAAGTACTTTTGATAACGATAATAGTTATGAATATGGTAAATTCAAAAAAAACAATCGATGTAGGTACATAAATATCACCATTTTGATTGATGCGATGAGATAGCACCACATGATGCTCTGAAAGTACCTTTTTGTGTGTTTTAAATTGCTTTGGATGTTTGTACCTATAAGACTTTCTCTGGCTCTATTTATTATTGTAGATAGAAGATTGCTCGGCAGCCCTGGACCTCATGAAGCCAGCTTGCGAAGGGAACCGCCGGAGCCGTGCCAAGTGCATCGCGCGGCGGGGCGCAGCTTTAGCACGATGTGGGTACCTCAACAAAGCTATCGATGAAATGAAGGCTGCTGCTAAATTGCTACCAGAGGATGAGAAGATCAAGACGGATATTTACGATATGGAGAGGGCATGGGAGCAGAATCCTGATTCAGACTAAACGTTGTTTTTTTTCAAGTGTCATTATTTAATTTAAACATTTGGAACGAACGATCTATTCCCATCTAATACCAATGGTATTTGTTATTAATGATAATTAATATTATATTCCTAACGAATACCACTCATAAACGAATCCCAAAACAAGTTAAATGGTATGAGATACAGTCAGTAATAAAAATGCGTTTAAATGTGATTTTAAGTAGCATTTATTTAATCAAAATCAATCAACAACCAAAAATTTGATTAAATAAATATTTAATCAAATAAATAAATAATAAATACTTAATCAGATTTTTGGCTAGTGATTCACATGCTACTCGTAAGTAAAAATGCCGGAATGAAGTGAATTTGTAAAGTTTTAGGATTGTATTATGATCATAATATTAAATTACTAGCTGACCCGCCGAACTTCGTACCGCCCCCGGACATGCATATGACGCGGGCTGCCAATGTACGTCGCAATACATTTCATTTTAAACGTCGCCGTCGTTCGTTTTAAACTATTATTTCAAATTGATTTCTGAACGACAGGGGACACATCAAAGGAAACCCCAAATTGATTTTTTTAAATTTAATTCCGAGCATTTTCACATTTATTTACCCTTTAAACCTTCTCTGGACTTCCACAAATAATTCAATACCAAAATTAGCCAAATCGGTCCCGCCGTTCTCAAGTTTTAGCGATACTAACGAACAGCAATTCATTTTTATATATATAAATTATTAGAAAGCAAAATAAATTATTTCTGTGACTGTACCAAAAGTTATGTTTATATAATTAAAATTTGGTATTCGTTAGGAATAGAAAATATATTACGACAATAAACAAATACCAAAATTTTGTATATAATTTTTTATTGTTTTTTCTAATTACCTATGTATTTTTGAAGTAGGTTATTTAATATTATAAAATTATTTATATGTATATTTTATTTTAGTCATTTATGTACTAATTCTGTTAGTTATTATTTGATTAACGCCGCCGTTCTCATTTGTTCACACAGATCCTGTCCATCCAAAGGTTGTCTGGAAGAGATCGCTTTTAGCGATAAGGCCGCCCATTGTACCTTTGATTTAATTTTGTATTCTCTTTTGTTTGTTTTATTTTTAATGGTGTGCAATAAAGAAATTATCTATCTATCTATCTATCTACCATTGGTATTAGATGGGAATAGATCGAACGAACGGAACTCCACAAATTCGCTTCATTTTAAAACATTAAATTTCGTTGGCAAAATGCACTAATTTGACAAGCTCGATTCGTTCGTCAATTACCTACGTTTTTGACTAGTCTGTTGTTCTATTCAACAAGTACTCTATAGTGTTGATCGATAGTCTATCGATATTCACGAAAATTCAATAGTATCGATAGTATCGATACCATCAATAGCGTGATTAGAGGCAATAGTATCGATTTCGTCCAATACTATCATTAGTATTAAGCTTCAATGGTGACGAAACTATCTATAGTATTGCATTAAAACTATCAATACTATTGATAGTATCGATACTATCGATAGTGTAACTGATTTATAACGTCAACTATCGATAGGGAAACTATCGATATTTCGGCAACACTACTCTAAAATACTAGTGTGTGACTAGTTACTACTGTAATTGTAATTTAAAGTTCTGCAATAAAGTTTACGTGCAAACGAATTCTATTGTTTGTTTGAAGAAAACGAGATTGTAACACATAATCGAATATTATTATTAGGAATAATTTACAGAACTCAATTTAATTGCTCTATCACTTTCGGCAGCCCGAGGTTCTTCAGAAGCGCATGTGGCGAAGGGTCTCTTCCACGGAACCGTCTGAAGACTTCACTGGGATGACAGCTCCCGCCCACAGCCAAGAATGTGTCGCGGTACCGCTTACCCACTTCTACAACATCCTGGTCTGCCTTCCTGGCTTCATCGAATGCACTATAAATATCTGCAGCGATCATTTTCGACCACAAATGGCAGTAGTACGCTGCTCCCCATTCTTCAGACATTATCATGGTGAATGATAATGGGTGCGAGTCATATTTGTTGAATGCCAACGTGTGATATTTCGGCCAAAGCTCTCTGACGATATCTCTCCAGAACTCTTTCCTTGAATGCAACTCCAAGTCGAGTTTAGACAGATACAGTTCCTTGCACAAGTCATATCCTGACATGTGGCTTCTGATATTTTGCAGGTTCTTCAAAATGTCTTCTGGTAGAGGCTCGTCTGTGCTGAAGTGTCCGCTGATAGCGCGTATTGTGGAGGGATCGTACAACCAGTGCGTCATTACTTGACCGCACACTTCTGCCGCGTCCCATTCCACGTTCGAAAGACCGGCCACTTCGGAGTAGTTCGCTTTTGTGAGCAAATGACGGAGTGAATGACCGAACCGTTGGAACAGGAATCCGACCTCCTTGAAAGACAGTAGACAAGGTTTTCCTTCAGTCGGCGCTTGGAAGTTAAAGATCAATGCTGATAACGGGTCAGTTAGTGTTATGGTGCATTTGTTGCGCATAGCAATGTGCCATCCGGCGTCATCGTAAACTCTGATTTTCTGTTCATGTCTTGCGTAAGGATCGAAGTAGAAGCCAGCGATAGGAGATTCGCTAGAATCGTCAAAAACATCGTAAAACTTGACGTCTTTATGCCAGGTGTTCACATTAGCCCTCTCAACTATTTGTATCTTGAATAACGTGCTGCATAAGTTGAAGAGACCGGTCATGACACGTGGTAATGGGAAGTACTCTTTGATTTGGTTTTCGTCGAAGGCGTACATTGACCATTTTTGTTTCCTCTGCCAGTACGGAATATCCCAATGTTCCAAAGCGGAACTGAACCCTCTATCCTGGGCAAACCTTTGCAACAGCTCAATTTCTGCATCCTGCATCGATCGGGCACTTGCAAGTAAGCTATCAAGGATATTGTTGACATTTTCAATGGAGCCAGCCATTTTAGTCTCCATACTCATGTCTACGTAAGTTTCATAGCCCAAGATGTTGGCTTGTTCGTGTCGGTAAGAGCGAATGTTATCCATATTGGTTGCTGTTTCTAGCTCTTTGTTAACGTAGTTGGAGCAGCGTTGGGTGTAGGCCTGCCAAGCGTTCCACCTTAGCTCTCTGTCGGGGCAGTACTGCATAAACGGTTCATAGATATGAGGCTGCAAGGTGACCTGCCATGGGCCTCGACTGGGATCGTTCGGCTGAGCCATAGCCTTGACTAGAGATTCTGGAAACTCTTTCAAGACACTACCATCGCTGATAGTACTGGTAAAAACTTTGTTAGCAACATTGACTTTCTCTCTGAATGTTTGTCTGTCTTTTTGCATGGAATTCAAAACATTGGCCAGTCTGTCCTTCTTGATTCCTTTCACATCTATACCATTAAGCTTTCCTTCCAAAATGTATTTGTCGAGTAATCTCTGTTCTTCATCAGTTAGCTTTTTCAGGCGGTTCTTTTCATTGACAGCAGCATGATATATTGGAGGGCTGTTGAATTTGGATGACCTTGCTTTGTGGGCTCTCTGATGGATTTGAATGTAGGACTTGGTGGGCATGAGCGTGCTGTTTCCTAGATAGAGAGCTTTAGCGACACCCCATGTGAATTCCAACTGTGAGTCTAGCTTTTCCAGAGGTTGGAATATTTCAACAAATGCATTCTTACAGTTTGGTGCAGATTGCTCAATCTGTCCTACTCCGTTCTCATACTCCATACTTTGTTTGCTGATGGTTGCTATGCATTTCTCAATGGAGATGTCATTGAACTCTGGCAAGCCAATGTCAGACAGCAGTGTGGTTTGCTCTCCATCTTCACCGATTTCAGGGATTCTGAAAATGAAATATATATTTTTAATGTAGGAGTACATAAGTAGGCAAGAATGAATTTCTATTTAGAAGAAGGGAAAGATATAATTTTCAAGTAGGAAGCATACCGAAATTTATTACCAATGTGTGAATTGACAAAACTGACAAAACCTGCACAAGAAATGCTTGATAGTATTGATTGATCGAAGCGAGATCTCTAAATCAACTTGGGCAAATCGGCGTTGTATCTACACACATCAAAAAAGTCTAAGCAACACCTATACATTTTGAATATTTATATATGATATAAAGTATTTAAGTAGTATGTACCTATGCTATTTTTATTAGTCCTGTGCAAATTTTTCTTTAGTTCCCTTTCCTGTGCACTACCTACACATCTTTATCTACAATACACAAAGGTTATCTGGAAGAGAATGCTCTTTAGCATTAAGTTCGCCTTTGTACTAGTTTTATAAGTGCAATAAAGTATTTTCAATCAATCAATCAATATTTATAATTTTAATAATAACTCTACTCTTACGTCATCAGAAAACTTAATACTCCGAGCTCCTTTGCACAGCACTTCCTTTTACAGTGCTTCTTTTACTGTCCAGGCTGTTCGGCTGTGGAATGCTCTGCCTGAAGAAATAAGACGGTCATCCTCCTTACACACCTTCAAGTTGAAGGTGAAACACCATTACCTGACGATGTCATCTTCCTAGCGTTATTTATTTACTATTTAACGCGCCGGCGAACCCTGAGCGCAACTTCAAGTCGGCCGCGTCAAATACTTCGCCCTGAATATCGCTATCCCTGTTCAGTGACGAAGTTTTGCCACGCAGAGCGACAGTGATAGCACTCGAATGATTCTAAATTTGATTCGATTTTGACCGTGTTCCGTAATACCAAAAATGATGACTGAAAACTTGTTGTATTTTTCTCATTGTGTTGTTATTCTGTAACTAGACGATATAATCTATGTTCCCATGACTAGGATACGTAAGATGTTGTTGTTTTTAATACGAAACAATTAGGTTGAAAACAGGTCTTTCATGACGTAAAAACATGCAGAATGCGATACGCTTCTATTTAATTTTAGGTAAGTATTTTATCTAATATATGGTTGGGAACCTAGATAAATACTATTCAAATTAAAATAATACCTTATTAAGGTAGAAATATGCACCAATTAGAAATGATCTTGGTAGTACGTGTTGTATGGGCGATTGTCCCTCCGGTGTCCCCTTAAGTACTTATTTTATCTGTTAGTATAGTTTGCTATATGTACGATATCGTATATATATTAGTCTATTTTATAAGTACTATATTAAGTATTAGGATTAAAACTTCATATTTTTTTTATTATACCTAAGATTATATGTGTAAATGTATCCTCTAAAATACACCGCACTCCGTATCTTTGTAAATTTCGCTCCATCCAAAGGTTGCCTGGAAGAGATCGCTTTCAGCGATAAGGCCGCCCACTGTATTGCCTTATTTATTCTAGCCTAGTACTTATTTTTGTATTATTTCTGTTTGTGTGGTAATTCAATAAAGAGTTATCTATCTATCTATATTTTTAATTTTCCGATTTATTTTAAATAATTTTTTTTAATTAAATGATATTTCTATGTTGTATTTGTATATTAAACTCGATAAATTTCTTTAAATAAATGTTTATTTACAAATAAAAGTTTGCTGTGAATCTGGGTACAAAGGAGAACGGGCATCCTGGTCTACAGTCCAATAAAAATGAGCAGCACATTTTCGAATTGGCATACAATAGTACATCAAAATATACTATTGGAACTTTCCCCAAAAGTCTGTCCGTTTTGAGTTACAGCCATGCAAACACCAGCATTTTTTGTTTTAAAGAACATAAAATAACGGTTTCACGATTATTATATCCATACATAAAGGCTCCTATACAATGCAGTAGCAAGAGCGAGAAGGGAGAAGAGCGATGTAAGGGCCGTGGGGAGAGAGATGCGTACGCGGGGGAGGGGAACGGTTGTGTACGCGCCGCGCCGGACGGCTACAATAATCAGTCGCATCGCATCAAGTGAGTGGCTACGTCACGTCTTGTTACGATAGTGCTGTGTTTGAACTTCTTTCTCTGTTTTTACTGACCCTGGCTTGCTTTTGGACCCTGTTTCTTTCCCTAATGTGTTAACTTTGGCTCGACTTATTGACTTTTGAACTGCCTACCGATAATGGAAGTTTTTCGAAACTGTGTGATGTGTCGTCGAGGACTTTACCGCGGACGGTACCAGCAGCATATCTTGGCTGATAACCTGCAAAGGGAACGACCAGAATTCGCCGCGTTTATACAACAACATGCTGTGTTGGAGGTTAGTTACCTTTTATTTTTATTATATTGAGTAGTTAGGCATAGGATTTATTTATTTTAAGTATTAATTGTTATTATTTTCAGGTGGTGTTCGACAGTACTCGAAGCTTGTGTCACCGATGTTGGCAGAGGACTGAGCGTGATCATAGACCTGCACAGCAAGCGGCGCGAGCGCCTGGTACATTGCACTCTCAAGAATACACGAGGGCACCGAACACTTCGGTGCATTGTATTTACAACAACTGTGCTAATATTACCCGTAATCATATACCAAACGCGATAAGAATTAATGTATTTTGTGAGAGCAAGCTTTTTATTCCTGATAGCGCTAGGGTGTGTACAGAACACTTACAAAATAATGAATGGAGCAACCTGCCGCAAATGTGTAATGTGACACATGATTTTAATGACGCTCAGTTTACATCGCTCTGTGACTTGATGAGAATGGCTGCTAACAACCAGCCCAGAATCGACTTCGAAAACAGAGGCACCTTGTCTAATGAAGAGATGCACTTATGGACTGGGCGCACTTACGATCAGTTCGAAGCTATATTAGAACAAACTCCGTCACTAAGTGAACGTTGTAACCAGCCTAGAACTGCATTAGGCATCTATTTAACAAAACTTAGAACTGGAGACTCTGATGAGAGACTGGCAACGTTATTTCATATGTCTCGTCGAAAACTAGAACGTTTTTTGCCTATAGTTCGAGAATGTCTGAGCAACGATTACGTTGTGCTGCATCTAGGTGTGGACCACATTACCAGAAATGATATCCTTCAAAGAAACTTAACAATTCCAAGGGCTTTATTTGGAAACGATGAAAACATCAAAGCCATAATTATATGTGACGGTACATATATGTATATGTATGTATATATTAACAAAAGCTCCAACTTTTTGTTTCAACGGCTGTCATACAGCTTACACAAATATCAAAACTTGTTGAAGCCGTTTTTAATGGTATTCACGGACGGCTATATATTAGATGTCAAAGGGCCATTTGCCGCTACCAGAACCGATGCCCAGATCATGAGTGAAATAATGAATAACGAAGATGAGCCGCTGCATTGGTTACTCGAACGTAATGATGCGTTTATCCTAGACAGAGGATTTAGAGATAGTTTGCAGGATATAGAAGCTTGTGGCTACGAACATCATGTGCCACCAACTAAAGACAGAAGAGAAAATCAACTCACTACAGAACAAGCTAATCAGTCTCGTTTGGTCACCATGTGCCGATGGGTGGTGGAAGTAGTAAATGGGAGATTTAAGCGAGATTTTAAACTTTTGCGTCAAAACTATTTTAATAAAACGTTGCCAAAAATGTTTGTTGACTTCAAAATAGCTG
Organism: Philereme vetulata; assembly: GCA_918857605.2. Taxonomy (NCBI): domain Eukaryota; kingdom Metazoa; phylum Arthropoda; class Insecta; order Lepidoptera; family Geometridae; genus Philereme; species Philereme vetulata. The sequence continues at coordinate 3,524,244 of OU975444.1, forward strand.
CAGCCATTCTAAACCACTTCCACGCCCCCATCGAAGATAGTTCACACGCAGCAGCCTTTTTGAATTCAATAAGAGCTAAAATACACATACCAAACACATTGCACAATTATGTGGAAGCAAAGAGATTGAATTATAGGAGAGCAGACTTCATGCGAATCGAAGCAAATGAAATAGAAAACTTCCCAAGGCTTAGTGAAGAACAAGTCATACATTTTGCCTTGGGAACTTACCAGTTAAAGCTCGCTCGATCATATTGTAGCGAGCACTTACAAAATGGTCTTTATATAATCGAGACGTATAGAGATAACGCTCTAGAAGACTTGGCACAATATGATATCAACGAAGAGGCTTGGCTATTACGTGGACGTATACAGTCTCGACATGTCCGAGCCAGGAAATATTTTTGTTATATATTAATCAATAATATTAATAACAATATTACACAATATTATTGTACCTGCTTGACAGGGCGACGTACTATAGGTACTTGTGCCCATGTACTGTCAATTATATGGTACGTAGGTTATGCCCGTCATGAAGGGTTCAATGAACCTGCATTGTTCCTTAACAGTATTCTCATCGATGATGATGATGATGATAATGTTTAATAACATATTGGTTTGATTTTTTAAGAAGATGTTGTTTTTATTTGTATTACTACTTACCTAACTTAAATAAAATCATTACATTACACAAAATGTTTTTTTAATTACCACGATATTCAATGTTTGGCACTAAATATTATCAGATTCAATTTTTAGTAGAACTCAGATCGGACAATACTTAGAGAAATGCGACTTTCTACATATGAAAATACATAGAATTACCTTTATATTGACATATGACTCATTTTTATTGCAAGGTAGACCAGCTTCCATACACTTATGCCCGTTCTCCTTTGTATTAAGTATATAATAATGGTAAAAATAAACAAAAATATGACTTCTACGTTAAATTAAAATCTTCTTCTGTGCATTTATTTTATATTATTACTTAAATATTCGGCAACGATTCTGCATGGAGTCAATTATGTTATTGATTTCCGCCTGGGGCAATTGGTCCCAGTGGAAGTTTAGCAAGTTTTTTAGCTGTTGTTCTGTTAAAACCCCATCAAGATCTTTGAGGACCCTTCTCTGGAGCATATTCCAAACATGCTCAATGGGATTCAAGTCAAGGATTGAGCTGACCATGGCAAAACGCGTATATTTTCGCCCTTTAGCCATTCTTGAGTCTGTCTCGCTGTGTGCAGACGGGCATTGTCGTGCATCAATGTAAACTCAGGTCCCACTATTTGTGAAAATGGACGCACATAGGGAACTAGCACATGTTCCACATAACTTTCAGCATTCAGGTTGACATTTAAAAAATGAGATCGGTTTTGCGGTTTTTAGCTATTCCAGCCCAAACCATTACTGTCAAATTGCTGTATAAGTGGACTTCCTGGACACATCTTAGACGTTCAGCGTTTCCTGGGCGACGATATACCTTCATTCTTCTAGTATCAGGTGTAGTAACAGTAACTCTAGTAACAGGAATCGAGATTCGTCGCAGAACAAAATTTGGTCTCATCGTTCTTGCGGCCATAGCACGCGTGGTCTGCACCATTGAATACGACAAGCTCAATTTACGTGACGGATCTGTGGGCATCTGATTGGACGACGTGCATGTAGACCATAGTCTCGCAGTCTGTTTCGCATAGTTTTGGGACAAACAGCGGGACCATCAGCATTCTGTAGCCTTGATGCAATTACTTGGGCAGTCAGCTTTGGTTCACGTCTACATGTTACCTGGATGTATCGGTCTTGACGACTAGTGGTACTACGCCCTCGGCCTGTGTGCTGTTCAGACAGATCCCCTGTGTCACAATAACGCCTCCAGAGTCGGCAAATTACTCTTCGATGAACACCGAAATGCCGAGCAACATAGGCTTGACTGTTTTCAATTTCTAGCATCCCTACAGCTCTTTGCATCTCTTCCGTGGTAAGATGACGATGCTCCATTACACAGTAAAACTCGTGGAATATTATTTGTGACACACGACCAATGATTACTGCGGTTACAATTTTTTTTTTCGTAGCATAAGAAATAAAACCGCATCTATGAAATGCCGTTGAAATGGACAAAAGAATGTTTTTATTGTTTAAAAACATAATTTACTGAAAAAAACTGCCAGTATTTATTTGTTTATCAAAGAGGTTGACTATTCAAAGAAGGTTTGATATTCCATGAAAGTTTAACGAAGTAAAAAAAATAATACTAAAAAAGTTATGTGTTGCTTAGACTTTTTCGATGAGTGTATGTATGTTTGTTTATCCGAGGATAACTTTTAAAGTGTTTATACAATCATCGTGAAATTTGGTATATACTTAGGTAGGTAGTGATGGCACAATTTTGGTGTGACTACATGAGCTACAAATGTGTGTGGGGGGGAGGGAGATATTGGGGTTCAAGGGTGGTAAAAAACAAAAATGGGACTATTCGGTCAAGTGGCACGGCACGTCTAATAAAAGGTCTTTATGAGTACATTTCAGCCCCGTTTTTATTTTTAGTTTAAACACTGTAGTTAAATTAGCCATAGTATAAACTGAACTTTGACAAAATTTACAGGGTACACCAGTGACCCCATAGTGCTGAAATTTGGTATGCATGTAGCTTTAGTGATACAAATATAGGGAAAAGTCTGAAATCCAGAATAACTACAATTTCGACCCCAAAAAAGTGTCCAAATAACATGAACTCCCGTTACCTGTTATTTGAATGAAACTGTAGGTAAGATAATATAAGGTAAAGGTTATGCATTTCGTGGCACTATTTTGATAGTCAAAGATTACAAATATTTTTTTTTTTTATTATGGGAGACTCGCGAGATCTCAGTTCGGGGCAAACCACTAGTGCATAAAAAGTTTATAATAGTTATGCCCAGATGAGTCCTATGATCAAGCCTTAGAATTGGTTGGTTTTTAGGTTGGATTTTCTTTGAAAACTGACCAGAGGGTTGTCTAAATTTAATACCACACAGGGTCAATATAACAAGCATAAAAAAATTATAAATGAGTATTACTGCCTTAAGTTACATGCTTTTATCACTGGAAAAAATCTCATTATTATACTTACAATACAACGTATCCTGAGTTGCGTGTGCTTTGATATATCTGTCTCTTCACATGCCGGCTTATAACATTCGTTCGTAAAAATGATAAAGCCATTTTCTTCTGAATTATTTCGTAAAATATAATTTATTTCATAATCCTGAAAACACAAACCGACCGACCACAATCTATCGATTGATTGAATTGACATTGACTGAATTTGACTGACAGAACTAGAAGTCAATTTTTTTTTGTCTTTGTTATGTCAGTGTTAGAAAATACACCTTGTCTGTGGTCCTTGTTTTTTTCGGATAGGAACATCGAACTTATTCGGCCAGTGTTGTTTATTTTATTAGGTGATAAAAACAAACCATAACCCAAATTAGTTTTTAATCACTTAGCTATAACAAATTCCACCTTTTCACAATCCTTATCCACTACAGCCGTAACATTATCAACTAACGAAACATTAATCATCTGGCAGGTGCATAGAGCTGTGCAGGTACTAGAAGAGTTACAAGCTTGATCGACAGTCCTTTTCTTATCTTTATTAACTAATGTGTCTCTAACTGGCGGGATACAGCAGAAGTCTGTATCTAGTCCCATTTTTTCACCGTCTTCTAAAGTCTGTGGTAGATGCTGGTTCAATGTTTCAGGAAGGAGTAGGCTGGCTATTCCACCAGCTACAAGAAGCGCTCCCATGATGATTAGAGGCAGGACCATTATGTCGGAACCCTAGAGAATTAAAACAAATTATCCTATTAACTTTTCTCCTGACACTTGACCTAAAAATATTGATTGAAGTATCTACGTACTTATAGTTTGAATCTATACTATACAATGTTAGCAAAGTACCTATGGATATTCTATATGTAGAATTATAGTTTATTACATTCTAGCTGAGAATATACAGAAGTGGCCCGGTACCTCTTTAAGTTATACCTATTTAAAAGACACACAAAATTATAAAGTAGGTACCTACCTAGTACACAAGAATGCGAAATGCGAACAATAAAACCTTAGATAACTTACCAAATAATTAACAAGTGGTATGAAGATCGGACCTAGCATACCGAGTACGGAGCTCAGACTCATTCCTAGTCCCCTGACTACAGTCGGGTACAGTTCTGATGCCATCAGCGGAAGAACCACGAAGGAAGATGAGATGCCCATTTTACCCACGCAGTATAAAGCCAGGGTTATGTGGGTTTCTGTAAAAAATAATACCTACCTGAGTACCTATTGTCGAACTCACATAAAATCATAGACAGACAAGTTAGTTTGGATTAAGCTCTGCTTGTTGTCATAAATCTCGGAGAGGATGTATTCAGATTAGAGGTCGCAATATCAAGCAAGACCTTTCAGCAAAACCAATATTTTCGGTTCCATAATTCAGATTTAGTAGGTACCTACACATTTGCAGACTTCCTTACTTCTTTGACTTGGCAAAAATTGCGCAGGTAAATTGTTTTTTTTCCTGACTTGCAGTTATTATTTTGGTTCTGGGTGTTGTGCGTTACTCCTAGTTCCTGATATCTTCGGCACAGTGTGAGATCAGGAGTACCATGTAAGACTGTTATGTGTTAGGTACCTACGAGTATCTTTTTACGTGATCTTACCGTGCTGAACCAAAAACGTAGTCAAGCAAGCCACCCCACCCACTACCATGCTCATACATAGCGTCCACCTTCTCCCAAGCCGCTCCATCGACGGCCACAGGAACAAGTAAGTCGGCAGCTCCACAATCCCAGCCAAAAAGAAGTTCAAGAACTCATCTCCTCCCAGCACCGACGCGTAATATGACAGCCCGACGTATACACTTGTATTCGTAAACCATATAAAAGTTATGATGATGGTCTTCTTCCGTAAATTGGGTGTTCTGAAAAGGTCTAGGATACCGTATTTTCTAGTTTTGGCTTTTGCAATATCTTGGTTTTGTTTGTCAGTCTGGTATTTGCGGTGGAGACTGACCATGTAGTTTGCTGGAAGGGATTTGCCGTTGATTCTGTAAAAAAGGTGTTCTGCTTCAAACTGATGAGTTCACAAAAAATATGAAGAGTAGCATGCATTTTGGTTCTATGTAAGTAGTATAACTAGACTAGTAGTACGAGAACAATTGTGACATCTTTGAGGTATGTAAAATGTCTAGTAGGTATTATTTATTTTATTACAATTAACTTTTAGGAATGCATAATTATTATTTAGCAAGGCACTCGTGATTGTCACACTGACAGGGAGTTTTAGGACCTCTCACTAAATTAGACCATTTGTCATTATTAGTTATTCTGCTGGTAGATACATTTATCCAGGTAGCCATAACACCTTCCATACAAAAAGGTACCATCCATATATGTAGGATCTGACATTGTACTGCCAAATAAAAAGCTAACTCACCTAGCCATCTGCTTCAGTATAACTTCAGCCTCATCAAACTGTCCTCTCGCAAGCAGCCACCGTGGGCTCTCAGGCATTGGCCAGAGGTACAGGAAGAAGCAGACGAAAGGCAGAGTTGTGGTAAGCGCTAGATGCCGCCAGTCTCGCACCGCGTAGGCCACGCCAGCGAGCAGGATGAGCCCCATAGAGTACGCGATGTTGGATAAGATTGTACACAGAGTCCTGTTTCTAGGCCCCACCAGCTCGATGGCTAAAGAGATATAGCATTAAAGGAAATATGTTTCTATTGTTAAAAGAATAATTTTTATCATCATAACAGCCAAAAGACGTCAACTGCTGAACATAGGTCTCCCCTATAGATTTTCAGAGCGAACGATATTGTGCAGCCTGCACCCAACGGCTCCCAGCAACCTTTATCAGGTCTTCGTTCCATCTAGTGTGGGGCCGTCCTACACTACGCTTTCCAGAGCGTGGTCTCCAGTCGGGAACCCTTCTGCCCCAACGGCCGTCAGTTTTTCAAGCTATGTGGCCTGCCCACTGCTTCAGCTTGGCTGTGTGCCTTTCGTGTATTGATTTCACTTTAATCGATACATGAAAGGAAGTCTTTACAATGCACATTGAAACATTTCTTGCCACAAAGCTCTGTCCGGACCATCACACTTAGGTCGGTACCGTACGGTCTCCATGCTATTGTTGCCTAGCGATTTTTTCCAGCCCAACTTTTTGCGGTTATCAACCTCCTGGATTATAATTTACATAATTTAATATGTAGGTACAGATTCGAACTCATGATCTTCGGATCGCTCGAGGGTATCAGAAGTCCAAAGATAATGTCAAACGTGTGGGTCTCTACTGCTGCAGTGGAGCATAATAATCTTAGTAAGCACTTACCCAAAACATAAGGTGTAGTCATAATAGCCGGCACAGTGAACCCCACTCCAATCCTATAAATCGCCCAGATTACGTAGTTCTGTGCGAACGCAGTCGCGACCCCGAAGATACACTCAATAAACAGGTAGATGAAGAAGGAGGGCTTCCGCCCGATGGTATCCTGGAGGTAGCCGAAGATATAGTTTCCGATGATGCCGCCAACTGCTAGTAGGACTAGGCCGAGGGTTGGGAAGAAATCCCGCTCGCAGACTAGGTCCCACTGTAAAAGTATATATTAATACATAAGTACTGAAGCTCATCAAACACGGCCGCAATAATGGTATATTAATGTACATTAGGTACATCCCGGGATGTATAGATTTACATTATCATAAAGTATCACCACACATCAGGTACTGAGTATTGTATCTTTCCCTTCATTTGATTAGTGTACCTACCTACGTCTTGGCTGATACACGTTAGAGTATATATCGCTTGGTATTTTATGATTTGAAGATGTAAAAATATACATTATAGATGGCGTGTGTGATCTGCTGAGGGGTCTTATGTCATGATGTATTGAAATATAATCGACCTATCTTTTCATTAAGTATAGGTTAAGGCTGGTCCAAGAATGTGTAGAATGGTCATCAATGGTACACCGTTCTACACAGCCTCATCCAGTTTCGACCCGTGGTGCTCTTTCAGAACAGCTTTTAGCAAATTGCTCTAATCAAAACAGATTTAAATATAGCCAACCAACATAACAGTCAACTTTCTATTTCTACCAATATAAAGCAAAATATAGATAGATAGATGGAATGGTGCCATAAGCAGATACGTCCGAAATTTCACTAGAATCAGGATTCTTGCAGCTGTTGCAGCTGTTTACCTCAGTAACCACAGTGCTCTTATAAATCTCTTTATCGTAGGTCCATCCATTCTTGCACGGGACGATGTCAGCCCCTTCCCTGGAATCTCCGAGGGTAAGGTAGTTCTTGGCGATGTCGCTGTAGTTGAGGCTGTACATCTTGCACTGAGAGTGATGGAGGATCCCGTTTTTTAACTCCATTGGTATGCTGTGGAGAGAAGGCATAAGAAGGAACTTCACACCTCAAGGCTTCAATAAACAGTATAAAAAATATTTCGTGATTTTTTACTTTATATGAAGACAACCATTGATTAGAAAACATGCTAAAATGTAAGTAAGATCCTATGAGATTAGTGGATTCGAGGTTTGGTGGCTGCCTAAATTGCCTTTTGCATAGCCAATCACGGGAGCGCTCAGTTAAAAATGGGCCACAAGCGTTGCTTTGAAAGATAGGGTCTTCGGTGGTCTTCGAGCGGTGACTCCGCCACAGGGGTAATCCACCATAGTTTATATAAAATAGACAATCCAAATAATTTTCATAGGCAGCTCTAGTGATAACTCACTGGTGGGTATAAATAAATCAAAGGCCAGTAGAGAGTTTACCTTAAATTCTTCACTAAACTCTGATCATCCACCAAATCCAGCTCCGGTACTCGGCACCAATGATCCACGCTAGCACTCATGAAGAGCTGCGCGTACGCATGGAAGCCGCAGGGGATGACAGCTGGTAATAGCATGAAGTAGATAACCAGCTTCTGGTACCGCCCAAACTGGCCGACGTCTTCTAAGATGGCGTCGAAATCCATGGCCGCCATCTTGGAAATGGTGGGTAGTTTTAAACAGATAGATCCTAACCTATTAACCTTAGAACTTCCAGCAAACTCGATATTGAGCTATAACTCTTGCAAATCTATGAAAGGTTATTAGGTAAGTGGTTGCAGACACTTGAATCTAAATTTGACCTAGCTGATTTACGCCCTCGCCTGCGGCTCGAGCTACAAACCACAGCCTCGTGTATAATGAGCAACTAAGCTCATCATCATCATCATATCAGCGGTAGGACGTCCACTGCTGGACAAAGGCCTCCCTCATTGATCTCCAGGAACTGCGGTTGGAAGCGGCCTGCATCCAACGCCGACCTGCGGTTCTTACCAAGTCGTCTGCCCATCTTGTAGGTGGACGTCCTACGCTGCGCTTAGCTCTACTCTCTCTTAACTCTTTAACTTAGCTCACTTGTATCATAATATACTAATTTAATTTTATCTGAAAATAGATTTGACAACATAATGTTACAATCAGCAGATTCTTTCAGAAATTGTTTACAATTGATATGCCTCGTTATGGGCACATTCCAACAAGACCTGCGTTAAGTCTTCCGGTACACCGCAGAGGTTACAGTTCGGTGACGGGACTTTACCCATTAGATAAGCAAATGTCTTCGATGGAATATGACCGAACGAAGCCTCATAGTCACTACTGCGGCTGGTCTAGTTAGATTATGATTATCAATCCATAGGATTCTAAGGGGTTGCGGTTGGACGGTTTTCTACCAAATACCTATTTCTTTTAAACGTAAATCAAAATATTATTTCCAAAGATCGTAACACTGCCTCCTTATCAAATAGATACAATCAGTTTAATAGTTTAAGGTAATATGGTATATTCTATTCCGTCAGTTGTAGCTTGTGCTGCTAGTAGGTACTTAGACTTGATAAAGAAAAAAAAATGAATACGTACGACTTGGAATTTCGAGATTGATTAGGTTAGATTAGAAAATTCTTTATTAGACTAATAAAATAATACAGAAAATGGAAATTGAGAAATTGATAATGGAGATTGATCTTTCAATATAAATAGAAAATGAAGGGTTTTCCCCATGTTCTGTGGTTTTCCCGGCCATGTTTGTATAACTGCTAACAGATGGCGCTCTGTCATACGCTGATCATCAAAGGAAAGTGCATTGTAGTAATTATGAAATTAAATATATGAAATACAAAAAATAATAATTTATATTTGTTTAACTAATGAAAATGATTGTTTTAGACAAATTTTTATATTGTGTCTTTGAGATATCCGGTTTGATCTCCAGACAGCGCCATCTATTACGCTAGTAGGAACTAGGTTTTGTAAAATTGAAAATAGAAAGCTCTCATTCAAAAATAAAAACAACTTACTTTATGTACATAAGTCGATTCTCCAACGCCTTTTCTCTCAGCGGAATTAGACTCCTAAATTTAATTTAATTAGACACAAACACCGACCCGACCGAGCTAAGCGAGCGGTCTTTGACGATTGTCAACTACCTATGCAAACAATGTTGTACCTATTGACTGGCGGGACGCAACTCTACCGGTGTGTACAGAGTGATGGTATCTGTTATTTGCATTTATTTGTCAAAGAAAATAATTTCAGGTGATTTTATTAAAAATTAAAAGGCTAAAAGTAAGATTGTTACGTAATGACTAATACAATATTTAGTAAAATACCCGGGGACATAAAAGAATTACCTAATAAACAATTCAAGACAGCTGTATGCTACTTGCTACTTGACAAATGTTTTTAAACAGTTTATGATTTTTTTGACATGTAGTAATTTTGACGAGTTGTTCCGTTTACTTACCTCGCTTGCTATAAATTGAATAACAACTATTGCTAGTTGCTACAACTATTAATCTTAAATTTAAGGCGAATATAGTAGCTGATTGGCCTAATTTGGAGGCTTTCTTCTCAGGGAGGAATCAGTTTTATGTGATCAAAAAATATATATGTAATTCATTGACTTTTTATCTGCAAAGTGAACATACAAAAAAGTTCTAACTGTTTATTTACTATGAGAAAAAAATTAACAAAATGTAGCTGTTTTCGACTTTCAATTTTATTCAACCTCTAAACGACGTAAAATTTTGTCATTTTTCTTTCACCTAAATGTGGGCAAAAACTATACCTTTAAGTATATGATGCTGTGCTACGACGGTCTTTCACGTGGGAATTCATTATTTTCAGTTTTTCTGAATAATTAGCGGGCGTATCCTTAGAATGTGGTTGCGCGGGCGACGGGCGGCAGTGTACCACTGACTGTCGTATGGGAGGGTTGTGCTCGTCTGCTTCGCGCTAACCTATTTTCTGGTCGGTTAGATGCGTGTGGCGGAAAGTGCGGTTGGTGCGGGACCGAAATAATAGCAACGCCCATTCGCTCAAGGTCATCGGCTACGGTTTGCGCCTTAATGGTTTACGCTAAAATTAGTGGTTCGCCTCGAACTGAGATCTCGCGTGTCTCCCAAAACACAAATAAAATATTCTTAAAGCGACTCGCGCAACGATGCCTAAACGTATTTAGTGGCTAAATATGGTTTAAGGAGTTGTCAAATCATACAAATACGTAAAATTAAAACAGGTTTAGTCGTTAAATACGTTTAGGAGTCGTTGTGCAATCTAAAATAGTGCTACAAACGTGTAACCAAATCACTTGACCTACAGTTTCATTCAAATTACAGGTAACGGGTGTTCATGTTATTTGGTATATCTTTTTAGGCGTATAAATTGCCGTTATTCTGAATTTCAGACTTTTCCCTATATTTGTGTCAACAAAGCTACACGCCTACCAAATTTTAGCACTGTGGGGGTCACTGGTGTACCTACCCTGTGAATTTTGTCAAAGTTCCGTTTATATTATGGTTAATAACATAAAAACTACAAGGTTTAAACTAATAATAAAAACGGGGTCAAAATGTACTTACAAAGACCTTTTATTAAATGTGTCATTTGACCGGATAGTCCCATTTCGTTTTTTACCCCTCTTGAACCCCAATATCTCAACAACCCCCATAAATTTTTAGCTCATTTAGTCACACCAAAATTGTGCCATCACTACCTACCTATATACCAAACTTCACGATGAACAGATGAACGCTTCGAAAGTTATCCTCGGTCAAACAAACATACATACATACAACGCCCAAGTTGATTTAGAGATCTCGTTTCGCTCGAGCAATTATCTAATAATTCCGTTTAAATATCGAATAGTAAATTACAGGCAAGTTAAAAGTAAAAACACTTTGTTTTAATTTAAGTCGCTTTAAATGAAAAAAAAAAAATGAAAAATATTTATTTACAGCCAAAAACTTACCAATAAGATTAGGTAACATGAGGATAAATTTTGTAATTTATCTAAGATGCCTGGTATAATAGCAATATACATTTTATACAGTTTGAGGCAGAAGGCACTACCTACGATCACAATTAAGCAGCGGCCTTCACACTAGGCAAGCCTGTATCGTGAAGACCAGGAAGTAAAATGAAAAATAGGTAAATGAATAGTAGGTATTTTTATTTTTTACAGTGTTATATGAACACATAAGGAAAATTCCAAGATTTTTAAAACCAGACGGGACTTAGACGGGACTTGAACCCGCATCCTTCCTCTTGACGGCTAACGGCGCTTTAGTCGTAATCTGAATCATCTCACTAATTTCGACCCTGATGTGACATGGCCTGGTAGCAATCCGTATCAAGAGGAAGGTGGCGGGTTGAAGTCCCGTCTAGGCTTGAAATTTTTGAGATATCACATTTCACACTAATATTATAAATGCGAAAGTTTGTTTTTTTTTTATATATTTTAGGCTTGCGTTTGTCCACGATCTCGCCTGATGGTAAGCGATGATGCAGTCTACGATGGTACACGCTTGCCTAGAAGAAACCTATTCACTCGCGACTTGAAGATACCCAGGTTGTAGCTATCAGGAAACACAGACTCTGGCAAGTCGTTCCACTCTTTGGCGGTGCGCATAATAAAGGTCGAAGAGAACCGCTTTGTGCGAATGGTACGGCTGAACCGATTTCAATGAAATTTGGTATTAGATTATAACCTGGATTAACGCGTAGGTTAGTTTTTATTGTCAAACCACGCGTGCGAAACCGAAAAAAAGGAAGCTAGTTTTAAATGAAGCAAACAAATCAGCAGCCTGTATGTTCCTGGGATGCGCGTGTACAATTATTCCATTCCTGTCCAGTCAATTCGATTACTGCATAATTGGAACAGGGAAAGGACAAATCCCACCAAGGTCGGTTGGCAACGATCACCGCGGATTGACCATTGACGGTTTTATACGAAACTAGCTTCCGCCAGCGGCTTCGCACGCGTTGTTTGTCACCAAAAAGTAAACTATGTGTTAATCCAGGTTATAATCTACCTACCAAATCTCATTGAAATCGGTTTAGCGTGATTGACTAACAAACAAACAAACTTTAGTAACTTTTAGTAAATCGTTTAAAGGGCAAGGTCTTCGCTTTTATAACAAACTCCCAAGTGATGTACAAAAATTGACAATTAACAAATTTAGAAACGCAATTATACAAAATCTTTATAAAAAAAAGCCTACTATAAAATATCGAATTATTTAGATGTTATAGAAACTTGGGATTGAAATTGCTCCAACTCGTTCAAAATGTTACAATTTAGACGTAATTTATTTTCTGTATTGTAATATAATCTAAAAGGATCATTAAAAAAAACAACCAGCCTTGTTTCTTGCCTTTCCTTCCTGGCTTGGTTCGCGAAGGAACAGGCAGTAAAATTGACGTTTCAAAGTGATCCTTGTGATTTTAATGAATAAATTATTTTGACTTTGACTTTCGCATTTATAATATTAGTGTGACTAGTAGATCCGCCCGCGGCTTCGCACGCGTGGTTGCCAATAATAATATTACCCTCCTGCGCAGTCGGCTAAAAAGCCTACGACCCAGTCCCGGTCATGATATTCATCGAAACCATCGTAACAAACAGACAGACAGAGAGACAGAGTTTGGAGCCCACACACGTAAACGATTTCTTTGCACAAGTCTAGAACTCTGAACCAATTCTTCCCAGAGAAGCTCGCGCAAGCCTTGCACAAACCTTGGTATCTGAACAAATTCTTATCACATAAACTTGTTCAAGCTTAGACTTTTAAACAAATTCTTACGTCAGAAGCTTGCGCAAGTCTAGATTTTTGAACTTTATTTTTTCCTACGTAAGCTTGCGCAAGCATAGTTTGAACAAAATCTTCCATCAGAAGCTTGCGGAAGACTAGATTTTTATAGCAGTTTTTTTTCTCACGGATGATTGCGTAAGCCTAGTTTAAACAAGTTCTTCCCACAGAGACTTGTACTAGCCTAGTTTGAACAAGTTCTTCCCCCAGAGGCTTGCGCAAGCCTAATTTGAACAAGTTCTTCCCACAGAGGCTTGCGCTAGCCTAATTTGAACACGTTCTTCCCACAGAGGCTTGCGCTAGCCTTGTTTGAACAAGTTCTTCCCACAGAGGCTTGCGCTAGCCGAGTTTGAATTTGAACAAGTTCTTCCCTCAGAGGCTTGCGCTAGCCTAGTTTGAACAATCTCTTCCCACAGAGGCTTGCGCTAGCCTAGTTTGAACAAGTTCTTCCCACAGAGGCTTGCGCTAGTCTAGTTTTAACAAATTCTTCCCACAGAGGCTTGCGCTAGCCTAGTTTGAACAAGTTCTTCCCACAGAGGCTTGCGCTATCCTAGTTTGAACAAGTTCTTCCCACAGAGGCTTGCGCTAGCCTAATTTGAACAAGTTCTTCCCACAGAGGCTTGCGCAAGCCTAATTTTAACAAGTTCTTCCCCCAGAGGCTTGCGCAAGGCTAATTTGAACAAGTTATTCCCACAGAGGCTTGCACTAGCCTTGCACAGGCCATAAAGCACACAGCTTGCGCAAAGAAATTGTTGACGAGAGTGGGGAACATTACTTTCGAACTTTTAAATGTATGGAAGGTTCGAGAGAAGTTTAAACGAGCAATATAATGGAAACCGTGTTATAGGCACAAGGAATTAGATTTGTCATATCGAGGAGTTTAATTTTGTCCTGATTTTATAATGAGACTGGTAATTATCTGGGGCATCTTCTTCAGTAGCTATTGCGTTTTATATGATAGCGGTACCGTCATATTTAGAGCGTCAATAAAATGCCTAGCTATCCCATTCCTTTTTAGGGTTCCGTATCCAAAGGGTAAAACGGCACCCTATTACTAAGACTCCGCTGTCTGTCTGTCCGTCTGTCACCAGGCTGTATCTCATGAACCGTGATAGTTAGACAGTTAAATTTTCACAGATGATGTATTTCTGTTGCCGCTATAACAAGAAGTAGGTACTAAAAACAGAATAAAATAAATATTTAAGGGGGGCTCCTATACAACAAACGTGCTTTTTTTTCTCGTTTTAGCTCGATATTGATAACGGCAACAGGTAGACGCTTGAAATATTCACAGAATATTTAGTTTAAAAATTATTCGCTTTAAAAATACACAATTAAATTAAAATAAAACAAATATTTACGGGGGCCAACAAACGTGATTTTTTTTGCCGTTTTTATAGATAATAATATGTATTTTATTTTATTGCGTCGCTTCTGTACTAGATAAGGTCTGCTTCTGGTTTCAGCTTAAAATCAGCGTTGGGTGCATAACATCCAATATTATGCTGAGTTGAACGCCATTTTGGTACCTACACAGGACATGAGCCAAACTGAGTATTTACATAAGTACCTACTATAAAATAAACTCCGATCATATATATGGTTCGATAGAATTAAAAAAAATTCAAAGAAAAAGTGTACTATAGTGTTGACAGATGACGATTTGTTTCCGAGTTTAAATCTTCATGACATTTGTTTAATTTTATTGTACTTATTCGTTGACATTTTTTTTGTATTTGTTGACATTTTATTATATTATTTGGCATTTTAATTGTATTTGTTGTAATACACTTCTCATCAAAAAAATCGAAACACCTCTGAAGTTTGGTTTCGAATAAGTGTTTGTGTTTTTCTTTTATATTAAACAAAAAAATAATAATGCCAGTTAATTGCGGATATTATATGGTATAGTTTAACAAAAAAAATGTTCCAAATTAAAATAAAATTTCTTTAACTATCGTGTTTTGTTCAACAGGTATGTTTTTACACTTAAAGAAGAACTTCTAAAATGTTAGAAACAAAGACGTAAAACCAAAAAACTATAAAAAAAAGTTTATTCAGTATCTTGTATTTCCTCCCCGGGCTATAATGACTGCTTCCATACGGTTCCTCATGGAATGGATGAGAGACAAAATCTTGTGTTGTGGGATATTATCCCACGCTTCTTGTATAGCTGTTTTAAGCTGGCCAAGCGTCTCCGGAGCAGGAAGTCTCGCTCTGACTCGTCTCTTCAACTCATCCCATAGGTGTTCTATGGGATTCATATCCGGGCTTCTTGATGGCCAGCCCATAACCGTGATACTGACTTCACTCAGGTAATCATTTAGAATGCCTGCGGTCTGAGCCTTGGCATTGTCCTGCATAAAAATGAACTCTTCGCCAATAAAATGTGCGTAGGGTACCACATGAGGCTCCAAACACTCTTCGATGTAACGTGACCACGAACGTGACCCATTTAATGACGGTAAGCGAGGTCCAGATACAAAAGCAAGTTCGGTTTTTACGTCAGCGCTTATGCCTCCCCAAACCGTCCATGAACCGCCACCGTAACTGACTCTTTCTTCAATGCAGCACTGTGCAAAACGCTCTCCCTCTCTTCGATACACCTTTTTTCTTCCGTTGTTACCATACCATACAGCATGATCTTACTCTCGTCAGAAAAGAGAACTTTGCTCCATTGAAGGTGTGACCAATTTAAATGCTCACGTGCAAAGTTAAGGCGCGCTCTTCGGTGGTCTACCGTCAATTTTGGGCCATTAGCTGGTTTATGAGGTTTCAGGCCACGCTCCGCCAATCTTCTTCTAATGGTAGAATTGCTCACAGTAATCCTCGAACCTCACGGAGCCGCTGCTGCAGTTGAATAGTTAAAGTGACGATTTCTTAGAGAAACTGACACAATATACCGGTCATCTTGCTCAGACGTGACTCGATATCTACCAGATCCCGGACGGCGAGTAAACATACCAATCTCCCGATAACGCTGATACACTCTATTGACAGTAGCCACAACACGCTGACTATGCGCTGGATCCAGCAACGCCACGACTTGGGCGCCTTTCGTGGGCGAGTTATCCATATTTGTTACGAAAAAATCTCTTTGGTAGGATGTCACAGAACTTAGTTTACATTCACGCTCAGCTCAGCTCAGAGCTCAGTAAAAAAAAACGAATATTTTATGCAAAAAAAAATGTGATTAAATGCAGAAATTCCGACGGAATACACATTGAAAACAATCTCTACATTCATTTATTGTATGAAAATTTAAATTCAAATTTGGAATTGTGCTTCACCATTGTGTAGAATAAACTGCCAGCTATTTATTGGAGTATTTTTTATTGATATTAATCCTCTTTTTTATTAAAAATGCCACCTGAATGTTACTTGCAGTACTGTTTCGATTTTTTTGATGAGAAGTGTATTTTTAATACACTTATATTTTTATTAATCATATTTATAATTTATGTTGAATAATATGTATGCATAATAATGTATGCATAATAATAGCCGATAATAGAGGATCTGAATTTTGTTTGTATTTTGTCATCTGCTGCTTGCTATGTAATTGCACTATTTCTGCATTAAATAAACTAGCGGTTCGCTCGGAACGGTATCTCGCGAGTCTCCCAAAAATCCAAAAAAATATTATTTAATCTTTGACTACTAAAATAGTGCCACGAAATGCACAACCAAACAACTTGACCTACAGTTTTAAACAAATTACAAGTAACAGGAGTTCATGTTAATTGATTAATCTTTTTTAGTGGTAGAAATTGAAATTATTCTGGATTTCAGACTTTTTATTATATCTGGTGTCACTAAAGCTAAACTAATACTAAATTTCAGCACTGTGGGGTCACTGGTGTACCCTGTGAATTCCGTATAAGTTTAATTTTTATTATGGCTAATAACTCAAAAACTATATGGATTAAACTAAATATAAAAACGGGGTCGAAATATACTACTAAATACCTTTCATTAGACGTCCCATTTGACTGAATAGTCTCATTTTGTTTTTTTTTAACCCTTTTGTACTCCAATATCTCAACAACCCCCCCAATATGTTTAGCTCATTTATGGCGGGTTCCTATATTCGTCGGTAACCAGTTACGACTCGTTTCTCCTTGAAGATCTGTCAAAAGTTTAACACTAGTTTGACACTTTTTCAAGGAGATACGAGTCGTAGTCGATTACCGACGAATATAGGAACCCAACATTAGTCACACCAGGATTGTGCCATCACTTCCTACCTAGGTATCGAATTTCACGATGATCGGATCAACGCTACGAAAGTTATCCTCGGACAAACAAACATACATAGGTACACACGGCTACACATCAAGCTATACATTTCCAGTTTATGCTGACCTCTCATTCTACGAAAAGCCTACACAATGCGAGGTCAGCTTATACTGGAAATGTATAGCTTGATGTGTAGCCGTGTGTACATACAACACAGATTCGCCCAAGAACGGAAAGTCGTAAGCGATACCTATTAAATTAGGTATCGCTTACGACTTCCCGTTCTCTAGAAAAACTTGTTAAAATGTATATTTTTATAATTAATACTTTATTGTATCTCAATTAAAAATTAACAAATCCAAGTAAAAAATTGTCTAACTCAAATCTTATGGCAGTGTTTCCTGTACCACTCTGGGTCGTTTTTGGCCACACTCTCAGGTCGTCCTTCTTTGTGTCTGGAAATAAATGTAAATTTGTTAAGATAAATGTATCTGCATCTTACATACTAATATTAGAAATTGGAAAGTAACTGTCTGTTTGTTACGTATTCGCGACTAAACGGCTTGACTGATTTCAATGGATTTGGTCCGAGTGTCTAGTGAGCTGAGCTAGTTGCTCACGAGTTTCATACACACCATTTCGTATGCATAGATAGATAGATAGATAATTTCTTTATTGCACACCATTAAAAATAAAAGAAACAAAACAGAATACACAATTAAATCAAAGGTACAATGGGCGGTCTTATCGCTAAAAGCGATCTCTTCCAGGCAACCTTTGGATGGACAGGATCTGTGTGAACAAATGAGAACGGCGGCGTTAATCAAATAATAACTAACAGAACAAGTACATAAATTACTAAAATAAAATATACATATAAATAAATATAAATAATTTTATAATATTTAATAACCTACTTCTAAATACATAGGTAATTGGAAAAAAATAAAAAATTATACATAAAATTTAAAGTTGAGAAGTCTTAGTGAGCGATGGACGACAGATAGCGACATATTTATGAGCCATGTTTTTAAAAACATCAACGGATTTGGTGTTACGAATTGAAACAGGTAGTGCATTCCAGAGTCTGGTAGCCTGAAGAGTGAAGGAGTTAGTATAAAATACTGAGGTATGATGATGAGTTTTCAATTTAAGGTATTCATATTCATTATTTGCGACACGAAATCAGTTACATACAGAGGGACAATCGCCCATACAACACGTACTACCAAGATCATTTCTAATTGGAGCATATTTCTACCTTAATAAGGTATTATTTTAATTTGAATAGTATTTATCTAGGTTCCCAACCATATATTAGATCAAAATACTTACCTAAAATGAAATAGAAGCGTATCGCATTCTGCATTTTTTTACGTCATAAAAGACCTGTTTTAAACCTAATTGTTTCGTATTAAAAACAACAACATCTTACGTATCCTAGTCATGGGAACATAGATTATATCGTCTAGTTACAAAATAACAACACAATGAGAAAAATACAACAAGTTGTCAGTCATCATTTTTGGTATTACGGAACGCGGTCAAAATCTAATCAAATTTAGAATCGTTCTATTGCTATCACTGTCGCTCTGCGTGGCTAAACTTCGTCACTAAACAGGGATAGCGATATTCAGGCCGAAGTTTTTGACGTGGCCGAATTGAAGTTGCGCTCAGTGTTCGCCGGCGCGTTAAGAGCGGGTATAATGCTAGGAAAAAATCAGATTTCACCCGCGCGTCTCGAGCCGCCCCCCGCTCCGTACTCATACTATATTACTTATAGGTATCTACCTACAAAACAAACACAGCGATGCACGATGCCACAGAATAGGTAGGTGTGCCACTCGAGCTAGAGTCGCGACTATAGTACGTTCAGCGTTATTTTGCCTCTGGCTGTCATGTTGGCTAATCTGAGCTCTGTGTTGCCGCTTAAGGCTTTGAAGATACCCAGTATGAAACTGCGAAATATTTTCGTAGTTAAATTTCTCAATTAAAGTAAGTTTGGATGTTAGAATGTAAGTTTGTAATCTTTAGAACTACTAAACCAATTTTGATGTGATTTGGTATGTGGGTTTCTTTTTATCCCATCATTCACAAGTACGGGATCAGCGGGTAAAACTGCAGGGCGCCGGCCCCGATAGTTAGGTAAAATAATTAGGATAGGTATTTGAATTAGTATTGTGTACCTCAAGTTTGCATTTATCTATAAACATAGGTAATAAACGACTAAATTAAAACAACATTTTTATAGGTTTTATTTATTTTGAATAAGAGTGATCTAAGCGGGTCGCTAGTGGTAGTGGTTCGTCACTGTCTGCTAATGAACGTGAATCGTCGGAACTGCTGCTGTCCGATTCTGTATCAGACTCGTCATTTAATTCTATAATAAATTTATCGATTTCGGAGTCTATAATTCCATCTGTTTTAATAAACTGTTGTTCAATATGGCACACATGTTGACACTGCTTCTGCCAGTCTTCTGCACTGATTGATTGGAACGCTTCTTCTGTTAATTGTAGTATCTTGTCTGCTTCCTGTCCAACATTTTTAGCAGCTACTCGCCTTTTCAACAGGCTCCACATAAATTCTATGGGATTAAGTTCGCAGTGGTATGGTGGTAGCCTAGCCACTTTGTGTCCATGCTCTTCAAGTAGTTGATCAGCTTCATATATTGGAGCTTCTTTATGCTCTTTTATTATTTCATATAATTGGGATTTCACCATAGTGGGAAGATAAGATAACCCCTTATTTGTGATCCAATTTTGCATATCAGTTTTGGTAGAGCTCATTGTTGGTGCCTTGTTCACCTTTACAGTGTGATAGGGCGCATTATCCATAACAATTAAACTGTTAGGCGGTAAATTGGGGATGAGTTTGTCTTTTAGCCATTTCATGAAATTCGTCCTGTTCATGTCATCATGGTAATCTCCTGATTTCGACTGCGATTTAAATATTAACTGTGCATTTGGTATAAACCCCATTTCGCCACCTGCATGAACGATGATCCAGCGTGCACCAACTGAATCGCTTTTTAAAACGCCTTGTTCATTTTCCATCTGCCAACATTTGTTGACAGAATATGAAGCGTGTATATAAGTTTCATCAAGATATACAATAGGTCGGCCTTCATTTCGATTTTGTCTTAAAATATTTAAGTATCTGTACCTCCAGGCTACAATGTCATATCGTTCCATTAAAAGTTTTCTTTTAGAGCCACATTTTTTAAATCTAAATCCAATTTGCCGAATTATTTTCCATAGTGTGGTACGACCTCCATTGAAGTTAATTTCATTTTTTAATTCAGCCAAAAGCTTGCCCAAAGTAGGCACCTCCTTTCTGACTACGTACATTTGATGAATTTTAGTTCTGATTGCACATAGGTCAAAATCATCTAACTGAATTTTATTCGATTGGCAGCGTTTTTTCCTGGGAGTAGATATTTTCTTAGACGTGGATGCAGCAACCTCACACTCTTTGGTAATAGTGGTGACGGTTCTCTCAGAAACGCCTGAAATACACAACAACGTTACATTACTTACATGCATATGTAGGTACATTTTTTAAATTTATCTTTTTATTAAAAAATACATAATGTAACAATGGTTTGTATTAAAGAAAAAAAATCGATCGGAACTTGCTTAGGTGAAACCGCAGGGCGCAGCTAGTATATACAATAACAATCAAATACTATGTTTTTATAACAAATATCTAATATCTGAATAATACATATGTATACATATGTATGTACGGAATGTATTATACAATTAAAACATCGTGCCTACATACAAACAATAATCTATTAGCAAAACAAATAACTTTCGATCCTTAAATAACGGGAAACTATGAATAGCAGGTAACACTAATTTACTTACCAGTCATGGCGGCTACACGTTGACGAACATGTTCAAATGGTATTATTGGTCCTCCATTAGCTTTTTCCCGTTCACAAAAATTACGAACTGAGGATACAATTTTTCTGCCACTACTTTGAATCCTTTTTGGCATGATTAACACGTTTAAAATTATTATTTTTTAAAGAAAAACGCATGGAACTTCACACTACGATAGTTGACTTCCTAGCAAAAATGGCGGGTAATGCCAACCTAACAGAAACAGCTGTCAGAGGCAAAATAACGCTGAACGCACTGTAGACGATTCGCTCAGTTCTACCATAGTATAATGCAAACCATCAGACAAAACAGAACGTTTTTCAGAAAGTTCTATTCCCTTATTAATATAATGATACTAAGTAAGTAACATCCTATTATACCATAATAAATGTAAAAATAGTAGATATATTAAAATCCTTGCGAATTTGATAGTATTACTTAGGGATATCATCAGACAAATAAGTATACGATACTGTAGGCACCTACGTAGTTTGTTTGTCACACAAATAATTCAGTCTCCTTAATTAGTATTGATTTATTTTTGATATTTATTTTGTTCCTGTACCCACTTATCTAGATAAGTGGGTATATTTGTATGCGTATGCAGGAGGTTCTTAATTCAAATACCTACTTATACTCGAATACATAATTGTAAATTAAATTTATTACTGAATTAGGCCAAAACGGCTGTACCGATTTTTATAAAATTTGTTTTTATTTGTTTCATCAGTAAAGATTTTTGTATTAACTCATAGTATTACATATCTCAAAATCATGCACAGCAGTTTTTATTTATAAAATCAGGTTTTAATAAATCATCTAAGACGTTATAACTATTGCACTTATTATGTGTATGAAATATATTTCCCACCTGTTGGGAAATATATTCCCATAGATTTTTCAAGGTGATGTTCAAAATGGGCAAAAGTAAATATTTTCCCACATGCGTTTCTGAAACCTATGACAAAATACAGGATGTGCTAACATAAAATTATAAATCAGTATGCATCTATATTTATATATTTCCATCTGAAAATCACCAAGAACATCTAGATTTACTATGCCCTATTAAGGGTTAAGAAACAATGTAGCAAATACAATTAAACCAAAATCAAATAAATTGAAATTAGCTTCATGCTTCATATTTATACAAGATCAATTTTATATAAGTAAAAAGTTGTCTGTATTATGTCAAATATATAATGTGGGTAGTTTGATTACTAATCTGAATAAAACAGTCTTTGCGCACCCATGGTCGTTTCACTTCATGGTGACAGCGGTGAAAGTTAAAATTTGCGATTTTATTATCTCAGAGATCTAAAGACTTAGTTCTGCAGCATACTCCGTCAAAAAGATCCGTCTTTTTACAGACGTAGACACAGCTAGACTAGTTTACTTCAGCTACTTCCACAGCATTATGTCGTACGGTATACTGCTGTGGGGGAGTGCTGCAGATATAAACACCATTTTTGTGCTGCAGAAGAGGGCTGTTCGTGCAATTTATAATATGGGCCCCAGAGAATCACTACGTCAAAAGTTTAAAGAAATAAATATATTGATATTCCCTTGTCAATACATTTATGAAAACCTAATGTATGTTCACAAAAATATCAATTTGTCTAAGAAAAATTGCTATAATCATAATTTTTAAACTAGAAATAAAAATAAACTCGCTGTTGCCACTTGTAGGCTCCATAAAGTTAGTAAATCGTTTAAAGGGCATGGTGTTAGCTTTTATAACAAACTCTTAAGTGATATACAAAAATTTACAATCAACAAATTTAAAAATGTTATACACAAGCCTTCTTCATAATATCGGATTATTTAGATGATAAAAACGCTTGGGATTTAAGTTGCTCCAACTCGATCAAAAATGTACAATTAGGCAGTAAAGTGGCCTCTTTGTGTTATATGCCACAACAGCAGCCGCAGCTCTAGATTGATAAGTTCGCCGCTGAATAAGATTTGTGCGTTTACCACCAACAAATTTGGCTACAATACTATTAAATTGCTCGACGGCATTGCTATCACAGTCGTTTATTAGACTCCTGGAATGTGAAACAACTATGCCCACTATGTATTGGATATATTATTAACATCACCCTAGTTATTTTTTTCAAATCAATAATAGAAGCAGTTACATTTGTGGCACAAATTCTTCTTGCGTCGCAGGTGTGTCCAGGTTTTCTCCATTTCTATACGAGCTATTTGGATCTGAATTTTCTAGGATTTTTTCGTAACTTTCAGACGCGCGTCTGGAAAATAATATGATACGTACATAAATAGTGCTAATATAAATAAACTACTTGCTAAAGGAGTGTGATAATTTTTGTTTGAAGGCTGGCATAACTACTGAGACTCAAAAAAGTCGCGTCTTATTATAAAACCTATAATTCAGGCGAGATCGTGGAGAGTTTAAAAAAAAATAACAAAAATCTTTTTAACTAAAAATTTAACCGACGAAAAACGAAACTAAAAAGCCAAAAATAAGATAAACCTTTTTAATCTTTATCATAACTAAGCTCCTAATAATTTTAAGTCGGCGCCATACGAACATTATCGTTCCAAAACTGCGCTCTCCACTCACTCCCTCACGTGTTCACCCGTTTGATTGGCGCCGACTCAAAATTGTATTTACTTACATTAATTTAGGACCTTAGTTATGATAAAGATTAAAAAGATTTATCTTATTTTTGGCTTTTCAGTTTCGTTTTTCGTCGGTTTCATTTTTTGTTAAAAAGTTTTTATTTCTTTGTTTTTTTTTGTGGCTTACATAGGGGCGGATATTCTTTTTAATTTTGTATCAATACTAAGTTCAAGGTATAAACTATCCAATACAAAAAGAATCATCAAAATCGGGCTACTCTGTAAAAAGTTATGCGTGGTCATACATAAAAAAAAATATACGCGTCGAATTAAGAACCTCCTCCCTTTTTTTTCGTCGGTTAAAAATAAACCGGATTGATAATATTCTTAAAATTTTCAAACAAATCTGCAATAAATCCGTTTGTCAAAAAGTAAATAATATAAAGTACCTAACTACCTACCTACCTACCTAATTTTATCTACCAACAGATCGTT
Source organism: Philereme vetulata (assembly GCA_918857605.2). Taxonomy (NCBI): domain Eukaryota; kingdom Metazoa; phylum Arthropoda; class Insecta; order Lepidoptera; family Geometridae; genus Philereme; species Philereme vetulata. The sequence goes on from OU975444.1 coordinate 3,548,644, forward strand.
GTAGTGACCGAACCCGTGATAAGAAGTTTCTGTTATTTATGCATATACTACGCGTGCGGATTCGAATTTGCATTCAATTATTATGACATAACTCGAAAACAAATAAAATGTACCTATCTAGATAAAATTTGAAGTGATTTATTAAATTCAATAAATACCACTGCTGTTAGTTTAGGTACGACAAAATTAAACAGTCGTTCGCCACCATCCTCGACGCTGCAATGCAAAATAAGCTCTCGCACGTAGTGATACGATACATAGTAGGTACCTACGATGCTCGGTCAGGGCGAGCGTTTGTAGGTACTACGTGAATATAATTTTTAGCCGCACAGTACTGTACGAGCTAAATTGCTATTTATTGCTATGTAATGAGAGTGGAAATTTAATAACTTACTACATAATTTCTTGAACTTATAGGTAGTATACGTACCTTCTACATTTCAAGATTTAATTACTTACTAGACAACATTATTTAGTAACAGAAATAATATACTTACATAGGTACCTACAATGATTTAGGTACATGACTATAAAATACAGGAGAAACGGTTGAATCATCTAAAGACCGTTGCTAGGTTGCTGCTTACTTCCTTGCAAACTTATAGGTATTACCTACCTACCAAAGAAGAATAAATACTAGTAGTACCTACGTACCTTTTACATTTCGCCATCTCTCTTTTTTTCATCAGCTGTTTTAATTCTATTTTATTAAGTTTTTTGTATGTATTTTTTTTATTTTCCATTTTATCACTTCGCTATTTACGTAACGAATTTACCTCGCAAAGTGTCGTGGTCTTCACGTCTCAACGGAGTAGCTGCAAGTGGTGGCCGAGACAATTGTATGCTTGTAGTTCGAGTTAGGGCGAGACAGACGATACCATCATTCGCGGAATTAAATAACGTAAGCGCCAAAAGTATTTTAATTGAATATCTCGTAAATTATAGCAAATTACATACAAAAATTTAGCATAGCCCTCAGTTAGTTGTAAGTGATTGGATTTATCAAATTTTTGACCCAAAAATCCGTACCATATTGAGAGCAAAACGAAAATATCCAAAATGAAGAGGTAACTTTGAAAAATTTTTTTATCGAGAAAATATTTTCCTATTACGTTTTTGAAATCGTACAGCCCTTGGAATTATAATGAATTATCCATACATATATTCGTACAATTTTGAACACGATCTAATAAGGGTAAAATTCAAATCGAAGATTGGTAATTTTGCTTTCTACCCGCTCTTAAGATTAAGTATTGTGTAGTAATCTAAATGACATGTACCCTGTTAGGGCGTGGCAAAATCTATAATTGCATTTTAAAATGCGCACTAAAACTTAAACTTATATAGGTAGATTTATATAATATTATGTATTATATAATAGCTAATATTCTAATAATAATGTACAAACTATCTAATTACAATATTGTATAAACTTAACGGGTACCTATCTACCTAGGTATACCTGTACGTCATACGATTTCAACACTCTTGCGAGGAAAAAACAAACATGTATTGCATAAATCGTTTAATTATTAAAACAATTGGTGAATGTACAATTTTCAAAACGTTATTGGATTGTTTTTGATGGCGATTTTTTATAATTTGAATATAGTATTAACGTACACACAGTTATATGTATAAAATAGTTTGCTACGCTAAATGGTACATCCTCTTTATTTTTAAGATAAATTGTATATCTCTCAGTAAGTGAATTTGTAATTCATTTGAGAAATAAATGCTAAAACCATAAAAAAACCATGGTATACAGATAGATTATGATCATTATTATAAATACGGGATTTATTACGTATCGTCTTATCGGTGTTACGACCGACAATGTTTCGGTTCAATTCGTGAATCTTCATCAGGGTGAGTGCGATCCGCTCCGAATAACGTCTCGCCTCGCACACATTTCATAATCACGAAAGTTTTCTAAGTAAAATAGATTATGATTGTGATTAAGATTTTTAACCGACTGCAGAGAAAGAGAGTAATGTTTTAATTAAACAAACCACGCCTGCGAAGCCGCGGCGGGTCAGCAAGAATCACATTTATTATGAGGGCAACATATATTTTTACCAAATTATCCAATATTTAGAAAATAAACTATCTTTAACGCAATATAAAGTTTATCTAATATATATGTATCTTTAATAAAAAAAATTTGTTTATGTTTTTAAATTACGTACATAACTAGCCAATCCACCGATTCGTACGCGTATGAATGAATGAATGAAATACTCTTTATTGCACACCAAACAAAAATACAGTAATAATGGACATAAACATTAAATAAAGGTACAATGGGCGGTCTTATCGCTAAAAGTGATCTCTTCCAGACAACCTGTAGCTTAGTCTATACTAATATTATAAAGAGGAAAGATTTGTATTTTTGTGTGTGTGTGTATGTTTGTAATGAATAAACTCAAAAACTACTGTGCCGATTTCAAAAATTCTTTCACTATTGGAAAGCTACATTCACCCTGAGTGACATAGGCTATATTTATTGCTAGAAAAGATTAGGGATCCTTACTAAAACTTAAGTAACGAAACCCAAGGAATAAAAAAGTGCCCTAAAACGTCTTTCGTCGCATGCGCTGCGGAAACTATTGATGATAGAACAAAAGTATGTTCTACAATATTAAAGAACATATCAATATCTACAAAAAACTCCGTAATATTATAAAGAGGAAAGATTTGTTTGTTTGTTTGTATTGCATAGGCTCCGAAACTACTAGACCGATGTAAAAAATTATTTCACCGTTGGGAAGCTACACTATCCCCGGGTGAGATAGGCTACTTTTTACCCAACTGCGCAGAAGGAGGGTAATGTTTTTATTGAAAAACTACGCGTGCGAAGCTACGGATTGGTCAGCTAGTTTGTCAATAAAAACATTACCGTCCTTCTGCACTGTTGGGTAAAAGTAGCCATGTCTCAATCCCGGTCATAATCTTTTTCGGGTTCCGTACATTAAAAGATAAAAAAGGAACCCTTATAAGATCATTCTCTTGTCCGTCTGTCCGTGTGTCACCACCGATTTTCTCAGGAACGGGTGGACCTAGCAAGCTAAAATTTATACCAGATACTGAGGTCTATAGTCCCTATTAGGTGTATAAAAATCAAGGTCCTGAGTCACCACGGTAAAAAGATATGGTCAAATTTATATTTTCGCGAAAACTTGTATGTACCAAAATTTACCTTAATTTTCAACTTTTTTCTTTTTCGAAATTTTCCCTTTACTTTTGCTGTAAGACCTTGCTTTTAACCAAAATTGACAATTCTAGGTCAACCGGAAGTACCCTATAGTTTATGGGTCGAAAGCCTATATGGTAGTTCCCGTTGACCTAGAATCACGAAATTTGGCAAAAAGCAAGGTAAAATAAAGGAAAATTTCCAAAAAAAAATAAAAAAAAGTTGAAAATTAAAGGGTGTCCCCCATACATACATGGTTGACGCCAATTAAGATAATCCTCTGAGTTGTATGGGCGCTTATACAATTTAAAAGATCGGCACCAACCTCAAATAAGAGTCGCGAAAATAATAAATATTTAAATGGGGTGATTTAATAATGATGATTTTTTTGCCGTTTTTTTAGATAATGGTACGAAACCTTTCGTGCGCGAGTTCGACTCTCACTTGGCCGGTTTTTTTACTAGTTAGTACATGCTTGTGATCCACCGGATGTTAAGTGGTCCAAACCATGGTAACCGTCGCCTATAACAAAGTGTTGCCTCGTAAGTCGCGCATCGTAGGGCACCTTAAAAACGTGCCCTATTCACTGCTCCGAATCCATCAACTTGAGGCATACAGGTGTAAAGCCTCATGTGCCTGTAATCTATCTATACAAGAAATTTAGTGAAGATAGAAAGAGAGAGAGTTACGTTTCGTATATTACTGTAGGGGCAAGAAAGAGAGGTGCGAGCACACATTTTCTTTCTGTCTTTCTCTCATAGCCAGTTGATTTGTCGCATATCTCCTATCTAAAATTATACAAACTGCAAATATATAAAACATAACATATATAAACATACCTATATAAATATACATACATACAGATGGAGCTAAAGAAGTTTTACTTCAATCGTGTGGTTTAAACAAGTCTAAAGCACACTCGTTATTTTAAATTAGTGCGGATGAATGACCTTACCTGTAGTGGAATTCAGAGACTCCTCGTCCAGGCACGTTGTTGACCACGAACTTGCAGAAGCGTTCAACCATACGCGCCTCCCACTCCTCAGACACGTAGTGGACCGACTCGTATTCTACCACCACCTGAAAAAACAGACACAGTGTTTTCAACTGAATGTCTCCACTAGTCTCAAGACTATCATCGACTGCAAATCAGAGTATTTTCTTTGGATACGTTACCCGTGAAGAGGACTCAATGGAACGTCTAGTAGTACAAGGCAGAAGACCGCGTGCTCACTCTCCAACGAGATGGTCAGACCAACAAGTCGGTAGTTCATTAATTAACCGGGGAACTAATAATTAGCTGACCTCTCGCCGTATGCATTTTTAGTGCGCGGCGAGATAATCGGTTTTGAGCAAATGCTCGGGAGTCTACCGGGTTTCTAGAGAGTTTCACTAAAGAAGTGTTCTTTTAGTGACATATATCGTGATCCCAAACTCGCCGACAGGCTGGAACCGCTGAGTCAACGCCGTGACATCGGATCGCTCAGTGTATTCTACCGCCTGTATAATGGGAAATGTTCTGAGGAGCTATTTTGATCTCATCCCGTCGTCGAGATTTTACCACCGCACTTCTCGACAACGTAATAACGCTCATCCACATTTAATCGACAATTCACGCACCACACGCTTCACGCGATCTTTTCTACCCCATACTTGCAAGATGTGGAATTAGCTACCATCTAAGGTTTTCCCATTAGGCTACGACATGGCACGCTTCATGAGAAATGTAAAGAGGTTTCTACAGTGTAGGGAACGCATCGACAATACCCCGGGTGTTGCCGGTGTCAATAGGCGACGGTGACCGCTTACCATCAGGTGGGCCGTAGGTAAGGCCTGTTTCCCCACAAATATCATAAATATATATATATATATATATACATATATTTAATATGAGTGTGATCGGGTACAATTTTACAATGCCTAAAAAGATCAATTTCATTATTTTGAAACTAGTTTAATTTTAGGAGATACTAAACGTTTTAGTGTTTACAGTTGGAGCTTGTAAAGGAGAACGGGCATCCTGGTCTACAGTCCAATAAAAATGAGCAGCACATTTTCGAATTGGCATACAATAGTACATCAAAATATACTATTGGAACTTTCCCCAAAAGTCTGTCCGTTTTGAGTTACAGCCATGCAAACACCAGCATTTTTTGTTTTAAAGAACATAAAATAACGGTTTCACGATTACTATATCCATACATAAAGGCTCCTATACAATGCAGTAGCAAGAGCGAGAAGGGAGAAGAGCGATGTAAGGGCCGTGGGGAGAGGGATGCGTACGCGGGGGAGGGGAACGGTTGTGTACGCGCCGCGCCGGACGGCTACAATAATCAGTCGCATCGCATCAAGTGAGTGGCTACGTCACGTCTTGTTACGATAGTCCTGTGTTTGAACTTCTTTCTCTGTTTTTACTGACCCTGGCTTGCTTTTGGACCCTGTTTCTTTCCCTAATGTGTTAACTTTGGCTCGACTTATTGACTTTTGAACTGCCTACCGATAATGGAAGTTTTTCGAAACTGTGTGATGTGTCGTCGAGGACTTTACCGCGGACGGTACCAGCAGCATATCTTGGCTGATAACCTGCAAAGGGAACGACCAGAATTCGCCGCGTTTATACAACAACATGCTGTGTTGGAGGTTAGTTACCTTTTATTTTTATTATATTGAGTAGTTAGGCATAGGATTTATTTATTTTAATTATTGATTGTTATTATTTTCAGGTGGTGTTCGACAGTACTCGAAGCTTGTGTCACCGATGTTGGCAGAGGACTGAGCGTGATCATAGACCTGCACAGCAAGCGGCGCGAGCGCCTGGTACATTGCACTCTCAAGAATACACGAGGGCACCGAACACTTCGGTGCATTGTATTTACAACAACTGTGCTAATATTACCCGTAATCATATACCAAACGCGATAAGAATTAATGTATTTTGTGAGAGCAAGCTTTTTATTCCTGATAGCGCTAGGGTGTGTACAGAACACTTACAAAATAATGAATGGAGCAACCTGCCGCAAATGTGTAATGTGACACATGATTTTAATGACGCTCAGTTTACATCGCTCTGTGACTTGATGAGAATGGCTGCTAACAACCAGCCCAGAATCGACTTCGAAAACAGAGGCACCTTGTCTAATGAAGAGATGCACTTATGGACTGGGCGCACTTACGATCAGTTCGAAGCTATATTAGAACAAACTCCGTCACTAAGTGAACGTTGTAACCAGCCTAGAACTGCATTAGGCATCTATTTAACAAAACTTAGAACTGGAGACTCTGATGAGAGACTGGCAACGTTATTTCATATGTCTCGTCGAAAACTAGAACGTTTTTTGCCTATAGTTCGAGAATGTCTGAGCAACGATTACGTTGTGCTGCATCTAGGTGTGGACCACATTACCAGAAATGATATCCTTCAAAGAAACTTAACAATTCCAAGGGCTTTATTTGGAAACGATGAAAACATCAAAGCCATAATTATATGTGACGGTACATATATGTATATGTATGTATATATTAACAAAAGCTCCAACTTTTTGTTTCAACGGCTGTCATACAGCTTACACAAATATCAAAACTTGTTGAAGCCGTTTTTAATGGTATTCACGGACGGCTATATATTAGATGTCAAAGGGCCATTTGCCGCTACCAGAACCGATGCCCAGATCATGAGTGAAATAATGAATAACGAAGATGAGCCGCTGCATTGGTTACTCGAACGTAATGATGCGTTTATCCTAGACAGAGGATTTAGAGATAGTTTGCAGGATATAGAAGCTTGTGGCTACGAACATCATGTGCCACCAACTAAAGACAGAAGAGAAAATCAACTCACTACAGAACAAGCTAATCAGTCTCGTTTGGTCACCATGTGCCGATGGGTGGTGGAAGTAGTAAATGGGAGATTTAAGCGAGATTTTAAACTTTTGCGTCAAAACTATTTTAATAAAACGTTGCCAAAAATGTTTGTTGACTTCAAAATAGCTGCAGCCATTCTAAACCACTTCCACGCCCCCATCGAAGATAGTTCACACGCAGCAGCCTTTTTGAATTCAATAAGAGCTAAAATACACATACAAAACACATTGCACAATTATGTGGAAGCAAAGAGATTGAATTATAGGAGAGCAGACTTCATGCGAATCGAAGCAAATGAAATAGAAAACTTCCCAAGGCTTAGTGAAGAACAAGTCATACATTTTGCCTTGGGAACTTACCAGTTAAAGCTCGCTCGATCATATTGTAGCGAGCACTTACAAAATGGTCTTTATATAATCGAGACGTATAGAGATAACGCTCTAGAAGACTTGGCACAATATGATATCAACGAAGAGGCTTGGCTATTACGTGGACGTATACAGTCTCGACATGTCCGAGCCAGGAAATATTTTTGTTATATATTAATCAATAATATTAATAACAATATTACACAATATTATTGTACCTGCTTGACAGGGCGACGTACTATAGGTACTTGTGCCCATGTACTGTCAATTATATGGTACGTAGGTTATGCCCGTCATGAAGGGTTCAATGAACCTGCATTCTTCCTTAACAGTATTCTCATCGATGATGATGATGATGATAATGTTTAATAACATATTGTTTTGATTTTTTAAGAAGATGTTGTTTTTATTTGTATTACTACTTACCTAACTTAAATAAAATCATTACATTACACAAAATGTTTCTTTAATTACCACGATATTCAATGTTTGGCACTAAATATTATCAGATTCAATTTTTAGTAGAACTCAGATCGGACAATACTTAGAGAAATGCGACTTTCTACATATGAAAATACATAGAATTACCTTTATATTGACATATGACTCATTTTTATTGCAAGGTAGACCAGCTTCCATACACTTATGCCCGTTCTCCTTTGATAATGATAAGTAGTGTATGTACGACCATAGCTGCTGAGACCACTTGAATTTTTTTTTCAGATTTTGACGGATCATCATATCAGCCGTAGGACGTCCACTGCTGGACAAGCCTCCCTCATTGATATCCAGGAACTGCGGTTGGAAGCGGCCTGCATCCAACGCCGACCTGCGGTTCTTACCAAGTCGTCTGCCCATCTTGTAGGTGGACGTCCTACGCTGCGCTTGCCGGTCCGTGGCCCCCATTCGATAACTTTCCGGCCCCGTCGGCCATCTGTTCTGCGCGCTATATGGCCTGCCCATTGCCACTTCAACGTGCTAATCCGTCGGGCTATGTCGGTGACTTGAGTTCTCCTACGTATCTCCTCATTTCTGACATTTGATCTCATTTTGACGGATAACTAAATAAAAATGTATCAGTCTAACTATGATTTAGTTTCTTATTGAGTGGTTTTTTAAGTCTCAAGAATAAAATAATCTAAGTAACTTTAAACAAAATGTTGGAGAAAGTGGCCGTTTTAAAATATTTAATAAAATACATTGCATTATTTGTAAGTATTTAATTAATTTTTTTTTCAATGTGAGCTAAAATTTACTAATAAAAGAGTTGGAAGATTGTTTCTCTAATATTAATCAATTTTTATCTATGACAAGTTGATTTATTATAAAATATATTTATGATTATTTAATTTAAAAAAAAACCCAAGTCATGTAAATTGCCAATGTACAAGGATTTTCTTTGTCCAAAGATACTTAAATGTCATGGTGACTTTAAACGACCATTAAAACGCAATTTTCTCTAACCTTTTGTTCTTAAAGTAACTAAATTAAATTATATTATATAGAGTATTTTTTTTTTATTTTCAGTACTTATTATGAACTTCCATATTTAAATTGTTTACTCAAAGTTTCACAGCTGGACTACGTTTAAAACGCAATTAAAAGAAACGATCACGGCGTCACTGAAGAAGCCTTTCAAAAAGTACAAAGTATTACCTCACAGGTCATTCAGTATTACACTGAGACGTGTGCACTATGTAGTTACCTCATACTCACCAACTCACCGAAAACGCAGAACGCTTCGATAGCGCGATCTAGGATCGGTACAAATTTAGCAGCGCCATCTAGTTCTGTTTAACGTCAACTTATGCCTTGTAACACAGATAAATATACTACGTACAACTTATAGTAAGAAGTACTGCTAGAGGACATTTAATAGTTACAGAATTTTGAGAATATATTCCTCTCATGAAAAACCTAATTAAGAAACAAGATACCAGATATTTATTTGCCTATATAAGTGGTCTTAAAAGCTAAACAGTCTAGATGTATTTGCCCTATACGAGCATCGCCAATTTTTACACAAAAAATAATTAGACAGTAAAATTATACTAATCGATGAATTGAAGTACTTAGCTGCTAGTAGTCAGTGCACAGTTGTCGAAATTCGACCGTAATCCATAATTTTTGCGTTCTATTTCTCCTCCATATAACTTGCAAATATAACTATGCTACGAGTAAATCTCACTCCTCCGTGCGCGAAATAAACTTAAAATAGGGGTTCAAAGTTTTCTCTTCACGTATACATATAAATTCTTATAATCTAAATTATTTAGTTATATTATGTCAAACTAAATCACTTCTATTAATGTAGGTACTAACATAGATCCTTTATGAATTTGCTGTACTTATTTTAGGAGCCTTTTGTGAAGAGAAAATAAAGAAAATATTTACTTTCCATCAACTAGCTGACCCGCCCGCGGCGTCGCCGGCGTCGTTTGTCAATAAAAACATTACCCTCCATCTGCGCGATCCATGTCCCAATCGCGGTCATAATCTATCTACATATAAGTACATACATAATTAGATATGTATACCTATGTTAAGTCCATAATGTATTTGTGTGTACTGTTGTGTTTTTTGTGTACTTACCTTTTTAGTCTAAAATACGTAAGTTTGAAAATAAATGTATATTTTAATTTATATTTTTTCTTGTAAAAGGTTTAGATGTAGCGTATTAGATTCATTCTGTAAAGTTATATTTAAATGTAAATAAACGAATTTAAATTTGAATACCAAATTACATCTAAATCGATCCAGCGTTTAGTCGTGCTAGCGTAACAATGTGTTACGGGACACTTCACTTCATTTCATACTTTCGAATTTATAATATTAGAAAGGATAAAGATTGTTACCTGAACAGTGTAAACTTCATCACCAGCTTGAAAAGTAAACGCGTAGTCCCGGGGCGCATTCCCTTCTTCTCCATGCTGGTACAACTGCAGATCTACCCACTTGATAGGTAAAGTTTCTCCATTAGGCAGCGCCATGACACCCGCCTCGAAACTGAAATGGATGAATTAGACTCAATTTTTCAATACAATTAAATATTTTATTCCAGACTAGCACAACATTAAATAGAAGGCAGGTACATAGTCCATATTCAGTACAATCTATACTATCTATACTAATATTAAAAAGAGTAAAGATTTGTATTTTTGTGTGTATGTTTGTAATAAATAAACTCAAAAACTACTGGTCCGATTTCAAAAATTCTTTCACCATTGGAAAGCTACATTCACCTTGAGTAACATAGGCTACTTTTTACCCAACTGCGCAAAGGAGGGTAATGTTTTTATTAAAAACTACGCGTGCGAAGCTGCGGATTGGTCAGCTAGTATATAATAAAATCAGTAATACACAAAAATAACATAAAATAAAAAAAACAACGAGGACATTGGAGTATGGTAGGGTTGACAACCGTCCTGTTTTCCCAGGACATGTCATGCTTTTTGGGGTGTCCTGTGCTGTCCTGGATAGTTTTTAAGTAGCGTCCTGGGCTACTGCGGCCTACTGATTAACGGGTTTTGCTCGATAATTAACCTTTAAAAGACTAAAAACAGATTTATGACTTGGATAGCTTACAATAAACTGTCTGTTATAAGGCACGAGGACACAAGAGTGCGTTTTTAACCTGGTTTTAAACCGAAATGACCTGGTATTTCTACCTTCAAATCCTGGATTCCGAAATTTGGAGATGGCAACTCTAGAGTATGGAGACGAGCACTTCTCAAAATATTTGTACTTCAGACATTTGTCTCTGTCCCACTTTTTAAAATGTTTTTTATTGTATAAATCATACAACATTAACTACTTTTTATAAAATAACTACTAAGAAATACTTAAACTCTAAACAAATATATTACAAAAAAGAGAGTATAATAAGAACTTTTTTAAATAAAATAATATTTGACTAATAGGTCTGATCTAGTTGTATGGAAAATGAAGTGTCCCAATTTCAATACCTTACCAAACCACAGATTATATTTATTGAAAATGGGCATAGCAATAAAAACAAAAGTACTTATTTTTTATTATAGATTAGAATCCACTTAAAAATATATATTTCGCATCATTTCTTTTGATAAATATTTTTTTAATTAGTGTTGCAAATTCTCTCTACAAAAAGTTCCTTTTTAAACATCAGACGTGCGCAGTGTGCGCTCTCGTCCAGTGTTCCATGAAGTGGCAGTCAAAGTCCTGCCTCCCTGCAATGAGTTACAGGTAGCTGTTGGGGCGCTGTTAAGTTATGTTAATTCTGTTTTGCTTTGTAAGTAATCTCTCTACAAATAAACATAACAAACTAAAAACTGTACCATTTTTCGATAAGTAATTAATGGACCTTCATCAAGATAAGGAGACGTAGTTGGGATCGCTTACCCTGATGTAGGTTCACAAATTAAAACGAAACATTGTCGGTCAAAACACCGATAAAACGGTTCGTGATTTTTGTAGTAAAACTTCTTTGCGCACGCTTGACTTGGAGAGTAAGCTGTTGAATGCGTTACGAAAAGTGCGAACGGAAGTTGAGGGAGATATAAGTTAGAAAGAGAGAGTTACGTTTCGTATATTTTTAAAAGTTAATGTGCGAGTGCGAGTTGCGTCTGTCCAGAATGAACATAGACTGATCGACCTACAGACGTGTGGACAATTTTGTAATTGAACAATTTTATAAATTAATAATTTGATAAAGAAGTTTTACTTCAGTCGTGTGGTCTAAAGCACAATCGTTTTTTATATCCTTTTTACACCACCAGGCGATGGAACAAGCCTAAGTCCCACCTGATGATAAGTCCCGGATAATAATGATGAATTTTATTGTAACTTCATGCACATTTTTTCTGGTTTATAATCTTGAAGTCCCGATACTAAAACCTGGCTCGTGCAGTACAGATAAAGTATGTATTTACAAAAAAAAAATGTATATAAGTATTCTGTTATCTGGTTCCCATAATACAAGCTCTGCTTAGTTTGGGGTAACGCTGTGTAAAATGTCCAGCAATTTTTTTTTAATCTAGCCTACGCTGTCCCACTGCTGGGCAAAGGCTTCCCCCTCATCTCTCCACTTTTCTCGATCTTGTACTACAAGTCCAGCAATATTTATTTATTTATTTATAGCGGGGGAATACGTACACGGATGCAGTAACGGGCTGGCAAATAACGCCCACACTGATGCTGCTGCCATTGTCCAGGAAGATGTGATGGAACGCGTACCGGTGCATGAGGCTCCAATCGCGTCTTTGCCCTGAACAAATAATCAACACTTTAAACTTTTGTATTATTAATAAATATGTTATATGTAGGTATAAGAAAAAGTGATAGGATAAACAGTATAACTATAAGAGCCAAAACAAAACTAACTGGTATACTCATCAGAGTAGACCAACAAAACTGCCGCTGGATGGGACATAGGTACATTATGATCCGTAGCAAATTAGAAAAATGGACCAAATTGTAACAAATTGGTCCCCAAAACAGAGTAAAATATCAAAAGGAAGGCAAATCAAAAGATGAGAGCATGAAATAAAATTGACTGCCGTCCCTATTGCAGAACAGCTGCTACACACAAACTTCATTGGAGAAAGCTTACAGGAGGCCCTTGCCAATCGGCACTCTGAACTAAAATATATTATATGATTTAAGATTAATTTTTAATGCGAAAATGTCAAAATAAAGGCTTATTATTAATACTTATAAATAAAACCGTTTTTACAATAGTATAATGCCATGTGTCTCCCCCCATTTCGCCACATGATTCATATAAAGTAGCTGACCAATCCGCAGCTTTGCACGCGTAGTTTTTCAATAAAAACATTACCCTCCTTCTGCGCAGTTCGGTAAAAAGTAGCCCATGTCACCCGGAGATAGTGTAGCTTCCCAACAGTGAAAGAATTTTTGAAATCGGTCCAGTAGTTTCGGAGCCTATTCAATACAAAGAAATAAACACATCTTTCCTCTTTATGATTTTAGTGTAGATATACAAAGTAAATGATACAGTATTACTGAATAACATATTCATATTAAGCTATCTGAATTAGTTTAGAAAGTATATTATGAAGACGTTCGCGTGGACTTAAATTATTGTTTTATGTAATAACTAGAGATCGGACTTTTGGGTGCTAATGATAAAATATGTCATTAAAAGTACGAATATGACCTAAAAAATTCTAAATGAGGTATGAGTTGATAATACTGCGGTAATGAGTTGATAATACTGCAGTAATGCATTGATAATACCATGGTAATGCGTTGATAATACTGCGGTAATAAGTTGATAATACTACTATTTAAATTTTTGAATTGTTTCGACGCACTAAATTTCATCATCATCATCATATCAGCAGGACGTCCACTGCTGGACAAAGGCCTCCCTCATTGATTTCCTGGAACTGCGGTTGGAAGTGGCCTGCATCAAACGCCGACCTGCGGTTCTTACCAAGTCGTCTGCCCATCTTGTAGGTGGACGTCCTACGCTGCGCTTGCCGGTCCGTGGCCTCCATTCGAGAATTCGATTCGAGAAGATTTCTTTTGAGAAAATAAATGTTCTTTAACCATAACCATACTGCGGCAATGAATTGATAATACCACGGTAATGAGTTGAAAATACAATAGTAATAAAATGATAATACTGCGGTACTGAGTTGATAATTGTGGTGATATACAACCTCAATCCACTTGACCATAAATCTAATGTCATCAGCGACAAAGTATATGTCAATTATAAATTCTATGCATGTCGAATTTTTAACGAATAAAGCCATAATTACCTAATGCTGAAATGGTTTTATATACTACAATTTATTCGTTAAATATATATTTTTAAAATACCTACATCATGGACAAATATCTAAAGTCCGAAAGATTTGAAGCGGATCCAACAACGAGCTCTGACCAATCAACACTATGGATCCATTGGAAGCGAACTTTTGACAACTTCATACAAGCCATACAATCGAAAGAAAGCCATGGTAATGAGGTGATAATACTGCGGTAATGTGTTGATAATACTGCAGTAATGAGTTGATAATACTGCAGCAATGAGTTGATAATACTGCAGTAATGAGTTGATAATACTGCAGTAATGAGTTGATAATACTGCGGTAATGTGTTGATCCTGTTGGTACTACCTCGTATGCGATGTAACAAGGATAATAGTGATGATGGATTCTTACCAAAACTGTGGTCTCTGAACGAAGGTAGAGTGAACTCCAATGTCTCTTTTTCAATCTTGAACTTACACTTCAAGTTGCCGAACTGCTCGTAGTGAGACTGATGGGCGCTACGAACAACAAATTACATTATATTTTTTTTATTTTACTATCTATATTTTATTATTACTAGCTGACCCGCCCGCGATTTCCCACACGTGGTTTGTCAATATAAACATTACCCTCCCGCGCAGTCGGGTAAAAATACCCTATGTCTCAATCCCGGTCATAATCTTTTTAAATACCAAATTTCATCGAAATTGGTCCAGCTGTTTAAAGATAGAGATAAAGATTTATTTATTTGCCAAAACATGGGTAAAATTATACAGATGTTACAAAATTAAATGGTTTCACCTTCTGCAGCTAAAGTGGCGTGCAAATTACATGTCATATAAAATTAAATTATATACAGATTACTATTAAATAATAATAGGTAATACTGAGTGTTTTTTTTACTGTAACAGTTCGGCAGCACCCATAACCAGAGGAGATACAGGTGCAGTTTCTTTTAAAACATCAGCTCGTTTTCGAAGAAAAACATTTTGGCACCGACGAAGCCCAACAAATGCGCTGAAGTGGTATCAGGAACGCTACCCAGACCGCGATTGAGGAAGTATGCTTCAATTAAGTCTACTTTTTGCGTATTTGACAATGCCATGATAGGACAAATAAGATTATGCAATGACTGATATAAAAGTTCGACAGGTGCAAGAACCATGTTCGAAATTCAAAATTGTTCTGAAATACGAAATGTTTTTGAATTGCTCATGAGAGCATGGAGTTCTTAAACTTCTTAATCGCTACAGTATTAATACTTCTTTAATGTGCAATTAGAATGTATGAGAATACTTTTATCAAATTTGACTAACTTACGCTGTTCAGATTTTTTTCCTCCGATACAATAAAATGATCCTTACAAAGGACTGCATCGATCGGCATCAAAAAAAAATTACCAACTTGTTTCATTTTAAGGCGCTACTCACACTTGACCAAAAAAATTTTAATGCCAAAATGTTTATTTTCGAAAACGAGCTGATGTTTTAAAAGAAACTGCACCTGTATCTTCTCTGGTTATGGGTGCTGCCGTACTGTTACAGTTAAAAAAACACACTGTATAATGCCAGCACATACTAATGAAATAGTTTGATTAAAATTTAAACTAGAAATGTCATTTGTAGGTATCATTTAAATATTCATTGATTGTGTATTATGCTTTTTGGGTTGATCGTGAAGATTTAGTCGTGAAAACGTAGCAAACAGACAGACAGAGAGTTACTTTCGATAATAGGAATAAAGATTTGCCGTGGCGTGGAGGTTATAAGTACCTAGTCAGGTCATAAATTCTGTCACATGTTTAATATAAAATAACTGAAACAAGTTTATTCATTATGTAACCATTTATATACCAAAATGAACTTAACAAAACATAGATTCTTATGACACTAAAGTTTATTCAAAATGACCTCCGTGATTTTGAATAGGCCTGTAATCTGCGCGGCTAGTCGTCTATCGCAGCACGAACGAGGTCCATGTCAATATCGGCGGCTGCCTTAATCAAGGATGTCTTGAGTGACTCCAAATTGGGATGAGGCTTTGAGCACGCCTTTTCCTCCAAGTGTTGCCATATCTTGTAATCTAACGGATTCAAATCTGGACTGGAGGAGGGCCAGTCTTCGTGCCGGATGAAGTCGATTTCACGCGCCGCCAGCCAGTCTTGTGTGCTCTTCGCTCTATGAGCTGGCGCCGAATCTTGTTGGAATACCCAGTGCCTGTTATTGAACATGGTATGAGAAACTGGTTCCACAAGGTTCGTCAGGACTGTATTTTGATACACAACTGCATTCGTTTTTACACCTTTCTCACAAAAATGTACCTCTGTTAAGCCCCAATAAGTAACTCCCAACCATACCATGAGCGAGGATGGAAAATGACCTCGTTGGACACGCGGAATACGGTTGCTCGCTTCTTCACTACTGTGTGCATACACCTTATCATTTTGTTTGTTGTAGCTCTCTTCTACGGGTAAAATTTTTTCATCCGAAAAAAGAATTTTCTCGATATTTTTTTCCCGCGTACCGCTTCAACAAAGCGCGGCATCTCTTCAGTCTCAGGTCCATTAGACGAGCATTCAAACGATGTCCTGTTTTTCTTCGATATGCCCGAAGCCCTAAGTCTTCATTTAACACCCTTTTCACCGTGGTTCTGCTTAACCCCATTTGAAGGGCCAACAGTTTCTGCTTACGTTTGGGATTTCTTTGAATTCGCGGCTTCACAGCTTTTATCACTGCTGGAGTCCTAACAGACCGAGGGCGACCACTTCTTGACCTGTCGCCTACACTAGAGTCTTCATTGTATCGTTTGATGGTGCGATAAACGAATCTTTTGGTTATATTAAAATTTTTCAGTATGTCAAAAATTTGAATTGGCGCGTAACCGCAACGATGCAACGCAATAACTGCAACACAGTCTTCTTTAAGCGTCCACTCCATATTTAAAAATGAGTAAAATTCTAAAAAAGTATACATTTTTATTTTCATGAACAATTCGAAATTCGAATTCTATAAACTTTTTTGTGGCCAGCATTCTAAAAGAAAAGTTTTTACTGTTTGACAATACTTATGACCTGACTAGGTTTATTATGAATGTGGCCTCTTTAATTTATAAATAGAAATAAGAATTTATCGTGGAGGTTGTATTTAATTTCAGGATTTATTAATGTAACCTCTTTTATTTTAAATAGAAATATGGATTTGTCGTGGAGGTTGTATTTCATTTACTTATGAATGAATGAATGAAATACTCTTTATTGCACACCAAATAAAAATACAATAATGGAAATAAACAATAAATAAAGGTACAATGGGCGGTCTTATCGCTAAAAGCGATCTCTTCCAGACAACCTTTGGATGGACAGGATAAACAAAATCAAA
This sequence comes from Philereme vetulata, assembly GCA_918857605.2. Taxonomy (NCBI): domain Eukaryota; kingdom Metazoa; phylum Arthropoda; class Insecta; order Lepidoptera; family Geometridae; genus Philereme; species Philereme vetulata. The sequence goes on from OU975444.1 coordinate 3,566,204, forward strand.
AGACGGCGGTGTAAGAGTACCTACAGACATAAACAGAACCCACAAAATAAAATAAAATTTACCTATTAATTATACTAATAAACATAATTATACTAATAACTTAAATACATACAAATAATATAAGTATAAATAAACTACACTACATAAAGAGGATAAATAACATAAACACTAACTAGCAGTTACGAGACAACGAAAGGAAATGGTTGCATACCTTGACTTTGAAAATAGGAAGAGATTGGGACGACCTTACAGACAAAGGTAAGGCGTTCCACAGTCGCACAGCTTGTACTGTAAAGGAGTCACCATAAAATTGTAAACTATGGATGGGAGTTCGAATCTGTAGAGCTTCGGAAGAACGAAGGGTTTGAGAGTGTCCCTGATACAGAAACTCGAAACGCTCCTTTAGATAAGAAGGTGAAGTGGGATTATAGAGAATGTTATAAAGAAGTGATACAATATGTGCATTCCGGTGAAGACGTATAGGGAGCCACTTGAGTTTTGCGCGGAATTCTGAGACAATACTTATGTACTTATGTATATTATGAATGCAATGAGCCTCATTCCATTTTTAAAAGGAAACACAAGTCCCGTTTTTCCATACCAACGTAGTCCCCTGTTTCCTCCCTGGATAATGCCAATACAGCAATATTTTTTTTCTCAAAAAAATATTGGCTACTATTGGCAAGTCCCTATGTTTTCCATTTTTTCATAAACTAATTATTAAAAGAGATATGAACATTCAAAAACGTATAAAATTTGTCAGATTTTCCGCTGTGTTCAAACATCCAGAAAACAAATTGACTAGATTATATAAAAAAGGAAAACATAGGAACACGGTCAAAGCCTATCTTTAATTTATAATGAAGAAAGTAGTTAAATCGGTCAAGTTTTGGAGAAGGAAACAGGGGACTACGAATCGTTGATTTTGTGTAATTTTAATAGGTATTTTCGGTCCAAGCAGCAGTTATTTCTATCGCGCTGGTTCGGGCACTGCGCCATACTGCGCGGAAGCAATAGATTTTACAAATACATACTTATTTTTCAATTCTCTAGCCCTTGGTAATCTACTCACGGCATAAATCACATTTACGAACAGGTATCGAACTAACAATAACATTCATTGTACCTATATTGTTATTGTGGAGGTTTTTAGTGTAGTTAGTTAGCAGTATATATAAAATTTATGTTTCATTTAGTTAATAGTACCTACTGTTAATAGTCAGGTTCTGTTAGTTGTTGGTTAGTCAGGTCGTGCGTGAAGTCAACACTGGCCTCAGCATAAGACCAGCGCCCCAGCATGGTAACATACAATAGCATATGCTGAGCTGAAGGCCCTTTCGCCATCACGGCGAAAGGGCCTTCAGGCGAAAGGGCCTTCAGCTTCATAATTTAAAAAAAAGTGGCACTATGGGAGTGCCGACAGAAGTGAAAACTTGAACAATTACGAGATATATATATATATATATATATATATATATATATATACAGAGGTGTCGGTAACGGTAACAGGGTCGCGAGTACAATTTTTTTTTCCATCTCAAAAAATGCCCAACGCGCTAAAGAAGTTTTCACTTCAAAAAAAGTGCCTTTGTTATTGAAATTTTATATTTAATGTGAATATTTATAGCTTTAATTTTTTAAGATTATATTTTCTTGATTCTTTTGTGATGCGAAAGAAAAAAAAATACCAACTTGAATGAACAAATGAATAACCAGAGCATGAGTGATGAAAATAAATTTACTCATAATCCTTACATTTTTAGTCCTTCAAAGTAGGCCCTGCTCCATTTCTCTCTAGCGATGGACCTGATGATGGCTGGCGGGTGTAATTCCGTATCATAGTCGAAATGTTTGGTGGTTGCTTTCCATTCGCCGTGGAAATCTACGTCAACTAGTTTGGCAGGGTCATTTTGATACCTGGAATAAGTGCATGTTGTTCTAAAACATAGGGTAGTTATAACATTTAAATCATGAGCGAACACTCACCACATCTGGCCCTTGTAGGACACGTTCCACCTGAGCATGGGCTCCACTGGTGTTATCTTCAGACCCTCGGCTCCGAACTCATCGACATCACAGCCGAATAACACCGTGTCTGGAATTTTCTTGCTACAGAGAAGACCTTTTCCTGGTAACTGGAAATGAGAAGGTTATTATCGCTCGCAGCTTCGCACGCACAGTTTGTCTATCACGCTAATATTATAAATGTGAAAGTTTGGATGTTTGTTTATTTATTTGTTTGTTACTCAATAACGTCGTAACGGCTGAACCAATTTCTATGAAATTTGATATATATGTAGATTATAACCCGTATTATCACATAAGCTATCTTTTATGCCATAAATCAGTTCCCATGGTATAAAAATAGGGTGTCAAGTCAAGTTGCAACAGCGAGTTTAGCTTTATTTCTAGGTTACCTACACATTTAGTAGTGTAACTCGTACGAAGACGCGGGCAACAGCTAGTAAAAAATAATTCTTCATTCTTCGTAATCACTAATTTTTTCATTTAAATGAATACATGAGCTGTTCATTTTCTTGCATGAGTAGCATACATGTAATTTGTTTATTTTTTTTTATTTATATTATACTAGTGGTCCCGCCGAACTTCGTATCGGCTTGACATGCATAGGTATAACGCGGGCTGTCAATATAAGTCACCCTGGTAGAATTGTCAATTGTTGTCCCCGGCCAACATTATGTATGAGAAAATGAATGACTTCCACAAATAATTCAATACCAAAATTAGCCAAATCGCTCCACCCGTTCTCGAGTTTTAGCGAGACTAACGAATAGCAATTAATTTTTATATATATAGACAATATATCTCGGGATAACTCCTACCGAAGCATCTGTTTCAAACGATATTCATTTTTTTACATCCTCTTTGACGATATTTGCAGCACGCATTCTGTCAATTTTATGTCAAACGTCATAAGGTTACATTATAAAAGCGCCAAAGTTAAATAATTTTATATGGTGGTTAAGTGTTCTTAAATTTTCTAATTTTGCGCACAATTTTCTTAATTTTTTCTGTCATAAGAACCTTCTCCTGACAATAAGAAATAAATACAACAAAAAAAGAATTGGCCAAATTGGTCCAGGCGTTGTTGAGTTATGCGCTTACCAACACATTTTGCGATTCATTTTTATATTATAGATAGATTATAGTCTGACATTTTTAATATATTTTTGTATACCAATATTATGAAATGTAATGAAATGGTGAAGTTTTCAAGACCACTAAACCCTATCTTCATGCTGAGTATTTTACCATCAAAAAGCCCTTTTAATAGTCACTAAGTTATGTATTACAAGCTATCGCTTGCAGCTTTGCACGCGTGGTTTTCAATAAAAAGTTGCATATACCTCAATTGAGGTCATAATCTGTCTATACCTACACCAAATTTCATCGAAATCGGTTCTGCCGTTACAACGTGAAAGCGTAACATACAAATAGAAAGCGTTACTTTTGAATATAAAATATGAGCGTGAATGATTAATGGCGGGTTCCTATATCTCTCGGTAACCAACTACGACTCGTATCTCCTTCTTCTTCTTAGCGTGTCAATAGTTCTACTTATACTGTGTTAGATAGGTACTTGGCTACATTGATGGCGTCAGGAGAAGCCATTTTTAAGTCAACCATTGTGCAGGTGTTCGGGCACAGAGGGCACAGGTGTTTCATCGACTATACATGTCATTCGATACATTCGTATCTCCTTGAAAAAGTGTCAAACTTTTGACACGTTATCCGACGGATATAGGAACCCGCCATAAGACTACTCCATCATCGTCATAATCATACCAGCCATAGGACGTCCACTGCCGACCATAAGTCTTCCCTGTAGATTTCCAGAGCGACCGTCCTTGTGCGGACTGCACCTTTATCAGGTCGCCATTCCATCTAATGAAGGGCCGTCCTAGTCGTCCTACCCGAAATATTCAATATATTACATTTATATATCATGCAAACACCGTTTATGACTGTCAATCAACTTTCTTTTATTTTTAGGGTTCCGCACCCAAAGGGTAAAACGGCACCCTATTACTGAGGCTCCGCTGTCTGTCTATCCGTCTGTCACCAAACCGTGGCTGTATCTCCTAAACCGTGGTAGTTAGACAGTTGAAATTTTCACAGATGATGTATTTCTTTTGCCGCTATAATAACAAATACCAAAAACAGAAGCAAATACATATTTAAAGGGGCCTCCTATACAACAAACGTGATTTTTTTGCCGTGTTTATAGATAATGATACGGAACCCTTCGTGCGCGAGTCCGACTCGCACTTTTACACCTTTTTTTCATATGTTGTTTTATTTTCAACTCGATACTAAAACCTGGCTACGCCCGTGCGTCCTACGCTGCGCTTTCCTTTTTGTGTGGTTTCCACACAAGAACCTGTCTGCCGCAACGGCTGCCAGTTCCTCCAGCTACTTACTCCAATATAAAACAGTCCATTGCACATGCCCATTGGTCTTCTCTCGCAGCCCGCGATCACATAGACACCCCTATTGTCACTAGTTTGATACTCCTTCGCAGATATGAAGAAAACTGCATCGAACGCCTGCAAATTTTATATCAAAAGCTTATTATCTGTAATACTCAGTTACTTGAAGTGTCGCTAATTCTTTTATTTATTTATTATATAGTTATACTAGCTGTTGCCAGCGGCTTCGCACGCGTGGATTGCCAATAAAAAGTAGCCTATGTGTTAATCCAGGTTATGATCTATGTGTATACCAAATTTCATTGCAATCGGTTCAGCCGTTCCGGCGTGAAAGAGTAACAAACATCCGTACATCCATACATACAAACTTTCGCGTTTATAATATTAGTAGGATTTAGTTATAGTTTTATTTATTTCTAAGGCTACTTGTACACGCTAAGAAAAGTCGCCGGGTCTACGCAAGAATTCGTGTCACTTCTACACCCGAACTGTGTAAATAGCTCAGGCGCGGACCAAAAAAAAATCTTGTCTACGCTAGAAAGGTCCCTCCCTGCGGTGAAGGGAGGAGCGCAGTAGGTGAGGTGTAATACTTTGTTGTGTTGTCAAACTTGCCTAGTGCACCCTACCATACCCTACGCACGACTGCCCGAACAAAATCCCTTCATTTACACCAGAGGTTCCCAAACTTTTCTTTCTCATAGATTCTTTCAAAATTTTGCTGGTTCCTGTGGACCCCCTGCAGTTAGACATTTCTACCATATTCTCAGTTGACAAAAAATGTGAAGATTAGGTCTAACTATGGAAATTTGCGTTGCGGTTGAATTCCAACCACGAATTAACAGTTTTTGCTTTGCAAGTCTCGACACGTTGTACTGAATATGGAATATGCAAATTTTAACAAGTAATAGTCACTGAGCTTCTTAAAATATTATCTGCCTACATTGATAGGTGAAGCCAACATTTTAGTTCTTCACTATCGAAACCAGATAAATTTTCGTGGACGCTTACGAAATGTGAACCCCCATTGTTTGTCAAGCCAACGTAGACCCCCGTCGAGTCTCCCATGGACTCCTGGGGGTCCATCTGGACCACTTTGGGAATCAATGATTTACCTACACGTTCCTATTTATGGCTATTTATTTATGTATGTCTGGAGCAGACACGACAAATTTCCGTGGCAGATCCGACTAAATTCTAATAGTGTACATGATGAATTGGTCCTATCTGCCGCAGACACGGTGAAATTTAGTAACGTGTACAAGGGGTCTAAGTGGGTATATATAGTAAACAGGCGGGCTACTTAGCCTCATCAGATTATAAACGTTTTAGCATTACATAATGTAGATTCATTTGGTTAAAGTTTAGTACTATATTCATTCAGTCTATACTTCTATGCTAATATTATAAAGAGGAAAGATTTGTATTTTTGTTTGTATGTTTGTAATGAATAAACTCAAAAACTACTATGCCGATTTCAAAAATTCTTTCACCATTGAAAAGCTACATTCACCCTGAGTGACATAGGCTATATTTATTGCTAGAAAATATTAGGGATCCTTACTAAAACTTAAGTAACGTAACCCCAGGTGTAAAAAGAGTGCCCTAAAACGTCTTTCGTCGCATGCGCTGTGGAAACAATTGATGATAGAACAAAAGTATGTTCTACAATATTAAAGAACATATCAATATCTACAAAAAACTTCGTAATATTATAAAGAGGAAAGATTTGTTTGTTTGTTTGTACTGAATAGGCTCAGAAACTATTGGACCGATTTAAAAAATTCTATCACTGTTGGGAAGCTACACTATCTCCGGGTGACACAGGCAACTTTTTACCCAACTGCGGAGAAGGAGGCTAATGTTTTTATTAAAAAACTACGCGTGCGAAGCTGCGGATTGGTCAGCTAGTCTTTAATATACGGTAATGTAACTGTGAATCTAAGCAAAATAAAATATACCTCTGGAATCAGACAGAACAGGGTAATTTGCGGTGGGAGTAGTTTTAAACAGTCAATTGTAGTTTATAATAATAATAGTCTATAATAATCGTCAATTAGTTAAGTTTTAATGAGCAAGAAGTCGATTATAGCCCTCAGTTTTTTAGGAATAGCTTGTAGCAATCCGTAGTAGAGGTATTAAACCGGCATCAGTCTATAGTCTTTCTGTCCGAACGGCCGTCAGTTCTTCAAGCAATGTACCCCATCCACTGTAACTTCAGCTTACTCGTTCTGTATTCGTGATTGAATGTGTATTTAACTAAATTAATTGGAATCAAAAGGAAGACACTAACAATCTACCAAGATACTCGTTGCTTACCATTACCTACCGCGGGTATAATGCTGAGTCGAGACGAGTCCCATTTACTGCTGTAGCACAAAGTATTTATTTACCAAGTTTGCCCATGTTTTTGTTTTTAACAGACTTCGGAAAAAAAGGAGGAGGTTCTCAATTCGCCGGAGTCTTTTTTTTTAAATTTACCTATGTTCCTCGGTTACTCGAAAACGCCTGGGCCGATTCGAGAAATTATTTTTTTTGTTTAAAAGGGTGATCCCAGGTGGTCCCATTGGCACCAAGTCAGGATCTGATGATAAGATCCCAAAAAAATCAAGGACAACCCTCAAATTTTATAGGGATGCATAATTTATAAACCGATTTTTTTTTTGTTTTTGTTTTTTTTGTTAGTTGAAAGGAACTTTTCAGAAACCTTCAGGTTGATTCCATAGAAATTTCATTTTTTTTTTTCAGGAAACTTACAGCTATGTACACAGAAAACTAAATAAATTATAATACATGCATAACATACATGTATTCTTAGGGCCAATTACAAATTTCCACAGATAATTTAAAAAAAGATTTATTTAAAAACACAGCTACAGTGGACGTAAACCGTTTGAAATTACAATATTCGTTCATAAGAGGTAGGTACATTAATTATTACAGAAGAACTTATCCGCAAGCAAGCTTTTTAACTTGCTTGTCGAAGTATTGAATAGATCAATATCTGCATCTGCCAAAGTGTTAAGCGAGGCGCTTGCTCGAATAACAAATGCGTTTTGCCTGTAATTGGTTTTAACTAACGGAACATGTAAAATGTGCGGTAAATAAATAATTAAATCGGTTCAATATTTTGGTTAAAAAGTTACTTGTTAATATATGTTTATGCTATTCAATTGTTTCTTTTTGTCTTTTCTCTGTCTTAAAATGTAACTGTATTGTATATTGTGTGCTAATGTACCTAGTGAATAAAATGATTGTAGGTATATGCCTATGTCTAAGTTGGCAACAGCTTAGTTTGGTAGATCTCCAACAAAGTGTATTGTACTTTAAAGGCAATAAAGAATTTTAAATTTAATTTAATTTAATAGAAGGATACCTTGGCATGGTCACTGAGTTTCTGAGCGCGGTCCATGGCAGCTGGGTCCGCTATAGCCTTAACGCCCTGCCCTGCTCGTCCATCCTTGCTCGCTGCCGAGTTTTTATTCGAGTACTGAAACCACAGTTAAAATAGCTAGTGCTATAGGTGTTTATATGCGACCGTGACCACTCTACATCAGAATATTCATCAGCTTGTGTGCTTAAAAGTAAGTATACTTATTAAAAAAAAACTTTTTTTATACATTATAGGCAGGCGTTTGACCACGATCTCGCCTGATGGTAAGCGATGATGCAGTCTACGATGGTACACGCTTGCCTAGAAGAAACCTATTCACTCACGACTTAAAGATACCCAGGCTGTAGCTATCAGGAAACACAGACTCTGGCAAGGCGTTCCACTCTTTGGCGGTGCGCATAATAAAGGTCGAAGAGAACCGTTTTGTGCGAATGGGAGGTACGAGTATTTCTACCATATAGTGGTGGCGCACCGCAGAGCGTCTGGTTGTCCGTTGATAGAAAGGAGATGGTGGGATCAGGTTGAAAAGTTCCGCCGCACACTCCCCGAAATGTACTCGATAAAAAACCGAGAGGCTAGCAACCTTTCGTCGATGCTCCAGGCTGAGGAGACTTGCATCAACTAGCTCATCGTTGCATATGAGCTTCTTGGCTCTTCTCTCAATTGATTCCAGAGCTTCAAGTTGGTACTTCGCTGATCCGTCCCAGAGAGGTGAGAATAGTACTCCAAACACGATCGGACTTGTGCTTGGTACAAGTTGAGCAACTGAAAACTTTTCTAAACTACCTACCTATAAGGGTAAAAATGAAAATAGAACTAAATCATATCCATAAAAATCATTTATTGCTAAGGACAGAGGCACCCCTGGTGTATACAGGTAAGCCAGTTTACATACTATCAGGATAAGTAGGTATTCTGATAAGAAACATTTCTGTCAAAGTTTAATATTATTAAAAATTCATATGATTTAATCGTGCCTGTTTTTGTTATCTACAGTGATAAAGTTCAACCACAGCTCTGAGTCACTAACGATTCTTGTCTCTACTTATGAAGAGATTTTTATTAGCTCACATGTACATATTACTGTATTTATTTATTTCAAGCGAATGTGCTTTGAATGAACATGCTCAGCAGTAGAAAAAATAGGTTAAAATAAAAATATTTAGTTATATCAACTTGACAATACGGTGGTATGGGATAATCGTGTCCAAAGCTTCTTTTCTAGAACTGTGCTCAAGCGTGAATCAAAACTAAAGTTGTAGGTTTTGGTTTAGTGAAAAAAATGACATACAAAGGCATGAACTTATACCTAGTCTATGATAGGTTTAAGGCGATATATAAATTTAATTTCGGTGACGATTGGCAGAAGTATATGAAAATGCAAAAAAGGGACAGCGCTATTTACTTGCTTAGGTGAAGAATGAGACAAACATGTATCATAGCCGCGCCGCATTGTCGCAAGAGTAAATGACGTAAGCGACAAAAGATAAAATCTCGAATTGCATGAGAACCAACAAATGAATTAATTAAAATATATGTAAAAAATACTTTAAAGGCGGAAACATACTATTAACACGCTACGCGACCCGATGAAACGCGACGCGTGTCGACTCGAATCAAATTGTACTATTTTCTATGACTAGAATCATACTATGAACATCCGACGTGTCTCCATGCGCGGACACGCCACCCGATCCAGACATTCCAGATCGATGTGTTGTCGATGGTGGGGGTAAACACGCCACCCGACGCGTCGCGCGCAGTGTGCTTCTAGACAACACGCGACGTCACGCGTCAGTCGTTCGAGAACTTTCGTGATGCCAATTAACTAATATATTTTTGGATTTATTTGGCAAAATGAACGACGAACAATTAATTGAGTTGGTGAAACGATATTCTGTTCTATATGATATGAGTTTAGCTCAATACAGGGATCATACTGTGAGAAATAATGCATGGGAAGAAGTAGCCGAACAAATGAATACCAGCGGTAAGTTTTATTAAAATATTATTTATTACAAAACAAAGTTATTATGTAGGTAATATTCTTATGTGGTGATTTTTGGAAGAGTGGCAAGTTTTCAATTTTGTCTACCTCTCCTCACAATATCAAGCTGCCACGGAACGGCGCCTTCACCACTAAAATATTCCTTAAATTTGTTTCTTACTGAAAATGCATACTGTGTGGAATTTCTACGAATTGGATTTAATTCTTGAAAGGCTGTAGATTCTGTCAGAGTTGTCTGTTGTGAATCACAATCCGAAGGCAAACTATCCGTGCCTAAATAATTATGTAAGCAACATGTAGCCAGTATTATTTTGTCGACCATGTCGGGTTGAACTACCATAGGACCAGCAAAAACACGCCATCTTGATCTTAAAATTCCAAAAGCATTCTCGACTATACGTCGGGCACGACTGAGCCGATAATTGAAAATTTTATTTGATTCATTGTTGCGAACATCATTCTTGCTGTAGGGTCGCATTAAAAATGGCTTCAAGGGAAAATTTGGAATTAAAGGTTTAGGAACGGGTAATTCTAACTTTCCATCTTGTATTAATTTGCCAAAGACGGATTTTTCAAATATTCCACCATCACTGTTTTTACCATACGATCCGACGTCTATGACTAAGAATCTATATCTTGGATCTACTAATGCCAGTAGTACGATTGAATTTGTCCCCTTGTAGTTCCAATAATTTGAACCACTATTTATAGGGCATGTAATGGTCACATGTTTTCCATCCAGTGCCCCACAGCAATTGGGGAAATTCCAATAATTTCTAAAACCAGTTTCTGATTCTTCCCACATTGCAGTTGTAGGTTTTGGCATATAAACTGGACCCATTTTCTTCCAGATTGCACTGCAAACGTCTTGTACTATTTGTCGTACGGTACTGAATCCCATGCGATAGTTGAATCCCAATGTTCTGAATGAACTACCTGTAGCTAAATACCTGCAACAATAAAATTCATATAATCATCTTTTTTACAGTTGAAGAAGTAAAAAATAAGTGGAGCAAACTAAGAAACTGCTTCACCAATGCAATAAAAAGACGCCGCAAGAAGAGTGGACAAGCAGCAACTAAAATAGTTCCTTGGAAGTTTGAAAAGCAAATGGAGTTTCTGCTACCACATATTGTTGAAGGGAGATCTACAGTTACAAACGTAGGTGACACAAATGATGACGATTCGACACAAGATTCAGTAATTTCTGAAGAATCTGTACTTTCACCTCCTCCTCGTTCGCCTACTCCAGGGACCTCTTCTTCCCGACCATCTCTTGCAAGAGCATCAACGCCCAATTCTACTGCAAGTTTTACTCCGAGACGTTCCAACAAAAATAATAATGAGAATCATGTATTAAAAGAAATAGTTAATGTAATGAAAACCACACAAGAAATGAGACAGAAGAGAGCAGCACCAGATATGGACGACACTGACTTATTTTTCCTATCAATGAGTAAGCAACTAAAAAAGTTACCTAAAACGGACCAAGCTGAAATTAAATTTCAATTACACAAGCTTATACACGACTCGGAAATGAATATGCTAAATAACCGTGAACGAATTCGGAACACTCCGATAAATATAACTGGTAACAAAATGATTCAAATAGTACATCAAAGACAAAGTACATCAGAAGAAGAAAATACACAGATGAATACTACTAAGACTACGGCACTATATAATTCAAATGCAAATCAAACAATACCGTATCCGTATCCAACTCAAAATGAAGTTTCAGAAGTTGAAGCTGAACAGTCGCAGAATGAAAATTACAATTTGAAAGCATTTTATGACAACTACTATACGATACTTACCTCAGACAAATAGCAAGTCTTTCTTTAGTGCTAATGGCTTCGCGAAATGTAGTTTCTTTCTTGTATATCTCCTTTTTAATAAATTCGTGTATTTCCTCAAATTGTGTTTTAGTAACTCGAAAGTACATATGAAATCTTTCATTATCTTGAAGTAAGTCTGGATATAGAGTATGATATTCACCACATGTACTTCTCTTTTCATTTATTTCATGTACCCAGTAACGCCTTGTCACTCTTTTTTTCTTGAGTCGTTTAAGTATCAGATATGTACCCAAAATTTGCATCAAATCTTCTTCGAAATCTTCATCTGATTCGTTTTTTATTAAATCCATAATACGATTAGCACACGACCATACACCTTCACTATTGTCGGCTAAATGAATTCTGAAATTGCTATCGTGTCATGGCGTCCCGTGTTGTTAATATACACGGTGCACATCGGGTGTCGACACGTTGGGTCGCGTCACGTGTTTATAGTATGTTTCCGCCTATATTAGTGTTTTAGAAGAGCTGATTTTGACAAATAATTGTATCAAGAAAAGTTTCACCAATTGCGTTTCTGACTTTCATTTATTTAGTAAAAATATGAAATCAGTACCATTTTTCGTTATTGAATACGACAGTTACTTAGCGGCTCAAGTTTTTTTACATATCGTCTTAACTAGACACTAAGTTCATCGTGTTTAGATTACAAGGAACTACTATAATAAAAATGAATGTATTCCTTTCCTCTCCCGATCTTTTCTTAATTTTGTGTAGGTATCTCCCGGGTTTTGTGTGTATTCTGCTTCCCTATTTTTTGTTGCCAAAAACAACGCCGTGCGACACCAAAAACGAAAAAAAATCTTACGGCTAGAGAGATACCAAAAAACAAAACTTTACTTTTGAAAATAAAAACTAAACACATATTGTGTGCAAAACTCACCTTTCTAAAATAGTATAATCCAGCAAACAGCACATATTTCAAATAATACCACTTTCCCGGTTGTTGGTATACTCCGAAAATGGGTTTTCTTTCCTTAAATTTATATATATAAATAATTAAAGTTATCGCGAGCACTGCAACACAGATGTACGTACACATTTTGTGTGTGTTATGGCCAGAAGAGCACTGAACTGTTAGCAGTAAGCCTCGTAACTCCTGTTGATAGCGTGAACTAGTGATGGGCATTATCTCAGAGCAAATAAGTCCAAGATATTTTATTTATTATAAATCACATGAGGTGGTGTGGTACAGAGATATTGTGTATTCAAAATTCTTTCTGGACGTCTGGTATAAGCGACGCGTGATCCGAGAGCTGGCGATTATCTGGATCATAAGCATTGCAATTCAGTGGGGCAATGCAGCCAGTGGTTAGGTTAGGGGATACTTCCTCCTTAGTTGTGAGCTTGAACAGTTCAGCTATATCTACCGTTTGCAACGGTCATTAAAGGATTCAACTGTTTCTAATGTATTTTTTATAGTGTCTATCTACATGACATATATGTAATAATGTAAATATATTGTATATGTATAATTGTACCTAGGTATATTCTTTCTTTAAAAAAAAACAGTGTGCTTTAGACCACACGACTGAAGTAAAACTTCTTTTTTGATATATTAATTTATAAAATTGTTCAATTACAAAATTGTCCACACGCCTGTAGGTCGATCAGTCTATGTTCATTCTGGACAAACGCAACTCGCACTCGCACATTAACGTTTAAAAATATACGAAACGTAACTCTCTCTCCTTCTATCTTCACTAACTTATATCACTCTCTCAACTTCCGTTCGCACTTTTCGTAACGCATTCACCAGCTTACTCCCCAAGTCAAGCGTGCGTAAAGAAGGTTTACTTCAATAAATGTATTATGTAGGGGAGGGAAGTTTAAAACGGGTACCCTTCCTAAAGCGGGTAGGTGTTTGAATTTTCGCGCCTCTAACGCTAGTGAGAATGTGTGCATGCAACACGATAGCTTAGCCGCCCGCCAATCACAGGCACTCGACCCGATTCTCTGGCTCACGCGGTTTCAAGGTAAGACGAAATCAAACATTTTTGCTCTTTTCACTAAATATTTTCAAGTTACATTACATTCGATTACTCGAAAATGGTTTATGATAATGCTCTTACTAATTGTGTTATTATTTTGCAATAATGTGGTCCTCTTATTTGTGAAATGGTTTTGCATCTTTTCTTTCGGTTTGAAGGTTATGATTGTGTTTATAAAATTCATGCTTTTGGGCAAAACGGTTAAGGGTATAGCGGGTACCCGTTTTGCCCTTACCCGATTTGCCCTATAGGCTTCCTTCAACGGCTTAATAGTTCAGCTAATTATATATCTATTGCAGATGGTTAATAGATACAAACGAAAAACTACAAACCCATCATGGGATGTGAAGATTATGAAACATGCGATGGAAGAAGCTAGCAAAACCTTCGTCAATAGTGCAACCAAAAAGTACGGCACCTATCAACTTGTTACATTACAGAGACACATAAAGAAAGGATGTCCAGGAAAGAAACTCGGAAGACAACAGTTTTTACAGCAGCTCAAGAATTGGAACTAGTTGAGTAGTAGTTATCTATTTCATTCGGATAATCTGTTTCTTGGACTGACGAAAACAGAATTTTTGCAACTAGTGTACCAGTATGCAAACCAGTATACAGTATGCAGTATTCATATCCCATTCCCATGTGACTCCAATGGATATCCGGCCATCACCCAAAATGGAACCCAACAAAACCACCCGTACACGGAAAACACAGAAGGCTAAGATACTAACGACCACTCCTATAAAAGATCAGCAAAGGGAAAAAGATGCTAAAAAGAAGGATATGAAAAAAATTGATGAATTGAAGAAAATTTTACAGGGATCAAAACCTTCCACAACCCTGAGAAGACAGAAAAAAAGAGGTCCAAAGCTTTATAAAAATGACAAAACCGACTACCGATGCTTAGTATGCAGCGAGCTATCTGATCTGCCTACTGAAGACTGGATAAAGTGTGACGACTGTCTGATGTGGGCTCATGAGGCTTGCACCTCATACGCTGGCAGAGGGACCTATTACTGCGACATTTGCCATGAGTTATAAAATGCCTAATAATAAGACTTAAAAATAACTATGAAGACTGATTAAATAAGGTTGTCACAGTAATGTTACCCTAAAATATTACTTATTAATCAGTCGAAATGATTAGTTCAAATCGCTTAATCTCATTAATTTAGTCACTACCCGCTTTGCCCTTAGTCCATACCCGCTTTGCCCCCCCCCCCCCCCCCCCTATGGGCAAAACGGGTAATTGTAAGGGTTACGTTTTTAGTTGATTATGCATGCTTTAAGTAGAATACTATTATGTTTGTGATTGTTTTTATGTACCTTAATAATTAAAGAATTGTCAGAGTATAAATAAAAGTTTGATATACATCTATATTCTGTTTTATGAATCATCGTCCTTAGCTTACCCGTTTTAAGCTACCCTCCCCTACAGCTTAGATAGATGGAAGACACGGTAACATATTGGTACAAAATATTCGCATTAAAAGAGCTTTAGAGTAGTAACTTGGCGGGAGATATGATGAAAATCTCAGTAGCGCAGTGGGTACATAGCCGGCTGGCACGTAGGACGTAGCGGGTTCAATTCCCGCCACGGAAAAATGTTTGCATGATCTACATATATTTGTTCGGGGTCTGATTGTTTCTCTGTATATTATAAGTATGTATTTACTAAAAACAAGGATATAAGTATCAGTTATCTGGTTTACATAGTACAAGCTTTGCTTAGTTTGGGGCTAGATGGCGCTGTGTGAGATGCCCAGAATATATCGCACATTGATAAGAAGACCGTCACTATACGAAAAATGATGTTTTTCTGTTAGCAGTGCCATCTCTCAGCGCCCGTAGATACTATTTTTTTCCAAAGACACCAATCGTTGTAACTATAATATTTATCGGTAGATGGCGTTAGTGTCGAACTGCTTTATCGACAATGTTGATACGATCTGTTATGACAGACCGCCATTTTTTCATTCGTGACTGTGAAGTTAACAAAAACGGTTTCATCTGGTGTATTCCATAGTGACATTATTTGGTTAAAGGCGATTTGGATTGACCATACTTCGTAAGTACGAATTAACTTTAATACGAATACCGTCACATTTTGTTAAGCGTCGTGTATTGAGCTATTTTATTTTGTAAAAATTGCTATGTTGTAAAGACTTACTGACATTTTTTATTTAGTGGCACTCTTCGTGTTACAAAATTTGAAGTATTTGATTCGATGATTAACTCAGAACGTCATTATTTCTTTAGTGCTTTTCTTCCTATAAGCCAAACAGAGGGTTTGTATAAAATTGGAACGACATACTGTCATTTTTTATTTAGTGTCACTCTTCGTGTTACAGTATTTGAATTATTTTAGTTGATGATTGACTTTGATTGATTGATTGATTGGGTTTGTGTTTAGTTGGAACGACTTAATAACATTTTTTTATTAAGTGTCACTCTTCGTGTTACAGAATTTTAAGTATTTGAGTTGATGATTGTCATTATTTTTTTAGTGTCATTCTTCTTTTATGCCAAACAGTAAGCATGAAAAATAACACCGAGACCAACTAAGAATTTTGTTTAGAGTCGTTTCTATTTGGGATAAATTTTAACTTTGGTTTTGGTTATTTCAATGATTTAATACTTATTATACGAGTAGTAAATTAAGTAAATAATTTTATTATGAAGGTATTATCTATATTAGTAATTACTCGAGTTACTTTTTAGTAACATGAGTAATTTTAACCATATCTTGCTTGTTTTCAGACTTAAAATGCCTTTAGAAAATGCGAGAATAAACAAACTGAAGAATATTTCTAGAAGACTGTTTGAGGACACACCAGATAATAGAGAAAAGTATAAAAAAAGAACGTGTCATGGTATTCAGACTAAACCTGTCCATTTAGAAAGCGCATATAATATACCAACGGCACACCAGACCTCAAATAATAATTGTGAATTAACCCGCAATGAAGACGATGTTAACCAAAATGCAAATGAAGATAATTCTAGCCATAACCTCGGATTTGATATTGGTTCCTTCTTATTTGACTCGTTTTGGAATCTTGGTTCATTATCACGTCAAAGAGATTAGATAGCTCAGAATTTAGTTAACGTATTTCCTAAGTATCAGTACAAGAGGCTTAATAGTAACAGAAAACCAAAGAATGCATTTCATTTCGAAGTAAATGGTAAAAAAACTAGAGTGTGCAAAACATTTTTTAAAAATACTCTTGGTATTGGCGATCGACCTATTAGAACAGTGATAGACAAGAAGAACGAACTCGGCATAGTGGTCCCTGAGCAAAGGGGCAAATACAATAATAAAAAAACAATTCCTGAAGACAATTTAAACGAAGTACGACGTCACATCAATAGTATACCACGAATTGAAAGTCACTATTTACGCAAACAGACTTCAAGAGAATTTATTGACGGAGGAAAGACTCTAGCAGATTTATACAGGGATTATAAAGCTGATTGCATCGAAAAAAACATACAATTTGTTAAAATACATATTTATAGAAAAGGTTTTAATACCTACGGAGTTTAACATCAGTTTTTTCATACCCAAAAAAGATCAATGTGATCTTTGCACAGCGTATAAGATTGCAGATATAAAAGAAAATATGGAAGAGAAATATCAAGGTCATTTAAAAGAAAAGGATGAAAGTAGAATAGAGAAGGAAAATGATAAGAAAATGAATAATTGCATACTATCTTGTTATGACTTGCAGGCGGTTATGACATTGCCTAAAGGAGAAATATCAATCTTTTACTATAAAAGCAAATTAAACTGTTAAAATTTCACTATTTCTGAACTGGGAAAAGACCACACTGAATGCTATTTTTGGACAGAAATAGAAGGTCACAGAGGAGTTAATGAAATTGGGACGTGTGTGTTCAAATATTTAGAAAAAATGTCCATAATACATCCAGACTTCGATTTTATATTTTATTCTGACAATTGTTGTGGGCAACAAAAAAACCAGTACATGTTGTCTCTATATTTGTATGCAGTAAAATCATTAAAAATAAAATCTATAACCCACAAATTCCTCATAAAGGGTCACACTCAAAATGAGGGTGACGCGGTGCTTTCAACGATTGAGGGAAGATAAATAAAATTTAAAATCCGGTCCTATCTACGTTCCAGACCAATATATTTCTGCAATAAAGAACGCATGAAAAAAAGGAAACGCATACATCGTTAATCCGATGAGTCATCGTGATTTTTATGACATTAAAAGTCTTGCTGAAAATAATTCATTTTCAAAGAATACAGAAGGAGAAAAGGTTAAGTTAGGTGATATTAAAATCATAAAAATGATGAAAGATTTAAATGAACCTGCTATAGTCAAAATATTTTATAAGAAATCTTACTTAGAACATAATTTTAAAGAGATTAGGCTAGAAGCTAATAGGGTAGCTACTCGTAGGCAACAGGCAGGTAATAGGAACCAAGTTCCTAATGCCAACAATGTGTTGATGCCTCTTTATACAGCTAAGCTTCCTTTGGCTGAAAGGAAGAAAAACGACATCAAATCGTTGATTGATCAAAATCTCATTCCTAATTATTACGTTTCTTCCTATTTTGATAGAATCCTTTAAGAATAAGTTTAATTATTGTGATAAAGTAATATTCTTGATCTCAATTAGTTAAGTACAATTTATATTTAGTAATTACACAATGATTGTGATATTCTTACTAACTTTTTTACTATTTTGATAGTTATTTTGTTTTTAGATCTACCTACTTTATTTTCCGGGCTATTTGATGCAAAAAAGCATATAAAACACGACCCTTAATTTTAGTGTTTATCTTTAACATGACCTGTTAATACAATTTTTATGTTCATTTTCATCACCTAAGTTTGTTGAAGTTTTGTAACAAAAATTAAAGACTATAAATATTTATAAAAATGTGATTATCCTAGCTGTTGCCATCGCAAACAAGTTAATGTTTAAGTATTTTGTATTAAACTTTGAAAAAAAAATATTTTATAAATAAAAACAGTTTATTCTTTACAAAATTAAATTTTATGTATTGTCGTTGTGTCGGTTGGTTGTCATGAAGTAGGAAATGTTGAACATTTTCATTAATGGTATAACGTCACTAAAAAGGTTTTTTGAAAAAATCTTTTATTTAAAAATACTTTTTAAAAAAAAAAAAAAAACATTATAGTCGTGTTTAATGCTCTCTACAATAAAAATCTAACATAATATCGATTTTTTATACTTTCTGGAGCAAAACTCATAATTACTGTTTGGTAAAACTTTAAATGCTTCTACTGAAAAAAATGGTTTTTTGGTTAGTGTCACTATTCTTATCAAGGTGCGATATATATATATATATATTTATTTTATATGTGCATTATACAAAGAGCATCACCGGGAAAGCGACCAACAGCCAGCAGTAACCCTAGTTTTCGTTCGCTATGTCTACATTAATTAAATAATACTTTATTGCACACAAATAACAAATCAATTAAAAAGCAATAGTATTCAAATGAATGTATACAATTGGCGGTCTTATCGCTAAGTAGCACATACCAACCAACCGATTTTATTTAAGTACTTACATCGGTTAAAGAAGCCGAAATATGTGTTAAGCTGTGAATTGTAATAATCTTCAATATCACAAAAATCAACGAAAATTTCACTATCAGTTTAGGGGTTTCGTGATACTCATAATAATGATACAACCCCTAATGCACTGATTGTTCCTTTTTTGAGTAGGAGGTTGGAATGAGTAGATGCATCTTCTAATTACCAATTTATATTTCCACAAGTGTACATGTATGAACTGATTGAGTGGAGAGAGACGACTGGCGTGGTCACACTCACAGAACACAAAAAACAATAGAAGTCGTAAGTAGGCGGGGCCCGCGTAACACCAAGTACGCGGAGTTCCGCGCACTACAAGCTTCGCTCACTTCAGTCGTGTTTCGATTACTGTGGGGTAAACGTACTTCAAAAATATATAAAAATGCCATATTGTGCCGTTTTGGAGTGTAAATATTATAGCCGAACCAAAAATTTAACAAAAGGGGGCATATCCTATCACCGGTAAGTATTATTTTATTGTTTTTTGTTAGTTTCGTTAGTTAGTTTGTTAGATGCAAAATCGTCAAACAAAATAGACTGTGAATCATACTCCTTAAGGTCGCGTTTCTCTTAAACCTCAACTTAAGCTACTCAATTAGGGATGTGACCCCAATATACTGATGAATGTGTTATCGATAGCTTTAATTAGTTGTCCCTATTAAAAGGTGTATAAGTTTTAGGGCGTTAAACCGTAAACCGACCTGGCACCGTGTGACTTTTATCTGTTCCCAAAAACTAAGGACCAATTACCCGATCAACGGTTTTCATCACCAGAAGAGGCTGTCGAAGAGTATGAATAACATGTATCTGACGTCACCACCGGAGGAGTGGCACAAATGTTTTCAAAATTTGTTCAATCTTATGAAAAAGTGCATTGACGCAAAGGGAGAATATTTTGAGAAACAATAAATTCGTTTTGACCATTACTAGTATTTTTTTATTGAATCCGGAAACTTTTAGTGTGCCCCTCAAATAATAATTCAGTATACAGTGTGTTTTTTTACTGTAACACAAAATGTTTGTTGAAGGAATTTTGTTTGTCCTGTTGTATGAGGATACTTTTTATCAAAATTGACTATCTTCCGCTGTACAGATTTTTTTTCATCCGATACAATAAAATGATCCTTACAAAGGACTGCATCGATCGGCATCAAAAAAAATTACCAACTTGATTCATTTTAAGGCGCTACTCACACTTGACCAAAAAAAATTTAATGCGAAAATGTTTTTCTTCGAAAACAAGCTGATGTTTTAAAAGAAACTGCACCTGTATCTCCTCTGGTTATGGGTGCTGCCGTACTGTTACAGTTAATAAAAACACTCTGTATAATATTCCAGTAATATAATATTTTTTTAAGTAAGTATTAATGAGTTGGATACCTGTGATTATGTTAAGAAAGAAAGAAAAGAAAAGCTTTTTATTTCGACCACCACAAATATAACCTGACGTACCTATTTCGTTACCCGTAGTAGGTAGGTGATAATCGATATCGATACATTCGTCTTGTATGCTCATTGGTACATCACTAAGTGAGTAGCGCTGATATTTGAGCATCCGAATAACAGCCAATGCATTATCGATCTTATACTTTGCTGTTAGAGACTATAACAAAAATCGTTAGCGACAGCGCCATCTGTTGTTGAGTGGTTTGGTTTTGTGGGTAATCAAGTAACAGCCATTGCATTATCAGTCTTATTTCTAATTAATAGAGACTAAAATAAAAATATTTTCTAAAGCGCCATCTTTTGCCGAGTAGAAGAAGTAAACTTTATTTTTTTGTTACTGTTTATTTTATTGAATTTTAGACCATGTTCCATAGTAGCTAAGGTTTTATATCCGTTAAATTGGTTTTAGGCCTCTTTGAACGTTCTCTTTCAACCAATTTTATAACTTTTATTTCTAAGTGTAATAGTTTTTACATGTGTGAGTTTAGCTACACTGGTTTTCTTAGTAAAAAGTCATCATGCTAGTTCTATTGTTTTTATGTTCTGTGGTCAGCACCATCATCATATCAGCGATAGGAAATCCACTGCTGAACATAGAACTCCATAGATTTCCAAAGCGACCAATCTTGTGCGGTTGTACCCAACGACTCCCAGAAACCTTAAGGGGAGACCGGAGGGGAATCGCCCATACAACACGTACTACTAAGATCATTTCTAATTGTAGCATATTTCTACCTTAATAAGGTATTATTTTAATTTGAATAGTATTTATCTAGGTTCCCAACCATATTTTAGTTCAAAATACTTACCTAAAATGAAATAGAAGCGTATCGCATTCTGCATGTTTTACGTCATAAAAGACCTGTTTTCAACCTAATTGTTTCGTATTAAAAACAACAACATCTTACGTATCCTAGTCATGAGAACATAGATTATCTCGTCTAGTTACAGAATAACAACATAATGAGAAAAATACAACAAGTATTTAGTTATCATTGTTGGTATTACGGAACACGGTCAAAATCTAATCAAATTTAGAATCGTTCTATTGCTATCACTGTCGCTCTGCGTGGCTAAACTTCGTCACTAAAATAAACAGGGATAGCGATATTCAGGCCGAAGTTTTTGACGCGGTCGAAATGAAATTGCGCTCGGGGTTCGCGAGGAAACACCAAGGGCTAGAGAATTGAAAAATAAGTATGTGTAGAGTCTGGCTAATGAAAGTTGATACTGAAAAAGCGCGGCAAATTTAAAAAATATCAGCATGGCAGCCCTAAAGTAAAAAGGAAAGTTGGAACAACTCACTTTGATACTTTGACATTTATTTTTATTTTACTAGTGGATGCTTGCAATTTTGTCCGCGTTATGACGAGATTAAAAGTAGCTTATATCACTTGTTAACTCTTTATTAACTCCATACCAAACATCACACGGATACGTCACTCCATTGTGGCGTATTAAAGGAACAAACAGGCTATCAAACACTATCATGAGTATCAATATTATCATGAGTTTAAATATTTGTAAATCTATGTGAGTATGTATCAAAGAAAACAACACCATATATTTTTATACTGTTTTTTAATCACTATAATCAAAATCTGAATCTAAAAATTCAACATGGAGTGAATCGTCAGAATCACTGGAGTCGCTGCTGTCTCTTAAATTGATGATGAAGCTTTGTAAATTATTTTCAGTTATATGGTCTCTTCTTTTGTGTTTGTCTTACACATGAATGA
Source organism: Philereme vetulata (assembly GCA_918857605.2). Taxonomy (NCBI): domain Eukaryota; kingdom Metazoa; phylum Arthropoda; class Insecta; order Lepidoptera; family Geometridae; genus Philereme; species Philereme vetulata. Next base: position 3,588,693 of record OU975444.1, read on the forward strand.
CATGGTCTGTCATTTTTTTCCAATCAGCTGCTGTAATACACTCAAAAGATTGTTTTATGAGATCCTCGAACTCTTTTGGAGTTCGGCTTACATTTTTGCTTCCCACATTTCTTTTTGCTAGACTCCATATGAATTCTATAGCATTTAGGTCACAATGATATGGAGGAAGTCTTAGCACTTCATGTCCGTTTTGGCTAAAAATTCAACATGGAGTGAATCGTCAGAATCACTGGAGTCGCTGCTGTCTCTTAAATTGATGATGAAGCTTTGTAAATTATTTTCAGTTATATGGTCTCTTCTTTTGTACTTGTCTTACACATGAATGACATGGTCTGTCATTTTTTCCAATCAGCTGCTGTAATACACTCAAAAGATTGTTTTATGAGATCCTCGAACTCTTTTGGAGTTCGGCTTACATTTTTGCTTCCCACATTTCTTTTTGCTAGACTCCATATGAATTCTATAGCATTTAGGTCACAATGATATGGAGGAAGTCTTAGCACTTCATGTCCGTTTTGGCTTAAAAGTTCATCAAGCTTCATAAATAGGTTTTGGTGTGTTCTGTTTTATTAAGCAGAGCCACTCTGCTTTTGAATTGTATGTTTCAAATGAAATACCATTCAATGTAAGCCAATTCTGTATCTCTAACTTTCGATTTTGAGATGTGGGCGCTTTATTTATTATGACAGAATGGTATGATGCATTGTCCATTACAATTACAATTGGTTCATTCAAATTGGGCATAAGCTTTTCTTGAAGCCATTTGTTGAAGTTTGTGGAATTCATGTCATGGTGGTAGTCGGCCATTTTCGATTTGGTGCTAAATACTAACAATGAGTTTGGAACAGGGCCTTTCTCTGATCCTGCATGCACAATAATATATCGTTTTCCTGACGATATATTTTCAATTATTCCACTTGTTGATTACGCAAAAAGCGATGTCTCCATGCAGCTATATCATACCGTTCAATTAATAATGAACGTTCATTTTTGTTTTTCTTAAATTCATAACCGTTGGCTAATAATATGCGACGGAGAGTTTCACGACATCCACCAAATTCTATACTTTCTTTTAACTCTACCAACAAAGATCTTAATGTTGGTACTTGTTTCCTCACAATGTAAAATTTGTTTACTTTATTACGAATAACATCCATATCGAAACTATCTAAGTTCGACACTTTTGAAGGGTGAGGTCGTTTTTTACCTGGAGTCCTCCAGACCCCTTCGTTCACCGCACCTTCTTTTTTAATTCTCTTCAATGTAATAACACTTACATCTGTAAAAAGAATAAAATAAAATGTCAATTATCGTGAGTCTCATAACTAAGAAATAATAGAAAATACACAAGTATTACAAAACAAGACTAAGATTAACGTTGAGTGAAAACTTACCTTATTGACTCTTTTTGATCTAAATCTGTGATCTTTTCAATTGCTTGTTTTACTTCAGCAGTTCGTGCTTTATCCTCAAGACTATCTGTAAAATAACAATAACATTATATAAAGTAACTAAAATTAATATGTACTTATTTAAAATAAAAAAATATCAAGACATTTTGACCGTACTAACCTAAAAAATCAGTCACAGTACGTAAACAATCCTGTTTTTCTCGCAATACGGCTTGTTTCACAAGCTTTTTCTCTTCATATTTCGAAATCATACAAAACAATAGTTTTCGCACTTCACTCTTTATAGTTTCATTCATTTTTATAGCATTAACACGGATATATCACAACAAAACTATACGCAAGTCAACCACAACGAAACATCAACAACACGCCATCTTGTTGCGTCAGACATAGGGATACCATACACTGATTCTGATTTTACCAAATCTATCGGAAAACAGCCGAAAATTAATTTCTTTCAAATAAAATTGCCAAGTTTTTCTCTAGTAAATAGTGTACCTAATTAATTAAGCTATTTATTAGACCAACTTAAGGCTTAGTGTTGCTCATGAAATGATCCAACACGTACATACGATACTTATTTTCGATGAATACAATTTTAGCATACGTACGAATTTTTAAAACTCATTTTATAAAATGTTTAAAATAAGTTTGTTTTAAAAATGCCTTTTTGGTATTAATTGTTCCTAAGTACTTTCTGCTTAAAATACCCCAATTTGTAGGGTAAATATCCGATGGTAGGAAAACTTTAGTGTTGTCATATAAAAAGTTTGCAAATAAATCCAGTATCTACTTTCGTTAGCCAGACTTTAAAATCTATTGCTGTCGCGCAGTATGGCGCAGTGCCCGAACAAGCGGGATAGAGACAACTGCAGCTTGGACCGAAAATACCTATTAAAATTACACAAAATCAACGATTCGTAGTCCCCTGATCCCTTCTTCAAAACTTGACCGATTTAATTACTTTTTTCATTATAGAATAAAGATTTGACCTTGTTCCTATGTTTTCCTTTTTTTATATAATCTAGTCAAATTTGTTTTCTGGATGTTTGAACACAGCGAAAAATCTGTCAAATTTTATACGTATTTGAATGTTCATATCTCATATAATAATTAATTTATGAAAAAAAGCAAAACATAGGGACATGTCAATAGTGGCCATAGATTTTTGAGAAAAAAATATTGCTGTACTGGCATTATCCAGGGAGGAAACAGGGGACTACGTTTGTATGGAAAAACGGCCCTTGTGTTTTCTCTTAAGGCTGCGTTTCTAACAGAGATGTGCGAGGTAGCAAAGTGGTGAGCGAGAAAAAAATCACCAATAGGATTGCTTCATTTGCCTAGCCTCGCACAGCGCTGCTATATTATTGGTGGATATTTTCTTCGCTCACTGCTTAGCTTACCTGCACAGCTTTGGTGGAAACGCACCCTTATCAGTTCGTCTTTTCATCTATTGAGGGGCCGTCCTACGCTGCGTTCTCCAGTACGTGGTCTCCGCTCAAGAAACTTGTAGTATATTGTATATGTGAGTAAGTATTTATCTAGGCAACTAAGAAGTTGTTTTTCTTTTAGTACCTAGTTAAGCACGCCAACCTAAGTTTTTTACCTGTCACGGATGACTGGTAAAAATGCTTCTAACATTAAGTCCTACGTTAGTACATTTTTCTGTTTGTGCAATAAATAATTTAAAAAAAAATCCCATCTTTCAAAAGGTCCATACTGGTAATGTAATGTCCCATCATTAATTTGTTATAATTATGATCGCTCCATTGTATTAGATTATGTAGGTAAGTATAGATAAGATAGTCTGTCTGTTTGATCGTAAAAGTCGATCAGTAATTATAGTAAGTATACCTACATTACATAAGTCTGTACATGAATTTTGACTCAAAAAATGTGTTAAAGACGTTAGTCCAGTTGACCGAACTAACGGCTTTAGTAGCAATAGTTCAATAAAAAAAACCTGACGACTAACAATCTACCTGCCAACCAACTATCTACTTTTCGGCGGCAATAGTCCGGTTGGTACACATCACTGAACTATCGACTTTCGTAGCAATAGTTCAATAAAAAAAACTTACTACTAACAATCTACTGCCAACCAACTAGCTACTTTTCGGCGGCAATAGCCCGGTTGGTATAGAGCACCGAACTATCGGCGTTAGTAGCAATAGTTCAATAAAAAAAACCTGACGACTAACAATCTACCTGCCAACCAACTAGCTACTTTTCGGCGGCAATAGCCCGGTTGGTACAAAGCACTGAACTATCGGCTTTACTAGCAATAGTTCAATAAAAAAAAACTTACTACTAACAATCTACTGCCAACCAACTAGCTACTTTTCGGCGGCAATAGCCCGGTTGGTATAGAGCACCGAACTATCGGCGTTAGTAGCAATAGTTCAATAAAAAAAACCTGACGACGAACAATCTACCTGCCAACCAACTAGCTACTTTTCGACGGCAATAGCCCGGTTGGTACAAAGCACTGAACTATCGGCTTTACTAGCAATAGTTCAATAAAATAAAACTTACTACTAACAATGTACTGCCAACCAACTAGCTACTTTTCGTCGGCAATAGCCCGGTTGGTATAGAGCACCGAACTATCGGCGTTAGTAGCAATAGTTCAATAAAAAAACCTGACGACTAACAATCTACCTGCCAACCAACTAGCTACTTTTCGGCGGCAATAGCCCGGTTGGTACAAAGCACTGAACTATCGGCTTTACTAGCAATAGTTCAATAAAAAAAAAACTTACTACTAACAATGTACTGCCAACCAACTAGCTACTTTTCGGCGGCAATAGCCCGGTTGGTACAAAGCACTGAACTATCGGCTTTACTAGCAATAGTTCAATAAAAAAAAAACTTACTACTAACAATCTACTGCCAACCAACTACCTACTTTTCGGTGGCAATAGTCTGGTTGGTACAAAGCACCGAACTAGCTAGCTAGGCTTTACTAGCAATAGTTCGGTTATTAAAATAAAATAAAACACGACGACTGAAGATCTACTGCCAACTAGGCCAATCGTTTTTTTACGTTCTTCCCTCGGTAAACCGATTTGTCCAACAGGAATAATAAACGTCAACCTAGAGCATTTTTGCTACTGTATTGCAGTCAAAGCCAAGTCAAAATCTTATATTCATTAAAATCACAAGGAACACTTTGAAACGTCAATTTTGCCTGTTTCATCGCGGCCAAGCCAGGAAAAAAAGGCGAGAAACAAGGCTGGTTATTTTTTAATTATCCTTTTAGAATAGATACATAATTTTGTTGTTTTTAGTGTATTTTTCATTTGTATGTGATATGGGTATTTTTGTGACTGAAATAAACGTATTTTATTTTATTTATAAGAATATATTATACAGAAAATAAATTACGAATAAATTGTAACATTTTGAACGAGTTGGAGCAATTTCAATCCCAAGCTTCTCTATCATCTAAATAATCCGATATTTTATAGTAGGCCTTTTTATAAAGATTTGTTCAATTACGTTTTTAAATTTGTTAATTGTCAATTTTTGTACATCACTTGGGAGTTTGTTAAAAAAGCGAACACCTTGCCCTTTAAACGATTTACTAACTTTATGGAGTCTACAAGTGGCAACAGTGAGTTTTTATCTTTATATTTTCTAGTATTCAAATTATGATTATCGCTATTTTTCTTAAACAAATTAATATTTAGGTTGTTAGGTTTCTTAGAAAGGTTTTAAAAGCAAGGTGCTTCTTTACTTAAAAAACTTTCGTGATTGATTTCAATCATTATTATAAATACGGGATTTATCACGTACCGTCCTCGTACGTATCGGTGTTTCGACCGACAATGTCGATAACCGATATGTCGATACGAAACACCGATAAAACGGTACGTGATAAATCCCGTATTTACAATAATGATTGAGCAAGGTGCTATATTTTCTAGGATTACGCGATTAGCGTTTGACTACTCTGTCCCATCTGCTTGATCACGAGGACACTTATTATTATTTTTTGTTCTGGTCGGCATACCACTCGGTTCTCGGTACGTCTGCTTGTCCGGTGGTGGAAGGGGGAAAGACGAATAAGGTCATGAAGATCTTGCGCACATTCACCATAATGTGTTGGACAACTCAGTTTGACCACGAGTAAGAACCGGTTTTTTAATTAAACAACTTTTTTTTCCTAACCTATCTCGTCCCACTGCTGGGCAAAGGACTCCCCCAAGTCCCTCCAAGCATCCCTATCTGTCGCTATCTCCTACCATCCTCTTTGAAAGGTGTCGAAATCGTCCCGGCAACGCTTTCTCGGCCGACCCCGATGTCGCCTTCCGTCTTCAGGCGTCCATGGTGTTGCAATATGGGCCCATTTCTCGGAGTGCATTCGGGCAACGTGGCCCGCCAATTGCCACTTAAGTCCAGCCGATCTCTTCCCTAGTTTAATAACTAAATTTAAATATTAGTTCACTACACATTATTAAAAATGTACCTAATAGGTCTCTAAATCGAACAGAACATTTATCAACATCATCTTATTCTGTGGTTATACTGATAAGAAATCAAAATAGTTTAGTCATTATGATAAGACGTCTAAATGATGATTGCATGCTTTTGATCGCCTATAAATTATACAATATATTTAGTTTCAGAGACTGCCATGATACAAAATATTCTATTCCGTGTATTCCGCTTAAGGGGGCACCGGAGGGACAATCGCCCATACAACACGTACTACCAAGATCATTTCTAATTGGAGCATATTTCTACCTTAATAAGGTATTATTTTAATTTGATTAGTATTTATCTAGGTTCCCAACCATATATTAGATCAAAATACTTACCTAAAATAAAATAGAAGCGTATCGAATTCTGCATGTTTTTATGTCATAAAAGACCTGTTTTAAACCTAATTGTTTCGTATTAAAAACAACAACATCTTACGTATCCCTGTCATGGGAACATAGATTATATCGTCTAGTTACAGAATAATAACACATTGAGAAAAATACAAGAAGTTTTCAGTCATCATTTTTGGTATTACGGAACACGGTTAAAATCTAATCAAAATTAGAATCGTTCTATTGCTATCACTGTCGCTCTGCGTGGCTAAACTTCGTCACTAAACAGGGATAGCGATATTCAGGCGGAAGTTTTTGACGTGGCCGAATTGAAGTTGCGCTCAGTGTTCGCCGGCGCGTTAAGCCGCATATTTTGAACACTCGCAAATAAATCAAAACCGATAGGGTACCTACTTCCAATGACCTAGAATCATGAAATTTGGAAAGAAGCAAGGTCTCACAGCACAACAGAAAATCGTTAATTTGTAGTAATATCGCAAAAACTACATATATTCCCCCTATCTCGAGGCGTGTCGTTTAATAGGAATTTCAAAAGCAATAAGGTTTCTTCAATACTTTTTTTTATCTAAGATCCAACCTCTAATATTTTTCTTTCTAAATATCTATAGATACGAGGGGCGTTCAATGTATTCTCGGTATAGGCATGAAGGAATAAACAGAAAATTCTGAATAAAATTTATGTTTAAATGTAGTCCCCTAGGATCTGAACACACTTATTTGTCCTGGAAAATAACTTTTCAATTCCCTCCAAAAAATATATTTCTTCCTGGTCTGAAAAATTATCGTTAATTGCTGCCTTTAACTCTTCATCGTTGGAAAAATGCTTGCCTCGAAGTTCTTTTTTGAGATTTGGGAACAGAAAGTAATCACTAGGGGCTAGGTCCGGGCTGTAGGGTGGATGATTGATTTCTTCAAATCCGCAATCCCGCACAGCAGCATTGGCAATGCGCGCCTTGTGAACAGGCGCGTTGTCGTGCAGAAGCAATACACCTGCGGTCAATTTTCCCTTTTTTTTCTTTTATTGTCTCCTTTAAATTGCGCAGGGTGTTAGCGTAAGTTGCGCTAGTAATACTCTCACCTTTTTTTGTGTACTCAATTAATAAGATTCCCTTGGAATCCCAAAACACTGTGTCCATGATATTTCCGGCGGATGGGCTAACTTTGAACATCTTCGGTGGGGCTGTTCCTTTTTTATGCCACTGCATAGACTCCTGCTTGCTCTCATGATCATAGTGATGAACCCACGTTTCATCACCAGTAACAATCCGATCATAAATACTTTGCGGATTTTCACCACAGAGCTCCAAAAACTCCTTGCAACAATCAACTCGCGCTTGTTTCGAAGCGCTGTGAGCATTCGCGGCACCCATCTTGCACTGACCTTTGGCAAATTCAGATGGTCATGAAGGATAGTGTGAATGGTGCCCACGGATAGCTTAGTTCTTTCTGCTAATATTTTCACTCTCACACGGGCATCTTCGTGTACAAGTTTCTCAACAATTTTTACGTTTTCGTCAGTAGCGGCACTAACCGGCCCACCGGCACGAGGGTCGTCTTCAATACTCTCTCTACCCCGTTTAAATTCACTTGACCACTTCTGAATTGTAGATAATGAAGGGGCATAATCTTGGTAAACAGCCATCATTTTTTCGTAAGTTATTTTTTGAGTCTTTCCTTGTTTTGTGAGGAATTTTATCACAGCGCGATGCTCGATTATTTTCAACATTGTCGTATCAGTCTTCGTAGTTGCCTTTCCGAAATGATACTATGAACTGAATGAATACTAATGGCGACATTAAAATAAAATTTTGTATTTATACCCTCAATAAGTGTCATAAACTAATGAGATAATTTAATTACCCTCATCATTAGTATATTACCCCGATACCGAGAATACATTAAACTCCCCTCGTAAATGTTGTTTGTATACTCATCATCATCATCATCCACAGCCCGACTTCACCCACTGCTGGGTATAGGCCTCCCCAAGTTTGTGCCATCCGCCACGATCCTGCGCTAGTCTCACCCATTGACGGCCCGCGACTCTAACAATGTCGTCCACTCATCTCGCTGCCGGACGACCTACCCTTGTACAGCCATTCCTTGGCCACCTTTCAGTTGCTACCCTGCTCCACCTGTCATCACCACATCTTGCCAAGTGTCCCGCCCAAGACCATTTGAGCTCCATAACTCGATTCCCAACGTCATGCACCTTCGTTCTTCTACGGATCTCGACGAACTCGATCTAAGAGTTTGATGCCGAGCATAGTACGCTCCATGGCTATCTGTGCAACCCTTAACCTGTACACAGCCTCCTGCGTGAGCGTCCATGTCTCGGCACCGTAAGTCATGGTGGGCAGAACACATTGGATAAATAAGCGGGTCTTCTGACTCTGTTTGTATACTATACTATTTCCATTTCTTTATTTTCTCGATGACAGCTCCTGTGAAAACTTGAACGAGCGTCTTTTTTACATTATGTATGCATTATTTTATAAAAATATGACGCTTACGCACGTACAAGGTTATACCAGAGTCGGAGAAACTGATAGGGATGGAGCTATCGATAAATGTAACACGATAACAGACCCGATATTTTTTTACAAAATGTAAGAAACTAAACTACTGCCGGATACTTTTGTACGAATTTATTAACTAATATTATATTTCATTACAAGATATTACACGTATTAATTCTTGATTGATAATGCCAAATTCTTAAAAAATTTCGAAGCTGTTGTAAAATAAGTAGGTATAGGTACTCGACAATGAAACGAAATAATTATAACGACACGGAGGAACACAAAATACGCAACGTAACGTATGGATAATGTGAAAAAACTCAGCGAACAGAAATGTAGTGACTAGAACGACCGTCTTGTTGCGAGTGACAGATTAAAACAAACACAAAATGGCGGTGGGCCATTGAGTGTTCCCACCTTGAAAAAATATATTTGAATGTTTTTGTTGTATTTGTCTTTGTTCAAAATATAATAAATATATGCGATCGATATCATTGCTTATTTGATCACAACACTACAACTATCAAATTAGAACTGTCATCGAGAAAATAAAAAAATGGAAATAGTATAATAGCTAGTAAAGGTATGTATGTACCCATACGCACTAACGCGTAGTCTGTTGCAAATACAATCAGTGTGAATATTAACTTTCTGTCCACACCTTTGCAGGCTTCATATATAACAATACGATTAGATTAATCTTATCACTAGATAAAATATCAGGATTAGTAAAAGATACACTTAATTAGGTTTAAAGGTATATTGTCGACAATATTAATAATTAGGTATTAATATATATACACAGATATAATTATATAACATCTTACACATGGACAACATATATTATCACCCCACACAAGCTAAATATTTGATTATGAACGTCTAAATTTCTATAGACATATTCCAACATTATCTTTGGCAAGCATTAATTAATTTGTAATGTAGGTAATAAGTTAAGAATCGTCGGACGACAGCGTTTAAAATACGTCGTGTGCATAAGCTACTAAGATTATGAGGTTTGTATGGATTTAAACTTATTGGATTAAAATAGATACATAAAATAGTTTTTCACACCACCTGCTCCACAATGTCAAATTATATGTCATGTAAACCTCACCGAAAGCAGGTGATTTAATCCGCACGGCTGAGCCGGGAGTAAAGTTGTACTGAATTGCATTATGCCCTCGCGGGTATAATGCAATTTGAATTTGGGACCTCTTTTGTATTCAAATTTGAACGTTTTTCGTAAATCGAACTAACCTCTGCACATAATGCACCAACCTAGATTTGGTTTTTATTGTCTCGCAGGAAGTGTGAAAAGTAGAGTATTCTCCTCGTGGATAAAGCTGTCTGCATCTTGGGCGTGCTTATATCCCTCTCTACACAGAGGATTCTAGTAACTCCCTCGCTCGTGAGTTAACTCTAGAATCCTTCGTTACGTTCGTGATTCAATATAGCGCCCATGACGCAAGACACTGCCCTTGTTTTACACCCTTGTTTAATAATCTACTATTAGATATCAGTTTTACCGCTTCCTCCTCGTGGTCAAATTAGATAGTCAAACTGGTTGGTCGTAAAAATTGTCCATGTGGTCAAACTACTTGGATAGAGAAAATAAACTTAAATGCCTACTGCCACCCGCCACCGGATAACAGGTAGGTCGTTAGATTTTCTATAACAAAACAAGGTGCTTGGTTTTCTAGAATTACCAAGATAGAATATGACACATCTACTAGGAGTTTGACCACAAGGTAAATGATTCCTGTTGGACAAATCAGTTAGAATAAAAAGTATGACCACGACCCTGACTTACGAACCCCTTTTACTTAACTTTTTGAAACTCTTAAATCCTATTTATCTTTAAAATCATTTTATAACTTTCAAAATGTAAGCAAAGATTTGATAAAAACACAATGACAGTTCAAAATTTATCTTTACATAAATGAAAACGCCATTATTACCATTAATTATAATTACGTTTATTAAAGAAAATAACAAAATACTTAAAATATCTATTCTAGTTATATAAATACTAATTTATTAAAATAAGGAAATCTGTAGGTCCGTATGAAATAAATATTTTTATATAATAGATTTGTAAATACATATTACAAAGAGGTTTAAGTAGTGTTTTTTTCTCCCATAAAATATCAAAGATGTGGTATCAAACGAAAGGTATTGATAATTTTTTTGTTGGATATTATCAAGCCGATGAAGCCTCGTCTATATCCGTGACTTGAGTTTTTGTTTTTTCGAGACTAGATTTTTTATAAATAAAATGAGACCTACAGATTTATAATTATAATAATTGTATTTGTAATTAAAGTAACATCTACAAACAGATTATGATGAGAAATGGACATTTAGCATCAACAGTTAAGCTATCGAAAAAATGTGCTATACAATTTTATACCTTATTTTCAAGCCACAATGATGTAAGTCGAGAAACAATCGTTCGCAATTCTCTCTATAAAGATGACATGGTAAAATAAAGTCTATTTCTGTCTGCGTAAAGTAAAAATTCGTACAGCAAGTTTTTTACCGGGTTAATGCAATGTGCGCAAAATGGTTAAGATACAAACTGGTAACAGAACAGTAAGTAACTTTATTTTCATTGAAAAATAACGTGTTTCCTTTCTTCATAGAAAATTACGTTACAAAATTGTCTCTAGCTTCTTAGACTACTCTATATCTTGCGACGTTGCCAATCTACTACGAAGGTGAACGTAGAGGCGCGTTTGCGGCGTTGCCGCTTTGTACCGGTACCAAAGTTTGGTTACGTTTTGAGAAACGATTATTTTGTCGAATATATCTAGACAAGGAAAATGTCAAACAAAAGTTGCTTATTTTAATGTAACCGTCTTTTACCTTACCCATAGGGCATTAAGGAAATAATCCTGTATTTATCTTTGGATGTTAATAAGGTAACATGTGAATAGTTTTTTTTATTAAAACGGACTCTCCACTAAATGCATACTCATTCTTTTAAAGTGTACTCACAGAAAAAAAATAATAGAAAACATCTAATCAATCTCTTAGCAGAAAGTACTCACGAATTGAAGTTTTCCTTGCCTTAATATATAAAAAAGGAATGCTATTACTTGCTTTAAAACAATTTCAAATTAAAGAAAAAAACTTTTAATGAATCTTCTCAGTCACAATCACATCAGACTTACAATTTGAACAGAAATACCGATGCAGTAAGGTTATACTTGCTTCCCTAAAATATATTTCAACATCAATGTTTTTAAATTAGTGAATTATAATCTTTAACGCAATGGTTTAGGATGTATAATTGCGTGCAAAGAAACGTTAGCTTCATTGAGATAAGTGTTGGAGCCAATATTCTTTATACAAACAAAATACAGTCTGCGGAATAAGAGAAAAATATTATTAAATATTTTGTGATAATATAGAGGTAAGTATATTACAAAATTGAAATATAATGTATCTACTCCCATTTTGTTAACCTCAAATCTTTGTACTACAGACTGATCAAACAAAAAAAAATACGATCCATACCGACTGCGCCAATCACCCGATCCCTTAATCTCTGACTGCGCCAATGATAGTGAGGATGTAGAGGAAGATGTTGATAATGTCAAGGTACAGGTTGAGTGCGGCGAAGATGTACTCCTCCGGGGACAGGCTGTACTTGTGCTTGCCGCCCATCATGAGCTGCGTGTCGTAGACAAGGTAGAACGAGAAGAGCAGCGCACCCAGTGAGGCGTAGACAAGGGATAAGATGTTGTTGCGAACTATCATAGCGACGATACCTGGAAAGATAAATATATAGACGAACTCTTCATCGTACATAACACAAATAACATCATTATCATATAATCCATAGGAATGCTGAATATAGGCTTTCCCCATAGATTTCTAGACCAATCATGTGCGGCCTGCGGCCAACACATCCCAACAAATTTTATCAGGTCTATCTAGGCTATCCTACGCTGTGCTTTCCAGTGCGTATCCACTCGAAAAGCTTTCAGCCCCAACTACCGTTATTCTTTCGAGCTATGTGACCCGCCCACTGCGACTTCAGCTTACTTAATACGCTTAAGTCTTAGCTATGTCTGTGAGCTTGGTTCATCTACGAATCTCCTCAGTTCTGATTCGATCGCGTAGATAAACAACAAGCATAGTCCTCTCCCTAGCACACTGAGCGACCTTGAGCCTTCTTATGAGGCCCAGAGAGAGACCACGATTCTGTGCCATATGTCATCACAGATTAAGATATATTTATTTGACCATAATTTTAACCTTAATTGTTATATAAGGCATATAATTTTTTACATATCTTCAAGGTACACTGATTTTATAATTCAAAATAAATATTGCAGGACATTTAACACAGCGCTATCTAGCCCCAAACTAAGCAAAGCTTATATACTTTTTTTGTAAATATATACTTATAATATATAGAAAAACATCCAGACCCGGAATCTGTAGAAACATTTGTTCCGCAGCGGGAATCGAACCCACTACCTCCTGCGTCTCAGCCGGCTATTCGCCCTCTGCGCCACGGAGGTCGACACATTACATACATTGGAAATAAAAAATGGAAGTACAATTCAAGAACAATTACAGGTGATAAAAAATCACTGGTAACACACACTGGACCGGACTGGACTAATAAATCACTGGTAAGGCAACACACACTGGACCGGATTGGACTAATAAAGGACTGGTAGCACACACAGGACCGGACTGGACTAATAAATCACTGGTAACACACACTGGACTGGACTAATAAACTCACCGAAAACGAAGAGTACGACCACCAGGCAAACGAGAATACCGCCCATCATGGTAAAGTCCCATTTGGTCTGGAACGCGAAGAGAGTGAGCCCGAGGCATACAGCCGCCGTTATACCAATAGCCATCATCACCTGAAATTAATGCAATATTCATTATATATGATATCTTTCTTCTAGTAGTAATCCTCAATTATTTTTTACTACCTCGAGTTGGAACAAGCAAGCATATGATAGCCCACATGATGGTAAGTGGTAACCATCGTAGAATACTAACCGATGTGGAGTCGTAGACGGAGGAAGCCAGTCCGAGCAGGAAGCTCTCGGCGGCCGTGAAGATACCGAGGAAGATGAAGTTAGTGGGCGCGGTGCGGCGCACGCTCTCGCAGCACGCCATGCACAGGATGCACACTATTACTAGCGCGAACGCCACCCAGCTGCAAATATTACAATACATGCACTTAATATTTTTTTTTATTTATTTACTACATTGTAAGTACATATAACCTTAATATTATACCCTAAAACCGTGCAAGGTATGTTTGAGTACTCATATTTTTCGATATTATGCGTATACATTTTACACATTACGCAAGAAAGTACACACGGCTACACATCAAGCTATATCGTCGCTGTTCTGACTAAGTGACATTTTAGAAAATATTACTTAAAGTCGTAAGTGTACTTAGGTCACTTCGAATGATTTATAATTTTAAGATATGTAGATACGTCGAACATATATCTAGACATAGGTAGAAGATACAGATACGCCGAATAGACAGATCGGTTCGTCTTGAAAAGTAGGTAAAAGTAACATTACAAATGTCAGTTACGCTAAAATGTCGATTACGTCACTTAGTCAGAACAGCGACGATATATTTCCAGTATACGCTGACCTCGCATTGTGTAGGCTTTTCATAGAATGAGAGGTCATCTTATACTGGAAATTTATAGCTTGATGTGTAGCCGTGTGTACTAACTCACACAACCATTGATTGGCCATTGGAAGGCATTGATGATATCCAAGCGCTTGACCACTACCTTACTTAGAAAAAAAAACTCTGTAAATGCAACTTATTTTTAAATTAATTTATTCTACTTGGAGCGTAGTAATAATAATATATAATTATTTACAATAAAAATACAGAAGAAACAGTTGAATCATCTAAAGACCGTTTCAAGCGATCTATAGATAGCTCTACTGCTCCAGATTACTACCAGGCCCACGACACTGGCTGCATTGCCCCGCTGAATTGCAATGCTTATGCGTTTACTCAGATAAGCGCCAGCTCCCGGATCACACGTCGCTTCGACCAAACGCCCAGAAAGAATTTTGAAAACGCGATGGGCCCCGGAACCTCATGGATCTCGACCCTAAATGGCTCAAATACGTAAGCTCTGTCGAGACTTTCATATTTGCGCCGCTTGAGATCTTCGGCTGAATTTGCCGCCGCACCAGCCCCAACTGCTGTACCAGACAGATGAGATGGCGCAAGGGTATCGACTCACGTGGCGTCCCACTTTATTTCTATAGTTAACTGACATTCGTAATATATTTTGACATACCTATATTATGAAATGCAATGTGGATGAATAAAATAATACTGAATACTGGATTGAACGAGCGAATAGTCCACCTGATGTTGAGTGGTGACCATCGTGTATAGCAAAGTATTGCCTCGTAGGTAACGCACCTTAGAACCCTTCAAACCGAAACACAGCAATGCTGCTAGGCGGCAGAAATAGTTATGGTGGTAGTACTTCTACGGGCGAGCCCTTTCACAAGGAACACTACTACTCCAAGATAAGAGCTGCATTCCGAATCACGACATAATCGCTGCTAGCGTTCACGTAGTTATTTTGCGTACCGATTCAGTTATCGCGCTGATGACAGTTGAGTGCTGTCAAGGATTCGGAACGCTCATGAGTGCGCTCGCAGTCAATGTTCCTACAATTTTATAACAACAATAAAACCAACCAACCACAGAGCACTATTACTCACAAGCAACCAACCAACCAGCTGTCACGTCACTTTTGACAGGGAGGCCCACGGTGATTTCGGTTTGGAGCAGCATTTACGTTGTTAGCGCAAAATGCCTGATGTAATGACGTCATCTATGACGATTCACGGGACATCGTTGCCGCGCTCACGGTGACTCGGAACGCTTGTTAGCGCGATGATATAGATTTTAGCCTGATTCGGAATGCTGCCAAGATACGAAGAGGAGAGACTTACAAAAGCCAAGGGTTGGAGCGGGCCCACAGCTGAGTAGGCCGGTGGTATACAAACAGCGTGATGAAGCCGAGCGTCACCAACAGCTGACACATCAAGATGGAGTACACCTGGAAACAGAGCGCACATGTTTAAGCACATTCTAAAAGAATGTAAGTATTCTATCAGTTTGCTTAGTTTGAAGCTAGATGGCGGTGTGTGAAATGTCCAGCATTATTTGAAAGGCAGGCTAAAAGTGGCCACACTAAGTCGATGGAACTCACCTTCTTAATAAAAGACTTCCGTATAGATTGCTCCGTGAAGTCAAATCCTTTAACTTCGCCATCTTCTCCAACGCCTGGGTTCGGAGGGGCGTAGCCCGCTGGCTGGAAACACAAACACATATCATTAGATATAGATAGATAGTTATAGATAAGGATAGTTCTAAAAAGCATTGGCTTATCTATCTGCTCTGGACTGGTCATCGTGTGGTCTGTGGGCAGATGATATATACCTTTTTGGAGCAGGAGCTTTCAGCTCGCTTCAAGGATTTATAGGGTTATGGAATGCTGTGGTGTTTTTGGAGAGTGACCCAAGTTCAAGAGACGTATTAACTTGATGTACATATATACTTTTTCAATAGAAATAAAGATTTGTCATGGAGATCCTATTTATTTTTAAGCATTAAGATAAGATAACTCTTTATTGTACACCCAAGTAAAATACAGAACATAATTCTTACAAATAGATTTAGTACAATGGGCGGTCTTATCGCTAAAACCGATCTCTCATTAATGATGTAAGTAACCTCTTTTATTTTTGAATAGAAATAAGGATTTGTTATGGAGATTGCACGTTTTTAGATTATTAAGAATGCAATGAGTCTCATTCCATATTCAAATTTCGGCCCTAGGGCGGTTAATCGCATTTACGGAGCTATTATCGAGTTTACATGAATGAAAACTATTGTTTTATGTCATTAGTTGTCACTTGACACATAATGACATATAACAGTAGTAGAATTAAAAAAAAACAATGGTGACACAAAAATCCATAGTGTGTGTGCATACACTAACCCTAAAGTAATGAAAACTAATAATAAACACACATTATTACACAAACAAATTATAGGAAGCAAAGTGTCCATAAAAATCTCTATGAAAAGCAGATTTACCTGAGCCATAGTACACAAGTTTACAAAACACTGTGTCACACACCGCACCGCAGCGAAATGTAAACTGATAAAAAAACACGTATCATTTTTATCTATTACAGACACTAAAGATAACTACTATCCATGTAAATATGTGGTTTATTTATTAGGGGATAAAGTTGAAAATTTACTGATAGGTTATACGTGTGTATTCCTAGATTTCCCAGGCGTTCTGAGTCAGATTTTTCCTTATTCCTACTAAGAACGTGTTAATCATGGGTGTTCTTTAAAAAATATTGAAATAGTCATTCAAGGATCGTTGAAGCACATTATGCTTTTAAGGCGAATTATAGTAGCTGATTGGTCTTATTTGGAGGCTTTCTCCTCAGAGGAATCAGTTTTATGTGCTCAAAAAATATATGCCATTCATTGACCTTTTATCTGCAAAGTGAACATTCAAAAAAGTTTATTTACTATGAGAAAAAAAATAACAAAATGTAGCTGTTTTCGACTTTCAATTTGATTCAACCTCTAAACGACGTAAAATTTTGTAATTTTTCTTTCACCTGTGGGCAAAGATTATACCTTCAAGTTGTACAAATGATGCTGTGTCACGTGGCAATTAATTATTTACAATTTTTCCGAATAATTAGCGGGCGTATCCTTAAAAGGTGGTTGCGCGGGCGACGGGCGGCGAGAGGAAACAAAGTTTTAGTTCTGAGGCCCCTCCTGAAAGAGCAGAACATAGACGTGGCTCTCATAAACGAGACCCTACTCAAAAGCACCGACAAGCCCAAGTTCCCGGGCTACACCATCTACCGCAGGGATGACCAGAGCGCGGACGGAAGATGCATCAGGGGTCTAATGGTTCTGGTAAAGAGAAGACTGGTCCACCAACCACTACCAGACCTAGACTTGGTGTCCATGAAGGCACTGGGGGTTGAGATCTGCATCGACGGCAACCCCATACAAATACACGCCATATACCACCCCCCAGGAAGTACGCCTCTGGCACAAGCGGACCTCCGGAAACTGCTCCCTACCCCCTCGACAGGCCCGATGATAGCGGCCGGTGACTGGAATTGCAAGCACAAGAACTGGAACTCACTCAGGAGGAACAGAGACGGTGGTATCCTCCAGCGGTACGCAGAAACCCACGACTACGAGGTCGCAGGCACTGAGACACCTACGCACTATCCCGATAACGAGAACCATGCACCAGATGACATCGACCTCGCAGTCCACACACACCTACCAAATTACCCCAAGCTGGAGGTACTACTCGACGAAGTACAGTCCGACCACCAACCAGTCCTGCTGATACTGGAAACCAGCCCGGCCGTTCTCAAACCACCGCCACCTAGACCTGGAATCGACTGGACCCTGTTCTCTGAGGCCCTGCAGAACACAGTCCCCACAAGACCAGTGGAAAACCCCGCAGATGTGGACCAACTGGCCGGGGAGATCACGAGCGCAATACAAGGGGCACTCTCTGAAGCCTCACAACCACCTCGTCAAAACAGACTGACCAGAGCACCAGCACACTTGACCAGACTCCTCTCAGAGAAGCGTAGGCTGAGGAAACAATGGCAGAGAACACGGGACCCACGTCTGAAGACCAAGCTGAACGCCCTCTGCGATGAGGTGAAGGCAGAGCTACAGACTGACAACGCCCGACAATGGGAGAGAAGGATTGAAGACGCCACAGAAGACTGGGCATCACTCCACAAACTCTGTCGACAGCTCTGGAGCACCGCAACACCCATTCGACCTCTAAGACACCAAGATGGTAACCCCAGATACCGAGCTGAAGACAGAGCGGAAATCTTCGCAGACAGCCTTGAGGATCAGTTCAAGCCCAACCCAGACAAAGATCCGGCACAAACAGTAGAAGTGGAATCCTTTGTCGAAAACTACCTCAAGGCCGACACCCAGGAGGCAGATACCGCAGAAGGTATTTTCTTCTCCCCCGGGCAAGTCCAACGGGCCATACGTCGGACAAAGCCAAGGAAGGCACCCGGCGAGGACAATATCACGAACGCTGCCATCCGTCACTTCCCCTACAAAATGATCGCTTCCGTAACCCGGCTCTTCAACGGGATTATACGGAGCGGTCACTTCCCTACTCCCTGGAAATCCGGCCGGGTTATCATGATCCCGAAACCCGACAAAAACATCCTTCTCCCGGAGAGTTATCGCCCCATCACCCTTCTTCCTAGCCTATCAAAATTATTTGAAAAGCTCCTCCTTACCCACATCAATCCTCACATCCCCCCGCGTCCAGAACAGTACGGATTCCGGTCTGAACACAGCACGACGCTTCAACTGTGTAGAGTACTGCATCACCTCACCACCGCCCACAACAGGCGCGAACACTCTGTCGCAGTATTTCTGGATATGGAAAAAGCGTTCGACCGAGTCTGGCACGCGGGACTCCTCTACAAGATGGCTACCTCACCAATACCGCGGAAGGTTGTGAAGGTAATAGCTTCGTTCCTCCAAGGCCGCAGCTTCTCAGTGCGCGTGGAGCAGGCGACCTCCTCCAGACGACCAATCGGGGCCGGAGTCCCCCAAGGCAGCTGCCTCTCCCCAGTGTGTTACTCACATTACACCGACGACATACCCAAAACAGAAGAAGCTCTGTTAGCCCTATACGCGGACGACGCCGCATTCATTACCAAATCCATGAACCTGAACCACGCCGCCACCAAGATGCAAAGGGTCCTAACAGAGCTCCCCGCCTGGCTGACAAAATGGAGACTGAGTGTCAATGTGAGTAAGACACAGGCCGTCGCATTTTCGAGGAATCACCCTACCACCCAAACTCACCCTGGAGGAACAGCCGGTGGCCTGGTCACACACGGCCAAGTATCTGGGGGTAACATTAGACCGCAACCTAACGATGAGGAAACACGCAAGGAACGTCCGTGGCCTGGCGAGTATAACCCGAGCTCTACTCAAGCCCGTCCTGCAGTCCAACCTACCGCTTCGAATGAAGGTTGGACTATGCAAGACCTATGTCCGTCCGCGTCTTACATACGCGACCCCCGCATGGTATGCTTTGTTAGCCAAAGGCCACAGAAAGATACTGCGAAGTCAGCAAAGCCTCTGCCTCAGGACCATCGTAGACGCGCCACGGTACGTCCGAAACAGCACTATCCAGCGTGACCTAGAAATTGAGAGTTTAGACCAATTTATAGGCCTGGGCGTTTGCGCGCCTGGGCAACTCCGCTTACTCATACCTACGAGAACTAGCTCCTCTCACAAATAGACCCCCAAAGAGTAAGCCATATCCGCGGGAACTGGTCACAGAAAACGACCAGAATACGTCGACAGACTCAGACGTAGACATCCCTCCATCCCTCCCCACCCCTCCTACCACCCAACCTAGATCCGCGTCAAGCAGCCGACCGCAAGTCACTCCGTCCTGCGGAGAGACCATCGGGCGGCCAGCAACGCGTGAGTAAATAACCTGAGGCTCCGCGAGACGACCCGATGACCCCCCGTAGAAACGGGGGGCGGAAAGAACTCCGCAGGAAAGGGCAAAAAAGCCCGGTACTGCTGCGCCGGTGTGTGAGAGCGAAAGAAGACACGGCACGGGCGGCAGTGTACCGCTGACTGTCGTACGGGAGGGTTGTGCTCCTCTGCCTCGCGCTCACCTTTTTGCTGGTCGGTTAGATGCGTGTGGCGGAAGGTGCGGTTGGTGCGGGGCCGAAACAATAGCTTTGCCCATTCGCTCAAGGTCATCGGCTACGGTTAGCGCCTAAGTGCGTTTCTTTAATGTAGTACTCAAAATAAAACATCTTTGAAGCTTTATATTTCGTAAAGCGGCTAAATAGTACAAAATCTATACTAATATTATAAATTCGAAAGTAATTCTGTCTATCTGTCTGTTACGTTTTCACGACTAAACGGCTGGACCGATTTCGATGAAATTTGGTATACAGATAGATTATAACCAGGATTGGGACATAGGATACTTTTTAACCGACTGCGCAGAAGGAGGGCAATTATTTATTGAAAAACCACGCGTGCGAAGCAGCGAGCGGACTAGCGAGTAGTCAGCTACGACTAGTTTCTCATTGAAAACGTGTCAAAAGTTTGACACTTTTTCAAGGAGATACGAGTCGTAGTCGGTCACCGACGGATATAGGAACCCGCCAGCCTACTAATATTATAAACGCGAAAGTTTGTACATATGTATGGATGTTTGTTACTCTTTCACGCCGGAAAGGCTGAACCGATTGCGATGAAATTTGGTATGTGCATAGATCATAACCTGGATTAACACTTATGCTACTTTTTTATTGGCAAACCACGCGTGCGAATCCGCTGGCAACAGCTATTCTACTAATATTATAAACGCAAAAGTTTGTATGAATGGATGTTTGTTACTCTTTCACGCCGGAACGGCTGAACCGATTGCGATGAAATTTGGTATGTACGTAGATCATAACCTGGTAACACATAGGCTACTTTTTTATTGGCAAACCACGCGTGCGAAGCCGCTGGCAACAGCTAGTATGTACATAAAACGGATGTAACTCGGAGATACAGACGGACATGCCGTCTAAAAAAACACCTAGTTATAAAAAAAATACAATCAATCTCTAAGTCATCATTGTGGTATTGGTAATAACAATACAACTCACTCTAGAACTAGGGCCCTCCACATCCATATTAAAGAGGGGATTCCCAAATGATCCATGCACAGTTTAATCAATTCACATTTGCAATGAAAACCGCATTTTTTTTTATGTATTAATCTATATTGACATTGTTTGGTCTGAGGTGACTAGATTTTGAACTCTTTTAAGGTCACCAAAATCATTCAGATCAAGTCAAAAACTGCACTCTACCGGTGAACATTGAAAGTAAATTAGCTAAGAGCTTAGTAATTAGCAAAGAGCTATTAATTTTTTGAGTGCCGGACAAAATGCTAAAAAAGCTCAACATATTAGGAAAAGGGACCAAAATGATAGGTTTTACTAGGTCAAATATCATCGAAACAAAAAGTCAGTCAAAAAAAAGCAGGTAATAAGAATAACTTCTATACTGACATTATAAATTTGAAAGTAAAGGATGATTTATGTTAGACCGTAGCCCGATCCGTGCCCCGTACGAGGCGCGAACGATGCACCGTACGACGCCCGAGTCCCGCGCGGGGCTCGCTCGTGCTCCGGCACTTTTTTCCCCGACTCGCTAACCGAATCACTAACCCTCCATCGCTAACTGCTAATTGACCGAGCGAAGCAAGATCTCTAAATCAACTTGAGCAATTCGGCGTTGTATGTATGTAGGTACTGCGCGATAACTTGGGACCTGCTAGGAATGCGACTCCCCGACCGCTTCCCCTGCACTTCCCCGATGGCGCCCGTATTGTACCGTTCGCATCACTATTTTTTACTAGGGTTTTTAGTCTCGTACTGGCCTACGTCACGTAACGACGCGCTCTGGAATTCTTTTAGTTTTCGTTTGTGTTATTGTAGTTTTTATTGTCATTGTTTTGTTGTTGTAGTTTTTGTTGTTATAGTTCTTGTTAAGTGTTTTGTTATCATTATGAAGGGTAAACCTTTGCATAGCGGAGAAAGAAACCTCGTGCTAAAAGTGTTAGTTTTTTCAGACAGTTTTTTTAGACAGGCTTCGACAAAAGTATTGGGACGATGACCTCTTACAAGAGACGAATGAATCGCAATTAATTGTAAATTTATCGGATACCTCTTCGTCAAGTGATTATAGTGAGACTGAGGACGAAGAACAACCTCTAGAAGGCATAAATCCACTAAGTAGTGACGAAGATGAGATAATGTAAATAATAGATAAAATAAATGTATAAACTTAAACATTGTATTTTTATTTTATTCAAATAGTGTAAAAAAGATTAGATAAAAAGCAGCGTCCTCCCTGAGTAACATAATAAATTAGGTTAAAAAAAACAAAGACGAAGCCGCGGGCGGCTCTGCTTGTTATGTTCGCTTTTTTGCGGGCGGTACAAACACGCCAATATGACGTCACCGCGCTCAGGTCCCAACTTGCGCACGCACGCAACCCCGCGCACGGGTAATATGTATGTTTGTCCGAGGATAACTTTCGAAGCGTTGATCCGATCATCGTGAAATTTAATACATATGTAGGTAGTGATGGCACAATTTTGGTGTGACCAAATGAGCTAAAAATGTTGGGGGGTTGTTGAGATATTGGGGTTCAAGAGGGGTAAAAAAAATTAAAATGAGGCTAACTGGTCAAATGGGACGTCAAATGAAAGGTACGTATTCATTAGTATGTACATTTAGATTCCGTTTTTATTTTTCGTAACCTCTTTATAGTTTTTGAGTTATTTGTTAGTCATAATAAAAACTGGTAAAAAAAATTAAAATGAGGCTAACTGGTCAAATGGGACGTCAAATGAAAGGTACGTATTCATTAGTATGTACATTTAGATTCCGTTTTTATTTTTCGTAAACTCTTTATAGTTTTTGAGTTATTTGTTAGTCATAATAAAAACTGGTAAAAAAAATTTAATTGAGGCTAACTGGTCAAATGGGACGTCAAATGAAAGGTACGTATTCATTAGTATGTACATTTAGATTCCGTTTTTATTTTTCGTAAACTCTTTATAGTTTTTGAGTTATTTGTTAGTCATAATAAAAACTGAACTTTGACAAAATTCACAGGGTACACCAGTGACCCTACAGTGCTGAAAATTGATATGCGTGTAGCTTTAGTAACACAAATATAGGCAAAAGCCTGAAATCCAAAATAACTGCAATTTGTACCCCAAAAAAGAGGAACCAATTACATGAACTCCCGTTACCTGAAATTTGAATGAAACTGTAGCACAAGTTAGTTGGTTTGGGCACTATTTTATTAGTCAAAGATTAAGGTCGGCTTGCACAACGATCCCTAAACGTATTTAGCGACTAAACACGTTCAAATTTTACGTATTTTTATGATTTGACAACTCCTTAAATCATATTACGCCACTAAATACAATTAGGCATCGTTGCGCGAGTCGCCCTAAGAATATTTTTTTTGTTTTGTGATACTCGCGAGATTTCAGTTCGGGGTGAACCACTAGTGCTAACTACTCGGTAAACCTCCTCGGCTAACCGAATCACTGCGGCGGCGTAAGAACTCGGAGAGCACTCGGTGTAATATAGGCTGAGACGCAAGAGGTAGCGGGTTCGAATCCCGCTGCGGAACAAATGTTTGCATGATCTACAGATATTTGTTCCGGGTCTGGCTGTTTTTCTATATATTATAAGTATGTATTTACAAAAAATAATGTATATAAGTATTGTATCAGTTATCTGGTTCCCATAGTACACACGGCTACACATCAAGCTATATGAACCAGTATAAGCTGACCTCGCATTGTGTGGACTTTTCGTAGAATGAGAGGTCATCTTATACTGGAAATGTATAGCTTGATGTGTAGTCGTGTGTACAAGCTCTGCTTAGTTTGGGGCTAGATAGCGATGTGTAAAATGTCCAGCAATATTTATTTATTTATTTAATATGCAGTTGTAGCACGTACATGGTTCGGAAGACGCGAACTTGGCTCGCTCATCCGCCGTACGGGGCACGGCTCATGTTTCTGTGCCTGTTCACGTTTTCACGACTAAGCGGCACGACTGATTTCGAAAAAAATCTGGCATATAGATAGATTATGACCGGAACTGGGACAAGGGCTACTTTTTACCTGGCTACGCAGGAGGGTAATGTTTTATTGACAAGCTACGCACGCGACGCCGCTGGCGTGTCAGCAAGTTTAGATATACATACATGCTTTAAAGTAATGCTACCTTTTGTGAAGAGAAATAAATAAATCTTATATTGGAATAGTAAATCAAGCTATAAATTTCCAGTATAAGCTGACCTCGCATTGTGTATGCTTTTCTCGGAATGAGAGGTCAGCTTATACTGGAATAGTATAGCTTGATGTGTAGCCGTGTGTACAATCCGACAATAATATGAGAGGTTCTAAATAATTACAATTTCTACTTATGAGTATGCTAATGAAAGTTATTTTTATCGTTGCTTGCTACCAGTTGTCCTTGACTACAGTTATTGATTGACTAGCTAGTGTATACCAGTAATAACAAGGGCTGCCAACTTAAAATTATTAAAATTTTATGTAAACTAAACATACTGGGGGGGGGGGGGGGGGGGGGGGGGGCTGATAGATAGATTACTAAGGTACTGTAAGCAGGGATGATATGATTTAACTGGCGATTAAAATCAAGTGATTAAAAAAATCGTTGATTTAAATCAGCACTTTTTTACTGCAACCAAAATCGCCAAGTGTCTAGGGACTTCCCCCGACAAAACTACGGCGCACACATAAGTATGCATCGCTAATATGCCTATACCATTATACGCTTCGGGGATTCCCCGAAATTTAAACTCGCGCCTGGACGTCCGTCCTTTACGCCTTTCGCCAGGTCATTTGTGATTGATTGACCTAGTGAAAGAGTGAATACAACAAGATGTCTGGAAGAAAGAACGATGCTGTATGGGTTTATTTCAATGAAAAAAAGTCCGCTTCCGGCAAGTTTAACAAAGCGGTGTGTAAACGTTGTGTGTGATAAGGAATTAATGGGTTTAGTAGCAAGAATGAAAAACATTTAGAAACATGTGCGACAGAAATGGATCGCAGTAACATAGACGCATTTGACGGGTACGGCGGTGCCGCGAGCACGGGTAACTTATTTATTTTTTTATTAATGGATAATAGGTTATGTTATTGATAAGTTATGAAAATATTTTTTGTTTTTGTTTTAGGAGTAAATCAAACTGCATGTGCCTCTGTGTCTTCTCAGCCTTCTGCTTGTTCTTCGTCTAAAGCAAACCCAACCAGAGCGCTTATTTATGCCAAGAAAAAGTAGATGATTACTTAATAAAAACAAATGCTACGCAAAAACATGTTATGGATTTGCTAGTTGCGAGGTATTTTTATGCGACCAATACTCCTTTTCTACATGCGGAACACGAGGCGTTCAAGAATTTGATAAATATCTTGCGTCCTGGTTACGTTCCTCCAAATCGATTTGATATTGGTGGCAAGCTGCTTGATGAAATATTCAAGGAAGAACGAAATAAATGTACGTCAGATTTAGACAATAACACCGTATGCTTGTCAATTGATGGGTGGTCTAACATACGAAACGATCCTATCGTTTGCACGTGTGTCACAACGAATGATGGTAAAACTGTCCTAGTTGATACCATTGATACGACCGACCATCGTCACACTGCCGACTACTTAGAAACCGTGGCAAATGCAAGTATATAAAAAGCAGAACAGCTGTTTAACTGCAAAGTTGGAAGTGTTGTATCAGATAACGCGGCCAATATGGCTAAAATGCGTGGACAGCTTCAAACATACATTGGTGACGATGTTAATGTACCTGTCCTTACGTACGGATGTTCGGCACATATTCTTAACTTACTAGCTAAAGATTTTGAAATCCCAGACGCTACAGTACATGTTCTGAAAGTTATCAAGTACTTCAGAAACAATAATTTCGCGCATGCTAAATATTCACTCACCAAGGCAAATAGTTTAGTAATGCCACAAGAAGTACGATGGAACACAATGTGTGATTCACTAAAGAGCTATATTAAAAACTGGCCAATATTAATGCAAATAGCAGATGAAAATAAACAGGAAATTAGCTCTGACATCAGAAACCTCATACAAAATATGAATAAAAGAAATGCAGAGGATCTTCTAGCACGACTAGAGCCAATATCCAAAGCTCTAGATAATATTCAAAGCAATAAGTGTACTATTTCAAATAGTGTACTTATATGGAAAGATTTAATAGATCAACTGGAAGAAATATTAAAGATGAACCAAATGAAGCTTGTTTAATGAGTAGCATTATTCGTTTGCATGCCAAAATTGAGCCTTTCACAGGAGTGTTAGTTGATAAACAAGTCATAGAGAAAACCGCCCCTACTGATTGGTGTATAGCAATACATAATATGAAAAAATGTATAACTGAAGAACAATTGTATATAATCAAGCAACTGCTCAGTACAGCTGCTTCTCCCGCTGGGGTTGAAAGAATATTTTCAGCATTCAATTTGGTGCACAGCAAAATACGTAATAGATTAGGCACCGAGAAGGCAGCCAAATTAGTATTCCTTCTGAAAGAACTAAATTCAAACAAATAAGTGTCTGCGACTGCGGTGAAACCCAAATGGTTCTTTGTTCATTTGTTAATGTTGTATTTTTTATTTTAATTATTATTTTTTTGTTAGATATTACAAAATGGAAGTGTTTTTAAGTACCTTTAGAAGAATATAATGTTTGTTGATTTTCGTTAATGTCATTTTTTATAAATTTAATTCAATATTTTTTGTTAAATAGGCAAATAAATATGCTACTTCGTTTTTTTAATAAAAGAATGACTTCATTATGTTGACATAACAAAAAATATGTATATTTTCAATAAATAACTGACTTTCATACTGAAAACGATCAAATAATTAAAAAAATCAAAAAAATCTAATTAATATCAAATAAATCCGATTTAAATCAAATTAATCTAATTTTTTGGATTTTTTTATAATAATCATGATTTTTATCAACCCTGACTGTAAGGTAAGGTACTGATTTTTCTTCAGAACGTCTCTGATTGGTCAGATCTTCGCCAAGGTCATTTCTTCGTAACTGTCTCTTATGAGTGTTTAGATAACTACATAAATCGCCTTGTTATCAGAGCACTGCCGTTCATATTATCGATCATCCAATGCCTAAAGGAAACACATTTATACATGAATGTAGATAAATTCATCCAATAGCTAAAGGAAAAAACACACATTGTATTTAATACTCCATCACATGTTTCCTACGAAATATTTCGTAATGGGCGGGTATCCGGCTCGAAGGAACTAATGTTAACAGAATATGATGTCCGAAAAGGAACAATATGTGTAAACAAATGTTTCTAACTAACTCCTCTCTTTGTTCACATTTTCACTGAATAAAACAATTTTAAAAACGAAAGTCTGCGTGTGAGTTTTTGAAAATAATTTAGTTAATCCCTTAATTTTCAACAAACAAACAAACAAACCTTTGTTCAACAAATTTTGTGATCTCAATTTGTAATTCATATATGTTATAGTTAAGGATACGTGCTAGAGCGCCTGTGTTGTGAAAACACGATTCCGTAAAATTTTCTAACTAGAAAAAAAATCCAAAGATGACTCCAAATTTATCTTTAACTCGTTCTTATGCGATGAATACTACAATTTAGATCTTGAAAGACTTGAAACTTTGTAGAGTAATTCTACACAACATAAATAAGGGCACCTGTGTTTTAAATTTTCAAAATACCTTTTGATTTTATCATAAAATGAAAATATCTAAGTTTTGCACTAATGAAACCATTCGCTCCGGACGCCCGTTTCGCGATTCAGTCTGGCCTCGGCTTTCAGACGGGGTACCCGTGACGCTTGTCGCTCCAAACGAACACGTAATTCTTAGGTAGAATTTATATTTAGTTGGTTTTTGTAAAGACGCAGTAATGAGAAATAAACACAACAAGATAATGAAGGGACTGAATGATAAAAAAACCGGCAAACATATGAACCACGCCGAGATAGGACGTGCAGCGGCGGGCGGAGAAGCGGGGGTGAAATTCGAGTTTGGGCTGAGGTATAGTCAACTCTTAACCATTGCGCATGCAACTGATGCTTCAAAATTCACGAATGATGGTAAGTATAGTATATCCAGTTTCCATTTAAAAAGTATGCAGACTACTTACTTCACCATATCCTGCTCCTCCGTACCCTCCCTGGAATCCTGGCTGCGGCGGTGGTGGGTACCCAGCTTGTGGGTAGCCGGGCTGGGCATAACCACCCGGTTGGGGGTAGCCCTGCTGGGGTGGGTAGCCAGGTTGCGGCGGGTAGCCGGCTTGAGGGTAGCCCGCTTGAGGATATCCTCCTTGAGGGTATCCGCCTTGATTCTGATCTGAGGATAAAGGTTAGGATAAGTTTGAATAAACGTCATACAAGTGTATGAGGCTGAAATATTTAGAGCTTTTGTTAGCACAATAGTGGCAAATTGGCAATTATTTTTTAAAATGATTTAATGTCATTTGTGCATGTTTAGCACTTGCATGTGGTTCGTTAGATATGAAAAGGCAAAATAGGGCACTATTTATTAAAGTTACAAGTTAATCTTTACTCTAAAGATTTCAGCTTCTTCTGACGATGTAACTAGGCCATCCTGAAGTTACCCTGACCTTTTGGCAGTGTATTAGTTCGAAATTCCACTTAATGCACAGCCAAATGTACTGGTAATTGCTGTGCTTAATATTCACAATAGGGTCGGGACATATAATTACTGCTAGTTTTCATTTAATGAAACTGTTTACTTCAGCTGACCAAGTTATATCAGTAGTAAAGTTCACATCAAATATACAAATGTAGATGATAGTATGGGTATGACTTCAATATAGATAGGACATTTGTAATTTTGATATAAACCCCGCGTTTCTCATCAAACCGGTTACCACTTGAGGAAGAATCCTCAAATGATGAACAGACAGAAAGAGGGGTAAACCAAAAGGGCATTTGGATTAACAGCCTTCCTTCCTGTCTATAATATTATATACTAAAGAGAGAACGATAAACCGAAAGCGTAAGCCGGCCTTTTGAAACACGCCGAGCAGCAGCGTTTACAAACAACCACGAGAACGATAAAAACACATATTTCGTAATCCATTCATGCTTGTGGGAAGTGTGCGGTATTCGTCATAGCGGCAAAAAGTCTCGAAAGGTCATCATTATTAGCGCATTGTTCAAAATATGACATGACGATACGATGGTTAAACTACTGATTGCCACTCAGACATAAGTTTTAGGACGAATTGATGGTGTAATACTTCAGAAATGTTTGATTTTCGTGTCTTGGACATGAACTAAAATGTACTTATTGTAATTTACTTAATTTTAGTTAGTGCTTATTTCACTACTTCTAAGTAACTTTAATTACCGGATAAAATAATTATATCTTTATCTGTTCTCATGTATCAACAAAAGACGTAGGTATTTATTTTATCTTTTATCCGTTGGGTAGCGGTTACTCAGATGTTGTGAATTAGGCACTAAGTAAAATTGAGAAAACAAAACATTTTAATCATGGAAAAAGTTAAAAACCTTGTTTAGTTTGAAAATTAATTCATTTCATGAAGTTAAATTTTTAGACTATAAAGATTTTTGGCCAATAGTAGATGGATACGGTCGATGTATCTTGACCGCCCCTGATAGTCGTTTGGCGTCCCAATTGATATAGGAACAAAATGATCTAGAAGTCAAACCAAACATCAGACAGTCAATATACATCGTAGAATATAACACGTAACACAAAAATATGAATATTATACATAATACATTGACACAATTAACTTTGGAGCACATAGAAAATACAGACACGTAACAGGTTAGCACAATACGGAGACATTCAACACTTAGACGAAAAATAGATTAAAAGGGGGTCTAATTTGGACCATTCAAACAGAAAATACCTATTTATAGACAAGACAACACACCTTTCGGTTCAAACATTGCACCTTCACTAAACGATTTATCACATTTGAACGAACCCACAACACAATAACTTATCAGGCAATTTTACACTTTAATTCTTTCTGTTAAAACCTAATATGGCTCGAGTTTCATGACGGAAACATGAAACGAGTATACACATCAACCCCGGGTGCTGTTATGATTAAGTATGACAAATTATGTTTAATAAATTTCGTCGTTAAGATATGACTACAGCGTACAAAATCGTATGCACCAAACAGAAGATAGCACCGTTGTGGTAATGTATGATAATGGAATGTGAAGGTTTGTGTTACAAACTGAAGTCTGTAGACGGGGAGTCCCCGAGTTTTATAAACAATGGGGGAATACTGGCAAGTTGCCTCCTTGGTGATAGTAAGTGACACACTTGGCAGGTCAGCAAATACGAATGATGACAACAACTTTTCTAGATACGTTTTTAGGGTTCCGTACCCAAAGGGTAAAACGGGACCCTATTTCTAAGACTCCGCTATCTGTCTGTTCCGTCTGTCACCAGGCTGTATCTCATGAACCGTGATAGTAAGACAGTTGAAATTTTAACAGATGATGTATTTCTGTTGTCGCTATAACAACAAATATTAAAACCAGAATAACATAAATATTTTAGGGGGCTACCATACAACAAACGTGATTTTTTTGCTCCCTTTTTCTCTATATTGATGACGGCAACAGGTAGACGCTTGAAATATTCACAGATTATTGAGTTGTATTATTCACTTTAAAAAAAATAATTAAAATAAAATTAACATTTAAGGGGGGCTCCCATAGGTACAACGAACGTGATCTTTTTACCGGTTTTTATAGATAATGGTACTGAACCCTTCGTGCGCGAGTCCGACTCGCACTTGGCCGGTTTTTAATGAAATAAGAGAACGATGATGTAAATTTTACTTGGGGTATTTTAAGGGAAAATGAAGTCTACGAGCGCTGAATAATCCTGACAATATTATTTGGGAAATATGTATAAATATAAATCTTCATAGAAAATAAAGCTTCTTCCTTGTCATGGTGATTATCTAGAGATTATATTACTTACTGGTCACTGACTTTACCGTCACAAAACCAACACTGGGTGACCAATAAAGAACTAAAGGTAGGTTGGCTGTACTGGATGGCCAACTTAGATAATAATACTTATCTGAATTCAGTTACATTTACCTACAAAGACAGTGTGATGTTATTCTCCGTATTGATCGATTAATTTTGATGTCTTGCCAAGTTTGTGGGGTTTATCTTATTAGTTTATTACGACGCGGTGACGCCGACGGTAGTTTTTGGAGAAAATACCTAGGATGCAACTAGGGTTACCAACTTGTTTTCTATCAAATATAGTATTTTCAAAGCTGTTACCTCTAAAAATATAGTAGATGGCAAAAAAATTAAAAGAAATACAGTAAATATGTGGTTAAAATATTTATTTTTAAATGAATATTTTTTGCTGCTCTGCGCCTTAATAATTAAATTTTTATTTTTAAGAAAGCATTCATATGCTTGATAGCAGTCCGAATTCCAATCCGAATCCGAAAAACATGATTAATTCTGCTTTTACTAAATTCAAACTGGCCCTGTTACGCTCATCTCTCCATTTCGTCTTCATGACAGAAAATATGCGCTCTGTGAATGCTGATGTTGCAGGAATTGAAAGAAGGAATGATATATGATACAATTTTTAAAATAGTAGGCAAGTCTGAATTATTTAAGAGAAGAACTTCTTTCAATAGTTGATTTAGTAGAAAAGCTTTGGTCAGAAAGTACAACGTCCAAAATTTAGTTCATTTGATTGATTTCTGAGTAAAAATTGTTTAAATTAACTTGTTTCTCAGCAATATTTAAATTTAGAGCGGGCTTTAAAAAAATATTAAGGGTGCGTTCCCTATCATATATATTTTTCTTTAGAAATATAGTATTTGATCCCCTAATATAGTAGGATACTATATTATATAGTAGGGTTGGCAGCCCTAGATGCAACATGCGATTATAAATGGATTAAGTCGGATTTGGCAGGTATCAAAATACTACCTACGAACAGCAAAACCAAATGACACAACATTGGATTATCGTCCTGTCGAAATATTGATCCAGAATTATCTAGTAATTCACACTGTAATATTTCAATATAGTGAAACTTTATGCATATTATTATACTCATTGTTAGTTTATAGATAACGTTATAGGAGGTACTCACGGCTACACATCAAGCTATACACTTCCAGTATAAGCTGACCTCGCATTGTGTAGGCTTTTCGTTGAATGAAAGGTCAGCTTATACTTGAAATGTATAGCTTGATGTGTAGCCGTGTGTACTAGGCATGGGCGTTTATTCAACGGACTAGTCGAATCAACCGTTGATTAACATTCGACGCTTCAACGGTCTATCGTTTATTCGTAGACTTGTTGAATTCGTAGACGGTTGAATAAAATGTTGAGACGTTTGTTTCAACTAGAGCGGGACGGCTCGACGCGTAAACATAGTCGTATAATACGGGAACGGTAAATAGCTGGCTCGACGCGTCGATAAAATAAATTTGAACTTTAAAGTTACGTAGGTAGCGTTCATATTTGAATAAATAGTTATAGTGAGTTAAGCATTTATTAAAATTATCCTGTCGATTAAAGAAAAAAAATAGCAATTACTTAACGAATAAGACTATAGGTCACGTTATGAACTAGTCGAAAAATTCTACTACTTGATCGACTAGTCGACGATCGACGATGAACGGTTTCGTTTATGAAAAAATCGTCGACGACCCATCTCTAGTGTGTACATTACTGCAGCGGCCAGCATTGATGGACGAACGTGTGTATGTGGGCCGGGACGAAACCGAGGCACACATACTTATGTCCATCAATGCCTAGTTGTGGCTAAGGCTTGTATAGTACTTTTCTCAAATAATGCACGGAAATTAAAACGAAACCTAGGCCAAACTTTTTATTTGAAATACAATTACTTTTCAAAATCAATGACGAACAACAACAATTTTTCCCGCGTTAATGTATTATTTTGTTTTTTTTTTATCAATAAACAGCTTTCTATTTCCATTCCAGTTCGTTTAAATAAACCTTTGATAAGTTACCTCCTTGGTTGCCATGTTTCGGAGTAAAAGCTCGTTCCATTTTTAAATTACGCGACAGATATGAGTTTACAATGTAATTTGTTTGGCCGCTAATCCGCTAAACCACGACAGATATATGGATTTTCATACAACGTTTGCCGGCCGGTGCTCGCATGTGTTTGGCCAGTACAGCATTTTCGATTTATCTCAAAGAAGGTTGTCAAAATAATGCTCAAATTACCAAGCATGTTTGAGAAATAATTATTTGCCATGTGATTGTATTTTTGATTTCTTGTGAAGACGTTCGTACAAGATGGCATGCAAAATACAACAAAATGATAGACGTCAAATCGGATCTATTATATTTTCACGAGTTTAAATTAGATAAGTTCCTTGGATTAGATATTTTGTAGTAATGAATGAAACGAGCTTTTTTAGTGTATCTCGAACATGCCAAATCTTTAGTGAGCTCTACCATTTATGAATGTAAATATATTGACTATTAGGTACGAAACGAATTCGAACAAATGGTATTTTGTTGCTTAATTAATTACTTTGATTAATAGTTAATTGATCAATTTTTTTCATGGGCACGTATACGTAGGTATGCTTAGCAAACATAGTAATCAACCAGGGAAATCCTAGGGACAATGATTTCTGTTATCGACTCTCTTATTTGTATATAATAATCATTGTTATCTAGCAAGCTGAAGACTTACAGGCACGTAAGCTTACACACTCTAATGAAATCCTGAAAAGTCCATATTGATATCGTGTGCAAAAAATATTATTCAAGGTCAAATGTCCCTCAGGTCCCCCGGAAAAAAGTATGTGGTAAGTCGATAATTACCTGATCTACAATTTTAGTCCCAGCTATTTTTATTGTATAACTAACAGTTGGGTCAAAAAATCCAAAAACCCATTTTTGCGACCTTTGACCTTGAATATTTTTTTTTTGCAATCACGGGATCAATGGCGACTTATCAGGGATTTCATTAGAGTGGTATCGCTTACGTGCCTGTAAATTTTCAGCTTGTGAATTAATGCAAGGGTCAATGTCTATTTTGACCGGGCTAGATCGTACCCTCATAGGTTTTAAAATATGTGACTATATAGGGAAATATGTTATGCCTACCTACAGTTCTATTAAAAACTCTGTAGGTAGGTATACAAGTACCATTATCTTTATTAATATTCCTTATTCTTATCAGAATATTTAATGACATGAAACAATTCAAATGAATTTGGTAATTAGCTATAGGCTAGCGTGGTATGGGCATGTGATGCGGAAGAAAGAAAATCATGTGACTAAAAGTGTTAGATATGAATGTGGATGGATATAGAAGTAGAGGAAGACCGAAGAAGAGATGGATGGGCTGTGTGAAGAATGATATGGGTAAGAAAGAGATGACGGCTGATAGAGGTATGGAAGACTAATACTTGTGCCGACCCCACGTCATGTGGGAAAACGGCAGGAAGAAGAGATGTGAATTTCTCTGAAAGTAACGGTTAGTCTTCTACAAACGTTTTCGTATAACTATCAGGGTTGTAGTAGCTGGCCCTTGTGCTCTATTTCAACTTTCAACTCTATTATTGAGGTGAAACAGGCTGCAAACCTAATAGCATTATGCAATACAACCTGTCTCTGACGTATGCATGACTCATTGTTCCGTTGAACTGCTTTCGTCGCATAATTCATATCGGTTTCACAACAATTTATCTTTATTTCCATATTTTCATTTATTATATGTATATATTTTATCTAATTTAAAAATAGAATAAATGCGGGATGGGTGAAATGGCGCCAGGTTACAGGAACGGAACAACGTGCGATCCCCTAAACTTAAGGGGAAAATTTACAAGACGTTCACAAGATATGTCATAATGTATGGTTCTGAGAATTAGACCACGAAAGGGACGGATGAAAGAAGAGTGCACGCGGCGGAAACGCCAATATTGAGGATGTACGTGTGGTGGATGGCACAAACTTGGAGAGGCTTATACACAACAAAGGGTGAAGTCGGGCTGTGGATGATGATTTGTTTATGTCTTTTTCCTTATATTTTTACAAGAACAAATAATGTGGAGACAATGACTAAAAAAAACGTTACTTTCTATATCTACTATATTTTTTTATATTCATTTCAAGTTTTCCCACAAAGTGTAATGCAAAACATAAGTCTAGTAAAACAATACTGATGCCCAGAACTTTAACCCTCCTCCGTCTGTTAGTACCTACCTAGTAAGTAGGCAGAGGATCAAGATAATTGTACATGCTTAATAAGATAAACCAATTACCAATGCCTCTACATTTCTGATGGAATTATATATGCGAATTTAACTGTATCTCTGTTACGTTTTCACGACTCGAATACTTACTTACTCAAGATTCATTTATTCAGCCGTGAGTAACATAACAGGTTACGTTACACTAATACAAAACACAAGAATTAATAAGAGGAACTAGAAAAATACCCAACAGTAATAAATTAACAATGGCTGATCAATTAGGTAGGTACATAGAGTACCAATGATTCAAGATCAGAATATCAGATTCATTTTGTTTATCAAAGTTCGGTGGCAGGTCGGTATTACCTAATATAGGTAGGTACTATAGGTATACACGTCATAAGTATGCTGATTTCCGTGATAAAAACAATATTTAGCTCTGTACGGAAAAAGGGTGTTATATCTGTCTGTAGCATCATAGCGCTCGAAAGGGGGACAGATTGAATGTAGATTTCTTGGTCTGTCTGTGGCATCATAGCGCTCAAAAGGGGGATAGATTTGAATGTAGATATCTTGGTATGTCTGTGGCATCATAGCGCTCGAAAGTGGGACTGATTTGAATGTAGATATCTTGGTATGTCTGTGGCATCATAGCGCTCGAAAGGGGGACAGGTTTGAATGTAGATTGCTTGGTCTGTCTGTGGCATCATAGCGCCCAGAAGTGGGACTGATTTGAATGTAGATATATTGGTATGTCTGTGGCATCATAGCGCCCGAAAGGGGGACAGATTTGAATGTAGATGTCTTTGTCTGTCTGTGGCATCATAACGCCCGAAAGGGGGACAGATTTCAATGTAGATGTCTTTGTCTGTCTGTAGCATTATACCACCCGAAAGGAGGACAGATTTCAATGTATATGTCTTTGTCTGTCTGTGGCATCATAGCGCCCGAAAGGGGGACTGATTTTAATGTAGATATCTTGGACTGTCTGTTGCATCATAGCGCCCGAAAGGGGGACAGATTTGAATGTTGATGTTTTTTTTTAATAATATTGCTGGACATTTGACACAGCGCTATCTAGCCCCAAACTAAGCAGAGCATGTACTATGGTAACCAGATTACTGATAGAATACTTATATACCTTTTTTTTGTAAATACATACTTATAATATAATATATAGAAAAATAACCAGACCCTGAACAAATATCTGTAGACCATGCAAACATTTGTTCCGCGGCGGGAATCGAACCCACTACCTCCTGCGTCTCAGCCGTTTATTCGCCCACTGCGCCACGGAGGTCTATCTGTGACATCATAGTGACCAAAATAGGGACTGATTTTAATGAAGATAATCTTGGTCTTTCTGTGGCATCATAGCGACCGAAAGAGGGACTGATTTGAATGTAGATAGGATATATACTTTTTGTATATATCTACACTTTATATCGTCAGTGTTTCTATTATTTAGGTAAGTGAATATTTAAATTAATAAGCCACGGCTTTTTAAACTAACATGTCGAAAAAGCGACATAAATAGTAGAATCAATCTGTTTATGGGGGTAGAACTGGTTTCTTTAATGCAAATTTCAACCATACAAATCAGGTTTAGATTAGAGATAAGTGTTACATTTGGGAAATATCTACTCATTAGTTTTTTTTATTAATTAGTATTAGAAATTAATTACTACTTCTATGCTATTTTACCCCCACCCCCCACCTCAACCATAGAGATGCAACCAGTATTGATATTCCACATTAGTCAGTTTGTACACCGTTCCTGTTCTTATGTGTGTGCAATAGTATACAAGGCTATGAAATAGCATTTTAGGTATTAAATTTATTTTTCATCCCCCCCATCTCGCAAAGAGTATTTTTGCTCTTCAATATCTGAGTGCAAACGCTAGAGGATAAAGTAAATTGAATTTAGAGCGTCGTGTGCACTAATTTTGTGAATTCAAAACATCATTAAACCTATTTACTTCTACCTCCGTGGTGCCGAATTTATCATAAAACTTTTTTTAATTTGTTAAAAAAAGTGTGTGCACATACGGGACAATGCAAGGCGATTGGTTGCGGGATCAGCACAAAAATTGCAATAGTGTGCGATAAGTACTGTATTTCAAATAGTATTTTATTTATAGTGTTATCTGAACACATACGGAAAATTCCAAGATTTTTAAAATCATCTCAAAAATTTCAAGTCTAGACGGCAATTTTAGAGATGATTATAAAAATCTAAGTACTGTATTTACTTCACTTTTATGTTAATATTATTTTTTATTAATTCATGCCTGTATACACAAGACTTCAAGCCCTATAACCCGAGTAAAAGTAGCAGAAAGTTTAAACATTATTTTGTGCCTAAGCAGTGCCTGGTGCAATGTAAAGTGTAAGGTGCAATGTTATATTTGATGTTGACGATAAAAAACTGTTTTATTATTCCAAATAAGTAATGGTATTGTTAACAGCTGCCTGCAGTTTTTCTAGTACAAACATACTTATTGTATGTTCAATGTTAAATTTCCCCAACATTCAGTTACTGATAAAAATGTAACTGCATGTGTATAAGGATGCATGTTAAGTTACCCAATGACACTAAGGAATTACCGCTCAATCTACTGAATCATGGCTTCACTTGACTTCTTGTTTGTGGCTACTGTGACTAGGAAGCTTCACAATTCTATCAATGTCATAATCTAATTCTAGGTTGGGGGGAATAAAATCTGCACTGACGTCCACATTCAGGTGTATTGTGAATTACCCCCCTTCTAACCTGACCCCAGCCATCCTAGCTCCTTAAAGTAACGGAGCAGGACTTTGGGTTAATGAAGTAGGGCTTTGGGTTAACAGAGCAGGATTTTGAGTTTTTACCCAAAGTCCTGCTCCGTTAACCCAATGTCATAATATAATATTTTCACTAAATTATTAGGGGATACATCAAGGGGATACATCAAGAATATGACCAGTATTTTGGATTTTAAAAATGTGTTTTGTCTATTTTGTGCTCTATGCTCGTTTAAGGAAAACAACTATAAAGTGCCTTTACCTCGTTTAAAGACCTTATTACCAGTCTTTAAAAAAAGGAGGAGGTTCTCAATTCGAGAACCAAATTTTTATTTGTACACATGTTTTTAAGCAAATAAATATCTTGCATCTTGTAAATTATCACCAGCAAAGAATAAATGGCTTACGATGTAGGTTTTTCCTTGGTCACTAAACTAAGGAAAAAACCTACATCAAAACTTCGCATTTGTAATATTGTGTAATATAAAAATATAACATTTATATATTAACAAAATACATTTAATACATTAATATGACTAGTTTTTAGGGTTCCATACCCGAAGAGTGAAATGACACCCTATTACTGAGGCTCCCCTGTCTGTCTGTCTGTCCTGTCACCAGGCTGTATCTCATGAACCGTGATAGTTAGACAGTTGAAATTTTTACAGATGATGTATTTCTATTGCCGCTATAACAAAACATACTAAAAACAGAATTAAGTAAATATTTAAGGGGGGCTCCCATACAACAAACGTGATTTTTTTGCCGTTATTATTGTTAATTGTATGGAACCCTTCGTGCGCGAGTCCGACTCGCACTTGGTCGGTATTTTTTCCTAATCCTACACACATTGATTAAAAAAAACCAGTCATACCATACTTATTAGTCACGTTATGCTTTTATCAGTATTAAAACATATTGAATAGCATGATAAACAACTTATCTTTATAAGTTGAGTCATTTATTCACACTTCTGCATATTTGTCAACAAAAATGAAGAGTTGCTATATTCAGACCAGTATCTGGACCTATACCTTGGACATATTTTAACCAGTTTACCATATACTTTTAATCAGTATGATATCTACAATCAACATCAAAACAAGAAGCAAGGAGCAGGCAATTCCACACACACACAGTAGATCAAGACTTTTAAGCTACCTTTTAGGCAAATGCTTTAAACCCAACGAATTTCAGTCTTTTATCATCAACGTACACCACAGTACAACAGATTAGTAAATCAAATTTAACCTCCGGGATGAACGCCTGGATTCTGCCACATCCTGTTGTTAGCTGTTCAAAGAAAAACATAATTAGTGATAAATCAAAGTATACGTACACATTGTGTTGTAATTTGGTTGGTCTTTCGAGTTTATCTTTTCTGAAGCCGTTTTGGAAACAATTCCCCTCACTTACAGTGGAAACTAGCTGTGAACACACAAATAACCATTGTATATGTTACTGAGTAGAAAAATAACTTGATGAAAAAATCACAACAAAATGAATATACTGGCAAAACAGCTTATCTACAGATTTTGCTAGATTTTATCTATAAATTAATGTTGGAATGTGTGAGTGGAATTCATTCTGATAAATCTTTATTTAGGTTTGATCTACATTGGAAACGGAATGTTTTTATAGATTTCCGGCATCTCCTTTCCATCAAAGGACAAGCAGGCGCACGGCTCAGTACCATGCGTACCTTGTTGTTATTTCGTACACACAGTTTTGGTTCTACGTTCTTGATGCGCACAGTTATGGTATGGAATACTGCCGTCGTCTGTTTTTCCTAAAGAATACAATCCGTCCTCTTTAGGGTAAGAATAGGTTTCTTCTAGATCATCGTGCTTCATCTTAGACCACATCATCGCGTACCATCAGGTAAGATTGTGGTCAAACGAAAACTAAGTATATATATAGTGAAAAAAAAATATCTCCTATGGGTCTCTAAAAATAACAAGATTTGGTACTGTAATTTTACAAAACTGTGCACTGAAGATCTGAAAGAGCGTAGAAAGTACCAGACGAATCGTATGGCGCAACATTGATCGATCTGTACCCAAATGATGGCATAGCTTTTTATCCGAAAAACTCACCGGATTATCTTGCACACAGTTATTTTGTAGGAACCACCTTTCTTGCAGATTTTAGCAAAAATCACTTTTCACATAAAATAAAGTAAGAGTAAATCAGTATTAAAACTTGTTTGATTGCCTTGGCTTGCTTGACTGACAAAAAAGAACTGAATTGATTGAATGAACCATAGAGAAATAGACTGGGTATTGAAAGGGATTGGACAAATTTTCAGCAGTTCTCAGTTACGTAAAATTTTATTCGTCAAGCACAGTAATTGTTGAAGTGAAAACTATTTATTAGGCGCGTTGGGGTTTTATTGAGATGGGAAAAAACCATTGAACTCGTGACACTGTTGCCGTTACCGACACCTCTGTTTAGAAATATCTGTAGTCTGCCTTTAAATTTTGAATACTCAAACATTGAATACTCAAACATTGAGCACTAAATTTTTCACTCCTGTTGGCACTCC
This sequence comes from Philereme vetulata, assembly GCA_918857605.2. Lineage (NCBI taxonomy): Eukaryota > Metazoa > Arthropoda > Insecta > Lepidoptera > Geometridae > Philereme > Philereme vetulata. Next base: position 3,629,806 of record OU975444.1, read on the forward strand.
CGGAGTGCCACTTTTCTATATCATAAAACTAGTTCATTGGTTGTGATTTTACTGTAGACCAATCGGAGTAGGTAATCGGATAAAGGTCTGTTTAGTCTGTTAGTTTTACAAAGGTAATAAAGTATTCGATCGAAGACAAGACAATTTCTTTCGTTCTTCATTGTAGTCTATAATAAAATTCATTATAGTGTGGTGCGAGTCAAAAGTTGGTATTTTGGGGTTGGTACTTTTACAATACATGATCCTTTATTTTTGTGCCAAATCCAATGTCAATGCTAAATGTCAGTCAACTCAAATGTCAAAACAATAGAACTAACCTCAAAAATAATTAATAGATTTTCAAAATAAAAGTATTTGTACTTTCTAAAACTAATATGAATACTATTCTAAGGAACAGTTTGTGTATTTCACGAGCTAACTGTAAGCATAACATCAAGTGTTGTTAGTCTAATTTGATTTGTTGGATTGGCTTCACACTCAAACAATTAATTTCTTTATTCCAGTGATAAATCGTTCGTTTAGCGGTACACCAGTGCTGGAAACAAAGCAGTACCGTGTGGAACGGGGTCTGAGCGTCAATAAGAATGCTGAGGGAGTCCTAACTGATGGTCCTGACTACACCTTTTTGGATGGGAGACCTACTCCGTTATTGGTAAATACATGCTACTACTAACGAACGTCTTACTTAGAATGCACATTGTAGTAAGGTTCATCGTGCCATTCATTCAGGCTCATCATTCAGCCCAGTGGATTAGAAGTGGCAGTGGGTGGGGCACATAGCTCGAAGAACTGATGGCCGTTGGGGCAGAAAGGTTCTCTAGTGGTGACCGCGCACTGAAAGCGCAGCGTTAAACAGCCCTCCACTAGATACAAAGACATGCTAATAAGTGGCCATCCATTAATTACGTGAGGTGTTCAGAGGGGGGGTGGAGGGGGTCTAGCTGATTCTCGCCTAATATCACGTGGGGGAGAGGGGGGTCTCGGCTAGTATCACGTGTTTTTTTTAAATATTATCACTAAATCTAGATTACGAGAGAAGCAATCTTATAATAATGAAGCCAATTGTATTTTTTTTAAATAAGTTCCAACGCATTTACCCTATGAATACAAATTTTGAAAAATATCACGCGAGATTAAGGGGAAGGGGGGAGGGGAGGGGGAGGAGGTTGAAACAAATCTCGTGACATCTCACGGGGGGGGGGGGGGTCAAAAATGTCTCACGTAATTAGTGAAATTACTAGATGTTGCTTGGGGTCTAAATGGCACTGTGTGAAATGTTCTAAATTATTAAGATAGTAGGTAACTCTGTTTCTCTGTCTTTAAGTAGGTACCTTTAAGTAGGATAGAAGATTAACCTTTCCTATGCCAGAGCCAGAGATATTATTGCAGCCGTCATGTGCTGCAACATGGCGCGTTCGGAGAGCGCACTAGACAGGGTTCGGAATTTATTGAATATTTTCAATAAATTGTGTGGTGGAAATGTAACTAACGATTGTATTCAAAAGTAGGATATTCACTGTACCTTATAATGTTATTTCTAACTGGTGAAATATTATGATGCTTTTATTTTTTACAGGTAATTGAACCCAACATCCAATTTACACACTGACTAGAAATAATGATATATTTAGTAAAATCTGTGAATATTTTTATATTTTCTTTATAGACCTCCTTAGTTCAATATCAAAGTAATCGCTTGATATGAAAAACACAATCTTGATAGCTAAAAATCACTTAGAAATATTATATTTAAAAAAATTGGCCATTTTGCGTTTGTTCAACCCAAACTTTTATTTCCTCAGAATAAAATTCTAGGTAAAGTTTCACTAGAACATGTACTCATTTTTGTAAAAAAATATATTATTTTCTACTTATAACGTGCTAAAAGTAAATATAGTATAATATTATGCCAATTTTGTCGATAAAATCAAAACAATATGTGACTTGTCAAGCCAGTTTTCATAAACAAATTTCAAGTTTTTCTAAATCGCAATGCTCTATGGAAGTTATTGCGAGACATAACAAGAAATTATTGAGAAAAATGAGCTTTTCATAGATACTACACAGTACACACTAATGAGGGTCCAATTTAAAATTTAGTTAACGTGTGAGGCATAGATTGCAATCATCGTTCATTTATGTTCAAATTTGAATTAGTTGTAATAACGTTCTATGAACTTCATTCAATGAGTGTAATGATTTTGGGTTCGTTCATTTATCAAAGAAAAATAATTTATAGCATTTTTGACTGTATTGCACTATAAATAAATACCAAAAACGAATAAACTGTATTGCTGGTGCTAGAGCACTGAATAGTGCTTAGGTATACAAAGGTAGTAAGTGCTGATCAGTGCTTAGGCATAGGAAAGGTTAATAGATATGTATAAAACTTCTCATTGATATCAATTAAAATACAGTAAGAAAGTAATACAAAAGATAAAGGTCTTATCCCTAATGGTTATAATATTCGTTACTAATATTATAAGTATAAAATGTCTCTGTTTCTCTGTCTGTTTGTTGCGTTTTTATGACTAAACGGCTGGACCGATTTCGATGAAATTTTGGTATAACTTGGATTGTGACATAGGCTACTATTTTCCCATGGGAGGGTTATGTTTTTATTGACAGAAAGCTGCAGGCGAGTCAGCTAGTCTATACTAATATTATAAAGAGAAAAGATTTGTATATTTGTGTGTATGTTTGTAATGAATAAACTAAAAAACTACTGGTTCGATTTCAAAAATTCTTTCACCATTGGAAAGCTTTCACCCTGAGTAACATAGGCTACTTTTTACCCAACTGCGCAGAGGGTAATGTTTTTATTGAAAAACTACGCGTGCGAAGCTGCGGATTGGTCAGCTAGTTATTTATAATTTTTGGATGCTAACACTGTATTATTTTTTACAGCACAAGCAAAAGCTCCGCATGTTAAAGCAGCGTCAATACGCCAATCAGATTGTAGACTTGTGCGCTGAGCTGGACTTTGCTAAAGAGAGATACCAGAACATGCAACAAGAGAAAGAAGAAGAGAGACAGAAGATCATTAGTAATCGATTGAAACCTAAAGGAAAGGCTTTGAAGAAACGTTAATGTTATTATAGTATATGCAGCTTAGTTTTTAGTAGAATTAAATAGTGTGTATTGTTGATACTGTTTTTTCTTTTACTATTTGATAGTTGCTATTGTAGAATGGTGACTTTTTTTTTCTGGGCACTGGCGAAGAAACCTAAGTTCAAATACCTAGGTCTCCTAATATGAAATCAGTGAGACAAAAATTAATCATTACATCATTACAATTAATTAAATTAAATTAACAAAAATGAGACAAAAAACGAGACCAGTGGTCTCCTGTTACAGTTATGGCTGTTTTACTTAGAAAACTTTCGATGAGTAAAAACGACTAAAAAGTTTTTACTGTAGGTATTTACAAAATTAACAAGTACAAATTTGTGATGATATATAATAATATTATTTGTACAAATTAACGGTTCTAGACATTGCTACACGAATGGATCTAAGGAGGAGAGAAGGATTTTTATATTTGAAGAAAGCGGAACATGGAGGATCTTTGTAAAATTGAACGTGGTCATTGTTTTTTATGGTGGGTTCCTATATCCGTCGGTAACCAGCTACGACTCGTTTCTCTGTGACAACCTATCAAAAGTTTGACACTAGTCGGTTACCGACGGATATAGGAACCCGCCATTAGACTAGGTCGTAACACCGACAAAACGGTACGTGATCAATCCGTATTTATAATAATGATATCTTCTGAAACTGAAACAAATAGGTAGGTATTACAGATTACACAACTATACTAGAAAAAACATAGCTTGATCTCTGGGACAGCTGTCAGTAAAATCGCGCTTATGAAGTTCTGAATTTAACATTACGGACAAACGTACCAGTCAATGTTATATTTTATGGGCATGCTGAGCTAATTATAGTGATGACTGCGACGAATCATCGTGACCACAGACTATAAACTATCGATATTTTGTATAAACTTAATTCAAAATTAATTTATCATTTAATTAAAAAAAAAAACATTATTGAATATTTAAAAAAAATAACATTATTTACAAAAGTGAGTAAATAAAATCTAAATTCTAACCTACTCGTAACATTCCTTCCGACAACTTTGGGGTTCGAGAGAAGTTTGGCCGCGGCGTGTCTTCTTCCGCAAGATGGCGCCAATGCGCCGCCATCTTGTTTGACATGACCCATTCTCCTCAGTACGAGTGCTAACGCCTTGTATACGCCACGTGTTTTCCGTTCTCATCACTTTGTTTTTGTTACTATTGCTGTTAATTTGTTAAGTTTATTTATTATTGTTAGTTTCTTTGTTGTTATTGTTTGTTTTCATTGTTTGTTGGCATAATGCCAAAGAGAACGAAGAAAACTGTTTAGAACAGTCAAAGTCGTGAGTTTGTGATTCGCTTGCGTGAATATTTTGAGCGAGAAAACCAAAATGGTGGACCACTATTACCCATGGCAAAAGTTTGTGACAGAGTTGCAGATGCTCTTGGCATTGGACGTGCGACAGTAATTCGCATCAGTAAAGAAAAATATGGCGAATCTTCAACCGCAGTATTGACTGAAGACGAGGAAAAAAGCTATCAAACCAAATAAAAAAAGAAGAAAGACTGCTCCTGTCACAAAAGTTGACGCCTTTGACGCCGCTGCGATTCGCAACCATGTATATGGTTATTATACACGGGGCGAATTACCTATATGAAAAAACTGGCGTCCCTAAAAGACGCAGACTTGTTTAAAGGAAACTTGCCGTCACTATCAAAGATTTCGAGAAATATTGAATTTTCCTACAAAATAAGTGACAAAAGAAAAATTATAATGGAACGAACCGACATTGCTCTTGCTCGAGTGAATTTTCTTCTTAAAGTCAAAAAAGTTACAAATTGGGACAAAGTTGTCTATCTAGACGAGACATGGCTAAACGCCAATCATACCGTATCTAAAGCTTGGACCGATGATACGGCACAATCGACCACCAAAGTACCCGAAGGCAAAGGTCAAAGATGAATAATAACTCATGCTGGGACGTCATCTGGTTTTGTGCCTAATTGCCTATTGGCATTCAAATCTACGAAGACCAATAAATACCATGAAGAAATGAATTTTGAAAAATTTAAAGAGTGGATTTTAAAATTATTAGATAATTTGAAGGAGCCACATTATATAATTATGGATAACGCCCCATATCACTGGGTCCAAAAGCACAAACCACCAACTTCAGCAAACAGGAAGAAATAATTGATGGCTTCAATAAAAAGGAATAGAGGCCAATGAAACAATGCTTATAAACGAATTATTGAGACTCGTTGGTCTGCACAAACCCAGCACACCAACGTATGTCTTAGATGACATAGCCCAAAAAAAGGGTCATACCGTCATAAGACTGCCTCCATATCACTGCCAGTATAATCCGATCTAGCATATCTGGGCCCAAGTAAAAGGTTTGTTTGCTCGATTTCAGTTAGACAGATTCTTTATGTATTAACTCCTGTATAATTTATGATATTAAAATATGTTTTTTTTTCAAGGTTACGCTGCTAGACATAACACAACACCGCCTTTCACGGCAAATAAAATGTTGCAGTAACTAAACACTGCGGTTGAAAATGTATCTGTAGAAGATTGGAAAAATGTAGTTACCAAATGCAAAAAATTAATGGAAGATGATTGGGAGCGCAATTTGATAATATTTGCGAACAAGAGTTCATTATAAATTTACAAGATTGCTCTAGCGATTCTGAAAGTGATTCGGATATTGATTTGGGGTGTACTCCTTTGGAATAAATAAATGTATGTATTAAAATATTCGTTTCATTTTATTACCCAAATCATAATATAATCCAATATACATATAATTATGGCAGACAGCCTTCGTGGCGAAGCGGTAGTGAACACGACTGCTGCGCAGGAGGTCGCGAGTTCGATCCTCGCTCAGTGCAAATATTTGTATGCATGAATATGGGTTTTTGTACTGGTCTGGTCGTGCCTCGGAAAGCACGTTAAGCCGTCGGCCCCGGCTGCCATACGAATATCTAATGGTAGTCGTTACGGGTTGTTGGAGCCCTGAAAAGTCCAACAATTGGTCTTACTGCAAAGCTTCTATCGATAATTACTATCGATATTTTTTTCTGTATCATAACAACCCTAGGAATGTCAGTTTAACAAATGTCGCAGAGATCAAGCTATGTTTTTTCAAGTATAGAGATGGGTATTCACTTATTCCGACTCCGCCATCCGATCTGATCCCTCTTAATGATTCCTCTATTCCTTTGACTCATTTACTCCGGACGTCCATAGTCGACCGTTAATCGTTTCTAGTAAGGTAGGTGTATCGGCGTGTCATCTCGCTCTTGGCGCGCACAATAGTTTAAACCTTGCTTTTGGTTCGTAGATCACAGATTAAAGAAGTTAAGACTATATAGGAAATAAGTTAATGGACGCAGGCAGTGCATCGTAGGGCATATTTTTAGCGAGCGTGATCTACGTGGCAATTCTCTGTTATAGGCGATGGTTACCACTTAACATCAGGTTGGTCAGAACTTGTTTCTTAAGCATGTAGCAAAAAAAATAAAAATCGTTACATGGTAATTATATATAAACTATAACACTAATATCTTATATGTGAAAATTTGGATGTTTGTTTATACCTAGTCAGGTCATAAGTATTGTCGCACAGTAAAAACTTTTCTTTTAGAATGCTGGCCACAAAAAAGTTTATAGAATTCGAATTTCGAATTGTTCATGAAAATACAATTGTATACTTTTTAGAATTTTACTCATTTTTAAATATGGAGTGGACGCTTAAAGAAGACCGTGTTGCAGTTATTGCGTTGCATCGTTGCGGTTACGCGCCAATTCAAATTTTTGACATACTGAAAAATTTTAATATAACCAAAAGATTCGTTTATCGCACCATCAAACGATACAATGAAGACTCTAGTGTGTAGATGACAGTTCAAGAAGTGGTCGCCCTCGGTCTGTTAGGACTCCAGCAGTGATAAAAGCTGTGAAGGGGCGAATTCAAAGAAATTCCAAACGTAAGCAGAAACTGTTGGCCCTTCAGATGGGGTTAAGCAGAACCACGGTGAAAAGGGTGTTAAATGAAGACTTAGGGCTTCGGGCATATCGAAGAAAAACAGGACATCGTTTGAATGCCCGTCTAATGGACCTGAGACTGAAGAGATGCCGCGCTTTGTTGAAGCGGTACGCGGGAAAAAAATATCGGGAAATTATTTTTTCGGATGAAATTTTTTTTACCGTAGAAGAGAGCTACAACAAACAAAATGATAAGGTGTACGCACACAGTAGTGAAGAAGCGAGCAACCGTATTCCGCGTGTCCAACGAGGTCATTTTCCATCCTCGCTCATGGTATGGTTAGGAGTTTCTTATTGGGGCTTAACAGAGGTACATTTTTGTGAGAAAGGTGTAAAAACGAATGCAGTTGTGTATCAAAATACAGTCCTGACGAACCTTGTGGAACCTGTTTCTCATACCATGTTCAATAACAGGCACTGGGTATTCCAACAAGATTCGGCGCCAGCTCATAAGACATCATAGCGAAGAGCACACAAGACTGGCTGGCGGCGCGTGAAATCGACTTCATCCGGCACGAAGACTGGCCCTCCTCCAGTCCAGATTTGAATCCGTTAGATTACAAGATACGGCAACACTTGGAGGAAAAGGCGTGCTCAAAGCCTCATCCCAATTTGGAGTCACTCAAGACATCCTTGACTATGGCAGCCGCCGATATTGACATGGACCTCGTACGTGCTGCGATAGACGACTGGCCGCGCAGATTGAAGGCCTGTATTCAAAATCACGGAGGTCATTTTGAATAAACTTTAGTGTCATAAGAATCTATGTTTTGTTAAGTTCATTTTGGTATATAAATGGTTACATAATGAATAAACTTGTTTCAATTGTTTTATATTAAACATGTGACAGAATTTATGACCTGACTAGGTATATACCTAGTCAGGTCATAAGTATGGTCACACAGTAAAAAACTTTTCTTTTAGAATGCTGGCCACAAAAAAGTTTATTGAATTCGAATTTCGAATTGTTCATGAAAATAAAAACGTATACATTTTAGAATTTTACTCATTTTTAAATATGGAGTGGACACTTAAAGAAGACCGTGTTGCAGTTATTGCGTTGCATCGTTGCGGTTACGCGCCAATTCAAATTTTTGACATACTGAAAAATTTGAATATAACCAAAAGATTCGTTTATCGCACCATCAAACGATACAATGAAGACTCTAGTGTAGATGACAGGTCAAGAAGTGGTCGCCCTCGGTCTGTTAGGACTCCAGCAGTGATAAAAGCTGTGAAGGCGCGAATTCAAAGAAATCCCAAACGTAAGCAGAAAATGTTGGCCCTTCAGATGGGGTTAAGCAGAACCACGGTGAAAAGGGTGTTAAATGAAGACTTAGGGCTTCGGGCATATCGAAGAAAAACAGGACATCGTTTGAATGCTCGTCTAATGGACCTGAGACTGAAGAGATGCCGCGCTTTGTTGAAGCGGTACGCGGGAAAAAAATATTAAAAAATTCTTTTTTCGGATGAAAAAATTTTTACCGTAGAAGAGAGCTACAACAAACAAAATGATAAGGTGTACGCACACAGTAGTGAAGAAGCGAGCAACCGTATTCCGCGTGTCCAACGAGGTCATTTTCCATCCTCGCTCATGGTATGGTTGGGAGTTTCTTATTGGGGCTTAACAGAGGTACATTTTTGTGAGAAAGGTGTAAAAACGAATGCAGTTGTGTATCAAAATACAGTCCTGACGAACCTTGTGGAACCTGTTTCTCATACCATGTTCAATAACAGGCACTGGGTATTCCAACAAGATTCGGCGCCAGCTCATAGAGCGAAGAGCACACAAGACTGGCTGGTGGCGCGTGAAATCGACTTCATCCGGCACGAAGACTGGCCCTCCTCCAGTCCAGATTTGAATCCGTTAGATTACAAGATACGGCAACACTTGGAGGAAAAGGCGTGCTCAAAGCCTCATCCCAATTTGGAGTCACTCAAGACATCCTTGATTAAGGCAGCCGCCGATATTGACATGGACCTCGTTCGTGCTGCGATAGACGACTGGCCGCGCAGATTGAAGGCCTGTATTCAAAATCACGGAGGTCATTTTGAATAAACTTTAATGTCATAAGAATCTATGTTTTGTTAAGTTCATTTTGGTATATAAATGGTTACATAATGAATAAACTTGTTTCAATTATTTTATATTAAACATGTGACAGAATTTATGACCTGACTAGGTATAATTGTTTGTTGGTTACACAATCACGTCGTAACGGCTAAACCGATTTCGATGAATTTTAGTATATCCGCACCTTGCCCACGTCTACAAAATGTAAGCCCATAGTCACGTTTTCACCATAAAAATGTGGATAAACATAATTTACGGCCTGCTTACAGACTTATTCTTTTTTATTCGAGCACTAATCCTCTTTACTATATAGAACAACTAAATTTAAAATTTATTTATTTTATTTTATTTTTATTATTTTAAGGAAACTTACAGCTAGGTACACAGAAAACTAAATAAATTATAATACATGCAAAACATACATGTATTCTTAGAGCCAATTACAAATTTCCACAGATAATTTAAAAAAAAAAATTTATATAAAAACACAGTTACAGTGGACAAAAACCGTTTGATATTACAATATTCATTCTTAAGAGTTTTAGGTAGGTACATTAATTATTACAGAAGAACTTATCTGCAAGCAAGCTTTTTAACTTGCTTGTCGAAGTATTGAATATATCAATATCTGCATCTGCCAAAGTGTTAAGCGAGGCGCTTGCTCGAATAACAAATGCGTTTTGCCTGTAATTGGTTTTAACTACCGGAACATGTAAAATGTGCGGTCTCCTTATTCTGACTCTATACGTGCATAATCCCAGTAGCTCCAGTAACTCGGAGCAGTCAACCGTGCCATTTGCAATGCTCAGAAGATACGACAAATCGGAAATTTTTCTACGTTTATACAGGGGAAGGAAGTGAAATTTACGACATCTGGTTATATAATCAGGAAGATAAACTTTAGCACGAAACTGCAAGTATCGCATAAATCTCTTTTGTATTCCTTCTACACGTGTAGAATACACGTCATAGCAGGGATTCCAGACTTGAGAGGCGAACTCCAAGTGACTACGCACATACGCGCAATATAGGATTTTAATGGTCTTAATGCTTGTAAATTCAGAAGACATTCTAAAAACAAAACCAAGTGCACGAGACGCTTTGTTCACAATATTCTCAATATGTTCGTCAAAAAGAAGTTTACTGTCAAACAAAACACCAAGGTCCCTAACTGTGTCTACCCTTGTAAGAGGTAAGTTGTGTAAGGTATAGTTAAACTTGATACTAATTGGCTTACGTGTAAAAGAACAGACATTGCACTTGGAAATATTTAAATCTAACTTGTTAATTATGCAATAATTTTGAAAACGAATAAGGTCGTCCTGCAAATGATATGCATCATTTATAGTGTTAATTTTATATATGATTTTCATATTCAAATCCATTGTAATTTCGGCTAAAATGGTGTAACCAATTATATAAAACTTTTAGCGGCACAAGAATTTAATGGCCTATGGAAATTAAATACGTACTTTGATTGATAGATTGAAAATTCTATAATGCACAAAAATACATAATCTGTACATGGGCGAACTTAGTGCTAGCCAGCATTCTCTTCCAGTTAACCCTTGCGTAGTGTGGAAAAAATATTATCGCAGTTAGTTCATGACATATGTAGCAAGAAAAAGTTAAGAAATAATAAGACTAAGATATATTGATAATAATACCCATACCAAACATCAAATAGAGTATTTTCAATAAACGTACTTTCTATTAATACACATTAATAGTTGAAAATAATAGATTAACTAATAAATAGGTAGTTACAATGATGCTAAATAAACTCGTATGATATAAAGATAACATTGTGGATAAATAACAGAGCATCTACAGGACACCACTCATTTTGTAGACCTCGTTCATGAGAGCGAGGTAGTGCTTCCACACTTTGGATCTGAAAACCTCAATAGAGGAAACTTGCCGAATCTCGTGCGGAATACTATTCCATAGTCGGATAGCAGTAATAGTGAATGAGTTAGAATTGTGTTGTGTTGAGAAGTCATTATCTGGAGATGTTGTGTAGAACGTACAAGACGGTCTGCAGCATACAGGGTAGAAAACCGCTCTTTGACGTAGTTAGGTTATTTGGGGTCATGTAGGATGTTATAAAGTAGACCTAGTATATGTAAATCCCGACGCTCTCTGACCTCAATCCACTGTAATTGAGCGTGGAAAGCAGATACGTGATCATATTTCCGCAAACCATGGATGCAGTGGTTTTTCAAACGCTCCAACTTGTTCAACCCATCCTCTGTAGCATCGGAATAAGTGACATCAGCGTAGTCAAGAATTCGAAGTTCACCAGTGTCCTCCTTGCAGATTGAGGCAGAAGTTTTTCATCATGTTCAGGGAATGCATGCTGCCATACATTCTCTTACTAACGAGCAATGTGACGGTCCCGTGATAGGTCGTTGGTGATATACAGGCCCAGGTTTTTTACCTCTGTGCAGTAAGAACTATAAGGAATTAACTAAGGGAGAACTACTGTATCTAACTGGGAGGAGGGAACTAACGGCTAGTCTGGAAATGTGATACTTACTACCAACAATCATCACTTGTGTCATAGTAGGATTTATAAGTAGACCATACTTCTGGGTCCACTCATACACAGCACTGAGGTCATTGGTAAGGTTTTCAAGACCACGTACCACCAGATACCAGATCGGGTTCAAAACTCAGGTATAGTTAGAAATCATCCGCGTACAGGTAATGTTCGATACGAGAGTGTTTATGAAATGGATCGTTATTCGTTTCAAAAACTTATGATCTGATAGACTTTTTAGATAAGTTCGTTCTGATTTATGCACAAAATCCGTAGATTTACAGAAAATTAACTAGCTAGTTTGTTTGTGTGGGCGTGGGCGTGGGCGTGGGCGTGGGCGTGGGCGTGGGCGTGGGCGTGGGCGTGGGCGTGGGCGTGGGCGTGGGCGTGGGCGTGGGCGTGGGCGTGGGCGTGGGCGTGGGCGTGGGCGTGGGCGTGGGCGTGGGCGTGGGCGAGGGCGTGGGCGTGGGCGAGGGCGTGGGCGTGGGCGTGGGCGTGGGCGTGGGCGTGGGCGTGGGCGTGGGCGTGGGCGTGGGCGTGGGCGTGGGCGTGGGCGTGGGCGTGGGCGTGGGCGTGGGCGTGGGCGTGGGCGTGGGCGTGGGCGTGGGCGTGGGCGTGGGCGTGGGCGTGGGCGTGGGCGTGGGCGTGGGCGTGGGCGTGGGCGTGGGCGTGGGCGTGGGCGTGGGCGTGGGCGTGGGCGTGGGCGTGGGCGTGGGCGTGGGCGTGGGCGTGGGCGTGGGCGTGGGCGTGGGCGTGGGCGTGGGCGTGGGCGTGGGCGTGGGCGTGGGCGTGGGCGTGGGCGTGGGCGTGGGCGTGGGCGTGGGCGTGGGCGTGGGCGTGGGCGTGGGCGTGGGCGTGGGCGTGGGCGTGGGCGTGGGCGTGGGCGTGGGCGTGGGCGTGGGCGTGGGCGTGGGCGTGGGCGTGGGCGTGGGCCACGCCCACCTTCACACAAACAAACTAGCACGATTTATAAAGTTGTATCGTACGTACATCGTTACATCAATCGTACGTATCATCCAAAGAATAGCCAATTCGTATCATCATCATCATCACCCACAGCCTGATTTCTAAAAATATGTAGATCCTGAGGTAGCAAGAAATCTTGAAAAGCAGTCCTATGAACGACGTATTTGACCATTTTGGTTTTTTGGTCACAAAATGCAACATGCAGAAAGCTGATAACGAATGGTTCTAATCGAACCCAAGTGCTTTGGGGTTAACGATGAAGAACAACTAAAAAGAATGCCAGCTGAACTTTACTATGTTAAGGTACTAAGTTTGAAAAACCATCGTGGTGATTTCCTTTACGAAAATCTCGAAGCAGTAATTTCATTATTACTAGGAGTGCCATCTTCAAACGTTGAAGTAGAAAGATTATTCAGTGTCCTGAAAAATGTCAAAACGGACAAAAGAAACAGAATGACTATACTAGAAAAAACATAGCTTGATCTCTGGGACAGCTGTCAGTAAAATCGCGCCTATTAAGTTCTGAATTTAACAGTACGGATAAACGTACCAGTCAATGTAACGTACCTTGACAAACGTACCTTTTTTTTTTTCTTCCTCGCCTTCGTAACGAGTGGACGTGTTGTCGATTTTTATTGAAAATTATTTTGGCTGTGGAGACTTCGCCCCTGGTCTTCGATTGCAGCTGATCCAATTGGTACTGCGCCCCCAGTGTGGAGCCCCATCGCTTCGCGGATGCCAGCCAGTGAGTAAACATCACTTTTCACGTGTCGTCCCATCTTCGCCAGTTGTGCATGAGCGACCGCGACGAAATTAACCAACGCTACTACACTCGTGTGCTACGAGCGTCTACGCCTGCTACGACTCGCACTGTGCTTCATTCTGCTTAGCTAGCGTCTACTAATTTATATCTTGCAATTGCAACCACAACTTTGCTACACACATATACACTAGCTTGAATAGTTGACCCTATATCGGTCTATTTGCTTCTGCCTAAAAGAATGCCTACGAATCGTACCCCACCTCCTGCTAAAGCACAAACAACTTCTAAAGTAACCGCATCTATGCAAAGTACCCCACAAATACAGCATAGCTCTTCTGAACCAAATCTAGTGGAACATGGCCCGGAATTCGGAACACCTAGAGGTAGTACACCTATTGTGGGCTTCAGAAACACTAAACGAAAGCGCATGGAGTGCGACGACGATGCTTTGGTACTGTTTATGTCTGATATGAAGCAAATGATGAGTGACTTTCAGAATGAACAAAACGAAAAATATTCGAAGCTTTTTACAGCAGTGGATGATTTTCGTACGGCAGTTGAATTTCTGCTAACAAAAAACGAGTCTCTACAAGCCACGGTGAATAAACTAGAGTCGCAGAGAAAGGAAGACCTTCAATATATAGAATCCTTGGAGGGTAAGCTTCGAACGAAGTAGCAGGTCTACCTGCCTTGAGATCAGAAACATTCCTACATCGCAGTCAGAGACTAAAACATCTCTAGTGGATACTGTCCTCAATGTAGGAAAAGTGCTGAATGTACAAATGCAGGCTTTGGAGATTAAGGATATCTTCAGGATTCGTACCAAAGATCCAGCTAACAAAACAATAATAGTTGATTTTACCAGCGTTCTCGTGAAGTAAAAAATTATCGCAAAGTACCGGAAGAGTAACAGAGACCAAGGAAAATGACTTCAAATTTTGTTGGGTCTCAAACGGTAAAATCTTCCTCCGGAAGCGTGAGGGTGGATCTTTGCTGAGGGTCGGTAGTGAATCTGACCTTACGAAGTTAACCAACGACAAGTGACTAGATAATAGCTTATATAAGTTTTCTCAAAAGAAATTTCTCTACTTGCATGTTGTAGTATTTAATTATGTACTTGTCAATGTAAACTCTCTTGCGTTGAATGCTGTGTTGCTGATATCCACCACGCACTCTACTTACTACTTACTCACTCACACATCCTCACTACCACTCAAACTCACTCCATAAAATTACTATGTTCGCTTATGTGATGATATTAATATCTCATTTTCGTACTGTATTTAACATTTTTGAAGCTAGTTGTCAAATAAAAGCTTTTTATCCTTGCTCATCTGACTTTCACTCCCTTGTTCACTTTAAAAAACCAATATGGATGATTTAGTTGACATAGCAAATGAAATAGAAAACATTTCTAAGTCAGATTCCTTTACTTGCTCTCCTGAAAACGCTTAAAACGCTGCTTCACCTAAATATAAGAAGTATTAACTGCAACTTTGAAGCATTCTTGATTTTATTGCACAGAATTAAATTCAATCTAGATATTTTAATACTTTCTGAATGCTGGCTGAGCAAGTGTCCTAACCTACCTTCTATCCCTGGATTTATAACTCATCGCTCTGGCTACGAGACGCAAAATGAAGGAGTGGTAGCATTTGTTCGAGAAGGCTTGGCCTGCTGCGTTGTGCCCACGGTGCTCGCGGACTCTAACTCCTTATTATTAAAGCTTGACAATGGGGTTGCAGTGGTGGCAGTCTACCGTTCTCCTTCAAATAAAAATATTGATGAATTCCTTAATAGCCTTGACAGTACTCTTTCCCAACTTAACGAGTTCTCTACTATTGTTTTAGTTGGTGACATTAACATTAACATTATTCCAAACTCAAGTGACTCTAACTCTGATGAGTATCTTAATCTGGTCTCATCACATGCGATGCTTCCAGCACACGTTTTACCTACTCGTAATAGTAACTGTTTAGACCACATCATATTTAAATCTCCCTATTCCGCCGTAACTATGGTCCTTGACTGTCTGATCACTGACCACGCCCCTATTCTTTTTTGTATTAATATGAAAGCACAACGTAGAGCTCCTAAGAAATCCACAGCTAAACTAGACCTCGCTGCAATTGATAAAGAGATAGCAGAAACAGACTTTTCATCAATCTTCACTTCAAGTGACCCAAATTCTGCTGCTCAGATTCTTGTTAACTTGCTCGGCACTATTATTCAAAAATACAGACAATCTGTAAGCATTTCAAATAAAAAGCGCATCATAAAGCCATGGATTACTCCTGGTCTTCTGAGGTGCATTCGACACAGAGACTCGCTGTACAGAAAATTTAACAAAGACAGAGAAAATCTAACAAAAAAAGACTATATTTACCCGCTACCGCAACTATTGTAACAATCTTCTAAAAAAAATTAAGCGCGAGTACGAACGTGACGAGCTATGGAAGGCCAGGAATAATCCAAAAGCAACGTGGAATATTATCAAGGATATGGCAAACCTAAATATAAAACAATCTTCCTCTGAGGAGCTACTAACACTGTCTGTAAACCCATCCACCTCTCTCAATATGGTTAACAGTTTCTTTGCAAATGTGGGAAAAGACTTGGCCTCTAAACTACACCTAACCGTATCTAACAATTAAGAAAGATTTCCCAAACCCTCCTAATTCAGCTCCTCTCGACTCTATGGCTTTATATCCCACTTACAATGAAGAGATAGAAAACATTATCTTAAACCTCAAAACGAAATGTGCCGCCGGTTGGGACGGCATTCCTACATCTGTCGTTAAGGGCTCCAGACACATCCTAGCCCCCATTCTCAACTATTTTTATAATTTATGCATGTCTACCGGCACCTTTCCCTCGGTATTTAAGAAAGCTTTAGTTCATCCCATTTACAAGGGAGGTGACAGAGACAGAGTCACTAATTATCGGCCAATTTCAGTTCTCACCGTATTGTCAAAAGTGTGTGAAAAAATTTTGAACAACCGTCTTATAAAATACCTTAATGATAAAAATATATTGGCAGATAACCAATTCGGTTTTAGAAGAAACAGGTCGACTGAAGATGCTGTTACTGAACTCACTACTGCGATTGTCAAAAACCTTGACAAAAAACTTAAAACAATTGGTATATTCATTGATTTATCTAAGGCATTTGACACTGTCTCTGTCCCCATCCTATTGGATAAACTCGCGGAGATTGGTATTAGAGGTATTACTAACAGCCTTTTTGAGAGCTACCTCTCCGACCGCAGACAGGTAGTCGTAATTACTAATTTGTCTAGCAAGGAAGAGGGTATAAGTTTCGGTGTCCCGCAGGGCAGTGTTCTTGGACCCACTCTCTTTCTTATATACATTAACGACTTGTGCAATTTGTCTTTCTCGAACTGCAGTATATTTACGTATGCTGATGATACAGCCCTTCTAATCGCTGGTCACGACTGGGCAGAGGCAAACTCACTTGCGGAATCTGCTCTTAAATCGGTCCTGACATGGCTCTCACAGAACCTTCTTACTCTAAATGTTCCTAAAACTAAATTCATAACTTTCTCCCCTAGTATCAGAACTCAACCTCCCTCCTCTTTCATTCTTCGTACCCATGCCTGTTCTGCAGCAGGACCAAACCCATGCCACTGTCCCAAATTGGAACGCACTCTAAGTATTAAATATTTAGGTGTCTGGTTGGATAGAACTATGCCTTGGGTGCCGCATATTGAGTGTACAGTGTCCAGAATCAGAAAATTAATGTACATTTTTAAGCAACTTCGTAACAGCGCTGACATTCTTTGCCTTTAAATGGTTTACTATGCTCTAGCTCAATCGGTTTTATCCTATTGTACAACTGCATGGGGCGGTTCTACTAAGACTCTCATGTTGAGAGTGGAAAGAGCCCAGAGAGCTGTATTGAAGGTCATGACTTCTAAATCTAGACTCTTTCCCACTGCTACCCTATATTCGATCTGTGAAGTTCTTACAGTGCGTCAACTATTTGTCCTAGCGACAGTTTTGCGGAAACACGTGAACTTTCTTTCTATCCAGTTTTGAGCTCTCTTAAGCGTCGCTCTGATATGGTTTGCAGCATACAGCCCCGCAGAACTGCCCTAGCTGGAAGACACTACTTTTATATAAGCTGTCCTTTGTACAACAGAGTAAACAAAGCTATTGACATTTATCCGCTGTCATTCCACAGATGTAAAATTAAATGCAAAACCTGGCTTCAGTCACTAACGTACGATGATACCGAGAATATTTTAATCTCTCCTACCTAGCAAACTTAACAATAAGCGAACACGTATGCACTCACACACTCACACACAAACTCGCGCACACACTCACATCTACACACACACACACACACACCACACAAACACTCACCACACACATACTCACACACACGCAGTATTCAACTTAAAATCATAATCATATTTAGAATAAACATTTCCTTGTATCGACTTGTTTTAAGCTGGAACGTTGTTCGGTTTGGTTTTGGAAGAGGGCGCTGACACTGCTTCTCAGTTTTTTTTTACTTTTGCAGTTGTCAACGTTTTCATTTGTCTATTGTACTTTGTTTATGTTCCAAATAAATATTTTGAATTAAAAAAAAAATGTCATACTTTATGGGCATGCTGAGCTAATTATAGTGATGACTGCGATGAATCATCGTGACCACAAACTATAAACTATCGATATTTTGTATAAAACTTAATTCAAAATTAATTTATCATTTAATTTAAAAAAATAGCATTATTGAATATTTTAAAAAAATAACATTATTTACAAAAGTGAGTAAATAAAATATAAATTCTAACCTACTCGTAACATTCCTTCCGACAACTTTGGGGTTCAAGAGAAGTTTGGCCGCGGCGTGTCTTCTTCCGCAAGATGGCGCCAACGCGCCGCCATCTTGTTTGACATGACCCATTCTCCTCAGTACGAGTACTTACGCCTTGTATACGCCACGTGTTTTCCGTTCTCATCACTTTGTTTTTGCTACTATTGCTGTTAATTTGTTAAGTTTATTTATTATTGTTAGTTTCTTTGTTGTTATTGTTTGTTTTCATTGTTTGTTGGCATAATGCCAAAGAGAACGAAGAAAACTGTTTTGAACAGTCAAAGTCGTGAGTTTGTGATTCGCTTGCGTGAATATTTTGAGCGAGAAAACCAAAATGGTGTACCGCTATTACCCATGGCAAAAGTTTGTGACAGAGTTGCAGATGCTCTTGGCATTGGACGTGCGACAGTAATTCGCATCAGTAAAGAAAAATATGGTGAATCTTCAACCGTAGTATTGACTGAAGACGAGGAAAAAAAGCTTTCAACGCCAAATAAAAAAAGAATAAATTCTGCTCCTGTCACAAAAATTTACGCCTTTGACGCCGCTGCGATTCGCAACCATGTATATGGTTATTATACACGGGGCGAATTACTTATATTAAAAAAACTGGCGGCGTCCCTAAAAGATGCAGACTTGTTTAAAGGAAGCTTGCCGTCACTATCGAAGACTTTGAGAAATATTGGATTTTCCTACAAAAAAAGTGACAAAAGAAAAATTATAATGGAACGAACCGACATTGCTCTTGCTCGAGTGAATTTTCTTCTTAAAGTCAAAAAAATTACAAATTGGGACAAAGTTGTCTATCTAGACGAGACATGGCTAAACGCCAATCATACCGTATCTAAAGCTTGGACCGATGATACGGCACAATCGACCACCAAAGTACCCGAAGGCAAAGGTCAAAGATTAATAATAACTCATGCAGGGACGTCATCTGGTTTTGTGCCTAATTGCCTATTGGCATTCAAATCTACGAAGACCAATAAATACCATGAAGAAATGAATTTTGAAAAATTTAAAGAGTGGATTTTAAAATTATTAAATAATTTGAAGGAGCCACATTATATAATTATGGATAACGCCCCATATCACTCGGTCCAAAAGCACAAACCACCAACTTCGGCAAACAGGAAGTTAGAAATAATTGCGTGGCTTCAAGAAAAAGGAATAGAGGCCAATGAAACAATGCTTATAAACGAATTATTGAGACTCGTTGGTCTGCACAAACCCAGCACACCAACGTATGTCTTAGATGACATATCCCAAGAAAAGGGTCATAACGTCATAAGACTGCCTCCATATCACTGCCAGTATAATCCGATCGAGCTTATCTGGGCCCAAGTAAAAGTATTGTTTGCTCGAATTTCAGTTAGACAGATTCTTTATGTATTAACTCCTGTATAATCTATGATATTAAAATATGTTTTTCTTTCACGGTTACGCTGTTAGACATAACACAACACCGCCTTTCACGGCAAATAAATGGTTGCCATTACTAAACACTGCGGTTGAAAATGTATCTGTAGAAGATTGGAAAAAGGTAGTTACCAAATGCAGAAAATTAATGGAAGAAGATTGGGAGCGGGACGTTCGATTTGATAATATTTGCGAACAAGAGTTCATTATAAATTTACAAGATTGCTCTAGCGATTCTGAAAGTGATTTGGATATTGATTTGGGGTGTACTCCTTTGGAATAAATAAATGTGTGTATTAAAATATTCGTTTCATTTTATTACCCAAATCATAATATAATCCAATATACATATAATTATGGCAGACAGCCTTCGTGGCGAAGCGGTAGTGAACACGACTGTTGCGCAGGAGGTCGCGGGTTCGATCCTCGCTCAGTGCAAATATTTGTATGCATGAATATGGGTTTTTGCACTAGTCTGGTCGTGCCTCGGAAAGCACGTTAAGCCGTCGGCCCCGGCTGCCATACGAATATCTAATGGCAGTAGTTACGGGTTGTTGGAGCCCTCAAAAGTCCAACAATTGGTCTTACTGCAAAGCTTCTATCGATAATTACTATCGATATTTTTTTCTGTATCATAACAACCCTAGGAATGTCAGTTTCACAAATGTCTCAGAGATCAAGCTATGTTTTTTACAGTGTAGGGTAGGTAATCTAACCCGTCCGTCGGTCGTCAGCCGAGGCGGTACGTAGGTAATTAATTTGACGGCGAAGTGATTAAAGTGGTCTTATACAGCTCGGCTCGTAAAATATAGGTGCCTTGTTTTGATACCTTGACAGTATCCTTACCTAGATCTATTATAGTCAATCGTTTATTTCTCAAAATATATTGTTTACAATAGGTTATACAAAAACATTCTGTCGAACGGAGTTTCAAAAATACCCTGTAAGGGCACAGCATTTAATAGATACATCTAACTAAGTGGCTCTATTTAGACTTTAATATCGAGAACTGAGAAGTATACAATACAGTGAATAAAGACACAAGTTTAGTGTTTTTTTAGATGATAACAGTCTCTTCTTCTAAAGTGTGTGTTCCGACGCACGACTGGAGTTTACTCCATAAAGATAGATATAGATTAGTAAATGAGGGTAAATGAACGCATTTTTATTATTACTGAAAGCATGCCTAAGGGACTTGCACTTAAGACGACACAGTCAGGTAAGAGGACACACCAGCAATATCCATTTAAATATTCGCGCTAGCGGTGTCTATGTAAGGTAGGTATTAGAGACGGTCTGTAGGTGTCGCTAGCGCTCAAGTTTAGTATGGCGGACAGTGAACGTGTATTTGGATGTAGTGAATGTTTTCGTGATTTTAATATGTAAAAAAGTTTGAATACGTTTTTATATGGTGGTGAAAATACACTAATGGTAAGTATTTTCCGGTGTTACAAATTTCTAAACGAATCTAGGGTTATTAAATGGCATAAATATTGGTAAAAGCATATTCTAACCTTAAAATTTTTGGCATGACTTTAAAATTACATTTCAAATCACCATTAGGTAAGATGACATACCCGGCATAGGTGTAAGATGGCATATCATGTCATCTTACTCTTATAAAATAGGTATAAAATTAGTATTTTTGTTTTCCATACAGGACGCCTAGCAGCAATTATAAACGTATCTCGACACGGAAGAGTCTGTCCCAAGAAGACATGGTTAAGGCTATTGAAGCCGTAAAGGACAATAGGATGGGTTGGCTTTTAGCGTCAAAACATTTTAATGTGCCACAAGCAACGCTTCGTCGCCATCATACCATATTCCAGTAAACCTTGGTCGCTTCAAACCAACCTTTAACGCAGATATGGAAAAAGCGCTAGTTGATCATGTGCTCGAGAGTGAAAGTCGACTTTTTGATATAATACGACCGAAATAAGAAAATTAGATAATGAGCTATTCAGCCAATCTAGGCCAAAAGAACATTGGGCGAAGTGTCAACTGTGTTGCAATTGGTGTCATACACTATGTGCAGGCATACTTGCAAGAAAGAAACATTTTACCTGCGAAATATGCATGGAAAATTAGTACTTATTGTATAAGACAACATACCACAAATGTCTAAGATGACATACAGTGTCATCTTAGACCATAGATATGTCATCTTACATACACACGTCGACCTAAGTGCGATTTATGTTTGTTTATTAATTATATGTTATCTTTATTGTACTAAAACTGTAACAATTTTATTGATTGTGAAACGTTAATTAGTAAACGTAAGATTCTGAACTTACATGACTTCACTTATTTTAAATATTCATCTTGAAAGAAAAAGTATGTCATCCTAAGCACAATTCCCCTAATACATTTATTTATATTAATTATATAATTTATCTTCATTAAAATACATTACATAGTCATGGAAACATAAAAAATGTTTCAGTGTTCATGATGGATGTCGCATAACCATAAAAAATTACTAAGAAAGTTGTCTTATGCCCCACCACAAACTAAAAACAAAAAATATTTTATACAATAAGTTGTAATAGTAATATAACGCATAACGTAACGAAGAAAGTTTAATTTTATACCCCATAAATTTTCCTACCCCGGGCTTATTATGAAAATGCAAACTCCAATAAACTCCAATTCTTGAGAAAAAACTTTTTTTATAAGATGCTTTTTTATATATTTTTATAGTTAAGTAAGTGTTATTCCTGTTGAATGTCTTTAGGGGTTTTGTTATAAATTTTTATACATAACGTATTGTTACGAGCTGAGGGTTCGGAATAAAATAATGAAAATCAATCTAACCAAAATAACACTTTTATTCAACACTAAAATGATAAATACACGATCTTAATCACAACACACTAATTCACAACACATTAAATCACACCACTGTTACACAATAAACCACTAAAAGTCACCGAAATGTTCGCACGTATCGCCAAATCAAGACTGACTTTCCGTTTTTTTTTTCGAATGGACTTATCTCGCTGTTGGCCTCTGAGGCCGTTGCAGCTTAACCGAGCTTTTGGCGAGCGCAGAAGGCACTCAGCCCTATAATTTTATTTTTGATGAGGCAACTAGCGCAAGGGCACCACTTAGGTACGAACCTCGGCTTGGGCTGTTGCCGGGACGGGGATAGGAGAGAAACGCCCGGGTACGTGTTTGTACCTCGTGTAGGCGGCGACTAAAGGGACTCGTCGACCGCGCCGGCGAGGTCGGTGTATTTGTGGAGTGTTTGCTCTGTCTAATGTGGATGACTCACCCGCATTAGCGGAAGGGATTTCGTCATCCGGGTCTCCGAGAACGTGTCTCGGACGACGGAGGGTCACTGACTGACTCTCCGGATGTCTTTACGCACTATTTATACCGCGCATTATTTCCAGAACCTTCTGGACGTTTCCACTAGTAACTAGAAAAGTGTAGGTATTTCGACTGACTACTATTCCTTAATCTGTACAACTGTAGGTGAAAACGTGGTATCTGTGTAGGTATATTCCATACCAAGTATTACCTATTCTGTGACACTTTAGGTGTAACTTCGAGAAGCTGACTATTACACAAATGGACTTGTAAATTGTCTGATATAATAAATGAATTGAATTACTTTACTATTACTTATTCTGTAACAGCCTCGGCGTAACAATATTATTACTACCTAGTGGATTTATGTAGGTAATTTCGTGAAAGCTCAGACGCCCCTCACACCAGAGCCACACAAAAACGCCGCAATATGAAGCAGGAAGCTGTAACTTAGTAGCGGAAGCGCGCTACAGCCACTTTTAACTTTTTTAGCTCATACAATGGCTCAACAATATGTAACATTTTGAAAACATACTAGTAGGAGCCACTGGTATTGGATGACACACTTTTTTAGGGTTCCGTACCTCAAAAGGTAAAAAAAGTAACCCTTATAAGATCACTCTCTTGTCCGTCTGTCCGTCTGTCTGTTCGCGTGTCACCACCGATTTTCTCAGGAACGGGTGGACCTAGCAAGTTGAAATTTATACCAGATACTGCGGTCTATAGTCCCTATTAGGTGTATAAACACACGATAAATAGATATGGGTAAATTTAGATTTTCGCGAAAACTTGTAAATACCAAAATTTACCTTAATTTTCAACTTCTTTTATTTTTCGGAATTTTCTCTTTACTTGTGCTGTAATACCTTGCTTTTAACCAAAATTGACAATTCTAGGTCAACCGGAAGTACCCTATAGGTTTTCGGTCGAAAACCTATTTTATTTATTTATTTATATATAGTTAACGCCAATTAAAATAGTCCTCTTAGAGGTATAAATAAAAATATTGCTGGACATTTCACACAGCGCTATCTAGCCCCAAACTAAGCAGAGCTTGTATTATGGAAACCAAATAACTGATAGAATAGGTACTTATATATATTTTTTTTGTAAATACATACTTATAATATATAGAGAAACAACCAGACCCGGAACAAATATCTGAAGATCATGCTCCGCGGCGGGAATCGAACCCGTTACCTCCTGCGTCTCAGCCGGCTATTCGCCTACTGCACCACGGGCGTTCACGTATGGGCGCTCATACCATTTAGAGGACTAGCTTATTAGGCACCAACCTCAAATAAGGTAAATAAATAAAATTGTGCTATTGAATAAAATAAATATTTAAGTGGGGCTTCTATAAGTATAGACATGATTTTTTTGCCGTTTTTATAGACAATTGGTACGGAACCCTTCGTGCGGGAGTCCGACTCGCACTTGGCCGGTTTTTTTTATTGTTTTTACGAGTTGAATGCCCCAGAATAAGATATCTACGCCAGTCGACTGAGCAATTAATTACAGTTCGGTTAATTAGAACGAATAGTCCCTACTGCTACATAATCCGTGGTAGCGTTTAGTTTAACGGCTGGTTAAAAGGTTTATTCCACATCGCCAGGTTTTAATGGAACCGCGGTCGTGAACGTTTTATAGGATGTAGGCAGCTATTGCTAAGCTATAGTGGAACATTAGGGCTACCATAAGTTTGAAAAGTCTGGGCTGCTTATCATCATCTTCTTTAGCTTCATTCAATAGTCAACTCAACAAGCTTTACGACATACATGCACCCATACGTGCCATCAAAATTAAACACCTCCCTGCGCCATGGATTACGGATGAAATCCGCACTGCAATGCACAAAAAGGCTATGGCAGAAGTAAGAATGCCATGCAAGCCTACGGAGGTCAATAAGGCCAAATATCACGATCGCCACAATCACTGCAACAGGTTGTGTAGGGATGCACAACGCCGATTCATTCACGATTCTGTTGATAAAAGTAATGATTTATCCAAAGTATGGAAATTTCTTAGAACACTGGGTGTTAGTAAATCAAAACAAGAATCTATTCCTAAAAACTTAGACATTGATCTCCTCAATCAGCACTTCCTCAAATATTGATGGATTAACTAAGCTCAATACACTAAAATATCTTTCTTCTCAGCCAACCCCAGACTTCCCTCAGTTTCAGTTTAGTCAATTCGACGATTGTGATGCTAAAAGGAGCATTGCATCTATTGCTTCAAATGCTGTGGGCAATGACAGTATCAGTCGAAATATGATTGTTCCCATTCTTGATGAAATTATCCACGTTATTACGCATATCCTAAACTCCTCTATCAGTTCTGGCTCATTTCCCGATGCCTGGAAAGAAGCTCAGATTATTCCCTTACCTAAAAAATACAATCCTTCCTCTTTTGCTGATTACCGTTCAATATCAATCCTTCCTTACTTATCTAAAATTCTTGAACGCCTTATTCATCAACAGTTAAGTACCTTCCTTTCCAAAAATTCCCTGTTAAATTCTTTTCAATCTGGTTTCCGTCCAGGTCATAGCACCGTAACAGCTCTGGTTAAAATAACAGACGACATTCGGTCTGGGATGGACAGTCAGAAGCTGACAGCAATGATACTCCTTCACTTCAGCAGCGCTTTCAATAATGTTGACTTCGACCTACTTCTGGGTATTTTATGCTCCTTTAACATATCTCCAATGTCAATTGACTGGTTTCATAGTTACTTGTTTGGGCGCCGTCAGCGCATCCGTGTTGAAGAGTCTTACTCTTCGTGGTGCAATCTTTCTGCCGGCGTCCCACAAGGTGGCGTTTTATCCCATCTCCTATTCGCTATGTTCATTCATTCTATCTCACAAAATTTAACTTCTTCCTACCACCTGTACGCAGATGACTTGCAAATTTATACTCAAGCTACAGTTGAAAATATTGACGGAGCCATTAGCTTACTAAATACTGACCTTGACCGGATATGTGACTGGAGTAAATCCTTTGGCCTTACAGTCAACCCAAACAAAACACAGGCCATTATAATTGGTAGCTCCATACAGATCTCCAAAATCAATTTTGCACAACTACCATCCATAGTTTTTGACGGAACCCCTATAGACATAACCCAGTCAGTGAAAAATCTAGGAATACAGATGGATACCTGTTTAACCTGGGTTCCCTGTATCAATGAGATTAGCCGCAGGGTATTTGCATCATCTGGATCTTTACGGAGACTTCGTAACTTCTTGCCGACTGCTACCAAGGTTACGCTTGCACAGACCCTTTTACTTCCAATCCTGGACTACGCCGACGCCTGCTATCTTGACATCACTGAAGCCCAAGTGAGCAAACTTGAGCGTCTTCAAAACCTCTGTATTCGGTTCATATTTGGCTTGCGCAAGTATGACCATATTTCTGATTTTCGCACAAAGCTCAAGTGGCTCCCCATTCGTCTTCGCCGGAATGCACACATACTGTCACTTTTGTATAACATCCTTTTTAACCTTTCTTCTCCCTTCTATCTTAAGGAGCGTTTTGAGTTTCTCCACCAGGCTAATGATCGCAATTTGCGTTCTTCAGTTTCCCTCCAACGTAAAACTTCTGTCCATACGACAGAGTTTTATAGTCGATCCATCACTGTAACAGTCATACGATTGTGGAACGATTTGCCTCTCTCCATAAGAACATCCAAGTCTATTAGTAATTTTAAAACAAAAGTGCACACCCATTATCTGTCCTTGTGTTGAAGTTGTAGCTGCTTGTTAATTCATCATAACCATTTTTAGAGTTGCTTATTTAAATTAAATTTGTGTTAATATTGGTAATTTAGGTTTATAGTATGTAGATATGTTTTTAAATTTATATAGATGCACCGCCGTCATGTGTTACATTTTGATCCTGTTCATACAAAGGTTGTCTGGAAGAGATCGCTTTTAGCGATAAGACCGCCCATTGTACTAAATCTAATTGTAAGAATTATGTTTTGTATTTTACTTTGGTGTACAATAAAGATTTATCTTATCTTATCTTATCTTATCATGTTCAACTTGAGTTCACCCACTGAAAGATATAGCGTCGATTATCCGAACTAATTAGGGGACTTGGGTGTTCTTAAAACCGGTATTTTCGGATAATCGAACTACCTATATGTATATTCAGCCATCCATATTTACGTACAGGTTTTTTTTTATACGAATTGGAGATGGAACAAGCCTATGGCCCACCTGATGTTAAGGTTACCATCGCCTATAACAAAGTATTGCCTCGTAGGTCACGCTCCTTAGGAACGTGCCCTACGATGCATTACCCTGTTTCCATCAACTTGAGGCATACAGGTGTAAAGCCTCATGTGCCTGTAATTTCACCGGCAACCGTACTCTTTGAACCGAAACACAGCAATGCTGCTTGGCGGCAGAAATAGGTATGGTGGTAGTACTTCCCCGGATGAGCTCTTTCACAAGGAACTCTACAGGTAAGTAAATGAAAACCATATTTTCATTTAAATCTTTAATTATAAATAGAAGTTGAATAAAAAAAAGTGCAGACATTCTTGTTGTAAAACATATATATACTAGGTACAATTAACGCTCAAAAAATCTTCAATTTTCGTCTGTCGAAGCAAGCCGCTTATGAGCAGCTAGGTCACGTACTTTTTTAAGGCCCTAACCGTAGCCGATGACCTTGAGCGTATGGGCGTAGCTATTGTTTCGGCCCCGCACCTTCCGCCACACGCATCTAACCGACCAGAAAATAGGTGAGCGCGAGGCAGACGAGCACAACCCTCCCGTAGCACAGTCAGCGGTACACTGCCGCCCGTCGCCCACGCAACCACCTTCTAAGTATATGCCTGCTAATTATTCGGAAAAATTGAAAATAATTAATTGCCACGTGAAAAACCGTCGCAGCACAGCATCATATGTTCAACTTGAAGGTATAGTATTTGCCCAAATTTAAGTGCAAAAAATTTTACGTCGTTTAGAGGTTGAATCAAATTGAAAGTCGAAAACAGCTACATTTTGTTATTTTTTTTTCTCATAGTAAATAAACAGGTAGAACTTTTTTGTATGTTCACTTTGCAGATAAAAGGTCAATGAATGACATGTTTTTTTTGAGCACATAAAACTGATTCCTCCCTGAGGAGAAAGCCTCCAAATAAGACCAATCAGCTACTATATTCGCCTTAAGGACAGATATTTGATACTGGTCACTTTCAGCCTGTGTTTCAAACCAACGCAAGGCAATATCTAAGCAAGTAAACGCTTTAGAAGCACCAATTATGTTTTAATCTTCATTAACTGAACTTGTAGTTGATGAGGTGCTAGCGGTGGCGTCAGCCTTATTAGTCATGAGGTCTAATCGCTATCCTGCATTTTGGAACCCAGGATCTTCTTGTTGGTACTCGTATGTCAGTTGGTAGTGACATACGAGTACAATGAACAAGTGCGCGAGCAGTCGAGCACTGTACCACGGGAGGCGGGAGAGACGCGCGGGTCGGGCGGGCGTAGTAGTTCGGTCGAGCGACGTTCGGATAAACGACGCTCCACTGTAAGTCGCTTCATGTTGTGCCATGTAATTCTGTGGGCAGATCGCATCCAGGTCTTATCAGTCATCCTTTCGATGTCGGCCCAGCTGTGGAATGCCAGGACTGCGCCTGCTCTGTAGGCAAGTGGCAACCATCCTATCAAGGCCCTACGCGACCGCCACGGCCGTCACCTTGCCACGTCTTGCCTGTTTATAATACCTTATAAGTACTACTGGTTTTGTTATGTATTTTTGTAAAATAGGTTTTTTAATCTTTTAGGTACCATAGAAAATTTTAAACTTTCAAATAACCTAATTATCAAGTCCTAAAGTATCAATGAAACAACCTTTATAAAATAGGCAAATAAATCTTAATCATTCATCATGTAAGCAAAGGTGCCGCTGATATAGGTAAAAAATTGTATAACGGAAATGTATCGATTGCTGGATGTATTTTCAAGCTACCGGTATTAAACCCACCTTTAAAATCATTAAGTGGGTACGATTCCGGATGTGTGTTTTAAATTATTAGAATAGCACCCTCTTTATTGCACACCAAACAACATTAAATATACAAAGAAATACACAAAAACAAAGGTAAGTACAATGGGCGGTCTTAGCGCTAAAAGCGATCTCTTCCAGAAAACCTTTGGATGGACAGGACAAAACGACATAACATGTATAAACATAGCTCATCTTTTTTTAATTTTAACTTGATCTCGACATGAATTGAGCCACTTAATTTTTACTTATCACTTCTTCTATTGCTAAGTATGTGTTTTTATTTGATATTGGTATAGTATAGTCTATCATATAATGTATTTCATCATCATCATATCAGCCGTAGGACGTCCACTGCTGGAAAAAGGCCTCCCTCATTGATCTCCAGGAACTGCGGTTGGAAGCGGCCTGCATCCAACGCCGACCTGCGGTTCTTACCAAGTCGTCTGCTCATCTTGTGGGTGGACGTCCTACGCTGCGTTTGCCGGTCCGTGGCCTCCACTCGAGAACCTTTCGGCCCCATCGGCCATCTGTTCTGCGCGCTATATGGCCTGCCCATTGCCACTTTAACGTGCTAATCCGTCGGGCTATGTCGGTGACTTGAGTTCTCCTACGTATCTCCTCATTTCTGATTCGATCCCGTAGAGAAACCCCGAGCATAGCCCTCTCCATAGCTCGTTGAGCGACTCTGAGCTTATTCATAAGGCCAATAGTG
This sequence comes from Philereme vetulata, assembly GCA_918857605.2. NCBI lineage: Eukaryota > Metazoa > Arthropoda > Insecta > Lepidoptera > Geometridae > Philereme > Philereme vetulata. The sequence continues at coordinate 3,659,598 of OU975444.1, forward strand.
AAGGACCACGTCTCGGTTCCATATGTCATCACTGGTAACACACACTGATTGTAGACTTTCGTCTTAAGGCACTGAGGTATGTTGGACGAAAAGACGTTGCGAAGTTTCCCAAACGCTGCCCATCCGAGTTGGATTTAATAATGTATTTAACTAGGTTTATTTATACATATAGTATGTACCTATATTATGCTATTTTTATTAGTCCTGTGCAAGTTTTCATTAGTTCCCTTTCCTGTGCACTACCTACACATCTTTATCTACAATACACAAAGGTTATCTGGAAGAGAATGCTCATTAGCATTAAGTTCGCCTTTGTACTAGTTTTTTAGGTGCGATTAACTATTTTCAAACAATCAATCATTAATTTGTACACGCACAAGCTGACGGGCGTCCTGATGTTAAGTGGTCACCGCCACCTATAAACTCCTCCAGCACTCGTGGTACCGCAGTCGCGTTGCCTAGCACTTAATACCCTATTTACACCTCTCTTGAAGGCGTTCATGTTGAAGTCCACCGAGGCGACTACTACATCAATCCTCATGATGGACCTTCCTCCGACCATTCTTCTGACCATCCTTGGATCACTTACTCAGTACCCAGACCTGAGAAGATATCCCACAAGAGGGTAGTTAGGGGCAATAGTATTTTTCAAACTTCCGCGATCACTGTACATAATTATTGATGAAAACGGGTATTTATCGCGTATGTACCTTTTTTATTTGTTATCCCGACGTTTCGGCTGTGTTGGAACAGTCATGGTCTCGGGTTGACAGGAGCACCTACTTGGAGCTACCGTCGGGAAGTGTTGGTAGCTGCAAGAACTACCCTCACTTGGACTTCAGAATTAGCAATGTCCTCGTTCATATTACGACACACTACACTAACCGTATCGACGCACTGAGACGACCGATCACGACGCGCACACCTAGCAATCACCGGGTTCCAGGACGCTGAGCCATCTTCCCGATTGAAATTTAGAAATTTCTTGATTTCAATCGCTTCACGAACTATTCTCTTGTAATAATGGCGTTCACTAGAGAGAACCTTAGGATCATGAAGTTCAATCCAAAGATTCGGTCTCGAGTCTACCAGATGCTCTGCTATCGCTGAGTTAGGGGCAAGTCCAAACATTACGTTTGATAGGTACAGTGACGGAATGAAAAGGTTCGACACCTTAGAGTCGGTTTTCACTTGCACCAGTAATACAAGAATCAAATAATTCTTTTTGACAATATCAATATTCAAAACAACTTTAATCTGAATAATTTTGAACTTTATTACCGAACAGTTAAACATTATTTTCTGTAACTCAGTCTATTCTGTAACAAAGTTTCAAAAGTAATATGTACTCGCGATACGTTGAACGAATCGGGCGATACGGGAAACAGTTACGAATATAATATTAAAATGACATTCGTGTTACAGAAGCGTGGTATTCGTACCATGGTGCGGATACCTCCGTGGGAAACATGTAAGGATCATTTTCAAAGCCTACAAATCTTGACACTTCCTAGCCTCTACATATTAGTAGTTCTTATGGAAGTTGTCCGGCATCCCTATAAGTATGAGACACCGGAACAAAAAGTGCTAAGATTGAGCACAAGAAGGAAAGATCTTGATGCTCCACTATGTCCAAAACTAAATTTAGCGATGCATGGCTCTCGGTATCAAGCAGTTATTTTATACAACTCTCTCCCCATTGACATGAGAATTATTGATAGTTCAATTATATTTAAGACTAGGCTAAAAAATAATTTATTTATTCAATTAATTTGTGACATTTTTTTTATCTCTGACTTCTTAACCTAAGTGCTGTTTTTGTGTTTTTTATTGTGACTTGTGTTTTGAATTGTGTCGGTTTTATTGATTATTTTATTATTTAATGATGATTATTTTTAAAATTTTAATATATAGTTAGTATAATTTAATGTATAACGTAGTTTCAAATACAATTGGTTAATTGTTTTATGAACAAATAAATAAAAAATAAAAATAAATAAAGTCTAGTTGAAAGTTGACGAACCTTTTCATTCCGTCTAATCCAGAACTATACGACATAAAACTGTATGTGTAAATTATATAAGTGGGGTTATCCGGGCAAGCCGGGACGAATGGTCACCCTGCAACAGGCTAGGCAAAGCAGGCACAATGCAAATTAGTGTTTGGATAGATAATTTAAGCTTTATACACGAGAGGATAAGTACGTCTCGTGTATGAAGTCTTCTGCCTATAATCAGCAGGTGACGTCCGATGATGATAATCTAATGATATTAAAAAAATTGTATTTAGATAGATAGACAATTCTTTATTGTTACACCAAATTACCATAACTTTACATAGAAAACTTAGACTTATACAATGTGGTACAATTGGCTATCTTATCGCTCAAAGCGATCTCTTCCAGGCAACCTTTGGATGGACTGGATTAAAAACGTGCGAGGTGGCGGTGTTACAATAAATACCTATTTACTTACATATGTAGGATACAAGTAAATACCAACACCTAAAAAAACCTACATATACTTCCATAAATAAATATAAAATACACATATATATATATGTGTATTTTATATATACTTTAAAAATATATGTATATCGAAAGGAAAAAGAATGTAGAATTTAATATATGATCATAGTTTAGATTAGGTAAGTAATAGTTTCACTCGCTCGTTTCTTCCACGCAAGATGTGGAATGAGCTTCCTCCGGATGGTAATGGTATGTTCATGTAATTACTGGCACATAGGCATAACAGCTAAGTCCTATAGTATGGCAACGTATCCACATAGAGATCAAGGCAACATAATACCTTGTTTTGAATTCTATGTGGATATCCATGGGCTGCGGTAGCCACTTAACATCTGGTGGACTGCATGCTCGTTTGCCATATAAGTAGTATAAAAAAAAAGGTTTTTCCGGTGGGCTTAAAAATGAACGCCTTCAAGTGAGGTGTAAATAGGGTATTAAGTGCTAGGCAACGCGACTGCGGTACCACGAGTGCTGCAGGAGTTTATAGGCCGCGGTGACCACTTAACATCAGGACGCCCGTCAGCTTGTGTGTCTACAGGTTTAAAATATGTATAAAAAACATATTATATTTAATTTTAATTTATTCAGATTGTACCTACATGTTTTGTTTGCTGTACGACAATATCTAGCGCTCTTATTATTTTAGTACATATCTGTAACCTAGATTTAACCAAACACACAACCAAACATTTAAAATTTTATGATTTGCTAGTTTCCGCACGCGGCTTCGCACGCTTAGTTTGTCGATAAGAAGTAGCCTATTTTTTAATCCAGGTCATAATATAGATAGATTATGACCAAATTATACCAAATTCCATTAAAATCGGTTCAGCCGTTATGTCGTGATTGAGTAATAAACAAACATCCAAACTTTCGCATTATAATTATGATCACTTTATAGTGATGATATGATTTATGATAACACTAGCTTCCGCTATCGGCTTCGCACACGTTGTTTGTCATAAAAGTAGCCTGTTTGAATCCAGGTCATAAATCTATTAACACACAAAGTTTTATCGAAATCGGTTCAGTTATTATGACGTGAATGATTAACAAACAAACATCCAAATTTTCACATTTATAATATTAGTTTATAAGTAAGTTAACTAGTTAATAACTAAACATAAGTTCACATTCTTAAACACATCTTTTGCGTGATTAGGATGTATCTACTGTCATATTTTGTGCCTAGGTACATACGTAGGGCTATAGCTCTCTACTTTCCAAAACATTATCTCCTGTCACCGTTCTGAAGCCCTTCACTCTTCCGCCCTCAATAATGACATTATACAGGATGGTGCACGTCACAGGGCGTTTAACACGACTACTAACGAGGACCTGCCACAGTCTAACGAGCCATCAGCTAGCTAAGTCCTAATCTTGGGGGCTTTCCTTTGAACACGGACTATATGTCCAAAATCTATTTTCTTCTGCTCACAATCTTCGGATGTTGTGTGTGAATTTTACTTGTCTTTATGTGTACATTAACTTTTGTTAAGATTTTTGTCAGTAATCCTCAAGATCGGATGAGGAGGAATTACGTACACAATTGATTTTGACATCACGTCTTCAAATAGACAATAGCACTTCAGGAAGCAGCTGATTTGAAATACGTTCATGATTTTTTATGTTTTCTCATTCAAGTATTTACAAAGGCGAGCTTAACCTTAGAGTTTCTTTCCAGCAAACCTATGAGGATATATTTAAGAATTCTCTGGTCTAGTAATATTAGAAAGGGGTAAAGTTTGTATGTTTTTATAAAATTGATAATCCCAGAAACTACAGAGAAAATATGGGAAATTTATTCAAAATTTTTGTAAAACTCGAAAACTTTGAGGAAGTTGCGAGCGCGTCAGCTATTCTGCAATAAATACCGTGCGCCTATATATATATTGTGCCGGAATTCAGTAAATAAATGCCTGTTTTGGGACGCGACTAACCTTAGCTGCATTCCGAATCACGACATAGTCGCTGCTAGCGTTCACGTAGCTATTTTGCGTGCCGATTCAGTTATCACGCTGATGACAGTTGAGCGCTGTCAAGAATTCGGAGCGATCATGAACGCGCTGCAAGTCAGTGTTCCTATAATTTCATAACAACCATAAAACCAACCAACCACAGAGCACTATTACTCACAAGCAACCAACCAACCAGTTGTCACGTCACTTTTGAGAGGGAGGCTCACGGTGATTACGGTTTGGAGCATGGACGTTGTTAGCGCAAAATGGTGGATGTAATGACGTCATCTATGACAATTCACGGGACATTGTTGTCGCACTCACGGTGACTCGGAACGCTTCTTAGCGCAATGATATCGATTTTAGCGTAATTCGGAATGCATCCCTTATTTCCGGCTTGCCCTGAGACGGCCTGCACTTCGTATATCCATAGGCTGATATGGTTGATGGAAGTTGTATGCCGTCTTCTTGAAGATGTAACACGAAAACTACCCTTAGCGGCCGGCCAGCGCGGTATAACAACTTCTTATTTGAATAACTTCTTTTCTGTTATGTGCTTGCAATGAACAAGCAGGCAAACACTGGTGGTGACCCGAAAAGACCTGTTGACAGTTTGAATTTTGGTGTCGTCGCATCCCGGTAGCTAATTAGAGCACAACCATAAAAACCGGGCAAGTGCGAGTCGGACACACGAAGGGTTCCGTACCATTATCTATAAAAACTGCAAAAAAACACGTTTGTTGCATGGGAGCCTCCTCGTAAATATTAATTTTATTTTAAATTAATTATTTCTTTTTAAAGTGAATAATATAACTCAATATTCTGTGAATATTTCAAGCGTTTACCTGTTGCCGTTATCAATATCTAGCAAAAACGAGCAAAAAAATACGTTTGTTGTATGGGAGCTTCCTCAAATATTTATTTTATTCTCTTTTTAGTATTTGTTGTTATAGCAGCAAAAGAAATACATCATCTGTGAAAATATCAACTGTCTAACTATCACGGTTCATGAGATACAGCCTGGTGACAGACAGACAGCGGAGTCTTAGTAATAGGATCCCGTTTGAGCCTTTGGGTACGGAAGCCCAAAAAGCGTTTTTGATGTACCCTCCAAATTGTGCAATCTGCCCTCAATTACCCTAATTTTATGGAATCTTTTTAGATTGATCTAGGTGTTGTGTTATCAGCTATGCAATCAGCTCGTTAATTTGCTGAAGACAGGCGTCGGAAACTTTCGAGAGGAATTAATTCTGAGTCAAGTGTATTTGAAAATCACTCTACACGCTGTGAGTGTTCTATTGCTATTTGGAACTAGCTTCTGACCACGACTTCACATGCTTTGTACAATGAGCGACTTAACTTGTAACTAGGTTACTAGGTAGGGTAGTCATGACATAGAGACAGATAAACAAGAGTTGCTTTGGTAATTTTAATATTAAGTGTGTATTTTATGTATTATCTCTAGCCAGGTAGAGTCCTTCAAAGTTAGCGATAACTCCACAAGCGGGCGTTTTTAGTGGCCACGTCTAGCCACCAGCCAGTGAAAGCGGCCAAAATGCTAAATTTGAATTAATTTTTTAAGAAATGTTGTTCCTTTTCATGGGCTGTATCACCCCCTTATTAAAGGGGTTTGGTTTCTCTATTAAGAAAGTGTACTTATCAAATTATAGATCTTGAGACGATTCCAAAAAGCTATAACACGTTTCAAAATGATAATACGACAACCTCCGTGGCGCAGTGGGCGTATAGCCGGCTGAGACGCAGGAGGTAGCGGGTTCGATTCCCGTTGCGGAACAAATCTTTGCACGATCCACAGATATTTGTTCCGTGTCTAGGTGTTTTCTATATATTATAAGTATGTATTTACAAAAAAAAAGTATATAAGTATTCTATCAGTTATCTGTTTCCATAGTACACGCGCTGCTTATTTTGGGGCTAGATAGCGCTGTGTGAAATGTCCAGCAATATTTATATTTATTTATATTTATAATAGCAGTCGAGCGTTATAGATTTTTAATTCATTATTTCAATATATTTATTGTTGATGGAATCGTCCATAGATTGTTAGTAATTCATTTCTTAGTATATTTAAGTTACTAATTTAGTTAATTCCAAAATTAAATCAAATCAAATTTTTTAACTGATTATTACCATTAAGTAGTCCTAGCAATATTTTATAATTTTTGAAACTATCATGGTTATGAACACTATTTGTACTAAAAATGGGATATTCACCGTGATTTGTGAGTTTTTTAGTACCCCGATATTTCGACGCTGTTGCATGCGCCATGATCACGGGTAAACTGAAGTCTGCGAGTGGGTAGTTATTGGCAGATATAACGATCTACCCTCTTTCTTAGTCTCTTGCTAGGCATGAATTCAATAATACTATTACTACCACCGGTTTCATCGACATATCGGGATACTCAAACACCTACAAATCATGATAAATATCCCGTTTTTAGTACAAATAATAATATATTTTTTTAAAAGTATTAAATAAATAATTTTGTTACTTATTGGAAAGCTCAATTGCTATATCTATAAGCTAAATCATTGGAAAAAGTTTATAAACAAACACAGATGTTGGGTTTAATTATAACATATTTAGCAACGATTATGAGTCTAGTTTTTAAAATTTATCTGTCTAGTCGAGACGACCGGAAATCCGGCCTCTTTCTGTAATATTTTAATAAATAATTGTATTTCAGTTTGTTCGCATAAAAATAGATAGATTGATATTGACATTTATTTCGACACGAGTAACAAACACACAGAAACTATATACACTGGATAATTAAAGACAGACCATTTTATACAGACAATTAAAAACACGTAAACACAAACAAAAGAAAAACAAAAGACACGTACCCAGTTACTATGAGCCCTGTGCCGAAAAAGGAGAATGGCTCAGCTTTATGCTGACCAATACACTTATTGCTCAACGCTGGTTTTCAGCCGTCAAACCTGCATTGACATCACGGACGTCAGTTAAAGTGCCTTATTGAAAAAGTAATTTAAAAATAATAATTTATAACAGAATAAAACAAGGTGCCTGTCCAACCAATTGTATCTACCTACCTAAGATGGCTAGTATACATTTATGCTAAGATGCTATATGAATACAATACAATACAATACTTTATTAATAACTCCATAGTTACAAGTAATTAAAAATCACATTAAGTTTATAATTTAAGTATAATAACATTCCTTCCAATCCGTCAATTTATGTTAGTCCTGGTGCGACATTCTACAGTGTAGGTAGTTCATAAAACTCATCTACACTATACAATATCCCACTCAACAACAACTTTTTAAGCCTACTCTTAAATAAAGGCACGGACGCTGCTGTCCTTATCGATTCTGGCAATCTATCTCTTACAAGATAATGGTGAAATTTGTCACTGCGTAGGGCACGGGATTTGTTAACGCCCCGACGCTGAAACAAGTCCAATTTTGTGAAGGTAAACAAGGCCACCTGATACAGAAGCTCACAGGGCAGAGGAAGGATTTTTAATTCCTTAAAAATGTCCCTACATGAGAAATCGTCTGGGACACCCACGATAGCGCGCACCGCCCGCTTCTGCATCACGAAAGCGCGCTGGGTGTCAGCTGTGCGCGCCCATAGCTCGGCTCCGTAGGTGATGGCACTGTGGACGGTGGCAAAATAGCAGGGGCGCACGACGTCGCGGGACGCGGTGCTCGCCAGCCTCCGTAATGCAAAACAAGCCCTCCCGAGCCTTGTATATAGCTCCTCTATGTGGGTGTCCCACACGAGCGAGCTGTCTATGTGGAAACATAGATAGACATATATATGTCATTGTAGTAAAACGTAGCCAACAATAAAGTTATTAATAAAATAATACAAAAATAAAAACAAATAATAAAGCCAATATATATATATATATATTTATCTACGACATTGATTCAAATTAGAAATACCTGAGAGCTTAGCCAAGTTACATTCGATTAGCGATGCGTCGATAAGTCCAAAAATATATGGAATTACCACGTGATATATTCTACAACAAACCTATGTAGAAATCGAATCGATTCGAAGCGAATAAATTTGGCTACGGGATCTGGATAGACTGTATAAAGTTGTGTTCACGATAAGTCCCGCGGCTGTTTGACTAACTGACAGACATATAAAAATAAGATTTAAAAAACTGTTTTTGATCTAACATACAGATTTTTAATGGATTCCAATGGTAATACACAGACTTGAATTTAAAATAAAATACAACAGACGCTCACTCTGTAAATGTAGCCAAGTCCGTTGATAGTATATAATAAGTAATTTTGTATATATTACGTGTTTGTTTTAATTATTGTTTATTATTTTTTCTGTTTCTCAGTTATGTGTTCATTTTAATTACTTAATAGTAGTTCGCTCATGTTTTTCTTTTCGTTTCCTCGATGATTATATCGAGCGAGTGAGTGCGCACTTACGTTACATATGTTTCAAGCCAGATCAAATTGTTATTTTAGTTAAGATTTATTTTGTATGTAATGTGTTATGTGTACCTTATTAAATAAAATAAAATTAACTACTAAAATGCAGGTAAATATAATACAATTTAATCTAAATTTTAATCTATACCTACTCACTAACTATGTATAGAAAAATATTATACCTACCTAACTACGCACTATGTACGGCCTGTGTCGCTAGAATGGTAACCGTATGGTATAAATATAAAGATTGAAATAAAAATTTGTTGAAGGACGATTTCAAAAAATGTATTATAACAAAACACTAGTCTCAAATTGTCACTATTCACTTGAATGGCACTGAAGACACTACAGAATGTAACGATAGTTTTTTAGGTATGTTTTAATTTTTTTTAATCCAATATCGTTTTGAAAATTGTACATTCACCAATTGTTTTAATAATTAAACGATTCATGCAATACATGTTTGTTTTTTCCTCGCAAGTGTGTTGAAAAAGTGCGTATGAAACTCGTGAGCAGATAGCTCACTAGACACTCGGCTGATTTAAGCCCTCGCCTACGGCTCGGGCTACATACCACAGCCTCGTGTATATTGTTTTTACTTTTTTTTATTTTCTGTTTTCCTGAGTTTTGAAGTCCTAATGTGCCGTTACAAATAATAGTAGATTATTAAACGAGGGGATAAAGCAGTGTCTTGCGTCACGGGCGCTATATTGAATCCCGAACGTAACGAAGGATTCTAGAGTTACGCCACGAGCAGAGCGAGGGTTACCCTAATCCTGAGTACAGAGAGGGAGCTAAGCACGCGCAAGATGCAGACAGCTTTATCCACGAGGAGAATACTCTACTTTTCACACATTCTGCGAGACAATAAAAACCAATTCTAGGTTTGGTGCATATTTGGTTAAAATTTTAAAACAGATGAGGTTCCAAATTCAAATCACATTATTTCCGCGAGGGCATAATGAAATTCAGTACATTACTTTACTCCCGGCTCAACCGTAGGGATTTAACCACCTACTTTCGGTGAGGTTTACGTGACATATAATTTGACATTGTCGAGCAGGTGGCGTGAAAAAGCTTTTTCATTTTTAAAATTGAGATTTTTTTTTGATTCGGCTGCCATTCTTTTTTACACGGATGTTTAGGTGTATTCCCACTAGTCTCGTTGTTGTTCGAAAGTTGTTCCGTGACGGGACTACTGGTATTTTTTCCCTATATGTTCCATTGACGGGACTAATTAGAATTATTACTCACGAAATATTTGGACACACAAAAACTCACAAACACACATCAAAATATCCCGTTTTGTGAAATACCTACATGTTCCAAAGCACCCTGTACATCTTTGTCATTTTAAGTCCACCAGTCATCTTTACTGAAAAAGTCCAATTAAAACTTTTAAAGTTCGGTTTTTAACCCTAGCGTTTGTTTTAACTTTGCTACTCATAATTAATTAGTAAAGTTTGTACCAAATAGTTCGGTTGTTCTCCGGGAAAGTGCTGATAATATTATTTACGTACTTTGATATCAAGGTCACCCAACTTGTTTTTCATAATATAACACACTAGTGCGTAATAGAACTATCCCTACAAAGTTAAGTTAATACCTAACTGTAAATTATATGCGAGTAAACAGAGCATTTTCAATTTAACCGGGTAATACAGTTTTTGTAACAACAAAGAGGTTTTATGCCGCTGAAAATACTATTACATTGTTGGAATAAATAAATGTACTCGTATCCCTAATTAGGACGAAAAAACATTATTATCAAATTTCTTATAATTCACAATAATTTGTTCTAAAATATTTGCATTTTATCACTAAATACAATTTTGAAGTAGGCTGTATGTATGGCTATATGTAATCAATCAACTTACAATTGGCGCGTGCAATAAAAAAAACTTTCGCGTCATTTACCATTTTTTGTTTGTATCGCATTTGTTGCTCTGTGGTAAGTAATTGTAAAAATGTCAAGTTTTAGTACAGAAGATTAACAATTGATAGATTTAACCCCGCCAGAAATACTAAATGAAGCACAAAATGCAAATGAAAGCCTAATACCTGCAAAATCTAGAACAAAGTACTTAGCTGCTTACGATAGTTTCATACAATGTGTCTGGGGTATGTACCAAACAGTAAGAAAAGCTGGGGTAAAATTGCTAAGGGATGCTACCTGGGGTGGAGACTCTAAAGAGAGATAAATAATCGAACTCGCCGAGTGTTGGACGTACACTGATTTATTGCTTTCATCACAAATTCGAACAATTATTGTAACTAGGGCAATGCATGCTATGCTAAAAGTAAAAATATTATTTACAAAAGTTTAAGCTGATTGTACATGTGTGCGTTAGCTCGTAAATCTTGCCAACTAGAAAAAGAAGGAAAGGAGAGCCCAAATTAAAATTGAGATTATTTAAACTAGGTAAACAAAGTAATAAAAATGTAGAAAATGACTAAGTACTTGAAAGCTTAATAAATTGAATTAACTTAAGATAATAAATGTGTTCGTGTCCATGTCACTTATAATTATCACTCAATTGTCCGTAGAGAAGCTAGTTGACCCCGGTGGGCTCTACTATTTCACAGAAAGAGTTACAAGGAATGGGAATCGATACTGAACGTGGGGGCGTAGGAGGCGCGGTGCCTCTATTCACGTTTAAATTGACCATGCTCACTGATTCACGTAAATCACTACACTCGCGTAGTATATATCGCTCATCGGACAATTGCGCGCCGACGACGCGAGCGCGTGTGCGGGCGCCTGCAGCTGCGCTCACCGGGGCCTCTCCCGCGGGAGAAGCTGCTAGCACCACACAAAGTCTCCTTGCTTGTAGACATGCTGCTACAATTCCTATTACCGCCAGTACGGCGACCATACCATAAATAATGGAAAATCGATGGATATCATGAATGCTTAGTTCGGGAGCCGACTGCTGTTTTAGGTTCTTGATCTCGTCCATGACCTGACGATATTTTTGCTCGTGGTTTTCTGGAGTGAAGTTGTAGCTGGCTTCAGATTTCTTAATGACGCTATACAAAATTGATACTTCTTGGGCTTCGATAGAAGACTGTATATTTACCTTTCGTAGGAAGTTGTTGTGTAGTAAACAAATTACTTTTGATAGTACAACCTTGACTTATCTCAAGAATACCGGTGCCCGATAAAGTACTCATTGTCACATCAGCTGATCAAAAGGTGCGAATGCTGCATTTATTGCAACACGAGTATAGCCAAGAATTCAGTCCGTGCAATTTGACCCATCTGTCTACACACGTTGTATTCTCGTTTATAATACAGGGCCGATGTTAATTTGCCTGTATTTATCAATGTTAGATTACATATGCTTTGTTGTAGATCTAAGTCATATGTAGGTTTATCTAAGCTACATAGAATTTTTTCTTCAGATGCATGAAGGCAAGCTTGTAGATCATAATCTGTTAGGAATAAAACTGCGTCTTTTTGCAAGTTGAATGCTAGATATGAGTAGGTAGGTACGGTAAGGTAAGAATTTCCATCTTTATTTTGCAGAATGCTAATTATTTTATCAAGTTCGTAGATTTCGTTGCTGACTAGTGGGACCTTAATTTCGACGATTAGGTATTTTTTATAAACCTTTGCGGCGACCTTTAATAGCTTATATACATCTCGTATACTTCCCGCCTCCAGGGGTACTTTCAAATCATCATGTAGCTGGGCAGAAATAAAGTTTATTTGTTCTTCCAGTTACTCGCTAGTAATCAGGTGCGCATCAATGCGGCCGTGGCTGATGTCCGTCACAGTGTCTACGAGTGACGTTTGCATGCGTCTCAGGTTTCCAAGCACGATGTTGGCCGCTAAAGCTGATGACGTAATGTAAAGACCTTTGTCGACTTCCGATCTTATTTGATTTATATCTTCCGATAAACTGCGAAGATGCTCGTTGACTACAGAAGACAATTTATGCATAATTTGCTCATTGCGTTGTATAATATTTAATTTTGCTTCGATGATTACAGTTTGATTTTTGATGAGGGTTTTCAGAAGGTTACGCTGCTGAATGATTTGTGGCTTAGCTTTTAGTGAACGGATTTTATAAGGTAAGAAGATTAAGTCGTGATATGAGAACATTGTCGCTGAACATTAGCCATGTTTAGCAACATTACTCGGTGATGATACAAAGATCAGATCAATAAGAGAAGGAATACAGTTAGGAAAAGGGTAAGTAGCACTGAGGGGGAGAATAGTCAAATTGCTAGCCTTAATAAGAAATTCAAAAGCGAAAGAGCGACAGTCGCGTTTAAGGAGACAGGTGTTGAAATCACCCATAATGATGGAGTGATTGTGTGAGGGAGTAATGTCTTCGAGAAGTTTCTCGAAAGATGGAAAGAAGTTAATGCGAGAAGAATGACTGTAATAGACTCCAAGTAAGACCTTGGTATGAGAAAGAAGAATTTCAATGAAAAGATGCTCGCCCGCATTAGACGGTGTCGGCTGTATAGACACGTTAATAATAGTCCTCCTAACCGTTTTCGGCTACGGTGACTGGGCTTAAGACTGGAAGTTAATGAAGCAATCTAAGAGGATATCGATCTTGAAGAAGCAATCAACGAGTTTATTGAAGAGGAAGAAACAGTCCAAAAGAATGACGTAGTTAAAAAAGCAGTTGCTGCATATTTATGATTGACGCACAATATATAAAACAAGTGGCATATCCGGGAGTGCCGACAGAAGTGAAAACTTGAACAACGTGTGTATTTTTTGAATCGGTGTCGGTAACGGTAACGGTACCAGTGTCACTAGTTCAATGGGTTTTTCTCATCTCAAAAATGCACAACGCGCCTAAAGAAGTATTCATTTAAAAAAAATTGGATGTTTCAAAATGATCATGATATAAACATGAAAATTTACTAAGAAAGCTGTCTTATGCCCCTCCAAAAACGAAAAAAAAAATTTTTGGACGTTTAAAATGATGATGATGATGTCGCATAAACATGAAAATTTACTAAGAAAGTTGCCTTATGCCTCTCCAAAAACTAAAAAAAAAATTGTGATGTTTCAAAATGATGATGATGGATGTCGCATAAACAAGGAAATTTACTAAAAAGTTGCCTTATCCAAAAACTAAAAAAAAAAAATTTGATGTTTCACAATGATCCTTGTAGATGTCGCATAAACATAAAAACACCTGTACTATACATGGGGAGACGATAAATCGCTTATTTTGAAACAATGTTTTGTTGAACAAATTTTGTGATTTCAATTTGTAATTCATATATGTTATAGTTAATGATACGTGCTAGGGCGCCTGTGTTGTGAAAACACGATTCCGTAAAATTTTCTCCATAGAAAAAAAAATCCAAAGATGACTCCAAATTTATCTTAAAACCGTGCTTATGCGATGAATACTACAATTTAGATCTTCAAACTTTATACAGTAATTCTACACAACATAAATAAGGGCACCTGTGTTTTAAATTTTCAAAATACTTTTTGATTTTACGATAAAATGAAACTATCTAAGTTTTGCACTAGTGAAACCATTCGCTCCGGACGCCCGTTTCGCGATTCAGTCTGGCCTCGGCTTTCAGACCGGGTACCAGTGACGCTTGTCGCTCCAAACGAACACGTAATTCTAAGGTAGAATTTATATTTAGTTGGTTTTTGTAAAGACACAGTAATGAGAAATAAACACAACAAGATAATGAAGGGACTGAATGATAAAAAAACCGGCAAACATATGAACCACGGCGAGATAGGACGTGTAGCGGCGCGCGGTGAAGTGGGGGTGAAATTCGAGTTTGGGCTGCGGTATAGTCAACTCTTAACAAGTTCTAATCGACAAGGAGGGGCGTATAATCTGTCCTTATGCCTCGTATTCCTTGTGAGAACATCTGAATGTTTCCGGAAGTAGTCAGGATACTGTTTTACAAATATGCATATATCGTTTATGTACCATACATGCCAATGGAAGAATACGAAACCGACCAAATAATGGCTTGCAGCTATCCATACTCCATGCACCACAAATAGCTCTAACACATTTTTTTTTGAATTTTAAATGCTTTGTATATATCGACCGAATTGCCCCATAAAATTAACCCATAAGCTAAGATCGACGAAACGTATCCGTGATAAGCGCTTAGTGCTGCATCCACAGAAACACGAAGTCTAAACTTTTTATAGCATAGACGAATTTGAAGATGCCTTCAAGCTTCTGGAATGGAAAGGACTGGGCATCAATATTAACGGCGAATACATCACTCACCTTCGGTTTGCCGACGATATTGTGGTCATGGCAAAGTCGATGGAAGAGCTCAGCACGATGCTCGAAGGCCTCAATCGAGTCTCCCAACGGGTAGGACTTAAAATGAACATGGACAAGACGAAAATCATGTCGAATGTCCATGTCGTCCCTGCCCCAGTTATGGTTGAGAACTCGGCTCTTGAAGTTGTCGACGCGTATGTATACCTAGGACAAACAGTCCAATTAGGTAGGTCCAACTTCGAGAAAGAGGTCAATCGTCGAATCCAACTCGGATGGGCAGCGTTTGGGAAACTTCGCAACGTCTTTTCGTCCAACACACCTCAGTGCCTTAAGACGAAAGTCTACAATCAGTGTGTGTTACCAGTGATGACATATGGAACCGAGACGTGGTCCTTCACTATTGGCCTTATGAATAAGCTCAGAGTCGCTCAACGAGCTATGGAGAGGGCTATGCTCGGGGTTTCTCTACGGGATCGAATCAGAAATGAGGAGATACGTAGGAGAACTCAAGTCACCGACATAGCCCGACGGATTAGCACGTTGAAGTGGCAATGGGCAGGCCATATAGCGCGCAGAACAGATGGCCGATGGGGCCGAAAGGTTCTTGAGTGGAGGCCACGGACCGGCAAGCGCAGCGTGTCCACCCACAAGATGGGCAGACGACTTGGTAAGAACTGCAGGTCGGCGTTGGATGCAGGCCGCTTCCAACCGCAGTTCCTGGAGATCAATGAGGGAGGCCTTTGTCCAGCAGTGGACGTCCTACGGCTGATATGATGATGATGATGAGACGAATTTATCAAATTTATCGCATATCTGTTAAACATGTTCTTTCCAAAGATTAAGACTGGCTCTGGCACTTAGTGGTTCGCCCCGAACTGAGATCTCGCGAGACTTCCAAAAAACACAAAAAAAAATATTCTAAGGCGATTTGCGCAACGATGCCTAAATATATTTAGTGGCTATATATGATTTAAGGAGTTTCAAATCATACAAAGACGTCAAATTGAAACAATGTAATCGCTAAATACATTTAGGAATTGTTGTGCAAGCCAGTCTTAATCTTTGACTAATAAAATAGTGCCATGAAATGCACAACCAACTAACTTACAGTTTCATTTAAATTACAAGTAACGGGAGTTCACGTTCATTGGTTTTAATTAGAAATTTCAGTTATTCTGGATTTCAGATTGTTTCCTATATTTGTGTCATCAAAGCTACACGAGGGGTTACACCCCACCCCCCCCTCATCCCCCTCGAAATATCCAAAATATTATTTATTGAAATAAGGAGAGGCGAGGTTTGTTGTTTTTTTCGTGCCCCCCCCCCCCCACTCCCCCCTCGATACTAAAACCTGACTACGCCCGTGATCCCGTTTACGTTATAAGTGAAAACAGATTTTATTAAAGTTGTAGCGTCATTCATAAAAATAAATAACAATGGCATAGAACGATAACAATTTAGGTTATCGGATAAGCTCTGGAGCGAAAATATTGATATACTAATCAATATTTTTTTATACCTACCTTTATTGGTGGTAAAGAATACGGTCTACCTCATCAGGTACTTACCATCGTAAGCTACCACATCTGACTATGGATGCTAGTAACACTAAACTTCACTAAAGTCAATGGCAGATTTAGGCGCGGGACAAATACAAGAGGCGTCGGGCGGAGGTGAGGCGCGGGCGCAGCGCGGGCGCAGCGCGGGCGCAGCGCGGGCGCGGCGCCACTTTGATATTTCATACCAAATGTATAGAAGAGGTGGGGCGCGAGACATACTGAGACGGCGTAGCGCGGGCGTGGTGCGGGCGCCGCTTCTTCGCCCTCGGCGCACCCGCAGTTAGCAGAGGCATCTGACGAAGAAGACATAATGTTGTCGTGATAAAATCAATCACTAGAATGTCCCAAATACATCCACTGTGTTCGCTCGCGCCTCGCTGCACCTCGCCCGCGCTTCGCCCTAGCCCGACACCTCTTGTATTTGTCCTGCGCCATAGTAGGTTTGAGCCTAGGGCGGCAGATTTTAGGAGCAGCAAATTTGAGGGCCTTGATTTTACCAAACCAATACCAAATTTCATGATATTAGGTCAACGGTAAGAACCCGATTTAGATATATTTGCGAGCAAAATATGCGGCATAAATGGCCGTATTTGCGCTGACTTAGAAGCTTGATTTTTTTCAGCTACTTAGAGCTGTAAAAAAGCTGGAGATGGAATTAGCAAATGATGAGAAGTGGTAACATCGCTTATAACAAAATATTGCCCCGTAGGTCACGCACCTTAGAAACGTGCCCTGCGTCCATCAATTTGAAGCACACACAGGTGCACTTCATGTGCCTCATTTATTGATAAAAGTAGAGGAAAATTACAAGATTTCTCACATATCCTACTAATATTATAAACGCGAAAGTTTTATGTATGGATGTTTGTTACTCTTTCACGCCGGAACCGCTGCACCGATTGCGATGAAATTTTGTATGTACGTAGATCATAACCTGGATTAACACATAGGCTACTTTTCATTGGAAAAGCACGCGTGCGAAGCCGCAGATTGGTCAGCTAGTGATTTATGTATACCAGTGAAGATCATATAACGATTATTCGTTAAAGCTCTACAACTTTCTCGTATTTTCGATTTCTCATAGAGGCTCTACAGACCTACGAATTTTTCGTAGAGAGTCAACGGATCTTGTTCTGAAAGAAAGAAAGAAAGAAAATACATTTATTTGCAGACATAGCAAAACAAAGATATACACAGTAACAAAAATAACACGACAGTAGGAGTAGCAATATAACAAACAAAAATAGAAAACATTAAATATACATAGGCAGTTAGTACGTCCAGGTTATGAGAGTCCGCAAACTAGGATCCGGCTCAGCATTATGCGCCACGCACTAGTAAATACCTACGAGTACGCAGCGCGCTGATCTTCGGCCACCGCCGGCTCCTACATTCAGTACCGGATAGTCCGATTTTATTAAAAATAAAACTTTATAAACTACAGATAAAGATAGATATATAAAACTAGAAATATAATGGATATTGAACCTATATGTATGTATGTTGGCAAGTCGTTGTTGTCCTGCGTCCATCAACTTGAAGCATCCAGGTGTAAAGCCTCATGTGCCTGTAATTTCACAGGCAACCATACCCTTCAAACTGAAACACAGCAATGCTGCTTGGCGGCAGAAATAGTTACAAATGTTTCTACTCTCCGTGAAGAGAAACATTTAGCTTGCTCGGTTCATTCGCTGTTTACGTCTCGTTGGTTCTCCAAGGTTGAAACTATTAACTACTGGCAAAATTTAATGCAAGCGATCGAGTAATGTTCATTTTAACAATGTAGCGTAATGAGACGACCTCATTGGCGTGGTGGGCGAGCCAGCTGCGACGCAAGAGGTGCGGGATCGATTCTCACGTAGGGGTAAAAGTGGGAAGATCTGCAATTATTTGTTATTTGTTACTTGAAACAAATATTGTTATACGAAGTTGTCAATGCCCTCTGCTAAATGTACACCTCTTTAGAGCAGCTTCTTTAGAGTAGGTAAACATTGAATGAATGAATGAATGAAAACACTTTATTGTACACATTAAAAAAAATAGAAATTACAGACAAAATAGAAGACACAAAGCAAATAGTACAATGGGCGGTATTATCGTTATGAAGCGATTTATTCCAGACAACCTTTGGATGGAGAGGATATAGTAATGTCAAAGATGGTGGGGGGTGCACATAAGATATGGATGAAGGAATGAAACATTGTATTTCTTTTCGTTTTCGATATTTATTGTAAAAGTATATGTATATATTTATTTATGTAAGTATGTGTGGGTATATTTTAGGTTTAGGTATTTCTTTATTTATTTATATCCTAAATAAACTTGTAACACACGTTTTTTTCAATCCAGTCCATCCAAAGGTTGCCAGGAAGCGCCCATTGTACCACCATGTATTAATCTTTCAAGTTTTCTAGGGTAAGTTATTTTAATTTGGTGTAACAATAAAGAATTATTTCTCTCTCTTAACATATGCCTCTGCCGTAGATCTTCAGAGCGACCGATCTTGTGTGGGGTCACAAAGTTTGGTAAAAGTTTAATTTTTATTATGGTTATTAACTTAAACATTACAAGGTTCAAACTAAAAATAAAAACGGGGTCAAACTGTAACCTGATAACTAAACCTAGGGGTCTTCAAGACGCGAGTGAATAAGTTTCTTCTAGGCAAGCGTGTTCCATTGTGTGCGCCATCAGGCGAGATCGTGGTTAAAAGCGAGGCTATCAGCCGTAGCCCGTCAATACGTGCAGAGCTAACTGAGCCGATGTTTTCCTTCACTGTTTCAAGCACGTTCAAACGCTACCGGTTGGTATCAAACCAAACTCCATGTTTATTTCCGTCACAACGTTGCGTACCGTTCTATTTTTAGCCATGACTGAATTACGGTTTACGTTCAGTGATTGAAACTTTAAGCTTGCACTGTTCACTCGTATCGTCGCTTCTCGAAATGCTCATTATCATCATCGTGCTCTAAGACTAAGGATATACAGAACCAATCTTTTTCCGTCCTCCGTGGCGCAGTGGGCGAATAGCCGGCTGATACGCAGGAGGTAGTTCGATTCCCGCCTAGGAGCAAATGTTTGCATGTTCTACAGATATTTGTTCCAGGTATGAATACCCATCAGTGGGTGAAGTCAGGCTGTGGATGATGATGATATATTTCCAAAAAAATAAAGTATATAAGTATTCTATCAGTTATATGGTTCTTACAGTACAAGCTATGCTTAGTTTGGGGCTAGATGAAGCTGTGTGAAATGTCCAGCAATATTTATTACTATTGGCATATAGTTTATTTATTGATATATATTATGTAAAATCAACAGCTATATTAACTTAACTATGGGGTTGAGACCCTTGGTCCGTGGGGACCGAGCGCCCACAAAATTTATAATTACCTAATTCCGCGTGACCACAATGCTGGCCAGTATTTTGGCAAACGTTTAAGCATTGCCATTCAACGTTGCAATGCGGCCAGCATTCTGGGCAGCCGCTGCCAGTGGGCAGCGGCTTGTAGATTAGGGTTATATATATATATATATATTTTGCTTTGTATAAAGTTACCTACTTCTTTCTATAGGACTTAAATTAAATGCCTTAGTTTATTTTATTTTAAGGAAGCATAATTATATAGGTACTTAACAATTAACTAATACAAAACAGAAAGACAATTATAAGTTTTCAGGCATAGAAACTTTTTAGCAACACATCTAGGTAAGAACATCATTTGTACCAACATTCAGTGAAACTGTTATGCAAATAGTAATATATTATTAATCTATGAAATTAAAAGAAAAAACATTTATTTGTGACGGTACAAAACATACACGCACACAGATAAACAATTTTATTGTTATCGGATAAATACAAGCCATACACCTTTCTTTTTAAATAATGAATAAATTAAATTAATAATAATATTTAAAATATACAAAATTGTAAAATGAATTCATGAATTCAAAAACGGCAATACCCAACAAATGTGTGTCTCACAATTACCTATATATAAATGACCGACGTCACAAAAAAGCATCCAACTCAGCATTTGTTGTGCTAATTAATACGATAAACCATACTATCGTTACCGCCAACAAAAAGTCTTTGCTCAATCGCTGTCTAGCTGATTTGACACTCGTGCTGAATAGATCGAAATCATTGCTTTTACCTAATATATTATTAAGTAAGGTAGGTATTTATAGTTATGTGCCCTTGTATTTATATTTTTTGTTATTTTCCACGTTGCCTGAAATAAACGTGGTATTATTGTTAATAATACTCTATTTCAGGGTACGAATGGCAGCCCTAGCGTGTGGTCCACAACACGTCCTCAACAGCGGTTGGTAAACTTTGCTCAGTGTGATTTGATACGCGAGCAAACAATTCGTCTGTCGCTGACACAATTTTATACGTAGAAAAAGGTTTGAATAATTCAATCTCCTCTTTTTTAGGGTTCCGTAGCCAAAGGGTAAAACGGCACCCTATTACTAAGGCGCCGCTGTCTGTCCGTCTGTAACCAGGCTGTATCTCATGAACCATGATAGTTAGACAGTTGAAATTTTCACAGATGATGTATTTCTGTTGCCTCTATAACAACAAATAAAAACAGAATAAAATAAATATTTAAGGGGGCTCTCATACAATAAACGTGATATTTTTTGCTTGTTTTAGCTCGATATTGATAACGACAACAGGTACACGCTTGAAATAATCACAGAATATTTAGTTATAATGTATATTCACTTTAAAAATAAATTAATATAAAACAAATATTTAAGCGTGGCTCCCATACCAAAAACATGATAATTTTTGCTCGTTTTTATAGATAACGGTACGGAACCCTTCGTGCGCAAGTCTGACTCTTACTTGACCGGTTTTTTGAGGTTTTTCCTCAATATTCTTAGTTTCAAATTTTTTCATCTTTTATTACGATTGTGTAAAGTAGGGATCCCAAAGTGGTCGTTAGCGACCCCTTGGCGATGAAATCGGTTTACCAGCGGTCAACATAGTTTTTTTATCTATACTTTGCAATTTTAATGTATTTTTCAACAAATTATTACCTACTTATGTATTTTTACGTAATTTGTATTAATAATTATTAATAACATTATTTACTGAATTTTGTGTATTAATAGGATAAAAATTAGGAATAGGATTTTAAAGTAATTTGGCTATAGGGGTCTGTGGTATCAGTTCATTTTTGATAAGAGGTCTCTTGCCCAATATTGTTTGGGAATTCCTGGTGTAAAGGCAGGATCATTTACGTAAAAATTTTACTTTTATCAGAATGAACATACAATTATTTACATAACAGCGGCCATCGGTTGGTTTTACGGTTAGTACTCATGATCGAGCACATTTGATCTACTGATCTACTGTATCAACAGCACCTTTAGTTGAGTTATAAAATTCAATAATTTATTTGAACTGTTGTTGATAGCAGGTTGATCATGGGTGGTCACTATGACCGCGACGTGTAACAAAGATCTCGTCGTCAAATGAATCTGCGGCATCCTCCTCACTTTCATCAGTATTGATGTGAATTTCTGTCTCGTAATTATTATCTTCCTCCGATTCTGATGACCTATGTTGATCGTCCGGTATTGGCTACGTATCCGTATCAGCCAACCACTCTGCATTTTTTTCATTTTGACTTCTCTAATCCATCTGAAAGTATAAAAAACAAAAAAACAATAAATTTCAATAAGCAAAATTCCTTCTTATAATATCAAAATAAACACCAACGTAATAATATCCGGCCTAAGTGTCAAATACTAATTATTACGTGAAATAATATTAAAATTAAACCATTCATAGCGAAATTATGAGCAATAAAAAAGAAATAAACAAATGCATAATTTTGTATAAAAGTAATCGTAGTCAGTAACCTTTCGTCTGTGAGGCGACGATTGCGCAAAATATCCCATTCAGTGCAGCGTGCATCCGCAATGAGTGTTTGCGGGTCACTAATTATGCGAATTAGGAAGGTATTACTCGTGCGCGATAACTTGGGACCTGCTAGGAATGCGACTCCCCGACCGCTTCCTCTGCACTTCCCCGATGGCGCCCGTATTGTACCGTTCGCATCACTATTTTTTACTAGGGTTTTTAGTCTCGTACTGGCCTACGTCACGTAACGACGCGCTCTGGAATTCTTTTAGTTTTCGTTTATGTTATTGTTTTGTTGTTGTAGTTTTTGTTGTTATAGTAAATGTTGTAAATTTATCGGATATAATCCGCTAAGCAGTGACGAAGATGAGATAATGTAAATAATAGATAAAATAAATGTATAAACTTAAACATTGTATTTTTATTTTATTCAAATAGAGTAAAAAAGATTAGATAAAAAGCAGCGTCCTCCCTGAGTAAAATAATAAATTAGGTTAAAAAAAACAAAGACGAAGCCGCGGGCGGCTGCTTGTTATGTTCGCTTTTTTGCGGGCGGTACAAACACGCCAATATGACGTCACCGCGCTCAGGTCCCAACTTATCGCGCACGGGTAATACTAGAAATGGGCGGGGCGGCGGGGGCCGGGAACTTTCCATAACAACAAATGCGCGGGGTACACGAATGATTAGTGAGCTAGGGTTAATAAACATTATTTATACAGGATAGTGGCTAGCTATGTTGTAAGTCTAACGTGCTTCCATGGAGCATGACCTTTCTACTCTTCTAGTACCTACTAATGAGGTGCACGAACCTACATACCCAGACTTATAAAAATAAAAAATGGAGCCATTTTATAATTTTATTAACATTATCTTAATATACAGTAAAAATTGACAATTATAGATAATAATTTAATCAGTAACATAATCAAAGTCTGATTCTAAGTATTCAATGCTGCTTATGTCTGAGCTACCTTCGGAGCATTCACTCTCGGATTCATCTGTTTCATCTTCGGATTCTGATTCTCTTATATTTATGATAAATTCTTGTAAACTGTCCATCAAATGGTCTTGTTCCCAATATATTTCTTCAACATGTTTCGCATGTTCGCATTCTTTCAGACTAGAAATTCCACCACCAAAATTTATGTCTTTTTTTAGTTCTCTATACAGCTTCCTTAGAGTCGGTACCTCTTTTCGAACAGTATAAAATTGTGGAATTTTGCTCGTCCAAAACTATTGTCTTGGGCCGGCCTTTGCGTTTTTTCCCTGGAGTGCACCACACACCTCTATTTACTGCACCTTCTTTTTTAATTCTAAACACAGTGACTGTACTAAGACCTGCAACATAAAATGTACATAATCAGTTTAATACTCGTATCTAAAAACGCAAAGTGAATGTTGAAGTTTGTTTTTTTGGAGTTCGGTGCCGGTCGTATATTTTCGGTCTGTAACGCGCGAGTTGCAGAAGAGGGAGAAAAATGTGTGAGCACGGCGCGAATGGTCCTGAGTAAATTAAGATGGAAAAAAGAGGTTTTCACGTGTAAATATGCCGATGTGAAACGTAAAACTTACAAATAAATTGGTGAAAGGCTCAAATGTGTTTGGATTTTGGCAATAGCCTGAATAGATTGTGTAGCCAGAATGTTTAACTACACCTCTTCTGTCTGGAATTTTGCCTATCATTATAAGCTGTAATAAATGATATCGCTATGAATAACAATTCATCGAGCGAAGCGAAATCCACTTGGGCAAATCGGCGTTGTATGTATGTATGTATGTGTGCGTGTCCGAAGATAACTTTCGAAGTGTTTATCCGATCATCGTGAAATTTGGTATATAGGTAGGTAGTGATGGCACAATTTTGATGTGACTAATGGCGGGTTCCTATATCCGTCGGTAACCGACTACGCCTCGTATCCCCATGAAAAGTGTCAAACTAGTTTCAAAATTTTGACAGGTTTTCAAGGAGAAATGAGTCGTAGCTGGTTACTGACGGATATAGGGACCCGCCATAAATGAACTGCAAATGTGGGGGGATTGTTGAGATATTGGGGTTCAAGAGGGGTAAAAAAAAAAACAAAATGAAACTATCCGTTCAAATGGCACGTCTAATAAAAGGTCTTTGTGAGTAAATTTTGAACCCGTTTTTATTTTGAGTTTCATCATCATCATCATTTCAGCCCACATCCACACACTGCTGGATATAGGCCTCCTCGCTATCACGCCATTATCTCCGGTCCTGTGCCAAGTGCATCCATTGCTTTCCCGCAACTCTCGCAATGTCGTCTGACCATCTGGTTGGTGGTCTGCCAACTGGTCTGCGCCCTTCTTGCGGCCACCACTCGGTTGCTGCCCTCGTCCATCTTCCGTCATTCCTCCTTGCCAAGTGTCCAGCCCATCTCCACTTCAGCTGGTTTATCCTTCTATCCACATCCACGACTTTGGTTCTGCGCCGTATTTCGATGTTGGGTGTGTGGCCCAACAGCGAGATGCCTAACATGGCACGCTCCATTGCTCTCTGAGCAACTCTAATCCTGTGTACAAGTTCGTTCGTGAGCGGCCATGTTTCAGCACCGTATGTGAGGATAGGCAGGACACATTGGTTGAAAATCTTTGTTTTAAGGCATTGCGGAATCTTAGACCTGAAAACGGAATCAAGATTGCCAAAGGCAGCCCATCCTAACTGCACTCGCCTGGATATTTCCTTCACCTGAAATCCCGGGCCAAATGATAAACAATGTCCAAGATAAACGTAGTTTGAGTTTAAACCTTGTAATTTTTAAGTTATTAGGCACAATAAAAAACTAAAGTTTGACAAAATTCACAGGCTACACCAGTGACTCAACAGTGCTGAAATTTGGTATGCGTGTAGCTTTAGTGACACAAATATAGGGAAAAGTCAGAAATTCAGAACAACTGCAATTTCTACTCCTTAAAAGTGTTACCAATTAATATAAACTCCCGTTAACTGTAACACCTGTAATTTGAATGAAATTGTAAGTTATGTATTTCGTGGCATTTTGATAGTCAACGTTTTCGCGAGATATCAGTTCGGGGCGAACCGTAATTAACCGGGCGAAAAGTAATATTAATAATTTAGCTATTAAATGTACACCCTCGACCATTATCTTTGTTATAATAAAATCCTCTCCATCTAAATATTGTCTAGAAGAGATCACTTCTAAGCGATAAGACCCCCCATTGTAGGTACTATTTGCTTTGTGTTTTCTATTTGCTTTGTAATTTTTTTACTAGCGATAGTAGCTTTCAATCAGTCAAAGTATTTTCGGAATGGGTAGAGTAATCTCTGAGATTACCCCCAACATCCAATCAAACCAAATCAAAAACGTTATAAAATAAAATAAAAAAAAACCTGTTTATTCCAAAACTTAGGTACTAATTTCAATACATGCCATTTCAATTCAAGATGTTAAATTGATAAAAGGATTGATATGATTAAAATAATAAATTCGGTTAAATTAAATTAAACTTTTAAGATTATTATAAAATTATATATTGATTGCGCTGTAAATATTTTAATTATTATTATTTTTCAGTTAGGACCCCTCTCGGATAAAGGCCTCCTCCAGTCCTTTCCAGTGGTCTCAATGGAGTGCTACTTTATTCCAGTTTTTAGACGCAGGAGGTAGCGGATTCGATTCCCGCCGCGGAACAAATGTTTGCATGATCTACAGATATTTGTTCCGGGTCTGGTTGTTTCTCTATATATTATAAGTATGTATTTACAAAAAAAATGTATATAAGTATTCTATCAGTTATCTGGTCCACATAATACAAGCTCTGCTTAGTTTGGGGCTAGATAGCGCTGTGTGAAATGTCCAGCAGTATTTATTATTATTATATATGTATTTGTTTTGTATTGCAAATTTCAGTGTAATCATTCTTTCTTCTGTTGACAATGTTTTTGCATTGTAGATTGTATGAAGATACTATTTTTCTGTGCTCTTCGTTGAGTTGTTTCTATGTTTGGAGCTGGAGGGTTTTGGTCTAGCTCTTCCGTGGTGACCAGCCGTATTGGGATGCTTTCTTTTGTTTCTCAAAAACGTTACCTTTTAAATAATATTAAAGTAGAGTAGTTATTCCTCTTTGATTTCCAAAGGTCTCATAAACTCCATAGAAACGATATTTCCATATAGTAGTTTTCCCATTTTATCCACTCCTTTATAATATTCTTCCTCTCTTCTGACAGCCTGATTACTTAGCAGATTGGGCTTTGCTTAGCAGTGGGACTGATTAATGCACATTCTCGCCTAGTTCTCGCCAATCCTCTAACTTTTTTTTCTTTTACTTTTTATAACTTAATATCCTTAGCCACTTTTTTATAATTTTTATTTATTTATTTTTTCTTAGTGTGGCAACTTATATTTATCTATATATTCATATTTTTTGTAATTGTGGTACTGTGCGGGCAGTCATCCGTGACATCTTACTTTTAAATGGTTCCAACGGAAGATCAGTGTTGTGCCAAAAGCACAACAAATGCTGAGTTGGACGCCTTTTTGTGAGTTGCGCTCATTTATATATAGGTAATTGTGAGACACACATTTGTTGGGTATTGCTGTTTTTGTGTGTATCATACTTGTGTGCTGTGTATGTTTTGTACCGTCACAAAAAAAATGTTTTTTCTTTTTTTCTTTCTTTCTAGTAGATAATAATATATACGACCAATATTTTCGCCATTTTTTAATATACGCAGAGTAATTTAACATCTCAATCATTCGGCCAATTTACTTCTGGGCTTAGACCATTTATCTCAAACGAATAACTTACAGGAAGTAATTGCTGTCAAAATTAGTTTTTCTTGAATCTTTATAGGATTTGTTGTTATGTAAGTACATAAATCATCGAAAAATAGAGGCGTTCGTCCGTATAATATTTATTCCTACTGAATTAAATAAAGGAAAGAGTGGATGTCCATCATGGGTATGAATATATAAGTCGTAGTTCTTAGACATGATTGTAGATGTAAAACGATCAACAACAAATTTAAAATTATATAATTAATTAAATTATTATATATAAATAACATTACATCATATTTAAGTAGGTTTCAACGAGCTATGGAGAGGAGAGGGCTATGCTCGGGGTTTCTCTACGGGATCGAATCAGAAATGAGGAGATACGTAGGAGAACTCAAGTCACCGACATAGCCCGACGGATTAGCACGTTGAAGTGGCAATGGGCAGGCCATATAGCGCGCAGAACAGATGGCCGATGGGGCCGAAAGGTTCTCGAGTGGAGGCCACGGACCGGCAAGCGCAGCGTAGGACGTCCACCCACAAGATGGGCAGACGACTTGGTAAGAACCGCAGGTCGGCGTTGGATGCAGGCCGCTTCCAACCGCAGTTCCTGGAGATCAATGAGGGAGGCCTTTGTCCAGCAGTGGACGTCCTACGGCTTATAATTAATAGTAGGTTTATAACTCTGTGACTATTGTACCATTTACACATATATAAAATGTAATATAATATCATATTGAAGTAAGTATTTATTATAATATACTGTCATATATAATATTTTATTCATTTATAACCACTGAACTGCTATTTGAATAATTGTTCCATAATGTTTGCAATTTTAGAGCAACCTGTATGTTTATGCTGATAAGATGGAATGTGAGCCGGCGCACGCACGGCCATGTACGATGTACAGAACAAAACATATCTATAAAAATTTCGTACATGTATAAAAACAGTTATAAATATACTAAAGAGGAATATCGAATTTGCACTTAGGACAAACCTACTAAGGTTTTTGACGTGTAATAATTTTATAAGTATATGTTATTTAAAAATAAATATATACAAAAAAAAACTTTTTAAATCAAATGTTGCCGTTTTGGGTAAACACGTGGGGAGGACGAAACACGGTGTTTTACCTTAACTGTTTATTTTAATCTGCCTTGACGAGTACATACACAAAGATTGAGCTCACACAGAAAGTTCACAACTACATAGAATCGTTTATCGGTGCCGGGAGCGTAAGCATCCACGAACAAACAACACTTAAAGCAATGATTAAGCGGCCGCGCTTGATAATTCAGGATAAGTAGCCTGAAAGACCTAGAGATCTGGCCCGGAAACCTGGCCGGATCTCGGGGCAGTTTTTTTTTTTTTTGTGTGCATTTGCCATTGGCAAATAAAAATTAGGAAAACAGAATAGACATAAAACCCGCGATATATCTTACACTAAACTAGGAAAGGATCAGGAGAGAAAATGAGTACACCAATCTATTCCCCCCTGTCAATGTCATTTTTTTACTGCGCCTTTCGTTCGTAAACGTCACACCGTTTTAATCCCCATTAAAATATGTAGTTGTAAACTGTTGAAAACTCGCCTACAGAAATAAAAGATCTGTGTTTAACACTTCACGTCACTACGACTAGCGTCATCGCTAATCGAATGTCACTTGGCTAAGCCCTCTGGTGTTGTAGTGACCAAGCGCTTGACCATCATCAATAAAAAATAGCTTAGATTAGATAATTCTTTATAGCACACCATGAAACAAATACAAATAATAAATAACAACGTAAATGTATGTTTTTTTATACTACTTATATGGCAAACGAGCATGCAGTCCACCAGATGTTAAGTGGCTACTGCAGCCCATGGATATCCACATAGAATTCAAAACAAGGTATTATGTTGTCTTGATGTCTATGTGGATACGTTGCCATACTATAGGACTTAGCTGTTATGCCTATGTGCCAGTAATTACAGGAACATACCATAACCATCTAACCGGAACACAGCAGCACAAGTACTACTATTTGGCGGCAGATAAAGGTAAGGCGGTGGTGCCCACTACCTCCTGCCCGTTCACAATAGCTCTACCACCAGTATGTGATACAATTGGCGTTCTTACCGCTAAATAGCGATCTCTACCAGACAACCTTTGGATGGCATGGACTGTGTGAACATTATCTGAGGTGTAAGTGTGTAAAATACAAGGTTAACATGATACAACTAAAGTCCAGTTGATATATCATGTCAAATAACCAGCTTTATTTTTTTCTGGTTGTATTTAATAATAAAAATATTGGAAAATAACACAATTAGCCCCCCCTGGTAACTAAATTAGGTAGGGTTTTAGGTATTAATAATATTTTTCTTGCACACTTACCTACCTTAAAAATCATCTCTCTCTCTCTAACCTCAAAGGTTTACTGGAAGAAAACTCTTCTTAGGGTTAAGCTCGCTTTTGTACATGTCTTCTATTTCGGGATTTTGTAATATATTTTCTTGTGTACAACAAATTATAAAAAAAATATTTATCTACATATAACTGGTTTTATTTTGTTGATCAAATAAGTTTTTTGTCGAAAAAAAACTTTTTCAAAACAAGCTTTTATAAAATGTATAATCGGAACCGCAAGCAGATTCAAATGAGCCCAAAGATTATAGTAGCCTACTATAATCGATTCAGAAGTTCCGTTGTCTAGCATCCGTGTCCATCATGAGACCACCTCCATGGTAGGTGTTGCATTGCCACCGAAGTTACATGATGTATTCCAAATTTCAGCTCAATCGGTTGAAAAGAACGGGTTTAAAATTCAGTTGCAAGATTCCACCCGGACAAACATACATACATTGCAAGTTAATAAAAAGCTTATAATATGGATTAATTGTGTAAGTAGCTTCCGGGAAACTTGGGCTGAAGTTCGTAAAGCTTTTACCCAAACCAAAGTTGGATTTTGTGAATTATGAGATTTTTACAGAAACAATTTCCTTTTCAGGCTTTTGGAACCAATTTCTTGAGTAATTTAATTACTACTTTGATTCATGATCTATGTTTTTTTAATACACACTGCAGTGTTGATAAAAAAAACCCCAGAAATCCAGTATTATTACATAAGCGACATTGAAAACTAATAAAAGTGTCCAGCACGACTATGAAACAAATCAAGCAAATGTAAATAAATGCTAAATTATGCAACAAAAAAAACATCTATTGCGCTGTTTTCTATCACGTTAGATTAACGAGATGGTATCAGTTCGAATTTATAATACCTATTCATCTGACAAAGTTTTACCTAATAATTTCGCCAGAATGACGATGATAGATCAATTTACACGACGAAGCTAATCCAGTACTCTCAATTACAGTAGTTCTGTCTTTTACTATCCATTCATAAACCGAATTAGTGATATTTTAAATGAGCACTAATCCCGTAATATGCAACAAGTCTGGGCGGGAAGGGCGGGCAGGCGTCAGTACCGTCGCGACCATGGCCACGGACGGACGCACGAAGCGCTCGCAGTCGATCTGCGCGCCCGCCTCCGCGAGTATGGAGGCGCTGGCGGCGCCGCTGGAGACGACTCCTGCACCGCGGCGGCGGCCGGCCGCACGCTCGCAGTCCGCGCGCATCACCGGCGGCCGCTCGGTCCGCCATCGCCGTCAGCAGCAGCAGCAGCAACTGGACCGGGAGACGAGAGCTCGCTACAGTTCGGAGCCGCGCTTAGCTGAAGCGGAGACTCCTCCTCAAGTGAGGCGCCAAGCGTCCGCTCGGCGTCGACCCCCCGCCGCGCAGCATAACCAACCGCGGCGCTCCAACGCCTTCCTCGACGTCCCTCGTCAGCCGGCCCACCAGCAGGAAGAAGAACCCGACGAGGATTCCTACCGACTCCGCTCCTTCAACACCACGCAGAAAGGAGGTCAGTGCTACGTCCGTTGCTCTCACTATATTTACTTTACTGGACATCTTTTTATAATTCGGAGAAGTTGGCAAACGGCCGGCGTGCGTTTTGAGTGCTCCCTTCGATTGTTGGATACGGAAGGCGTCTGTTTCACAAAAACCGGGTTAGGATGAGATCGTTAAATCGTTTTTTGTGTCATCGTGAATCATGCGGAACGTTTATGAGGAATAAATCAAAATGAAAAAGGGTGAGGTGAAAAAACGGAGCGGTAAAAGTTACTCGAATGATAATGAGCGTAAAACTTGACTTTAAAGGAGATTTACGTGACTTGGAGCACAAATTATCACAAATATTCTACCTCTACAGTCATCCTAAAAATGATATTTCTAAAATATTTAGCTAGAACAACAGCAACTCTCAATTACAACGTCGAAACTTTTACATTGTTTTGTATCGTTCGGTATGTTTAATGCTGGTACTCGATAAAGAAGGGTTATATACTTTATACAGAATGATTCAAAAACCCCGATCAAAAATAACAAGGTAATATAGGCCCATCTGATTCAACACCATGTATTTAGGTCTAACGTTAAAAAATGCTTTTTTTGTGGAAAAAGATTGCATTCTGTTTCGTTTCTTTCGGAACGATTGGTATAAATAAAAAAAGACCTATGCTTAGCATTGTATATGGTAATAAAGATAAAGATAGATAATTTATTCGCAGAAACTTAGTTGGTACAATTTTACACTGGACTTAGTGTATACAATTTAAGCTCTTGACATTCTACCAGATAATGTCCTGGTGTGCAAATATTCATAAAATAATTAAAAAATAAAATCTAACTATTCCTACACCATATAAAAATGACAATAAAATAATGTCATCTCTAGTACTTATAATTAAAATATTCCGCAATTGTGTAAAAACATTTGGATGACAACCATTTATTAATTCGGCGTTTAAATACAATCAAAGGTAAATCTTTTAATTCGTCTGGTAATTTATTAATTATTTTTACTAACATGCCTTTCATCATCATATCAGCCGTAGGACGTCCACTGCTGGACAAAGGCCTCCCTCATTGATCTCCAAGAACTGCGGTTGGAAGCGGCCTGCATCCAACGCCGACCTGCGGTTCTTACCAAGTCGTCTGCCCATCTTGTGGGTGGACGTCCTACGCTGCGCTTGCCGGTCCGTGGCCTCCACTCGAGAACCTTTCGGCCCCATCGGCCATCTGTTCTGCGCGCTATATGGCCTGCCCATTGCCACTTCAACGTGCTAATCCGTCGGGCTATGTCGGTGACTCGAGTTCTCCTACGTATCTCCTCATTTCTGATTCGATCCCGTAGAGAAACCCCGAGCATAGCCCTCTCCATAGCTCGTTGAGCGACTCTGAGCTTATTCATAAGGCCAATAGTGAAGGACCACGTCTCGGTTCCATATGTCATCACTGGTAACACACACTGATTGTAGACTTTCGTCTTAAGGCACTGAGGTATGTTGGACGAAAAGACGTTGCGAAGTTTCCCAAACGCTGCCCATCCGAGTTGGATTCGACGATTGACCTCTTTCTCGAAGTTGGACCTACCTAATTGGACTGTTTGTCCTAGGTATACATACGCGTCGACAACTTCAAGAGCCGAGTTCTCAACCATAACTGGGGCAGGGACGACATGGACATTCGACATGATTTTCGTCTTGTCCATGTTCATTTTAAGTCCTACCCTTTGGGAGACTCGATTGAGGCCTTCGAGCATCGTGCTGAGCTCTTCCATCGACTTTGCCATGACCACAATATCGTCGGCAAACCGAAGGTGAGTGATGTATTCGCCGTTAATATTGATGCCCAGTCCTTTCCATTCCAGAAGCTTGAAGGCATCTTCCAATGCGGTCGTAAACAGTTTCGGAGAGATGACATCTCCCTGTCTTACGCCTCTTTTTAAGGGAATCGCCTTCGAGCTCTGTTCGTGTACTCGGACTGACATAGTGGCGTTTTTATACAAACACTGCAACACTTCGATGTACCGATAGTCAATACGGCATCGTTGGAGAGACTCAAGCACTGCCCATGTTTCGATCGAATTGAAGGCTTTCTCATAGTCCACAAACGCGAGACATAGCTTGACAATGAGCTTTACTGTTAAAAAATGTCGAGTTGTGCTTTGGTAGATACATTCTACCAATAATAAATAGTATCTTGATAATATATAGCATAGATTATGGTAATATTCTTCATTAGACAAATGTGAGTGATCATTTGGGCGAACAAACAAACATCTATCAGCTGTAAATGATATATAAAGCGCTTAGCACTAGCTGGATAAAGAAAGCGATTCTGAGCAGCCCAGACCATAGTAAACAAGATACAAACAGTCTCCAAATCACATCTGAATGAAATCACATATTATTGTCCAGGTTTAATGTATCACCATGCCTATAATGAATAATGAAGCGGAGACAATTGTTTACCATCATGCATATTGAAAGGTCGATACTGTCTTGTGCTAACAGACTGGCCGATTTGAATAAATGTGGCGCAGAAGAGGCGGCTTTGAGAGTGACACAGGATACAAGAAGTGTCAATAAAATTGAAAATGGGTGAAGCACGTGTCGGATAGATCTAGTAAAGCTTTAACTTTAAGATAAAGAATTTTAACATTTTATTTAGTTAAATTTTCAGAAAATTTATGATTTTTGTCTTTTTAACAGATAACATATGATTAAGAGCTTGGCAAGACGAATTTAAAATGATTCGAATATGATCAATTCATGCAGTTGGGCTTTTTTAAACTAAATAAATAAAAAAATATAAATATTGCTAGACATTTCACACAGCGCTATCTAGCCCCAAATTAAGCAGAGCTTGTACTATAGGAACCAGATAACTGATAGAATATTTATATACATTTTCTTTTGTAAATATATACTTATAATATGTATATAGAAGAACAACCAGCCCCGGAACAAATATCTGTACATCATGCAACCATTTGTTTCGCGGCGGGAATCGAACCCACTACCTCCTGCGTCTCAGCTATCAGCTATTCGCCCACTGAACCACGGAGATCGTCAAACTGATCACTTATTTAATTAATAAAGCGTGTAGAGCATTGAAAGAGCAAATTTCCCAGGCAACTTTTCAAAATTTTCTTTCATACTAACCTTGGCCAGAAAATTTGAAACTCATAATAATATCAAATCTGTCGAGCCATTTTCGAGTTGTTGGACTAACGCACGGCAATTGATTTTTAATATTAAAAATAACGATTCTACCATCATATCTTACACAAGCTAGATAAAAGCGACTAAGCGACTATTAATACCTGGTTTACGCCGCCGTCTTTATTTGTTCACCTAAATCCTATTCATCCAAAGGTTGCCTGGAAGAGATCAGTTTTAGACATAAGACCGCCCATTGTACCTATGATTTAAAAGTTTTCTTTTATATGTTTATACTTAATGGTTTGCAATAAAGAAATTATCTAATTTAATCTTAGCGATGAAGATAAGTATGCTACGCTTAGTATAAGTTTGTATCTTACATAATAAAGGCTGTGGATTTTGTTAAATAAATAAAATAATTTCCAATTATCGCTATTTAGCGACTAAAATAAAATAAAAATAAAATCTTTACCAGACAACCTTTGGAAGGAACTGTGTGAATATTAATATACACCTGGGGTGTAATAGGTTGACGACCTCCGTGGTGCAGTAGGCGAATAGCGGGCATAGATAGGGTATAGATAGTTATTGATTAAAACGGGTATTTATCGTGTATCTACCTTTTTTATTTGTTATCCCGACGTTTCGGCTCTGTTGCTACAGTCATGGTCTCGGGCTGACTGGAGTACTTGGAGCTACCGTCGGGAAGTGCGGGTAGCTGCAGCATCTACCCTCACCTGGTCTTCAGAATAAGAAATGTCCTCGTTCAAATTACGACATACTACACTAACCGTATCTACGCACTGAGTCGACCGATTACGACGCGCACACCTAGCAATCACCGGGTTCCAAGACGCTGAGAGTCTATAGCCATCTTCCCGATTGAAATTTGGAAATTTCTTGATTTCAATCGCTTCACGAACTTATTCTCTTGTAATAACGGCGTTCACTAGAGAGAACCTTAGGATCATGAAGTTCAATCCAATGATTCGGTCCCGAGTCTACCAGATGCTCTGCCATCGCCGACTTGTTTACCTGGCGATTTTTGACAGCTGCGATATGCTCTTTGACACGCTCGGCAATGGTACGTTTGGTTTGCCCGATAGATATAGGGTATAGGGTATAGATAGATAGGCGGTAGCGGGTTCGATTCCCGCCGCGGAACATTTGCATGATCTACAGATATTTGTTCCGGGTCTGGTTATTTCTGTATATATTGGGAGTATGTATTTACAAAAATGTATATAAGTATTCTAATAGTTATCTGGTTCCCATAGTACAAGGTCTGCTTAGTTTGGGGCTTGATAGCGATTATAATTATTTATTATTAATATTGTAATACTACATACATACATACATACTTATACTAATGATATAAAATTTGTAAATCATAGTATAACTACGAGTATTTATAATCAGATCACATCACACTAATATTATAAATGCGAAAGTTTGGATGCTTGTTTGTTACACAATCACGCTGACCAACTGAACCGGTTTCGATGAAATTTGGTATATACGTAGATTAAAACCGGGATTACCACATAGGCTACCTTTTATCTCATAAATCAGGTCCCATGGGGTCAAAATGGGGTGTCAAGTCAAGTTGCAATAGCGAGTTTAGCTTAAGTTCTAGGTTACCTACACATTTTGTAGTGTAACGCGTACGAAGTCGCGGGCAACAGCTAGTAAGTTTATATGAGACTTGCTGATTTGCCCCGGCTCCAAACGGATTGTTATCAAAATAAATAGCCTTTAGAACTCACGGGTAAGTAGCTTTGCATAAGTGAAAGTATTTCAAAATCGGTTCAGTGATTCCGGAGATTACCATTACATACAAACTTACCGTAAGTACTAGTAATTAAATAATGGTCATTTTGTTTATTTTTCTTATTTTTAATTATAATTCTTTATGACATATATTTACATAATTAATCCCGATACCTGTTTGAGCTACTCTATTGTTAACTAGCTGTTGCCCGCGACTTCGTACGCGTTACACTACAAAATGTGTAAGTAACCT
The DNA here is from genome assembly GCA_918857605.2 of Philereme vetulata. NCBI lineage: Eukaryota > Metazoa > Arthropoda > Insecta > Lepidoptera > Geometridae > Philereme > Philereme vetulata. The sequence continues at coordinate 3,696,073 of OU975444.1, forward strand.
AGAAATAAAGTTGAACTCGCTATTGCAACTTGACTGGACACCCCATTTTGACCCCATGGGACCTGATTTATGAGATAAAAGGTAGCCTATGTGGTAATCCCGGTTTTAATCTACGCACATACTAAAGTTCATTGAAATCGATGCAGCCGTTACGACGTGATTGAGTAACAAATAAATAATCAAACATCCGAACTTTCGCATTTATAATATTAGGGTGATTTTATTACATACAACTGTTATTGATAAATTCTTAAAATGACGTAACACAGTTTTCTATAATGTACCAGTGGAAAATAAATGAAAAACTTACAAATTTTACGTCGTTATAATTTTGTATTGTTACCGATATCATCGAGATAACCTATGGATAAATCCAGCCGTATTGAAAAGATGTCGATCATGGTCTTGTGAAAGATTCGTACTATTATTAAGCGGACATTCTATTTACGTGAATAACATTCAAGCGTTGGCAGAGAAAGGAATATTTATTTTAGAAATGAGTGCGACTACTTGCATTGTTACGTTTTTACTACTTATATATATATATATATATATATATATATATACATATATATATCTATATATATAATTATATTCTCAATCCATTTTTGATTAAACCATCACCTACCATTAGGTGAGGTAGTCGTCAAGAGCTTGGCTATCAGCAATAAAAAAAAGTTTCACTCCGGAAGTGTCGACAGAAGTAAAAACTTGAATAGACTACTCTACAGACACAGTATCTATACTGACAAAAATAAATTCTATACAGAGGTGTCGGTAACGGTAACGGTAACAGTGTCGCGTGTTCAATGGTTTTGTCACAAATAAAAAAATGCACAGCGAAGTTTTCATTTTAAAATAATTTAATTGTTTATTTTTTTGACTTTTTATGTCTTAAATTGTAACTGTATTGGATATTATATGCTAATGTAGTGAATAAATGATTGTTTATGTCTATGTCTATTGTTTCACTAGTTCTGAACTGAAAATGAGGATTATGGATTATTTATAAAAGCTATCACTGCTGGAGTCCTAACAGACCAAGGGCGACCACTTCTTGACCTGTCATCTACACTAGAGTCTTCATTGTATCGTTTGATAGTGCGATAAACGAATCTTTTGGTTATATTCAAATTTTTCAGTATGTCAAAAATTTGAATTGGCGTGTAACCGCAACGATGCAACGCAATAATTGCAACACGGTCTTCTTTAAGCGTCCACTCTATATTTAAAAATGAGTAAAATTCTAAAAAGTATACATTTTTATTTTCATGAACAATTCGAAATTCGAATTCTATAAACTTTTTTGTGGCCAGCATTCTAAAAGAAAAGTTTTTACTGTGTGGCAATACTAATGACCTGACTAGGTATATAACGTGTAATGTTATGTACGACATTAGATAAAAACTATGGTTAGGCTAATGGTTTTTCATCATCATCATATCAGCCGTAGGACGTCCACTGCTGGACAAAGGCCTCCCTCATTGATCTCCAGGAACTGTGGTTGGAAGCGGCCTGGATCCAACGCCGACTTGCGGTTCTTATCAAGTCGTCTGCCCATCTTGTAGGTGGACGTCCTACGCTGCGCTTGCCGGTGCGTGGCCTCCACTCGAGAACCTTCCGGCCCCATCGGCCATCTGTTCTGCGCTAATCTAATGGTTTTTCAAATTAGTTACAAAAGAAAATTTTTCATTTTCTCACAAGCTCAATATTAAGACCTAAAATATAAATAAAACAGCCTGTATAAAATAGGTAAACAAATTATATTGTTATTCATTTTAAGTAGGTAGGTGGTAGAGCTTTTGTGAACGGGCTCGAGAAAGTGGGCGCCACCGCCTTACCTTTATTTGCCGCCAAATAGCAGTACTTGTGCTGATGTGTTCCGGTTAGATGGTAATGGTATGTTCCTGTAATTACTGGCACATAGGCATACCAGCTAAGTTCTATAGTATGGCAACGTATCCACATAGAAATCAAGACAACATAATAGCTTGTGTTGAATTCTATGTGGATATCCATGGGCTGCAGTAGCCACTTAACATCTGGTGGTCTGCATGCTCGTTTGCCATATAAGTAATATAAAAAAAAAGAAAAAAAGGTAGGTACTGTTAAACTGAAGTAGCATCGCCGTCGATTTGATGTTTAAAAATGTAATAATATTGAAACATTATATTCAAGCTACTGGTATTAAATCAACCTCTAAAATCAGTAAATACAATTCCGGATGTGTGTTTTAAATTAATGTCGTACATAACAAAATAGGCTGTATCACACCAATATTATAAATATTAAAGTTTGGATGTTTGTTCGTTTGTTACTCATTCGCGGCATAACGATTTCGATGAAATTTCCTATGTACGTAGATTATAACCTGGATTATCAAATAGTTTACTTTTTAATCGACAATCTACACTTGCGAAGCCGCGGGCTCTGTGTATGTTACATTATCACAACTAAACGGCTTGACTGATTTCCATGAAATTTTATATACAGATAGATTATGATCAAGATATCCCTATCTTGAGGCTCATAGTCTACTTTTCACCTAACTACGCAGACGGAGAGTAATGTTTTTATTGACAAATCATGCGTGCGAAGCCGCAGGCGGTAGCTAGTAGCCTATAACGAAGCATCATCTCGTGGGTCACGCACCTTAGGAATGTGCCCTACGATGCACTGCACTGCTTGTATCAACTTGAGGTATACAGGTGTGAAACCCATGTGCCAGTAATTTCACCGGGAGTCTTCAAATATATATATTTAATATATTCATTATATTATTTTAATATTCAATATACCCTTCAAAACGAAACACAGCAATGCTGCTTGGCGGCAAAAATAAATATAGTATTAGTACTTTCCCGGACAAACCGTATAATTAAGACTGTAATATCTTTGGAGGATATTCCGGTGCAAATAAAACCCCAAAATTGCGACAGGATTAAATATAATAAAATTATGTATGCGTCCAGTACAATCGTTCGATGGCAAGTGAGAGAACGAATGGTAAAACTAGATTGATGAATGATTGAATGAATCCTTGAATGAGTTAGTTACAAAGCGCCTTATAGAATGAAAATATAAATTGTTAGTCTGGTATTTTTGAAGGCGTTAGCCTGAACAAAGACCAACGACTTGTTATCATGATTTGTGAGTTTTTCATCTGCTAAAATATCATTCAAAACTCACAAATAATGATAAATATCTTGTTTTTAGTGAATATAATGTAATTTCAATAGTTATGTTACTTATTTACGTGTAGTTTTATAACTTATGAGGAAAAAAGCATAAACTGAGTTTTCTTCGAAAAATAAATTAAATAGTCTTTTTATTTCAGATATCCATGATCCATATCAATGTTAACAACAGTAAAGGTTCTTATATTATATATGATGGCAAATATATAGTAAAAAATACAATTAAGTCAAAATTAAATAACAAATCAAATAAAATTCGTTCTTCCGAAGCTCTACAGCTTCGAACCCCCGTCCATATTTCACAATTTTATGGCGACTCCTTCACATGGTCTATGGTCCTTCCTTCACAGTACACTGTGCGACTGTGGAACGTCTTACCTTTGTCTATAAGGTCATCCTAATCTCTTCCTATTTTCATAGTCAAGATATACAACCATTTAATAAGATGACCTCCGTGGTGCAGTGGGCGAATAGCCGGCTGAGACGCAGGAGGTAGCGGGTTCGATTCCCGCTGCGGAACAAATGTTTGCATGATCTACAGATAATTGTTCGGGGTCTGGTTGTTTCTCTAATATTATAAGTATGTATTTACAAAAAAAAAGTATATATAAGTATTCTATCAGTTATCTGGTTCCCATAGTACAAGCTCTGCTTAGTATGGGGTAGATAGTGCTGTGTGAAATGTCCAGAAATATTTATTTATTTATTTCCATTCGTTGTCTCGTAACTGCCAGTTAGTGTTTATGTTATTTATCCTACATAATGTAGTGTATTTATATATTATTTGAATGTATTTAAGTTTTTGTTTATTAGTATAATCAATAGGTATATTTTATTTTATGGGTTCGGTTATATATGTACTCTTACACCGTCGTCTTTTGATTTTGTTTATCCTGTCCATCCAAAGGTTGTCTGGAAGAGATCGCTTTTAGCGATAAGACCGCCAATTGTACCTTTATTTATTGTTTATTTCCATTATTACTGTATTTTTGTTTGGTGTGCAATAAAGAGTATTTCATTAATTCATACACATTTAAATCAAAAATATATCAAAATTAAATTAAGGTAAAATTAAATTGTAGCGTGTCACAAAGCTAAGGTATATGGGCGGACAGGTTACCTACACAGAACCCCTATTCAGTGTTTAAAGAGAAGGCCGTCATACTTGCCCGCTATTGTCCTCAGAATGGTGTTGGTGCTCCCGCGTACTCTTGTAAGCAACGAGGCTGCCTTTTTCCTCATACAGGCGGCACACCCATCCGTGCGCGCCTCCGCGAACATACCCAAAGCGCTGCAGAACCACCTGAAAAAGATGCAATAATTTTTACAAACAGTTTCAAACTAAAAGTTATGGTTGGTGGCACATACAGCAACTGATAACTATATCGATTACATTTTCCCATGAATGCAAACACAATTTTAGATTTTACTTAGAAAACTTTCGTGATATTTTAATCATTATTATAAATACGGGATTTTATTACTTTTTGTTACTCAATCACGTCGTAATGGCTGAACGTATTTCGATGAAATTTAGTATGTATGTAGATTATAACCTGGATTAACATAGGCTACTTTTAATCCCATAAATAAGGTCCCTTGGGATAAAAAAAGGATGACAAGTAAAGTTACATCAGCGAGTTTAGCTTTATTTCTAGGTTACCTACACATTAATAGTGTTACGCGTATGAAGTTGCGGGCAACAGGTAGTAGTCGATAAGTTCAGAACTAAATAAGCTAACTTTTGTGTAGACCCTCTACGAAAAAATCGTAGCTCCGTAGACCCTCTACGAAAAAGTCGTAGGTCTGTAGAGCCTCTACGAGAAATCGAAAATACGAGAAGTAGGTACATATTTCTTTGGAAAAGTCGTAGAGCTTTTACGAGTAATCGTTATATGATTTTCATTCGCTTATATAAATTCTATGTGAGAAATCTTGCAATTTTCCTCTACTTTTCTAAAGAACGAGGCACATGAAGTGCACCTGTGTGTGCTTCAAATGGGTAGACGCAGGGCACGTTCCTATAGTGCGTGACATACGAAGCAATGCTTTGTTATAGGCGATGGTTACCGCATAACATCAGGCGGGCTATTTGCTTATTCAATCTCACTGTGGTATAAAAAAAAAAGGTTTTATTGTTTTGGTTTTGGAGTGGAGACTACGCCGTGGAAAGCATAGCGTATTCATCGCTAGCATTCGTTAGCGAGCATTGGAGCGAATATTTAAAAGCGAGCGTTCACGCGCTTGTGACATTTTTTCCGAGCTATGCAATATTTTGCGAACAAAACTAAAACCGTTCGAATATAAGCCTCGCGTTCATATACGAATTCAAATTCAATCGTTTAGATAGATAGATAACTCTTTATTGAATTACCACACAAACAGAAATAATACAAAAATAAGTACTAGGCTAGAAAAAATAAGGCAATACAATGGACGCCCTTATCGCTGAAAGCGATCTCTTCCAGGCAACCTTTGGATGAAGTGAAATTTACAAAGGTACGGAGTGCGGTGTACTTTAGAGGATACATTTACACATACCTATATATTCTTAGGTATAATAAAAAAGGTTATTAGGGTTCCGTACCTCAAAAGGTAAAAAAAAATGTCTAAGTTTATGAACCTATTATACTAACCTTCATACCATAAGGATATATAAGAAAAATGTCCATAAAAATTTTCAATAAAATACCTGACGAATTGAAAGTGTTGCAGATGTATTTAAGAAAAAAACTGACGTTGTGGCTTTTAGATAATTGTTTTTATAGTAATAATGATATTTTTTAATTTTAATATACCATTTTAATATTGAGATTATTAAATAGATACCGAATGACAAATATTAGCACGCCTGCACGCAGGTTGAATACATTGACAAGAATAGATTTAAGACCTTTTATTGTATTTTTTGTGTATTCTTGCAAAAAACCGGCCGAATGCGAGTGGGAATCGCGCACGAAGGGTTCCGTATCATTATCTATAACAACGGCAAAAAATCATGTGTGTTGTATGGGAGTCCTAATTATATAATTATTTTATTCATTAGCATAATTTTATTTATTTACTTATTTGAGGTTGGTGCCGATTAAGATAGCCCTCTAAATTTTATGAGCGCCCATACCACTCAGTCATACACACTATCTTAGTTGGCGTCAAAAATGTATGTATGGGGACACCCTTTAAATTTCAGCTTGTTTTATTCTATGTAATTTTCCTTTGTTTGTGCAGTAAGAGACCTTGATTTTTGCCAAATTTCGTGATTCTAGGTCAACGGGAACTACCATTACAGGTTTTTGACCCAAAACATATAGGGTACTTCCGGTTGATCTAGAATTGTAAAATTTTTGTTGAAAGTAAGATCTTACAGCACAAGTAAAGAAAAAATTCCAAAAAGTTGAAAATTAATGTAAATTTTGGTACTTTTTTTTATTGATGCTAGCCATGCGCTTGACCACTACCTCACCTGATGGTAAGTGAAGGTGTGATCGAAGATGGAGCACGCTTGCCTAGAAAGAACCAATTCACTCTGGACTTGAAGACTCCAAGATTATACTAGTTTGGAAAAACATACGCCGGAAGTGAGTTCCACTCCTCACTTGTGCTAACAAGAAAAGTTGAAGAAAATCGTTTGGTACGGCAAGGTATGATGCTGACCAGGTATGGGTGGTACTTCTCGGTTCGTTTGCTTGTCCGGTGGTGGAAGGGGGAAGGAGGGATAAGATTATGAAGATCTTGCGCACATTCACCAAAACGTATCTTGTAATAAACTGAAAGTCTAGCCACTCGGCGTCTGTGCTCTAGACTTTGTAAAGTTTACTGTAAGACTTACAAGTTTTTGTGAAAATTTAAATTTGCCGTAACTTTTTATCGTGCTGATTCAGGATCTTGATTTTTATACACTTAATAGGGACTATAGATCTTAAAATCTGGTATTAATAATAACATGCTACGTCCACCCGTTCCTGAGAAAATCGGTGGTGACACACGGATAGATAGACGGACAGACGGACAAGAGAGTTATCTTATAAGGGTTCCTTTTTACCTTTTGAGGTACGGAACCCTAAAAACCATAGAACTGCTCAAAGATTTGGCCAGAACTATACCTTTTTATCTAAGTACCTCCAAGATACTCCAGAACTCAATCGAACACTTTATTGTTTCTAAATGGGAAATTGATAATGAGTTTCCTGATCTTCAATAGAACTTTTTGAAATATTTTAATTTGTTTCGGAAAGTTGTTAATTATCGAAGTTGGCAAGGCTTTCAAGGCTCGCTTAGACGATGGTTTCAAGATTGTTTTTGCACCGCACCCGGAGACGTCAATCTAAAAAAATTACCATGTAACGCTGTTGGTAAAATCCATTATAGTGCAGGTTCCATTTATTGGTCATGTGATTCTTATGGATTAAACGAATTATACATTGTACTGGACGTGATCAATTCACAATCAATGATGAAAAAAAGAAAAAAAAATGTGGCATTCCGGGAGTGCTTACAGAAGTTAAAACTTGAACAATTACGAGATACTTATATTACAGAGGTCGGTAACGGTATAAGTGTCGCAAGTTCAATGGTTTTCCCCCATCTCAAAAAATGCCCAACGCGCCTAAAGAAGTTTTTACTTCAAAAAATATATTTTGAGACACACAATAACACTCAAGGAACTACATTGATTTACAGAAATAATATAAAATTATTTCCAAGATTATAAAATACAGAAGAAATAGTTGAAGTTGCAAAACCGTTGCAAACGATCTATAGATAGCTCAATTGCAATTCAGCGGAGCAATGCGGCCTGTGGCTTGGCGACTTTTGCGCCTGGTAGTGGTCTGGAGCAGTTAAGCTATCTCTAGGGATGACTAAGTAAAAAAATTTTTTTTTATGTAGTGAGTTACGTTACTGTAAGAAATAAGAGAAGAAGGTACAATGATGGAGTAGATAGTCTTGTCCTGTGAGTTTTCTGTCGCTAGTGAAATATTTCCATCTTAACATGCAACGTGCTGTGATATTACCGGTAATACAACGGAGCAATGAGATTTACTACGGTACTATCTCAAAACCTCGATAAGTCCCTCGGCGTCAGCAAGGTTGTATTCTAGCTCCTACCCTGTTACTCTGATTGATTGTACGTCCGCCCCCCAAATTTTCAAGTGTACGTCAGCTATACTTAGGTATAGATCAAAGCGGTTATCCTCTCCCCTTTTCCAAATATTTAGTTGCCGTCACCGCCATTAGCGGAATGATTGGTGTTTTCGTTTAAGAGGTGCTTATTTATGACTGTCCGATCGATATTGGAGGTATTAATAGGGTTACCAACTTTTTTTCTAACAAATATAGTATTCTCGAAGCTGTTACCTCTAAAAATATAGTAAATGGCAAAAAAATAATTTGTGTGGTTAAAATATTTATTTTTGAAATTAATATTTTTTATTGCTCTGCGCATTAATAATCATATTTTTATTAATATGAAAGCATTGATAAGCTTGATGGCAGTCCAAATTTAAGTTGAAAACACTATTAATTCTGCTTTAATTAATTCAAACTGGCCCTGTTACGTTCATCTCATCATCATTACGTTCATTTCGTCTTCATGACAGAAAATACGTGCTCTGTGAATGCTGGTGTTGCAGGAATTGAAAGAAAATTATGATACAATTTTTTAAATATTAGGCAAGTCTGAATTATTTAGAAGAAGAACTTATTGTCATTTTTCAGCAGTTGATTTAGTAAAATACTTTTGGTCAGAAACTTAGCAATTTCTAATTTGAGAGCGGAGCAGGCTTTAAAATGAGATTAAAGGATGACTCACGCTAGACCGTGTCGGGGCCGAGCCGAGTGTCGGCCGTAGCACGGTCACCGAGCCGGTTCCGTGTCTGAAATTACTAAGACGGGCCTCGACCGGGCAATCATCGTTGCGCTGTGATACAGTATACTCGTCCGAGAAAAATCAGTGTTGTAACTAAACTACAATCATGTTCAATTTTAACGATCTGGAATTAGCGGCTATTGCGATCGCTCTGGATGACGAAGAATCTGAAGAATCTTCAACTACAAGGGAATGGAGTGTGCATCCACTTTGGAGAGAGCGACAAGAGAAAGGAGAATATGTGAATCTTTGTAAAGATCTACGTAGTTATGAAGACAAATATTGGGACTACTTTAAAATGACTAAGGAATCTTTTGACATCTTACACATGAAAATGATTTGACCAAAGGCAATACAAAGTTTCAGATTCCTATTTCATCCAAACATCGATTAGCTCTTCATTTCCCATCGCTCATATCATATAATGCTGGATACTTCCTCACAGCCTCAATCAAACGTTCGTTGTTCATTTTCCGACGGCGAACAAAACGTCAGAGCACTGTATAGCATCACTACCGACTGCTCGGGCGCAGCTCGGCGGCGCTGTATTCATGCAACGGGCCGTGGCCGAGCCGAAGCGGGACCGAGTTGTTTCCGAGCGTTGTCCGTTGCTCGGGCGTCACTCGGTTGCCGCTCGGTATAACGTGAGTGTGTTCATACAAAATATATGTAATATTAGTTGACCGTGCTACGGCCAACACTCGGCTCGGACCCGACACGGTCTAGCGTGAGTCATCCTTAAAGCTGCGTTCCGCTTTACGCAAAATACAGTAGTTTCGCCTACTATAATTTTTTTTAGAAATATAGTATTTGTCGCCCTAATATAGTAAGATACTATATTATATAGTAGGGTTGGCAACCCTAGGTATGGATAACAGCCTTAAGGCTGAAAAGGCGGGGGTTAGTACACGCAGGAATAATTTGATAGATTTTTAGAGTAATGATTAGTATTTTACTCTAAGAGGTGCTTGCTTTGGTATTAGGGTTAACCCGGTGTCATGGGGGTGGAAAATGACTACACGAACGTAGGGGTGGGTCACCATGAGTCGATACTTTGACCTACGATATTTCTACATTCATATATGAAGTAATGAATTATATTAATATTACAGATTTATTGTTTTATGGTTTATCAAATTAAACTAGAATTTTTATTACCAAAGTATTTTAATATGTCCTTAAACCTCTTAAAAAAAACCACGTAAAAATTCTACAAAATTGGCATTCCTTAGCGTAATCTCACTTTTCTTACCATTAATGAATAGTTTTTTTTTTTAAATTTTTTTATGGCATTTAATAAACTTAACTAAGATATCTTTAGATAAAAATGACTAAAAACTGATTAGAATCATTGTTGTAAATGCAATCACAGCAGAAAGGTATAACATGTTCAGGGCAAATAGATTTGTTGCAACTATGACATGTGTGGGTTGTTTTCCGGTCTTTCGTCGCAGGACACACTTGACATCTTTTACGAGCATTGGCTCTTTTAGCTAGTGGCTCCTCTGAATCTGCGCCCGCGAATTTTTGTATTTATTTCGCATTTCTCGAGGCAAACATGTCACACTCTGGCGGGCTGTCAAGTGTTCACCCACAAGGGCAAGGCCTAGGTTTTTCAAGTAATGACGTCGTTTTATGCCAAACTGTACCTACCATCTTTACCACGATAATGTTGTGAAGATCGTAAATGACGACTCGAAGAAATTTCTGAATCCGATAGTTGTTGCTCCTGCTGCGGAGGTGAAAGGCTGCCAGAACGAGCAGACAGTATTTGACATTGAACAGTGGGACATTGCCCTCATCACTTTCTGAAATATCTTGTGTTTGACTTCGTACAGCAGATAGTGGGTCATTGTAGTCATCATCTTCTGAGATGTCTTGCTCTGTGTCGCTGAAATTACTTCGCTCACTGGAACAATCCTCTTCATCAGCGGACAAAAGTTGTCTAGTGTGCTCTATCTGATAATAATGTTACATTGTATAACTGAAAACAAATACATGTACTCGTAATAGTCTTCCATTTGATAGTTAAAAAGTAACTTTGGAGCATGTCTTGGTGACCTAATGAAATCCTAGGATTTGCTTAAGTGAAGTTTCCTAATGATTAACAGGGTGCTGGCTACAATCGGATTTAGGCTGGTAAAACAAATACTTACCAAATAACTAAATATGATGTTAAATTGTCTAAATTGTCTACAACTTAGTAGTGTTGTTTAAAACGTAGGTAAATTGTAAAAAATATGACTGTATCTATGAGTTGTTATTAAATTATATCGTTCCACTTATTCAACCAATTTGCTATGCAAATATTTAACGGAATAACAATAAACGTTTTCTAATGATAAGATTAATTATTAATTTTTACATGTTAATCTCTGATAAAAAAACCCTACTAACAATGTTGACTTGATCAATTCTTCAAGTCTTTGGGATCTTTAAGTCCAGAGTGAATAGGTTCTTTCTAGGCAAGCGTGCTCCATCTTCGATCACCCCATCACTTACCATCAGGTGAGGTAGTGGTCAAGCGCTTGGCGATCATCAATAAAATAAAAAGGTTAAAAAATAATTTCGGCTAAGTAAATATAAAATTGGTAGACATACTTCTCATACACACAAAGCGGTACTCTTCCACCTTTGTTATTCCCACCGCCAAGAAGTGGAACGCCTTTCCTGAGTCTATATTTTCTGATAACTACAACCTAGTTTTCAAGTAGCGAGTGAATTGCTTTCTTCTAGGCAAGCGTGTACTATTGTAGACTGCATCATCGTGCGCCATCAGGCGAGATTGTGGACAAACGCTAGTTTTTATTTATAAAAAAAATTTGAACAAAGATAAAACAAAATTTTTGTAATATTACTGTCTACCGATCATTTAGGTTAGACCACAGATGTAATAAATAATTTTTTATTTATTATATTTGTGGGTTAGTGTTTCATTTCTAAACTTATTATCTGAATGAAACAAATTTGGTAGACTTTTTAATAATTCGCTTTAATTTTGACAAGACCATCTTGTTAAAGTTTTGGTTAGAGATAGAAATCATCATTAATTTGTGTTGCAAAACACATAAATAAGTAATATTATTCAGAGTAAACTTATTTTGGATCTAAATGTAGTTTTTGTAAAACATGTTTTGGTAAAGTATGCAAATGCCACTAATATTTAATATGACGGATCTCTTTATGAGAAGATCCGTGACCCAAAAACTGTTCACTGTGAATAGTTTAAACTAACAAGGGCATGATAACTAACATAATTGGAGCTTTCCATATTCCAAATTGTTGGACCCAAGTTCAAACTAGATGAAACTTTGGAAGATTAAGATTTAATCTTGTTATTTTGAGAAACTCTGTGACGAGGGCGTGGTGATTTTGACGTGAGGGGTGCAGGTACAAAAATTTCTGGCTATTGTTTGTCTCTCTCTGCGCACAAATGAACGTTTAACTTGCCGCAAATCTCTAGACCTAGCTCAAAAAACGGCCCCCCACTAGATGGAAAGATGACCTGATAAAGGTTGCTGGAAGCCGTTGGGTGCAGCAAGCACAAGATCGGTCGCTCTGCCAATCTATGGGAGCAGTGGATGTGCTGTTGTTGATATGATGATGATGAAACTCTAGACATCTACAGGGGTATAAAGGGGTCTTATTATATTGTCAAATGTTCGATCGTGGCTGCTTTAAATATGCCTTTTTCTATACTAATATTATAAACAGGAAAGATTTGTTTGTTTGTTGTTTGTATTAAATAGGCTCCGAAACTACAGGACCGATTTAAAAAAAATCTTTCACTGTTGGAAAGAAAAACTATCCTCGGGTGACATAGGCTACTTTTTACCCAACTGCGTAGAAGGAGGGTAATGTTTTTATTGAAAAACTACGCGAAGCTGTGGATTGGTCAGCTAGTAGCTTATAGACATAGACAATCATTTATTCACTACAATATACAATACAGTTACATTTTAAGTCAGAATATATACCATAAAATTAAATATATTAAACGTAAAACATAAACAAAAAAAAGGGAGAACTTGGTAGATACTGTGTGTTACAGCAGTAAATAGGACTCGACTCAGCATTATGCCCGCCGTGATGGTAAGCGCTGATATTCTGTCTTATATCCAATGCATGCTTAAATCATCTTTCATAGATGCAAAAGGGGTGATAATGATGAGATTTTAATGCGTTTCAAGCTACAATGCTACATGCTGCAGTAGCCAATTTGGAAGTCACTAAACCAGTTGCGCACTCAAGTTGGCCGCTGCCGAGACAATCTAGCCGAGTGGGGCTACATCGACCCATTCCGGAACCAGTGCCACTGCGGGGTCACCTTACAAACAATGACCCACCTGCTCTTGTGTTCTTTCTGCCCAACTACCTGCACACGAGAAGACTTGTACCAAGCAACAGAGAGGGGTGTGAAAGATGCTCTCTATTGGGCTATTAAAATTTAGAAGTCAAACAGTCATTGACACGAAAGAAGAAGAAGAATGCGCCTAGTAAACCGGTTTTCAGACGACTAGTCTATAGTCATTTCTTGCAGTCCTCCACTGGCTGTTAAAATATATGAAAACATAGTACCTATGTGTGTTGTATGTAATAGTATTTTTTGTTTTATATCTATAAATATATATATATATATATATATATATATATTTGTTATATTTCTCATATATATATTCTATGTATTATTATTGTTATATCAAGTAGGTTTATGTATTTATTCTAACTGTAATCGGAGTTTATTGTTATTTGTGTTTCTTTTGTTTTTTTTTTAATAAACATTAATATTGTTAAAAGTTAGCACGCCAACCTTTTTTGTTACCTCTGAGGTTGGCAGGTAGAAAATGCTATTAGCATTAAGCCCACCTTTTGTACATGTAATTTGTATTTTTGTGCAATAAAGTATTAAATAAATAAATAAATAAATAAATGCGTATCAAACTTAGTAAACACAACATAAAATTATATGTAATTTTAATTGCATGCTTAGTTTAAGTGAAACATGTTGGACCTACACTTGAATTGACATCTTGTAATTTAACCAGATTTCATGCAATAAAATACATTTTAAGTTTATTTCATTTCAAAAATATGAGCTAATATCCATTCAAAAATTCATACTCATTCGTCTTTAAAATCCCATTTGCGTCCCAAAAACAACATAATATACGTTTAAAATTCAAAGAAAACCGGAAAATTAACGTTGTTTTTCCAGCGTGTGAGCACGTAGCCATGTACACATCATCCCTAGTTTTTCACAGGTAAAGTAACATGCAAACTGACAGATTTTACCAACATTTAAACATCAATCATTTTTAAAAAGATTTGGCAACAGTTATGAGTTTTTTCCTTATTATTTAATGAACTGGAAATTAAGGAAATTGTCGTAGGTCTGAGAACGACCAATAAACAAAATTATTCTTCCATCATCTCAATCCACATCCACCCACTGCTATATAGGCCTCCTCGTTATCACGCCTCTCTCCGGCCCTGTGCCAAGTGTATCCATTGCCTTCCCGCAACTCTCGCGATGTCGTCCGTCCGTCTGGCTGGGGTTTCCATTCTTCCATGCCACAATATAAAAAATAAAAGCATATATGGTTACTAAAGTCGTAAAATAGGTTTTAACCGATTCAAAAAAGGAGGAGGATTCCAATTCGACTGTATTTTCGACTGCGTGAACCGATTTTGATGACTCTTTTTTTATTTGGAAGCTGGTACTTCCCATGTGGTCCCATTTCCATGTGTTCCTATTTTTTCTTGACTATCGGTCCCAGTAACAGTTTATCTTACAAGATATTTCCATTTTCCAACGTTTAAATGAAAATTGCGCTCAGAGACCAGTCTGTAGGGAGACACCATTCATTTTTATTTCAAAGATGCTTTGCGTCAATCCAGCTTGATTATAAATCTTTAGATGCAATTCCCTTAGACCAGAGTTTTGAATTCCTGGGACGTTGTTCAAATTTCATCAGTTTACTTCACGATTCAAGAATTAAGTTCAATAGCATTTTTCAAACTTTCGCGATCACTGTACCTATATAGTTACGAATTTAAACGGGTATTTATCGCGCATGTGCCTTTTTTATAGGCTTTTATTTAACTTGCAATGTTTTTATGTATATTTGTCCGGGTGGAATCTTGCAACTGAATTTTAAATATGTATGACCATGTGTCCGAATTACGCAGTAAGCTCAAGTTGTTACCCATACGCCTTCGCCGGAATACTCACATCCTTCACAGTTTATATAACATAAGCGACCGACCCCGGCTTCGCACGGGTGCAATGCTTATACTAAATATACTACAGAATGTTTTTATATACAACGTTCACAGCTTTTTTGTCATTAGACAATACAGACATGTTTTCTTTAGAGGTTACTCTTGAAAAAGTATTTTGAAAGAGAACTATTAGTATTTACGACATTACATTAGAAATCTCTAAAATTATCAGTGTTTCTTTACTATATTATTCATGTATTATACATATAATCCTTCTTCTTGAATCACTCTATCTATTAAAAAAACCGCATCAAAATCCATTGCGTAGTTTTAAAGATCTAAGCATACATAGGGACAGACAGCGGGAAGCGACTTTGTTTTATACTATGTAGTGATCCTGTTTAACCCTTCCTCACCTTCCTAACTTAAAGAACGATTCCATTTTCTCTATCAAGCCAATCCTCGATCCTTGCGTTCATCTGACACACTCCAACTCAGGACACCTGTACACTCCTCCTCCTACTTTGATAAGTCTTTTACAGTGCAGGCTGTCCGGTTATGGAACGCGTTGCCGGTAGCGATCAGATGTGCCAAGTCACTTGCCATTTTAAACGTATGCTCAGAGAACACTATTTGAGTATTTGTCGCTAAATATCTATGTATTTATTATTAATTAATATGATTATATATTAATTTAAGTATAAGTTATATATATATATATATATATAGTATTATGGAAAGCAGCGTCCTAGGATTCCGGAGAACCGATCGGGTGAGGAATACCACGATTCGTTCATTAACTGGCATTGCCAATGTTGGAGACAAAACCACGAACTTCAAGTGGGACTGGGCCGGGCACGTAAGTCGAATGCTTCCGGAGAAATGGGCCAACATCATAACACTTTGGGTCGGGGTCGGTCGCGAAAGCGTTGGTGCGACGATATCAGTGGATTCGAGAAGGAATGGTGGGAATCTGCCAAGGATCGCGATAGGTGGAAGGAGTTGGGGGAGGCCTTTGCCCAGTAGTGGGAAAATGTAGGCTAGCTAAAAAAAAAGTATAAGTATGTATATGTTAGCTACACCATTGCACCCCAGGTAATGTCCACCTAATCTATTCCATCCAAAGGTTGTCTGGTAGAGATAATACCACCAATTGTATCACATAGTTTTATGGTGTTTTTTTAGTTGTATTGTTTTCTTGATTTGCAATAAAGAATTATCCAATATAATCTACTTCCTGAAACTCAATTTTATTTAAGACCATACTTACGTACACTTTTATGGGTTGTTTGCGAAAAGTATTATAAGTTTAAGAAATAAATTTGAGCCGACAGCGAACTTTTAATACTTTGGAGTTTGAACACTTACACAGTCTTTATCGGGTAGCGGTTTACCTTAACAGGGTAGGTACCGGTCGCAGCTTGTGACAACACCATCATCAGCCTACATTAGTCCACTCCTGGATATAGGCCTCTCCCAATACGCGCCACTGAGCCCGGTCTTCGGCTCTTCTCATCCAATTTCTGTCCGCCACCTTTCTTATGTCATCGCTCCACCTAGCCGGGGCTCCGGTTAGGTGGAGCGATGGCTTGTGATAATATCTCGGGAAACTTTGACATTAAACAACGAAGCACAAGTTGTATGTGCTAGATGCAGCATTTTACAAAACTGATTTAATTTAGTTCCCCCTCACATTGATAAGTTGTCGAAGATACTTAGTTCAGCGGCATACGCAGTCAAAAAGATCCATCTTTTTACAGACGTAGACACAGCTAGACTAATTTACTTCAGCTACTTCCACAGCATTATGTCATACGGTATACTGCTGTGGGGGAGTGCTGCAGATATAAACACCGTTTTTGTGCTGCAGAAGAGGGCTGTTCGTGCAATTTATAATATGAGCCCCAGAGAATTATTACGTAATAAGTTTAAAGAAATAAATATTATGGCATTCCCTTGTCAACACATCTATGAAAATCTGATGTATGTTTACAAAAATATTAATATGTTTAAAAAAAATTGCGATAATCATAATTTTTATACTACAAATAAAGACTCGCTGTTGCCACTTGTAGACTCCTTAAGTTAATAAATGGTTTAAAGGGCAAGGTGTTCGCTTTTATAACAAACTTCCAAGTGATGTACAAAAATTGACAATTTACAAATTTTAAACGCAATTAAACAAAATGTTTATAAAAAAACCTACTATAAAATATCGGATTATTTAGATGATAGAGAAGCTTGGGATTGAAATTGCTCCAACTCGTTCAAAATGTTACAATTTAGACGTAATTTATTTCCTGTATTTTATGTATTTTAAAAGGATCATCAAAAAAACCAACCAGCCTTGTTTTCTTGCCTGTTTTCCTGGCTTGGTCGCGAAGGAACAGGCAGTAAAATTGACGTTTCAATGTGATCCTTGTGATTTTAATGAATAAAAGATTTTGACTTTGTTAAGTTTGATAGGTTGGAAAGAAACAGCTGTTCTGGAACAAAGAAAGAAACGTGTATTATCGTAACGATAAAATAAAGTCAATAGGTTGGATGCTGTTGGAAAGGGACTTTCCACTAGGGGCGCTGGACTTGGCGGGGGCACAGTAGTACCCACAGATACATATCTTGTATCATAAAAATGCTTGCACTACTGTGGCTTGGCATGGCGGAGATTTGTAATCCAATTCACTGACTTACCTTAGAGGATTAGCAAGTTAAAATGACGGTGTCCAGGGCACAACGCTCGAAAAACTGTCGGCCGCTGGGGTAGTTAGGTTCCCAAGTGGATACCAATTCAGATTTCAACTTAATTTTGTTTTCATGGCTTAGTGGGCATAAGCTTCATATTTATTCTGCTATTCTCTTTGGTCTCTTGCGAGTCACACCCTTTAGCACCTAGATATGTTTATAACGACCAGTCTAAATATAACCAATAAAAAAAATCGGACACATAACTAAACCACTCGGATTTTAAACGCTCGGTCCTAATTTACTTATAAAAACAAGTGGCGATCACAGTTAAACTAAAGCCGCAAAACCTAATAAAAAAAAAAAGAAAAAGTAATCATTAAAAAGACACGTTTAAAATGCGAGATGTTTTACTACACACACGAAAAATATAACGCTCCTTGGGCCGGCAAAAAATCAATAAAAAGTAACAAAACTGAAAGCACCTACTTGCAAAGCGTTTTAACGTCACCAAGTTTCAGATTAACGAACCCATAAAAATGAACTTTACAAAGCAGTAGAAAACCCTTTTTGTCTCGGCTACACAAACGAATCCACGTGAGCAGGTAAGACTGTTCGGTAAAAGAACGAACATTTATTGTGATTTAAGGAATCCCAACAAGAACCGTAGGATATCTTTCCTTTCCCTTTAGTTCCTCACTGTAGGATTAACTATCGGCAAACTTCCTAATTATTGCAATAAACTGGTTGACGATCTTGAGGTTGATTTATTTAACTGAAAACACACTCCAAATTTAAGCGCGTTCTTTTGGAACACTGGTTTGAGTTGGTTCATTAACTGTTATGTTCTCATTTTTTACTTTCTTTTATTCTGATAATATCTAGCTAACTAAACGAACAAGGTCTATATAAATCTTATATGCAAACACATGTAAATGATAATAAGTGTTTAAATTTATTTCTTTTTACACTAATATTATAAATGCAAAAGTTTGCGATGTTTGTTGTTACTCAATCACTTCGTAACGGCTAAACCGATTTCTATGAAAGGAGGACGGGCATCCTGGCTATTACGTGGACGTATACAGTCTCGACATGTCCGAGCCAGGAAATATTTTTGTTATATATTAATCAATAATATTAATAACAATATTACACAATATTATTGTACCTGCTTGACAGGGCGACGTACTATAGGTACTTGTGCCCATGTACTGTCAATTATATGGTACGTAGGTTATGCCCGTCATGAAGGGTTCAATGAACCTGCATTGTTCTTTAACAGTATTATCATCGATGATGATGATGATGATAATGTTTAATAACATATTGTTTTGATTTTTTAAGAAGATGTTGTTTTTATTTGTATTACTACTTACCTAACTTAAATAAAATCATTACATTACACTAAATGTTTTTTTAATTACCACGATATTCAATGTTTGGCACTAAATATTATCAGATTCAATTTTTAGTAGAACTCAGATCGGACAATACTTAGAGAAATGCGACTTTCTACATATGAAAATACATAGAATTACCTTTATATTGACATATGACTCAGTTTTATTGCAAGGTAGACCAGCTTCCATACACTTATGCCCGTTCTCCTTTGGTAAGTACGTAGATTATAACCTAGATTATTACATACCCTAGTTTTTAGCCCATAAATCAGGTATCATGGGATAAAAATGGGGTGTCAAGTTAAGTTGCAAAGCGAGATTAGCTTTATTTCTAGGTTACCTCCATAAGTACTGTTTGTTTTCCGAATAAAACAAATTACGTACAATGTTATAAATGTTACTGTGCTAATATCATTTTCGTTTTTATTTATCTTTCCGTATTTATTAAAGAAATACACAAAAACATGGCTAAGTGCGTTCCGAACCACACTACAGCGAAGGATTCCGTAGTCAGAACGGCTGTATTGAAATAGAAAATGGAATGTCTGTTTTCTTGACGCCACCGAGGAACTTCTAAATAAACTGGAACGTCTTCAGAATTTGTGTATCCGATTCATATTCGGGTTGCGCAAGTTTGATCACGTCTCCATGTTTAGATCCCAGCTAAAATGGCTTCCCATTCGTCGTCGACGTGATCTTCATGTTGTAACTTTTCTCTTCAACACTCTTTTCAATCCTTTAGCTCCTTCTTACCTCCGTGAGCGCTTCGATTTTCTTGTCATACCGGAGATGACTTGTAGGTCATCTAAGTCCCTCCTTCTCAAAACCCCTCCTCATTCCTCCAGTCGCTATGGCGGTTCCTTCACTGTCCATGGAGTCAACCTGTGGAATTCTCTACCACACTCTATCCGCGCAAGTCCATCACTAAGCACTTTTAAGCTTAGAGTGAAAGAGCATTACCTGTCCTTGTAAGCTTTTAGGTTATTTATTATGTATAAGTAGGTATATTATTTATATTTTGTATAATGTATTATGTTTATCTCTAATGTAGGTATAGTATAAAGGTATTATTATTATTTTTTAATATGGTTAAGTGTTGTATTTATTATAGTATATACCATATATTAGTATTCTACTCCAATGTAATTCTCTGTGACGTACCCACCACTATAATCAAATATCTCTATCTTCAAAGGTTTGCTGGAAGAAAACTCTTATTAGGGTTAAGCTCGCCTTTGTACATGTCCATTTTGTAAGCTATTTTTATCTATAAATCTATTTGTGTACAATAAAGAATAAAGGAAATGTCAAAGAGCAATGACTACGCAGCAGTGTGTTCTGTATGGTTCCTATTATTTACAACAAAATTCCAGTCTGTTCGCTTGCTCTTCAAGAGCAGGTTGAATGATATTCTAGTTAGAAAAGCATACAACACTGTAAAAGAATTTCTTAGTGACCAAAATATGATTTAATATTAATTTATATAAATTTATTATTGTTGCGATTACTTTTAATTCATTGACATATCCATTTTGACATAATTATTGTTATTATCTATTATTGTAATTATTATTCTTATTACCATCAGTTAAGCCGTATGCTTGTTTTGTGCATTTCATCACTGACTTTCATGACAGCAAAATAGCCTCTATATTATTCTACCAGCAAGTTTTGCACCTCATTTACCTATAGGTAATCACCTATAGGGATTACGGTCACATAAAATATGCTAATGGGTATTGGAATCTACCAAGTACATAGGTACCCCTGGTTTAATACTCTTACAATAATAAATATGCAAATCTTTTGTTATATGCAAATCATCATATATAAATAATTGTTTGCTATATTTATTTCATGTGATTCTGAACTGTATTAATCTTCAAATAGTATTTTTATTTATAGTGTTATCCGAACACGTGCGGAAAAATCCAAGATTGTTTTAAAATCATCTCAAAAACTCCAAGCCTAGACGGGACTTGAACCCGCGACCTTCCTCTTGATACGAGGATGCACTACCATCTGTGCTACAAGGCAATTCACGTCTAGGTCGAAATTAGTGAGATCATTCAGAATTACGACTAAAGCGCCGTTAGCTCCATCTACAGGAAAACTTATATAGTTCTTTGTACCTGCTCAATGCCGAACGTTGCAGTTCAGTACATTGACAGTACAGAGAGATGTCGTGTGGCTTATTTCAAATAGTATTTTTATTTATAGTGTTATCCGAACACATGCGGAAACGTTGCAGTTCAGTACATTGACAAGAGTTGTCAATGTACTGAACTGCAACGTTCGGCATTGAGCAGGTACAAAGAACTAAATAAGTTTTCCTGTAGATGGAGCTAACGGCGCTTTAGTCATAATTCTGAATCCTCTCACTAATTTCGACCTAGACGTGAATTGCCTTGTAGCACAGATGGTTGTGCATCCTCGTATCAAGAGGAAGGTCGCGGGTTCAAGTCCCGTCTAGGCTTGGTATTTTTGAGATGATTTTAAAAAAATCTTGGAATTTTTCTGTATTAATCTTATTAAGAAAAAAAAATATGTATTATTATGAGAAATATTGTGTAATTGTTATGTAGATGTTTGTACGCTTAAATAGCAAAACCTAGAATAGATCTATATAATAAGTTTAACCACCAATTATGTACCTAGGTTCACGAACAATAAAGAATTATGAATTATGAGCATATCGCAGCTGTCAAAAATCGTCAGGTAAACAAGTCAGCGATAGCAGAGCATCTGGTAGACTCGGGACCGAATCATCGGATTGAACTTCATGATCTAGTTTCACCTAGTGAACGCCATTATTAAAAGAGAATAGTTCGTGAAGCGATTGAGATCAAGAAATTTCAAAATTTCAATCGGAAAGATGGCTATAGACTCTCAGCGTCCTGGAACCCGGTGATTGCTAGGTGTGCGCGTCGTGATCGGTCGTCTCAGTGCGTAGATACGGTTAGTGTAGTGTGTCGTAATATGAACGAGGACATTTCTAATTCTGAAGACCAAGTGAGGGTAGACGCTGCAGCTGCCATCACTTCTCGATGGTAGCTCCAAGTACTCCAGTCAACCCGAGACCATGACTGTTGCAACACAACCGAAACGTCGGGATAACAAATTAAAAAGGTACATATGCGATAAATACCCGTTTTAATCAATATTGAATGAATGAAAACACTTTATTGTACACAGTATAAACAAAAAAAAATACAAACAAAATAGAAAATATAAAGCAAATCGTACAATGGGCGGTCTTATCGCTTAGAAGCGATCTCTTCCAGACAAACTAGCAAAATAGCGAGCTGGCAACTTAGCTGGAGCTAGCAGCGAGCGAGCAAACGGTTGACTTCAACGAAGCATTCATTCATTCGCAGTTCTTAGACGTTGCGATCCGCTGCGACGCCTTCCAAGTAGCACATTAGTTGTTCGCTGTGAGACGTTGAGAAATTTAAAGAGTTACATGCTTCCGCCCGCGGCTTCGCACGCGTGGTTTGCCAATAAAAAAAGTAGCCTATGTGTTAATCCGGGTTATGATCTACGTACATACCAAATTTAATCGCAAGCGGTTCAGCCGTTCCGGCGTGAAAGAGTAACAAACATCCATACATACAAACTTTCGTGTTTATAATATTAGTAGGATTGTCCGCTAGAAAACGAGCCATGGTTGCATAGCTTGTCAACGTAATATAATAATAATAATAAATAAATATTACTGGACATTTCACACAACGCTATCTAGCTCCAAACTAAGCAGAGCTTGTACTATGAACCAGATAACTTATATACTTTTTTGAAGTAAACCTTCTTTACGCACGCTTGACTTGGGGAGTAAGCTGGCGAATGCGCGACGAGAGCGTTACGAAAAGTGTGATCTGGCAAGGCGAACGGAAGTTGAGACGGAGATATAAGTCAGTGAAGATAGAAAGAGAGAGAGTTACGTTTTGTATATTACTATAGGGACAAGAGAGAGAGAGAAGGAAGTGCGAACCCCCATTTTTTTCTCTCTGTCTCTCATAGCCAGTTACACTGTAGCAGCAAGAGAGAGCAGTGCGCGCGCACATTTTCTTTTTGTTTTCCTCTGATAGACAGTGCATGAAACTTATATATCTCAATCAGTAGTTCGTTTGCGAGTTTGCTAGCGTTACGCGAACGGTGAATTCTTGATTATGTTCGTAATTTTATTTCGTTCTTAAACAATCTTATGAGTTAATATTTTGAAAAAGAACTTTTACTTCAGTCATGCGGTCTAAAGCACACTCGTTTTTTTGTTTTTTGTAAATACATACTTATAATATAGAGAAAAAACACCCAATAACGGAACACATATCTGTAGATCATGCAAACATTTGTTCCGTGGCGGGAATCAAACCCACTAACTCCTGCGTCTCAGCCGGCTATACGCTCACTGCGCCAGAGGTCGTCAAATCAACTTATCTAACTTAATTCACGCTCATTACTTATAAGCTCCGTAGTTACGTTTAATAGACGAACGTGTTTGCTGTGCCCCATTCGCTTGTGTAGCCATTACACCGTTAGAGTATTAAACCAGGGGTACCTATGTACTTGGTAGATTCCAATACCCGTTAGCATATTTTATGTGACCGTAATCCCTATAGGAAATGAGGTGCAATACTTGCTGGTAGAATAATATAGAGGCTATTTTGCTCACATGAAAGTCAGTGATGAAATGCACAAAACAAGCATACGGCTTAACTGATGGTAAATGGTTACCGTAGCCTATAGACGTTTGTTAGGTTATCTAGGTCTTCTAGGCAAGCGTGTAGACTGCATCATCGCTTACCATCGAGCGAGTACGTGGTCAAACGCTGGCCTATCTATACTAATATTATAAATAGGAAAGATTTGTATTTTTGTGTGTGTGTGTATGTTTGTAATGAATAAACTCAAAAACTACTGGTCCGATTTCAAAAATTCTTTCACCAGTAGAATGCTACATTATCCCTGAGTAACATATGCTACTTTTTATCCAACTGCGCAGAGGGAGGGTAATGTTTTTATTGAAAAACTACGCATGCGAAGCTGCGGATTGGTCAGCTAGTTATTGATAAAAAAATGTCTGAACTATTAATTATGTTCAGAATTCACTGTCGATTTTGAACTTACCCAACCATATAAGGATACCGGTCACCCTTCAGAATGTCAACCAATCTGAACGTTGCGTAGGTAGCCAAATTAATTTTGACCGAGTATTTTATAGAGATTTTTCAGTGTTAAATTCGTACAAATAATTCTTGGATAATTCTGAAATGATTTAAAAAATATTTTATTGCTAGAATTCTACACTATTCCGAGTGGAAGAGGCATATTATTTTGATAAAAATCCGCGTGAAGCCAGTGCGCTTCAGCTAGTCATGAATAATAAATTATAAGGATCATTTTGGACGTCACTCGTTGTAAACTTCAAGGCGTGGCGGAATTTTAGATTATAATGAATATCTAAGACCCAACGCTTTGAAGACCACCATCTTTCGGTGACCTTACACTTCAAGTTCAAGAAGGTCTAACTCTAACCTTATTAATTTTTGTTTTATCAACGTTCTAAAAAACTCGCTAATTAGGAAAAGCTTCTGGAGGCTAAGAAGTGGTACTGACAGGCATATTGATAATATTAATTAGCTTATAATTACTTCATCATAATTATCATCATATCAGCCGTAGGACGTCCACTGCTGGACAAAGGCCTCCCTCATTGATCTCCAGGAACTGCGGTTGGAAGCGGCCTGCATCCAACGCCGACCTGCGGTTCTTACCAAGTCGTCTGCCCATCTTGTAGGTGGATATAATTACTTAAAATTGTTTTATTTATGTTAATTAAGGGGAGACCGGAGGGGGGAGGGGAATTGCCCATACAACACGTACTACCAAGATCATTTCTAATTGGAGCATATTTCTACCTCAATAAGGTATTATTTTAACTTGAATAGTATTTATCTAAAATACTAACCTAAAATGAAATAGAAGCGTATCGCATTCTGCATATTTTTACGTCATGAAAGACCTGTTTTCAACCTAATTGTTTCGTATTAAAAACAACAATATCTTACGTATCCTAGTCACGGGAACATAGATTATATCGTCTAGTTACAGAATAACAACACAATGAGAAAAATATAACGAGTTTTCAGTAATTATTTTTGGTATTACTGAACACGGTCAAAATCTAATCAAATTTAGAATCATTCATTTGCTACCACTGTCGACGAAGTTTAGCCACGCAGAGCGCGTGGCTAAACTTCGTCACTAAACAGGGATAGCGATATTCAGGCCGAAGTTTTTGACGTGGCCGAATTAAAGTTGCGCTCGGAGTTCGCCGGCTTCTTAAGCAACGTCATCTAGCATCAAAAAAACTTTTAAGACGGATCTAAAAAAACTGTTTTAGACAGAGACATTTTTTTTACTAGCCTACTATTTGACGACCTCCGTGATGCAGTGGGCGAATAGCCGGCTGAGACGCAGGAGGTAGCGGGTTCGATTCCCGTCGCGGAACAAATGTTTGCATGATCTACAGATATTTGTTGCGGGTCTGGTTGTTTCTCTATATACTATAAGTATGTATTTACAAAAAAAATGCATATAAGTATTCTATCAGGTATCGTTCCCATAGTCCAAGCTCTGCTTAGTTTGGAACTAGATAGCGCTGTGTGAAATGTCCAGCAATATTTATTTCCCACTGCTGGCCAGCTCCTTCCACTTTGCCATCCTTGCCAGCCCACTGGCATTGCCGATGTGGGAGACAAAACCGCGAAGCTCAAGTGGGATTTGACCGGGCACGTAAGTCGAATGCTTCCGGAGAAATAGGCCAATATCATAACACCTTGGGTACCGGAGGATGGACAGCGACGTCAGGGTCGGCTGCGAAAGTGTTGACGCGACGACATCAGCGGATTCCAGAAGGAATGGTGTGATAGAGTCTCATCTATGCAAAATATTTCAACTTCGCAATTTTTTATCGACATTTTTCATCTTATATCTAAAATTGCACAAACAAAAAAGATTTTGGAAAGCGAAGGTGATGAATCGTAAATCGTGGTTCCGTTTTTACCATTTCGGTTCGGACCCCTAAAAATAAGGCATTTGTGAAATCAGAAGCCACAAAATAAAAGGAAACATTTATTAACGTTAAAACAACAATTCGTAATTAAATTTTAATAATCTATAGATCGTTAGCAACGGTCTTCAGATGATTCAACTGTTTCTTCTGTATTTTAGTCATGTAAGTATTGATTGTTAATAAAGGCATTTTGCCAAAAAAAAAATGTTTTTAATCAAATAAACTTAGCCCTAGTACACACGGCTACACATCAAGCTACAAATTTCCAGTATAAGCTGACCTCTCATTCTACGAAAAGCCTACACAATGCGAGGTCAGCTTATACTAGAAAAGACAATGCCAGATCCTGCCCCACCCTTTCATAATTTACAAAAAATCTAAATCAATCAAAATTATGCAATGAAATTAGGACTCTTGGTTACATAACTGTTATTCTGTTACACTTGCGGATAAAAAGTTAAAGATAAAAGGAATTTAAAAACCCAAGTCCTATTTCCTGTTTTTATCGCGGCCATCTGCTTTATTTAGTACGCATACACGCGGAACAAAACGATTCATTTAATAAGAAAAAATGACATCTATTAATATATTATGTACGGATTTTAATATGTATTTGACTGAAATATACACAATTAATAAAAATATTGTTTTAATATATATTATTTTGAATGTATATTCTAATCATTACTTATTTCGCATTTGAGCGTTAGTGATTAAGTTATAGGGTAACGAAACGTCTCTGACGCGACGCGCTAATATTATAGTTATGTCAAAAAGTCATTCATTCATTGACATTCGCTCTGCTCTGTTTGCATTGCTGTTTGTTTTTTACGCTCCATAATCTCTCTTCGATCATATTACTGTTATATTATCACGACGATTTTTGCTTTTGGACACGGACTTGATCTCGCCTACTCGCCGACTGTGCTACGTGCTACGGATTCTGATCGTCAACTTGGTACCTAACCTAAATGTAACAATTGTTTTTAGATTTAAACAGAAACCGCAAGTTCTAAAGGCATTTAAACATGTTTTTAATTATCAATAATAAAGCAGCAATAGAATGCTACATTTAGCTTGCTTGTAAACCAACTTTTATTTGATGCGTCAAAGCTCTATAGAGTTTTTGGCATTGTCATTTATAGCTTGATGTGTAGCCGTGTGTACCATGACAGCCATAGAAGAGTATATAAAAAAATAGTAAATGATAAATTTACTTATTCTTCAAAAGAATAAGATAATATTTAACCAACTTCAAAAAAAAAAAAGAAGTGAGTGTCTATTGATCATAATTTTTTATGTATTGTTACCAATAGTTATTTATCACGTTGTACTAAATCAATGATTCTTTTGTTTTAGAAAGATTATGCCTCAGTTCCATGAGGATTGTGATGGAATTAATGAGAAAACGGCAATTGGAGTAGAAAGGTTATTGAGTGGAGCCAACTCATTGGAAAGCCAAGTGTAGAACGAAAACCGATCAATTGTAGATTACTGGGAGCCGTTTGGTCTGGAGGTCTGTTCAACAGTGGACATCCAATGGCTGATATGAGAAAATTTTCGTTTAAAAAAGACGAAGACTTATTTAATGACAAGTAACTTTTTAACAAATATATAACAGACTTCAGATAACAGAAAAAACAAACTACTAAACCGATTTCGATAAAATTTCTATGGGATCAATCTGAAAGTATATCCTTTCAAATAATAAAATAATTTTCCAAAGCGGTTGATAAATGAGGGAGTTATGAGCTAACAAACATAACATAAAAATTAACCCTAGACACCTAACCTTCGCATATACTCCTTTAAACATAACCATACGACGATTCGACGAACAATTATTAGCCTTTATTAATTTATCTAATTATAAATGTTTCCGTTATTTTTATTACTTAAATACATAAACCAAGTATTATTTTAGTAAATAAAACAATAAAATTACGTTTTGCTATGGAAATATTGATTGTATATCTTATACTATATGGCACTAGGTTTTAAAGTTCAAATGAGATGTACATTTGTACAAATTAAAATAAAAAAAAAAACAACACAAAATAGCCTTTTATTACTTAGAAAACTTTCGTGATTGATTTCAATCATTATTATAAATACGGGATTTATCACGTACCGTCTTATCGGCGTTTCGACCGACCATGTTTCGGTTCAATTCGTGAACCTTCATCAGGGTGAGAACTAAGCAGAGCTTGTACTATGGGAACCAGATAACTGATAGAATACTCATATACTTTTTTTGTAAATACATACTTATCATTTATAGAAAAACATCCAGACCGGAACAAAATATATATAGATCATGCAAACATTTGTTCCTGGGGAAATCGAAACCAGCGACCTCCTGCGTCTCAGCCGGTTATTCGCCCACCGCGCCACGGAGGTAGTCAAGAATTGTTATATTAATTCAAACAAATAGTGGTTTTAAAAGTCCATGTGTTAGCAGGTATATAAATTTAAATAGGTATCTAGGTTATAGTGTGACCATTAGTGCTGTGCACTCCCTGAGGTATGCGCGGCGAGGTGGGAGGCAAAGAAAAAACTGCATGAGTTCACATGGGATCAATACATGTCGGACATATCTTACGATATCAGTTTGCATTTCTAAGGCAAGACTTGTGGCGGGACGATGGTCGGAGACTATCTATCTGTAATATATTATACTTACTTAGTTGATTAAAATGTAACATAAATATAATCATATTTTATTAAAAATATGCAGATGATAAATAAGAACTAAACTTATAATTCAAAGGACTTGTTTTATTGAACATTATTTATATTTACAAACAATTATATATTCTAACGAAAGTTATTCTGACATAGATTCTGTTTCAACTTCATCTTCCATTTCATATCACGAGATAACGCACGACCCATCTTTGAATATTTATCTCATGTGCGTCTGACATAGACAGTCCGATACAAATAACACTACCTGCCGCCACGAGCGTTGACGGCGAACTGACAGAGCGCAGCAGCCGATTCTCCCCCCCGTCTCGCCGCGCGCATACCTCAGGGAGTGCACAGCACTAATGGTCACACTATAGTAACATTACATGTATTTTTAACTGACTTTAAAAAAGGAGGAGGTTCTCAATTCGACTGTATTTTTTATATTTGTTACGTCAGAACTGTCGACTGGGTGAACCGATTTTGATCACTCTTTTTTTATTTGAAATCTGGTACTTCCTTTGTAGTCCCATTCTCATTTGGTCCAGTTCGGACAATGGAATATAAGAGAAAGCTATATAAGTATTTAATTTGTTTAATTTTTATGTTATGTTATGTTTGTTACCTCATTACTCCGTCATTTATCAACCGATTTGAAAAATTATTTTACCTTCAGATTAGTCACATGGAAATTTCATCGAAATCGGTTTAGTAGTTTGTTTTATCTGTAAACTGAAGTTGTTAATATTTAAGTTAAAAAGTTACTTGTTATTGTTGTTAAAGAAATTCATTCGCATCCCGACCCAATAGCCATAAGGCTATTTTATCAGGATCCAAATGAAAGCTTAATCATAGGCAGGTCATATCTATCAGCTATGACCTGCAGAATGCTGTTGGAGCTGGCCCGTACTCTGCTTAGCAATGAGGCCGTTTTTTTACGGATTATGGCATGGAAGCCTCAGCAAACATGGTAGACGCACAGCAGTATCGAGGCTACCCCAACAACATTCTGAAGCCATTGTTGTACTGGACGCGTAGGGCAATTATCGATTTTTGAGTATAGCTGAACCAAAGACTGCTTTTGTAGAAAGAGTCATTGGCGTTGGAGATTTAAGCGAGCGCGGGGCCCGTAGCAAATTTTATCGAGGGGCCATTGATCAGCTATGGATTCTTACGTATAAAGTGGCGGAGGTGGGCGGGTTTAGATATGCGGGGCCCTTTAGCGCGTGGCCACTCTTGCTACGTGGATAATCGGGCCTCTTTACTCGAGACTTTGTAAATTGGCTTTCAGTAAGGAGTCATCCCCGCAGCTCGTCGCTCAATCGAATCAAGGAGTTGGACATAACCAGTGAGGTAATAGGCAGTGGTAACCGCTATGGGTTTCAGCCGTCATCTCAAGCTATTAAAAAAAACGAGTGTGTTTTAGATCACACGACTGAAGTACAACTTTAGCTCCATCTAGGCGCATACAGTAAGTACATAAGTTATTTTCTGCTGCTGCCTGCCATCTGTTGTGGAATAGCTGAACTTTTTCGTAAATCAAAGCTGGTAGATTCAAAATACGAAATTACGTAAACACTTTTTTTATTTATAGCAAAATGAACTCGATTATACAGCATGAAGGAGTGTTTTGTTTTTGCTGTTTGTATAATTTAGGCTAATTTGGGATAGGAGATATGCGACAAATCAACTGGCTATGAGAGAAAGAGAGAAAGAAAATGTGTGCTCGCACCTCTTTCTGGCCCCTAATGTTATATACGAAACGTAACTCTCTCTCTTTATATCTTCACTAACTTATATCTTACTCTTCGCACTTTTCGTAACGCATTCACCAGCTTACTCCCCAAGTCAAGCGTGCTTAATGAAGTTTTATTTAAAAAATTACAACAAAGTATTTCTTCTGAGGTATGAACTCGAAAGATTGAGTCATGCGGGCTATATTATTTAATTTCTGACTTCGTCCTAATATAACCTTATTGTTGTGTCGTAGGTACATGACATGTGAACATTTCCGCGTGAAACTTATTAAAAGTTGGACATAGTTTCTGTTGCCACTTTGTTAGCGTTTTTGTCTGTTCTCTTTCGGTGTAGTGTCTGTCAGCATGACACATGACATTTATATGAAGTGGCGGTGGGCGGGGCACAAAGCTCAAAGAATTGTTGGCCGTTGGGGCAGAAAGATTTTCGAGTGGAGAATTTACACAGGACAGCATACTGTATGAATGAATTAATTAATAAATAATATTTATTATACCTACCTTACAAACTAGACACAACAACAGTTAAAAAAAATTATAAAACAAACAAATATAAGCATAATGGGCGGTCTTATCGCTAAACAAAGCTATTTCCTCCAGACAACCTTTGTATGGAGAGGATAATTGTTTAATGGAAGACAGACATAGACAATCTTTTATTTGCTAAATAACACACTAACATTTACAACAGATGAGTGAGACACAAGATAGAAAGATGATTTAAAATAATGAACAGATAAGAGATTTTTATGGTGGTAGAGCTTTTGTGAACGGGCTCGAGAAAGTGGGCACCACCGCCTTACCTTTATCTGCCGCCAAATAGCAGTACTTGTGCTGCTGTGTTCCGGTTAGATGGCAATGGTGTGTTCCTGTAATTACTGGTACATAGGCATAACAGCTTAGTCCTATAGTATGGCAACGTATCCACATAGAGATCAAGACAACATAATAGCTTGTTTTGAATTCTATGTGGATATCCATGGGCTGCAGTAGCCACTTAACATCTGGTGGACTGCATGCTCGTTTGCCATATAAGTTGTATAAAAAAAAGACAATCAGATAAATAAAGTGAAGATAATACGAGTTCAGATCAGATCTTATTCAGATGAATAAGATTATACGTAAAAAGAATATACTTAACTTTTACCTAACTTACATGATCATACAGACATACCTAGTCAGGTCATAAATTCTGTCACAAGTTTAATAGAAAATAATTGAAACAAGTTTATTCATTATGTAACCATTTATATACCAAAATGAATTTAACAAAACATAGATTCTTATGACACTAAAGTTTATTCAAAATGACCTCCGTGATTTTGAATACAGGCCTTCAATCTGCGCGGCCAGTCGTCTATCGCAGCACGAACGAGGTCCATGTCAATATCGGCGGCTGCCTTAATCAAGGATGTCTTGAGTGACTCCAAATTGGGATGAGGCTTTGAGCACGCTTTTTCCTCCAAGTGTTGCCATATCTTGTAATCTAACGGATTCAAATCTGGACTGGAGGAGGGACAGTCTTCGTGCCGGATGAAGTCGATTTCACACGCCGCCAGCCAGTCTTGTGTGCTCTTCGCTCTATGAGCTGGCGCCGAATCTTGTTGGAATACCCAGTGCCTGTTATTGAACATGGTATGAGAAACAGGTTCCACAAGGTTCGTCAGGACTGTATTTTGATACACAACTGCATTCGTTTTTACACCTTTCTCACAAAAATGTACCTCTGTTAAGCCCCAACAAGAAACTCCCAACCATACCATGAGCGAGGATGGAAAATGACCTCGTTGGACACGCGGAATACGGTTGCTCGCTTCTTCACTACTGTGTGAGTACATCTAATCATTTTGTTTGTTGTAGCTCTCTTCTACGGTAAAAAGTTTTTCATCCGAAAAAAGAATTTCCCGATATTTTTTTCCCGCGTACCGCTTCAACAAAGCGCAGCATCACTTCAGTCTCAGGTCCATTAGACGAGCATTCAAACGATGTCCTGTTTTTCTTCGATATGCCCGAAGCCCTAAATCTTTATTGCACACCCTTTTCACCGTGGTTCTGTTTAACCCCATCTGAAGGGCCAACAGTTTCTGCTTACGTTTGGGATTTCTTTGAATTCGCGCCTTCACAGCTTTTATCACTGCTGGAGTCCTAACAGACCGAGGGCGACCACTTCTTGACCTGTCATCTACACTAGAGTCTTCATTGTATCGTTTGATGGTGCGATAAACGAATTTTTTATATATTTAAATTTTTCAGTAGGTATGTCAAAAATTTGAATTGGCGCGTAACCGCAACGATGCAACGCAATAACTGCAACACGGTCTTCTTTAAGCGTCCACTCCATATTTAAAAATGAGTCAAATTCTAAAAAGTATACATTTTTATTTTCATGAACAATTCGAAATTCGAATTCAATAAACTTTTTTGTGGCCAGTATTCTAAAAGAAAAGTTTTTACTGTGTGACAATACCTATGACCTGACTAGGTATTTAGTACATAAATAATTGTTAATAAATAAATACCATATATAAAATTGATAAACTGTAGTACGACCTGCTAAAACTTACTGGGAGTACTTGAAAGAACGGTCGCTCTGGAAACCTATGAGGAGGCGTTCAGCACTGGACGTAGCCAATATGATGATGATGATAGATTCGTGCGATCTCATCCTCCAACGTTATACCTACATATTCTGTTACAGTTTTTTATTAGATATATTTTTATTATTTCTTTCATTTGTAAATATACTCTGTGCACCGCTGTCCATTACTGCTTCGCTCTTTACTTTCCATCCAAAGGTTGCATGGAAGAAATCGCTCACAGCGATAAGGCCGCCCATTGTACTATATTTAGCTATATATATAAGTCTTTTTAAGTATTCCTGGTGTACAATAAAGAATTATTTTATTCATTGTTATAAATACGGGATTTATCACGTACCGTCTTATCGGTGTTTCGACCGACAATGTTTCGGTTCAATTCGTGAACCTTCATCAGGGTGAGTGCGATCCGCTCCGAATAACGTCTCGCCTCGCACTGACTTATTCGGAGCGGATCGCACTCACCCTGATGAAGGTTTACGAATTGAACCGAAACATTGTCGGTCGAAACACCGATAAGACGGTACGTGATAAATCCCGTATTTATAATAATGATTGAAACCAATCACGAAAGTTTTCTAAGAAAAAATTATTTTATTATATTCTGGTAAAATGATGAGGAGATACGTAGGAGAACTAAAGTCACCGACATAGCCCAACGAATTAGCACGTTGAAGTGGCAATGGGCAGGCCATATAGCACGCAGAACAGATGACCGATGGGGCCGGAAAGTTTTCGAATGGAGGCCACGGACCGGCAAGCGCAGCGTAGGACGTCCACCTACAAGATGGGCAGACGACTTGGTTAGAACCGCAGGTCGGCGTTGGATGCAGGCCGCTTCCAACCGCAGTTCCTGGAGATCAATGAGGGAGGCCTTTGTCCAGCAGTGGACGTCCTACGGCTGATATGATGATGATGATGATTCTGGTAAAAGCGATCGTAGTAAAATTCCCGAATGGCTCGCAGAATGCCTATTAAAAAGGTTTCTATCATATTCACGATGTAACTTTTTGTAGCTGCCGGTGCAAACGACTTGGATTGGATTTTTAAATGGATTTTTGTAAAGACCGGTTCGATTTTTATGAAAAGATCCTTTGTTTATATGATGCTTGATTGAAGATATGAGGATGTTGGGTATCTGGTATTCTATGGACACAGTTAATTAGATACAAAAAGCTAGACGCTACGCTTTTAGAAAAGAAATAGGAAGGACGTGGTTCCAGGCTGGAGCCACTGAGTCAACGCCGTGACATCGGATCACTCAGTGTATTCTACCGCCTGTATGATGGGGAATGTTCTGAGGAGCTATTCGATCTGATCCCGTCGTCGAGATTTTACCACCGCACTTCTCGACAACGTAATAAAGCTCATCCACATATCGTCGACAATTGGGTATCGCGTACGCTTCACGCGATCTTTTCTACCCCATACTTGCAAGATGTGGAATGAGCTACCATCTGAGGTTTTACCGTTAGGCTACTACATGGCACGCTTCAAGAGAAATGTAAAGAGGTTTCTACGGGGTAGGGAACGCATCGACAATACCCCGGGTGTTGCCGGTGTCAATAGGCTACGGTGACCGCTTACCGACGGTGGGTCGTAAGCCTGTTTCCCCACAAATAGCATAAAATAAATAATTGAAATATTTATTTGTAGAATGAATAAAAAAATACAAAAAATAAAACGAATAGTTTGAATTAAAACCGTTGCAAACGATCTGTTAATCTAGGGTTGAACTAGTCTAGATTACAAGATGCTACTGGTGTTATAGATAAAAAGATATATCATTCACTAGTTGCCCCGCCGAACTTCGTACCGCCTTGACATGCATATAACGCGGGCTGTCAATATACGTCACCTTAGTAGAATTGCCAATTGTTGTCCCCGGCCATCATTTTACAACCATACTTAACCATAGACAAAATTACGTTTAGCTGTAATTTGCGTTTTGTTATTCCATGTCAGATGCGTTTTTGTTATACCACGTTTTATAGTGACTTGTATTCTCTTTGACGTTTGGTGTCTCCTCACACGGGAACGCGGTCGAACGGGATAAAAAGTATTCTATGTCCGTCTCCTGGTTCTAAGGTACCTTTCCACCAATTTTCAGCCGAATCGGTTCAGCCGTTCTTGAGTAATAAATAGTGTAACTAACACGTCGTTTTATATATCATAACCCGATTCATTATTGGACACGATGAACGAAAAAAAACAATTAATGGCGCTAGTGATCATGTTAACATTGGATCTGT
This sequence comes from Philereme vetulata, assembly GCA_918857605.2. NCBI lineage: Eukaryota > Metazoa > Arthropoda > Insecta > Lepidoptera > Geometridae > Philereme > Philereme vetulata. Next base: position 3,731,812 of record OU975444.1, read on the forward strand.
ATAAATAATTTATTAAAAATTATATTGAGTTATATTTAATTTTGAGTGATAAATGTAATATGTATTCAACAATATACGGCAAATCATGTTTACAACGAAAACTATACAGGTCTTCGTATGAAAATAAACCTAAATTATGTATATACATATTAACGTGACCTATAAACAGCCAAATACAAGAAGATTCTAACAAAACAAATGCATGGGCAAACAAGGAATAAATACGTAAAGAAAATAATCATAAAAACCGGCCAAATGCGAGTCAGACTCGCGCACGAAGGGTTCCGTACATAAAAACGGCAAAAAATGATGTCAAGTCAAAAACATATTTCAAGCGTCTATCTGTTGCCGTTATCAATATCGAGCAAAAACAATTTTAGTATTTGATGTTATAGCGGCAACAGAAATAAATCATCTGTGAAAATTTCAACTGCCTCACTATCACGGTTCATGAGATACAGCCTGGTGACAGGTGGACAGGCAGACAGACTGCGGAGTCTTAGTAATAGGGTCCCGTTTTACCCTTTCGGCACGGAACCCTAAATTGTGAGTAAACCTTTAAATATTCGGTAATTTTAAACCATTATAACAACATGCATCTTTTGTTCGCTGTTGTCAATATTGAACTTAGTACCCGCACACATATATTATGCCAGTGAATACAATTTGTAACCAATAAGTTATACACTAGGGTTGCCATCTCCAAATTTCGAAATCCAGGATTTGAAGGTAGAAATACCAGGACATTTCAGTTTGAAACCACTATTGTGTTTGAAATCCTCATGCTCGTTTAGGCTTTTATTGGAAAAGGTACGGAAAGCTTTCCACGTTGCTTCTTTGTTTCAAAAAGTGTCAACGACCACACACGCGAGACGCAGGCCTAGTGAAAAATGATTTGGAGACAGTAGTGGCGACTGAATTTTACACAAATGTTAAAAACCCAGGACTTTACTTAAAACTATCCAGGACAGCCCAGGACGCCACAAAAAGCAGGACATGTCCTGGGAAACAGGACGGTTGGAAACCCTACTAAACAGTAAACTCTGCTCGTGGCTTCACGCGGTCAAAATTTAAGTATTGCGTATTAATTCATCTGACTTAATAGCCGCCTCACCTGATGCTGTCTGATTTTGTTGTTGCATTTAGAATAGGTAATTTCTTTATTGCACATCATTAAAAATAAAACAAACAAAAGAGAATACACAATTAAATCAAAGGTAAAATTGGTGGCCTTATCGCTAAAAGCGATCTTTTTTTTATTGATGATAGCAAAGCTAATGAAAGGTACACTTCCTTTATCTCTGAAACGGAAGCTCATGGACGTGTGTATTCTCCCCATCCTCACCTACGGCGCACTGACCTGGTCTTTGACTGATCTGCAAAAGTCCAGACTCGGGGTTTGTCAGCGAGCCATGGAGTGCAGTATTCTGGGAGTCAGACTGACAGACCGCATACGTCTGTCTGATTTGCGTTTTAGAACGCATTAGATAGATAGATAGATAACTCTTTATTGAATTACCACACAAACAGAAATAATAAAAAAATAAGTACTGGGTTAAAATAAATAAGGCAATACAATGGGCGGCCTTATCGCTAAAAGCGATCTCTTCCAGGCAACCTTTGGATGGAGCGAAATTTATAAAAATTACGGAGTGCGGTGTACTTTAGCGGATACACATAATATATTCTAAGATATAATAATAATATGAAGTTTTAATCCTAATACTTAATATACTTATAAAATAGACTAATATATAGGTATATACATATAGCAAACTATACTAACAGATAAAATAAGTACATAAATAGTAAATAAATAACGCTAGGAAGATGACATCGTCAGGTAATGATGTTTCACCTTCAATTTGAAGAAGTGTAAGGACGATGACCGTCTTACTTCTTCGGGCAGAGCATTCCACAGCTGAACAGCCTGGACAGTAAAAGAAGCGCTGTAAAAGGAAGTGCTGTGCGAAGGAGTTCTGAGTATCAAGTTTTCTGATGACCTAAGAGTATAGTTATTTGAAGAATGGAGAAATTCAAATCTATCTTTCAGATAGTGAGGAGAGAAGGGATTGAAAAGAATAGAATAGAGAAGAGAAAGGATATGCGTATTCCGACGAAGACGAATCAGAAGCCATTTAAGCTTTGAACGGAAGGGAGACACATTTACGGAGGCCAAATATAAATCTAATACAAAAATTTTGTAAACGCTCGAGCTTGTTAAGCTGTTCCTCAGTGAGGTCCAGATAACAAGCATCAGCATAGTCTAGTACGGGATGTAAAAGCGATTGTGCAAGCGCAGTCTTGGTGGACGTAGACAAAAAGTTTCGTAGTCTCCTTAGTGAACCAGCTGACGCAAACAACTTCCGGCTGGTTAGTTCAAGCTGAGCCTTCCATGAAAAGTTGCGGTCAATGATGATACCTAAATTCTTAACGGTTTCGCTGTATGGGATTGCTATTCCGTCAAAGACAACTTGTGGGACAGTGGACCAATCAATTTTGCTAAGCGTTCTTGAACTACCTACAATAATGGTTTGCGTTTTGGTAGGATTAACTTTCAAACCGTGGAGCTTGCTCCACTCTGCAATACGGCGTAAATCGCAATTGGTAACGTCAACAGCATCAGCAATATTACTGAGCGTAGCTTGATTATAAATCTGAAGATCGTCTGCGTAGAGGTGAAAAGACGAAGAAAGATTAAGAGAAATAGAGTTTATGAAGATTGCAAAAAGAAGAGGAGATAAAACGCCACCTTGAGGTACACCAGCAGACGTATTACACCACGAAGAGAGAGACTCCTCGAGGCGAACACGCTGACGGTGCCCGTGCAAGTAATTGAAAAACCAACCAATCACCGCTGGAGATACGTTAAAGGAGCTAAGTATTGCCAGGAGAATATCAAAATCTACGGTGTTGAACGCATTACTGAAATCAAGTAAAGTCAGCACGGTAAGTTGCCCATTTTCCATGCCCACTCGTATATCGTCCGTGATTTTGACTAGAGCAGTGACAGTACTGTGGCCTTTACGAAAGCCAGACTGCAGAGGATTAAGGAGACTATAGGAGGAAAAAAAAGAGTTTAATTGATTATGGACCAAGCGTTCGAGAACTTTGTGTGCATTACTGCGTTCTAAAACGCAAATCGCGGATGTCGGGCAACAAGCGGGTAAACTGAAGTGGGATTGGGCGGGCCACGTCTGCCGCATGTCGGATGCGTTATGGGCTAAAGTCACCACAGAGTGGACGCCTTTAAACGGGAAACAACCTCGTGGCAGACCGCGGCGAAGATGGAGGGACGAAATTGATGCCCATTTACAGGATTGGTCCACAATAGCCCAAAATAGAGAAGACTGGAGAGAAGGAAGGGAGGCTTTTGCCCTGCAGTGGGACACTACAGGCTCTTAATCATAATAATAATAATAGCCAAGCGCTTGACCACTACCTCACCTGATGGTAAGTGAAGGTGTGATCGAAGAAGGAGCACGCTTGCCTAGAAAGACCTTTTCACTCTGGACTTGAAGACTCCAAGATTATACTGGTTTGGAAAAACATACGCCGGAAGTGAGTACCACTCCTTACTTGTGCTTGTCTCTTCCAGGCAACCTTTGGATGGACAGGATCTTTGTGAACAAATGAGGACGGCAGCGTAAATCAAATAATAACTAACAGAACAAGTACTTTACTATAACTAAAATATTTTGTCAAGCGGTGGTCAAAACCTGTTGAATATATGGGCTTCTTCAAATAAGGAACACGAATATTGTTTAAAATAGTCCTATAATGAACTGGAAAGGTACATAGCCTTTTTTCATTAATAATCTTTACTAATATTATAAAGAGGAAAGATTTGTCTACTTGACTGATTTAAAAAAAATCTTTCACTGTTGGAAAGCTACACTATCCCCGGGTGACATAGGCTACTTTTTACCCAACTGCGCAAAGAAGGGTAATGTTTTTATTGAAAAACTACGCGTACGAAGCTGCGGATTGGTCTGCTAGTTATTTATATAACGTCTATCGTAGATTGCTCATGACGGCCTAGTGACTCCGGTGCGCGGGCGCGCGGGGGTGACGGAGCTGTCCGTATGTCCGTGCGTAAACAATATACATATATAATTGAAGTAAAACTTCTTTACGCACGCTTGACTTGGGGAGTAAGCTGGTGAATGCGTTACGAGAACGATACGAAAAGTGTGATCGGGCGAGGCGAACGTAAGTTCAGACGGAGATATAATTTAGTGAAGATAGAAAGAGAGAGAATTACGTTTCGTATACTACTGTAGGGGCATGAGAGAAAGGTGCAAGCACACATTTTCTTTCTCTCTTTCTCTCATAGCCAGTTACGTTTCGTATTTCTAAGACACAGTGCAGGTCAATTGTCGTATCACACTGTAAGCAAAAGAGAGCAGTGCGCGTGCATATTTTCTTTGTCCCTTCCTTTTATAGCTAGTGCATGAAATATATATATCTCAGTCAGTAGTTCGTTTGCAAGTTTGTTAGCGTTGCGCGAATGGTTATTTTTGGATTATTTTACGTAATTTCATTTCGTTCTTGAACAATTTTATAAATTAATATTTTGAAAAAGAAGTTTTACTTCAGTCGTGTGGTCTAAAGCACACTCGTTTTAAAAAATATGTATTAATATTTTTATAATAATTATATAATCTACTTCTAAATAAAAAGTAAAAAAAAATATATACAAATTAAAAGTCGCGAAGCCCTAGTGAGCGATGGACGACAGATAATGCATTTAACTTGTTATAAAGAATTTTCACTCGTTAAATTTACATTGTGTATGATACGAATAGGTTATTTGTATTACTTAAGACCAATCTTTACAATCTTCTTTTATTATATAATCTTGAAAGAAAACATTTAAGACTTTCTTTTCTACTATACAATATGAAACAGGGTACATGAATGAAAAAAATGCTAGATATTCGGGAGCGGTCATTTCGCACAATTCGCGTTCGACCGAAGCCGTAGTGCTGAAAAATTCCAGCCATACATCAAATTTACCCATTTCATAAAAGGGGTTATCTTGAGAAAATATAGACTGTTTTCAAAAAAGTAATCGATTCGACGATAATATATTAACATTTATAGGATTCCGTACCACAAAAAAGGAAAAATGGAGTAATCAGAATAATCACCCTTATAGGATCACTTCGTTGTCCATCGTCAAGACCTTTTTGCTGAGGAACGCGTGGATTTTTGACACTTGCCAATAAATCAAAACCTATATAAAATCTGTGCGAATTAGTTCCAAACTAAGCAGAGCCTGTACTTTATTTTTTATTTTTTTTATACTTTATAGGCTTGCGTTTGACCACGATCTCGCCTGATGGTAAGCGATGATGCAGTCTACGTTGATACACGCTTGCCTAGAAAAAACCTATTCACTCTCAACTTAAAGATACCCAGGTTGTAGCTATCAGGAAACACATACTCTGGCAAGGCATTCCACTCTTTGGAGGTGCGCATAATAAAGGTCGAAGAGAACCGCTTTGTGCGAATGGGAGGTATTTCTACCATATAGCGGTTACTCACCGCAAAGCATCTGATTGTCCGATCATAGAATGGAGATGGTGGGATCAGGTTGAAATGTTCCGCCGCACACTCCCAGAAAAGCACTCGATAAAAAACCGAGAGGCTAGAAACCTTTCGTCAATGCTCCAGGCTTATAGACCCAGATAGCGGATATAATACTCTTAACTTAAACACTTATAGGGTACTTCCCAAATCAAATCAAATAATTTGTGAATATGGGTTTGTAAAAGGTGGTTAGTGATAAAGTTTGAGTTCGACCATAATCAGCATTTATCGCATGCAATTTTAATCAGCGTTATAACATAGAAAAATTAAATTTAATATCATCATCATCCACAGCCTGATTTCACCCATTGTTGGGTATAGTCCTCCCCAAGTTTGTGCCATCCACCACGATCCTGCGCTAGTCGCACCCATTGACGGCCCGCCACTTTTACGATGTCGTCCGCCCATCTCGCTGCCCAACGTCTTACCCTTCTATATCCGCTCCTCGGCCACCATTCAGTCACTGCCCTGCTCCATCTGTCATCACCAAGTCTAGCCAAATGTTCCGCCCAAGACTATTTGAGCTCTATAACTCATGTACCTTCGTTCGTCTACGGAATCTTAAGTATTCTTAGGTCGCCTAAACCTCCACTGTGTCTGAAGGCCCGCTTATTCAACCAATGTGTTCTGTCCACCATGACCTACGGCGCCGAGACATGGACGCTCACGCAGGAGGCTGTGTACAGGTTAAGAGTTGCACAGAGAGCCATGGAGCGTACCATGCTCGGCATCAGACTATTAGATCGAGTTCCAAACGTCGAGGTTCGTAGAAATTTAATTAGATCAAATTATTTACAATAGTCAACATGTCACACATGTCTTACATCACACTTCTTACAACACACACACATATTCAACATGTCTTACCTTAAAATAGAAAATTAATAATAAAATTTCAAATATTCAATTCAAGAGATTTATCGCTAAGAAATTCATTAATATTGTAGTACTAGCTGACCCCGCGGCTTCGTACGCGTGGTTTGTCAATAAAACATTACCCTGCTTCTGTGCAGTCGCGTAACAAACAACAAACAAAGAGATACTTACAAATCGGTATGTACCTAGATTATAACATGGATTAACACATAGGCTACTTTTTGCTGACAAATAATGCGCGCAAAGCTGCTGGCGAAAGCTAGTTATACATATTAACCTTTCTCTTGAATCACTCTATCTATTGCTGAAAACTACATTAAAATCCGTTGAGTAGTTTAAAAGATCTAAGGTAACAGACAGCGGAAGCTACTCCATTTTATACTATGTAAAGATGCTTGTTTTGTTAATATTAGTTTCAAGTTTCTCTTGAACACATTCAGACTGGAAGATCCCAGTACAGACTCAGGTACGTGGTTATATATACGTGGAGCAATACAAATCACACCCTGGTTAAAGAAGGCTGCTTTATTAGGTGGGAAACAAATTTTATTATGATGCCGTTTACTTTTACGGTTTGTAAAAAGGTTCATATTAGTTTTAATAAATGTTGCTATTTAAAAACGCTAATCCTGTTTTTTTATATGTTACATTTAGACACACGAGCTGACGGGTCTCCTGATATTAAGTGGTCACCATCGCCTATAAACTCGCCTATAACAATAGGACTCGAGGTAGTCACGTTGCCTAAAACTTAATTCTGTTGAACAAGAATCGTGAAATTTGGCAAGAAATAAAAATGACAATCGGATAATCTTTGAATCGGCTTTTGATTTTCATTACACATAACTAAGAACCACTGCAGTTAAACTAGCTTTTTCTTTTAAAAACCACGTCAAAATCGGTCCATCCACCAAAACCAGACAGACAGAAAGACATAACTTATAACATCCCTCTTACGTTGGTGGTTAAAAAGTTACCGCGTAAGCAAAACCGAGAGCAGAAGCTAGTGAAGCCATCAAATTAGATCAACGAGCTTCAGAAAACGCGAATCCATACAACACCCATTCCAAATTAGATACAAATGAAGACTAATTTGAGTAGAAGCTGTACAGCACGAAATGTACGATTCTAAAGGGCACAAATTCTAACACGGCTAATTGGATTTGATACAATTTGTAAATTAAATCACGGGAACGACTGAATCTGACGTTCTATTAATAATTGGACTCAATTATTGAAGTTACCCACTAAAATATTATATTTAAAGAAGTTTATATTTATCATGGGAAATGAGAGGCTGGAGACAGTCGACCAGTATGTTTATCTTGGACATATTCTATCGTTTGGTAAAGAGCATCAGCAGAAGGAGATCTCTAAACGGATCCAATTGAGATGGGCTGCATTCGGCAAGTTAGACGACAAACTTAGGTTGCCTAAATTTCCACAGTGTCTGAAGACCCGCTTATTTAACCAATGTGTTCTGCCCACCATGGTCTACGGTGCCGAGACGTGGACGCTCACGCAGGAGGCTGTGTACAGGTTAAGAGTTGCACAAAGGGCCATGGAGCGTACCATGCTCGGCATCAGACTGTTAGATCGAGTTCCAAACGTCGAGATCCGTAGACGAACGAAGGTTCATGACGTTGGGATTCGAGTTATGGAGCTCAAATGGTCTTGGGCGGGACACTTGGCTAGACGTGGTGATGACAGATGGAGCAGGACAGTGACTGAATGGTGGCCGAGAAGCGGGTATAGAAGGGTAGGATGACCAGCAGCAATATGGGTGGACGACATCGTAAAGGTCGCAGGCCGTCAGTGGGTGAGACTAGCGCAGGTTCGTGGTGGATGGCACAAACTGGAGAGGCCTATACCCAGCAGTGGGTGAAGTCGGGCTGTGGATGATGATGATGATGTAAGATGTCGGGGTATAAGTAAAATAAAATATATGCATTTATTTCAGACATTTAGCGATAGATATAGGAGATATGTTTTAATGTGTGTCGTTGTTCGACATTTAATTTTGACGGTTTGAAGGTATGATTGCTGGTGAAATTACAAGCACATGAGACTTTACACCTGTATGCAAAGTTCATGGACGCAGGGCAGTGCATTGTAGGGTACATTTCTAGTATGTGTGACCTACAAGGCAATACTTTGTTATAGGCGATGGTTACCACTTAACAACAGGTGGGCCATATGACTGTTCCATCTCCAATTTTTGTAGACCCGTCTGTTGCTAGACGCGCACTGTGGATATAGAGTAACCCTCCACCACCTGACTTCATTCCCCGTCAAGAACAGCTTCCACCAGGGCACGACCTGCCGTGGCCAGTGTGGAAGTCCTTAAATAGGCTTCGCACACAGGTTGGTCGCTGCAGAGTCAATATGTGCAAATGGAGGTTCAGGGATCCCAGATAAACGCAATGCGATTGTGGTGACCCTGCACAGTCGATGAAACACCTGTTAATGTGCCCTTTATGCCCGAACACCTGCACAATAGTTGACTTAAAAATGGCTTCTCCTGACGCCAACAATGTAGCCAAGTACCTATCTAATACAATATAAGTAGAGGTATTGACACGCTGAGAAGAAGATCTCCAATTTTACAAGCTATTCAATTGTAATTCTAGGGTTGTATGATTTGCACCGACGGACGGTCCACATTGGGGACCCAATCTGACCTTATAATGTATTATTTTATAATAAATTTACGACGTCAACCAGCATATTTCATTAACCACTCCTCTAGGTACCAGTAAGAGGCACAGACTAATAGGATGCTAACTAGGGTTGCCAACCCTACTACATACTATAGTATCCTACTATATTACGGGATCAAATACTATATTTCTAAAAAAATATATAGTAGGCGAAACTACTATACTTTGCGTAAAGCGGAACGCATCCTTAATCTTTTTTTAAAGCCCGCTCCGCTCTAAAATTAGCAATTTCTGAGAAAATAAAAATTGATTTTAACAATTTGTACTCAGAAATCAATCAAATTATGAACAAAATTTTGGACATTGTACTTTCTGACCAAAAAAATTTTTTAAATCAACTATTGAAAAATGCCCAGAAGTTCTTCTCATATAAATTTCAGACTTGCGTAATATTTTAAAAAGTTGTATCATTTCTTCTTTCATTTCTTGCAACATCTGCACTTATAGAGCGAATATTTTCTGCCATGAAGACGAAATAGAGTGATTAGCGTAACAGGGCCAGTTTGAATTTAATAAAAGCAGAATTAATGATGTTTTTCAACTTAAATTTGGACTGTCCACAAGCATAAGAATGCTTTCTTAAAAATAAAAATTTAATTATTAAGTCACAGAGCAGCAAAAAATATTCATTTATTAAATAAATATTTTTACCACATGCTATATTTTTTTTTATTTTTTTGCCATCTACTAAGTTTATAGAGGTAACAACTTCGAAAATACTATATTTGATATAATAAAAGTTGGTAACCCTAAAGCTAACCCCTGCATGTAGGAGGTAAAGTGGATTAGTAGGTAGGTAGGTACTTATTTATTATTTTTATTTTTAATATGTCTCAATGTTCTTGTGCCTTCCTTCTTACCATTGTTCTATAACTGTTTTTCAATGTTTTGTATATCTGCTTACCTACCTCCTCATATTTTAATATATATTATAATTCCTACGTACTTGTATGTGTTTAATTTTCCTATGTTAATTAAGTATATTGTTGTATGTTATCTGTGCTGTTATCGTGTGTCAAATATAGTACATTATTAAACGAGGGCATAAAGCAGTATCTTGCGTCACGGGCGCTATATTGAATCCCGAACATAACGAAGGGTTCTAGAGTTAACTCACGAGCGGAGCGAGGAAGTTACTAGAATCCTGAGTGCAGAGGGAGCATGCCCAAGATGCAGACAGCTTTATGCACGAGGAGAATACTATATTTTTCACACATTCTGCGGGCAATATTAGCCAAATCTAGGTTGGTGTATTCTGTGAAGAGGTTATATCGATTTACAAATAAGTTCTTACTGTGTGGGTCTCTTTGGTTCAAATTTTAATACAGATGAGGTCCCAAATTCAAATCACAATTCAAATTCAGTACAACTTTACTCCCGGCTCAGCCGTAGGGATTTAATCACCTGCGTACGGTCAGGTTTACATGACATAAAATTTGACATTGTCGAGCAGGTGGTGTGAAAAAGCTTTTACTTCGTTACATAATAATTTGTTTTCCTAAACGCCGTTCCTTCCTGTATTATTATTTGATCCCATGGCATTTTAATTCGTTTTCAGCTTTTTCGTTTAACATCTGTAAAAACACAGTTATTTACTTTTAATGTTGTCTATTGTGTTGGGTCGTTTGTTTTATCGAAAATCCGAATGTAAATGAAAAATAATTGGACGTCAAATACAAGGCCCCTTTGGCCCCCCAGGTACAATCGCAGAGAATTACAGGGCAAAAGTAATTAAAACGCAAAAAGCCCAGATATTTCAATACGATATAAAATATTTATTAATGCCTAAGTGAATAATAACTGGTAAAAGGTTTCATGAAATAGAAGTGGATAATATACCTAGTCAGGTCATAAATTCTGTCACATGTTTAATATAAAATAATTGAAACAAGTTTATTCATTATGTAACCATTTATATACCAAAATAAACTTAACAAAACATAGATTCTTATGACAATAAAGTTTATTCAAAATGACCTCCGTGATTTTGAATACAGGCCTTCAATCTGCGCGGCCAGTCGTCTATCGCAGCACGAACGAGGTCCATGTCAATATCGGCGGCTGCCTTAATCAAGGATGTCTTGAGTGACTCCAAATTGGGATGAGGCTTTGAGCACGCCTTTTCCTCCAAGTTTTGCCATATTTTGTAATCTAACGGATTCAAATCTGGACTAGAGGAGGGCCAGTCTTCGTGCCGGATGAAGTCGATTTCACGCGCCGCCAGCCAGTCTTGTGTGCTCTTCGCTCTATGAGCTGGTGCCAAATCTTGTTGGAATACCCAGTGCCTGTTATTGAACATGGTATGAGAAACAGGTTCCACAAGGTTCGTCAGGACTGTATTTTGATACACAACTGCATTCGTTTTTACACCTTTCTCACAAAAATGTACCTCTGTTAAGCCCCAATAAGAAACTCCCAACCATACCATGAGCGAGGATGGAAAATGACCTCGTTGGACACGCGGAATACGGTTGCTCGCTTCTTCACTACTGTGTGCGTACACTTTATCATTTTGTTTGTTGTAGCTCTCTTCTACGGTAAAAATGTTTTCATCCGAAAAAAAAAATTCCCGATATTTTTTTCCCGCGTACCGCTTCAACAAAGCGAAGCATCTCTTCAGTCTCAGGTCCATTAGACGAGCATTCAAACGATGTCCTGTTTTTCTTCGATATGCCCGAAGCCCTAAGTCTTCATTTAACACCCTTTTCACCATGGTTCTGCTTAACCCCATCTGAAGGGCCAACAGTTTCTGCTTACGTTTGGGATTTCTTTGAATTCGCGGCTTCACAGCTTTTATCACTGCTGGAGTCCTAACAGACCGAGGGCGACCACTTCTTGACCTGTCATCTACACTAGAGTCTTCATTGTATCGTTTGATGGTGCGATAAACGAATCTTTTGGTTATATTCAAATTTTTCAGTATGTCTAAAATTTGAATTGGCGTGTAACCGCAACGATGCAACGCAATAACTGCAACACGGTTTTCTTTAAGCGTCCACTCCATATTTAAAAATGAGTAAAATTCTAAAAAGTATACATTTTTATTTTCACGAACAATTCGAAATTCGAATTCTATAAACTTTTTTGTGGCCAGCATTTTAAAAGAAAAGTTTTTACTGTGTGACAATACTTATGACCTGACTAGGTTATCTCTCTATCTCTGTTTTTTAAGTTTTCGCGACTAAATGGCTGGACTGATATCGAAAATTGGTATATATAGGTACACGGTGTCCTTTAAATCACTGTTTTCCCAGAACAAACATTGTTCAGACCACGGTCTACTAACTGCTTATAGCATCAACTAAGAAAATATAAAAATGAAATCTAGACCTTCTTAAATAAGTCTAACTTTGTTCAATAACTAACCGTGACATAAAGTTCATTGACACGCTAGAAATAGCGTATTACAGTCCGCGAGGTATAAGCTGAGCTTTGCATTAGTGTGAGTGATCACCAAAAGTACAGTCAGACAACAAACTCTTAAAAATTAATATCATTATATTTTAGGTAGGTACAGTCCGCGAGGTATAAGCTGAGCTTTGCATTAGTGTGAGGGATCACCAAAAGTACAGTCAGACAACAAACTCTTAAAAATTAATATCATTATATTTTAGGTAGGTACTTAAGGCATAACATAAGTCGGAGAAGTATTCTAGTATTAAAATAAAATAAAACTAAATTGATAAAATAAAGTCCAGCTGTGTATTTGACTGATGAGTACATATTATTGTGTGATTATTACTAAAAATTCAATTTGAAAGACAAAATAACTACACATCTTCTACACCAGACATTGCACCATAGTCACTTTCTTTATCACTCTCGTTATCATTTTCACTCTCGTCTGATGTGTCGTTTGTTTTAATAATGAATCTTTCCGTTATGTTGTCAATAACGGCGTCGTATCCATGAAACTTTTTTTCTTCTTTTATTGCATGGTCACAAACATTTTTCCATTCCTGTACAGTGATACTTTCAATTTTTTCATTTGCTAACCTCATTATTGTATCCATATTCATTGACACGTTTTTTTTCGCGACGTATCCTTTTATCATTGCCCATATATTTTCAATCGGATTGAAATCTGGGTGATAGGGTGGTAGACGAAGGACGCTGTGACCATGTTCTCTTAATAAGGTGTCAATTTTATATTCAATAAATCGTTGTTTATTATGCAGTATCAATTGATAAAGTTGTGGTTTAAGCATGGATATTGAGTGATCGATATTGCGTAACTTGAGCCAGTCAATCATATCTTGTTTGCGACTATTTGTGTTGGGAGCGGGATTTTTTAACGAATTGTGGTAAGATGCGTTGTCAACTACAATAACGCTATTGGGCTTCAAATTGGGAATTAATTGCGTTTGTAACCATTTTGTATAGTTTTCTGTATTCATATTGTTATGATAATCACCACTTTTTTGATTAGCTTTAAACATCAGCAGCGCATTTGGTATGAAACCGTCCTCGCCGCCGGCATGAACGATTATCAATCGATTTCCTTTAGAAATAGGTTTCTTCAAACCAGAAGTGCTGCCATCTGAATATGATTTTGATGAAGTGTGAGTGGTGTCAATATATGTTTCATCGGTATAAACGATAGGCCTGCCCTGAATACGGTATTCGGAAATTTTAAGTAAATAAGTTATACGTAGGTGACGGATCTCATGCTTTTCCATTAAAATTTTTCTGTTATTCTCTGTCCTTGACCATTTGAATCCTAAAAGAGATACTTCTTTTCGCAATGACCATATTGATCCTGGATAGTTAATGTCAGCCTTTAATTTTTCATGAATTCTTTTCATTCTCCTCTTTGTCAGTAATGTGAAAATTATGAATTGTTCTACGGATTACTGCTTTATCAAAATCATCAATGATTATTATATTTTTCCTGCATCTGGTCTTTTTCGGAGATTTGAATTTGGTTCCATCTTTCAAAACACGTTTACCTTCCAATAAGACTCTTTTAACAGTTGACAGTGGAATTCCTGTCGATGTCGATACCAATTGGGCTGATGTAGTCACACTTGACATGTCTTTATCGTTCATGTCTTTAAAATAGCTATTTAAATTACACAAAATTTCTTTTACTTGGCTATTTAATGGTTTCCGTATTTTGCGCTTATTTGTGTTGGCATCCATTTTACTAACACTTATATCAAACAAAAACAAAATAATATTAAACACGTCACGCTGCAGTCTGTACAAGAGGTGAAGTGCGGCAGGAGCGCGGCGAGACAGAATGGCGCCGCGCCTCAGGCCGGTTACCCAAAATCAGTTTAAACCGGTTTTTACCGGGCGAAAATGGCGCCGCGCCTAAGGCCGGTTGTCACACCTACACTATCCATGTACACTCACACAAATGCAAAGCTCAGCTTATACCTCGCGGACTGTACCTCCTATTATTTCTTTTGTGGCAATACGGCGGCTGCATTCAAGGGGTGAACGTCAGACGTCCTGTCCTAGGTAGAAGTACTCTGTGGTCATGTCAAAAATAGAATTTCGAATAGTACGTAAAACTTGGAGTCAATGGCACACGCAGCAAATATTATGTGACCTAAGTTAGATACCTAGTAGCTACCGGCAAACCAGCGCGCTGACTATGTTGTAGGGTTAAAATACGTTAAAAAACGTAACGTTAAAATAGACGTCTTAAGTTCGCAACTTTTTTATGTTTTTCAACGACAGATTTTGTTTTTTTTTTAATTTGATGTTATAAACCCTTTGTAGACCATGGTCTGAACAACGTTTGCTCTGGGAAAAAAGTGATTTAAAAGGACACCGTGTATAGATTATGACCAGGACTGGGACATAAGTAAAAATTTTATTTAACTGCGCAAGAGGGTGATGTGATCGACAAACCACGTGTGCGAAGCCGCGAGTATGTCAGCTAGTAATTTAAATAATAAATTTAAAAAACTTTATAAACCGTTAAAATATTGTACTCACCTAAGGTAAATCGCTAATGACCTAGTAAATGGGCTAAAGATACCCATGTAAAAGTGCTTTAATAAACCACGAGTCGAAACTGAGAAATATATTTTAGACTAGCTGACCCATCCTCAGCTTCGCACGCGTAGTTGTTCAATAAACTTTTTACCCTCCTTTTGGGCAGTTGGGTAAAAAGTAGCCTATGTCACCCGAGGATAGTGTAGCTTCCCAACGGTGAAAGAATTTATTAAATCGGTCCCGTAGTTTCGGAGCCTATTCAATGCAAACAAACAAACAAACAATTTTTTTCTCTTTATAATATTATTTTTGTAGATATTGATATATTCTTTAATATTGTAGAACATACTTTTGTTCTATCATTAATAGTTTCCGCAGCGCATGCGACGAAAGACGTTTCAGGGCACTTTTTTTACACCTTGGGTTACGTTACTTAAGTTTCAGTAAGGATCCCTAATTTTTTCTAGCAATAAATATAGCTTATGTCACTCAGGGTGAATGTAGCATTCTAATGGTGAAAGAATTTTTGCAATCGGCACAGTAGTTTATGAGTTTATTCATTACAAACATACACACACACAAAAATACAAATCTTTCCTCCTTAAAATTTTAGTATAGAAGTATAGATTAGTATAGATTTAATAAATGTCTCATTTTAAAAATAGAATCTCTTTCATTTGTCTATTTCATATGTTATCGTCGTAATAAATTAAGCAAGAACGAGGATTTATACGAAGTTCATGTATTTTAATAGCGCGATGAACTCACAGCAAACTGTTTTTATTTCTTGCGACATAATTATAAAATATTTATATTTTGTCTATAGAACAGTATAAACTCGTATATCCGATATTACCGTTCACGCGTTCATAATGCATACAGGTCGCTCAGCGTGCTATGGAGAGGGCTATTCTTGGTGTTACTATACGAGATCCAATCAGAAGTGAGGAGATTCGTAAACATAAAAAATGGTTTGTCTGTAAAGTCGGCTTACGGATGATAATTTTATAACGATACTAGCTGTCCACTCCGCAGCTTCGCACGCGTAGTTTTTCCATAAAAAACATTACCCTCCTTCTGCGCAGTGTGATAAAAAGTAGCCTATGTCACCCGGGGATAGTGTAGCTTCCCAACAGTGAAATAATTTTTTAATCGGTCCAGTAGTTTTTGAGTTTATTCATTACAAACATACACACAAAAATACAAAACTTTTCTCTTCATAATATTAGTATAGATAATGTGATAACGAGTGGAAAAGAGATAGATACGTCACAAGCTGAACGCTTATGCAGATCGTGCCTCTCTGTCGCTTGTTCCACGCTCTCGCTTGCACGCTCGGCTCAGGCGGAATGTCAGAATGAGTCATGCTTTTTCGTGCGTGCAGCCGGCGTTCATCGATCTATAAGACGTTATTACGACAAAAAAATATTTAGATTTAATTTGATCTTAGACTTGATTGGTCAATAGGTATTAGAACCATCGCCATCAGATGAGATTGTAGTCAAACGAAGGTCTATCTTTGTTTAAAAAGTTGTTACATAGTAACGTATTGAAATTGTGACCATATTCTCGTTTCTAGGGTACGAAAGCCTGTACCCTAAAAACGAACGTACCCTAAAAAAACGGGGGCCCCCCATACAACAAACGTGATTTTTTTTGCTCGTTTTAGCTTGACATTGATAACGGAAACAGGTAGACCTTTAAAATATGCACAGAATATTTAGTTATAAAAAAATAAATAATTAAATTAAAATAAAACAAATATTTAAGGGGGGCTCCCATACAAGAAATGTGATTTTTTGACGTTTTTATAGATAACGATCCGGAACCCTTCGTGCGCGAGTCCGCCTCGCACTTGGCCGGTTATTTTACTTTAATCATGAATTAATAATAATTATTTGATTGACTGTTCCGTTTTTCGCATTGCAGCATCTCTTCGCCTGGGAGCACCATGCTGTGCCCCACACCGTTGCCAGTGCGGTACTGCCGTCGACCAGCTTGGTCACCACGGTCTTTCCTGTGTAAGAAGCGCAGGAAGAATTCCCCGCCACGCCAGTCTCAATGATGTCATACGTCGGGCTTTTACCACCGCCAACTGCGCCGCCATTTTGGAACCAAGTGGTCTCGTACGTGACGATGGTAAAAGACTTGACGGAATGACACTAATTCCGTGGAAGATGGGACGGCCTTTAGTGTGGGACGCCACTTGTGTTGACACTTTAGCGCCGTCACATCTTTCTGGTACGCAAAATAAGGCTGGTGTGGCGGCTGAATCGGATAAAAACCTCAAAAGGCGCAAATATAGTAGTATAAACACATGCTTTATATTTGAGCCTTTTGGGGTTGGGACCCTTGGTCCGTGGGAACCGAGCGCCCACAAAATTTATAATGACATTTCAAAACGCCTGGTCGAGGCGACGCGTGACCAAAATGCTGGCCAGTATTTTGGCCAACGTTTAAGCATTGCTATTCAACGTGGCAATTCGGCCAGCATTCTGGGCACGCTGCCCACTGGCAGAGGCTTTTTAGATTATGGTTTTATATATATTTTAATTATCTTAAAATTATCCTAATATTTGAAATAAATGAATCACTTTAATCATGTTTACTCGCATTCGGTGTGCATTCTTCAATATTTTTCTTATAAATAAGGACAATGCCCCTTTTAGAGTTAACATACATATCCTGAAGAACGAGGATCATAAGTGATTGTAAGATTAACTAGTTAATTACCAAAAATTAGGACAATGATACCTTTAAATAATAAATGCGGGTACTTAATCCATGCTTTACGTTTTAAACAAAAGTGATAGGTTTGCAACAACATAATATTTGGTCTATTATCCCATAACATGATGGTTGGTTGGCGTGGCTTAACTGTTCGTAGAAAGCCTGACATTAAATGATAAAGCTTTGTAGAGTGGAGGCAAACCACTGGAAATTCACTGCTTTAATGTAGACTAACAAGCGATTTGTTGTAGAATCACAATTCACACTAATATTATAAATTCGAAAGTTTGGATATTTGTTTGTTCATTGTTGTTTGTTTTCGCACATACGGTATACCGTAGCCAACACATACAGAGAGGTATCTTAGAGCTGACTCGTACCACCAGCCAGCTCACCTAGCCTCGGTACCGCGTACTCTGATTAATAGAGCACTAAGGCTATGTGACTTTCAGTACGTGAAGCCTGAGCTCTCACACATGAAAAGGGATGCTAGAGTAAAACGGCTACGGATGGAGACAGAGCTGTCGAATTGCGGACACATCTACAGATCACGCATAACAACGGTAAATAGAGCAGTAGCATACTTAACTTTTGTGAAAGGAATAATGGATAAGATCGGAAACTTGTTACGCCATAAGTACAGCATAGAGATGATATTCCGTCCTCAAACACAATTGAGGCAGCTACTGCGATCGTCGAAGGACAGAGATCCTCTGGGCGTCTCCGGCGTATATAATACTAGCTGACCTATTCGCGGCTTCGCACGCGTGGTTTGCCAATAAAAAGCAGCTTATGTGTTAATCCAGGTTATGTTCTATGTACATACCAAATTTCATCGCAATCGGTGCAGCCGTTCCGGCGTGAAAGAGTAACAAACATCCATACATACAAACTTTCGCGTTTATAATATTAGTAGGATTATACTTTGAATTGCGTAATTATTAAATCTACCTCAAATCGGTGTGAACGCAATCATAGTTTTATTTTAGACTAGTGGTCCCGCCGAACTTCGTATCGGTTTGACATGCATAGGTATAACGCGGGCTGTCAATATAAGTCACCCTGGTAGAATTGTCAATTGTTGTCCCCGACCATCATTATGTATGAGAAAACGAATGACTTCTACAAATAATTCGATACCAAAATTAGCCAAATCGCTCCACCCGTTCTCGAGTTTTGGCGAGACTAACGAACAGCAATTAATTTTTATATATATAGACAATATCTCGGGATAACTCCGACCGAAGCATCTGTTTCAAACGATATTCATTTTTTTACATCCTCTTTGACGATATTTGCAGCACGCATTCTGTCAATTCTATGTCAAACGTCATAAGGTTACATTATAAAAGCGCTAAGGTTAGATTATAAATAATTTTATATGGTGGTTAAGTGTTCTTAAATTTTCTAATTTTGCGCGCAATTTTCTTTTTTTTTTTCTTTTATAAGAACCTTTTCCTGACAATAAGAAATACAACAAAAAAAGAATTGGCGAAATTGGTCCAGGCGTTGTTGAGTTATGCGCTTACCAACACATTTTGTGATTCATTTTTATATTATAGAAGATTTAATTAAAATATATATTTTTTAAAAACATTTTAATACGTTCCCAAAACAAGAGTTCCTACATGGATTGTATTTTAACAGTATAATGTAGTTGTTTGTTGTTCCTCAATAAATAAAATTAAATTTAAAAAAATATTTCTGTCTTAAATTCTATTATTATCTATACTTAATTCAAGTTAATCGTGATAACAAAACGGGTCGCCACTCAGCGGTGTTTTCTGTGACGCCTTCCTATTATATTCCTCTGTACCCAAGTAAGTACACTTAAGGGACTATAGCTTCATACCTAGGTAGGTACAATAAGATATTGTCCCCAAGATAGATGCGATCTATCAAGTGACACTTGACTCGGAAACGCTGCTTTGACCCCGCAGAGTGGGCCAAGATGGGTCAAATCCGCCCCGTAAAATGGACCGGTAATTATTACTATATTGGGTTATGATACAGTCTAAAGTTGAATATTGTGAGCGAGGAGCTTTTAATCATTTTATATAAAAATCCCACAAGTCACTTAGTCGTTTAGGACTAGTTAGCGCTGTGTGAAATGTTTAGAATACTAACTGTTTGTTTTTAAAAGGTATATATTGAACATAAATGTTTACAGCGCTGACTAGCCCTAAACGACTATGTGACCTTAGTCGTTTAGGACTAGTTAGCGCTGTGTGAAATGTTTAGCATACTAACTGTTGGTTTTTAAAATGTCTATATTGAACATAAATGTTTACAGCGTATTCCAACTAAACACAGTTTAGCATAATAGTATCTTAACCTAGAATAACTCAGCAGCCTATAGCACCTTTATAAGTTTTTTGATAAAATTAGTATTATGAGAGTAACACTTTTAAATCAGTTTTCTTACTTTTATGTAGCCAAAATTTTCCCAAAAGTACTTATTAAAAAGTTGATATGAGCACTTTGTATAGCGTGCATTTAAGCATACTAACTAACCCCTTCTCGAGTAATCACTTCTCGAATCATATTCGAATTTGTATGTGTGCATCTACGGGCCCTTTTCCCGAGAAAATAAACTCAATAGAAGCTTCCTAAAAGCATATTTTACAAACTCATTCAGCACGCTAACCATAAATAATAAAATAACATCTGCCCTCCATATTTGCACGGAGAAAGGCATGGGATTAAGTAACTAAGGGCGTAACCACACGGCGAGTTGCGAGCGTGTTTCTAGCGAGGTGATTTGTGAACGTGTTCGCCGCTTCGTGTGCTTCGTGAATTCGCGACGTGTACGCCACGTTCTATCATTCACGGTTCCTATATCCGTCGGTAACCAGCTACGACTCGTTTCTCCTTGGAATCGTGTCAAGTTTTTCAAGGTGATACGAGTTGTAGTTAATTACCGACGGATGTAGGAACCCACCACAAGACGAGTATCTATTATCTATAGTAAGGTACTATAATAACTGCAGCTTTGTTATCGAAAATCTATTAATAACGGTATATACGAGTATGCTCTCTGAATTTGATTTGTAGATGTTTGTTGTTGCTAAAATGTCTAAGAATTAAACCACAATTGACAAGTTTATTGTCAAACTTTTTTGTAATCCTGCTTTTCTAATAATTGCTTTATGACATTTTTGAGTCCTTGTTTGTTTTGAGTGGTCTGTACCGAATATTCATCTTGTGTGTTATAATACCAAGGTAGAGGTCCACTATAAGTGCTGTCACTAAATCATTGTACTCCTACAGCTCTCGCGCAAACTCACGCGCCTCGTCAAATTTCAACCAGTAGAAACTATAATTTATGTATTGAAACCCCCAGGCGTGCAATTCGACGAGTTCGCGACACACTCTTCACCCTTTGTACTTTGTTTTTGTGTATTTTTTTGTATATTTAATTTTGTCTGGGTGCAATAAAGAGTAAATCTATCCATCTATCGATCGCTCACGGCGAGCACTTTGACAAATCACCTGGCTAGAAATACGCTCGCAATTCGCCAGTGTGATAATGTTTTAAGTTAGATCTTTATAATGTAGGAGAAATGTGAAGGGGCTGCGGTCGTTTTGAACTCATGAGTCGTGTTATATTTAATCTGATTTAATCTGTTTTCGCATGTTTTTTTGAAATATATAAAACAGTTTAAGCCTCATGCGTAGCTGCAGTTATATATTGTACTGAATTGTATTAGAAATTCACGTAACAGCACCCCGCTGGACGTGTCGGTGGCGCGGCGCGGCGTGTTTTTAAGCCTAAGCTAAGACACGTAAAGTTGCAAGCCTATCGATCTTTTATAGAATACATTTTGGGGAAGGTGACCAGGTACTATACGATCTGAATCCGTTATCTCCTTTCCATCAAAAGACAAGCAGGCGCACGGCTCAGTGCCATCCGTAGCTAGTTTATATACCACCCATCCGCACACACGGTTTTGGTTCTACGTTCTTGATGCGTACAGCTAAGTATTGTAACACTTAACCGTCGTCTGTTTTTCCTATAGAATATAATCCAGACCTCTTTAAGGTAAAAGTGAATAGGTTTCTCCTATATCTTCGTGCTTCATCATCATCGCTTACCTACAGGTGAGATTGTGGTCAAACGAAGATCTATCCAGTTAAAAAAAAAAGAAGCAAAGTCAGGTTTTCGCGCCTGCTTCTCTGTATGTTTTACAAATATATTTGTTTCGTATGTTAAGTAAATATCTTTAAAACAATAACTAAGAATAAAAAAATAGGTCGTAACTCATCATTTGTACAGGAGAGTGATTACGCTTCTGAAGCGCTTTTGTTCTGTGCGTTTTACGACGCTTCTGTACATACAATATGAAAGCACAAGCCACGGCTTCGCCTCGTTTTCGCCTTATGTCTCTTTCGTCTAGACCGCATCTTAGGCGTCATCATTATGCTAGAGTTAACGTTGGTCGGGCGGCGTGAGCATAGCTCTGTCAAATAATTCAATTCATATTTTTGACTATTTCAAAATGTGTAATAACGTCGCCTACCACTTATATTGGTATTGTCACTTGTAGACTCCATAAAGTTCATAAATCATTTAAAAAGCAAGCTGCACGCTTTTATGACAAACTCTCAAGTGATGTACAAAAATTGACAATTAACAAATTTAAAATCGCAATTATACAGAATCACTAGCTGACCAATCCGCAGCTTCGCACGCGTATTTTTTTAATAAAAACATTAGCCTCCTTCTGCGCAGTTGGGTAAAAGTAGTATATGTCACCCGGGGATAGTGTAGCTTCCCAACAGTGAAAGAATTTTTTAAATCGGTGCAGTAGTTTCGGAGCCTAATCAATACAAAAAAATATAAAAAGCCTACTATAACATATTAGGTTATTTAGACGATAGATAAGCTCGGGATTTAAATTCCACCTTAGTCAAAAATATTACAATTAAGACGTAATTTTTCAAGTGAAAAAAAAATGCCCAACGCGCCTAAAGAAGGTTTTCTTTAGGCGCGTTGGGCATTTTTTTAAATGGGAAAAAAACCATTGAACTCGCAACACTGTTACCGCTACCGTTACCGACACCTCTGTATCTCGTAATTGTTCAAGTTTTCACTTCTGTCAGGACTCCAGGAGTGCCACTTTTTTATTGTTAAATATTCTAAAAGAATCATTAAGAAGAACAACCAGCCTTGGTTCTTGCCTTTCTTTACTGGCTTGGTCGCGAAGGAACAGGCAGTAAAATTGACGTTTCAATAATACATTTTTGATTTGATTTGATTGATAGAGCACAAGATTTTAATGAAAGAGATCAATTTTAAGTAACTAGCCGTTGCCCGCGACTTCGTACGCGTTACACTACTAAATATGTATGTATCCTAGAAATAAAGTTAAACTCGCTGTTTCAACTTGACATGAAACCCCATTTTTATCCCATGGAACTGATTTATGGAATAAATGGTAGCCTATATAGAGATCCAGGTTATAATATACGTATATACCAAATTTCATCAAAATCGGTTCAGCAGTTACGGCGTGATTGAGTAACAAACAAACAAACAAACATCCAAACTTTCGCATTTATGATATTAGGTACAAATGATGTGTGATCGTTATAACTGAAAAGCTGAAGGTCTTTTAGGCGCACTGTTTCTTTACATTCCACCAGCGGAGCGTCTTCCTTCTGGCTACAAGCCGGGTTAGACCAATTGGAATACCAAGTCCCTAAGCCGTTTGCGCACTCAAATTGGCCGCTGCCGAGACAATCTAGCCAAAGCCAGTGCTACTGCGGGTCTACCTTACAAACAATGACCCACCCTCTCTGCCCAACCACCTCTCTCTGCACAGAAAAAGACTTATACCAGGCTATAGGAGGGAAGTGGAAGTTGCTCTTTATTGAGCTAACAAAATTTATTTATTTATTTGTAGTAAAACCAACAGCTGATAAATTTATATAAATAACAGATTGTTTACATCTGGTAAGCCAATTACAGGTTTTCACGTTTATACAACAATACAGAAACAGAAAAATGTGAACAACTATTCAACATCTCTTATTACAGATGCAATGAAGAAAGAGTATACCTATACTATTATTAACCACTAAAGAATTCACGATTCAACCGCTGTCAAATCGAACTGACGCTCATGTAAAAAAGGTCACAGTCCGTGCGCTTACACAGCTTATTGACATTGTCACTTGCTCGCCACAAAAAAGAGTTTTGCCTGTAATTTGTACCAACGATGGGTAAATTTATAGGAGGAAGGAACCTAGTTTTTTTTAAATGAAACATTAATTTTAATTTTATTTAACAAGTCAGGATTCTTTATGATTTAGAAGTCAAACACCCATTGACATGAAAGAAGAAGAAGACTGTTTCCTTATATTAAAGCACAACGGGAGAGAGATACGAACTTTGGAAAAGTTAGTTTCTCCTTTCCATTTGACCGGACTGAGGAAGCAAGTCAGTGCTGGAATGGGTTAAGGACTGACATGTTACTGGGATCATGTGAACCATGCATTAGACAGGCCCAAGGGTCACACGGGGCGAGTGCGGACAGGTCGTTTAAAGTACTTTGGCCTTTAGTAATTGAGCTAGTTTACCATAAACACGACCATAAATAATATGTATAACTATAATCAGCCCACGCTCAGTTATCATTACGTCGAGATTGTAGGTTTTAAGATTTTCTTTAAATCTGACTTTCCTACCATAAAAAGAAAACCATACAGTAGAACAAAATTGCACTTTATTTTACACAGTTTTGTGCATACTGATACGCTGAGACGGGGCCTGTTTGGTCCATACAACACGGACTATCATTATTAGTATTTCTATGTCTTCAAATGGGTTTTTATTTACCCAAAAAGATCTACTTTACCTTAATATTCCTTGCATGATAAAAACTAAAATTAGACAAAATGGTAATAGGGTAGAATTTTTATTACTATTTTAGTAGCTTTCTAATGAATAACTGGTATCCCAAAACTTTTTTCAAGTTGGTAAGACAGTTGTCAAAATCTAGAATATTGTTTGAAAAATAACGGTAATTGTGTCATTTTTACCCGATTGTTATTTTTCGTGGTAGTACCGTAACTGAGGCTTAGGAACATAAATTATGAGTAAAACTAAAGGGAAAGACTGATAAATTACATAAAAACTGATTATAAAACCCCCCTAGAAATACGCAATTATAAGTATTTTCTCATAAAAATATGGTAAAGATGGCCTACTTGACGGTATTCTTTTTCTTCTTGTGTGTTACCTGCCTGTGTTTATAGTTAACTAAGTGTTTTGTGGTCTGTCCTGTGTGTCAAATAAATGTAAGTATTTTCTTTTTTTCTATCTTTTTATTTCTCTATTTATTAGTTACGTTATCATAACTAAACGGCTGTACACACGGCTACACATCAAGCTATAAGAAATTCCAGTATAAGCTGACCTCGCATTGTGTAGGCTTTTCTTTGAATGAGAGGTCAGCTTATACTGAAATATTATAGCTTGATGTGTAGCCGTGTGTACCTATGTCGATGAAATTAGGTACATATTATAGATTGTGACCTGGATTGAGATAAAGGCTACTTTTTATTGACATGCTACGCATGCAAAGCCGCGGGCGGAAGCTTATGCCAAATATAGTACATAGGCCAAACTATTGTGACGACCTTTATGGCGCAGTGGGCGAATAGCCAGCTGAGACGTAGAAGGTAGCGGGTTCGATTCCCGCCGTGGAACAAATGTTTGCATGATATACGGATATTTGTTCCGGGTCTGGATAATTAATTATATATTATAAGTATGTATTACAAAAAAAAAGTATGTAAGTATTCTATCTGTTATCTGGTTCCCATAATAAAAGCTCTGTTTAGTTTGGGGCTAGATAGCGCTGTGTGAAATGTCCAGCAATATTTATTTTATTTATTGTATTTTTTTAAACTGGATAAATCTTTGTTTCACCACAATCTCACCTGATGGTAATGTGGTCTAAGATGAAGCACGAAATCTAGAAGAAACCTTTTTACTCTTACCGAAAAGAGGCCCGGATTGTACTCTTTAAGAAAAACAGACGACGGTAAAGTGTTCCATACCTTAGCTGTACGCATCAAGAACGTGTGAATGGTGTGTATTTGTACTCGTATATGAAAATATCTTGATTAAACATGTCGCCCCCACACTCAGCACTCACTCTTTTCTTACTCTCTTTCATACAGTCCACCCATCTCTTCTTTGGTCTTTATCTAATTATATATTATATACAATTGACACATTACAAAAGACCTACCCACAACACAGTTTCCCTAGGGTGGCAGGCGTGGCAGCTATAGTCTTAACTTTTTATTAGCTGCAGTAAAATGACGTTTCTAAATGTCATTCCGTAAAATAATGTTGCCAGCCTAATCTCAATAGGGATGTGATTCAGTTCACAAAAATTAATTAAATAACATTATTATGACGTTTTTGTTTCATTTTGAATGTACCTCCCTATACTTCCACTAAATAAGATCAATCCTCTAGTATAGTAATAATAATAGGTTAAAAAAATACATTACAACTAAATATTAAATCTCAAAAAAAAAAACCAAACTGATTATTCATTTATGATTCACTCATTTAGCTACATCCCTATTTATTTTTCATCAAAAACCGGCAACCCACATAACGTCATTTTACTGCAGCTAATAAAAAGTTAGACTATAGTGTACTTCAAAATTAAAACTATACTTTTGCCAATCTTATTTTAGGTTCTAATAAACGCTGTGAAGGCTTAGTGTGAGCAAACAATATACGTACACACAACTCTTGGTAACAGAAAGTCATCGGAACAATAGGAACCGAGGAGTTCTCTAGTGATGTACGATGGTTTTCGACCTAAGAACCGTTCGATGTCGACTTATAACATTTTCTCGACTTTTATTATTTTTTACAAGACATGTTTTCACATATAAACAGTTTTTTGAGCTCGATAAGGGTAATAATGTTTTTAAAACTCATTTTATTGCAAATATTTATTTCTCCAAGCTTTTGACAAAACCGGTGGTAGTAATAGTATTAGTGAATTCATTTCTAGCAAGAGACCGGGTAAGAGGGTAGATCGTTATATCTGCCAATAACCATCCACTCGCAAATACTTCAGTTTACCCGTGATCGTGGCGCATGCAATTGCGTCGAAATATCGGGATACTCAAAAACTCACAAATCGTGGTAAATATCCAGTTTTTGTATTAGTTTATTTTTGAAAAGTGTCAAGTTTTTGAAATGAAATGAAATAAAATTTATTTGCTAGAAGCATGGTGTATAAGTTGTTACAGCTATATAAGTAGGTTTCACATACTTCACCAATTATCAGCGTGTAAATTGCAGTTACATAAAATTAATTCAGTTATACATAAAAATTCTTCAGTTTAATAAAAATCAATCAATAATATCATCAAGTATCGCGAAGAATGTAAACTAATCAATAAAGCAATTAAAATTACAAGACCTTGAAATGAATAAATTAAAATTAGCCTACATAATTTAAAATAGTCTATATATATTGACGACCTCCGTGGCGCAGTGGGCGAACAGCCGACTGAGACGCAGGAGGTAGTGGGTTCGATTCCTGCCGCGGAACAAATGTTTGCATGATCGACAGTTATTTGTTCCGGGTCTGGTTATTTTTCTATATATTATAAGTATGTATTTACAAAAAAAAAAGTATATAAGTATTCTATCAGTTATCTGGTTCCCATAGTACAAGCTCTGCTTAGTTTGGGGCTAGATAGCGCTGTGTGAAATGTCCAGCAATTATTTATTTATTTATATTATATAAAAATGAATCCCTATTTCCCTTAGTCACGCCATCACGCGTGAACGGCTGGACCGATTTCGCTAATTCTTTTTTTGTTGTATTTCTTATTGTCAGGAGAAGGTTCTTATGAAAGAAAAAAATAAGAAAATTGCACGCAAAATTAGTAAATTTAAGAATACTTAACCACCATATAAAATTATTTATAATCTAACCTTAGCGCTTTTATAATGTAACCTTATGACGTTTGACATAGAATTGACAGAATGCGTGCTGCAAATATCGTCAAAGAGGTTGTAAAAAAATGAATATCGTTTGAAACAGACGCTTTGGTCGGAGTTATCCCGAGATATCCTACTACTAATATTATAAACGCGAAAGTTTGTATGTATGGATGTATGGATGTTTGTTACTCTTTAACGCCGGAACGGCTGAACCGATTGCGATGAAATTTGGTATGTACGTAGATCATAACCTGGATTAACACATAGGCTACTTTTTATTGGCAAACCACGCGTGCCAAGCCGCTGGCAACAGCTAGTTGTCTATATATATAAAAATGAATTGTTCGCTAAAACTCGAGAACGGGTGGAGCGCTTTGGCTAATTTTGGTATTGAATTATTTGTGGAAGTCATTCATTTTCTCATACATAATGATGGCCGGGGACAACAATTGACAGTTCTACCAGGGTGACGTATATTGACAGCCCGCGTTATATGCATGTCAAGGCGGTACGAAGTTCGGTGGGTCCACTAGTGTTGTGATAAATTAGTACACATTTAGGTAGTGTAACGCATACGAAGTCGCGGGCAACTGCTAGTCGTATATAGAAACATTGTCAACTAGCCACCCATACAGCTTTGTCAGTTTTTCCAGGAGAATTTAGTCGTTATCGGTTACTGACGCATATAGGAACCGGTCGTTTGACGAAATGCGCACTGTATATGGCAGAAACTGGATGAAAAGAGCCGATGGTCGGCCTCAATATAATCATTATCTACGGTGCACCACCGCTATATGCTTGAAGTAGTACCTCCCATACGTACAACGCGATTCTCTTGCACCTTTATTATGCGCACCGCTAAAGAGTGGAACGCCTTGCCTGAGCCTGTGTTTCCTGATAATTACAACCTGGGTCTTCAAGTCGCGATGGAACAGGTTTCTTCTAAGCAAGCGTGTTCATCGCTTACCATCAGGCGAGATAATGGTCAAACGCAAGCCTATTAAATAAAATAAAAAGGCATAGTATTCATTTATAGGCAAAATTCATTACAAGTCAGTGATTTACGTACAAGCTATCTAGTGATTTTACTTAGAAAACTTTCGTGATTGATTTCAACCATTATTATAAATACGGTATTTATTACGTACCGTTTTATCGGTGTTTCGACAGGCAATGTTTCGGTTCAATTCGTGAATCTTCATCAGGGTGAGTGCAATCCGCTTCAAATAACGTCTCGCCTCGCACTGATACCTATTATCTAGTGATACCTATTATCTAGTGATACCTATTATCTAGTGATACCTATTACTGTACTAAATTTAAAATAATAATACTAATTAACAGACCGCATTAGAAACAGTGAACTGCGCTCCCAAACACAAATCGCGGACGTTGAGCACCAAGTAGGCAAGTTAAAGTGGGACTGGGCGGGCCATCTATGCCTCATGTCGGAGGAGTTATGTGCAAAATCCACCACCGAGTGGATCCCAAAAGACTGAAAACACACGTGGCAGACCACGACGCCGATGGAAAGACGAACTTGACTTGTATATGGAAGACTGGACTATACACGCGCATGAAAGAGTGGAGTGGAAGGAAGAAAGGGAGGTCTTTGCCCTGCAGTGGGACAGTAGAGGCTCCAAATAATAATACTAAGTAATACCGTATAAATTTAAATTCAATGTCACGCAAAAAAGGTTAAATGAATCTCAGTGAAAAACCTTGGAATCATGGGAAACCTTGGGAGATACCTCAGTCCATCAGACAGCAGTGAACTGCTTTAATTTGATGATACTGTCAACATTAGGTACAATAAAGTTGAGTTAACAATAAGTTAAGACAATTTTCAATACCACACGGTTAAACTCGTAAGCACTTATCAGAACACTATTTACTTTGCTAGCCTGTTTCAACTTTAAAAATTCTGTTTTAATATTATTCTATATATATATATATATACTGAGCTGTTTGTTTACTGGTTGGCAGCGCCACCTACATCTAAATATTTTATTTATTATTATTATTGGTTAACTTGTCTCTTAAACCCTATTTTTCGTGCTTTCGAAGTTTCCTCAGCACATCACTGCTTCCAACAAGGTTGCACAACTTGTAGGTAAAACTTCCTTGTTTGCAACTGCTTGCTACAGTTAGTTCGAGCTTTCTGTATCCACATAACTCTTTGACAATCAGTGTCTCCGAAGAACAATGAATTGCCTTTGTACGGACTAGAAAGTACTTCAAAATTAATTGTGTTCTTGAGAAAGGGAACAGTATTAAATAGTCTCTTCCTCCTGAAGGCATCCGGGGGATCTGGAGGAGGAAGAGACTGTGGAGCACGTGATACTTCACTGCGCTGCAGCAAAATACGCCAGATAGAGAACGGGTCTGCAAGGGGTCATCGAATCCTCATCTTCCACCAACACCGCTACTACATCAACATCCACGGGGACCCTGGAAAGCTGCTGCCACCAACGCAAAGTTCTACTCGGTTACTTCAAGGACTTAGGATGGCTGGGGTCTGGTTAGAAGTGGGGTAATGCACAATACTCCCCAATGCGGGACGTCAGTGCAGATCTTTTATTCCCCCTATCCTAGAATTAGGTATTAAATAGTAACTTTTTTTTATTAACAGCAATATCCTCCTTCATCGCAGTGGGGTAGAAATAGTTAAGCGTTTGACTATTACCTCACGATGGTAAGTGGTGGTGTATAGGTTTTCCCCAGGGACTACATTATGGGGTACTTCAAAAAAGGCAACTTAAAATTTTTAAAGGGCAACGCGCGAGTGAATCCTTAGGTGTTACAAACGTCCATAAGCTACGGTAACCGCTTACCATCAGGTACAAGTAGGCCGTATGCTTGTTTGCTACCTTAGTTATTAAAAAAAAAGACTTCGTAGCACTCGAACTATTTAGTAATTTTAATTATATAACATTAGCTTCAGCCAGTAGCTTCGCACGCGTTGTTTGTCAACAAAGAGTAGCCTATGTTTGAATCCAGGTCATAATCTATCAACACACCAAATTTTATTGAAATCGGTTCAGCCATTACGACGTGATTGAAACTGTGACATCCCATTTTTATCCCAAGGGCACTAATTATTGGAATAAAAGTTAGTCTATGTAGTAATCCAGGTTATAATCTACGTATATACCAAATTTCTTCGAAATCGGTTCAGCCGTTACGACGTGATTGAGTAACAAACAAACAAATAAATATACAAGCATCCAAACGTTCACTTTTATAATATTAGTGTGATTCTCTTAAAAGGACAATAATTGCTTTTGTATGGGCATGAAAGTATTTCAAAATAATATTTTTTCTTACGTAGAGAGAACGGTATTAATTTTTAATTTTTGTTTATGAAAATTGTCAATCATTTACGATTAAAAATCGAAAAGCATTCTATTTGACACAGAAAAAATGTTTCCGTAATATACATGAGCATATATACATAAATAAATATATATAAACAAATATTGCTGGACATTTCACACAGCGCTATCTAGCCCCAAACTAAGCAGAGCGTGTACTATGGGAACCATATAACTGATATAATATTTATATACTTTTTTTTTGTAAATACATAGGTACTTAAAATATCTATAAAAACAACTAGGACCCGAAACAAATATCTGTAGATCATGCAAACATTTGTTCCGCGGCGGGATTCGAACCCACTAACTCCTGTATCTCAGCTGGCTGTTCGCCCACTGCGCCACGGAGGTCGTCAATCTGCGCTGAAACTCCCAATTAAAAATTCCTTTTCCTATGAAGAACACGGAAAATCGACTTTTTAACAGAAAAAAAGAGGAAACGGTATTCGATTCGTCTTCTTTTTTTATATACATATTCTTTAAATTGATGACCTCTGTGGCGTAGTGAGCAATTAATTAATTGAGACGCAAGAGCACATGATACTTAAAATACTGAAAACTACTGAAAAGTCTCTTGAATATATAGCACTCATAGCTAAGTAAAACCTGTCCGTTCGGGCCCTGTCGCATCCTTTTTATAATTTCGCGTATTATACCCACAAATTTCTCGAACATTCGGGTTAATTCCCGTAAGCTCGGCATAGTATTGTTACTGATGTGGTCGCAGGTGAGGCCATATAAAACGCACTGATTGAACAGTCCAGATGCTAGCCAGCGCGCTGTGAGACCTCGCCGCTGCCTCCGCCAGTCACGCGCCGGGTGCGAACCTACTCAGTGTGGGAGTGTTAGCGACGCTCATGTCTACCTACCTACATTTATATATGGATTTTTCTACTGTAGCTAAGTACCTTAATATTTTCACGGTAGTTATAGAAATAAATGTGTGAGGGTAGAAGTAAAAAAACGGTTCCACGCAAGGCAGCGTATGTGCACCTCTTTGATATGTAAAATAAATGTAAAAAAATCAATCAGTGCGTTTTATCTGGCCTCACCTGCGACCACATGAGTAACAGTATAATAGATAAGAATGACCCAGCAAAGACATATAAATAAATAGTGACTCTTGTTACGACGGAATAAAGTGCAATTTAAGACGCCTCCCTTTTTTACCACACACTGAAAAGCGTTACACGGCACAGAACGGCCGTTAGTTCTTCGAGCTATATACACGGTGCCATATAACCCACTGTTTTCCCAGAACAAACGTTGCTCAGATCATCGTCTACTAACAGTTTATAGCATCAAATAAGAGATCAAAAAAAATAAAATCTAGACCTTCTCAAATAAGTCTAACTTTGGTCAAAAACTAACCGTGACATAAAGTTCATGGGTACGCTAGCCGTATTACGTAGGTACCTACTAATTAGTAAGATAGGTACCTAGTAGCTACCGGTCAGCGCGCTGACTATGTTGTAGGGCGTAACGTTAAACTAGACGTTTTAATTTCGCATTTATTTATATTTTTCAAAGACCGATTTCATTTTGTTTTTTTAATTTGATGTTATAAACAATTAGTAGACGATGATCTGAACAACGTTTTTTCTGGGAAAATAGTCATTTAAAAGACACCGTGTATATGACTAGCTGACCAATCTGCAACTTCGCACGCGTAGTTTTTCAGTAAAAACATTACTCTCCTTCTGCGCAGTTGGATAAAAAGTAGCCTATGTTACACAAGGATAATGTAGCATTGTAATGGTGAAAGAATTTTTGAAATCGAACCAGTAGTTTTGAGCTTTTTCGTTACAAACATACAAAAATACAGATCGTTCCTCTTTATAATATTATTATAGACTAGGTGACCCGACCGCGGCTTCGCACGCATGGTTTTTTAATAAAAACATTAAACTCATTTCGCGCAGTCGGATAAAAAGTAGCCTATGTATCCTCCAGGGTATAATTTATCTCCTTGCCAAATTTCATTAGGATCCGTTTAGCCGTTTAGTCGTGAAAAGGTAACAGACAAACAAACAGAGTTACTTTCGCATTTATATTATTATCAACACACGCGTGCGTAATAATATTACACACTAGTGCATAATAGAATTATCTCTACAAAGTTAAATTAGTACCTAACTGCAAATTATATGCGAGTAAACAGAGCATTTTTAATTTAACCGGGTAATACAGTTTTTGTAACAACAAAGAGGTTTTATGCCGCTGAAAATCCTATTACATTTTTGGAATAAATAAATGTATCACTAGTTAAGACGAAAAAACATTTATTATTATCAACTTTTTTTTTTATTAATTTGTTATTAAATATTTGCATTTCATTTCCAAAATTATAATTTTAAAGTAGGCTGTATGGCTTTAAGTAATCAATCACCTTACATCTGGCGCGTGCAAAAAAAAAATTGCGTGCCATTTTCCATTTTTTTGTTTGTATCGCATTTATTGCTGTGTGGTAAATAATTATAAAAATGTCAAGCTTTAGTACAGAAGATTTGTTTTTTCCTCGTAAGTGTGTTAAAAAAGTGCGTATGAAACTCGTGAGCAACTTGCTCACTAGACACTCGGCTGATTTACGCCCTCGCCTACGGCTCGGACTGGAACCCACAGCCTCGTGTATAATGAACGACTTAGCTCACTTGTATCATAATATACTATAGTATGGATAACAATGTTTATTTAATTAGATACAAGTAAACTAAACATTGAACGTTCTTCTAACGGGGACCATTCTACCGTATCAATTTATTATTTCCTGAGCCAACATTTAAACAAACTCTTGAAAAAGCAATAAACTTAAGGCGCTTACGGTTCTAAGTATACGATGTATAGTCGTAATTACCCTCCACCCTTACTATGCGGTTACCTACCACATTAATTCAAATATATTCATACTCAATTAATGATATCATCCGCCGGTCTTTTTACAGCGTCAACGTTCCAGCCGTTCTCGAACTGAAAGGTCTGATACGTGACGATGGTAAGAGGCTTGACGGTATGACTCTTATACCTTGGGAGAAGGGTAGGCCTTTGGTGTGGGACGCCAGGTGCGTCGATATTTTGTTTGCGCCTATTCCCTGCAAAACTAACGCCGGTGAGCGCGCACCCTCAAACAGAATCATGAAACAACATAATGATCTCTTTACTGGTATCGAACTGTTTGCAACCTCACCCGGCTCTTTCAGAAAGAGTGTATCTGATGTCATAATGTCATATTTCTGTCTAACCTAAAGAAAAAGGTAAAATCTTGTTCTTCTATGTAATGTAACCTACAGATGTTGATTGTCTTCTGCTTATGAAAAGCATGAACTTTTAATGCCCTTATAATTTGTTTGCCAACCCGATCTGTGGACATCGGGGCTGATTATACTTATAGAACCTTATTTAGTATTAGTATTAAGTAACCTAATTGTGTAATTGTTTGTTGTTCTTAATAAAGAAAAATAAAATAAATACCGACGACCTCCGTGGTGCAGTGGGCGAATAGCCGGCTGAGACGCAGGAGGTAGCGGGTTCGATTCCCGCCGCGGGACAAATGTTTGCATGATCTACAGATATTTGTTCCGGGTCTGGTTGTTTCTCTATATATTTTAAGTATGTATTTACATAAAAAATGTATATAAGTATTCTATCAGTTATCTGGTTCCCATAGTACAAGCTCTGCTTAGTTTGGGGCTAGATAGCGTTGTGTGAAATGACCAGCTATATTTATTTATACCCTTGCACCATCTCATCTGTCATCTCATCTGCAGTTGGGGCCGGTGCGGCGGCAAATTCAGCCGAATATCTCAAGCGGCGCAAATATGTAAGTCTCGATAGAGCTTACGTATTTGAGCCATTTGGGGTTGAGACCCTGGGTCCTGAATACCGGGGCTCATCGCGTTTTCAAATTTCTTTCTGGTCTGGTCGAAGCGACGTGTGATCCGAGAGCTGGCGCTTATCTGGGTCAACGCATAAGCATTGCTATTCAGCGGGGCAATGCAGCCAGTGTCTTGGGGACATTTTCGCCTGGTTCAATATGTTTGCAACGGTCTTTAGATAATTCAACTGTTTCCTATGTATTTTACCGTAAATAATTGTATATTCGTTCTGTTATTAAAGTTTACTCAATTTACATAAACATTGTCTTCATAAAATGACCCTACTGTTCGAATAATCTCTATATATAAAAATGAATCCCTATTTCCCTTGGTCACGCCATCACGCGTGAACGGCTGGACCGATTTCGCAAATTCTTTTTTGTTGTATTTCTTACTGTCAGGAGAAGGTTCTTATGAAAGAAAAATTTAAGAAAATTGCGCGCAAAATTTGAAAATTTAAGAATACTTAACCACCATATAAAAGTATTTATAATCTAACCTTAGCGCTTTTATAATGTAACCTTATGACGTTTGACATAGAATTGACAGAATGCGTGCTGCAAATATCGTCAAAGAGGATGTAAAAAAAAATGAATATCGTTTGAAACAGATGCTTCGGTCGGAGTTATCCCGAGATATTGTCTATATATATATATAAAAATGAATTGCTGTTCGTTAGTCTCGCTAAAACTCGAGAATGGGTGGAGCGGTTTGGCTAATTTTGGTATTGAATTATTTGTGGAAGTCATTCATTTACTCATACATAATGATGGCTGGGGACAACAATTGACAATTCTATTTATACTAAAAACGGGATATTTACCATGATTTGTGAGTATTTGAGTATCCCGATATTTCGGCGCAGTTGCATGCGCCATGATCACGGGTAAACGTTTACCCGTGATCATATATATATATATACTGGTTTGGAAAAACATACGCCGGAAGTGAGTTCCACTCCTCACTTGTGCTAACAAGAAAAGTTGAAGCAAATCGTTTGTTACGGCAAGGTGGTATGCCGACCAGGTATGGGTGGTACTTCTCGGTACGTCTGCTTGTCCGGTGGTGGAAGGGGGAAGGAGGGATAAGGTCATGAAGATCTTGCGCACATTCACCAAAATGTATCTTGTAAAAAACTGAAAGTCTCTAGTCTGAAGGCTACTCGGCGTCTGTGCTCTAGACTTTGTAAATGCAATAATAATATATACAAATGCAGTACGTAACAGTATTGAAAATACCAGACACCTGGTATTGAGCATAACATCATGGCTACATAACATAAGGTGGGTCATTTGCTTGTTCCGTGTCCATAAGAAATAACAATTATATATTATTTACACTCTATTAAAAGTATTTCAGTGAACTGACGATAAACGACACAACAGAACATTATACCAGACTCATATTATAAACCGCGAGAAGATAAGATTTAAAAAGATAGGAAATTACATCAATAAAAATCCCGAAGCTTCTCGAGCGGAACTCACCCAAGTAACAGACTTTAAACACAGCTACAAAGCAGGCAGCTGGTTTAATCTCACGCTTTTACATGAAATAAAATATTAAATGTAGTTAAATTTTTAGGTAATCATTAATGTTCGTTAGTAGGAATAAACTAAGCACTCGTGTCACCATATCATTGAGGTTTTTTTATGTCCTGCTTACAAGATATATAATTTTACTTTCGTTAAATTCGTGATTATGTATACGAGATTTATCATGTACCGTTTTATCGGTATTTCAACCGACAGTTTTTTCGTTTCAATCTTTCATCATCATCATTATCATCATCAGCCTACATTAGTCCACTGCTGGATATAGGCCTCTCCCAATACGCGCCACTGAGCCCGGTCTTCGGCTCTTCTCATCCAATAGCCGGGGGACGCCCCACACTACGTTTTCCAAGACGCGGTCTCCACTCAAAATCTCGTTTATTCCAACGGTTATCGGTTCTCCGGTATATATGGCCATATATTTCAATCTTTACATAGTGACATGAAGTCGCTTCCGCTGTCTGCTACCTTAGATCTTTTCAACTACTCAACGGATTTTAATGTAGTTTTCAGCAATAGATAAAGTGATTCAAGAGAAAGGATGTAATGTATAACTAGCTTCCGCCAGCGGCTTCAAACGCGTTGTTCGTCAAGAAAACGTAACCTATGTGTTAATCCAGGTTATAATCTACGTACATACCGATTTAAAAGTAACTCTTTCTCTCTATCTGTTTGTTATCTTTTCACGATTCAACGGCTCGACCGATTTCGGAATTTGGCACCTATATACCTAGATAAAATATTAATGGACTTGAAACATAGGATACACTTTACTAGACTGCACAGAAGGAGGGTAATGGTTTATTGATAAACCACGCGTACGAAGCGTATATTAAGATATTATGATGTGTTCCCGTTGTTCTCGTAGTGCGTGTCCCCGTTTAATGGGGACAGAGGTAATTTATTTGTATAATTAAAAATATTTCACATTATCCCTGTATTTTTATAACCACTATCAACTTAAAGAAATTTTGTGGGTGTTAAGCGTTTGTCCACTACCTCATCTGATGGTAGGTGATGGTGGGACCTAAGGTGGCCCTTAAATTATTATACCAACTTGGGTAGATTGTGATACAATTAGTGCCTATTTCACAACCTCTGAGTAACTTTAACAATTGACGGATAAAAATTATTCTCTAAGGAACAAAGGACGTATATATTTTATTATCTGTTGAGCGTTACTCAAATATGGTGAAATAGGCACTTAGAGTACTTACAATAGTAAGTTTTTTGTTGTAAAAATACTTTTTTAAAACAAGCTTTTATAAAATTCATAATCGGAACCGCAAGCAGATTCAAATGAGCCCAAACACTAGTAGCCTACTATAATCCATTCAGAAGTTCCGTTGTCTAGCATCCGTCTCTATCATGAGACCACCTTAATGGTATGAACAGATAAATAATTTTATTGGTAAAAGATAAATACACGTCATACGCTTTTTTTAAAATAATAAGTAAATTTAATTAATAATAATATTTAAAATATACAAAATTCATATATTATTATATTGTCGTCATATATTCAAATATATTCTCCATATTATTTCATTGTCCCCGAAGTTACTTAAGTATTCCAAATTTCAGCTCAATCGGTTGAAGGGAACGGGTTTAAGATTCAGTTGCAAGATTACAGCCTGACAAACATACATACATTGTAAGTTAATAAAAAGCTTGTAAAAATGTGCATTACATACCAAAATACTAAATAAAAATGTTAAAGAGATTCAGCTGTTTACTCCGAAGCTACGTACTAAACGCAATTTCAATGAAAAGGTGCCGTTATATAAATTGAATCGTATCACATAGAGTGCGGTGAATGACTTTAATGACTCGTGGCTCGGTGTTTCAAGCCCTTACTAAATAACTCAAAATAAGCCGCTTTTTTCCACTTTGGTGGCCAATAATCGTACGGCCCACCTGACTGACCTGTAACCCAAACTTACGTAGGGTACCCACCGTACCCTATGTAAGTTTGAGAGCTCAAACTTTTTTTGTGATTTTTTGGAGAAAAAATCACTTAAAACTCCCGAAAGAAGGAATGTATCATCCAAAAACGAGTGTGCTTGACCACGCGACTGAAGTAAATAAATATCGCTGGACATCTAACATAGCGCTATCTAGCCCCAAACTAAGCAGAGCTTGTACTATGGGAACCAGATAACTGATAGAATACTTATATACATCTTTTTTGTAATTATATACTTACTAGTTGACCCGCCGAACTTCTTACCGCCTGGACATGCATATAACGCGGGCTGTCAATATGCGTCCCCCTGGTAGAATGGTCAATTGTTGTTCCCGGCCATCATTTTACAACCATACTTAACCCTAGACAAAATTACGTTTAGCTGTCATTTGCGTTTTGTTATTCCATGTCAGATGCGTTTTTGTTATATAAGTCTACTTTTTGCGTATTTGACAATGCCATAATAGGACAAATAAGATGATGCAATGACTGATATAAAAGTCCGACAGGTGCAAGAACCATGTTCGAAATTCAAAATTGTTCTGAAATACGAAATGTTTTTGTTATATAAGTCTACTTTTTGCGTATTTGACAATGCCATGATAGGACAAATAAGATGATGCAATGACTGATATAAAAGTCCGACAGGTGCAAGAACCATGTTGGAAATTCAAAATTGTTCTGAAATACGAAATGTTTTTGAATTGCTCATGAGAGCATAGAGTTCCTAAACTTCTTAATGCCTACAGTGTTAATACTTCTTTAATGTGCAATTAGAATCTAATAAAATGTTTGTAGAAGGAATTTTGTTTGTCCTGTTGTATGAGAATACTTTTTATCAAATTTGACTAACTTCCGCTGTTCAGATTTTTTTCATCCGATACAATAAAATGATCCTTACAAAGGATTGCATCGATCGGCATCAGAAGAAAAATTACCAACGTTATTCATTTTAAGGCGCTACTCACACTTGACCAAAAAAAATTAATGCCTAAATGTTTTTCTTAGAAAACAAGCTGATGTTTTAAAGAAACTGCACCTGTATCTTCTCTGGTTATGGGTGCTGCCGTACTGTTACAGTAAAAAAAAACACTGTATATATAAGATAATATATAGAGAAACAACCAGACCCGGAATAAATATCTGTAGATCATACAAACAATTGTTCCGCGGCGGGAATCGAACCCGCTACTCTGCGTCTCAGCCGGCTATTCGCCCACTGCACCACGGAGGTCGTCAGTAAAACTTCTTTTTTAAAATATTAATTTGTAAAATTGTTCAATTACAAAATTCTCCACACGTCTGTAGTTCGTAACGCATTCATCAGCTTACTCCCCAAGTCAAGCGTGCGTAAAGAAGTGTTACTTCAATAAGAAAATCGTTGTCTATTTTTTTCTAAGAAAACACTTTGATTGAAAACATTACATGGAAAGACGACCTGTTAAAGGTTGCTGGGAGCCGTTGGGTGCAGGCAGCACAAAATCGGTCGCTATGGGAATCTATGGGGGAGATCTATATTCGAGAGTGGACGTCCTGTGGTTGATATGATTGTGATAAATGTCTAATCAATGCACACACGGCTACACATCAAGTTATAATATCCAGTATAAGCTGACCTCGCATTGTGTAGGCTTTTCGTAGAATGAGAGGTCAGCTTATACTGGATATTAATAGCTTGATGTGTAGCCGTGTGTACGCATCAAGACGCAGACCACCAGTCTGATGGTTTCCGACATCGTTAGCGTCGGTCAACAATTAATGAGGATAGCGTAGGAACGGGATATACGGAGAGGCATATAACACAAAATAAATGGGTACAGAAGCTAAGCTTAGTACATAAACGAATACATAGTTGTTTTTATGTCTTTCCGTATTTTTATAGGTAGGTACCTACCATTTTCATAATGTTATTTTTAATGTCTATTTCAATGTTTTTTTTTATACTGTTACGCCGAGGCTGTTACAGAATAAGTAATAGTCGGCTATTCTCGAAGTTATACCTACTGTGTCACAGAATGGGTAATACTTGGTGTGGAATGACCTACATACCGCGTTTTTACCTACCGTTGCACAGATTAAGAAATAGTAGACATTCGAAATACCTATACTTTTCTAGATACTAGTGGAATGTTCTGGTATAAATAGTTACTTAATGCTCGGTATAAATAGTGCGTAGAAACGTCCGCAGAGTCAGTCTTGATTTGGCTATATGTGCGAACATTTCGGTGACTTTTAAGTGGTTTATTGTGCGATAGTGTTGTGAATTAGTGTGTTATGAATATTTGTGATTAAGATCGTGTATTTGTCGTTTTAGTGTTGAATAAAAGTGTTATTTTGGTTAGATTCATTGTAATTATTTTATCCCGAACCCTCAGCTCGTAACAATACCTTCTGTTTTGTCTGTACTGTACTGTTGTCCTAAAAAAATGTATCTTACTTACTTACTCACATAGGTACTACCTACTGGTTGGGTAGGTAGTATCTATGTAGTACATTCTAACTGTAGGTATCTATCAAATTCCATTGGTATTTATTTCTTGTTTGTTTATCTATTTTGTAAAGGTTGTCTGGAATAGATCGCTTTTATCGATAATACCGCACATTGTACTTACCTTTATTTTGTGTATTTCTTTTTATATTTAATTTTAGTTGGTGTGCGATAGAGTACCTATATCTATATATCTATTATACAGAGTGTTTGTTTTTTTAACTGGAACAGTACGGCAGCACCCATAACCAGAGGACATACAGGTGCAGTTTATTTTAAAACATCAGCTCGTTTTCGAAGAAAAACATTTTGGCATTAAAACTTTTTTGGTTAAGCGTGAGTAGCACCTTAAAATTAATAAAGTTGGTAACATTTTTTTTTGATGCTGATCGATGCAGTCCTTTGTAAGGATAATTTTATGGTATCGGATGAAAAAAATCTGAGCAGCGGAAGTTAGTCAAATTTGATAAAATGTATTCTCATACAACAGGACAAAGCAAAATTCCTCCAACAAACATTTTATTAGATTCTTATTGTACAATAAAGAAGTATTAATACTGTAGCGATTAAGAAGTTTAGGAACTCCATGCTCTCATGAGCAATTCAAAAACATTTCGTATTTAAGAACAATTTTGAATTTTGAAC
Source organism: Philereme vetulata (assembly GCA_918857605.2). Classification (NCBI taxonomy): domain Eukaryota; kingdom Metazoa; phylum Arthropoda; class Insecta; order Lepidoptera; family Geometridae; genus Philereme; species Philereme vetulata. The sequence continues at coordinate 3,773,574 of OU975444.1, forward strand.
ATGGTTCTTGCATCTGTCGGACTTTTATATCAGTCATTGCATCATCTTATTTGTCCTATCTTGGCATTGTCAAATACGCAAAAAGTAGACTTAATTGAAGCATACACATTTGACTAACTTCCGCTGCTCAGATTTTTTTCATCCGATACAATAAAATGATCCTTGCAAAGAACTGCATCGAACAGCATAGAAAAAAATGTTACCAACTTTATTCATGTTAAGGCGCTACTCACGCTTGACCAAAAACATATTTAATGCCAAAATGTTTTTCTTCGAAAACGAGCTGATGTTTAAAAGAAACTGCACCTGTAGCTCCTCTGGTTATGGGTGCTGCCGTACTGTTCCAGTTAAAAAAAACACTCTGTATATATAGAGTATTGCCGACTTCCGTATCGCAGTAGGCGAATAGCCGGCTAAGACGCAGGAGGTAGCAGGTTCGATTCCCGCCGCGGAACAAATGTTTGCATGATCTACATGTATTTGTACCGGGTCTGGATGTTTTTCTATGTATGATAAGTATGTATGAACAAAAATCAGTTACCTGGTTCCCATAGTACAAGCTCTGCTTATTTTGGGGCTAGAAATGCCCAGCTATATTTATTTATTTATCTATCTATTTTATTAATATTCCGTTGTGTATTTATTTGTGTGTCAAATAAAATATTCTATTATATTCTATCATCATCATCATTTTCAGCCCGTGTCGACCCACTGCCGGGCATAGGCCTCTCTTTGTTTTTGCCATTCTTCCCGATCCTGTGCTAGTCTGAACCACGTACGACCCACGGTCTTACGGATGTCGTCGACTCATCTCGCTGGTGGACGTCCCCTATTTCGATGCCCAGTTCTCGGCCTCCACTCTGTTAGGGCCTTAGTCCATTATATTCTATAACGAGTAAATAATAGGCGCATACATACGACATACATCGACGCGCGCGTAAGAGGATCTCGAATCAAGTCGATCGAATGCCAACCGCGAATACCGCGATTTGGTGATTCGTACTTATCAATCGTACTATTATAAAATGTAAATCCTTTTTTGGCTGTAAGTTTTAGCCTGTTATATTGTAGTTTTATACCTGTTATATACTAAGAGCTGTGGATATTGTTCAAAATAAAAAATAAATAAAATAAAATCATGTTTTGTCGGACATGATAGGTATGATAGGTATGGTTGTGAATTTACGTTAAAATAACAATGACGATGAACGATGATGATGATTTTTTTGAACAAAATTTTTTGAGTCGATACCTTTATGTTTGTAAAATAATGCAGGTGCTATGCCTAGAGCTTAGGTAATTAAATTCAAAATTGACCCGAACTTTTCTTCTTTAACTATTTTGTGTCTATACCCAGCATCGAAAGTCGATATCAATTTAAAATAAATACAAAAAACATTTTTAAATTTATCGTACGTTTTTGAAAAATTAATGTGGAAATAAAATGACAGCGGCAACTTACTCGACGTTATTGGCTTTTCATTAAAAAGTCTCTGATATTCGAAAATAAATCAAAAAGCTGAATGTTGGAATATTTTTATAAATTAAACAGATTCAACGCCATCGGAAAAACATCCGAAAGCTTAGCATGGACAATTCATTTAAGCGAAATGATAGGAAGTGAAAGACGAAAGATGGACGAGGGCAGCAACCGATTGGTGGCCGCAAGAAAGGCGCAAATCAGTTGGTAGACCACCAGCCAGATGGTCGGACGACATCGCGAGAGTTGCGGTAAGGCAATGGATGCGCTTGCGGATGAGGCCTGTACCCAGCAGTCGGTGGATGAGGGCTGAGATTATGATGATCATAGAAAACTAATAGTTATTCCTCAGATACAATTTACGTGTAAAATCATATCAATATCGTATAAATTTATCAATAAAAGTATGAATTATTTACTTGGCTACTAAATCATTGCTTTTATTCTGTTAATGAATTTTTGATTATTTTAATTATCATCATCATCAACCTATAACAGTCCACTGCAGGACGTAGATCTCTCCCAGGGTGCGCCATTGAGCTCGATCCTCAGCTCTTCTCATCCAATCCTTGCCAGCCAGAGCGCGCAAATCGTCACTCCATCTAGCCGGAGGGCGTCCTACACTTCGTTTGCCTAGACGTGGTCTCTACTCCAGAACACGTTTACCCGAGCGGTTATCGGTTCTGCGGCAGATATGACTGACTGCCAATTCAGCATAATATATACTATACGATATATATTTATAACTCTAATATTATTTTTAAAGTTATACAAGAGTTTGTATAACTTTCCAAGCCTTAAGCCGTCAGATGTGAGTAGGGGATTTTTTAATACTTTAATTGAAGGAATCAATGAATGAAATACTCTTTATTGCACACCATACAAAAATACAGTAATAATGGGAAATAAACGATAAATAAAGATACAATGGGCGGTCTTATCAATACGCCGTATTGCAGAGTGGAGCAAGCTCCACGGTTTGAAAGTTAATCCTACCAAAACGCAAACCATTATTGTAGGTAGTTCAAGAACGCTTAGCAAAATTGATTGGTCCACTGTCCCACAAGTTGTCTTTGACGGAATAGCAATCCCATACAGCGAAACCGTTAAGAATTTAGGTATCATCATTGACCGCAACTTTTCATGGAAGGCTCAGCTTGAACTAACCAGCCGGAAGTTGTTTGCGTCAGCTGGTTCACTAAGGAGACTACGAAACTTTTTGCCTACGTCCACCAAGACTGCGCTTGCACAATCGCTTTTACATTCCGTACTAGACTATGCTGATGCTTGTTATCTGGACCTCACTGAGGAACAGCTTAACAAGCTCGAGCGTTTACAAAATTTTTGTATTAGATTTATATTTGGCCTCCGTAAATATGATTATGTGTCTCCCTTCTGTTCAAAGCTTAAATGGCTTCTGATTCGTCTTCGTCGGAATACGCATATCCTTTCTCTTCTCTATTCTATTCTTTTCAATCCCTTCTCTCCTCACTATCTGAAAGATAGATTTGAATTTCTTCATTCTTCAAATAACTATACTCTTAGGTCATCAGAAAACTTGATACTCAGAACTCCTTCGCACAGCACTTCCTTTTACAGCGCTTCTTTTACTGTCCAGGCTGTTCAGCTGTGGAATGCTCTGCCCGAAGAAGTAAGACGGTCATCGTCCTTACACTTCTTCAAATTGAAGGTGAAACATCATTACCTGACGATGTCATCTTCCTAGCGTTATTTATTTACTATTTATGTACTTAGTTTATCTGTTAGTATAGTTTGCTATATGTATATGTATACCTATATATTAGTCTATTTTATAAGTATATTAAGTATTAGGATTAAAACTTCATATTATTATTATATCTTAGAATATATTATGTGTAAATGTAATGTATCCGCTAAAGTACACCGCACTCCGTAGTTTTTAAAAATTTCGCTCTATCCAAAGGTTGCCTGGAAGAGATCGCTTTTAGCGATAAGGCCGCCCATTGTATTGCCTTATTTATTTTAACCCAGTACTTATTTTTTTTTTTATTATTTCTGTTTGTGTGGTAATTCAATAAAGAGTTATCTATCTATCTATCTATCTTATCGCTTAAAGCGATCTCTTCCAGACAACCTTTGGATGGACAGGATAAACAATATCAGAAGACTAATTGATACTTGTTTATTTATTTAATACTTTAGATGTTCGACCGGGGATGGAAAGTTGTAGTGCCAAATTCCCTACGTAGCCAGGTGGCCTCCTCGTCACGTGATCGTACCATCGCAGCCGACTCTCCTGCATCTTGTCAGCGATGTCGCGCACCCCCAGGCTTCCTCGCACCTACTCGTTACGGATTTTATCGAGCCTGGTTAGCAGGGCCGGATTAACCCTATCGGGGCCCCTCGGCAGTGCAATTCTCGGGGCCCCTTTCCTTTGCCCTTTTCTTACTTGTTAAAATATATTTTTTCTATTACAAAGTCGAGTATTGTATTTATTCATCCATAGACATATTCACATGTATTTAGACTAGTCATATAAAACAGAAATATAAATTATCAAAATTAACAAATTATTAGGTACATAACATAATAACAATATTAAGTATATAATAAATTAATTAATTGGTTGCGGGAAAATTGTCAGATTGTATAAATTTAAATATTTATTAATAACTAGTGGTCCCACCGAACTTCGTATCGGCTTGACATGCATAGGTATAACGCGGGCTGTCAATATAAGTCACCCTGGTAGAATTGTCAATTGTTGTCCCCGGCTATCATTATGTATGAGAAAATGAATGACTTCCACAAATAAATTCAAAACCTAAAATTAGCCAAATCGCTCCACCCGTTCTCGAGTTTTAGATATAGACAATATATCTCGGGATAACTCCTACCGAAGCATCTGTTTCAAACAATATTCATTTTTTTTACATCCTCTTTGACGATATTTGCAGCACGCATTCTGTCAATTCTATGTCAAACGTCATAATGTTACATTACAAAAGCGCTAAGGTTAGATTATAAATAATTTTATATGGTGGTTAAGTATTCTTAAATTTTCTAATTTTGCGCGCAATTTTCTTATTTTTTTTCTTTCATAAGAAACTTCTCCTGACAATAAGATAAAAAAAGAATTGGCCAAATTGGTCCAGGCGTTGTTGAGTTATGCGCTTACCAACACATTTTGCGATTCATTTTTATATTATAGATAAAGTTATAAATCGTATTTCCAATAGTATGTCATGAGTATTATATTCAGCCTGACTAATAAACGAATTATGTCACAATCAATTAATTATATCTACTCAATATTTTAAATACATTTAAACATTTCCTTATCTGCAAAATCTTAATCAATATTATAATAACTTTTGTCAATTAATATGTTTTTTATGTAAGATTTAAAGCTAGCTTTTGTCATTTTCTTAATATCTATCGGTAAAATATTGTAGAACTTGGTTCCGGTACAGTAATAACTTTTAGATACTTTTGTAAACCGTATCACAGAGACAACCAGGCGATCCTTGTTTCTAGTGTTAACATTGTGTATGTCTTTCATTGATCAGATCGAGTACTGCTTTTTGCTTTCATTGAAATTATCTTATCGAATGGATAATAGTTATAGATAAGTGATGATCCAGGTCTCATGATGGAGTGGGAAAGAGAAATGAGACGTGACGCGGTTATTTTAAACTTGACAAACTAATTGCAATAAAGTATATTGTATAACGAAAACAATTATTTTCGTGAAGTAGGTACAATAAGTTTAAATAGCAACTCTTCTAACTTTATTAGATTCAAATCACTTTCAATCGCCATTATCGATGAACTTAAACGGTTCTGTGATATTGTTGAACGAAGTCAGTTTTTTATTAATATTAATTCCGAAAAATTTCGTTTACCTGTGGCGTTTGATATCATCGGACTTCTTTATATTTGCAATGCTATTATTACATTCGGGAATGTTGATTGTACCGCTTTTTACAGTAAGTAATATCATTTTTTGTATGGCAACATTACCGGATGTAAATAATGGGGAATGTCACGAATGAAACTTTTTTTTATTGGTGTGTGGCCCGCATTGACTAGGCTCCCGTGGGCCCCTAGTCGGTGTGAGGCCCCTAGGCAGTTGCCTAATTCGCCTTGTGGATAATCCGGCCCTGCTGGTGACGCCGCACATCCACCTTAGCATCTTCATTTCGGCGACTTGGATGGTATGTAGGTACGTTCTTCTGCGTCACGGCCCACGTTTCGATTACATACATTAAGACTGGTCTTATGATAGTCTTACATTGCGGAATAACTAAAGTCGTAAAATAATATCAGGAAACTTCTAAAAGTTGGTCAGAAGAAGTTGCAAACATCGAGGTAACACAGTATGATTGGATAGTTTACATAACCACATCTGCCACCTTAAGCCACCCTCATCCCTTTTTACTCTATCTTAAGTCTGTAGTCCGCTGGAGCACTGTCTTCCTAATAAAGAATTAACGCTGAACAATTTACACAGCGCCATCTAGCCGCAAACTAATCAAAGCTTGTACTAGAACACTTATAGATATACTTTTTTAAGTTAAAACTTCTTTCGTTGGTCATTTTTGAGATGGGAATAAACCATTGAACTCGCGACACTGTTACTGTAACCAACACCTCGGTATATAATTAGTTTTTTTTGTTTGTTGAAAAGAAAGCGAGCTGTTTAAGCGACTGCATCATTTTTGCAACATCCAAATTTTTTGTTTTTTTTTATTAGTTTGTGGAGGAGCATAAGACAACTTGGTAAATTTTCATATTAATGCGACATCCATCATGATCATTTTGCAACATTAGATTTTTTTTGTAGTGAGAACTTCTTTATGCGCCTTGGGCATTTTTGAGATGGAAAATAAACTATTGAACTCGCGACACCGTTACCGCTACCGACACCATTCCTGACGATTCAAAAATACACACGTAATTGTTGAAGTTTTCACTTCTGTCGGCACTCCCGGAGTGCCATTATTTTTTTTTTGTAAATACATACATAATGTGTCTATAGTTTTATTTTTATCCGTTAGGTATGGAATCTAATGTATGAATGAGAACACTTTATTGTACACCATCATCATCATCATATCAGCCGTAGGACGTCCACTGCTGGACAAAGGCCTCCCTCATTGATCTCCAGGAACTGCGGTTGGAAGCGGCCTGCATCCAACGCCGACCTGCGGTTCTTACCAAGTCGTCTGCCCATCTTGTGGGTGGACGTCCTACGCTGCGCTTGCCGGTCCATGGCCTCCACTCGAGAACCTTTCGGCCCCATCGGCCATCTGTACACCATATAAACAAAAAATTACAAACTAAATAGAAAACATGAAGCAAATAGCAAATGTAGTAATGATCGTATAGAATTGAAAAAGAGAAGAGAGGCATTTGCCCTGCAGTGGGATCACAGGCTACTTAAATTAGATTAGACACACATTCATTGGTCCCGATGAAAAAAATGCGGGATGGATGAAATGGCGACACGTTACAGGCATAATATGCGATCCTCGAATGGCCTATAACTTAAAGGGAAAATTTACAAGACGATCGTAACACCTATCGTAATGTATGCTTCTGAGTGTTGGGCCACGAAAGGAACGGATGAAAGAAGATTGCACGCGGTTGAAATGCGAATGTCGAGTTGGATGTGTGGGGTAACGAAAATGGATAAGATAAGGAATGCGTATATTAGAGGAAGTTTGAAAGTATAGAATAATTTTGGTGAATGTGCGCAAGACCTTCATAACCTTATCCCTCCTTCCTCCTTCCAAAACCGGACAAGCAGACGTACCGAAAAGTACCACCCATACCTGGCCGGCATACCACATTGCGGTACCAAACGCTTTGCTTCAACTTTTCTTGTTAGCACAAGTAAGGAGTCGAACTCACTTCCGGCGTATGTTTTTCTAAACCATATCCGTGTTCCATATCCGATCACACCTTTAGTTACCACCAGATGAGGTAGTGGTCAAGAGCTTGACTATCATCAATAAAAAAAGTTGAGAAGTAATATAGGCTAGCGTGGTATGGACATGTCATGCGGAGGGAAGAAAATCATGTGACTACAGGAGTGTTAGAAATGAATGTGGATGGATATAGAATTAGAGGAAAGTCGAAGAAGAGATGGATGGATTGTGTGAAGAATGATATGGGTAAGAAAGAAGTGAGAACGGAGATGATGGCTGATAGAGAGGTATGAAAGAAAAAAACATATTGTGCCGACCATAGCTAATGTGGGGAAAAGGGCAAGAAGAAGAAGAAGGCACATTCATTGGTTCCACAAAAACACTACAGCATACCTATTAAGATCCCTAAAAACTACGAGTATTTTTAGAGTAGAACTTTTTAAATTTCCGCGAACTATAGATACTCATGTTTTTGAGACAAAACGGGTCTTTTCGCGCATAGATTTATATAGAAATCATAATTTTGACTAACCTCGACCTCTCGTGGTCACGGCCGATCTAACTTGGCCGAAACGTCGAGGTTAGTCAAAATTATGGTTTTGATATAAATTTGTGAGCGAAAAGACCCGTTTTGTATTAAAAACTTATTTTTAGAGTGAAAATAAAAGTACTAATCCTCAGGACAATAATGAACTCTTCATATCCATTTTGAGTATATATGTTCTCTTTGGCATAAAATATTTAAAAAAATAACGACTAAGATTTGTTTTAAAAATTCGTACAATGTTAAACTGAACTAAAATTATTACATTTAAAAAAAGACAGTGGTGACTTAGATATGATTTTTTTAACAAAGATCAATCGCTTTTTTCAAGAGATTTTTTTTTAAATTTATTTATCGCATTGATCATCAGTAATTTGTCAAAATAACTGCAACTGACTCCAAAAAGGTTCTATTACACACTGGTTAACTGGATACTACCCTTTATGAAATAAGGAAAGCCTCGATTTGTATTCACAAGGTACCTGTCGGGGATATCTACGAAACTTTCCACGTCACCTTGACTAAATGAATTCTTACTGCGCAGGAAGCGAAATTGTATGGTATTGCGAACTCAACTGCCGAAAAAGGAACGAAATGAAAAATACAACATTCGGTGCAAAAGAGTTGAATTTTTCAAATCACGATAACATAATACAAACGTTTTGTTTAATTTGTACCTCCAATATTTTCACTATATATAGATATTGGTTTTACCTAGGCTTGCCAGATGGTCGGGATTCGTCGGGATAATCCCGACTTTTCATATGATATCCCGACAAACTACAAAATAACCCGATTTCTTATTAGACAGGAACCGTTTGAATGATAAATTCTTCGGAAGCAAAAATAAAACATATTTGAAGAATGTATCCGATCATGAGAAAAAATCTTTTTTGTGTCGAAGCTGAACAGTTTTTAATATGATCCAACCAATATTTGCAAGATTGCTATGATTTTTCGGATAATTCTTTATACTAGAAGCTTTTGTCTTTGAAAAATGATAATATCCCTATAAGGGAAGATACTTCATAATTGCCCAAGTGGCTAAATATTTCCAATGATATTGACAATGATATATAAAAATATATCGTATATACACGGTGTCCTTTAAATCACTGTTTTCCCAGAACAAACGTTGCTCAGACCATGGTCTAATAACTGTTTATAACATCGAATAAGAGAATAAAGAAAAAAATCTAGACCTTCTCAAATAAGTCTAACTTTGTTCAAAAACTAACCGTAACATAAAGTTCATGGGTACGCTAGCCGTAGCGTATTACCTACTCCTTAGTTAGATAGGTACCTAGTAGCTATCAGTCAGCGCGCTGACTATGTTGTAGGGCGTAACGTTAAAATAGACGTTTTAAGTTCACAACTTTTTATATTTCTCAAAGACCGATTTTGTTTTGTTTTTTAATTTGATGTTATAAACTGTTAATAGACCATGGTCTGAACAACGTTTGTTCTGGGAAAACAGTGATTGAAAAGACACCGTGTATAAAAATGACTTAAAAATTAAAAAAAAAAATTATGTCATTTGTTCTGTCCATTTCTGTAAGCAATGCTTATTGTACGAGAGTATTTAGCCTTCTATATAGCTTGCATTCGAAAGAACGAAACCGCATGGCATTCGACCTAATTAAAGCCGATTAAATTATGATCACCTAATTAAAGGGAGACCTAATTGAATCTGTCAGTCGACCAACTTGTAGGCTTTATGTTCCGACTTTCGATGCTTTGGTTTCCTCGATACAGGCTACGCCTAGTGAGGAAACCGATAGATAATACTATAAATAGATATAAATGTTGTCTGCAAAATTCTTGCATCTATTACTTGTATATACCTAGTTATAATTTAGCTTGTAAATCATATTTTAAATTGTTTAGATCCTATGTTTTTTGTAGTAATAATAAAATATGTTAATTTTTTTCATTTTTTTCATCATAATTCATTCATTCATTTCATTCTTTTCTGTTTTCTCTTACTTGTGCTTTCTCTTTGATGTTATACCTTTTGATTGTATTGTGAGTTTGTGTGTGCTATGGTAGCAAATAAATGTCTGTCTATGTCTATGTCTATAATTGCTAATATTTTAAATCATTTTTAGGCACACCACAAGGAACGACATTAGTAGAGTCTGTGAAATCAAACTCTAAGTAAATCAAAGTCTAAATGGCAACATAAAAATAAGTAAATTTCAGTTCGAAAGTAAAAAAAATATAATTTTAATTAGTTTTTATTTATCCCGATAAAACACCAAAATCCCGACATTTGGAAAATTTATTTAGAGATTTCAATTTTCTGATCTGGCAACCCTAGTTTTACCGTGATTTGTGATTTTTGCACATAGCTCGAAGAACTGACGGCCGTTGAGGCAGAAAAGTTATTGAGTGGAGACCACGCACTGGAAAGCGCAGCGGCCTCCTACTAGATGGAAAGACGACCTGATAAAGGTTGCTGGGAGCCGTTGGGTGCAGGCCGCAAAAGATTGGTCACTCTGGACATCTATGGGGGGGGGCTATGTTCAATAGATGGAAAGACGAGCTGATAAAGGTTGCTGGGAGCCGATGGGTGCAGGCCTCACAAGATCGGTCGCTCTGGACATCTATGGGGGAAGGGTATATTCAATAGATGGAAAGACGAGCTGATAAAAGTTGCTGGGAGCCGTTGGGTGCAGGCCGCACAAGATCGGACGCTCTGGACATCTATGGGGGAGGGCTATGTACCATAGATGAAAAGACGAGCTGATAAAGCTTGCTGGGAGCCGTTGGGTGCTGGTTGCACAAGATCGGTCGCTTTGGACATCTATGGGGGAGGGCTATGTTCAATAGATGGAAAGACGAGCTGATACAGGTTCCCGGGAGCCGTTGGGTGCAGGTTGCACAAGATCGGTCGCTCTGGACATCTATGGGGGAGGGCTTCGTTCAATAGATGGAAAGACAAGCTGATAAAGGTTGCTGGGAGCCGTTGGGTGCAGGCCGCAAAAGATCGGTCGCTCTGGACATCTATGGGGGAGGGCTATGTTCAATAGATAGTAAGACGACCTGATAAAGGTTGCTGGGAGCCGTTGGGTGCAGGCCGCACAAGATCGGTCGCTCTGGATATCTATGGGGGAGGGATATGTTCAATAGATGGAAAGACGAGCTGATAAAAGTTGCTGGGAGCCGTTGGGTGCTGGCCGCACAAGATCAGTCGCTCTGGACATCTATGGGGGCGGGGGGGCTATGTTAGTGGACATCCTGTTGCTGATATGGTAATGGTGATAGCGAGTAGTTTTTACTTCGTTTTTTCTTTCCATTTTTAAATCAACAGTACCAAGTTGCTCGAGTCGTGCTCGAGCCGTCGTACAGTGCGGACGTCTCTGGGGCGTCGTTACGCTGCCCGTTGAATATACGAAGATTCGATCGTCGTTAGTGGTCGAGGCAACATCGCCTATAAAAGGCTCCTCAGATCGCGCGGCACGCATTCGATCGTCGTTAGTGGTCGCCGCTATAGCATGCAGCGGCCACACCTTAGGAACCTAGGCTGGTAGAGGGGGGCTCGAGTGCCGAAACACTTTGTTGTAGCAACGGCGTGTTTCGGCCCTCGAGTCGGCACGGTCACTCCCCGTGCTAGTGCTCGTTGCTTCGGCGTCAACGCAATCCACCTCAAGTGGCGAGGCAACCAGGCAACTGTAGAAGGCCTGAAGGTAGCGATAGGAGTTTTTATCGTTGCCAGATACTGCGTCCTGTTCCCTTCCAGTCGTAGCGGTTCTCCGTTCCACTGGGTCAAGGGGAGTAAGGAGGAGAGGGTGCATCTGTGTACGGCGCGCACACTTATGCAACTTAATATATCCTGCGCATCTGACTTGGCTTTGTCATTCCGAGTTTAAAAAAGTCCTGGGCTTGGTCTAATACCTGGACACGGGTGGCCTAAGGAGAGGAGAGTGGTCGCTCTAGCACTGCATCGGGGTGACAGTGTGGTTCGGCAGCACTCTTTGAGACAAAGCAGCTTTATTTAGAGAGGCACTGCTTTCCTCGCTCAGCCGGGGAGGGGGCTAGAAAAGGTGCCCCAAACAAACGCTCATTCCTCGCAATAAGAATAAATCTAAAAACATGCAGATGAATATGACTTTTGGTGCGTGGAATGTACGTACTCTTTTAGACCGACCCAACAACCTCTGCCCAGAACGTAAAACCGCCATTGTGGCTCGCGAGCTCAAACGCTATGACGTCGACATAGCCGCTCTCAGCGAAACACATCTAGCTGATGAAGGTGAGCTTGTTGAACGTGGTGGTGGGTACACTTTCTTCTGGAAAGGCACACCAGCTTCTGAGCCTAGACGGTCAGGAGTAGGCTTTGCTATTAAAACTACTTTAGCCTCTAAGTTGGAAGAACATCCAGTTGCTATCTCTGATCGTGTCATGTCCTTACGTTTCCATCTTCGAAACAATAAATACTTAAATGTTATCAGCGTATATTCGCCAACACTCGACAAAAGTGATGACGTCAAGGACAAATTTTATGAGGAAGTGTCAGAAGTGCTGACTAAAATCCGGCGCTGTGAGAAAGTTTTGCTTCTTGGCGACTTTAATGCTCGCGTCGGACGTGATTTTGAAGCTTGGCCTCGGGTGATAGGGCGACATGGCATTGGTAACATGAACAGTAATGGGCAACTGTTACTAAGCCTCTGTTCCCAATTTCATCTGGGTATTACCAATACCATGTTTAGACTCCCAAATAAATACAAAACTACCTGGATGCACCCAAGGTCCAAGCATTGGCATCTTATTGATTATGCTATAGTCCGTCAACGGGATATAGCGGATGTCAAAGTAACGAGAGTAATGAGGGGCGCAAACTGTTGGTCGGATCACCGACTTGTTGTTACAAAACTATTTTTGCGTCTTAGCCCTTGCCGTAGACCTCGCAGGGCTAAGCCTAACTGTCTTCATCTGAAAAAGCTAGAGTCTGCTGAAATATTGGCAAATTACAGGGAAGCTGTCAATACCTTTACAGCAGGCATACACCCCGAAGATGAACAGTTAGACGAGGGCTGGAAACTGTTAACTACAAATACCATCAATGCGGCTACTGAGATCTTAGGCCAAAAACCTCGTGTCTGTGAAGACTGGTTTGACGAAAATGATAATACATTGACAGTCGCCCTAGAAAAACACCGCCAGCTCCTTCGAAAGGGAAATCAGACAACTGCTTCTGAAAAAATAAAGGAGAGTACGAGCCAAATAAGGAGACTAACTCGAAACGCAAAAGATGAGTGGTGGCTGAACAAGGTTCGCTATATTCAGTGGCTTGCTGATTCGAATAGACTCGGCGATTTCTTTAACGAGATTAAAAAGTTAGTAGGAAGTCCACATCGAGTAAACGTACCACTGAAATCACTTTCAGGTACCCTCCTGGTAAGCAAAGGAGAAGTTCTTACTCGCTGGGCAGAACACTATAACAGCTTACTCAATGTGGATCGTTCTGCTGACATAAACTATTTAGCATCACTTCCTGCCTTACCACAAGCCGTAGATCTGGACCAGCCTCCTTCTCTTGAGGAAGTTATCATCGCCATCAAAGCGCAGAAAAACAATAAGGCTGTCGGCATCGATAACATACCAGGAGAACTATTAAAATATGGCGGAGATGAGTTGCACTACAAGATTTGGCAATTTTTCCAGCGCATGTGGGAAATGGAGTTCGTTCCTCCTAGTTTTGGCGTATCACTAATTTGCTCTTTGTATAAAAATAAAGGTGATCGATCTGTTTGCAACTCTTATAGGGGTATATCACTTCTGTCTACTCCAGGAAAAACTTTTGCCAGAGTACTCTTAAATCGTCTTATGGAGCTCTCTGAAAGTATATTGCCTGAAACGCAATTTGGGTTTAGACCCAATCGCGGCACATGCGAGGCCATATTCTCTCTTAGACAACTGCAAGAGAAAAGCAGGGAACAGTGTCAACCTCTGTTTCTCTGTTTTGTTGATCTGGAGAAAGCTTTTGACAGTGTACCTCGCGAAGCTTTGTGGATTGTGCTTTCGAAACTTGGTTGCACCGACAAATTTATACGCTTGATAAGACTTCTTCACGACAACATGACTTGTTGCGTAACCGTCAATGGTGAGCAGACAGAGCAATTCCCTGTCACTTGTGGTGTAAAACAAGGCTGTGTATTAGCACCCACTCTTTTTGCTCTGTACTTTTCCGTTGTCGTGAGGGAGACTTTACAAGCCAACACCGAAGGGATCCGCATACGTTTTCGCACAGATGGCAGTATCTTTAACCTGGCTAGGTTAAAAGCGCACACAAAGGTATCGTATGACCTCATTACCGAATTGATGTATGCTGATGACCTATGTTTCGTTGCGGAATCTTCTGAGGGACTCCAGGACTTGATGACTCGGCTTGACGCTGCGTGCTGTAGATTTGGCCTCAAAATTAATATTACAAAGACAGAGGTGATGGCCATGGACACTGTTAACCAAGCTCCACTGAATCTGCAAATCGATGGAAAGCCCATAAAACAGGTCGATACATTCAGATATCTGGGAAGCAGCATAACAACAAAATGCGACCTTGACTCGGAGATCAACAGCAGACTTGGCTCCGCTATGGCTGCTTTTGGTAAACTACGAGTCCAGGTATTTCGCTCCCATAACATCAAATTGAGTACCAAGATTAAGGTGTATATGGCTATTGTACTTCCTAACATCTTGTACTCGTCAGAGACATGGTGCCTGTATCGCAGACACATACGCACGTTAGACAGATTCCATCTGAAATGCCTCCGCGACATTCTTAACATCAAGTGGTCGGATCGGGTCCGTAATACCGATGTTCTACGACGGGCTAATGTCTGTGGCATAGAGGCATATTTGATGCGGCGTCAGCTGCGTTGGTGCGGGCACCTGTCTCGGATGTCTGATGAGCGAAGGGCGAAACGCATTTTCTTCTGTGAACTAGAACATGGTAAGCGGAAACGCGGAGGTCAGTTCCTACGTTTCAAAGACGTACAGAAGAGGCACATGAAGAGGTGTTGTATCGATCCGTCGCGCTGGGAGGCTCTCGCTGAAAAACGACCTGAATGGAGGCGTCATGTTCAGGACAAAGTGTACGAGTTTGAAGAAGAAAGGAGGCAAGAACTAGACTTAAAACGAGATCAGCTTAAAAGTCGACCGCCGGCTAATATCAATTACAACTACATTAATGGCGCCTTAACTTGTGTTCATTGTAACCGGACTTTTAGCGCAAAAATAGGGTACATCAGCCACATACAGGCTAAACACCTAGGCCAATAATCACAAAGTCAAGTCTCTGTAGCCGAAATCGGCTAGGAGGATTATTATTATTATACCAAGTTGCACAAAGAAAAGTCAAAGAAAAACACTGTTATTATTTCGCAAAAGCGTGGAATACGAATAATGGTAATCAAATGTCAGTGCCTCTAGCCGTGAATTTTACAAATGGCTACGAAAGGTAAAAGGGGCTTTACTGTCGTGAATAATAGAACTAATTTTGAATGAGGAAAATAAGAACTGGTAGAAAGAGATGTGTAATTTAAGATATTTTTTTAAAAGTCTTCAAAATAAGGGTGTTCTCATTCTTCATCCATTGCCCGATTTCAATGAATTTTTGTAAGAAAGTGCCATATAAATTAGGTCGATCTAAATTTGGTGATCCATGAGAAAATTATCACTCTTCAGTTTGTAATTTTTGTTGTTTTCTGAATTCTGTTATTTTTTTTTGTATATCCGCTTTAATGATAATAAATAAATAATAATAAATATTTCTGGACATTTCACACAGCGCTATCTAGCCCAAACTAAGCAGAGCTTGTATTATGGGAGCCAGATAGAATACTTACATACTTTTTTTTTGTAAATACATACTTATAATATACATATATAAAAACATCCAGACACGGAACAAATATCTGTATATCATGCAAACATTTGTTCCGCGGCGGGAATCGAATCCGCTACCTTCTGCATTTCAGCCTTTTTCAGCCTGATTACTTTTTTTTAAACAAGGTAGAACTTCGTTTGACCACAATCTCACCTGATGGTAAGCGATGATGTAGTCTAAGATGTAGCACCAAGATTGCACTTGCAACGTTAACTGACGACCGATGAAACAGAAAGGTTTCTGAGTGGAGACTACGTACAAACATGGTTTAGAACAGCCCTCTTATAGATGGAAAAACGGCCAAATAAAAGTCGCTGGGAGCCGTTGGTAAAAGGCAGCTTATGATCCGTTGCTCTGAAAATCTGTGGGGAGACTTTCGTTCGGCTCTAGATGTCCTGTGGCCGATAAGGTGATTATAAATAAATATTTTATTTATCTATTTAATACTTTCACACAATACAGAATAGTGCTAGGAGGACTTAATGCTAATAGCATTACCTACCAGCCATCCTGGTCGTGATAAAAGAAGGTAAGGCGTGACACAGGAAAAAAGGTAATTCAAAGCTACAAAAAAAAAACAGACATACAGAACCTATAAATACATACTCTAAATAAATAAATGAGATAATAATAATAAATGCCTAGCATGATAATTATAACATATACCTAGTCAGGTCATAAGTATTGTCACACAGTAAAAACTTTTCTTTTAGAATGCTGGCCACAAAAAAAGTTTATAGAATTTGAATTTCGAATTGTTCATGAAAATAAAAATGTATACTTTTTAGAATTTTACTCATTTTTAAATATGGAGTGGAGCTTAAAGAAGACCGTGTTGCAGTTATTGCGTTGCATCGTTGCGGTTACGCGCCAATTCAAATTTTGACATACTGAAAAATTTTAATAAAACCAAAAGATTCGTTTATCGCACCATAAAACGATACAATGAAGACTCTAGTGTAGATGACAGGTCAAGAAGTGGTCGCCCTCGGTCTGTTAGGACTCCAGCAGTGATAAAAGCTGTGAAGGGGCGAATTCAAAGAAATCCCAAACGTAAGCAGAAACTGTTGGCCCTTCAGATGGGGTTAAGTAGAACCACGGTGAAAAGGGTGTTAAATGAAGACTTAGGGCTTCGGGCATATCGAAGAAAAACAGGACATCGTTTGAATGCTCGTCTAATGGACCTGAGACTGAAGAGATGCCGCGCTTTGTTGAAGCGGTACGCAAGAAAAAAATATCGGAAAATTCTTTTATCGGATGAAAAAAATTTTACCGTAGAAGAGAGCTACAACAAACAAAATGATAAGGTGTACGCACACACAGTAGTGAAAAGGCGAGCAACCGTATTCCGAGTGTCCAACGAGGTCATTTTCCATCCTCGCTCATGGTATAGTTGGGAGTTTCTTATTGGGGCTTAACAGAGGTACATTTTTGTGAGAAAGGTGTAAAAACGAATGCAATTGTGTATCAAAATACAGTCCTGACGAACCTTGTGGAACCTGTTTCTCATACCATGTTCAATAACAGGCACTGGGTATTCCAACAAGATTCGGCGCCAGCTCATAGAGCGAAGAGCACACAAGACTGGCTGGCGGCGCGTGAAATCGACTTCATCCGGCACGAAGACTGGCCCTCCTCCAGTCCAGATTTGAATCCGTTAGATTACAAGATATGGCAACACTTGGAGGAAAAGGCGTGCTCAAAGCCTCATCCCAATTTGGAGTCACTTAAGACATCCTTGATTAAGGCAGCCGCCGATATTGACATGGACCTCGTTCGTGCTGCGATAGACGACTGGCCGCGCAGATTGAAGGCCTGTATTCAAAATCACGGAGGTCATTTTGAATAAACTTTAGTGTCATAAGAATCTATGTTTTGTTAAGTTCATTTTGGTATATAAATGGTTACATAATGAATAAACTTGTTTCAATTATTTTATATTAAACATGTGACAGAATTTATGACCTGACTAGGTATATACAGTTATCTTACCTACATCCTTAAAAAAATTAGTAATAATTTATTAGAAATTACTTTGCAAACCCAAGGACTATAAAACTTTAAAAAAATCATAGCATGCCCTTTTCTGTGCACGTACCCACTATAATCAAATATCTCTATCTTCAAAGGTTTGCTCTAAGAAAACTCTTATTAGGATTAAGCTCGCCTTTGTACATGTCCATTTTGTAAACTATTTTTGTCTGTTAATCTATTTGTGTACAATAAAGAATCATATTACCTATATATGATAAGCTAACCCACCCGCCGCTTCGCACGCTCAAAATTTCCCGTTCCCATGGGTACTTCGGGATAAAAACTATATAAAACACTCTTGTCAAAGTGGCGCGATACTTCATGTAAATGACTTCACGTCAACGAACGACGGTAAATGATATGGATATTGTTCATACAAAATTATTAAAATCGCGATACAAAAATGGGGGGTGGGGGTAGGAGGGTGAAAAATACTTTACGACCTATTCTCATACCTACTAAATATACAAGAAATATATTCTAATCGGTGTACCCGTTTCGGAGTACGACCACTAAAACCGTGACACGAGATTTTTATTAAAAGAGATTATATTTAAATTATGATTATCAAACATTAACAGTACCGAATCATATCTAGAAAGAAGGTATGCATTTTATTCAAACCACTGTTATTCAAAACACCACCGAATAATCAGGTTAATCAATTTATTGGTAAAATAATTTACAAGTCAAGTTGAATTTCACCAACTTATTAAAATAATAATAATAAAATAAGAATTAATTTTTTTATTCATTAAATTCACAAATAATTAAAATAGTTATTAATTGTATTAAAATAAAATAATAAACAACACATTGACTAATTCATAGAATTATAGTAATAAAAAATAAAATAAATAAATACTGCTGGACATTTCACATAGCGCTATCTAGCCCCAAACTAAGCAGAGCTTGTACTGTGGGAACCAGATAACTGATAGAATACTTGATATACTGTTTTTTTTTTGTAAATGCATACGTATAATATATAGAAAAACATCCAGACCCGAAAGAAATATATCTAAATCATGCAAACATTTGTTCCGCGGCGGGAATCGAACTCGCTACCTCCTGCGTCTCAGCCAGCTGCGCCACTGAGGTCGTCAATATCGGTAACATAACATAATAAAAATAAAAATTAGCAGACTTTACAGACAAAATCCCCAACATTGTAGAACGCCCTATTGTCTAATAGACACCGCAATACACGAAATTAGATAAAAACCGGCCAAGTGCGAGTCAGACTCGCGCACGAAGGGTTTAGTACTATTATCCATAAAAACGGCAAAAAAATCATGTCTGTTATATGGGAGCCCTACTTATATAATAGGTTGGGGAAAAAGTCTTTTTGCATTATAGTATGTATGAACTAAAATCTCTTTGGCTATTTGTATCTGGCTGGTTTTGGTATATTTCAAAGTTTAAATTTTAAAGAAGATAATTCCAAATTCAAATTAGGTAAATGTGTGATTTTTATTTGTATTTCGTACTGTAAAGATGAGTGAATCTAATGAAGAAATTCGATACATTTTAAAATTTTACTACATAAAAGGTAAAAATGCAACGCAAGCCGCGAAAAAAATTTGCGATGTTTAAGAACCTAGTGCAGTGTCTGTGCAAGTAGCACAAATTTGGTTTAAGCGTTTTCAATCCGGAAATTTTGATGTCAAAGATGCACGTCGCTCTGGTCGCCCTATTACGGATAAAATTGATGACATTTTTGAAAAACTGGAGCAAGATCGGCATATCAGTAGTTACAACGTAGCTGAAGAACTGGGAATTGACCACAAAACAGTTTTGGCGCATTTGAAAAAAACTGGGTACACAAAAAAAGCTCGATATTTGGGTACCCCACGAGCTCACTGATAGAAACCTAATGAACCGTGTACTCATTTGTGATTCTTTATTACGACGTAATGAAACTGAACCATTTTTGAAGAAGCTGATAACTCGTGATGAAAAGTGGATCACGTACGACAAGAACGTGCGAAAAAGGACGTGGTCAAAGGCCGGTCAGGCTTCACAGACTGTGGCGAAGCCCGGGTTAACTCGCAACAAGGTGATGCTGTGTGTGCGGTGGGATTGGAAGGGCATTATTCATTATGAGCTGTTACCACCATCGATTCTGAACTCTACTGTGAACAACTGATGAGATAAAAGCAAGAAATTGAGAGAAAGCGGCCGGAATTAATCAACAGAAGAAGTGTGGTTTTTCATCATGATAACGCTAGACCTCGCACATCTTTAGCCACTCAGCAAAAATTAAGAGAGTTTGGTCGGAAGGTGTAAATGCATCCGCCGTATAGTCCTGACCTTGCACCTTCAGTTTTCTACCTGTTTCGGTCTCTTCAGAATTCTTTAGGCAGTGTCAGGTTTACATCACGAGAAGACTGCCAAAACTACTTGTCGCGGTATTTTGATCAGAAGCCCCAAAATTTTTATAGCAATGGGATCATGTCCCTACCTACAAGATGGCAAAAAGATATCGAACAAAATGGTACCTACAGATTTTAGTTAAATGTAAATAAACTATATTAAAAGTGTTTTGAATTTTCTTAAAAAATGCAAAGAAACTTTTTCCCCAACCGAATATTTGTTTTATTCAATAGCACAATTTTATTTAGTCCTCAAATCGCCTATACAACTCAGAGGACTATCTTAATTGGCGTCAACTATGTATGTACGGGGACACTCTATACTTTTCAACTTATTTTATTTATGGAATTTTTCCTTTATTTGTGCTACCTTGCTTTTTGCCAAATTTCGTGATTCTAGAGGTCAACGGGAACTACCATATAGGTTTTCGATCTAAAACCTATAGGGTACTTCCGGTTGACTTAGAATTGTCAATTTTGGTTAAAAGCAAGGTCTTACAGCACAAGTAAAGAGAAAATTCCTAAAAATAAAAATAGTTGAAAATCTACAAGTTTTCGCGAAAATCGAAATTTGCCCATCACTCTTTATCTTATTGACTCAGGATCTTGATTTTTATACACCTTATAGGGACTATATACCTCAGTATCTGGTATACATTTCAATTTGCTAGGTCTAGCCGTTCCTGAGAAAATCAGTGGTGACACACGGACAGACGGACAAGAGAGTGATCTTATAAAGGTTCCTTGTTTTACCTGTTGAGGTACGGAAAACTAAAAATTAAAATAACTACAATCTCACATATGCACTTAAGTGCACTTACAACTCGTATTCCTATAACTTTTAAAAGCTCTGTGTGTGGATGAAATGGCACTCAGCTCAGCATGATGCTAATATTTTTATATCGCGCATGGATGCTGAAGTTTAGCATCCTTAATGCGTTTAGAAGAAAACTTATATAAGCCATACAATAAGTTTTACTTCTACTTGTACCTAAGTTTTTTCGTATTTCCAATTGAACGACTTTTGGTAGCCCACGGGTTCAATCAAAAGAGAAAAGAAAATAATCTAAAGAAGAATGTCAGTGTTTGGACAAAGTGCTGCCTAAAATGACCACATACTATTTACCATTTATTAATTCATTCTATTGTTCATATGTTTGTTGTATGTAATTTTCTGTTTTCTCTTACTTGTGCTTTCTCTTTGATGTTAAACCTTTTGATTGTATTGTGTGAATTTGTGTGTGCTATGGTAGCAAATAAATGTCTGTCTATGTCTATACTGCACATGGGCCTAGGCTAACACTAAGTTCAGGTAAGATAACGGTTATTTGCGAGAACATAGTAAATACATCAGTAGGCCTTAGTCTATAAGCTAAGCACATTTATGTTCTGCCCTTGTAAGACATGCAAATTTTCAATATAAATACAAAATATTTAAATAATAGCAAATTCAATGGAGAATAAATTAGATAATATTAAATAATGTTAAAATATGATTTATTATACGATGAAATATAATAACTAGAAGTTTTTTTTGTTGGAAAATTACTTTTTAAAACAAGCTTTTATAAAATTCATAATCTAACCTGCAAGCAGATTCAAATGAGCCCAACACTAGTAGCCTACTATAATCTATTCAGAAGATCCGTTGTCTAGCATCCGTCTCCATCATGAGACCACCTCCATGGTACCATATTATTGCATTGTCACCGAAATTACATATTTATTCTGAATTTCAGCTCAATCGGTTGAGGGGAACGGGTTAAAAGTTCAGTTGTAAGATTCCACTCGGACAAACATACATACATTGCAAGTTAATAAAAAGCTTGTAAAAATAGAATGTCCCTGTAATCGAAGTTTACTAATCTGTAAACCAAAGCGCTTCAAAATCTTTTCACGGAGAGCTGCGAAATAAAGGCTTTTTGTGAGCTATTTAGGGCTGCAGTAGTAGGTATTCTTTGGTCATAATTTGTGCATATCTCGGCTGGCTTTGTAAGACATATCTAACGCTAAGAATAGCGCTATTATTACCGACTCAGAAAGCATTGATAGGTACAGAAAGCTTGATTCAAGACGACGCGACGACCTTTAAAACTTTTAATTGGTGCAAACCTCTACTTTCTATATAAGACATTTCTAGCGATATCTATTACCGACACCTTCTTCTTTTTGTGTCAATGGCTATTTGACTTTTAAATTTGATTAGCCCAATAGAGAGCCACTTCCACACCCCTCTCTGTTGTCTGGTTCATGTCATTCCGTGTGCAGGCGGTTGGACATAGAGGACACGAGAGCAAGTGGGCCATTGTTTGTGTGGTGGCCCCGCAGTGGCACTGGCTCCGGATTGGGTCGACATAGAAATTACAGATAGGTACAGATAGCTCGATCCAAGAACTTGTAGATCGTGGCTATACAAACGAGAGATTCACGCTTACCTTACCCTATTGTGAATGTGGGGAAAACTGAAATTGGGGGTGCGTAGAAAAATGTTGTGAAATCTTTTTATGTAGTCACTAGGGTACTTAAAATATCGATGAATTCTATTATATCGATACATATTATTGTAATTTATTTTTTCAAAAAATCAAAATGATTTGTTTGTAACTATGAACACGATATACAATATATTGCAAGCATGTTAATAAATGTTGGCAACTGCAAAAGTTATATAAAACTGAGTAGCAGTGCCAACGCCCTCCTCCTTAACATATACTTAAGTTCCTAAAAGTATTGCGGTACAAGAATAAACAAATTAATTAAAAAGAATTAAAAAAATGAAATAAAATTACAAACTAAAGTCTTAAAACCAAATAAAAAAATAAGATATTACCATTTTGTGCGACTACAGCGGTATGGGAGGTAGGGTTGGAGGAGGGATGGGATATTGGAGGGATGGGATGTTGGAGGGATGGGATGTTGGAGGGATGGGATGTTGGAGGGATGGGATGTTGAGCGTAGGAGTAATTAGGTACATAATGAATAAATACATAATTATATAATATATTTTTTTATTTGCCAATATTATAATAAGTTCAATTTTTTTAAGAGGAACTTTTAATAAGTCTTCCGTTTCCTCAAACGAAAGAACTTGAAGCCAAGTGGAGCATTTTAGTTTGCATTTGTGGTGTGTCAAAGAATATATGTACAGAACTCCATTTATTTTATTGTACAGAGAGCAGCATTCAAATTAATGAATTATGTTATTTCTCGCATATACAAAGGAATGTTCCTACGTGTATTACTAATTTTATGATTATCATTTTAGTATGTTCTAATAAGGAATACTGCCGAACGTAGACCTTCTCCATAGATTTCCAAAGAAACCGTTCTTGTGCACCAAACGGCTCCCAGTGACCTGTCTATCTAGTGGTGGCCGTCCTACGCTGCGCTTTCCCGAGCGAGGTCTCCACTGGAGAACCCTTCTGCCCCAACGACCGTCCTGTAGCTGGTATGATGATAGATAAATAGATACTTCTGGCCACAATACAATAATACAATTATTAATTATTACAATACAGCCTGTGGGCGAAGTATACGCAGGCGGCGTACAGCGCACTCCGCGTCCAGTATAACAATGCACTCAGGGCGATGCTGGGGCTGCCCCGCTACTGCAGTGCATCAGGGATGTTCGCGGCGGCGCGGGTTGACTGCTTCCATACCGTCATGCGCAAGCGAGCCTCGTCCCTGGTGCACAGGCTGCGGGCCAGCGCCAACACCGTCTTGGCAATGATAGCCGGCAGAGTAGACTGCCCGTACACCAGACATTGCAGTCACAGGCATGCTCTCTAAAACCCTGTATAAACATTAGTTTACTTGTGTTGTGCGCTTTCTTATATGAGCTACATAATTGCTTGAAATAAATGTATTTTATTTTATTATTTATTTATTAAACAGATGAATACAGATTAAAAATCCTTATAATTTATTAAGTACCTACATTTATTTTGTCTAACAAACAAACAAGGAATATTTTGAGGTTACCAATCCGTTAATGCATAAAATAATACAGGATTTTCCTAAGTTCTGTATATTTATTTCTAGCTCTATAGTTTTGTTTTCATAAAATTAAAAATGTTTTTATTCATTAAAATCAGAAGGATCACTTTGAAACGTCAATTTTACTGTCTGTTCCTTCGCGACGAAGCCTACTTATGTAGATAATTATTGATTAAAACGGGTATTTATGATGCAACAGATACTACAGTCATGGTCACAGGTCCAGACCCGTGACCACGACTGTTGCAACACAGCCGAAACGTCGGGATAACAAATAAAAAAGGTACATCCGCGATAAATACCCGTTTTAATTAATAATTATGTACAGTGATCGCGAAAGTTTGGAAAATACTACCTATGTAGAAATGTGAGTATGACTTACAGCACATATCCTATGTACATATATTTGTAATCATGCTGCTATTAACAAATTAGAATGATTTCGTGAACATGATTGACATGAACTGCGAATGAAAATATCAAGAACTAATTTTATTATCATCGGGTACCTACTTTAGGTAAAACTTTTGAAGCTATCATGGTTATGAACACTATTTGTACTAATAGTTATAGTATTAGAGAATTCATTCCTTGCAAGAGACTGAGAAACAAGGCACATCGATATATCTGCCAATAACTATCCAATCGCAGACTTCAGTTTACCCGTTAGGGATAAACAACCTAGAGATCTTCTAGTCGCGAGTGAGTAGGTTTCTTCTAAGCAAGCGTGTACCATCGACGAATGCATCATCGCTTACCATCAGGCGAGATCGTGCTCAAACGCTAGCCTATAATTTATAAAAAAAAACCTGTGATCATGGCGCATGCAACTGCGTCGAAATATAGTTTTTTTTATGTTATTTGTGGGGAAACAGGCTTACGGCCCACCTGATGGTAAGCGGTCACCGTCGCCTATAGACACCGGCAACACCCGGGGTATTGTCGATGCGTTCCCTACACTGTAGAAACCTCTTTACATTTCTCTTGAAGCGTGCCATGTCGTAGCCTAATGAGAAAACCTCAGATGGTAGCTCATTCCACATCTTGCAAGTATGGGGTAGAAAACATCACGTGAAGCGTGTGGTGCGTGATACCCAATTCATAATCAAAAACTCAGTTTTTTAGTACAAATAGGGTACCTATACTTGGCTACGGCTATAATCATCACATAGAACTTTCCATATTTTATTCAGCCCTCATTTTACTTAGTCCATAATCAATTTCAAATTATCTTTAATCGAATCATCGACCATATTAAGCCAGCTAATCCCAACCCTATTGAACAATTTCACTCGGTTTTTGCTCTTCCATTAGTTGAATGGCCCTTATTGTTCAGTGGGCCGACAATGTCCGACAACGGCCGACAAAAGCCCTTTTCAACATGGACAGGCATGAACTAGTTTTAAAGCATTACGAGCATAAGCCGGCAGAAATCTGAAAATCTGGTTGCACTGAAATTTATAAAAGTTGGGACAGTGAGCGTTACAGTAAAAGCATGGTTTTTCGTTTTGACAGATATCTTCTAGGCAAGCGTGGTCAATAGTAGACTGCATTATCGCTTACCATCAGGCGAGATCGTAGTCAAACGCGAGACATTCCATACTAATATTATAAGTTCGGAAGTAAAAGATTTTTTAACAGAAAGTATATAAAATAATTTACAAGACTTTAATACAGTAACAGTTGAATCATCTACGACAGTTGCAAACAATCTATAGATAGCTCAACTGCTCCAGATCGCTACCAGGAGGAAGTGTCTCCGAGACACTGGCTGCATTGCCCCGCTGAATTGCAATGCTTATGCGTTGACCCAGATAAGCGCCAGCTCTCGAGCTGTGTACCTCACACAATTTTGTATGATCCGAATAGTGAGATAGTGAGGGAAGATTTGTTGCCTTAATCTTTTTTTACGTGAAGTACACTGTAAATGTTCCCAGAACTGCTTTGTATTTTTGGATAAAACATTCCTAATGGCTTGTGAGTGTGCATTAGTGACAGAGACGCGGGCACCCTGAGGAATACGTTTCAAAACAGGGATTGCGACTATGTACTGGCTATCACTTTCCAAAACGGGTCTGAATCAGGCGAAGAATTCCAATTTTGCACCGACATACTGACCCTGCATGAAGATGACCCTACCCCTCTCAAAGACTTTTGATCAAATGTGTCTTAAAAGTTATTCGAAGTTGATTAAATTAATGTTCCACAATGAGAAAATCGTGCAACGGTTTTCAGCTCTGAACTCTGGGCGAAGTCGCCGTTAATTAACACAAGTTAAACAGTAATGGGCAAGTTTTCACACCGAAGAGTAATTAAATGTTACAACCGTTTATAATTTGTACAGTCACCAGGAATAAGATGCAACAGATAAGTGTAACTTGGGGGCACGGTAATATTCATCATCATCATATCAGCCGTAGGACGTCCACTGCTGGATAAAGGCCTCCCTCATTGATCTCCAGGAACTGCGGTTGGAAGCGGCCTGCATCCAACGCCGACCTGCGGTTCTTACCAAGTCGTCTGCCCATCTTGTAGGTGGACGTCCTACGCTGCACTTGCCGGTCCGTGGCCTCCACTCGAGAACCTTCCGGCCCCATCGGCCATCTGTTCTGCGCGCTATTTGGCCTGCCCATTGCCATTCTAACGTGCTAATCCGTCGGGCTATGTCGGTGACTTGAATTCTCCTACGTATTTCCTTATTTCTGATTCGATCCCGTAGAGAAACCCCGAGCATAGCCCTCTCCATAGCTCGGTAATATTATCTGTACAGTATTCTGTCTTCATACAAACGGCCGGAACGTGAGTCATACCTACTTGCCTCGTGATCGGTACGCACTCGGTACACAACCAGATCGACTGATAACTTGTAAAGTACCTACTTTAACTTCGGAAGCCGGTTGTGGCGGATAGTCTGTCTAAATACCTACCCATTCTAAAGTTAAGTTTGATGACCTTTATGATGAGACGATGTTCATCTCTTTCCCTAATAATAAAGTGATAAGATAGATAAGAAGAGATAAGGATAATTAAGAAAAGATAAGAAAAACTAAAAATATTTATTTTAAAA
Source organism: Philereme vetulata (assembly GCA_918857605.2). Taxonomy (NCBI): domain Eukaryota; kingdom Metazoa; phylum Arthropoda; class Insecta; order Lepidoptera; family Geometridae; genus Philereme; species Philereme vetulata. The sequence goes on from OU975444.1 coordinate 3,800,876, forward strand.
CTTAGCTACATTATGTACCTACTACATATACGAGGTAGGTACACACACTTCCTATTTCATTCACAACGAATTAAATTTTTTTTATATATAAAATATACAATCACAAAACTAGAAAGAAATTCAAGGAGGTAGATGAAATTAAAATACTGCAGGCGGGCAGCCCTATCGCGTGTACCACGCGACTGTAGGTAATTATTTCAAGAACAGGGTTGAGTCACAATACTGTAGAGATAATATTACCGTGTTGGGGGTCTTCAAATTGCGAATGAAAAAGTTTGTAGGCAAAAATGTAGGTACATCTACTAAACGTATACAACAACCGAAGTTGTTGAACAAATTCTACTAATAATTACTAACACAGATAACATTAATATTTTTTTTTCATGAAAGATTACTTTTTCAAATGAAGCTTTTTTAAAATTCATAATCGGAACCGCGAACAGATTCAAATGAATCCAAACTCTGGTAACTCCATTCAGAAGTTCTGTTGTGTAGCATCTGTCTCCATCATGGTTATGGTTGTTGTGTAAATTATATTTTTTTTCCTAACCTATCTCGTCCCACTGCTGGGCAAAATTCTCCACCAAGTCCCTCCAAGCATCCCTATCTGTCGCTATTTCCCACCATCCTCTTTGGAAGGTGTCGAAATCGTCCCGCCAACGCTTTCTCGGCCGACCCCGACGTCGCCTTCCGTCTTCACGCGTCCATGGTGTTGCAATATGGGCCCATTTCTCGGAGTGCATTCGGGCAACGTGGCCCGCCCATTCCCACTTAAGTCCAGCCGATCTCTTCCCTACATCTGCAATGCCGGTAAGTGAGCGCAGCATGGTGTTACGCACTCGGTCGACACGTTTAAAGCCGAGAATGCTGCGCTCCATTGCCCTTTGACAAATCTTGAGCTTTGACTTTTGGGCTTCAGTCAGAGACCATGTCTGCGCACCGTAAGTTAGGATGGGCAGGATACACATGTCGATGAGTTGGCGCTTAAGTGTCAGAGGAAGGTTACTCTTCATGTGCTCCTTCATGGACCAGTAGCTCTTCCAGGCATTCTCGATGCGGCGATCGATTTCCTTATCTTGCCTATCTTTATCCTATATATCTATATATCCTATCTATATTTACTTATCTTAAGGTTTTTTTATTGTAATTCTTTATATTTAAAATCATGGTCCTATTTAATGCGATAATTGATTTACGTCGTTAGTCTATAAGTATTTGAATTATAAAATTTAAATCCTTTATTGGCTATAAGTTTTATCATAGAATACACCTGTATTATGTACCTAGTCAGGTCATAAATTCTGTCACATGTTTAATATAAAATAATTGAAACAAATTTATTCATTATTTAACCATTTATATACCAAAATGAACTTAACAAAACATAGATTCTTATGACACTAAAGTTTATTCAAAATGACCTCCGTGATTTTGAATACAGGCCTTCAATCTGCGCGGCCAGTCGTCTATCGCAGCACGAACGAGGTCCATGTCAATATCGGCGGCTGCCTTAATCAAGGATGTCTTGAGTGACTCCAAATTGGGATGAGGCTTTGAGCACGCCTTTTCCTCCAAGTGTTGCCATATCTTGTAATCTAACGGATTCAAATCTGGACTGGAGGAGGGCCAGTCTTCGTGCCGGATGAAGTCGATTTCACGCGCCGCCAGCCAGTCTTGTATGCTCTTCGCTCTTTGAGCTGACGCCGAATCTTGTTGGAATACCCAGTGCCTGTTATTGAACATGGTATGAGAAACAGGTTCCACAAGGTTCGTCAGGACTGTATTTTGATTCACAACTGCATTCGTTTTTACACCTTTCTCACAAAAATGTACCTCTGTTAAGCCCCAATAAGAAACTCCCAACCATACCATGAGCGAGGATGGAAAATGACCTCGTTGGACACGCGAAATACGGTTGCTCGCTTCTTCACTACTGTGTGCGTACACCTTATCATTTTGTTTGTTGTAGCTCTCTTCTACGGTAAAAATTTTTTATCCGAAAAAAGAATTTCCCGACATTTTTATCCCGCGTACCGCTTCAACAAAGCGCGGCATCTCTTCCGAACGATGTCCTGTTTTTCTTCGATATGCCCGAAGCCCTAAGTCTTCATTTAACACCCTTTTCACCGTGGTTCTGCTTAACCCCATCTGAAGGGCCAACAGTTTCTGCTTACGTTTGGGATTTCTTTGAATTCGCGCCTTCACAGCTTTTATCACTGCTGGAGTCCTAACAGACCGAGGGCGACCACTTCTTGACCTGTCATCTACACTAGAGTCTTCATTGTATCGTTTGATGGTGCGATAAACGAATCTTTTGGTTATATTCAAATTTTTCAGTATGTCAAAAATTTGAATTGGCGCGTAACCGCAACGATGCAACGCAATAACTGCAACACGGCCTTCTTTAAGCGTCCACTCCATATTTAAAAATGAGTAAAATTCTAAAAAGCATACATTTTTATTTTCATGAACAATTCGAAATTCGAATTCTATAAACTTTTTTGTTGCCAGCATTCTAAAAGAAAAGTTTTTACTGTGTGACAATACTTATGCCCTGACTAGGTATACTAAGAACTGTGGATTTTGTTGAAAAAAAAAAAATCATGAGACCACCTCTATGGTACTATATTAATGTATAATTTTATTACGGGATACATATTTAAATAATACTAGACAAGATTGTCACCAAAGTTACATATGTATTCCAAATTTAAACCGTTTTTTTGGGGGAACTGGTTTATTTATTTAATTTATTGGAAAATTGGCAGGTTATTTATCTTAGATAGATTACATTTATAATTGCAGATAACTAATTTCAGATTTTCTTGTATAGGTGGTATATAATTCAGTTGCAAGACTTGGCATAGACAAACTAACTAACAAACGTTGGAAAATGAATATAAGCTTCTAAAGGTGTTGCCCTGTGCTGCGTTTTGTACATCGAAAATAGACGTTATTATAGCGTGTTACCAAGAAACCAAATACGAGATCTATAGATCTCTTTCTTCTTCACCCTGGTAGCCAATGGTTTTTTTTTTACTTTTTTAAGTTTTAATTTTTTTGCTCGCATTATCTACTTATATACTTATAAACTTGTAGTCACACAAGCTGACGGGCGTCCTGATGTTAAGTGGTCACCGCCGCCTATAAACTCCTGCAGCACTCGTGGTACTGCAGTCGCGTTGCCTACCACTTAATACCCTATTTTACACCTCTCTTGAAGGCGTTCATTTTGAAGCCCACCTGAAAAACCTCCGGAGGAAGGTCATTCCACATCTTGCAGGTGCGTGGAAGAAACGAGCGGGTAAACCGCACCGTGTGAGACTTCCACGCATCTACAATATGTGGATGAGCTCGTTGCCGGTTGCGTGAGGTTCGATGGTAGACGTGGGAAGTAGGGATTAAATTGAACAGCTCTTCAGAACATTCGCCGTAATATATTTTATAGAAAACGACCGCTCCGATGTCACGGCGCAGACTCAGCGGCTCCAGAACCTTAGATACTACTGGGTCGTCGACGATACCAACGGCTCTGCGTTCTTCTTCTTCTTTCGTGTCAATGGCTATTTGACTTTTAGATTTGATTAGCCCAAGAGAGCAACTTCCACACCGCTTTCTTTTGCCTGGTACAAGTCCTTCCGTGTGCAGGTGGTTGGGCATAGTGGTAATGAGAGCAGGTGGGCCATTGTTTGTGTGGTGGCCCCGCAGTGGCACTGGCTCCGGAATGGGTCGATGTATCCCGACTTGCCTAAATTGTCTCGGCAGCGGCCAACTTGAGTGCGCAACTGGTTTAGCGACTTCCAAATTGGCCACTGCAACTTGTAGCCGGAAGGAAGATGCTCCGCTGGTGGAATGTAATCAGGAGTGGCAGTGTGATGGGAGGACCATAATTCAAGTCTCGCTACTTGCGGGCTTTTGTCCGAGGGATTCGTGGATCGGAGGAAGCTCTTACGGCTTTTCAGTCGGGCCGATGGTGGCTGATGACCATACAGTGGGTGCCGGTCGTCAGTTTCCTGCTTACTTTTTTCAACACTGCAGGCAACCTCACGGCTCTGCGTTGCAAGGAGTCTATGGGCTGAGCCTAGTGGGAGTTTTGGCCGTATTTATAATAATGTTTGAAATAAATCATCGGAATTTTTTTTAAGTAAATAAACAGCATTTAATTGTTTAAAGGCAATAATTGAGCCCTTATTCCAAATCAACGATCAACTCGAATGTTCTTGGTTCTGCTCTACTGTACCGTGAGAGAAAGAGCATGCATGTTTATTGCTTTCATTTAGCTGTTTCATTCATAATAGAAGGCCTGATCCAATCATTAGTGGTGGCTTGGGACAGCTATTGACTGACCCTCATTCTACTTATTGGCAGCCTTCGCCCATTTTATTCCCTTAGCGCTGTTTGATGAGAAAAGGATGTTATAACTTTGAAATCTTACTGCGGAGATTTAAATACTAGGGGTTTGGTCATATCAACAATCTAGCTTTATTCATTCTTCTTCTTCTTCTTAGAGTGTCAAAATTTCTACGTTTTGTTTTAAACTATGTTGGACAGGTGTTTGGCCACAACAATAGCATTAGGTGAGGTAGTTATTAGGTCCTCCATCGTGCAGGTGTGCACAAAGGGCAGAGTAGCAAGTGCTGCATTGACTGCGCGGGATCACCGCAGTCGCACTGCGTTAAGTTATGGTTCCTAAATCCCCATTTGTACATATTAAGTCGGCAGCAGCCAATCTGTGTCCGAAGCCTGTTTATGGACTTCCAGACTGGCCACGCTGCTATATTCAATGAAATGAATAAAAAGACAGTCTCGACCGGTAGTCTTGGTATATTTTACGTCGACGGTCCTAGAAGATCAACCAACGTATTTTCATAACAAGTTATTTTTAGGGTTTCGTACCTTAAAAGGTAAAAAAGGAACCCTTATAAGATCACTCTCTTGTCCGTCTGTCTGTCCGTGTGTCACCACCGATCTTCTCAGGAACGAACTTTCTAGCAAGTTGAAATAAAATTTATACCAGTTAATACAATACTCTTTAGTCCCTATTAGGTGTATAAAAATCAAGGTCCTGAGTCAACACGATAAAAAGATATGGGCAAATTTAGATTTTTGCGAAAACTATTACCAAAATTTACCTTTTTTATAATTTTTGGAATTTTCCCTCTACTTATGCTGATTTTAACCAAAATTGACAATTCTAGGTCAACCGGAAGTCCCATATAGGTTTGGGTTGAAAACCTATATGGTAGTTCCCGTTGACCTAGAATCACGAAATTCGGCAAAAAGCAAGGTCTTAGAGCACATCCCATACATACATAGTTGACGCCAATTAAATAGTCCTCTGAGTTGTATGAGCGCTCATACAATTTAGAGGACTAGCTCAATCGGCACCAACCTCAAATATGGTAAATAAATAAAATTGTGCTATTGAATAAAATAAATTTTTAAGTGAGGCTCCTGTACAACAGACATGATTTTTTTGCCGATTTTATAGATAATGGTACGGAGCCCTTCGTGCGCGAGTCCGACTCGCACTTGGTCTTTATGAGCGGTGAGCCTGTATGAGCTACAGGTAGGAGCTACAGGTCACATATACCTAGTCAGGTCATAAGTATTGTCACACAGTAAAAACTTTTCTTTTAGGATGCTGGCCACAAAAAAGTTTATAGAATTCGAATTTCGAATTGTTCATGAAAATAAAAATGTATACTTTTTAGAATTTTACTCATTTTTAAATATGGAGTGGACGCTTAAAGAAGGCCGTGTTGCAGTTATTGCGTTGCATCGTTGCGGTTACGCGCCAATTCAAATTTTTGACATACTGAAAAATTTGAATATAACCAAAAGATTCATTTATCGCACCATCAAACGATACAATGAAGACTCTAGTGTAGATGACAGGTCAAGAAGTGGTTGCCCTCGGTCTGGTAGGACTCCAGCAGTGATAAAAGCTGTGAAGGCGCGAATTCAAAGAAATCCCAAACGTAAGCAGAAACTGTTGGCCCTTCAGATGGGGTGAAGCTGAACCACGGTAAAAAGGGTGTTAAATGAAGACTTAGGGCTTCGGGCATATCGAAAAAAAACAGGACATCGTTCGGAAGAGATGCCGCGCTTTGTTGAAGCGGTACGCGGGAAAAAAATATCGGTAAATTCTTTTTTCGGATGAAAAAACTTTTACCGTAGAAGAGAGCTACAACAAACAAAATGATAAGGTGTACGCACACAGTAGTGAAGAAGCGAGCAACCGTATTCCGCGTGTCCAACGAGGTCATTTTCCATCCTCGCTCATGGTATGGTTGGGAGTTTCTTATTGGGGCTTAACAGAGGTACTTTTTTGTGAGAAAGGTGTAAAAACGAATGCAGTTGTGTATCAAAATACAGTCCTGAAGAACCTTGTGGAACCTGTTTCTCATACCATGTTCAATAACAGGCACTGGGTATTCCAACAAGATTCGGCGCCAGCTCATAGAGCGAAGAGCACACAAGACTGGCTGGCGGCGCGTGAAATCGACTTCATCCGGCACGAAGACTGGCCCTTCTCCAGTCCAGATTTGAATCCGTTAGATTACAAGATATGGCAACACTTGGAGGAAAAGGCGTGCTCAAAGCCTCATCCCAATTTGGAGTCGCTCAAGACATCCTTGATTAAGGCAGCCGCCGATATTGACATGGACCTTGTTCGTGCTGCGATAGACGACTGGCCGCGCAGATTGAAGGCCTGTATTCAAAATCACGGAGGTCATTTTGAATAAACTTTAGTGTCATAAGGATCTATGTTTTGTTAAGTTCATTTTGGTATATATAAATGGTTACATAATGAATAAACTTGTTTCAATTATTTTATATTAAACATGTGACAGAATTTATGACCTGACTAGGTATATGTAACGATTTGTAACTCCTAGCGACATCTCGCGTCCTAGCAGGTAACCAAATATTGAATTAACTACATTATAACAATGCACTCATGGCGATGCTGGAGCTGCCCCGCTACTGCAGTGCATCAGGGATGTTCGCGGCGGCGCGGTTCGACTGCTTCCATACCGTCATGCGCAAGCGAGCCGCGTCCCTGGTGCACAGGCTGCGGGCCAGCGCCAAAACCGTCTTGGCAATGATAGCCGGCAGAGTAGACTGCCCGTACACCAGACATTGCAGTCACAGGCATGCTCTCAAAAACCCTGTATAAACATTAGTTTACTTATTGTGTTGTGCGCTTTCTTATATGAGCTACATAATTGCTTGAAATAAATGTATTTTATTTTATTTATTTATTTTATTTACCTTGTTTGAGATTACCAGTCTAATATATTATACTGGTCTGTGGTAATAGGATCCCGTTTTACCCTTTGGGCACGGAACCCTAAAAACATGTATGTTTTTTTGTAGCTTGAACGGAATAAAACAGATCCCGTTTCAATATTGTTATTCTCATAAATAAAACCCCAATTGTGAGCCGCAGTCCTCCAATGTAAACATTCGCTCGTTAATCATAAAAATCGACAGATATCTCAATATTTGCAAGGGAAATAACTCGTTGACATGAATATTCAAATTAATCGAGAACACTTTAGCGAGAGGCTATTGTATTGTAAACGGGTTTAAATAATTTCAGATATTATTTTAAACGTGTTGTAGCACAATTTTAATTCGGTTTCATTAATCTCATTAACACCACTTTCACGCCTATGGTAGATAGATAGATAATTTCTTTATTGCACACCATTAAATACAAACATATAAAAGAAAATACACTTTTAAATCATAGGTACAATGGGCGGCTTTATCGCTAAAAGCGATCTCTTCCAGACAACCTTTGGATGGACAGGATCTATATGAACAAATAAGGACGGCGGCGTAAGATTTTTTTTAGAATCCCAAGAACAAGCATACATTAAAATTTATAAAATATATAGTTAATATAAAATAAAATGCTTAATTATATTGTATAATATAATCATAAAATTACATAAATATTAATATTAAGATACATAAAATATATATATATTGTCATAACTACATACATAAATTATAAAAACGTATAAATAAATAAATGGCCTAGTGAGCGATGGATGACAGAAAGTGTTGTCTGACCATGTTTTTAAAGATAGGGAGAGATTTTATCCCTATCTTTAAAAACATGACAAATTGAGACAGGTAGGGTATTCCAAAGTCTGGTAGCCTGCAGAGTAAAAGAGGTACTATAAAATACTGAGGTAAGGTGGGGAGTTTTTAATTGAAGGGTTTCAGAGGAACGTAAGGATAGAGAGTTGGAAAGGTGAAGAAAGTATGGTAGTCTGCTGATTAACAAATACTCATACTATTTTATTCAAACCGTAGGGACACAATGGAACACTTGGTTACGTCAATAATAATACTTATTTTATTACATGTCTTTATCTAAGTAGAGGTGCCAGAAACAGACAAGCATTTCATATACATTTACATTTAAGCATATCATTTCAGCCGTAAAACGTCCACTACTGAACACAGGCCTCCATGGATCTCCATGATGGGTAGTTGCCATACTCACCACGCTTGGCAGGCGGGTTGGCGAGCGCAGTACGGGATGTTGATACACGGAAAGACGCTGCTGCCCATCTTCCGGAGGTTACCCTTAGCAGGCTCTTACTGCATCCACAGGCATGAGAGGAGGTGTAACATTCTACTACCGGCACCCCACAGCATACAAATAGGTACCTACTTACCTTATGTATGTATGTATGTACCTACACTGTAAACAATTTTTTTTACTAGCCCGTACTGTCCCACTGCTGGGCAAAGTTGCCGTACTGTCCCACTTACCACGGTCTAGAGCCATATCCCGCCAGTCTCTTTGGAAGACGTCCAAGTCATCGCGTCGCTTTTTGTCTTTAGGAGTTCATATGCTTGAGTCCATAAGTTATGATAATTTGTATTGTTTGTCTGCATAAAATCACAACTATTCAAAAATATTCGCAGCACTCAGTAGTTTAGTCAAAAATATTACAGAAATAGTAAGAAAAAACCCAGTAGTTCTGTGCTATAGAACGTTCTGCGCACCGCGCTCGCTTTGTTACACTGAGACATACAGATATGAGGCATTTATCTCACCGCCGGTGATGAGAGAGAAGCGAGTAGAGCTAGAAACTAGAAACGAGTTGGCGAGCAGTGAGAAGCGAGTGTGTAGTTACTAATAGTTGTCTCGCTGGGCTTTATAGTGAGTGAGCGAGTGCGGCGGGCGATATTCATCATCTCACGGCGTGTGTTCTAACCGCCAAGCGAGCATCGCTGAGCGCGTATCGCTGGGCGAGTGCTGTAGCTGCGACAAAATAGTGGAGTTCTGGCTGGCGGCAGTGTGAACGCCCAGCGATCAACTATTAATATACGTGTCTCTTTTACTGACACGGAATCTATATCTTTTGTTCGTTTCTTGAGCGAGAAAATAGTTGATCGCTTATTCGGCGGCGGTTAAACAAGTGCCTTAATAATAAGTAATGTAACTTATATTATATAAATTAAATTAGTGTAAAGAACACTACAGGATGGGCTCCAAAATATGATATACAGCCAAAAATTTCTTGAGAAACGATTAGTAAAGTTTAATTATAGCAGTGGGTCAGTTCAGTTTACAGCTTCACATCAACTGCCGACTGCTTATGCGTAGTGCCTACTCACTTACTCGTAAATTGGTTTGTGATATCGAAATAGTTTTACGTTACACGGAATAGTTACGTAAAATTATCTGTAAATAGCATTTAAAAAAATCAAAATGTTTTTATTCATTAAAATCACAAATTTTCATCACATTACATTGAACGACAATTTTACTGCCTGTTCCTCCGAGACCAAGCCAGGACAGAAAAAAAAGAAACAGGGTTGGTCGTTCTTTTTAAAGATTCTTTTAGAATATATAACAATATAGAAAATAAATTACGTCTGAATTGTAAAATTTTTGATCGAGTTGGAGCAATTTCAATTCCAAGCTTCTCTAAAGTCTGAGTCTGTCGACGTCTGGTCGTTATCTGTTACCAGTGCCCGCGAATATGGCTTACTCTTAGGGGGTCTGTCTGTGAGAGGAGCTAGTTCTCGTAAGTGTGAGTAAGCAGAGTTGCCCAGGCGCGCAAACATCCTGGTTGCTAGGCGGCCTCTAAATTGGTCTAAGCTCTCAATTTCTAGGTCCCGTTGGATTGTGCTGTTTCGGACGTACCGTGGCGCATCTACGATGGTCCTGAGGCAGAGGCTTTGCTGACTTCGCAGTATCTTTCTGCGGCCTTTGGCTAACAAAGCATACCATGCGGGGGTCGCGTATGTAAGACGCGGACGGACATAGGTCTTGTATAGTCCAACCTTCATTCGGAGCGGTAGGTTGGACTGCAGGACGGGTTAGAGTAGTGCTCGGGTTATACTCGCCAGGCCACGGACGTTCCTTGCGTGTTTCCTCATCGTCAGGTTGCGGTCTAGTGTTACCCCCAGATATTTAGCCGTGTGCGACCAGGCCACCGGTTGTTCTTCCAGGGTGAGTTTGGGTGATAGGGTGAGCTTCCTCGAAAATGCGACGGCCTGTGTCTTACTCACATTGACACTCAGTCTCCATTTTGTCAGCCAGGCAGGGAGCTCTGTTAGGACCCTTTGCATCTTAGTGGCGACGTGGAGTAAGTTCATTGATTTGGTTATGTATGCGGCGTCGTCCGCGTATAGGGCTAACAGAGCTTCTTCTGTTTTGGGTATATCATCGGTGTAATGTGAGTAACACACTGGGGAGAGGCTCGCGGAAAGCGTTGCTTGCGTATTTATACCAAAACATTTATGCAAAACACTACATCATGTATTTACAAAAATAGAATAGTATTTAAGTATTCTATCAGTTATCTGGGTTCCATAGTACAAGCTCTGCTTAGTTTGGGGCTAAGCAGTTAGCGCTATCTAGCGCTGTGTGAAATGTCCAGCAATATTTATTTATTATTTATATGTATACATATAGCAAACTATACTAACAGATAAATTAATAAAACTGTGAATAATTTACGCTAAGAGGATGACATCGTCAGGTAATATTGTTTCAATTTCAGCTATAAGTAAGTAAAGCAGCTTTCAGTATAGCTAGCTGTGTAAGAAGGATGTCTGTCTTATTACTACGGGCAAGGCATTCTGCAGCCGAACAGTCTATGCCCATACAAACTCGTTGAAGCTAAGAATGCGAGCTAAGAATGCGAGCTAACATAGCTATTGCGAGTATAGTTGTGAACCTGTGACAACCTGTGACAAGTACATGTATACTAAATATGGACGTTGTTATGTGTCTAAGCTAGATACGGGCTACGGTAACAAAATTGTAGTTATCGCTATCACATGGAATAAAAATGGGATGTCAAGTTATGTTGCAAGAGCGAGTTTAGCTTTATTTCTAGGTTACCTACAATTACTTAATAATATAAAAACAAACATCATTAATACCTCATCATCATCGACGACCTCTGTGGTGCAGTGGGCGAATAGCCGGCTGAGATACAGGAGGTAGCGGGTTTGATTCCCGCCGCGGAACAAATGTTTGCATGATCTACAGATATTTGTTCCGGGTCTGGTTGTTTCTCTATATATTAAAAGTATTTATTTACAAAAAAAATGTATATATTTATTCTATCAGTTATCTGGTTCCCATAGTACAAGCTCTGCTTAGTTTGGGGCTAGATAGCGCTGTGTGAAATGTCCAGCAATATATTTATTAATACAATGAAAACAATTGTCTTAAAACCACATTGACAGTTTATTCTTAAATATGTTCTCTTGTAATACTTTCAGTTCTTCTGGTATTTTACTGAATATTTATATGGACATACTCCCATACTGATATTATCTTTTATATGTAGATCCTAAGTGAAGGTTACGATACGAGCGACGTCACAGTTCTCTGTCAACGCCATTGTTATAAAAAAATCGATAACATAATGACGTCACGTATGTAGGACGCTCGATGGAGCCTTTAGACAGGCATGGTCCACGTCATAACATCATTCACGCGAGATTTTTTAAACTTTGTCGTATTTTAGAAAACTCTTGGCATATACTGTTCGTTAATAAAGCTCAGCTAGGGCGACGTTCTGCGAGGTTACTGCTAAGTTGGGTGACCATTAGTGGCTTTCTCAATTTTACTGTTTATTTTACTTACTTAACTTTAATAATACGATGTAAGTGTACACACGGCTACACATCAAGCTATACATTTCCAGTATAAGCTGACCTCGCATTGTGTAGGCTTTTCGTAAAATGAGAGGTCAGCTTATACTGGAAATGTATAGCTTGATGTGTAGCCGTGTGTACACTATCTTAGGAGGAGCTAGAGGACTTCAATGGCCAAAATGTACTGACATTTTTTATGAACATCAAATGTCTAGTTTTACAAATTATAAATGATTATCATTATTATAAATACCGGATTTATAACGTGCCGTTTTACTCTTAATAAATTCCGTATTTGTAAGAATGATTGTAATTAATCAGGAAGATTTCTAAGTATAATAAATTATTATGATTAATATTACATATAGTTCGAGGCCTTTGCCCACTGACTTTTAAGAACTGTTTTTAAATAACTGATAATGTTATTATATCTTAGATTACACCTCGTCTTACATTCATTATTTTTGGCAAGCACCGTGTCGCAGTGGGCGAATAGTCAGCTGAGACCCAGGATCAGGGTTCGAATCCCGCCGCGGAACACATGTTTGCATGATCTGCAGATATTTGTTCCAGGTCTGGATGTTTTTCTATATATTATAAGTACGTACTTACAAAATATAAATATATAAGTATTATATCTATTATCTGATTCTCATAGTAGGTACAAGCTCTGTTTAGTTTGGGGGCTAGATAGCGCTGTGTGAAATTTCCAGCAATATTTATTTATTATTTAATCATCCATGCTATTCAAAGGTTGTCAGAAAGAGATTTTTGCTTCATGGCGATGAGATATATATACTTACTATTAAATATAAGTTTAATTCCCTTATTTTTTTTGTTTGTAGTTTTTTTATGTTACTTGGAGATGGAACAAGAATATGGCACCTGATGTTAAATGCTAACCATCGCCTGTAACAAAGTATTGCCTCGTAGGTCACGTACTTTAGAAACGTGCCCTACGATGAACTGATCTGCGTCCATCAATCATGAGTAGGGATCGGCATAGGTAGTGCTATTTTGGGTCAATGAACCTGAATCATAAGTTAATATTGATATGTCCCGGGATTTATTCCCTGATTCCCGGGAATATTTTTCTGAATATCGATGTAAATGAAGTTAAACTGTTTAAGATACCATGAGTACGCATGATGACATATCAGACTACTCATTTCTGGTTAAGACTAGTCCCGCACAGTGCTGTTTGCCGTAATACTTACTGGTCCATAGTCGGGATCTGATTATACTAGAAACGGGTGGTTTAATGTGTCGTCATGTGTACAACTACAATGACTTTATAAAATAAAAATATATTTCCCGGGATTTACAAGGCATATTCATGTTAAGCTAACGGTCACTAATTCCCGTGAATAGCACTACCTACGCCGATCACTAATCATGAGGCATACATAAATGTCTCATATAGATGTAATGGGTAAAACAAAATGGGATGCTGCACCTCGATGTTCTTCGTACGTCCGGCATGGCACTGTGCTCTTCAGCAGGGAACTCGCGTGTCCAGTATGACACCGATCCGCCCGTGCTAAGCATGTCGACGTTGCGTTGAATGAATCCTGCCGCACGATAACTGGTTGCCTGAAGCCGACACCATGCTATAACTCCAATTCCCCAAAACTTGTGTTGGAAAGTCGCACTTACAGAATGTACCCTGACAGAGCAATACTTACAAGTCGGATAAGCTAACGCATATAATGGGACCGACAGTATATAACTACCCTGTACTGTAACTGAGGCAACCAGTTGCAATACATTTAAACTCAAACTGAAGCGCTGGCTCCTGAGTAACATCTTCTACAGTTATGAGGAGTTTATTGACATGACGAATTAATAGATACTATAATTTTATTGGACTATTGGATATTGACTGTTTTTATATTGACTATCTTATTGATTATGTTGTATGACTATTTATATTGTATTATTAATATATTATTTGACTTGTGTTGTTCTTTATTAATATCCAAATTTGTTTGTTTTTTTATTATTTTAAATAACTTTTATTATATTATATTTTGAATATAATCAATATTGTACGAACTATATTAAATGTGTACAGTGTGTACCGAATTACCGATACGAGGTACCATTATAAATTATGACGTGTAATATTCTTACCAACTAAATGATTATGATTACTGATAAAACAATTCACTATAATAGGCCGGATGTAAGATTAATTGATAAAACTAACAAAATTGCTTACTTAATAGGTATTGCTGTTCGTAACATACATAATTCACAAAAAACCATTACAGAGAAAATTCATTTAAATACCGAACTGAGAGAAGAATTAATACGCATTTGGAAGTTAAACAAAGTGTACATTGTGCCTCTGATAGTCTCCAGCACTGGAGTAATACCGAAATGACTCCATCATTATCTCAAGGTAATTGATATTCCAGAAAACACTTATATAACCAGGCAGGAAGCTGCTATTCTTTATACGTGTCGGATTGTAAGAAAGTTTCTACTAGAAGACACAAGGCTTCAATCTCAACAAGATTCGTACTTGGTTTACGCGTTTAGGCCCGTGAGCTTCATTAAACCCGAATATAATAATCAATAGAGAAAAAAACCCATAAAAATAATAATTTATTAACTAACAAAAAACAGACACCGGACCCAAATTGGCATGTGTAAATGGGGTATAAGAGACTTCTCCCGGACTGAATGCGACTGCGGGGCACCCATGCAGTCCATGTCTCATCTGCTCTCCTGTCCCTCTTGCCCTACCACCTGCATAAGGGATGACCTCAACAAAGCCACGCCCAACGCTTTACAAGTGGCGAAGTACTACTCTAAACTAGTTTAGCTTACCATTGACAACAGAACAAGCATACAGGTGTAAAACTTCAGTAAGCATGGTTTATAAAAGTATTGTATTTTTTTTTACAAAAAAATTTCACCGTTTTTACAAACTTTTTATGCAGAATTTATTTTAATGAACTCGTGCAGTCGCTCCAGTTTTCTAAATGAACTGGCAAAGTATTCAAATTCTAAATATAATATTAACACCAACTCGCGAAATGAACTGCTATGCTGCTATGGCACAACTTAGGTCTCATTGCAATGCGGTGACAATATCATGTCATCGATATTGATCCAACTTGCAATAATTGTAAAGTAGAATAGCTGAGCAATCCACAGCTTCGCACGCGAAGTTTTCCAATAAAAACATTACCCTCCTTCAGCGCAGTTGGGTAAAACGTAGCCTATGTCACCCGGGAATAGTGTAGCTTCCCAACAGTGAAAGAATTTTTTAAATCGGTCCAGTATTTTCGGAGCCTATTCCATACAAACAAACAAACAAATAAATCTTTCCTCTTTATAATATTAGTATAGATAAAACAACAGACTAACCGTGTGGTTGATCTCTTGGTCAGCCATTTTGTAAAACATCTATTTAAATTCATGCCAACGTAAAACACAGTAGATGATTAATGTATTATATAATTATTACTGAACCAAATCGCCGCCCATTCCATTCTTCCACAGACAAATCCCTCATTATTGGCGGTAATTTTCAATTCAATCTGTCAGTAATGCCATTTGACTTTGACAGTTACGTCAATTAGAAACAATAGCAATGATCCGACGTTAGCATTCTACCAACCTCGTTGAAAACTCTTTATTTAAATCTCTCAGTCGGCATGACTATTAGTCACAGGATTAATAACAGATGACATTTTGATTTGAATTGTTTTACTCGTTCTATTTAAACTCTATTTTATTCCTCCTAATGTAATTTCTAAAGCAAAGCAGCTGACAATAACCTTATATTTTAAGAAAAAAAAGTTTGATAGTTGTTAGTTCACTGAACAGGATCTGAGAATTATTTTACTAAAAAAAAGCTACGATATCACCGAGTGCTATATTTTTTTTTGATAGAAATCTTTGCAAAGCCGTGGGGGGTCAGCTCACAGAACATAAAAAACAATAGAACTAGCATGATGACTTTTTACTAAGAAAACCAGTGTAGCTAAACTCACACATGTAAAAACTAGCACACTTAGAAATAAAAGTTATAATTGGTTGAAAGAGAACGTTCAAAGAAGCCAAAAACCATAAAACCAATTTAACGGATATAAAACCTTAGCTACTATGGAACATGGTTTAAAATTCAATAAAATAAACAGTAACAACAAATTAAAGTTTACTTCTTCTACTCGGCAAAAGATGGCGCTTTAGAAAATATTTTTATTTTAGTCTCTATTAATTAGAAATAAGACTGATAATGCAATGGCTGTTACATCATTACCCACAAAACAAAGCCACTGAACAACAGATGGCGGTGTCGCTAACGATTTTTGTTATAGTCTCTAACAGCAAAGTATAAGATCGATAATGCATGGCTGTTTTTCGGATGCTCAAATAACAGCGCTACTCACTTAGTGATGTACCAATGAGCGTACAAGACGAATGTATCGATATCGATTATCACCTACCTACTACGGGTAACGAAATAGGTACGTCAGGTTATATTTATGGTGGTAGAAATAAAAAGCTTTTCTTTTCTTTTTTCTTAACATAATCACAGGTATCCAACTCATAAATACTTACTTAAAAAATATTATATTACTGGGCTATTATTATACAGAGTGTTTATTTTTACTGTAACAGTACGGCAGCACCCATAACCAGAGGAGATACAGGTGCAGTTTCTTTTAAAACATCAACTCGTTTTCGAAGAAAAACATTTTTATATTCAATTTTTTTTGGTCAAGTGTGAGTAGTGCCTTAAAATGAATCAAGTTGGTAATTTTATTGATTCTGATCGATGCCGTCCTTTGTAAGGATCATTTTATTGTATCGGATGAAAAAAATCTGAACAGCGAAAGATAGTCAAATTTGATAAAAAGTATTCTCATACAACAGGACAAACAAAATTGCTTCTACAAAAATTTTATTAGATTCTAATCCTCAATCGCGGTCTGGGTAGCTTTCCTGATACCACTTCAGCGCATTAATTGGGCTTCGTCGGTTAAGGAAGTATGCTTCATTTAAGTCTACTTTTTGCGTATTTGCCAATGCCATGATAGGATAAATAAGATGATGCAATGACTGATATAAAAGTCCGACTGGTGCAAGAACCATGTTCCAAATTCAAATTGTTCTGAAATACGAAATGTTTTTGAATTGCTCATGAGAGCACGGAGTTCTTAAACTTCTTAATCGCTACAGTATTAATACTTCTTTAATGTGCAATTAGAATCTAATAAAATTTTTGTAGAAGCAATTTTGTTTGTCCGGTTGTATGAGAATACTTTTTATCAAATTTGACTATCTTTCGCCTGTTCAGATTTTTTTCATCCGATACAATAAAATGATCCTTACAAAGGACGGCATCGATCGGAATCAAAAAAAAAATAACCAACTTGATTCATATTAAGGCACTACTCACACTTGACCAAAATCAATTAAATGTAAAAATGTTTTTCTTCGAAAACGAGCTGATGTTTTAAAAGAAACTGCACCTATATCTCCTCTGGTTATGGGTGCTGCCGTACTGTTACAGTAAAAAAAACACTGTATAATAATAGCCCAGTAATATAATATTTTTTTAAGTAAGTATTTATGAGTTGGATACCTGTGATTCTGTTAAGAAAGAAAGAAAAGAAAAGCTTTTTATTTCTACCACCACAAATATAACCTGACGTACCTATTTCGTTACCCGTAGTAGGTAGGTGATAATCGATATCGATACATTCGTCTTGTATGCTCATTGGTACATCACTAAGTGAGTAGCGCTGTTATTTAAGCATGAGAGTAACAGCCAATGCATTATCGATCTTATACTTTGCTGTTAGAGACTATAACAAAAATCGTTAGCAACAGCGTTATCTGTTGTTGAGTGGCTTTGTTTTGTGCGTAATCAAGTATCAGCCATTGCATTATCAGTCTTATTTCTAATTAATAGAGACTAAAATAAAAATATTTTCTAAAGCGCCATCTTTTGCCGACTCAGAGATTTAAATAAAGAGTTTTCAACGAGGTTGGTAGAATGCTAACGTCGGATCATTGCTATTGTTTCTAATTGACGTAACTGTCAAAGTCAAATGGCATTACTGACAGATTGAATTGAAAATTACCGCCAATAATGAGGGATTTGTCTGTGGAAGAAAGGAATGGGCGGCGATTTGGTTCAGTAATAATTATATAATACATTAATCATCTACTGTGTTTTACGTTGGCACTAATTTAAATAGATGTTTTACAAAATGATCATTGATTAAAACGGGTATTTATCGCGTATGTACCTTTTTTATTTGTTATCCCGACGTTTCGGCTGTGTTGCAACAGTCATGGTCTCGGGCTGACGTCAGCCCGAGATACAAAAAAGGTACATACGCGATAAATACCCGTTTTAATTAATAATTATGTATAGTGATCGCGAGTTTGAAAAATACTAATAAAATGATCATACAAAGGACTGCATCGGTCGGCATCAAAAAAAAATTTCCAACTTTATTCATTTTAAGGCGCTACTCACACTTGACCAAACAAAAATTTAATGCCAAAATGTTTTTCTTCGAAAACGAGCTGATGTTTTAAAAGAAACTGCACCTGTATCTCCTCTGGTTATGGGTACTGCCGTACTGTTACAGTTAAAAAAACACTGTATACTGAATTATTATTTGAGGGGCACACTAAAAGTTTCCGGAATTAATAAAATAAAATACTAATAATGGTCAAAAATGAATTTATTGTTTCTCAAAATAATCTCCCTTTGCGTCAATGCACTTTTTCATAAGATTGAACAAATTTTGAAAACATTTGTGCCACTCCTCCGGTGGTGACGTCAGATACATGTTATTCATACTCTTCGACAACCTCTTCTGGTGATGAAAACCGTTGATCGGGTAATTGGTTCTTAATTTTTGGGAACAGAAAAAGTCACACGGTGCCAGGTCATGACTCTGTATGCTGGATGACTCATAAGTTGTACGTTTTTTTATTTTTTTTTATGTCTTGCGTCTTGGGGAAACTGAAAACAGAAGTTATTATATTATTTCACACCATAGGTCTAAAATACGTTCAGAAAATAAAACAACAAGGAATTAACGCCCTAAAACTTATACACCTTTTAAAAGGGGGTAACTAATTAAAGCTATCGATAACACATTCATACATCGATAACATATATTGGGGTCACATCCCTAATTGAGTAGCTTAAGTTGAGGTTTAAGAGAAACGCGACCTTAAGGAGTATGATTCACAGTCTATTTTGTTTGACGATTTTGCATTTTAAACTAAACTAACAAAAAACAATAAAATAATACTTACCGGTGATAGGATATGCCTCCTTTTGTTGAATTTTTGGTTCGGCTATAATATTTACACTCCAAAACGGCACAATATGGCTTTTTTATATTTTTTTGAAGTACGTTTACCCCACAGTAATTGAAACACGACTGAAGTGAGCGAAGCTTGTAGTGCGCGGAACTCCGCGTACTTGGTGTTACGCCGGCCCCGCCTACTTACGACTTCTATTGTTTTTTGTGTTCTGTGGGTCAGCTAACCGTTATGTCTACGATGTGCCATAACAGCCGGTAACTGTAACACGTTAGACGTAGTGCCTGTATAGCACGCGTATCACGTAAACATGATTTCGGTGTCACGAACGCACGGTTTACGACTCTACTAATGAATAGATACCAGCGTGGTTATCTTAAAAGTCGGATAGGTGTCGGATCGAAAATCCCAGTTTTTATCGGATTCGATTTCGAAGCTAACACATTCTACTTAACAATATTTCGGATTGATCATATAGCTCGGATAACTTTTCAACACGGATTCAAAGGTAAGTAGAAAAAATCAGGAGTAATAAAATCAAAAATGTTTTATTTGATTTATACCAATTTTTACAATTCTGATTGAAGCCCTGGTTCCTGAACTAGTGTGAGTTGTATGTCAAAAAGTTCAGTTTCTTCCCACATTAAATGACAAAGAAAATACATAAGCGGTACAATAGTTACAATGATAGATAAACAGTCAATTTATACAATACTACAATGATAGTTAAATACTCAATACATTTAGGTAGATTGTATACGAATCCTGGTGTATAAGTAAGCGTTTATCCATTTATTTATTTTAATCCGACAACAAATAACTTTTTCACAAAAATATAACCAACTTAAGGTAACAGAAAAAACTAACTACAGTACCGATTTCGATGAATAAGACCAATCTGAAAGTAATAGGTTGAGGAAAAAGTCTTTTCGCATTATAGTATGTATGAACTTGTAATAAAATCTCTTTGGCTATACTATTTGTATCTGGCTGGTTTTGGTATCATTCAAAGTTTAAATTTTAAAGAAGATAATTCCAAACTCAAATTAGGAATTTGTGTGATTTTTAATCGTTTTTCGTACTGTAAAGATAAGTGAATCTAATGAAGAAGTTCGATACATTTTAAAAGTTTACTACAAAACAGGTAAAAATGCAACGCAAGCCGCGAAAAAATTTGCGATTTTTATAGACCTAATAGTGCAGTGTCTGTGAGAGTATAACAAATTTGGTTTAGGCGTTTTCTATCCGGAAATTTTGATGTCAAAGATGCACGTCGCTCTGGTCGCCCTATTACGGATAAAATTGATGCCATTTTTGAAAAAGTGGAGCAAGATTGGCATATCAGTAGTTACGACGTAGCTGAAGAACTGGGAATTGACCACAAAACAGTTTTAGCGCATTTGAAAAAAACTGGGTACAAGAAAAAGCTCGATATTTGGGTACCCCACGAGCTCACTGAAAGAAACCTAATGAACCGTGTACTCATTTGTGATTCTTTATTACGACGTAATAAAACCGAACCATTTTTGAAGAAGCTCATAACTGGTGATGAAAAGTGGATCACGTACGACAAGAACGTGCGAAAAAAGTCGTGGTCAAAGGACGGTCAGGCTTCACAGACTGTGGCGAAACCCGGGTTAACTCGCAACAAGGTGATGCTGTGTGTATGGTAGGATTGGAAGAGCATTATTCATTACCACCAGGCAGGACAATCGATTCTGAGCTCTACTGCGAACAACTGATGATATTAAAGCAAGAAGTAGAGAGAAAGCGGCCGGAATTAATCAACAGAAGGGGTGTGGTTTTTCATCATGATAACGCTAGACCTCATCCATCTTTAGCCACTCAGCAAAAATTAAGAGAGTTTGGCTGGGAGGTGTTAATGCATCCGCCGTATAGTCCTGACCTTGCACTTTCAGATTTCTACCTGTTTAGGTCTCTTCAGAATTCTTTAGGCAGTGTCAGGTTAACATCTGCCAAAACTACTTGTCGCGGTATTTTGATCAGAAGCCCCAAAATTTCTATAGCAATGGGATCATGTCCCTAGCTACAAGATGGCAAAAAGTTATCGAACAAAATGGTACCTACATACCATTTTGTTGTTGTTTGTGTGTTAAATGTAAATAAACTATATTAAAAATGTTTTGAATTTTTTAAAAAAATTCGAAGAAACTTTTTGCCCAACCTAATATATCTTTTTAAATAAAAAAGAATTTTTAAAATCGGTTCAATATTGACGGAGAAATCGGTGAACATACATAAAAAATATACAGTCGAACATAGGCCTCCTTTTTTGAAGTCGCTTAAAAACTGAAGCTTCATGTGACAGTTTTCCGATGTTTTAAAATACCCTCCCGAAAAGTCTGATGTATGGATCTGCGTTTAACCAAATTCATACAGTAAATATGATTTACTATACCAAGGTAAATAAAAAATCTTGAAAAACAAACTATAATAAATAAATAATAATAAATATTGCTGGACATTTCACACAGCGCTATCTAGCCCCAAACTAAGCAGAGCTTGTATTATGGAAACCAGATATCTGATAGAATACTTATATATATATTTTTTTGTAAATACATACTTATAATATATATAGAAACAACCAGACTGCGAACAAATGTCTGTAGATCATGCAAACATTTGTTCCGTGGCGGGAATCGAACCCGCTACCTCCTGCGTCTCAGCCGGCTATTCGCCCATTGCGCCACGGAGGTCGTCCTTAACTAAGCCTAAGCCCTGTTTGTAAAACGATCCCTAACGTATTTAGCGACTAAACGTTTATATTTGACGTATTTGTATGGTTTGACAACTCTCTAAATCATATTTAGCCACTAAATACGTTTGGGCAACGTTGCGCGAGTCGCCCTAAGTGACTTTCAATTTACACAAGTAACTTTTTAACAAAAATATAACCGACTAGCTGACCTGCCTGAATATAGAAAAGAATTATTTATTTGACACACACAAAGAAACATAGAACGGATCACAAACAAAATAGATAGACAGGGAAATCACAAAACAATGAGATTAAATTAGACCTTCAGCTAGAACACATACGTACCTACCCCACCAGTGGGTAGTAGGTAGGTGCACCAACTAGTTCCGCTCCGTGTCACGCGTGCCCAAACAGGCTCTGCCTCAGCTTTATGCTTCTTTGCAATAAATGATGCAAAGCAGCGCTGGTTTTCAGGCAGAGCCTTATGTAGGGTGACGTCACAAATTTAAACAATATAAACATAATAAGACTAATTATACAAAAATAAACATATTTGCCGTGGGGTGCCGGCAGTAGAATGTTACCCCTCCTCTCATGCCCGTGGATGCAGTATGAGCCTGCTAAGGGATACCTCCGGAAGATGGGCAGCAGCGTCTTTCCGTGTATCAACATCCCGTACTGCGCTCGCCAACCCGCCTGCCAAGCGTGGTGAGTATGGCAACTACCCATCATGGAGAGACATGGAGGCATGTGTTCAGTAGTGGACGTTTTACGGCTGAAATGATGATGATGATGAAACATATTTATATAATAAATAAGCAATGATAACAATATTAATAACAAATACCTACCTACGTGATATACAAAAACAATAGGATGTTGTATATAGGTACATATATATTATAATTATTTAACATAACAGAGGAGAGTAGAAGGGTTAGTTGGTGGCTGTTGCTTCGCACGCATGGTTTGTCAATAAAAACATTACCCTCTTTCTGCGCATTCGGATAAACAGTAGCGTATGTTACTCAGAAATAATGTAGCATTCTAGTGATGAAAGAATTATTTAAATCAGACCACTAGTTTTAGAGTATATTCGTTACAAAAATACAAATCTTTCCTTTTATAATATTATTAGCTGACCAATGCACAGCTTCGCACGCGTAGTTTTTCAATGAAAACATTAACCTCATTCTGCGCAGTTAGGTAAAAAGTTTTTTGAATTCGGACCTACTTTGAGTTTATTCGTTACAAACATAAACACACACAAACATACAAATCTTTCCTCTTTATAATATTAGTATAGAAGCATAGATATAGAAAACTTCAGAAAACAAAAAAAATAAACTACTCAACCAATTTTGATGAAATTTCCATGGTATCAATCTTAAAATACCTAGTCAGGTCATAAATTCTGTCACATGTTTAATATAAAATAATTGAAACAAGTTTATTCATTGTGTAACCATTTATATACCAAAATTAACTTAACAAAACATAGATTCTTATGACACTAAAGTTTATTCAAAATGACCTCCGTGATTTTGATATCTTCTTTCACTTCGGTATCATCTTTGATCATGTTTTCTTATTTGATAGCCTCGTTGATTGTTTATTCCACTTCGGTATCGTTTTTGATTGCGTCTTCCATTTCTATACCCTCATTAATGTTTGCTTCCACTTGGATATCCCCTTTGATTGCTTCTACCATTAGGATATCCTCTTTGATTGCTTCATCCTTTTGTGTATCCTCTTTGATCGCGTTTTCTACTTGCATATCTTTTTTTAATTGCATCTTTCCTTTTTTTATCCTTTTTGACTGCTATTTTTACTAAGATATCCTCTTAGGATGCTTTTTCATGTTTGATATCTTCTTTGATGATTGCTTATTTCACTTCGATATTCTCCTTGATTGCTTCTCCTACTTCGATCTCCGTTTTGTTTGCTTTTTTTATTTTAATATCGTATTTGATTGCTTCTTCCATTTTGATATTATGCTTGATTGCTTCTCCTACTTCGATGTCCTCTTTGTTTGCTGTTTCTATTTTGATATCCTCTTTGATAGATTCTTCCACTTTGATAACCTCTTTGATTGCTTCTTCCACTTAGATATCCTCTTTGATTGTTTTTTTTTATTTTATATCCTATTCGATGGCTTCGTGAAATTCGATATCTTATTTGATAGATTCTTCCACTTCGATATCTTCGTTGGTTGCTTCTTTGACTACGATATCCTCTTAACAAAATTATGATTTAAAAAAAAAACTTTAATCGCTCGTATCTTCTAAACGGAAGCAGATAGGCATAGTAAACTTTTAAAAAATGATAGTACAAATTTTTGGTGGAATCGTTTTTTATTGTCATCATCGACCTTTTTGATTTCTTCTTCCACTCTGGTATCATCTTTGATTGTGTTTTCTTCTTCGATATCCTCTTTAATTGCTTCTTCCACTTCGATATCGTCTTTGATTGCGTCTTCCACTTCGATGGCCTCTTTGATTACTTTTTCCATTTCGATACCCTCTTTAATTTCTGCTTCGACTTGGATATTTCCTTTGATTGCTTTTTCCATTTATATAACCTCTTTGATTGCTTCATCCACTTGAGTATCCTCTTTGATCGCGTTTTTTACTTGGATACCTTTTTTAATTGCATCTTTCCCTTTGATATCCTGTTTGACTGCTTTTTCTACTTGGATATCCTCTTTAAATGCTTATTCCATTTTGATATCCTCTTTGATGATTGCTTCTTGTACTTCGTATTTTATTGCTTCTCTTTCTTCGATATCCTATTTGTTTGCTTTTTCCATTTTGATATCCTCTTTGATAGATTCTTCCACATTGATAACCTCTTTTATTGCTATGTCATCTTCGATATCCTCTTTGATTGCATCTTCTGCAAACAGAAAAACACGCGACCTCTAGTCTTGTTATATATATTAAAGAAAGTCGTGTTAGTTACACTATTTATAACTCAAGAACGGCTGAACCGATTTGGTTGAAAATTGTTGGGAGGTAGCTAAGAACCAGGAGAAGGACATAAGATACTTTTTATACCGTTCCCGTCGTTCCCGTGGGACGTGACATAAAACGTCAAAGAGAATACAAGTCACTATAAAACGTCGTATAACAGAAACGCATCTGACATAGAATAACATAACAGCTATGACAGCAAATAACAGCTAAACGTAATTTTGTTTATGGTTAAGTATGGTTGTATAATGATGGCCGGAGACAACAATTGACAATTCTACCAGGGTGATGTTTAATGACATGCGTTATATGCATGTCAAGGCGGTACGAAGTTCACCAATAAAAAACACACACAGACAGACATAAAGAGCTTCGACCTTATATGTTACACTTTCTTTGCGGCAAGACAAAATATACTTCAGCGTGGATCCTCTTATTGACATTCCCCCAACCACATCTACTTCATTTTGGAGACATAACACATTTCATGGCAAATCGGTTCGGTGGACTAGAAATATTGAGGCGCTTACGCTTATATTGGGTGGCAAATCCGTTGAAGGGGTTTTAAATGTCAAGGCATCGAGGCTTTAGACGGATCAATGCTTGGAGTCAAAACTATGCATTTTTGGATTAATAATTAAAAATATTTGAGTGAGCGAAGCGAGATTTCCAAATCAACTTGGCCAAATCGGCGTTGTATGTATGTATGTTTGTTTGTCGGAGGATAACTTTCAAAGCGTTTATCCGATCATTTTGGTATTTAAGTAGGTAGTGATGACACCATTGTGGTGTGACTTAATGAGCTAAAAATGTAGGGGCGTTGTTCAGATAGTTGGGTTCAAGAGGAGTAAAAAAAATCAAAATGGGACTATCTGGTCAAATGGCACGTCTAATAAAAGGTATTTGTGAGTACATTTCCACTTTGTTTTTATTTTTAGTTTAAACTTTGTGGTTTTTAAGTTAATAGACTTATTAGCCATAATAAAAACGGAGCTTTGACAATATTCACAGGGTACACCAGTGACCCCACAGTGCTGAAATTTTGTGAGCGTGTAGCTTTATTCGATAGCGAAAAGTATAGGAAAAAGGAAAATATAGGATATAGGAAAAAGTCTGAAATCTAGAAGAATTGCAATTTCAATGCTTAAAAAGATTTATCCGTTGGACATGAACTCCCGTTACCTGTAATTTGAATGAAACTATAGGTCAAGTTAAATGGATATCTATTTCGTGGCACGATTTTGATAATCAAAGATAACATATAATATATTTTTTTAATTTTATGGGAGACTCGCGAGATCTCAGTTCGGGGCGAACCACTAGTGCTGGACATTTAATACAGCACTATCTAGCTTCAAACTAAGCATAGCTTGCACTATGGGAACCAGTTATATAACTGATACAATACTTGTATACATTTTTATTCATAAATACATACTCATCATTGAGTGCGAAGCGAGACATGGTTCGGAGCGGATCGCACTCACCCTGATGAAGGTTTACGAATTGAACCGAAACATTGTCGGTCAAAACACTGATAAAACGGTACGTGATTAATCCCGTATTTATAACTAGTCGTTCGCCCCGAAATCGGCTAAATATGATAAGGAGTTGTGAAATCATACAAATACGTAAAATTTAAATATGTTTAGTAGCTGAATGCGTTTAGGGATCGTTGTGCAAGCCGGCCTTAATCTTTGACCAATAAAATAGTGCCACAAAATGTATAACTAAATACTTGACCTACATTTTCACTCAAACTACAGGTAACGGGAGTTCATGTATTGTGGTTTCACTTTTTTGAGGTACAAATTGCAGTTATTCTGGATTTCAGACTTTTGCCTATATTTGTGTCCCTTATGCTACACGTATACTAAATTTCAGCACTGTGGGGTCACTGGTGTACCTTGTGAATTTTGTCAAAATTTAATTTTTAATATGACTAATAACTCAAAACCTACAAAAACTTTACTAAAAAGAAAAACGGAGTCAAAATGTACTAATGAAGACCTTAATTTGACGTCCCACTTGACCTAATAGTCTAATTTTCATTTATTTTTACCCCTCTTGAACCCCAATATCTCAACAACCCCCCAACATTTTTAGCTCATTTAGTCACACCAAAATTGTGCCATCACTACCTACCTATGTATCAAATTTCACGATGATCGGATAAGTCTTCGAAAGGTATCCTCGGACAAACAAACATACATACGAACACACGGCTACACATCAAGCTTTACATTTCCAGTATAAGCTGACCTCTCATTCTACGAAAAGCCTAAACAATGCGAGGTCAGCTTATACTGGAAATGTATACCTTGATGTGTAGCCGTGTGTACTTACAATGCAAAATGATCATAATGCATGTCGCATAAACATGAAAATTTACTAAGAAAGTTGTCTTAAGCCCTTCCACAAACTAAAAAAAATCTAATTATATATAGAAGTGTCGGTAACAGTGTCGCGAGTTCTATAGTTTTATCCCATCTCAAATTATATACAGAGGTGTCGGTAACAATATCGCGAGTTCAATGGTTTTTCCCATCTCAAAAAAGCTCAACACGCCCTAAGAAGTTTCCACTTCAAAAAAGGTACAGTGAAAATACACAGTCCACAGATTGATACATCCATGATTCTCGCCACTTTTTTGTTGTGGTGGAAATATGAAGCGCTAGCTATTTTAAATTGAATTTTTACGTGACTTCCATCGAATGAGATGACGAAAGGTTTTTGTTAGAAAAAATTGTGTGTTCAGTTTATACGAAATATCCCATTGCAAAAGGTTTCCTTTTTGCTTGTTTATTTTTTGTTGGGGAAAAATGATAATATTGTGAGGGTGGGTGTATCTCGTATACCTAATGCTAAAAATGGAAAAAAAAGGTGCAAGCTAGATTCCCTTCCCTTACTGAGTTTTTAAGAATTAACAAGAGAATATTATGAATGCGGTTGGGTCTTTTTCATTGAAGAAACTCTTGGTGAAAATCAACTGGAGACCATTTAGTACGTACTCGTATATCAAATTTAAATTCATTTATTCATTAAAATCTCAAGGATCTATGAAACATCAATAACAACGGCAATAAAAATGGCTAGGTACAGTGATGATGCCACTGCACTTCTCCATTTTGGCCTATTTTCTTCCAGTAATTCCCAACGAGAGGGCTCAATCGAGCTCTTCTTCAAGCTTTTCTTTTGAGCGTCTTCGTATCGGAGGAGTTGTTCACCACTTTTCCGCTTTCCATTTAGAAGCTCCGTCTAGAAAATGCGCTTCGCCACTCTCGCGTTGGACATACGCGATATATGCCCGCACCACCGCAGCTGACGGAGCATCAGGTACGCTTCCATTCCGCAAACATTAGCACTTGGGAGAACATCAGTATTTCTACCTTAACTATTAATGTGAATTTGATTATGAATGTTCATAATGTCGCTGAGACACTTGAGATGAAACCTGTCAAGGGTTTTTATGTGCCTGCGGTAAAGGCACCACGTTTCTGCAGAATATAGAATATTCGGTAAGTCGATCGCCATGTAAACCTTCATTATTTATACGTAGGTACTTTATATGTATGTATTTTGTTAATATCTCTTTTTTCATGTTTCTTCGGTCTCTCTCTTTCTCTCTGGTCGTGAGGTCACTATAACAGACTCAGTCTGAAAACCAGCGTTGGTCTGCACTTAGTGCCTTTGCGTGGACCAACACAAAGCTGAGACTGATCCTTTTGTGAAAAGGATTAGTCTCAGCTTTGTGTTGGTGCAGACCAACGCTGTTAGTTTACCCGTGATCATGGCGCATGCAACTGCGCCGAAATATCGGGATACTCAAATACTCACAAATCATGGTAAATATCCCGTTTTTAGTATAAATAGTGTTCATAACCATGATAGTTTCAAAAGTTATAAGGTTTACATGGCACAGAACCTTTTAGCGCCTACTTATTAGGTAATGTAGCTCTTGTTAGATACCTGCCTGTAACAATTGTTCCTAATTCTGTTGTTTTTATATATGTCTTTCTGTGTTTCTATAGGTAGGTACCTACCATTTTCATAATCAGTGTTATTTTTAATGTCTTTTTCAATGTATGTTTTACTAGCTGGTACCCGCGACTTTGTCTGCGCAGGATTAGTAAGTACTTAGAGTAGCTTCGTGTATCAAAATTGGTTCTGCGATGTGCATTAGAAATACATTATCAACTTTTATTGGATTTCTGGTTTACTGTTTTGGCGATAATGGCTTACTAATAAATGCGCGATATGGTGTCGCGTATTTTTTGTAGGACTAATTAAGATAAACATTTCTCTTATGCAATATATGCGTGTAAACTCTACAGTTTTTGCAGCGTACGTCAGAATAACTCGCAGATGGCAGATTTTTTTCCGACTTACTTGACAATTATCGTTATATTTTGAACAATTCACACACTATCTTTAAAAATTATAGCCTATGTGTTATTCTGATGTATAAGCTATATTATTGTAAACTTTCATTAAAATCCTTTTGGTAGTTTTTGCGTGAAAGAGGAACAAACATCCATAAATACAATTTTTCGCGTTTATAATATTAGTAGGATTTTATTATCTTCTGTTTTGTCTGTGCTGTACTGTTGTCCTAAATAAATATCTTTTAAATTTTTGTACTTTTATAAAATCCGGATTTTTTAACTGATAAAATCATTTTGTAATTTTATTGTAATGAATAGTTTTTTTTCATATAATACTATTATCTATCTTGTAATATAACTTTTTGAGACTGTCATGGGTATTATTGTCAACTGTCATTATTTTATAAATGCATGCGACAGTATACAAAACAATATCGTAAAAATGCATAACTTTAAAATCGGAAGTCTACACATATTATAAACTGACCAATTCGCGGCTTCGCACGCGTGGTTTGCCAATAAAAAGTATCCTATGTGTTAATCCAGGATCTACGTACATACCAAATTTTATCGCAATCGGTTCAGCCGTTCCGTCGTGAAAGAGTAACAAACATCCATACATCCATACATACAAACTTTCGCGTTTATAATATTAGTAGGATAAATAGCCATTTTGAATTGCTTTAAAATCATGTTTCTGGTTATTTTCAACCAACGCTGTATAAATTGAATCTTGCTTGTTTATATTTAGAATGAGGTTCTATTCCTCCATAATATGAGAGAATGTTTGGATCCTACTCTAGTTTTAAATAAACAGTTATACAAAGAGGAGGGTAAACTCTAAATTGGGCAATGTGGGCCAATGTGGGCATCAAGGCTCAGTTATTTGATGCGCTTAAATGATCTTGGCATAATTTCTATGGGATCGTGTCATCTGGCCATTCCTTTCTCTACACGGTACTTCAAAATATATCTCCGAAAGACATATTGTTAAAAATGCCTGCATCATAATTTATCTGAAAATGGACTGAGTAGAGTTTTCCTTATTATTTCGAACTTTGAGAAAAAATAGCAACTATTTAACAAGTGTTTCAAAAAGTTTAAAAAAGAAGATTCACTAATTTTGACCCTGACGTGACAAGAGCCTGTAGCACAATTGGTAGTGCATCCTTGTATCAAGAGGAAGGTTGCGAGTTCAAGTTCCGTCTAGGCTTATACATTTCTGAGATGGTTTAAAAATCTTGGAATTTTCCGTAAGTGTTCGAATGTATATTCTATAAAAATGAAAATACTATTTGTTCTCTTTAGTCAGGATAATGACCCCCTCCGGTTTAACATACCTACCTACATAATTCCGAAGCACCCTCAGAGAGGGGTGATTTGGCAAAGTATTACGTTGTGGTGGGCATATTGAATTGTAAAGAAAAATTACAAAGATAGTCCTTGGTCACATTGGTAATTTTTTATGTGTTTCAAAATCTGTGCTCCAATATACTTAATTTTTTGTGTTTCGTAGCAGGTTTGACACATTTTTAAAGTACTAGCATTTTTGCTTTAATAAGGCTGCCTAGGTTGTGTGGTAAAGATAAGCACTCAGCGATAAGACCGCCAATTGTATACCTAACCTAGATTTACGTTTTCTTGTTTTATTTTTAACTAGCTGACCAGCCAAACTTCGTACCGCCTTGACATGTATATGACGCGGGTTGCCAATGTAAAAACCCCCGGTAGAATTATCAATCGGCCATCATTAGCTGCATCTATGTATGAGAAAATTAATTTTCTTCATAATTTGATTTTGCGTGAATTTTTCTGATATTTTAATAGTTATTCTGCTATTCGGGGCGGAGACAAATCCACCAAATAAATATGTGTGTGTATTAAACTACGTACAAATATGATGGAATTATCTGGAGCTTTGCGTAACCACCATATAATAACCCGATTTTATCTAAAACCCCATGCGGCGCAGACGATATCCCACTAAAGTATTTTCCCTCATTTTCTCCCTTGAAGTGGCCAATATAGAACCGCCCTTCCCTATTAAGGTACATTACTAAGCCTCCGGAATCGAAGATCAAAGCCAGTATGATTTCATTACCGCCACAGTTCAATGCATTTCCTCGAACATTATAATAAGCTTTCCTTTTATAAGAATGACCGTAGATGGCTGGATAATAGACATTGAAGGCTCAGTTCGTACGCCTACCTTTTAGAGAATTAAACAATGTTATCTAAAAGATTTTATTAATTTTGGCTTTGTCCTGAAAGAAAGAAAGAAAGAAAATATATTTATTCGCATCACAAAGGAATCATGAAAATATAATCTCAAACAATTAAATCTAAAATATTGTTACGCCGAGGCTGTTACAGAATAAGTAATATTAAAGAAATAGTCAGTTTCTCGATGCGACGTCGCATCGTAAAAATCTGCGAGCTCCCTCAACGCATCGCAACAACTTGCGAATTGATTCGCATCGCGCATCGCATACGTTCAGTACGGTTGACGGTCGTCGAAGGAATGGTCACCTTGGGAGACGCCTTGCCGCACAAAATCGCATCGCAGCAATTCGTGTCGCAATTTTCTGCGTTGCAAATTGGCAACGCGTCGCATCCCAGTTTTGTGTATGAGCCCTTATACCTACTGTGTCACAGAATAGGTAATACTTGGTGTGGAATATACCTACTTGCTACGTTTTTACCTACAGTGGCACAGAATAAGAAATAGTCGTCGGTCAACATACCTACACTTTTCTAGTAACTAGTAGAAACATCGAGAAGGTTCTGGATATAATGCGCGGTATAAATAGTGCGTAGAGACGGTCGAGAGAGTCAGTCTAGATTTGGCTATACGTGCGAACATTTCGGTCACTTTTAGTGGTTTATTGTGCAATAGTGTTGTGAATTAGTGTGTTGTGATTACTTGTGATTAAGTTCGTGTATTTATAATTTCAGTGTTGAATAAAAGTGTTATTTTGGTTAGATTGATTTTCATTATTTTATCTCAAACCTTCGGCTCGTAACAATATTTACAATAAACATAAAAATTAACAATTACAAAGGCAATAACAAGGTTTTTTAAATATCTAATCCAGTGTGACGGCAAAAAGGCCTGCAGCACAGCATATGCTTCTGCATGTTTTAATGCTGGAGCGCTGGTCTTCTGCTGAGGACAGTGTTGATTTCACGTACTGGTTTTTGGTCACCTTCTCCGTTCCGTCGCGGGTCACGTTACCGAAAGTTATTATTGAAGTTATATATTTAAAGGGAAAATAGATATACATAACCCAAATAAACCTTAAATTAATCTAGGAACCTTTTTAGGGTTCCGTACCCAAAGGATCAAAGAGGACCCTAAGACTCCGCTGTCTGTCTGTCCGTCTGTTACCAGGGAACTCTGCTCATGAACCGTGATAGTTAGACATTAGAAATTTTCACAGGTGTATTTCTGCTGCTGCTATAACAACAAATACTAAAAACAGAATAAAATAAATGTCGAAGGGGGGCCCCATACAACAAACGTGATTTTTTTGTTCGTTTTTGCTCGATATTGATAACGACAACAGGTAGACGCTTAAAATTTTTACAGAAAATATTAAATTATTATTCACTTTAAAAATAAATAACTAAATTATAATATAATTAATATTTACGGGGGGCTGCCATACAACAAACGAGATTTTATTGCCGTTTTTATAGATAATGGTACGGTAATCCTTCGTGCGCGAGTCCGACTCACATTTGGCCGGTTTTTTATTTGTTATCCCGACCGACGTTTCGACTGCGTTGCAACATCCTTCTTGTTATCATATTTTGAATGTGCACATTATTGCCTGAAACAAACGTTATATTATATTAATACTAGTGGTTCACCCCGAACAGAGATCTCGCGAGTGTCCGATTAAAACAAAAAAAAATTATTTGTAATCTTTGACTATCAAAATAGTGCCACGAAATAATAACCTACAGTTTCATTCAAATTACAGGTATCGGAAATTCATGTAATGTGGTTATCCTTTTTTGGGTACAAATTGCAATTATTCTGGATTTCAGACTTTTGCCTATATTTGTGTCATTTAAGCTACACGCATACTAAATTACAGCACTGTGGGTGAATCCTGTGAATTTTGTCAAAGTTTAGTTTTTATTATGGCTATTAACTCGAAAACTATAAAGAATTTACGAAAAATAAAAACGGAGTCTAAATGTACTAAAGAATACCTTTCATTTGACGTCCCAATTGACCAGTTAGCCTCATTTTTATTTTTTTACCCCTCTTGAATCCCAATATCTCAACAACCCCCCCACATTTTTAGCTCATTTAGTCAAACCAAAATTGTGTTATCACTACCCACTTATATAATACATTTCAAGATGATCGGATCAACGCTTCGAAAGTTATGCTTGGACAAACATACATACGAGTACATACATAGAACGCCGAATTGCCCAAGTTGATTTAGAGATCTCGCTTCGCTCGATCAATTATTATTTTACCATATAACTTTACCAAGTAATTACCAGATTGTTATGGGTAATAGATATCTCAATTGAATAGCAATTTCAGGTAGGCTTACAACGTTGCCCTCCCGGTCTATATAGTTCCTAGCAATGCTCTTTACATAAGAGCAGTTACATATATATAGATGCTGTGTGTATTTACACGGACTCTCCGGTAATTGTGTCGACTGTTTTCCTATTCGCCAAATAATGGGATTAGTTCCTATTTGATGCCAGAACCGAAACACATTGAAATAAAACGTTATACGTACTGAAACATTAACTATTTAGTATTTTTCATACTTTCGTGCTACTATACCGCAATGTCTCCTCAAATGTCTTCAGTAGACGAGAATCACCCTTCAGATTCTTCTAAGGTACTATTCCTCTGTCAACTGCAACTGCAGAAAGTCATCACACTAATATTATAAATGCGAAAGTTTAGGATGTTTGTTTATTTATTTTTTACTCAATCACGTCGTAACGGCTGAACGGATTTCGATGAAATTTAGTATATAGGTAGATTATAACCTGGATTAACACAAATGCAACTTTTTATCCCATAAAGGTTTCATAGGATAAAAATGTGGTGTTAAGTCAAGTTGCAACAGCGAGTTTAGCATTACTTCTAGGTTACCTACACATTTAGTGGTGTTATTCCCTTTTCAATACATATATGAAAATCTGATGTATGTTCACAAAAATATTAATTTGTTTAAGAGAAATAGCGATAATCATAATTTTAATACTAGAAATAAAGATCAACTCATTTACTAACTTTATGGAGTCTACAAGTGGCAACAGGCCACTTGTAGACTCCATAAAGTTAGTAAATCGTTTAAAGGGCAAGGTGTTCGCTTTTATAACCAACTCCCAAGTGATGTACAAAAATTGACAATTAACAAATTTAAAAACGTAATTAAACAAAATCTTTATAAAAAAGCCTACTATAAAATATCGGATTATTTAGATGATAGAGAAGTTTGGGATTGAAACTACTCCAACTCGTTCAAAGTGTTACAATTTAAACGTAATTTATTTCCTGTATTGTTATGTATTCTAAAAGGATCAATAAAAAAACAACCAGCCTTGTTTCTTGCCTTTATTTTCTGGCCTAGTCGCGAAGGAACAGGCAGTAAAATTGACGTTTCAAAGTGATCCTTATGATTTTAATGAATAAAAAAAAATTGACTTTGACGCGTGCAAAGTCGCGGGCAACAGCTAGTAGTAAATATTAATACATCTGTAATAAAGCGTCGGTAACTTTGTATGACTTTCTACAGTTGGCGACGGCAGTTGCAGTCGGTAGCGTAAAGGTACTATTCTGACCGACGCTGCCGACTCCAACTGCAGCCGGCACTTGCAGTTGGCAACAACGACAGGAACAATCATAACTTTTTAACTCATAAAACTGACTTCAGCCAAGTTAAACTTTTAATCCTGAATCCCAACGTTGTTGGACCCAGTTTGAATTGGCTTACCCTCCTGAATTAACTACGTCTACGATTGGTGCGGTTCGGAGGCTGGAGATACAGAGACTAATTAAGTCCATAGTAAGCGCAGGTCGCACAAGATCGGTCTACGAGATCGAATCACAAATGAGGAGATTTGTAGACAAGCTAAGGTCATTAATAACCCAGAGGATCAGCAACCTAAAGTGGCACTGGCTGGGGTACATAACAAACACGTCGGGGGATGAAGTCCTGAAGTCCTGAGTCAAACTAGCTGACCAATCCGCAGCTTCGCACGCGTAATTATATATAAAAACATTACCCTCCTTCTCCGCAGTTGGGTAAAAAGTAGCCTATATCACCCGGAGTTATACACACCATACATACCATTCACAGATAGTGTAGCTTCCCAACAGTGAAAGAATTTTTTAAATCGATCCTGTAGTTTCGGAGCCTATTCAATACAAACAAACAAACAAATCTTTCCTCTTTATAATATAACAAAGTTTTTTGTATATATTGATATGTTCTTTATTATTGTAGAACATACTTTTGTTCTATCATCAATAGTTTCCGCAGCGCATGCGACGAAAGACGTTTTAGGGCACTTTTTTACACCTTGGGTTACGTTACTTAAATTTTAATAAGGATCCCTAATTTTTTCTAGCAATAAATATAACCTATGTAACTCAGGGTTAATGTAGCTTTCCAATGGTGAAAGAGTTTTTGAAATCGGCACAGCGCACAAGATCGCACAAGATAGGTCGCACAAGATCGGTCTACGAGATCGAATCACAAATGAGGAGATTTGTAGACAAGCTAAGGTCATTAATAACCCAGAGGATCAGCAACCTAAAGTGGCACTGGCTGGGGTACATAACAAACACGTCGGGGGATGAAGTCCTGAAGTCCTGAGTCAAACTAGCTGACCAATCCGCAGCTTCGCACGCGTAATTATATATAAAAACATTACCCTCCTTCTCCGCAGTTGGGTAAAAAGTAGCCTATATCACCCGGAGTTATACACACCATACATACCATTCACAGATAGTGTAGCTTCCCAACAGTGAAAGAATTTTTTAAATCGATCCTGTAGTTTCGGAGCCTATTCAATACAAACAAACAAACAAACAAACAAATCTTTCCTCTTTATAATATAACAAAGTTTTTGTATATATTGATATGTTCTTTATTATTGTAGAACATACTTTTGTTCTATCATCAATAGTTTCCGCAGCGCATGCGACGAAAGACGTTTTAGGGCACTTTTTTACACCTTGGGTTACGTTACTTAAATTTTAATAAGGATCCCTAATTTTTTCTAGCAATAAATATAACCTATGTAACTCAGGGTTAATGTAGCTTTCCAATGGTGAAAGAGTTTTTGAAATCGGCACAGTAGTTTTTGAGTTTCTTCATTACAAACATACACACAAAATACAAATCTTTCCTCTTTATAATATTAGTATATTTAAAATACCCCCCCCCCCCCCCCCCCCCCGCGCCCTCCTCGCCCCATATAGAAAAGATAGAAAAAACCTCTTTATTTTACCGTAGATTAAAAGAATACATTATTGAAAACTGTTTGTGTAACTTACAAGAATATTTTTATTGTGCAAAATAAGAAATGCTAGTAGGATTAGAAAATATTGTTACGCCGAGGCTGTTACAGTAATAGTTGGCATCTCGAAGTTGCACCTACTGTGCCACAGAATAGGTAATACTAGGTAAGATATATGCTTACTAAGTTTTTACCTACACTTGCACACAATAAGAAATAGCTATCCCGTTGAAATACCTACATGTTTCTAGTTGCCAGTGGAACCATCGAGAACGTTCGAGAGATATGTACTGTGCGCGGTATAAATAGTGCGTAGAGACGCGTCAAACGGAGTCAATTACACATGATATTTACTGAATTTTATGTCTATTTATTTTGTTAAATGTTGATGAGAAAATGATGCCCAGTTTACTCACTTAACCAACCGCAAAGTTTTTTAAATTAAAAACTAAAGACAGGGTTTTTAAAGCAATTCGGCTATAGGGGTCTAAGGTATCAGTTCATTTTGGAAAAGGGGTCTCTTGCCCAAAATAGTTTGT
This sequence comes from Philereme vetulata, assembly GCA_918857605.2. Classification (NCBI taxonomy): domain Eukaryota; kingdom Metazoa; phylum Arthropoda; class Insecta; order Lepidoptera; family Geometridae; genus Philereme; species Philereme vetulata. The sequence goes on from OU975444.1 coordinate 3,838,470, forward strand.
GAATCCCTGCTATAGAAAGAAACCAACGCAGAGAAAACTCTAACTTTTAGTGTAGTGTAGTTTATTAATTTATGATGTATGTTAGTGTGTTAGGTATTAATAGTTATGAGCCTTGCATTGATATTTTTTTGTAATTTTACGCGTTGCCTGAAATAAACGTTATATTATATTATTGCTAGAAGAACTGACGGCCGTTGGGACGCAGCGTAGTACGGCCCCCCAACTAAATAGAAAGGGGGTGTTTATGCATAACAGTGCAGCTGACTGTACATACCAAAGTTACATACTAATTGTTTAGGCCTTAGTTCATCCACCACAGCCGAGTATACAGGTAACCCTTTAGCTACATCCCCACAGGTATTCCCACACAAGGGTATGCCACCGATCGGTTAGTCGTCCCAATTACTGGATGGCACTCGACCACAAACACGAAGGCTTTCATTCCAATTGATGTTGTACAATAGTCTAAAGTGGAATGGTATAAGAGATTGAACCAACTGTGATTTCAGTAAATTGGACAATCAAGATTTGGAACAATCGGAATTACGTTTGAAATTGTTGAGGGCCCGATCGAAGAACATTTTATTGTTGAGGGCCCGATCGAAGAACATTTTATTGTTGAGGGCCCGATCGAAGAACATTTTATTTTGTTGAGGGCCCGATCGAAGAACATTTTATTGTTGAGAGCCCGATCGAAGAACATTTTATTTAACAAAATTGTGTCACATATAACAATTTAATTTTAGTTCAGTATAACTTAAATTCGTACTTATTCTAAACTCTATCTAAACTGTTAAACACTGTTTAACGCATGTTTAAAAAAATCCTTACCAATAATTTGTTTAGGCTTTTAGCGGATGTTTAACTTTTTTGTGGTAACACCCTTTTAATTTAAATTTTCACACTTATACCTACTCTTGATAAAGTTTGGAACTCCAATATTACGCATGTCCGCACTTGTCCAATTTATTTAAAATTTGGGAAAATTGTTTATTTTAAACTGTTTATGTTTGTTACAGGTACGTTAATAATGCAACGAAATTGAATTCAGTAAGTTCCGATATAAAAATTGGGATTGTACGCAAATCAGTTTACGTTTTATTGATCGAGCGAAGCGAGATCTCTAAATCAACTTGGGCAAATCGGCGTTGTACTTAAGTATGTATGTTTGTCCGAGGATAACTTTCGAAGCGTTATTCCGATCATCGTGAAATTTAATACATGGTACGGGTACTGATGGCACAATTTTGGTGTGACTAAATGAGCTAAAAATGTTTGGAGGTTGTTGAGATATTGGGGTTCAAGAGTGGTAAAAAAATGAGTATGAGACTAATTGATCAAATGAGACGTCAAATGAAAGGTATTGATTACTACATTTAGACTGTGTCTTTATTTTTATTAAATTCTTTATAGTTTTTGAGTTATTAGCCATAATCAAAACTAAAGCTTGACAAAATTCACAGGGTACACCAGTGACCCCACTATGCTGTAATTTAGTATGCGTGTAGCTTAAGGGACACAAATATAGGCAAAAATCTGAAAACCAGAATAACTGCAATTTGTACCCCAAAAAAGAGTAACCATATTACATGAACTCCCGTTACCTGTAATTTGAATGAAACTGTAGGTCAAGTGAATTGGTTATATATTTCGTGACACTATTTTGATGGTCAAAGATTACAAATAAGTTCGGGGCGAACCACTAGTATTAATACCTCGTAGCATCTAAACAGCTCCTAGTGAACATTATTCTTATTTTGTATCACACAATATTCATCATTATGAGCGCCTTGCACAACGATCCCTAAACGTATTTAGCGACTCTCTTAAACATATTTAGGTACTAAATACGATAAGGCGTCGTTGCGCAAGTCGCTCTACTACTTACGTCACAATAATTTCTTAGTACCTTCAATCTATCTAGTTATGGTGTTTGATAATATACGAACAAAAATGAAAAGGGTTATTTCGATGAGCATAATAAATAAATTTGTGAAATGTTTACCATAGAAATGTGAAATTTATTTTGGCATGTAATAACGAACACTTTGTTGTGCTATTGCATAATGTTTGGCACCTAACCACAGATACTGTATTGGTGACGTCTCGCGATATCTCTTGTGGTCCCTCTCTAACCCGAAACCCGCAGCCGTTTCCGAAAGAGATATCAAATCGGCCTTTATTTTTGGATCAAATCAAATCAAATCAAATTCTAATAACTTTATTTTGGAACAAAAACATGGTACAACAATAATACTGGAGCACGATAGTATTCGCAGAAGTTATAAACTGTGTCGCGAACACTAACGCCCCCTCCGAGTTTAATATTTCCAATTTTTTTTTTAAATTTTAGGTACAAGTAGGCATGCGTGATTATGTGAGCGTATGTGTGTATGATTTAGTGTGTTGGTGTGATAGGGTGTGTGTGTGTGTGTGTAATGTTTGGGTGTGTGTGTGCGTGTGTGTGACCTACAATCTGTACAGCAACTTTTAAAAGGTCTTCTGTTTCTTCATACGACAGTGTTATGAGCCACTGAAGACATTTTTGTTGACATTTATAGCGGGGTAAGGGAAATATATTAATGTGTTTGTTGATTCTGTTATATAGTGTGGAGCTAAGGAAATAAAAAAGACGACTGGCAAATTCCGTTCCATGTTTTTCAGTTTTGCAAACTAGATCCGATCTGCGCTTAGAGTCAGTTATGTTAGGGTCATAGACAAGCTGTGAGTGTTTGCGCGAGGCTGTTTGCAATATAAAAAGTTGACGGACAGTGGGAACTTGGCAGAGTGAGTAAAGTTCGGACATGGGAAACCAGATGGACTTTAATGTTTTGCATGGACATTAACTCTGAGCCCTCTCGAGTCTAAACATCAAGGTTTTGAATTGGATGGAAGGATGTCGATTGCAAGAGTAGGCAGTAAGTTTAATATCGAATTAACTAGTAGTTTTTATCGAGAAGTATTTTTTTATGTTTTGAGAATTTGTCACTTGAATACCGTCAGTATATTACCAAACAGCTTGTATATTATAAAACAAAGTCGCGTTAGTTACATCATTTATAACTCAAGAACAGCGGGGCAGATTTTTTTGATCTATGTTTCTTTGTTGTGTCCGCTCCGAATAGCAGAATAACTATTAAAACATCGGAAAATTCACGAAAAAAATATAATGTAAAAAAATCATTTTCTCATACATCGCCAACTCTTTGACAGAAACAAAAGAAGAACAAAAAAAATGATTCTAAGGCGGTACGAAGTTCGGCGGGTCAGCAAGTACTTATCTATACTAATATTATAAAGAGGAAAGATTTGTTTTTTTTTGTATTGAATAGGCTCCGAAACTACTGGACCGATTTAAAAAAAAACTCTTTCACTTTTGGGAAGCTACACTATCCCTGAGTGACATAGGCTACTTTGTACCGAACTGCGCAGAAGAAGGGTAATGTTTTTATTGAAAAACTACGCGTGCGATACTGCGGATCTGTCATCTAGTTACATTATACGTGATGATCCAACTTTGTATCCCTTTTTAAGCCTATTGCGCATACGGAGGAGGGTGAGATCTGACATATTTAAAGTTTATTTAGAGAAGGAGTGGTGAATGCTTAAATTAAAATATTAAATAAATATATGAATTTCGACCACTTTGAAAATGACCACATGAAAACTATCACTTAGTCGCGATAACGTCCATCGAACTAGTTTAAACCTGGCTCCAATCTAGATAATTACATGTCTCTGACAAAAATAGAGATTTTCTGTTTCCTCCAACCATAAAAAAATAAATAATGTTGGACATTTCAAAATACAAGACATTTATTTGCACAAACCAGTGTAAAATAAGCTATTGACAACTAGATAATGTAACTATATATTTGTTTGCCCTTTACGAGCATCGCAAATATATTACTGAGGGCGCATTTTTACAATAAAATGTAAGTTATGATAGTTATTGCCGGTAAAAATGCCGCATATTTAGCATACTTAACAAGTAAATTAATTAAGAATTTTTCACACTACTTAAAATGTATAATTAGCAACTTTGCTTTATAACAATCTATCAATTGATTATCGGAAGCTAGAAAGTGTCTATAAGTTTACGGAAGCCAATCAGAGACGTCACCCAATGAGAGACGTCGGCCAATCACAGCTCACCTCGTTTTTTTTACGGTGACGTGTTGGACGATGCGTTGAAAAACTACGGTCATTCTGGGTAGAGCGCTAGACGAAGTAACACGTGTACAATATTTCAAGTGAAGTTGTAATAAATATTGCAGTTGTTGTAAAGTGACACTGTGTTTAATTTCTAGTCCCTTATAATAGTATATTATTATAGAAGTGAGCTAAGTTGCTCATTATAAACGAAGCTGTGGTTTGCAGCCCGAGCCGTAGGCGACTTTCAAAACGATATTTGATTGTTTTTTATGGCAATTTCACAGTTTGTCTTACATTGGTACTTGCCACTTCTTTAGTATCTTCATTTACCTACTTCTTGTGTAAATGTTGGGGACAAAGGTAAATCATACAAATTACTGGAAGGAGAAGGCATCAAATAACTCATGCTACGATATGTACCTACATTGTTGTGGGTTACAGTACGTTTTGACATCAACACAATGTTTGAGGTTATCCATGCTTCTTAACATTGCACTACAGGGAGCTGGGATTGTATGTATTGGCGAGTTCAGAGAAATACGACAAAACACATTTTAAGAAAATTACTGGGTTTTTTTGTTGTTTTTCCATTGTATAAAACTATCGTAAGCAGCTAAGTACTTTGCTCTAGATTTTGCAGGTATTAGGCTTTCATTTGCATTTTGTGCTGCATTTAGTATTTCTGGCGGGGTTAAATCTATCAATCGTTAATCTTCTGCACTAAAACTTGACATTTTTACCATTATTTACCACACAGCAACAAATGCGATACAAACAAAAGAATGGGAAATGGCGCGCAAGTTTTTTTTTGCACGCGCCAAATGTAAGTTGATTATAGCCATACAGCCTACTTCAAAATTATAATTTTAGTGATAAAATACAAATATTTTATAACAAATTATTGTAAATTATAAGTAATTTGTTAATAATAAATGTTTTTTCGTCTTAATTAGTGATACATTTATTTATTCCAAAAATGTAGTAGAATTATCAGCGGCATAAAACCTCTTTGTTGTTACAAAAACTGTATTACCCGGTTAAATTGAAAATGCTCTGTTTAATCGCATATAATTTGCAGTTAGGTACTAACTTAACTTTGTAGGGATAATTCTATTATGCACTAGTGTGTAATAATATTACGCACGCGTGTGTTATAGTTCGGTTTATGGCCTTAAGAACGATGTACTATGGCTCACTTTACGAGCAAGTGTGTTGAAAACAGAATTACAATATAGAACAAACATTGTCATCTAGCCCAAACTAAGCAAAGCTTGTAATTAGTATGAGACCAGACAACTGATAAAATCATTATTACAAATACGGGATCTATCACGTACCGTCTTATCGGTGTTTCGACCGACAATGTTTCGATTCAATTCGTGAACCTTCATCAGAGTGAGTGCGATCCGCCCCGAATAACGTCTCGCCTCGCACGTTATTCGGAGCGGATCGCACTCACCCTGATGAATTGAACCGAAACATTGTCGGTCGAAACACCGATAAGACGGTACGTGATAGATCCCGTATTTGTAATAATGATTGAAATCAATCACGAAAGTTTTCTAAGTAAAACTGATAAAATCGTTTATTTCCTAAAATCGTTTATTTTTACATTAACAGCTCTGTACAGGCTGAATACGAATTCTTGACGAGGCAGGGTGTGTTCACAGTCCATTTCCCGCCGCCGCCCGCCCAGGGCACGGGCCAATGAGCTAGAAACGCGGAACTTTCGAACAAACGGAGAAGAATACTGTAGGTAGATAGTATTGAAGGGGCCTGCAAAACTGTTTTACCGCTGTTGAAGTTCAAGAGGTTTTTAAAAATAGATTTATTGAAGAATGGCGAGTGTTACACAATTTGTGGTCGTTTTTAATTTGGAAAACAGTGGGCAGTTTACTGCAACAGCATTGCTTCTCGATCGTAGCGTTTTTCTCTTTGACCTACAGAATCTCCCCATACTGGCTGGAAAAAAAAATCACCTGTTTATACAAACATTACTGGAGTTTGATCGAGATCTCCAAGTCATCTTGGGCAAATCGGCGTTGTATGTATGTGTGTATCTATGTTTGTTAGTCCGAGGATAACTTTCGAACCATCGATCTGATCACCATGAAATTTGATATACATATAAGTAGGTAGTGATAGCACAATCCTGGTGTAACTAAACGAGCTAAAAATATTTGGGGGGTTGTTGAAATATAAGGGTTCAAGAGAAGTAAAAAAAAAATTTAAATGTGATCATTCGGTCAAGTGGGATGTCTAACGAAAGATCTTCTTAGTAAATTTCGACCCTGTTTTTATTTATAGTTTAATCTTTGTAGTTTTTGAGTTTATAGCCATTATAAAAACTGAACTTTGACGAAATTAACAGGGTTCACAGTAACCCGCTGTGCTGAAATTTATTAGGCGTATAGCTTTAGTGGTACAAATATAGGGAAAAGTCTGAAATGTTGAATAACTGCAACTTCTACCACTATAAAGGGTAACCAATTTACATGAACTCCCGGTACCTCCAATGTGAATGAAACTTTAGGTTATTGTTATAAGTTATTTGATTGTAGATTTCGTGACACTATTTTATGAGTCAAAAATTACGCATATATTATTTTGGTGGACGAACCACTTTTGTAATGATTTTTATTAAATTCAATTGCATATTCTAGCCGAGACTCCTTCCTAATTAGTTCTAAAATTCCCGAACAATCTGCACAAGCTAAATTGTGCCTTATAACAATGCTTTTATTACTCAAAATTACATTTTACCAACCATTTGTATAATTAAAATAAACAATTTTGGTAGGTAGTACCACAGAACATAAAAAACAATAGAACTAGCAAGATGACTTTTTAATAAGAAAACCAGCGTAGCTAAACTCACACATGGAAAAACTAGCACACTTAAAAATAAAAGTTATAATTGGTTGAAAGAGAACGTTCAAAGAGGCCTAAAACCATAAAACCAATTTAACGGATATAAAACCTTAGGTACTATGTAACATGGTTTAAAATTCAATAAAATAAACAGTAACAAAAAATTTAAGTTTACTTCTTCTACTCGGCAAAAGATGGCGCTTTAGAAAATATTTTTATTTTGGTCTCTATTAATTAAAAATAAGACTGATAATGCAATGGCTGTTACATGATTACCCACAAAATAAAGCCACTGAACAACAGATGGCGCTGTCGCTAACGATTTATGTTATAGTCTCTAACAGCAAAGTATAAGATCGATAATGCATTGGCTGTTATTCGGATGCTCAAATAACAGCGCTACTCACTTAGTGATGTACCAATGAGCATACAAGACGAATGTATCGATATCGATTATCACCTACCTACTACGGGTAACGAAATAGGTACGTCAGGTTATATTTGTGGTGGTCGAAATAAAAAGCTTTTCTTTTCTTTCTTTCTTAACATAATCACAGGTATCCAACTCATAAATACTTACTTAAAAAAATATTATATTACTGGAATATTATACAGTGTTTATTTTAACTGTAACAGTACGGCAGCACCCATAACCAGAGGAGATACATGTGCAGTTTCTTTTAAAACATCAGCTCGTTTTCGAATAAAAACATTTTCGCATTCAAATTTTTTTGGTCAAGTGTGAGTAGTGCCTTAAAATGAATCAAGTTGGTAATTTTTTTTCATGCCGATCGATGCAGTCCTTTGTAAGGATCATTTTATTGTATCGGATGAAAAAAATCTGAACAGCGGAAGATAGTCAAATTTGATAAAAAGTATTCTCATACAACAGGTCAAATAAAATTCCTTCAGCAAACATTTTGTGTCACAGTAAAAAAAAACACTGTATACTGAATTATTATTTGAGGGGCACACTAAAAATTTCCGGAATCAATAAAAAAATACTAATAATGGTCAAAAACTAATTTATTGTTTCTCAAAATATTCTCCCTTTACGTCAGTGCACTTTTTCATAAGATTGAACAAATTTTGAAAACATTTGTGCCACTCCTCCGGTGGTGACGTCGACGGGCCTCTTCTGGTGATGAAAACCGTTGATCGGGTAGTTCTTAATTTTTGGGAACAGAAAAAAGTCACACGGTGCCAGGTCATGACTCTGTATGCTGGATGACTCATAATTTGTACGTTTTTTTTAATTTTTTTATGTCTTGCGCCTTGGGGAAACTGAAAACAGAAGTTATTATATTATTTCACACCATAGGTCTAAATACATTCAGAAAATCATCAATAAAACAACAAGGAATTAACGCCCTAAAACTTATACACCTTTTAATAGGGGTAACTAATTAAAGCTATCGATAACACATTCATCAGTATATTGGGGTCACATCCCTAATTGAGTAGCTTAGTTGAGGTTTAAGAGAGACGCGACCTTAAGGAGTATGATTCACAGTCTATTTTTTTTGACGATTTTGCATTTTAAACAAAACTAACAAATAACAATAAAATAATACTTACCGGTGATAGGATATGCCCCCTTTTGTTAAATTTTTGGTTCGGCTATAATATTTACACTCCAAAACGGCACAATATGGCATTTTTATATTTATTTGAAGTACGTTTACCCCACAGTAATTGAAACACGACTGAAGTGAGCGAAGCTTGTAGTGCGCGGAACTCCGCGTACTTGGTGTTACGCGGGCCCCGCCTACTTACGACTTCTATGGTTTTTTGTGTTCTGTGGGTAGTACTAACTGGGTACTTCCCTCGCCCAATTTTAACCTGAATTCACATCAGAGGTACCATTTTGCAGTTCTTTAGTAATTATTAAGTATCTCAATTTTGTTCATAATTGCTAACAGAGGCGTAGACCGAGACTTGTTTTTGCAAATTGCAATAACAGGAAACTAAATAGAGTCAGGAGAATAAAAAGAAAGTAAGTTCGTGGAATTCATGGGAATAAGTTGTTATGCTAACCCACGACTGATTTTATTTAACCTTGAAAATTAGTTATTTTAAACAAATCAAATTTTAACATATAGGTACCTAATAAAAAAAGCAATATACGTCAAGTCGTAACCTGTGAGATACTGCAGTTGTTCTAAGAAGTTGAAAATCTGACTGAATTTTTGACATAATTCTTCACTAGCAATAGTAGATTGTCAAACGAGGGGATAAAGCAGTATCTTACGTCACGGGCACTATATTGAATCCCGAACATAACGACGGATTCTAGAGTTAACTCACGAGCGGAGCGACGGAATTATTAGAATCCTGAGTGCAGAGAGGGATATAAAGACGCCAAAGATGCAGACAGCTTTATCCACGAGAAGAATACTCTACTTTTTACACTTTCTGCGAGACAATAAAAACCAAATATAGGTTGGGGAATGCTGTACAGAGGTTAGTTCGATTTACGAATAAATTATTTTTGTGTGGGTCTCTTTGGTATAAATTGTAATACTGATGAGGTTCCAAATTCAAATCATAAAGTAAATTTTACTCCCGGCTCAGCCGTAGGGATTTAATCACCTGCTTTCGGTGAGGTTTACATGACGTATAATTTAACATTGTCGAGCAGATGGTGTGAAAAATAGTTAACAGGGTGTTTGTTAGTAGTTGTGCAGATATGTATCTTAAAACTGTTATTACTTTGTTATGTTTAGTTTATAACTACGTTACAACTACTATTGGTCTAGTTTACGCCATCGCTTGGGCTTAGGGACTAAACATACGTTTGTTATGTTTAGTCCCTAAGCCCAAGCGTTTTAGTTTTACAGAATAGGTACTCGTACTTCTAACATTTTACGTGTCAGCTTTTATTTATTATTTGTTTATGTATTTATTAATTTAGAATATAACATAACAGTTTACTAGAAACCAAATCGTTATAACTAATACATAAGAAAATTAAAATACTGACAAGTTCAGAATTAACTGCATAGGTACAATAGAAATACCTAACTATATTAATAATAATACTAACTAACGCAAACCTATTAGGTACATACACTTACATACACAAACCTATTAAGTACAAGAAAAAACGTAAAAAATATACATAATACCTTATAATTTACATAAGTACGTACCTACAATTTATTATTTTGGAATAATATGTCCCTCGCAGTACTGAAGGCATACTTTGTTTCGAGAATGAAGCTGGTGGCGATTCTGTTGCTAAAATTGTGTAAAATACGAGCGGTCTTATTTAGTATTTTTTTTTTCAAACTTTCGCGAGCACTGTACATAGTTATTGATTAAAACTGGTATTTATCGCGTATGTACCTTTTTTATTTGTTATTCCGACGTTTCGGCTGTGTTGCAACAGTCATGGTCTCGGGCTGACTGGAGTACTTGGAGCTACCGTCGGGAAGTGTGGGTAGCTGCAGCATCTACCCTCACTTGGTCTTCAGAATTAGAAATGTCCTCGTTCATATTACGACACACTACACTAACCGTATCTACGCACTGAGACGACCGATCACGACGCGCACACCTAGCAATCACCGGGTTCCAAGACGCTGAGAGTCTATAGCCATCTTCCCGATTGAAATTTGGAAATTTCTTTATTTCAATCGCTTCACGAACTATTCTCTTGTAATAACGGCTTTCACTAGAGAGAACCTTAGGATCATGAAGTTCAATCCAATGATTTGGTCCCGAGTCTACCAGATGCTCTGCTATCGCCGACTTGTTTACTTGGCGATTTTTGACAGCTGCGATATGCTCTTTGACACGCTCGGCAATGGTACGTTTGGTTTGCCCGATGTAAGAGCGGCCACAGCTACAGTCTATCTTATAAACACCAGGTTTATAAGATAGAATGTAGCTAGAAAAAGGTACATACGGTCTTATTTTGTTTACGCTAAAGATCAAATTAGAATGACATTTAAAGTGACATTTCTAAAATTAAGTAAGATGGCGTGTTTGCGGGCTAGTTTTAATCAGCACCAATTTGACTACTGACTAAAACTTGAGCAAAAACACGCCATCTAAGTAACAAATACTTAGTTTTAGAAATGTCATTCTAATTTGATCTTTAGCGTAAACAAAATAAGACCGTTCGTATTTTAAACAATTTTAGTTAGTCAGACTAATCAATAGAATCGCCACCGCTGTCTTCTGCAATACTTACAGTTTTTTTAACTAAAACAGAAGACTGAGGACTCGCTCATGTTTCATTTCAAATAATTTATTTTTATACATATTTGATTAAAACCGAGACCCGCCATCTTTTTCTCTGAAGCACAAACGCCCACAGACAAAACGCAAATGTCCAAATAAATCACTTTTCGATACAAAAGCATTTTAACAGTTTTTATTACACAACAGCTTCACATAAACAACATTTGTTTCACATCAAACGAAATTTCCAATTTTAAATCTGCCGATTCGAAACGCGACCGCTCCGAAAATAGTCGAACGCAACCGACGCGCGTCGAAAATAGCATAACGCACGCTCTGACTACGTAATTCTTGACCCTATTACTAAATACTTAAGATCTATTCTAGTATCGTGACGTAGTTGAACTCTTTTAGAAAACGTTAGTAACAAATCTCTGCTAAAATATATAGGGACAAAATGCGGAAAGGCGAATACCGTTCCCCTAATTCAATGAAATACTAGTTTCTACATCTAATCTAGATGCCTGTCCATACAATATTTTACGTACCTAATATATTATTCGTAATCTTTGACTATCAAAATAGTGCCACGAAATTCTATCCAATTAACTTTACCTACAGTTTCAATTAAATTACAGGTAACGGGGGTTCATGTAATTTGGTTGCTCTTTTTTGGGGTACAAATTGCAGTTATTCTGGATTTCAGACTTTTGCCTATATTTGTTTCACTTAAGCTATACGCTTACCAAATTACAGCACTGTGGGGTCAATGGGGTACCTTGTGAATTAAATCAAAAGTTTAAACTAAAATAAAAACGGGGTCGAAATGTACCCACGAAGACCTTTTATTAGACGTGTCACTTGACCGGATAGTCGCATTTTAGTTTTTTTTACCCTTCTTGAACCTCAATATCTCAACAACCACCCTCCCCCCCCCCCCCCCCCACACATTTTCATTTTTAGCTCATTTTGTCACACCAAAATTGTGTCAACACTACCTACCTATATACCAAATTTCACGATGATCGGATAAACAATTCGAAAGTTATCCTCGGACAAACAAACATACATACATACATACAACGCCGATTTGCCCAATGGCTAGAGATCTCGCTTCGCTTGATCAATAATTTAAATCACATGTGAACTCATCTTTCGGCAAGTTTTTATTACAATCTTTAAACATCCCTGATGTTAGCATTTAGTGACATTGTCTATATACCTGCCTAAACCTTAAATACTAATAAATACTTAAATATATATAATTTTTTTGCATATGTATTTTATAAAAGCTACAGTCTATAAATTTAGTATGCGTGTAGCTTTAAGTGACCCATATATAAGCAAAAGTCTGAAATCTAGAATATCTGCAATTTGTAAAAAAGAATAACCACAATGCATAAAACTCCCGTTACCTGTAATTTGAACCGAAACTGTAGGTCAAGTAATTTGGTAACATATTTCGTGGCGCAATTTTATTAGTCAAAGATTAAGGCCAGCTTGCACAATGATCCCTAAACGTGTTTAACATAACACAATTAAACATTTTTACTTAGAAAACTTTCATGATTGATTTCAATCATTATTATAAATACGGTATTTATCACGTACCGTCTTATCCGGCACGAGGCGAGACGTTATTCGGAGCGGATCGCACTCACCCTGATGAAGGTTCACGAATTGAACCGAAACATTGTCGGTCGAAACACCGATAAGACGGTACGTGATAAATCCCGTATTTATAATAATGATAATTAAACATGTTTAAATTGTATGTATTAGTATGATTCGTTATCTCTTTAAATCATATTTAGCCACTAAATACGTTTAGGCATCATTGCGAGAGTCATCCTAAGAATATTATTTTTTTTGTGTTTTAGAAGACTCGCGAGATGTTAGTTCGGGGCGAACCACTAGTAGTAATATAACTTAATATCTACATAAACGTAGACGTACACAAACGTACCAAAGTAATATTGGATTTATCCTAAACACACATTCATGTCGTACGAAATAAATCATCAGTATGGAGTATAGGATTCATTTATTATTATTAATTCATTACTCATAAAATCTTATTTAAATATCTAATAATATTTTGTGATTTTTAATACATTAAAGGCTTGCGTTTGCCCACGATCTCGCCTGGTAAGCGATGATGCAGTCTACGATGGTACACACGGCTAACCATCAAGCTATACATTTCCAGTATAAGCTGACCTCTTATTCTACGAAATGCTTACACAATGCGAGGTCAGCTCATACTGGAAATATATAGCTTGTGGTGTAGCCGTGTGTACACGCTTGCCTAGAAGAAACCTATTCACTCGCGACTTAAACACCCAGATTCTAGCTATCAGGGAACACAGACTCTGGTAAGGCGTTCCACTCTTTGGCGGTGCGCATAATAAAGGTCAAAGAGAACCGCTTTATGCGTAAGGGATGTATTTCTACTTTATAGCGGTGGCGCACCACAGAGGGTCTGGTTGTCCGATGATAGAATGGAGAGGGTGGGATTAGGTTGAAAAGTTCCGCCGCACACTCCCCGAAATGTACTCGATAAAAAACCGCGATTTTGTATTAATTACTGATTAAAACGGGTATTTATCGCGTATGTACCTTTTTTATTTGTTATCCCGACGTTTCGGCTGTGTTGCAACAGTCGTGGTCACGGGCGGACTGGAGTACTTGGAGCTACCGTCGAGAAGTGATTTTGTAATATTATGTTTAGAGATTCTATGTGTGAAGTGCCTGTAATCTGCAATGATCTATTTTGCGTATACCTAAAGCGTATTTGACTATTGAGTATTATTAGTTTAGGATTCAATTTGGTTGATATTTGATATTGAAGCGGTCGGTCAATATTGATAATTACAATTTTGACAATTGTATATTTTCATACACAAATACTTAATTTTATTGTAAACTAGTGGTCCCGCCGAACTTCGTATCGGCTTGACATGCATAGGTATAACGCGGGCTGTTAATATAAGTAACCCTGGTAGAGTTGTCAATTGTTGTCCCCTGCCATCATTATGTATGAGAAAATGAATGACTTCCACAAATAATTCAATACCAAAATTAGCCAAATCGCTCCACCCGTGCTCCAGTTTTAGCGAGACTAACGAACAGCAATTCATTTTTATATATATATAGACAATATATCTCGGGATAACTCCTACCGAAGCATCTGTTTCAAACGATATTCATTTTTTTATATCCTCTTTGACGATATTTGCAGCACGCATTCTGTCAATTCTATGTCAAACGTCATAAGGTTACATTATAAAAGCGCTAAGGTTAGATTATAAATAACTTTATATGGTGGTCAGGTATTCTTAATTTTTTTAATTTTGTGCGCAATTTTCTTAATTTTTTATTTCATAAGAACCTTTTTCTGACAATAAGAAATACAACAAAAAAAGAATTGGCCAAATTGGTCCAGGCGTTGTTGAGTTATGCGCTTACCAACACATGTTGCGATTCATTTTTATATTATAGATAGATTAAGTTCTGAAACTTCACATTTAGGCCGGTTGTAGTGCTCGACCGACCATCGGTGCGTATACGTCAGTCGCGCTTCTAATTCTAGGGTGGGGGGAATAAAAGATCTGCACTGACGTCCCGCATTGGGGTGTATTGTGCATTACCCCCCTTCTAACCCTTCATCCAAGCCATCCTAACTCCTTGAAGTAACGGAGTAGGACTTTGGGTTGGTGGCAGCAGCTTTCCGGGGTCCCCGTCGATGTTGAAGTAGTAGTGGTGTTAGTGGAACATGAGGATTCGATGACCCCTTGCAGATCCGTTCTCAGTCTGGCGTCGTTTGTGGCAGTGCAGTGGAGTATCACGTGCTCCACTGTCTCTTCCTCCTGAAGGCATCCGCGACAGAGTCCACTGTCCGTGGCTCCGGTCTTTAGGAGGTGATGGTTAAGTTCGCAGTGTCCCGTGTTGATTCCCACCATCATCCTTAGATCTTCGCGTTTCATCTTTAACAAGGTGTTTGTTGTTTTTCTGTTTTTTTGCCGGAAGCATTGTCTTTGTCTGCTTGCAGTCGGCTCTGCGTTCCCAGTCTTTTTGGTGCTCCTTTTCGGAATTCAGTCGCGTCTCAGTCTCCGGTCGGTCGCGCTTGTCATTTGTATGAAAATTCACTAGTCGTGACAGTGCTCGACCAACCGTACGCACGCGTATTGCTACGCACTGCGTACGAGGACCGTCGGTCAAGCATGTCCGCATGCGTGCCGTCGACCGACGCGCTATGAAAACAGTAACGCGTTCAGTGCTACACCGATCGGTGGACGGATCTTACGGATGCGCGTTTCATTCGTGTACATGTTTGTAACTGTACCAGTCTGGCCAGTTTGGTTGGTCAGGAGAGCACGTTACAAACTGACGATCGGTTATGCGTATCGCCAGGAACTATCTGCATCAGATATGTATACGGGTTACGAAAGTACGACCACATCGTACAGTACCGCTCACAGTTGCTCAAAATCCGGTTTCGTCGGGATACTCATATACTCTGTCTTCTTTATAACATCCTTCAAAATCCTCTGTCTCCTGTCTATGTTAAAGAACGTTTTTCTCCTTTTTTCCACCTTATCGTTCTTCTCAACATCTTTTATTCAAGCCTGAGCATAAAACTTCTTTCTTCACTAACTCTTTCACTGTGACTGCTATCTGCTTGTAAAACTCTCTTCCAGTGGAAATTCGCAAGGCCGCCTCTATGGAAATCTTCAAATCCAAACTCTTTAAATACTTCATCTCTCTTCAAGATACCCAACAAAATTGAGCACTTTATGTAGATATATTTGTGTATTTCGTCTATGTATGTGTATTATTATTATTTTTAATTTTTGTGAGTTTATTTCTAAGCTAAAGTTTGATTAAATTTCCTTTTTCTGGCACTACCACTTTCTCCACACTACACAAAGGTTAGCTAGAAGAAAATGCTAATTATGTGGTGATGACAGGTGGAGCAGGGTAGCAACTGAATGGTGGCCAAGGAATGGCTGTAGAAGGGTTGCACGTCCGGCAGCGAGATGGGTGGACGACATCGTTAGAGTCGCGGGCCGTCAATGGGTGAGACTAGCGCAGGATCATGGCGGATGGCACAAACTTGGGGAGGCCAATACCCAGCAGTGGGTGAAGTTAGGCTGTGGATGATGATGATGATAATGGCAGTCCGGGAGTGCCGACAGAAGTGAAAACTTGAATCAAAGCAGACTACACTACACATACTTATAAGTAATATACATATATATTTATTAGTGCAATAAAGAATTTTCTAATCTAATCTAAACTATGGTACGCACCGACGGTCAGCACTTCTTCTTCTTAGTGTGTCAACAGTTCTACGTTTTCATTTATAGTATGTTGGACAGGTGTTAGGCCAGAACAATAGCATTAGGCGAGGCGGTTGTTAGGTCATCGTGCAGGTGTTCGGACACAAAGGGCACATTAGCAAGTGATGCATTGACTGCGCGGCATCACCGCAGTCGCACTGCGTTAAGTTAGAGTCCCATAATCCCCATTTCCACAGATTAAGTCTGCAGCGGCCAACCTGAGTGCGGATCCTGTTTATGAACTAAAACCGGCCTTAATCAAATCACTGTCAACCCACGTATGTATTTGCAAATATACTCTTCAGTTTAGCAGTTACCATGAAACTTTGTTCAAAAAGGTGTTTAATCATTTTGATTTTACCCTTTTGCCCAGAAAGAGTAATGTTTAGGGTGTATGTTTGTTCATTTGACATCTCGTAGGCTAAACGCACGCTAAACGGCTTGACAGATGTTGATAAATGAGGTCTCATTACATTGGTCACTCATAGGATAAACAAAGGTTGTTTTTCTATATATTTTAAGTATGTATTTACAAAAAAAAAAATCTATCAGTTATCTGGTTCCCATAGTACTAGCTCTGCTTAGTTTGGGGCTAGATATCACTGAGTGAAATGTCCAGCAATAATTTTATTATTATTTATCGGATAAATAAAATAATGCTGAACATTTCACACTGCGCTATCTAGTTCCAAACTAAGCAAAGGTGTTATGGGAACTTGATAAGTTATAGAAAACTTACGTACTTATTTTTGTTAATACATAGTTATAGTAAATAGGAAAACACCAACACCCAAAACCGGAATAAATATCTGTAGATCATGCAAACATTTTTTGCAGCGGGAATCGAACCCGTAACCTCCTGCGTCTTAGTCTGCTAGCCGTCCAATACGCCACGGAGGTCATCAGATACTTCCGAACGATGCCTTATTTTTTGAAAAAATATTTTAGTATTTAGTGAAAGAATGTTAGTGTAAGTAAACATGTTTAATCGCTAAATACGGTTAGGGATCGTTTTGCAAGCCGAGCTTAAATAATACTGCAATTTAGTGTCATCACATCACAGAGATTCATTATGTACCAACATCATTATTAATACCCGTTTTAATCAATAATTATGTACAGTGATCGCGAAAGTTTGAAAAATATCATTATTGACGTTAATTACTCGCTCGTGTGCGCTCGCTCGTTCGTAAATATTTCTCGCGTGTATAATAGACCACTTACAGCCATTGTATAATAAACAATCTATACTCTATACTAATATTATAAAGAGGAAAGATTTGTATTTTAGTGTGTATCTTTTTAATGAAGAAACTCAAAAACTACGGGTCTGATTTCAAAAATTCTTTCACCATTGGAAAGCTACATTTACCCTGAGTAACGTAGGCTACTGTTTACCCAACTGCGCAAAAAAGGGTAATATTTTTATTAAAAAACTACGCTTGCGAAGCTGCGGATTGGTCAGCTAGTAATATTATAAAGAGGAAATATTTGTTTGTTTGTATTGAATAGGCTCCAAAATTACTGAACCGATTTAAAAACTTCTTTCAGTGTCGGGAAGCTACACTATCCCCGGGTGACATAGGCTACTTTTTACCCAACTGCGCAAAAGGAGGGTAATGTTTTTATTGAAAACTACGCGTGCGAAGCTGCGGATTGGTCAGCTAGTAATATTATAAAGAGGAAAGATTTGTTTGTTTGTATTGAATAGGCTCCGAAACTAATAAACCGGTTTAAAAAATTCTTTCAGTGTTGGGAGGCTACACTATTCCCGGGTGACATAGGCTACTTTTTACCCAACTGCACAAAAGGAGGGTAATGTTTTTATTGAAAACTACGCGTGCGAAGCTGCGGATTGGTAAGCTAAAGTAGCAGTGGGAAGGGCACATAGCTCGAAGAACTGACGGCCGTTGGGGCAGAACTACTCTCGATTGGATACTACGCACTGGAAAGCGCATCGGCCCCCCACTAGATGAAAAAACCTGATAAAGGTTGCTGGGAGCCGTTGGGTGCAGGCCGCGCATCTCTATAGATGCGCAGCCTGCACCCACGCACAGGCCTCCCCTATGGGAGGCCTGTGTTTAGCAGTGGACGTC
The DNA here is from genome assembly GCA_918857605.2 of Philereme vetulata. Lineage (NCBI taxonomy): Eukaryota > Metazoa > Arthropoda > Insecta > Lepidoptera > Geometridae > Philereme > Philereme vetulata. Next base: position 3,857,122 of record OU975444.1, read on the forward strand.
CCTTAACTGATTTAACGATGATGATGGTGGACCATGCATAGGGATCACCTACCATCGCCTATAACAAAGTATTGCGTCGTAGGTCACGCACCTCAAAAACGTGCCCCACGAAGCATTACCCCGCGTCCATCAACTTGAGGCACAATCCGATATGTATGCTTTATACAAAGATTTTATTTAATTACGTTTTTAAATTTGTTAGTTGCAAATTTTTGTACATCACTTTAGAGTTTGTTATAAAAGCGTACCTTGCCTTTTAAACGATTTACTATGTACTAGTACTAGTATGGTATGGTGGTAGTACTTCCCCGGGCGAGCCCTTTCACAAGGTACACACAGCTACGCATCAAGCTATAATTTCCAGTAGAAGCTGACCTCGCATTGTGTAGGCTTTTCGTAGAATGAGAGGTCTGCTTATACTGGGAATTATCGCTTGATGTGTAGCCGTGAGTACTCTTATAGATATAAAGGAGGGCATACACGTTATCATATTGGTTACGTCTAGGGACGTAATGAGGACATAGTTAGCTGTCACGTCCCGATGCCCGCATTTGTATAGGACCCTCTTGTGTTTTGACAAGACCCTAATCAGGACCTTCTAGCTTAGGACTGGAACGTATTGGGATAACTGTCAGAATTGATTTTTATGGAGTTTTATCGATTTTTATAACTCAAAATGCAGACTTACGTTGTTATTTGTACTGTATTATGGAGTGCAATAAAAATATATTTAATCTAATGCAAAACTTAACCATGGTTATTGTCCTATAAGTCTTTTTATCATCGCATCACACTAATATTATAAATGCGAAAGTTTGGATGTTTGTTTGTTACTTAATCACGCCGTAATGGCTGAACCGATTTCGATAATATTTAGTACATACTTAGATTATAACCTGGATCACCACATAGGCTACTATTTACCCCATAAATCAGTTACCATTGGATAAAAATGGGATTTCAAAGTTTATATACGTATTTTGCACCACAGAAAAACGCGGGCGATGCCGCTGGCAACAACTAGTAATACATACATATTATAGTACAGAAAAACCGAAAAATATAATTTTGTGCGCTTAAATCGCAAACAAACCTTACGAGATATATCAAATTAATGTAAGTACTACGGAATTGTATATCTTAAAAACCTTACCTGACTGCGCAGGAGTATCATGTTTTACGAAAAAACGTGCGCGAAGCCGCGGGCAGTTCAGCTAGTAAGTAATATTGAAATATTTTATTTCAGACTACATAAAAGATCATATTCACAAAATAATCAAGCATGTTTTAATTATTTATACATCAAACGAACCGCCCATTGTACTTGTGAGTTTGTGTGTGGGGTATGTTTGTTTCTTTTGTGTTATGCAGCAAATTATCCCCCCCCCCCCCCATTACCCTCTTTTGGGTTTGCACACCCATTAAGGCGCTATCCGTAGCCGATGACCTTGAGCGAATGGGCGTGGCTATTGTTTCGGCCCCGCACCAACCGCACCTTCCGACAGACGCATGCCGCGCCGCCGCCACCGCGCCGGCCGGGAAATAGTTATCGCGCGTAACGTAAACCGCAATTGAAGCCATCCATGGTATGGTAAACGAATAGACGGTTGAGACGCGAGATGCGGGTTCGATTCCCACTACGGGATCATACATTTTTACATGATCTGCAAATATTTGTACCTGGTCTGGGTTTTGTGATAAGTACCTACCTATCTAGCAATCATTATATCAGCTGTTGCTTAGGACCTCCACTGCTGAACATAGGCTTCCCCCATAGACATTAAGAGCGCCCGATCTTATACGGCTGCTCCCAACAACTCCCCCTCTTTATCAGGTCTTCATTCCATCTAGTGGGGAACCGAGGGGCCGTACGATCTCCTCTCGAGAACCTTCTTGCCAAGTATCAACACATGCTTCGTTAAACATTTCGGAGGCACTACAGTAGCGCTTTAAGCCCATCAGTTGTCTAAAAATGTTATTATAGGCTACCCTTATACTGTCATGGGACTTTTTAGTATACTCTGTCCAGAGTTGACACGTGTAAAAAGTCTGGCAAAAAGACCTAAAAAGCGTCACTTTCACGTCAGGAGTCGACTTGCAGAATTTTCTTGCAATCATATTTCCCACAATACATAATACTATACACAGTTAGTAAGTAGACCATGGTCTGAGCAACGTTTGTTCTGGGAAAACAGTGATTTAAAGGACACCGTGTATATTACCGGGCATTATGTAAACAACCATCTTTGAGACCTGCCGACATTGCGGGTTATGTCATTTAGGATGGGCTATTTAATTTATATTCCAAGTGTGTTCACAACTTAGAGTGAACCTCGCATAGACCTGACGTTTCCCGCTCCTAACTTATCTGCAGACTGGCTCAATTCACTGGAATCATTTGTTACTTCAGCACAATGCCAGCTGTTTTCCTTCTACGATCGTGGAAATGTTATTCCAACCGTTTGTAACTTACTGAGAACCATTAGCTTACCTCATCGTAATTAGACATAAGATGCCCACTGCTGAATATAGGCCCCATCCCAGAGCAAGAAATCTCGTACGGCCTGTACCCAACGGCTCCCAGTAACCTCTATCAAGTCATCTTTCCGTAGGGGGTTTCCAGTGCTTTTGCGGTCGTGGAAATGTTATTTCAACTGTGTACTAGTGTTTTGTTATGTACGGCATTAAATGAAAACACGGGTAGGGCTAATGGCTAGTATTGTTGTAATGTAGTTTTTCAAATTCATTACCGTAGAAAATTTTAAATTTTTAAACAACCTTAATTTCAAGTCTTAATTTATCAATGACACACCCTGTATAAAATAAGTAAACTAATCATATTCATTCAATAAGTAAGTAGATACCTGTTAAACTGACTTAGCAGCATCGTCGCAATGGCGCCGCCGATTTACGTAAAAAACTGTTTTATTTTATGGACAATTCACACAGCGCTATCTAGCCCCAAACTAAGCAGAGCTTGTATTATGGGAACCAGATAGCTGATATAATACTTATATATATATATATTTATATGTTTTTGTAAATATGTATATACTTATAATATATAGAAAAACATCAAAAAACCGGAACAAATATCTGTAGATAATGCAAGCATTTGTTCCGCGGCGGGAATCGAGCCCGCTACCTCCTGCGTCTCAGCCGACTATTAGCCCACTGCGCCACGCAGGTCGTCAATTATGTTTATTGGAAATGTATCGATAACTGGATAAATATTGAAGCTACCGGTATTAAACCAACCTCTAAAATTAGTTAATACTATTCGTAGTTCTACTCTACATGTAGTATCTACGTAAATACGTAGCTCGTTGTAGTACAAAGAATTGGCTTACCTAATCATTATTTAAACAACAGCTGACCTTTTCCGGCTTCGCACAGATTTTTATCTAAATAGAATGAGCCAATACCGCTTAGAGATTGTGTAGCTTTCTATTGTTGGCGATTATTTATAAATTGTATAATTTAATGATTACTTCAGCAATATTTACTATTTTGTCGCCTTTATGGACCAACTGCCGTCACCGACTTAATTGCTGGCTGCGCAAAATCACGCCACGCCATTATTACTTATGTCGTTGACGGCTATGGGTCAGTCCTCAGTAAACCCTCCGTCGTCCGAGACACATTCTCGGAGACCTGGATGACGAAATCACCTCCGCTAATGCGGAAGAGTCATCCACATTAAACAGAGCAAACACTTCACAAATACACCGACCTCGCCGGCGAGGTCGACGAGTCCCTTCAGTCGCCCCCTATACGAGGTACAAGCACGTACCCGGGCGTTTCTCTCCTATCCCCGGCCTGGCAACAGCCCAAGCCGAGGTTCGTACCTAAGTGGTGCCCTTGCGCTAGTTGCCTCATCAAAACTTACGGGGCTGAGCGCCTTCTGCGCTCGCCAAAAGCTCGGTTAAGCTGCAACGGCTTCAGAGACCAACAGCGAGATTAGTTCATTCGAAAAAAAAGGTCAGTCCTCAGTCGATCACCGCCTGCCATGCCATCCACATGTAAGTAAATTCAAATACGATAGCCATTGTGTTTATGCTGTTCTTATCTGTGTATAAAATTATTGATTATGTAATAAATTTATGTATAACAAGATTGAGGTTATAAAATAATGAGAAATAAATACGACAACCCCGTAGAAGTAGTTGTTTCTTCCAATATAGTGAAAGATTTATCAAAATCGGTTGTCGTTTCTAAGATTCCTTTTAAAAAATACAAACAACAAACTTCAGTTCTGTATAAAAGTGTAGATTGTACGCAAGAAAAAGCATAACGAAATACATACTTAGAGGAGATGTTACTTAAACAGAGTTTTCTCCCAGCAAACCTTTGAGGATAAAAAGAGAGATATTACCAGAGTTATAGTTTGGATGTTTGTTTGTTACTCATTCACGTCGTAACGGCCTAACCGATTTCGATGAAATTCAGTATGGGCGAAGTTCATAACCTGGATTAACACATATGCTACTTTTTATCCCATAAATCAGGTCCCATGGAATAAAAATGGTGTGCAAGTTTCCATGAAATTAAATTAATGTGATAAATTAGTACACATTTAGTAGTGTAATGCGTACGAAGTGGCGGGCAACAGCTATTCTTTGTAAAATATCTAATTTATATCACAAAATAAAATTATCCTAGCTAGAGTAAGAGACCATTGCTTAGTTTTTTTTTAAATAAAATTTTTCTACAATTTCTTCTTCCAACAAAATCACGTTCCTAGAAAATGGTACACGAAAGAAAATGCTCGGTTATTGTATTATTTTTGACTTTGTTCTACGGCTTGCTTTGTCTACGTCTTGGAACGGCAGATTATGATACGGTTTATAGGCCTAGGACCTTTACAAAGACATTACCGGGGCCGAAGCCAATGAGTGAGGCCTGTTTAGTTCTTATAAAAATCACTATGACAAGATGGGGATGAGACAGATGGTATAAGTCGCGGCACGTAACTTTAGCGCTGAATCATAGCCTATATTGCTACACAAGCCATGAACATAAGTTTGGCAACGTCGCCAAGCTGTCAGTGAGTGGTCCTATGGTCATCCATCCATCATTCTATTTACATGAAATGAAAGTAAAACATTAGTACTTTTTTTTAATAAATATTATTTATACAAGAAGTAGTAATGAGAAAGAAAATAACAAAGATTGTAGTTTTAACAAGTACATTTATTTTGAAAATTCAATGAGTCTTTAGTTATTTAGAGTCAAGATTTTCCTTTTCTTGCCTTCGTTACATTGAACAGTATTGGTAATTATTATTTGATAATTATTTGACACTATTACACATTGTTGATAAGATAAAATGTAACAATCGTTCGTAAATGTTTCCACATTGACATTTTGACACAAACAGCAAGACAAAGTGGTCGGACTCTAAGCTTACTTTTGTCAAATGGTACAATACACCCTTGTTATTGTAAACTTTTACAAAACTTCCTTCTAAAATTTTGTCATTAATTATGTATTCAAAAATACTACATATATTATAGAAAATTACACAGACCGAATAAGTGGGTATAATTAAACCTCCCTTTTGTAAGTAATTAAAATACTTAGAACTTGAATCAGCTCCCTTAGATTTGACCACATAGCTTTCGCATTGTTTGCAGCATATCTTATTTTTAATTCTATGGGCAACATAACCACAGATATAACCTTTGCGTCTTCGTCAATATCAAAAATTTCAAGATAATTGCTTTCATTTATTATAAACACTAGTGGACCCGCCGAACTTCGTATCGGCTTGACATGCATAGGTATAACGCGGGCTATCAATATAAGTCACCCTGGTAGAATTGTCAATTGTTGTCCCCGGCCATCATTATGTATGAGAAAATGAATGACTTCCCCAAATAATTCAATACCAAAATTAGTCAAATCGCTCTACCCGTTCTCGAGTTTTAGCGAGACTAACGAACAGCAATTAATTTTTATATATATAGACATTATATCTCGGGATTACGCCTACCGAAGCATCTGTTTCAAACGATATTCATTTTTTTTACATCCTCTTTGACGATATTTGCAGCACGCATTCTGTCAATTCTATGTCAAACGTCATAAGGTTACATTATAAAAGCGCTAAGGTTAGATTATAAATAATTTTATATGGTGGTTAAGTATTCTTAAATTTTCTAATTTTGCGCGTAATTTTCTTATTTTTTTCTTTCACCTTCTCCTGATAATAAGAAATACAACAAAAAAAGAGTTGGCCAAATTGGTCAAGGCGTTGTTGAGTTATGCGCTTACCAACACATTTTGCGTTTCATTTTTATATTATATAGATAAATAGATTAAAGCAGAAATGTCAACTATCTCATCTAAATTTAATTTACAAGTACTGTCCTTCAATTCTTTAATTAAATCTTGACTTCCTTTGTCTTTAAGGATTTGTTGAACCCGTATCTTTTTCTCTGACTCAATAATTTGATTTTAAGACACATTATAATTGCATCCTGAGAGCGACCTATAACGACCAAATCGTTTTCTAAACAATCTGTTTGGAACTTTCCTATTAGAACATATTCCACATTCATTTTTGTAAGGGCATCAATAACTATATTACAAATTACCTTCAAAATCCTTTTAATTGCCGAAAATGTGTCTCTAGTTAAACCAACACTACCTGCCATAGTTTCCCATTTGTTAAGCCATTCCACAAATTTCTGCAAAAAGTCTAGTTTTATATCATCTATATTATAAATAGGACAACTCCAAGCATTTCGTTTCATTTGGCCTATCAGGGTGCTTTTACAATTGATAATGTCCCACCACTGCCTGAAAATTCCACAAAACATGCCGTTCCACGATAATCTTGTACGTATTTAAGAGTGGCTATAGTAGAATGATGAAAAGTGTTATCAACACACAATACGTTTTGCCTTTCCAATGAATTTGGAAACAGTGTTTTTTCATTTAATTTATAAGCTTTTTTAACTATATTGAATTTTTCTTGCTTGTATACCTCTCTCATGTGTTCAAAACAGGCTGCTTTTCGTTCATTTGGGTTGAAATCTGGGTAAATAAATGTTTTCATTGAATCTTTTGTATTAAGCCGATTGTTTCGTATATTTTTAATAGTAAATAGATTTGGTGGTCTGGATATTTAGAATTTGGCATACTGTACTCCGAGGAAAGTAAACTAAAAAAGGCTTTGATTTAACAGCAATAACATGAAATCCTAAGTTCTAAACAAATAAAATTACTTGTAATGCTGAGTCTTTTAAATCCGTTCCGCACATAGACTTAACAGGCAATAATTTTACTATTTCAGTAAAGTGACCAAAAGCAGATGAAATCATGAAAGTTTGTACTGTGGTTGCCAAAGAACTAGCATCATTATGGGCATACCCAGTTCAATTAGATGATTTATAATTGAGTCCGCTTTTAATGTATATTTCATCCACTAGTAAGTTATCATACCTTTCACATTTACTCAGAGTGTGTGAGCCAAATAATGTTGATTATATATATTTGAGTCAGGTGAAATATTTAATGAAGAAGATATAAGTTGTAAATATCTCTTTGTAGGTAAAATCAAGTAATTTCTTAGTAAATTGTATGATGAACTTGATTGGCAATAAATGGAAAATGCAAACAAAATTGTTGTCATACTATAGGTACGCTTTATGTTAACCATATTATATAATAGGTCTTGCACAAGTTGCAGTTTATAATGAAAATTGCTTTCATCCTTTCTTTCCGAGTTCACCAACAAAGCCTTGTCCATGTAGTAAAAAGCTTTATTTATATAAAAGTCTTGTGAACTTAACTCACCAATGCTACCACTGCCATATCGTGATAGAATATTTTCTACCTGTGACCATCGTGAACATTTTTGATCATCTGTCAAAATCCAATTTAAATCATTTGGCGACAACTCGTTACTACCCAGAAAAACTTTCATCACTAAATGATTGGTTACAAGTGATACTGCACTTCACAATTAGTCTACTATTTTCACTGTTTGCATGTTCCAGTACAAATAAACACACACTGTCGGATGTTTTTTTCAAATTCCACAGAGGTGAAATAAACGAATCAATTTTGGCAGAAAATTCATCATAATTGTATATCAAGTCACTATTCAAAAAAGCCTTGAAGCTTCATCTTGCCTTTATTTTTGGTTTTGGTGCCTGATTTCAGGATATGTGCGTGTGACAGATGCTGGTTTGGAAAGGTATGTTGGCAAATTTCCAAAATACCTCGGAATTGCGTCTTCCTTCAATCTAGGCCTTTTCAGCATTGGCTCTGACACACATCCGTCTCCATCGACTACACGCTCTGTTCTTAAAACATCTGTGACTCCAAAATGTTCTACACAAACAACAGCACTGCGGCTCGGTCAAAGCTATTCCTCGGCAACACTGGACGTGTTGCCGAGGAATAGCTTTGATCCAAGTCTGTCTCATGTGTTCGTCATTTGGAAATGAAAAAGTCGTCACTAATCCTTTTTCTTTGATGGTACTATCGTAGTTACTCTTGCAATCAGGTACACAACAACGACGCGGCATCTGTAATATAACCTCAATTTAATATCTCACGAAACCCATGCTAGTAAAACAAAATAATGAAGATACGTAAATAACACTTACTTTTACGCCCCACAAGAGTACCTCCAACACCTTTTCTCATTAAAAACTGTTATAATAAGACGATTTTCACTTTTTTCAGCAAAATAGAGCACGCAAACAACAACAGAGTCAGAGTACAAAGGTACAAACTTAGCATTAGCAAAGAGTGAGTGCCAAAACTGCCAAAGAGAATATAACTTAGGACCACATGCGACGTTGCCAGATTTCTTACTTCATGGCTTGTAGTTAGAGAATAGAGAAGGCTATGGCTGAATGATACGCGGAGGGAATAGCTGCGAATGGGTACTGTCGCGCAAGCAATACAATAGCCAATAGCCACTATTGGCTTGATTGGAGATGTTCCTTACCGTTGCCATTGACGTATTTGTAGACTGCTGTCCTTTTTTGGATTTTCCCTAAATCGCCGTTTAATATAATGTTTCCCGCCTCAATAATTTCGGCAGTTTGTTTTATCTGGCTCAAATTTACAGTGCTGCTGTCCGAATGACTAAGTAAAGTACTTGTAAGTACTTGTAGCTTCATCAATCTTACTTTTGATTTGTTTCGGCTGAAATTTCCTTTGGAAAAGTTGTGCTAGGACTTTCATATTTTTTTCATGTGTAGATTACATAAAGAAAGCCAACATGTGATGTGGCAAACTGCGCAACCTTATAGTTTTTGAGATATTGATTTTTGAAAATCCGTGATCGATTGCGAAATTCCGATCTTTCAGTTTGCGTTCTATCGATTATTGCGACACTACATTGACATGACAGTGACAGATAATGCGGTTTTTTTCATAGGTTTTACATTTTTTTGGTGGAAATTTCTAAATTGGCAATGACAGTGACATAAGTTTTACATTTTTATTGGCGGGAATTTCGATATTCTTTTACAAAGTTTACATTAGATTCTTTCACTGTTGCATGGATATTTATAATAATGGTATTATTTTTTTTATTAATAAGTTATCTTTTGAACTATGAAAAATGGTACACTGAATCGAGACGGGGCACCCCAACTTGAGTAGGTTAGGTTCAAAAAGAGTGACAGAATCGACACGGAGCACCCCGACCCCACGTGGTCTTGTGCGTGACACCCCTAGAGTGTATATAAAGAGCACGGGAGCCAGAAGCTTGCGGGAGGTCCTGAGTGAAGAGCGAAGGTCGAGTGTGACTTGCTTCATTCAGGGGCGACCTTAAGAGCTTCTGGCGGGAGCCCACCCAGAGTCCGGGGGTTGGAAGAAAAAGTGGTCGGTTGGAGCAACGTTTTCATAGACCACTTTTTCCTCCAAACCCCTGGACTCTGCCTTTTTCAATATAATTTTTTTTTTTTCATACTTAACTTCAAAATATTTTTTTTAATGTTTCTCAAAAATTTGCTTTCATGAGTCCTCACACACTAGGGGGGGTCAAGTCCCCTCCCCCTCCCCCCATCCCTCAATCAAACCGTTCCTAAAGTAAAGCCCTTCATTGTTTCAAAGAATCAATTAATTAATAAATTCCCTTAAAAAAAAACAATTCACGTCACACACCATTTTCCTTGTCTGTCTTTTCATAACAGTATTTATTTTAGGCATATTCACTTTAAAGTCACAAACAAACTAAATTAACTAAATTTAAAAAACAAAATCAAATAACAACAATAACAATACAATTAAGAACGCGACTGTACACTGGATGTGCGTGGGGCGTCGTATCAATGCGGGGAACGGAATGCGACTGAAGAGCCAATGGGCGCTACGCACGCCCGCCCTTCATCCCGCTAGCCCCCTTCAGGTACCTTATTTTATAAGCTAACCAGCGCTAAACTTATTTGCCGCGTCTTACACCTAGTACTATTGCAATACATTGATTAAAGTTCGGGATATTGTTAGAGCAATGCTTATGGAATAGAGTATGTGTTATCAGAGAAATGAGATACGGCACCTGCCAATCCTGTAATATTGAGAATGATTGAGGCAGGTGGTAACTAGCCGTCCACTAAACGGGCCCCCATAAGTGCCGCCAATAGAAGGCAGCGTATGGGGCAACGTTGGGGTTTGCGGTTAAAGGGTTTTGAGAGGGATGCTGCAGTTTCACTAAGCGCTACTCTCGGCGTTATGCCTTTAACAGTTGGACCGAACTCATCTTGGCACCTTGGAGCATAGGTTCCGCTCTTGCGCCTCCACCCTTGACCGACCAACTAAGGCGAACCAAGGTATTAAAAACCAGCCAAGTGCGAGTCGGACTAGCGAACGAAGGGTTCCGTACCATTTTCTAAAAATAATGGCAAAAAAATCACGTTTGTTGTATGGGAGACCCCCTAATTATTTGTTTTATTTTATTTTAATTATTTAAGTAAATATAAATTTAAATATTCTGTGAATATTTCAAGCGTCTACTTGTTGCCGTTATCAGTATCATCTGTGATATAACAGAAATACATCATCTGTGAAAATTAGAACTGTAACTATCACGGTTCATGAGATACAGCCCGGTGACAGACGAACCGACAGACAGCGGAGCCTCAGTAATAGGGTGCCGTTTTACCCTTTGGGTACGGAACCCTAAAAAAGTAGCCTATGTCTGTCTCCATCCAGGTCATAACTATAGTAACAAGCATATTCATCGAAATCAGTCCAGCCGTTTTGTCGTGAAAACGTAACAAATAGACGGAGGTACACACGGCTACACATCAAGCTATACATTTCAAGTATAAGCTGACCTCGCATTGTGCAAGCTTTTCGTAGAATGAGAGGTCAGCTTATACTGGATGTGTATAGCTTGATGTGTAGCCGTGTGTACACACAGACAGAGATAATTTATAATTTAGTATGGATATATTAAAATGAAATGGTGTTCGCTGGTAAACGAATCACTTGAGAACGACTGGACATATATGTATTTTTATTTTAAATATTCGTCAAAGTCCGAATAAGTTATTTAGGAAAAAAAACAAGTGTGCTTTAAACCACACGACTGAAGTAAAACTTCTTATTCAAAATATTAATTTATAAAATTATTCAATTACAAAATTGTCCACACGTCTGTAGGTCGATCAGTTTATGTTCATTCTGGACAGACGCTACTCGCACTCGCACATTAACGTTTAAAATCCACGAAACGTAACTCTCTCTTTATATCTTCACTAACTTATCCTTCTCAACTTCTGTTCGCACTTTTCGTAACGCATTCACCAACTTAATCAACTTAACGAAGTCAAGCGTGCATAAAGAAATTTTACTTCCAAAATATCAATTGATGCCTGAAAATTTTTAAATTCGGGAAATTTTAAGAGGTTTCTTCTATGGAATTTTTGTATGAACTCACTTACTCATTTTATTTCGAATTCCGTGCGAAGCCGGGGCAGGTCGGCTAGTTACTTTAAATGTCATGTTTGTCCAACCTTTAAATTTATGAGATCCACTTGTCCAAGTTTTAAGTTGTCAAGTTTTAACTACAAATAGTTGACAGCTTCAGTATACGCGTACCACAGAACTATATCGAAGAGATAATGCAAGTGCATCAATTTGAATGAGAACCAAGGGTGCCAAATTTTTATACGTCCCAAGATCAATTTAGTGCTGGGATATCTACACATCGTGCTCAGCCGATTCAAAGGCACCGCGCTAGCGCTGCTGCTACATGCTACTGATGTGCTACTGGTAAGCCGGCCAAGCTCATAATCATAATATACACAGGATAGGTAACACACATAAATACATAAATGGAACACTGTATTAAAGACTGTGTCGCACTTTCCAGGGCCCGAACTTAAGACTAAAGAAAACATTGACATTCATGAGTAGGTACAGTACATATTCTTTTTCTTCTCTTTGAGTCTATATGTTTGTTTTTGTTAACACAACCATAATAATATATTGTTACGCCGAGGCTGTTACAGAATAAGTAATAGTAAAGGAATAGTCAGCTTCTAATAGGTAATACTTGGTGTGGAATATACCTACATACTACGTTTTTACCTACAGTTGCACAGAATAAGAAATAGTAGTCGGTCGAAACCACAGAACATAAAAAACAATAGAACTAGCATGATGACTTTTTACTAAGATAACCATTGTAGCTAAACTCGCACATGTAAAAACTAGCACACTTAGAAATAAAAGTTATAATTGGTTGAAAGAGAACGTTCAAAAAGACATAAAACCATAAAACTAATTTTAAGGATATAAAACCTTAGCCACTAAGTTTAAAATTCAATAAAATAGAAGTAATAAAAAATTAAAGTCTACTCATCAAAAGATGGCGCTTTAGAAAATATTTTTATTTTAGTCTCTATCAATTAGAAATAAGACTGATAATGCAATGGCTGTTACTTGATTACCCACAAAACAAAGCCACTCAACAACAGATAGCGCTGTCGCTAACGATTTTTGTTATAGTCTCTAACAGCAAAGAATAAGATTGATAATACAATGGCTGTTACTCGCTTATCCAAAATAGATTTCTACTGACTTAGTGATGTACTTATGAGGATACAAGACGAATGTATCGATATCGATTATCATCTACATACTACGGAAAACAAAATAGGTACGTCAGGTTATATTTGTAGTGGTCGAAATAAAACGTTTTTCTTTTCTTTCTTTCTTAACATAATCACAGGTTTCCAACTCGTAAATACTTAAAAAAATATTATATTACTGGAATAATAATACTGAATTATTATATGAGGGGCACACTATAAGTTTCCGGAATCAATAATAAAAGAATACTATCAATGGTTAAAAACGAATTTATTGTTTCTCTAAATATTCTCCCTTTGTGTCAATGCACTTTTTCATACGATTGAACCAATTTTGAAAACATTTGCGCCACTCCTCCAGTGGTGACGTCAGATACATGTTTTTCATACTCTTCGACAGCCTCTTCTAGGGATGAAAACGGTTGCTCGGGTAATTAGTTCTTGATTTTTGGGAACAGAAAAAAGTCACACGGTGCCACGTCAGGACTCTGTATGCTAGATGACTCATAAGTTGTACGTTTTTTTATGTTTTGCGCCTTGGGGAAACTGAAAACAGAAGTTATTATATTATTTCACACCATAGGTCTCAAATACATTCAAAAAATCATCAATAAAACAACAAAAGAAATCAACGCCCTAAAACTTGTAAACCTTTGAATAGGGGGTAACTAATTAAAGCTATCGATAACACATTCATCAGTATATTGGGGTCACATCCCTAATTGAGTAGCTTAAGTTGAAGTTTAAGAGAAATGCGACCTTAAACGGTGTGTTTCACAATCTATTTTTGTTTGACGATTTTGCATTTAAACAAAACTAACATAAAATAATACTTACTGGTTATAGGATATGCTCCCTTTTGTTAAATTTTTGGTTCGGCTGTAATATTTACACTCCAAAACGGCACAATATGGTATTTTTATATTTTTTTGAAGTACGTTTACCCCACAGTAATTGAAACACGACTGAAGTGAGCGAAGCTTGTAGTGCGCGGAACTCCGCGTACTTGGTGTTTCGCGGGCTCCGCCTATTTACGACTTCTATTGTTTTTTGTGTTCTGTAGTCGAAACACCTACACTTTTCAAGTTACTAGTGGAAACGTCGAGAAGATTCTGGAAATAATGTGCGGTACAAATAGTACGTAGAGACGTCCGCAGAGTCAGTCTGAATTTGGCTATACGTGCAGACATTTTGGTGACTTTTAGTGGTTTATTGTGCGATAGTGTTGTGAATTATTGTGTTGTGATTACTTGTGATTAAGTTCGTGAATTTATCATTTCAGTGTTGAATAAAAGTGTTATTTTGGTTGGATTCATTTTAATTAATTTATCCCGAACCCTCAGCTTGTAACAATATGTTACCCTCTAATAGACCCTCTAGCTGAAATATTTCTTTTTATGAAACGTTTTTATCTAACGTGTGGATAACGTCATGGAGTACCTACAGTATCAAGCTCACACATGATATACCATGTACTAACATAGACTATACCATAATGTAGTTGTTTGTTATCTATACTAATATTATATAGAGGAAGGATTTGTTTGTTTGTTTATATGTATTGAATAGGCTCTGAAACTATTGGACCGATTAAAATAAAAAATGTTTCACTGTTGGGAAGCTACACTATCCCTGGGTGACATAGGCTACTTTTACTCAACTGCGCAGAAGAAGGGGAATTTTATTATTGAAAAACTACGCGCGCGAAGCTGCGGATTGGTCAGTAGCTCCTAAATAAAATAATAACAAAATACAAACTTACACTGAGTTCGGAACAATTTATGTAATGAAGAGTTGGAGATTTGCTTCAACTTAAAGATACGCAAAGTATGTGACTCGCGCAATCTATTCAATATAGATCTGTGACGATTACTAAATGCAATTTAAAGTTTTTAAACTCTTCAATGTTTACTGGAACAATGTTAGAGAAATTGTGGTTGCAATAACAGCTTTTAGTTCTAAAACTTTGATAATAAAAGCTCACCGCTTCTGAGTGTGACCAATTCTAAAGTTTTCTAGACGAGAATTCATCATTATCATCATATTAGCCATAGGACGTCAACTGCTGAACATAGACCTCCCCATAGACTCCCAGACACTGATCTTGTGCTGCCTGGACCCAACAGCTCCCAGCAACCTTTATCAGGTCATCTTTTCATCTAGTGGGGGGGGGGGGGGGGGGGGCTGTCCTACGCTGCGCTTGCCTGTGCGTGGTTTCTCGACACCCTTTCTGCCCCAACAACTGTCAGTTCTTCGATTTATGACGAGCTCCATAGCGCAGTGGCCGACTAGCCGGCTGAGACGCAGGAGGTTGTGGGTTCGATTGTTCAGAACAAATGTTTGCATGATCTACAGATATATGTTCCGGGTCTGGGTGTTTTTCTTTAAACTACTAGTGGCTCGCCCCAAACTGAGATCTCGCGTAATCTTTGACTATCAAAAGAGTGAATAAAAAATTAGTTAATCTACAGTTTCATTAAAGTTACAAGTAACGGGAGTTCATGTAAATTGGTTGTTTTTTGGGGTAAAAATTTCAGTTATTCTAAATTTCAGACTTTTGTCTATATTTGTATCATTAAAGCTACACGAATACCAAATTACAGCACTGTGGGATTACTGGTGTACCCTGTAAATTTCGTCTAAGTTCAGTTTTTATTATAGCTAATAACTCAAAAACTGCACGGACTACCACTAAAATAGAAACGCGGTCGAAATCTACTAATTAAGACCTTTCATTTGACATCCTATTTGACCTAATAGTCTCATTTTCGTTTTTTTACCTCTCTTGAACACCAATATCTTAACAAGCCCCCAACATTTTTAGCTCATTTAGTCACATCAAAATTGTGCTATGACTTCCTATGAAAAGTTATCCTCGGACAAACAAACATATGTTTTTAAGACAAAACGGGTTTTTTCGCGCACAGATTTATATCAAAATCATAATTTTGACTTATAGTTACATCGGTCGTGGTCACGAGAGACCACGGCCGATGTAACTTTTCCGAAATGTCGAGGTTAGTCAACATTATGATTTTGATATAAATCTGTGCGCGAAAAGACCAGTTTTGTCTTAAAAACATGAGTATAGTTCGCGAAAATTTAAAAAGTTCAAACAAACATACATACAAAACCCATTTGCCCAAGTTGCTTTGGAAATCTCGCTTCGTTCGATTAATATATATGTATTTTCATAAAAAAAGTATTGTATCAGTTATCTGGTTCCCATAGTAAAAGCTTTGCTTAGTTTGTGGCTAGATACCGCTCTTTGAAATTGTCCAGCATTACTATTTACTATGCCTACTGCCACTTCAGCTTGCTAAACCTGAGAGCTTTGATTTGTATTGATTTCCTCATTTCTGATTAGATCTCTTAGATAAATTTCGAGATAGATAGATAACACTTCATTGTTTGATAGCGCATAAATTAACAAACATTAAAACAAATAAATAGACACTAGAAAATATAAGTGGCGATCTTATCGCTAAAAGCGATCTCTTCCAGACAACCTTTGGATCACGAGAATGATACACGACAGTAGCTTTCATAAAACAATAAATTATTGAAAAACAGTGCATTGACATTATTTATACTAAAAACGGGATATTTTTTTTTAGAATTAGCGAATTCATTTCTAGCAAGAGACTAAGAAAGAGGGTAGATCGTTATATCTGCCAATAACTACCTACTCGCAAAGACTTCAGTTTACCCGTGATCATGGCGCATGCAACTGCGCCGAAATATCGGGATACTCAAATACTCACAAATCATGGTAAGTATCCCGTTTTTAGTATAAATAGTGTTCATAACCATGATAGTTTCAAAAGTTAGTGCATTTACATATCAAAAAAAGATAATGTAATTCCAAGCAAAGTAGAAAAGAGAGAGCAACAGTAGTAGAGTTTCTTGTGAAAGGGCTTGGCAGGGGATGTACTACCACCATACCTATTTCTGCCGCCAAGCAGCATTGCAGTGCTTTGGTTTGAAGGGTATGGTTGCCGGTGAAACTACAGGCACATGAGACTTTACACCTGTTTGCCTCAAGGTGATGGACACAAGGCAGAGCATCGTAGGGCGTCTTTTTAGGGTGTGTGTCCTTCGAGGCATTACTTTGTTGGTTAACATTTAACGTCAGGTGGGCCATATGTTTGTTACAACTTAAGGTTTTGTAAAAAACCAACCAAGTGCGAGTCGGACTCAAGCACGCACGAAGGGTTCTGTACTATTATCTATAAAAAGGCAAAAAAAATCGTTTATAGAAGCCTGGCCCACCTATCGGGTTGCATACGGGAGACATGACCCGCCCAGTCCCATTTCAGCTTTGCAGCCTTGAAAAATTAAAATTATATAATGTCATTAAATCATCAATCGTATAGAAACATCCAACTTATAACAATCCGCTTTTTGCGTTGGTTTAAAAGAGATATTTTGATAGCAACCTCGAACAGGTTGCTTAGAAATATTATTAAACTTACAAAAGCGAATACGATTGAAGTCAGTACATAGACAAAAGAATTGCATCCAGTTACGTGATTTTTTACAGAATTGTCTTTTTCGCTTCGAACTGAAACATTCCAAGAGCCATTACATTAAGGGTAGTAGGTCAAATACAGTAAAAAGTTAAAAATTTAAGATTCATAACATGCCATAGGAGAATTCAAAGGGAATCTTTTTAAAGTAAAACTTCTTTACGCGCGTGATAGAAAAGGTACAACAGTCTACTAATAATTTCACTATGACCCATCTAGAAATACAAGTCAATAGCCAAAGTAGCATTGTGCTGGACTCGCAATTCTACTTTTACAGCTACTGTGCCTTGAACTATACACAACCTAATGGGGATTTGTTAAGTTAAATAAAGAATATACACAGAATTAACAAAAAATACTTCAACAATGTGTATTCATTCATTACATACTATAAATAAGTAATAAATTGAAACAAAAGGCTGACGATAATGAAAAGTATCTAGATTCTATTCCAAAATTATCTACACAAAATAAACTGGATGGGCGACAGTGTAACTGATATAGTTTGAATAACTATACGGTCACAATAATCTAAATACACGGTAGCTCACCCAAGCCAATCAGGTAACACACAGAAATACAAGTACAAGTTTACAAAGAAAGATATTACAGCATTAGAAAATTGGTTGGTACTTAACTTATTCTCGAGTCAGGAATACAAAAGTGCCCATCGAGCATTTACATTGCTATTTATACATCACAAAAGTCGTAAAAAGTCACGACATCTTTGGCCAATCACAAGCATTGTTTGTTTACATCATAATATCTTTTTATATTGGCTATAACAACAATATATAATGAACTTAAAGTATGTTAAAACTTAATTAATGACTACTACAAGTCCTAACAATCACAAAATCGTATTATTAGGGCACAAATTTATACTTTTTGGGCGCCACCAATCACAGCATTATTCTCATGTCGTTAATTTTAACAAAATCTAATTAAGTAGAAAATTTAAGAAATTGGTTAATAAATTACACAATCTTTCATTATTTGAAAATTGTATTCCTAACATATGACAACACATCAATGATACATATCAAACCTGATAAATAATCATTTTAAAACTTATATCTTAGGAACAGATATAATCCAATGTAAACACGACTTAAAATATAAATAATATTAATACAATAATTTATTGTTCTAATGTACCATCATAACATTATCAACTAAGCCTTAATTATAGGTCATCGTATTATAAATATAGCCTTTGACTAAACGTTTCGTTGGGAAACATGTTTATCATAATTTCGTTCTAAAAAATCTCCAAGACATCGAATCATTGATTTGACATTGACATTTGGAACTTGAAGACAATTAAAATTGAAGTTTAAAACAGGAACTTAATGTAAATAAACAAAATAGTGCAGTGTTATTGTTAATCTAATGCTTTTTATAATGCAACTTGTCACGCGCTTGATTTTGGGAGTAAGCTGGTGAGTGCGTTACGAAAAGTGCGAACGAAAGTTGAGAGGGAGATCTAATTTAGTGAAGATAGAAAGAGAGAGAGTTACGTTTTTTTTTAATTTTCTTTCTCTCTTCCTCTCATAGCCAGTGCATGAAATATATTTATATCTCAGTCAGTAGTTTGATTATTTTTCGTAATTTAATTTCGTTCTTGAACAATTTCATAAATAAATATTTTGAAAAAGAAGTTTTACTTCAGTCGGATGGTCCAAAGCACACTAGTTTTTTTTATAAATGATTGGCTAGTGTTTCAGCACGATCTCGTGATGGTACACACTTGCCTAGAAGAAACCTATTTACTCGCGACTTGAAGACCCCTAGATTGTAGTTATTAGGAAAACCAGACTCAGGCAAGGCGTTCCACTCCTTGGCGGTGCGCATAATAATGGTGGAAGAGTAAAGAGCACCGCTTTGTGCGTATGGGAGGTACGTCTACCATGGAGGTCATCTATGTGTGGAGTACTGTTTATTACTTATTTATAGTACTAATCATCACTAGAAGCTTCTATTTAAATTGCAATGTTTGTTAGTTTATTCAGGTCAAATCTTATAACTGAATTTTAAACCAGTTCCCCACAACCAATTGAGCTGAAATTTGTAATAATTACCGAAGTAACTTCGTAACTAACGTCGTTCTAAGTAACTACCTAAGTAACAATGCAATAATATGGTACCATGGAGGTGGTCTCATGATGGAGACGGATGCTAGACAACGGAACTTCTGAATGGATTATAGGCTACTGTGTTTGGGCTTAATTGAATCTGCTTGCGGTCCCGATTATGAATTTTATAAAAGCTTCTTTTGAAAAAGTATTTTTTCAATAAAAAAACTTATTATTCTCATGTTATTTTTGCACGTGGTGAGGCGAATAACTAACAAACGATACGGTCGTCACTCGTTTCGCTCAAATGGGAATGTGCAAACCAAACGCATTATAAACGGTCTCTCTCGTCGGTTCATCTAATCGAGCATATAATCGAGGGATAAGCGCGAACGTCCGTCATCGGCCGAAGTATACCGGACTTCGTCGGCCGAACTCGGCCCGACAAACCTACCATACAAACTACAACCGAAATCGACCGTGCGCGCTCTCTTTATTTTACACTAGCTGATCAATCCGCAGCTTCGCACGCGTAGTTTTTTAATAAAAACATTACCCTCCTCCGCAGTGAGGTAAAAAGTAGCCTGTGTCACCTGGAGATAGTGTAGCTTCCCAACAGTGAAAGAATTTTTTAAATCGGTCCAGTAGTTTCGGAGCCAATTCAATACAAACAAACAAACATTTCCTCTTTATAATATTACGAAGTTTTTTATAGATATTGATATTAAGTTCTTTAATATTGTAGAACATACATTTGTTCTATCATCAATAGTTTCCGCAGCGCATGCGACGAAAGACGTTTTAGGGCATTTTTTTACACCTTGGATTACGTTACTTAGTTTTAGTACGGATCCCTAATCTTTTCTAGCAATAAATATAGCCTATGTCACTCAGGGTGTATGTAGCTTTCCAATGGTGAAAGAGTTTTTTTAAATCGGCACAGCAGTTTTTGATTTTATTCATTACAAACATACACACAAAAATACAAATCTTTAATCTTTATAATATTAGTATAGATAAGTTTAATTTGGTCGGCCGAGTTCAGTCGACAACGTTCGGCATACTTCCGACGATGTAGAATACGGTTTATTTGAGCTGTAAAGCCACTGCACTCTGCACACCGGTTGACTTTGTGTGCAGCGGCCTTTAAGGTAATCCTAATACCAATGTTTATATTTTTTGACTATACATTTCTTGAAGTAAAACTTCGTTACGCACGCTTGACTTGGGGAGTAAGCTGTTGAATGCGTTACGAAAAGTGCGAACGGAAGTTGAAAGGGAGATTTATGTTAGTGAAGAAAGAAAGAGAGTGAGAGTTAATTTGCGAGTGCGAGTAGCGTCTGTCCAGAATGAATATAGACTTATCGACCTACAGACGTGTAGACAATTTTGTAATTGAACAATTTTATTTTTTAAGCATACATGTAAATAGGTATATAATAATAATAATAATAAATATTGCTGAACATTTCACACAGCGCTATCTAGCCCCAAACTAAGCAGAGCTTGTATTATGGGAACCAGATAACTGATAGAATACTTATATACATTTTTTTTTGTAAATACATACTCTTAATATATAGAAAAACATCCAGACCCGGAACAAATATCTGTAGATCATGCAAACATTTGTTCCGCGGCAGGAATCAAACCCGCTACCTCATGCCTCTCAGTCGGCTATTCACCCACTGCGCCACGGAGGTCGTCAAAAAAAATAAAAATAATTAATATAATAAATAAATAAATATTATTACGTACGTTTTATTAAATAAATAATATTATATATTATATTATTATATATACGGTTATAAATTAATATTTTGAAGAAAGTTTTACTTCAGTCGTGTGGTCTACAACACACTCGTTTATTTTACTAATGTACATCGTAAGTGTACCCTAGTTTTATGACAATCTAGCCAAATAGGCTAATGAGCAATTTTAAGCTAACTCAGTTTTATAGTAGAACTATCTGCCAACCGCGGCTTCGCACGCGTGGTTTGTCAATAAAAACATTAACCTCCTTCTGTAAGTCAGGTAAAAAGTAGCCTATGTCCCAAACCCGCACTGAAAAACCGAATAGGTTTAACTTCATAATGTTGATTCCATTTAAGTTGTGTTAACTTAATATTATATTTAAACATCTATTATAGTATATATTAAAGACGAATACATCACACACCTTCGGTTTGCCGACGATATTGTGGTCATGGCAAAGTCGATGGAAGAGCTCAGCACGATGCTCGAAGGCCTCAATCGAGTCTCCCAACGGGTAGAACTTAAAATGAACATGGACAAGACGAAAATTATGTCGAATGTCCATGTCGTGCCTGCCCCAGTTATGGTTGAGAACTCGGCTCTTGAAGTTGTAGACGCGTATGTATACCTAGGACAAACAGTCCAATAAGGTAGGTCCAACTTCGAGAAAGAGGTCAATCGTCGAATCCAACTCGGATGGGCAGCGTTTGGGAAACTTCGCAACGTCTTTTCGTTCAACATACCTCAGTGCCTTAAGGCGAAAGCCTTCAATCAGTGTGTGTTACCAGTGATGACATATGGAACCGAGACGTGGTCCTTCACTATTGGCCTTATGAATAAGCTCAGAGTCGCTCAACGAGCTATGTAGAGGGCTATGCTCGGGGTTTCTCTACGGGATCGAATCAGAAATGAGAAGATACGTAGGAGAACTCATAGCCCGACGAATTAGCACGTTGAAGTGGCAATGGGCAGGCCATATAGCGCGCAGAACATATGGCCGATGGGGCCGGAAGGTTCTCGAGTGGAGGCCACGGACCGGCAAACGCAGCGTAGGACGTCCACCTACAAGATGGGCAGACGACTTGGTGAGAACCGCAGGTCGGCGTTGGATGCAGGGCGCTTCCAACCGCAGTTCCTGGAGATCAATGAGGGAGACCTTTGTCCAGCAGTGGACGCCCTACGGCTGATATGATGATGATGATGATAGTACATGTATTTCTACAAAAATAAAATTGTTAAAAATGAATAGGTTAAACCAACCACTAAAAGAGGTTATTACAACACAACATTTTTGGTATATTCGAATCTAAGTAAGTCTAACTGATAATTTAGTAAAGCCAACATGTTAACGAAGTAGAGTCAACAAAATAACTAAGTTAAATATATATAATGAGGTCATATTTACCCTTATGGTTCAACTATTTTATTTTGTGTATTCAACAAATCATGTCGGTATGTGCTTTAATAACCTAAAATATAGACAGAAAAAGGTTAAAACAACCTATTCGATTTTTCAGTGCGGTCATAATCTATTTATAGATATACCTTTCATCGAAATCGGTCCAGGCGTGTAAGCGTGAAAACGTCAAACAGACAGAGACATAGTTACTTTCGAATTGATATTATACTAGCTGACCAATCCGCAGCTTCGCACGCTTAGTTTTTCCATAAAAACATTACCCTCCTTCTGCGCAGTTGGGTAAAAAGTAGCCTATGTCACCCGGGGATAGTGTAGCTTCCCAACAGTTAAAGATTTTTTTAAATCGGTCCAGTAGTTTTTGAGTTTATTCATTACAAACACACACAAAAATAAAAAAATACAAATCTTTCCTCTTTATAATATTAGTACCTATAGACTAGCTGACCAACCTGCGGCTTCGCACGGGTGGTCTTTCAATAAAACATTACCCTTATTTTGCGCAGTTGGCTAAAAAGTAGCCTATGTCCTTACCCAGGATATAACCTACCTCCATGCAAAATTTCATTACGATCCGTTCAGCCATTTAATCGTGTAAAGGTAACAAACAAACTAACAAACAAACAAACAGGGTTATGTATGTATTATACACCAGCTGACCAATCCGCAGCTTCGCATTCGTAGTTTTTCAATAAAAACATTACCTTCCTTCTGCGCAGCTGGGATAGTGTAGCTTCCCAACAGTGAAATAATTTTTTAAATCGGTCCAGTTGTTTCGGAGCCTATTCAATACAAACAAACAAACAAATCTTTCCTCTTTATAATATTAGTATTAGTACTACATATAAACTCTTCTCTTGATGACTCCGTCTATTGCTGAAAATTTCATTAAAATCCGTTCAGTAGTTTAAAAGATCTAAGGTAACAGACAGCGGAAGCGACTTCATTTTATAGGTTCTATGTAAAGAAAGAAAGATGATGACCATTGGCACTTTTCTTGCAATTACGGGGAAGACACTTTATACTCACCTATGAAATAATACCACACCTCAGAAGTGATGGCACTTCCAGTAAATTGGTTCGCTATTTTGTTATTCCATTTTTGTCACGTAGCCCATTCATTCAGTGAAAGTTTGTTCCTTGAGTATTTAGATTACCGCTTTGGTTCGTGAAAAAGTTCTTCGTGTCCGCACTTATAACTTTATTTGGGTGTTTCGTTACTTTTTATTTCCCCTTTTACGGACGTGTTTCACGAAAGGTCGAAACCTTCTGCAGAGTACTAAACTCTTCCAACGCTTTAGTTCGCTCACAGCCGATCACTTTGGTAAATATTACCTCTATTTCTCATAAAGGGGGAAAACGGTTTTAAAAGATTCGCTCAAAATTGCAGCTCTAAAGGGGATTAAGACACGCACCTACCATTACATGGGATCGGCACGACATGTATTCCTTTTCTAAATATGTTTAAACACATTTATTTTCAAAAAAAATTTATGTACATTTACAATGAGATAAAAAAGTGCATAATATTAGGTCCTTACATATGAAATTAGCGTTTTGTCGTACTGACCACTTGGATCTGAAATATTTCCTCTTTGGTTAAGAATTCCAAATTCAAATTTATAAATTGATTTAGCTGGTACATTTGAGTTTTGAAAACAGTCATTCATTTCTTTTTTTGCGCATTATTTTTTTCTTTGGCATCGCTTATTACCGCGCAATGGAAAACATGAAATATCCTTATATTTACGAGTACGAGCTCTACCGTGGCACCAGTGCTGCAGAAACAGCTCGAAGGATTAATGATGTGTACGGCGCTGGTGTCGCAAAATACAGCACGGTACGTTTTTGGTTTCAACGTTTTCGTTCTGGAAATATCGACCTTCAGAACCAACCCCGTGGACGGACGGAGACCAAAGTTGAAATGAAGAATTAAAGGCTATTGTGGAAGCGGATCCATCACAAAGCACTTTAGAGATAGCTGCAGGCTTCGGGGTAAGTGATAAAACTGTATTAATCCACTAGAAGCAAATCGGGAAAGTAAAAAACTTGAACGATGGGTACCTCATGAATTGAGTGAATCGAACTTGCAAACACGCGTCAACTGCATGGTTACTTTGCTCAACCAACACAATAATGAAGGGATTTTAAATAGAATCATTACTTGTGATGAAAAGTGGATACTGTACGATAACCTAAAGCGCTCGTCGCAATGGCTGAACCCTGGAGACCCAGCCAAATCCTGCCCTAAACGAAAATTGACTCAGAAAAAGTTACTTGTGAGTGTTTGGTGGACTAGCACCGGTGTCGTTCAATAAAGCTTTCTAAAATCTGGCCAAACGATTACGGCAGATATCTATTGTCAGCAACTGCAAACTATGAACGAAGAACTAGCTGCTAAACAACCGAGATTGGTCAATCGATCTAGGCCACTGCTGCTTCACGACAACGCAGGATCACACACTGCAACCACAAACAACCACTAAGTTAGATGAGCTACAATTGGAATATCTGCGTCATCCACCGTACTCCCCGGACCTTGCTCCAACAGATTACCATTATTTCCGGATTTTTTTTTATATATATAAAAAAAAATGCTGCGTTTGACCACGATCTCGCCTGATGGTAAGCGATGATGCAGTCTACGATGGTACACGCTTGCCTAGAAGAAACCTATTCACTCGCGACTTAAAGATACTCAGGTTGTAGCTATCAGGAAACACAGACTGGCAATTTGGACAGCTTCTTACAAAGAAATAAATTCAACTCCGATGCGGCAGTCCAAACCGCCTTCAAAGAGTTTATTGATTTTCGCCCCTATGGTTTTTTTAGTAAAGGGATCAATGAACTACCTATGAGATGGCAAAAGTGCATAGATAACAACGGTGCATACTTTGATTAATTAAATATATTTTACAATAAAAAAAATGACTTTATATTCCTCCCGCACAAAACGCCTATTTCATATGTCAGGACTTAATATAAATATTTCACTTCTGGAGCTGGCCGTAGATAGTAAAATGCTTACACAGTTACAAGTGCGTAGCGTTTAAGGTAGGTATAATTATCTCTATATCAGCCGTTATCTCAGCACTCAGTTCTTTCTTACTCAAGATTTTAAAATCTTACTAAAACTTGCATGGTTTAATTCAAACATTATTATAAGTACGGGATTTATCGCTAACCTTCATCACTGCATCCGTCGACTCGCGCGCAGAGAGCTGCGGCGCATGCGTATCGCACTCACCCTGATGAAGGTTCACGAATTTAACCGGAAAATAATTGATAGTTACACCGGTAAAACGGTACGTGATAAATCTCGCATTTACAACAATGATTTAATTAACTAATTTATTTCAGAACAAGTCAGTAGGTACATTATTTATTTTTAACGATTGTCTGGAAGAGATCGCTTTTAGCGATAAGACCGCCCATTGTACCTTTATTTATTGTTTATTTCCATTATTACTGTATTTTTGATTGGTGTGCAATAAAGAGTATTTCATTCATTCATTCATTCATTACCATTTCCTTTCGTTGTCTCGTAACTGCTAGTTAAGGTTTGTTATTTATCCTCTATATGTAGTGTAGTTTTTATTTATTTATACATATATTATTTGTAAGTATTTAAGTATAGGTTTATTAGTATAATCAATAGGTATATTATATTTAGTGAGTTCTGTTTATGTCTGTATTCTTAAACCGCCGTCTTTTGATTTTGTTTATCCTGTCCATCCAAAGGTTGTCTGGAAGAGATCGCTTTTAGTGATAAGACCGTGCATTGTACCTTTATTAATTGTTTATTTCCATTATTACTGTATTTTTGTTTGGTGTGCAATAAAGAGTATTTCATTCATTCATTCATTATTAGATAAAAAAAAACATTTTAAATTATACAAAACAAAATAACACACACAAAAATAACAAAAATAAAAGTTAACATTTCAATAAAATAATAACTAAAAGTGGTCTAATTACAATAAAAATGACAATAAAAAAAATATTAAAGAATTCATATAAATAAATAAATAAAATATTTTATTTCAGACAACTAGAGTCCATATCTTAAGACTAAAACACATACAAAAAAAAACAACATAGAAAAACAACGAAATATACAAAAATAAAAATAGGCGCTGGGTGAAAATAGAAAACACCATTTTGTGCAAAAGAAATAGGAATAGGAAATAATTTTCTCAGTTAGTCACACTGAGAAAATTATTTCCATCATTAATCACCCTCCGCACAACACACTTCCAGAGCGGAGATGTGCAGCACTCAGCCACTGTCCTCAGGATGCTGTTGCGACTGCCCCGAACTCTGCTCATCAGCGATGCCGCTTTTTTGCGCATGATGGCGTGAAAGCCATCTGTGTGATAGTAGGCAAACATCCCCGATGCACTGCAGTATCGGGGCAACCGCATCATCATCCGGGAGATGTTATTATATTGGATGCGTAGGACCTCCAATGATCTTTTGGTATGTCGGACCCACAGACTTCCCGTGTAAAAGCTCTGGCAGTATTCTTTAAAAAGCGTAACTTTAACTTGTTCAGTACAACGGAAAAATCCACGGGCCAACATGTTACCTCGGACCGCCAAAGCCCTACGCTCCCTTTCAACATCTGCATCGTCTTTTAGGTCGTCGGCAAGAAAATGACCCAGATATTTAAATTTGGTAACACGATTTAAGTTCAAGCCGTTTAGGGTAATATTCAGTGTATAACCGGGACATTTACCGGCAGCCTTAAAAACCATGTATTAGCTTTTCTTCGCATTATATATAAGCCCGTGCTCAACAGCATAGGCTTCACAGACCCCCAGCAATTCCCTGAGACCCCCCACTGTCGGGCTCAGCAGCACCATGTCATCGGCGTAACTAATGTTGTTGATGCTAACGCCGTTCATCCGGCAGCCTACACGAATGCTGCTCAGCCCGACGATGAGGTCGTTTACATAGAGATTGAAAAGCTTGGGAGAACTCAAGCCCTCCTGTCTCACCCCGCTCTCCAACCTATATGCATTCGAGAGAGAATTGGCCCACCTCACATAGTTAGTCTGATTGTCATACCAAAATTTAAATATATTTTGGATTTTAGCTGGTATACCCTGGTCCCTCAACTTTCTCCAGAGAACATCATAAGACACAAGGTCAAAGGCCTTGGAGAGGTCAAGGAAGCAGGCGTATATAGGCGTCCTACGGTCTGTATAATACTGGACGGTATGCTTGAGACTTATAATCGCACTTTCAGTAGAAAGTCCGGGCCGAAACCCGAACTGGGCGTCATGGAAATTTAAATGTTTTCTAAGCAAGAATCAAGCAAACCGTCCAGTATTTTAGCAATTATAGTTGCCAGCGAGATTAGGCGGTAGTTTTTAATGTCTGCGACATCCCCAGTCCTGTTCTTCACAATGGGCACTACGATAGTTTTCATTAAGTCAGGTGGTAAGTAAGAGTGACTAATGCACATTGTGAAGAACATTGCCAAAATTCTCGGAAGGTGTACTCCCGCATGCCTCAAATGCTCAACACTGAGCCCGTCATGCCCGGGAGACTTGCCGCCGCTCATTTTCCTCAGGACCTCCCGAACCTGCCCTGCAGTAAAAAGAACAAGCGGCTCATCGCCCGCACACCCAGACACATCCATCGAGGCAGATGAGGGTCCTAACGGCGAGGACACTTTGAAGTGCTCCATGAACATATTAGAGATGTCCACAGCCTCACACATTCCACCCACACTCACCGGGAGGCCATCCCTAATCTCCTGCTTTCCAGTAGCTTTCCAAAACTTACTAAAGTCATTTGCCGATCTGTGTTTAGCCAAAATGTCCATCTTTAGTTGCTCCTGGTTTTTCTGACACCAACTCAGACGACTTTTGAAAATTTTTCGTGACTCGACTACTTTTTTATAAATCAGTCCTGAAGCAGGTCGGTTATATAATAACCACATTTTAAACTTAAGCCTGGCCTCACGATGGGCCTCACCAACATGCTCATTCCATCCACACAGCTGTCTCTTCTTGGTATTTTTATTATTTGCCTTCCTACTTGTTCTCACGGCCGCGCTACACAAAGTATCCATAATATTATTATACATTTTGTCTAGCACAAGCGTATGTTCCGCCAAACCACATGACCCACGACTGCACTCCAGAAACTCAATAGGAAAGCCAATATCACGAAGTCTATTGTGGCACATCTCCTGGTATTTACCTATTTGAGACTCATTTCTCATTCCCCATATTATTGAGCTACGGGGCAAGGCGTGCGTCACAATTTTAGGTCTCACAATATTTAAATTACATTTAACAAATATAGGTAGATGCTCGGATACGAAAACATCTTCTGTGACACTTACCTCGACAACAGTTTGCTAGGCCGACAGTGAAACAACATAGTGATCTAGCCGTCTCCTACAACCGTGGGCTTCACTGACAAAAGAGTAGGTATCCGACTGCAGGCCTAGTTTTTCAAAATCAGCACAGATCCAAGATTGGTCCAGGCAGAAATTACACAGTTCGTCATAAAATAATTCGTAGAGGTGAGCGTTAAAATCCCCTAATATATATACACTTTCGACATCTCTACTCGCTACAACTGCACTAATTTCACCCAGTACCTCAGAAAAAATTGGCAAATCAGCGAGTCGGTTGGCATATATACCGAGAATATAATAATAGAACGCCCACTAACCGTAGCTCTGATGGCTATCAGACAGGCGCTATTACACTCTAGGACCGTTACATTTTCGAAAATGCCTTTCCTCCAAAGAATGGCCACTTCCCCATATGGTCTTCCTTTCAACAGACCAGCGGACGTGTCTACAGCAGACTTTCCGGTGTATTCAAAATTACTAGATATAGTTCCTAGCAATGGGACGTCATGGGGCAGTAGCCATGTCTCTTGAAGAGCCAATACGTCAGACACCTTACACATGTCCCGTACATTATCAATCGACCGCTTCAAAGATTTACAATTAAAACGAACAAAATTAAACTATTGATTAGGGCTTAAATACATAAAATTAATTGGTAATTAACTTTAACATGCTCTGTTGTAGGCGATTTGTACATGAAGTAAACAAAACGCCTAAACGTAATACTACTTGGCCACAGCTTATCGTTTAAATACAAGTCTAATTTACACTTAGAAACGTACAGCTTATAGGCATTATATCTTTTAGTTTTCTTCATATTTATCATTTTAAGAGATACAATGTCATTTGTTTTGTCCTTTATATAAGAAATTATATCCTCATCCCTTGATTTTTTACAAACATTAGAAATTAAAAGCGGCACCTTAACATCAGCCGCTTTGAATTTACTGTCCGGTGCAGCACAACCCCTTTGGCCGATCAGTTTATAACGCTTAGCGGACTTGCTTCTCACTACTTGCCATTCCGAGTTGCAAAATATCAAAATATATAGCACGTTCAGAATCATTATAATTACCTTCAATTTATAAAAAAAATATTTATTAAATCATCGTAAAATTACGAGCCATACAAGATTTCAACTCGCGCCCTTTCTCTTGATACGATTTAATACGACAGTACGATACCAGTTTCGCCGAAGGCTCACTTAGGTTCAGTTCGTGTTTTTATGGTTTTCAAAAACTAATATTTACTGTCAAGTTGTTCGCCGGAAAGTCATTTAACAACCCAAGACGGTCAATATTAGCTCAAGAACGGCGCCATTCATTAAGTTTGAAGTATACTTCAAGACCAACTTGGTCAAATCACAGGTCATAGTGAAAACAGTTAGGTCAGTGGTCAGGTCACTCCGAGGGGCCCGTAGCCACGCTGCCGACCGCAATTACCAACTGCAAGTGCCGTGGAGGTACGCAGTCGGCTGCAGTGACACTACTGGTTTGTATTATTACTATTTCTATGACACGTTCTGAGCACCGCGACAACTGCTCGTGGTAGAGTACTTGGTGGTTAAAAACACCCGAAAAAACATTTGGTTTTGTTGAACTTCAGTACCTTTGCAAATTATAGTTTTGTATGGCTTTATAATGCTTTTGATTAAAAACTGTTTGGTTTTTTCACAGTAGTCGGAAAAAGTGACGAGCGAATAAGGTCAATTTAGGTAACTGCTATCAACTTAGGACCTATTGTTGTCATTCGTTCGTACAATTCGTAGAATTCGTATGTACAGGGACGTAAAACCTAATTATAAAAAATATACATCTCCAAAAACACATGTTCAAAAAAAACTTTTATTTACGTTAAAATTGAGCCCATGTTTCCTTTAAGCGCTTTTCTCTATAAACGAGTTCTAAATCTCTCCATACAAGTCAGAACAAATAAATCTAAATAACAGTAAAAAAAACTCTGACCAAAAACAAATTTACAGATTTATTTATTAAATTAAACAGTTGCTAACAGTTTTAACCAAAGCGAAAACTATCCTTAAATTAACACTCAAAATATAAAACTTACGAGTATATACAACATAAATATACCCAAAGGGGAACATAAACAGAACTAAGACTACGACTCCGTGGCGCAGTGGGCGAATAGCCAGCTGAGACGCAGAAGGTAACGGGTACGATTCCCGCCGCGGAACAAATGTTTGCATGATCTACAGATATTTGTTCCCGGTCTAGTTGTTTCTCTATATATTATAAGTATGTATTTACAAAAAAATATAATCGTATAAGTATTCTATCAGTTATCTGGTTCCCATAGCTCTGCTTAGTTTGGGGCTAGATAGCGCAGTGTCAAATATCCAGCAATATTTATTTATTTATTTAGGACTATCGCTATATATGCAAACATGTTGAAACTTCTTCAAATATCTGTAAATCATACAAACATTTGTTTTGCGCCGGGAATTGAACCCGCGACCTCATGCATCTCATGGTACAGTATATTAACATTCCATATGTACATATTCTGTTTGTCATAACCTTTTATGAGTACTCTACTTCCTCACCTTATCTATAAGCTCTAAGCTAGGCTTTTAGTCTTTTAGCCCCACTCAAGCTTGTCATCACGTAGTTGACTAGCTGATCCCATTATACTCTGTGGTAAGTGCCTGCCAGCATCAACTGGTTAGGAAAGGCTGTCTGTGGAAGTTGCTTTACTGTATTTATTATACTGTGTATTGAGTTTGAGTCGGCAGAGACTTAGAAACACTATTAAACTATTTTTCTTTAAGTTCTATGTTTATGCTACGTTCATTATTAGAAAGAATATACCATTATTTAAAAATTAATACAATAATTCAACCAAGGGTCAAACAGGACCCTATTACTAAGACTTCGCTGTCTGTCTGTCCGTCAGTCACCAGGCTGTATCTCATGAACCGTGATGGTTAGACGAGCAAAAAAATCACGTTTGTTGTATGGGAGCCCCCCTTAAATACTTATTTTATTCTGTTTTTAGTATTTGTTATTATAGCAGCAATAGAAATATATCATCTGTGATGTGCGGTTCTTGAGATACAGCCTGGTGATGGACAGACAGACAGCGGAGCCTCAGTAATAGAGTGGCGTTTTACTCTTTGGGTACGGAACCCTAAAAATATATTATGCTCGAATTTCGACCACTATGAACTCACAACTAGTTTATTTAAAAACAACAGAAGAAACAGTTGAATCATATATGACGCAAACGATCTGTAGATAGCTCAAGTGCTCCAGATCAACACCACATGAAAGTGTCCCCAAGATACTTGCGGCATTGCAATTTTATTTACAGGTAGAAAAAAAAATATTTTAAGTAATTTTTTTTAATTATAAATACGGGATTTATCACGTACCGTTTTATCGGTGTTTCGACCGACAATGTTTCGGTTCAATCCGTGAACCTTCATTATCAATTTAATTTATTTACCTATTTTATACAGGCTGTTTCATTGATATTTTAGGACTTGAAATTAAGAAATATTAAAATTTTCTGTGTTTACAAATTTGAAAAAAAACCTATTTTACAACAATAAATAAATATTAATGGACATTTCACACAGCACTATCTAGCCCCAAACGAATCAGAGCGTTTACTATGGGAACCAGACAACTGATAGAATACTTATATACGTTTTTTTTGTAAATACTTACTTAAATAACATAGAAAAAAATTCAGACCCGGAACAAATATCTGCAGATCATGCAAACATTTGTTTCGCGGTGGGAATCGAACCCGATACCTCCTGCATCCTGCGGCACGGAGGTCGTCCGTTGCAACAATAAGCATTAGCCCTACCAGTGATTTCATTTAATGTCTTACATAACAAAACACGTAGTCTCTAATTAGTATTATTTAATAAAACATTATTATAGGCTTGCGTTTGAGCATGATCTCGCCTGATGGTAATCGATGATGCAGTCTACGATGGTACACGCTTGCCTAGAAGAAACCTATTCACTCGCGACTTAAAGATACCCCAGGTTGTAGCTATCAGGAAACAGACTCTGGCAAGGCGTTCCACTCTTTAGCGGTGCGAATAAAGGTCGAAGAGAACCGCTTTGTGCGAATGGGAGGTATTTCTATCATATAGCGGTGGTGCACCGCAGAGCGTCTAGTTGTCCGTTGATAGAATGGAGATGGTGGGATTAGATTGAAAAGTTCCGCCGCGCACTCCCCGAAATGTACTCGAAAAAAAACCGAGAGGCTAGCAACCTTTCGTCGATGCTACAGGCTGAGGAGCCTTGCATCAGCTAGCTCATCGTTGCCTATGAGCTTCTTGGCTTTTCTTTCAATTGATTCCAGAGCTTCAAGTAGATACTTCGCTGATTCATCCCAGAAGTGAAAACAGTTTTTTTTTTAACTAAATAGATCTTCGTTTGACCACAATCTCACCTGATGGAAAGCGATGATGTGGTCTAAGATGAAGCACGAAAATCTAAAAGAAACCTATTCACTCTTACCTTAAAGAGGCCCGGATTGTATTCTTTAGGAAAAACAGACGATGGCAAAGCGTTCCATACCTCAGCTGTACGCATCAAGAACGTAGAACCAAAACGGTGTGTGCGAATGGGTGGTATATCAACTAGGTACGGATGGTATTGAACCGTGCGCCTACTTGTCCTTTGATGGAAAGGAGATGGCGGAACAAGATCGTTTCTGTTCAGAGGGTTTCTGGAATTATAAAGACTTAACGTGCATACAGTATTAATAAGTATCGCCTGCAAATAATTTATAGTTCGCTATCAAGAACCTCTCTGAAATCTTCAGCTATTAATGCCCAATCTCCATAACATGTTTTCCAGACGATCATTTTTGATTCAAGGTTAGCGTTATACATTAAACATTTACATTTTTCAAGAGCTCTCCATGGATTGAGATAACTGCCAAACTTCAGCCGCGTAGCACTCATCGAGTTATAAATATTAGGATTATGAATTGCTTATTCATTCACTTTAAATAAAATAGGCGTATAGATTTAGATTTATTTATTAGGTCCACCACCAGTTGTTACACGATATAAAGCTAGAGTTCTTATTTCTATATCCTTATAGCTACATGCACAACCAATTACAGGTGAACACAACATGTACTAAAACTAAGTTGATAAGCGGATATAGCTGTTTCACAAAAAAATTGTATAAATTATGAGAAAAATGTATACTTTACATTTATACTAATATTATAAAGAGGAAAGATTTGTATTTTTGTGTGTATGTTTGTAATGAATAAACTCAAAAACTACAGTGCCGATTTCAAAATTTCTTTCATTATTGGAAAGCTACATTCACCTAATGACATAGGCTATATTTATTGCCAGAAAAGATTAGGAATCCTTACTAAAACTTAAGTAACGTATCCCAAGTTGTAAAAAGTGCCCTAAAACGTCTTTCGTCGCATGCGCTGCGAAAACTATTGATGATAGAACAAAAGTATGTTCTACAATGTTAAATAACATAACAATATCTACAAAAAACTTCGTAATATTATAAATAGAAAAGATTTTTTTGTTTGTATTGAATAGGCTCCAAAACTACTGGACCGATTTAAAAAATTATTTCACTGTTGTGAAGCTATTTCCGGGTGACACAGGCTACTTTTTCCCAACTGCGGAGAAGGTAATGTTTTTATTAAATAATTACGTGTGCGAAGCTGCGGATTGGTCAGCTGGTAAATTATATAAAGAAATCAGAGTTGCAGATATAATGCCGCATTAAAATGTAAAAGGTAATATATATAAGTAGCAAGCATTACCATGACAACACAATACAGAATGAAAACAGGAAAGTAACATTGTTGTCAACGACGTGTTGTTTATAAAATTTTCGACTTACTAGAGCCCACACAAGATCGTAGTTTTGCTGGACAGTCAAAATGAATGTCCAGATCAGTTTGAGCAATAATAAGCTTACTTAGTCGAGGCTATGTAGAGTTAGCGCCTAAAACGGTGCCCCTGAAAGGAATAGAAAGTGGTTTTATTTCATGGCGAGGGATTCTAAAGAATATCTTATATTTAATTTTCTCAACTATACTATTTCCATTTCTTTATTTTCTCGATGACAGCTCCTGTGAAAACTCGAACGAGCGTCTTTTTTACAATAAGTATGCATTATTTTATAAAATATGACGCTTGCGCACGTACAAGGTTATACCAGAGTCGGAGAAACTGATAGGGATGGAGCTATAGATAAACGTAACACGATAACAGACCGGATATTTTTTTATAAAATGTAAGGAACTAAACTACTGCCGGATTCTTTTGTATAGATTTATTAACTAATATTAAACATATTTCATTACAAGATGTTACATGTAATAATTCTTGATTGATAATGCCAACTTCTTTAAAATTTTCGAAGGTGTTGTTAAATAAGTAGGTATAGGTTAGTACTCGACAATGAAACGAAATAATTATAACGACAAGTAATCTTTAGTTATTAATTTTAATCAAAATCTGATGAATCGTCACTGTCACTCGATGAGCTCTCCCCAACATTTATTATAAGTTCCTGTACTTTTATATTAAGGAATACCACATGAATTTCCCAATCGGACGCTATAATGTTTTGGGTTCTTCTCACAATTTTTTCACAAGTGTTCCCACCTAGAAAAAAACATATTTGAACGTTTTTGTTGTATTTGTCATTGTTTAAAATATAATAAATATATGCGATCGATATCATTACTTATTTGGTCACAACACTACAACTATCAAATTAGAACTGTCATCGAGAAAATAAAGAAATGGAAATTTCAGAAATGATAACGTTCCATTTTCTCGGTGTTACGAGCGACAATGGTTCAGTTTATTTCGTGAACCGGGTGAATGCGATCCGCTCCGCACCGCGTCACTCTATAACTAGTGGTTCGCCCCGAACTGAGAGCTCGCGAGTCTAACAGAAAAA
The DNA here is from genome assembly GCA_918857605.2 of Philereme vetulata. Lineage (NCBI taxonomy): Eukaryota > Metazoa > Arthropoda > Insecta > Lepidoptera > Geometridae > Philereme > Philereme vetulata. Next base: position 3,893,282 of record OU975444.1, read on the forward strand.
CAAAAAAAAATATTATTCGTAATCTGTGACTATCAAAATAGTGCCACGAAATAAAAACATCCCAAATTACTTGACCTACAGTTTCATTCATGTTACTGGTAACGGGAGTTTAAGTCCTTTGGTTCGTTTTTTTTGGGGTACACGTTGCAGTTATTCTGGATTTCAGATTTTTGACTATATTTGTGATACTTAATCTAGACGCATACCAAATTACAGTACTGTGGGATCACTGGTGTACCCTGTGAATATTGGCTAATAACTCAAAAACTACATAAACTTTACTAAACATAAAAACAGGGTCTAAATGTACTAATCAAGACCATTAATTTAACGTCCCACTTGATATAATAGTCTCATTTTCATTTCTTTTTACCCCTCTTGAACCCCAATATCTCCAAAACCCTCAACATTTTTGCTCATTTAGTCCTACATATGTATCAAATGTAACGGGAGGGAAGGTTGTGACAATCACGTATATATTTATCATGCGGCCACGTGAAATCCTGAGCGAGTGAATTTATGTCTAAAAAGCAACATAACACCAATATTCAGCGTTCAGCCGACTGTCCTCACATGCGCGACCTGGTGCGGTTTTAGACATAGACATAGACATACATTTATTTGCTACCATAGCACTCACAAACTCACACAATACGATCAAAAGGTATAACATCAAAGAGAAAGCACAAGTAAGAGAAAACTGAAAATGACATACATTAAAAAGAGGCGGTAGGTGTGTATGTGCTACTGCAGCAAATGGGTTTCCGCTCAGCATTATGCCTCGCCACCGATCGACATCGATTTTAGAATCTGTATGAATGATAATTTTGCATTAAAACAGATTATTCGATATGTTTTAATAAAAAATACACGTAATGTAGGTGTGTATGTGCTACTGCAGCAAATGGGTTTCAGCTCAGCATTATGCCTCGCCACCGATCGACATCGATTTTAGAATCTGTATGAATGATAATTTTGCATTAAAACAGATTATCCGATATGTTTTAATAAAAAAATACACGTAATGTAGGTGTGTATGTGCTACTGCAGCAAATGGGTTTCAGCTCAGCATTATGCCTCGCCACCGATCGACATCGATTTTAGAATCTGTATGAATGATAATTTTGCATTAAAACAGATTATCCGATATGTTTTAATAAAAAAATACACGTAATGTTTGGTTGGGGTAGTCTAAAACATCACGACGTATCACCAAGGAGGATGAGGGTGTAAAAGAAGGCCGAAAAAACCTCACGTGATTAAAAGACAATCCCTTATGAAGCCCTCAGAGTAGGACCACGTTGTCTCCACTGGTAATACACAATGGTAAAAAACTACGCTTCTTTTTACTAAGAAAACTTTCGTGATTATTGTAATCACTATTGACCGAGCGAAGCGAGGTCTCCAAATCAACTTGGGCAAATCGGCATTGTATGTATGTATGTTTGTTTGCCCGAGGATAACTTCCGAAGCGTAGATTCGATCATCGTGATATTTGATAGATAGGTAGGTAGAAATGGTACAATTTCGGTGTGACTAAATGAGCTAAAAATGTGGGGGAGTTGTTGAGATATTGGGGTAAAAAAAATGAGACTATCAGGTCAAAAAGGATGTCAAATGAAAGGTGTTCATTAGTAAATTTTGACCCCGTTTTTATTTTTTGTATATTCCTTGCAGTATTTGAGTTATTAGCCATAATAAAAACTGAACTTTGACGAAATTCACAGGGAACACCAGTGATTCCACAGCGTTGAAAATTAGTATGCGTGGAGCTTTAGTGACAAAAATATAGGCAAAAGTCTGCAATCCAGAATAACTGCAATTTGTACCTCAGAAAACTAAATTACATCAACTCCTGTTACCTGTAATTTGAATAAAACTATAGGTCAAGTAATTTGGTTATTCATTTCGTGGCACTAGTTTGATAATCAAAGAATACGCCAGATCTCAGTTCGGGGCGAACCACTAGTCCTTAAGTGTTTATAAATAAAAAAAACCTAAATAAATGATGTTGATAGGTCTACAAAGCATGTTTCTTAAGACCACGTCGCGATTGCTTATACAAAAACGATGTTACAGAGTGATTTATCTGAGCAACAAAAACTGCGCGTTATAATACAGTCTAAAAATAAATTGAAATTTTGTAAACATTCTTCAACGTGTGAAATATATAATAGTTTTCTTGATGTGAAGATATTTTAAAAACAGTTAAATTATATCGGTAGTGAGAAATTAAGTTAATTACACTCCTGTAAATCTATTTAAGTGAAAATAAATACTGTTACGAGCTGAGGGTTCGGGATAAAATAATTAACATGAATCTAACCAAAATAACACTTTAATTCAACACTGAAATAATTAATACACTAATTTAATCACAAGTAATCACAACACTATCACACAATAAACAACAAAAAGTCACTGAAATGTTCGCACGTATCGCCAAATCAAGACTGACTGCACTTTTTTTTTTTTCGAATGGACTTATCTCGCTGTTGGCCTCTGAGGCCGTTGCAGCTTAACCGAGCTTTTGGCGAGCGCAGAAGGCGCTCAGCCCTATATTTTTTTTTGTTGGGGCAACTAGCGCAAGGGCACCACTTAGGTACGAACCTCGGCTTGGGCTGTTGCCGGGACGGGGATAGGAGAGAAACGCCCGGGTACGTGGTTGTACCTCGTGTAGGCGGCGACTAAAGGGACTCGTTGACCTCGCCGGCGAGGTCGGTGTATTTGTGGAGTGTTTGCTCTGTCTAATGTGGATGACTCACCCGCATTAGCGGAAGTGATTTCGTCATCCGGGTCTCCGAGAACGTGTCTCGAACGACGGAGGGTTTAAGACTGACTGCTCGAGAGTCTACGCACTATTTATACCGCGCATTATTTTCAGAACCTTCTCAATGTTTCTACTAGTTAGTAGAAAGTAGAGGTAGTAAAGTAAAGTAGAAAAGTATAGGTATTTCGACTGGCTACTATTTCTTAATCTGTGCAACTGTGGGTATAAAACGTGGTATATAGGTATATTCCATACCAAGTATGAAGTAATAGGAGATATAAGTTAGTGAAGATAGAAAGAGAGTGAGAGTTACTTTACGTATATTTTTAAACGTTAATGTGCGAGTGCGAGCTGTGTCTGTCCAGAATGAACATAGACTGATCGACCTACAGACGTGTGGACAATTTTGTAATTGAAAAATTTTATAAATTAATTTTTTGAAAAAAGATGTTTTACTTCAGTCGTGTGGTCTAAAGCACACTGGTTTTTTTATTTATTTGTTTTATTTTCTTAGTTCTTGCTCTTCGTTTAACGTTTTACAATTGACATGATAGTAGATTATTAAACTAGGGGATAAAACAGTGTCTTACGTCACGGGCGCTATATTAAATCCCGAGTGCAGAGACTCACTCTGCACTATTCAATAAATGACTCTCTGCCAGAGAGTCATCATGATGATGATGAGCGCAGAGAGGGATATAAGCACGCCCAAGATGCAGACTGCTTTATTCACGAGGAGAATACTCTACTTTTAACACTTTCTGCGAGACAATAAAAACCAAATCTAGGTAAGTGCATTCTGTGCAGAGGTTAGTTCGATTTAAGAATAAGTGTTTATTGTCTCCTTGTTTCTTTGGTTCTAATTTTAATACAGATGAGGTTCCAAATTCAAATAACATTATGCCCGCGAAGGCATAATGAAATTCAGTACAAATTTACTCCCGGCTCAGCCGTAGGGATTTAATAACCTGCTTTCGGTGAGGTTTACATGACATATAATTTGATATTGTCTAGCAGGTGGTGTGAAAGGTTAATTCTGCTATTTACAATTTTGTTGTAAAAGATCGCTTCCATTCCGTTACGTGTCGTTGTAAATTGAGAGTGAGGACAATGACTCCTTTATGAATATCCGCTGTATACTTGGAGATGTACAAGGTGATTTACTGCGCAAGATATTATTGTGTCATTGTAACTTTCAGTTCCAAAATTTATGGCAAAACTTTTCCCAGCACATTTGAGTTTTATCTTGAATCCATTACGCGTTGTGAATTACAGAATATTGAAATATGGCAACTTATTATATCTCCGTGATAAATTGCATGATAATATTGCTCATTGAACGGCAATATCATCATCATCATCAAAGTGCAAAGTCAAAACAAAGTCTAGCAAACATTTACAGGATGAATGATTTTCGATGAATGTACCCAGGACCTACATAAACCATCTGTCTGTGTTTCTTATCTTAAGTAGGTACCAATAAGTTAATATCTAGCTAGCACGTCAAACTTTTTTTGCTAGCTCAGAGGTAGAAAATGCTTTTAGCATTAAGGTGCGTTTCACCCGCTCGTTACTTCCACGCACCTGCAAGGTATAGAATGACCTTCCCCCGGAGGTTTTCCCGGTGGGCTTCAAAATGAACGCCTTCAAAAGAGGGTTGTTTTTGTTTTTAAAGGTTAAAGCAGCATAAGTCAAGGGGAAATTCCAAAAATAAAAATAGTTGAAAATTAAAGGATTGAAAGTCAAAAATTAAGGTAAATTCGCGAAAATCTAAATTTGCCCATATCTTTATAACGTGCTGATTCAGGACCTTGATTTTTATACACCTAATAAGGACTATAGACTTCAGTATCTGGTATAAATTTCAAATTGCTAGGTCCACCCGTTCCTGAGAAAATCGGTGGTGACACACGGACAGATAGACGGAGAGACGGACAGACGGACAGACGAACAAAAGAGTGATCTTATAAAACTTCCTTTTTACCTTTTAAAGTACAGAACCCTAATTATATCATTATCATCTCAGCCCATCTGCTCTCACTGTTCGGTATAGGCCTCCTCTTTATTGCGCCATTCTTTCCGGTCCCTTGCGAGTCTCATCCATTGACACCCAGCTACGCTTTCAATGTCATTCGACCATCGGGCGGGTGGTCTGCCTCGTCTTGACTCTGTAATTGCCCTTGTCCAACGCCCGTCATCCCTCCTAGACCATCTCCACTTCAGCTCTGCAATCCTCATACCCACGTCCACAATCTTTATGCGACGTCTGATTTCGACTTCGGATATGTGGTCCAAGAGTGATATACCGAGCATGGCGCGCTCCATTCCCCGTTGAGCTACTCATAAATTTATATCTTTTCTATAATTTGCACTAGAAAGGGCATTGAATTTATGTTTGTTACGATGTATGTGTTCACAGTAACGGTTATTAGTGAAGTGGGGTTTCCGCTAGTAAGCCATTTTCATACACAGATGTATTTTATGTTTGCGTTTATTTCTAAGTTTAGAAATTGGTTGACGCAAAGATGGTACAGTGTATTTAGCCAGTAGGCTATCTTTATATTTAGCATAGCAAATGTTATGATTTATTCTTCTTCTCACCGAAGAAGCATCAGCAGCTCACGTAGTCCTTGAATGAGTGGGGGTAACAGCACAACGTGCAGAAGTCCTGGACAATAAAAAGTCACTCCGTGAAGCCTGCGAAGACCCAAGGAAACTTCTGCGCTTCTGGTCGGAGTTAGGCTGGCTATCCATATAGCCAATTCTCTCACGGATAATGGACCACTTAAGAATTCAAATGCGGAAAAGGGAGTCCACCAACATAACCAACATAACATTTGCTAGACCTTTCATTTTTGTTAGTCATTGGTCATCCAGTGTACTCCTAGGTAAACATTCGGTCACGGATCGCAATCAAATTATTGGCATGTTTCCAAACTAATAATAATATCAATAGTTTTGCAATGAAACGCCATGCGAAATAGATTTAGGTTTACGCGAACTACGTTTATTACGGGGTACTTCTAAAATGATGTCTGTAATATTCTACACACGGCTATACATCAAGCTCGCATTGTGTAGGCTTTTCGTAGAATGAGAGGTCAGCTTATATTGGAAATTATAGCTTGATTTGTAGCCGTGTGTACTAATATCTTTACATCTAATATATCTCCATCCTTCTAATAATATTTCTGACATTGACAGTTCTAAACTATTATATATTGTAGGCAACACTGAGTTAGAATGCATAAATAGCGGCGCGCACCAGGCGTTGCCCTTTTAAGAGGAAACACTGAGGGCTAGAGAATTAAAAAATAAGTATTTGTAAAATCTATTGCTGTCGTGCAGTATGGCGCAGTGCCCGAGCAAGCGCTTTTTTTTTATATATTATAGGCTTGCGTTTGACTACGATCTCGCCTGATGGTAAGCGATGATGCAGTCTACGATGGTACATGCTTGCCTAGAAGAAACCTATTCACTCGCGACTTAAACTGTAGCTATCTGGAAACACAGACTCTGGCAAGGCGTTCTACTCTTTAGCGGTGTGCATAATAAAGGTCGAAGAGAACCTTGATCAGAAGCGCGCGATTGCGTACACCTCAACGCGCGTTACTCAAGCGCGCGCTTCAAAACGCCTAATGTGTAGTAGCTCTTATATTCAGCAGTAGACGTCCTATGAATGAATGAATGGAATGAATAAAAACACTTTATTGTAAACACTCATTAAAAATCAAAATCACAGACAAAATGCATGACACAAAGCAAATAGTACAATGGGCGGTATTATCGCTTTGAAGCGATTTTCCAGACAACCTTTTTAGGATGATGCTGATATGATGAGGACTATCTAATTTCGACTCTTAAATAGCACCTGTGTCTAACTTACTCTAATAACCCACTGACCATACATTTAAAACACATCTAACTTACGATGTAAAAGTTCCGACAACCTTATCCCCTGAGGATACGGTTCAATTTGGGAAGTTCTGTCCCTTAGTAATAAAAGTATATTAGTTGTATCAGACACGCAAGTACTTACAAAGATACGAGTAGCAGCATATTATATTGGTCGAATAAATTATGGGCTCGATATTTGTCTATATTTTATATTATTTCTGTGAGAGGGCTCCCAAGTCAAGCATAACAACGGTAAATAGAGCAGTAGCGTACTTACCTTTTGTGAAAGGATTAACGGATAAGATCGGAAACTTGTTACGCCATATGTACAGCATCAAGACGATATTCCGTCCTCAAACACAATTGAGACAGCTGCTGCGTTCGCCGAAGGACAGAGACCCTCTGGGTGTCCCTGGCGTATATATGATACCGTGTGACTGCGGTAAATGCTACATTGGTGAAACAAAGCGTAACGTATCTACTAGGTTGACTGAACACATACGTGCAATGAAGAATGATGACTCAAACAGTTCTGCAGTGGCGGAACATTCCCTAGATTCTGATTCGACGCACTACATACGTTTCGAAAAGGCCCGGGTTTTAGCGAGAGAGAAGTTCTTCGTTCCTCGCAAGATCCGAGAGGCGATAGAAATAAGTCGTGTGCCGAACTTTACCAGGGATAGAGGATGGGTTCTACCGCCGGCCTGGAGGCCATGTCTTCATGATGCAAGTGACAGAAGAGTGAGTGAACCTGGTAGAGACATAGTTAGTGTTGTGTGTTTGCCTGTACCAAGAACTACAGAAGAGAGCAGCAGTGATGATAATGATGATGACACAGCGGGTCAACGCACTGTGCTTTCGTTGACCCAATCCCCACCACCCCGCCCGTCCACTCGCGCGCAGAGAGCAGCGGCGCGAGTGCGAGGCGAGACGTTATTCGGAGCGGATCGCACTCACTCTGATGAAGGTTCACAAATTGAACCGAAACATTGTCGGTCGAAACACCGATAAGACGGTACGTGATAAATCCCGTATTTATAATAATGAAGTCAAGCATACTTTTATATTTATCTAAGACATCGAATACGCACTGCTAGTTTATCGTTATGTTTATCTCCTTTGTTGTAGTTTATATATATATATATATGTTATTATATTTGTGTCATCATCAGCCCACATTAATCCACTGCTGGACATAGGCCTCTCCCAATACGCGCCACTGAGCCTTCGGACACAAGAGTTCTTCGGCTCTTCTCATCCAATTTCTGTCCGCCACCTTCCTTATGTCATCGCTCCACCTAGCCGGGGACGCCCCACACTACGTTTTCCGAGACGCGGTCTCCACTCCTAAACTCGTTTACCCCCACGGTTGTCGGTTCTCCGGCATATATGGCCAGTCCACTGCCACTTCAGTTTGCTAATCCGTTGAGCTATGTCGGTAACTTTGGTTCTCTGTCGGATAACCTCGTTACGGATTTTATCATTCAGAGAAACTCCAAGCATAGCCCGTTCCATAGCTCGCTGCGCAACCTTAAATTGGTGGACTAGTCCTACCATGAGCGTCCACTTCTCAGCACCGTAGGTCATTACGGGTAGGACGCACTGATTGAAGACTTTAGTTTTCAGGAATTGCGGTATAGATGACGAGAAGATTCGACCTAATTATATATTTGTAAAAAAAAATTATATTATACTTGTAGACACACAAGCTGACGGGCTTCCTGATGTTAAGTGGTCACCGCCGCCTATAAACTCCTGCAGCACTCGTGGCACTGCAGTCGCGTTGCCTAGCACTTAATACCCTATTTACACCTCTCTTGAAGGCGTTCATTTTAAAGCCCACCGGAAAAACCTCCGGAGGAAGGTCATTCCACATCTTGCAGGTGCGTGGAAGAAACGAGCGGGTGAAACGCACCGTGTGAGACTTCCACGCATCTACAATATGTGGGTGAGCTCGTCGCCGGTTGCGGGAGGTTCGATGGTAGAAGTGGGAAGCCGAAATTAAATTGAGCAGCTCTTCAGAACATTCGCCGTTATGTATTTTTAGTTTATTAGTAAGTTTAAGTAGTTTTTTACAGTAGTTATTAGTATTCGTTTATGAACATAGATACACCGCCCTCTTTTTGACTTTGTTTGGTCCTGTCCATCCAAAAGTTGTCTGGAAGAGATCACGTTTAGCGATAAGACCGCCTGTACTTACCCTTATGTTGGTGTATGTATTTGTATTTATAATTTTGTTGGTGTACAATAAAGAGTATATTCTATTCTATTCTAAATGTAGAGATTCGTAGACGAACCAATGTCACCGACATAGCACAAAGGATGAGCAAGCTGAAGTGGCAATGGGCGCAGGGGCGGATCCAGGGGGAGGGTCATGGGGGTCATGACCCCCCTGGGCTGGGTTCAGGACCTAGGTAGATCACTAATTAAAATTGTAAAACATAATCTATACTAATATTATAACGAGGAAAGATTTATATTTTTGTGTAATTTGTAATGAATAAACTCAAAAACTACTATGCCGATTTCAAAAATTCTTTCATCATTGGAAAGCTACGAGTACATTTACCCTGAGTGACATATGATATATTTATTGCTAGAAAAGATTAGGGATCCTTACTAAAACTTAAGTAACGTAACCCAAGGTGAAAAAAAGTGCCCTAAAACGGCTTTCGTCGCATGCGCTGCGGAAACTATTGATGATAGAACAAAAGTACATATGTTCTACAATAATAAAGAACAAATCAATATCTACGAAAAACTTTGCAGTATTATAAAGAGGAAAGATTTGTTTGTTTGTATTAAATAGGCTCCGAAACTACTAGACCTAGACTAGTCCTACTAGACCTATCTAGACTAGATTTAAAAAATTCTTTTACTGTTGGGAAGTTACACTATCTCCGGGTGACACAGGCTACTTTTTACCCAACTGCGGAGAAGTAAGGGTAATGTATTTATTAAAAAACTATGCGTGCGCAGCTGCGGATTGGTCAGCTAGTGTTTTTATATATTTTTTTGTCACAATATAGATTTTATGTAAGTACATTCAATATTGACCACGACCCTGGCACCAAAGCTGGATCCGCCCTTAAATGGGTGAGGCACATAGCCCGAAGAACTGACGGCCATTGGGGCAGAAAAGTTCAGAAAAGTTTCCGCGCACTGGAAAGCGCAGCGTATTATGCCCCCCCCCCCCCCCCTCCCACATGCAAAGACAATCTGATAAAGGTTGCTGGGAGCCGTTGGGTGCAGGCCGTGCTATATTCCGCAGTGGATGTCCTATGGCTTTTATAATGATGATAGTTATTATGTTTACGCTTGTTTTTACTTAGCCACCCAGTGGTAGATCAGTTATGAGTGCTCTATCGTATATTTTTGACCAAGTTTTGTAAGTCCATAATATTTAAGTAGGGTTCTTTTCCCTATTAAGAGAGTCCCTGTAGGATTATGAAGATATATTTACAATGGCGGAGATAGCGGGAATACAATTTCAAGGGAGGTTGGCCTCAACTGTTTATATATGTTGCTTATGTGGTGAGAGAATAGAGATAGTGGACTTGCCCGAATTCTGAAAAAAATGTCACCGTCAGGTGACGCCCGGCAGATAGATAGATAATTTTTTATTGCACACCATTATATACAAACATATAAACGAAAATACACTTTTAAATCATAGCTACAATGGGCGGCCTTCCAGGCAACCTGACGGGATCTTTCAGAACAAATAAGGACGGTGCCATAAGATATTATTAGAATCCCTAGAACAAGCATATATTACAATTTATAAAAAATATAGTTAATACAAAATAAAATGCATAATTATATTATATAATACCTAATCAGGTCATAAGTATTGTCACACAGTAAAAACTTTTCTTTTAGAATGCTGGCCACAAAAAAGTTTTACTCGAATTTCGAATTGTTCATGAAAATAAAAATGTATACTTTTTTGAATTTTACTCATTTTTAAATATGGAGTGGACGCTTAAAGAAGACCGTGTTGCAGTTATTGCGTTGTATCGTTGCGGTTACGCGCCAATTCAAATTTTTGACATACTGAAAAATTTGAATATAACCAAAAGATTCGTTTATCGCACCATCAAACGAGACAATGAAGACTCTAGTGTAGATGACAGGTCAAGAAGTGGTCGCCCTCGGTCTGTTAGGACTCCAGCAGTGATAAAAGCTGTAAAGGCGCGAATTGAAAGAAATCCCAAACGTAAGCAGAAACTGTTGGCCCTCAGATGGGGTTAAGTAGAACCACGGTGAAAAGGGTGTTAAATGAAGACTTAGGGCTTCGGGCATATCGAAGAAAAACAGGACATCGTTTGAATGCTCGTCTAATGGACCTGAGACTGAAAAGATGCCGCGCTTTGTTGAAGCGGTACGCGGGAAAAAAATATCGGGAAACTCTTTTTTCGGATGAAAAAATTTTTACCGTAGAAGAGAGCTACAACAAACAAAATGATAAGGTGTACGCACACAGTAGTGAAGAAGCAAACAACCGTATTCCGCGTGTCCAACGAGGTCATTTTCCATCCTCGCTCATGGTATGGTTGGGAGTTTCTTATTGGGGCTTAACAGAGGTTCATTTTTGTGAGAAAGGTGTAAAAACGAATGCAGCTGTGTATGAAAATACAGTCCTGACTAACCTTGTGGAACCTGTTTCTCATACCATGTTCAATAACAGGCACTGGGTATTCCAACAAGATTCGGCGCCAGCTCATAGAGCGAAGAGCACACAAGACTGGCTGGCGGCGCGTGAAATCGACTTCATCCGGCACGAAGACTGGCCCTCCTCCAGTCCAAATTTGAATCCGTTAGATTACAAGATATGGCAACACTTGGTGGAAAAGGCGTGTTCAAAGCCTCATCCCAATTTGGAGTCACTCAAGACATCCTTGATTATGGCAGCCGCCGATATTGACATGGACCTCGTTCGTGCTGCGATAGACGACTGGCCGCGCAGATTGAAGGTCTGTATTCTAAATCACGGAGGTCTATTTGAATAAACTTTCATGTCATAAGAATCTGTTTTGTTAAGTTCATTTTGGTATATAAATGGTAACATAATGAATAAGCTTGTTTCAATTATATTATATTAAACTTGTGACAGAATTTATGACCTGACTAGGTATAATCATAGAATTACATAAATATTAATATTAAGATACATAAAATATATATTATCATACCTACATACATAAATTATAAAAATGTATAAATAAATGTAAATAAATATAAATAAAATAATATAAAATGGCCTAGTGAGCGATGGATGACAGAAAGTGTTGTCTGACCATGTCTTTAAAGATGTGAAATATATAATTTGATGGTTATTAAAATAATTTGTAAAACAATTTATCATATCATAGCATACGCAACATAAAGACATCACACTAATATTTTATGCGAAAGATTGGATGTTTGTTACTCAATCACGTCGTAACGGCTGAACCGATTGCGAAGAAATTTGATATGTACGTAGATTATAACCTGGATTACCTAGGCTAGCTTTTATTTCATAAATCAGTTCCCATGGGATAAAAATGGGGTGTCAAGTTGCAACAGCGTTATTAGCTTTATTTCTAGGTTACATACACATTTAGTAGTGTTGCGGGCAACGGCTAGTTCCAATAATAAGTATTAATGACAAATGCAATCCATTATTTACAATTTTATTGTAACCTATTGACATACATAGAAATTTAAAATTCTAATTAGGTATTATAATAAATTTTTTAACAATGCCCCTCTACAGCAGCCATTATCTTAAGTACTTAATAATCACTGTTTGGATGCTTAAATGTATAATTTATATAATTTCTAGCACCTCCAAAATGATGGTGCAATTGTATTGTATTTTTTTTTTTTTTTTTTTTTATGTTATTTGTGGGGAAACAGGCTTACGGCCCACCTGATGGTAAGTGGTCACCGTCGCCTATTGACACCGGCAACACCCGGGGTATTGTCGATGCGTTCCCTACACTGAAGAAACCTCTTTACATTTCTCTTGAAGCGTGCCATGTCGTAGTCTAATGGGAAAACCTCAGATGGTAGCTCATTCCACATCTTGCAAGTATGGGGTAGAAAAGATCGCGTGAAGCGTGTGGTGCGCGTTACCCAATTGTCGATTATATGTGGATGAGCTTTATTGCGTTGTCGAGAAGTGCGGTGGTAAAATCTCGACGACGGGATGAGATCAAATAGCTCCTCAGAACATTCCCCATTATACAGGCGGTAGAATACACTGAGCGATCCGATGTCACGGCGTTGACTCAGCGGTTCCAGCCTGTCGGTGAGTTTGGGATCACCGATTATTCTAATGGCTCTTCTCTGAAGGGAGTCAAAACGAAGCAATTGGTACTTTGGAGCTCCGTGCCAAAGATGGGAACAGTATTCCACGTGCGGCCGAACTTGCGCTTTGTACAACAATAGCCGTTGTTGTGCCGTAAAATACTGTTTGGCACGGTTAAGGACTCCAAGTTTTTTGGAGGTGAGCACAGCTTTTGCTTCTAAGTGACTCCCATACTGGACCTCATTAGAAATTTCGACTCCCAGAATCCCTATACTCGCCGAGACGGGGAGAGGAATGCCCTGGAACCGTGGAGCTATTGTGAAAGGGGCCTTCTTTGTGGTGAACGCACAGACTTGCGTCTTGGTTGGGTTAAAGGTGACCAGATTAAGGTTACCCCAATCTGACACACGCTCCAAAGAGCCTTCAACCTCAGACACAAGTCTTTGTCTGTTGTCTTCCACTTCCGACCGAGAGACATTAGGGCGACCAGTGTAGAAAGTATTCATTTTATTTCAGATAATTATAATCCATAATCACAATAAATTAAAATAAATAAATTAAAATAAATTAAGTACAATCAAAATAAATTAAATTAAATTAATTCAATATTATAATATACTCGGTAAGGTAAGTTAAATTAAAATAAACAACTGACAAATAAATAAATAAATTTATTACCTACGTGTTTTAAATTGCCAGTAATGAGCTATATAAGTGTTATTGACGTATTTAAGTATTATTGACGTAACCAAGTGTTATATTGTGTGTGTAAGGTTTGAATAAATGAGTATGAGTACGCGCGACGGCCCAACGGCCCAAAGGCCCAACGCCTCAACGGTCCAACGGCACAATGGTCTTGGGACTTGACTTATCATTCGCAATATAAATTCCCGAGACGGCATGCCGTCACAACTAGGGGTATAACATGATATACAGATTTTTGCCAAATTTCATGATTCTAGGTCAACGGGAAGTACTAGATAGGTTTAAATATTTACCCTGAGGCCTCTGAGGCGCAGTGGGTGAATAAGGCTGAGAGGTAGGATGTTGCGGGACCGCGATGGAACAAATGTTTGCATTTTCTACAAATATTTGTATAATATTAGTATTTGGTTTTCTACTTCTTAAAATGTTCATCTTTATTTTTAGTTATCTAGTTTGTTAGTTATCTTAAGATGAAAGATGTTCCAGGACACGCAGGTATCGACGGTAACGAATGTGCCGGCGAGAATGCGCGAGCTGGGGCAAATGGAACACGGCAGGGCTCTGAGCCGTATGATATACCAAAAAGCCTGGCACAAAGAACCATTATGAACCTCTGCTTCGAAGAATCGTCCAAACTTTGGATCAATTCTTCAGGCATTAACCATTTAAAATCACTAATTAAATCCTTTGATGAACGGTATACCCGAATCCTAGCGCTAAACAGAAACAATCTCCGCATTATAATCAGAGCTCTGACTGGACACTGTCAGACACACGGCTTAATAAGCGCATGTCAAGCTAGGGCTATGCGATACACAAACCTGCAGATTCTGTAATGAAGCTGGGGGTAGAGCTTTTGTGAATGGGCTCGAGGAAGTGGGCACCACCACCTTACCTTTATTTGCCGTCAAATAGCAGTACTTGTGTTCCGGTTAGATTGTAATGGTATGTTCCTGTAATTACTGGTACATAGGCATAACAGCTAAGTCTTATAGTATGGCAATGTATCCACATAGAGATCAAGACAACATAATACCTTGTTTTGAATTCTATGTGGATATCCATGGGCTACACCGACATAGCCCGACAGATTAGCACGTTGAAGTGGCAATGGGCAGGCCATATAGCGCGCAGAACAGATGGCCGATGGGGCCGAAAGGTTCTCGAGTGGAGGCCACGGACCGGCAAGCGCAGCGTAGGACGTCCACCCACAAGATGGGCAGACGACTTGGTAAGAACCGCAGGTCGGCGTTGGATGCAGGCCGCTTCCAACCGCAGTTCCTGGAGATCAATGAGGGAGGCCTTTGTCCAGCAGTGGACGTCCTACGGCTGATATGATAATGATGATGATGATGATGATGATGATCCATGGGCTGCAGTAGCCACTTAACATTTGGTGGACTGCGTGCTCGTTTGTCATATAAGTAGTATAAAAAAATCGGCAGAATCGCCCCTACATCTGTTAGGCGAGTGTGGTCCACTAATGCGTAAACGTAGCATTCATCTGGGCAATCACATTCTTAGCCCGGAGGAGCTAACAGCTATCACCACTAAGAATATTCTACAGTTTTTAGCAGCTGTAGGACTTAGTGGTGAACTTTAACCGCCCCCATAACCTGGGCGCGACACGAAAACAAGTGACGATCACAATAGGCCTCGTGGCCGCAGAGAAACGAAAGCTACAAAAGCTAATAATAAATAAGATTTTTAATTGAAAAATTACTTTTTCAAAACAATCTTTTATAAAATTCATAATTAGAACCGCAAGCAAATTCAAATGAGCCCAAACACTAGTAGCCTGCTATAATCCGTTCAGAAGTTCCGTTGTCTAGCATCCGTCTCCATCGTGATACCACCTCCATGGTACCATATTATTGCATTGTCACCGAAGTTACATATGTATTCCAAATTTCAGCTTAGTCAGTTGAGGGAAACGGGTTTAGGGTTTAATATTCAGTTGCAAGATTCCACAAGGACAAACATAAATACATTGCAAGTTGGTAAACAGTTTGTAAAAACTTTTGTACAATACGAGTTGACACAAATCTTTTGCGCGGGAGGGGGGGGGAGGTAATTGAAAAGTGGGGATTATTTATTCCAAGTTATTACAAGGTTTATTACAATTTTCTATTCATTCGTACGAGTGTAACTGAGCAAAGCCTGCGGTAAAGCTTCACTCGTAAAACACGATAAACGTAAAAGGTTTTTAGGTATTTTAGATAGAGGGTAGTAGGCTAGTAGCCTTCCCTAATCGAGTACCAACAAAAAGTCAGTCAGTAATAAACAAACAATACATAACATATATATAATATTAATACATAACAAATATTGTCATACGACCTGGCTGCGAAGAGCCGGTTGAGACGCAGCGGTTGCCTGTTCGATTCCTGTCGTCAAACAAATTTTTATATATTGATCCTATAATACCTATACCATATACCATCACCTATAATAGTCTCTAGCTGGACGTAGGTGTCTCCCAGGGTGCGCCATTGAGCCCAATCCTCAGCTCTTCTCATCCAATCCTTGCCAGCTACAGCGCGCAAATCGTCATTCCATTTAGCCGTAGAACGTAGGGCTTTTAGGCTTGTAGGTGAGCAATATATGGCGGAGGCTAAGACCCAAAGTCTCGGACACCGCCGTAAAATTGCAAGCCTATCGATCTTTTATATAATACATTTCGGGGAATGTGCCCAGGAACTTTACGATCTGATTCCGCCATTTCCTTTCCATCATAGGACAAACAGGCGCACGGCTCAGTACCATTCGTACCTAGTCATATCTACAGATATTTAGTTCGGATCTGGGTGTTTTTCTATATATTAGACATAGACAATCATTTATTCAATACATTAGCAATACATACCTAGTCAGGTCATAAATTCTGTCACATGTTTAATATAAAATAATTGAAACAAGTTTATTCATTATGTAACCATTTATATACCAAAATAAACTTAACAAAACATAGATTCTTATGACACTAAAGTTTATTCAAAATGACCTCCGTGATTTTGAATACAGGCCTTCAATCTGCGCGGCCAGTCGTCTATAGCAGCACGAACGAGGTCCATGTCAATATCGGCGGCTGCCTTAATCAAGGATGTCTTGAGTGACTCCAAATTGGGATGAGGCTTTGAGCACGCCTTTTCCTCCAAGTGTTGCCATATCTTGTAATCTAACGGATTCAAATCTGGACTGGAGGAGGGCCAGTCTTCGTGCCGGATGAAGTCGATTTCACGCGCCGCCAGCCAGTCTTGTGTGCTCTTCGCTCTATGAGCTGGCGCCGAATCTTGTTGGAATACCCAGTGCCTGTTATTGAACATGGTATGAAAAACAGGTTCGTCAGGACTGTATTTTGATACACAACTGCATTCGTTTTTACACCTTTCTCACAAAAATGTACCTCTGTTAAGCCCCAATAAGAAACTCCCAACCATACCATGAGCGAGGATGGAAAATGACCTCGTTGGATACGCGGAATACGGTTGCTTGCTTCTTCACTACTGTGTGCGTACACCTTAATTGGCGCGTAACCGCAACGATGCAACGCAATAACTGCAACACGGTCTTCTTTAAGCGTCCACTCCATATTTAAAAATGAGTAAAATTCTAAAAAGTATACATTTTTATTTTCATGAACAATTCGAAATTCTAATTCAATAAACTTTTTTGTGGCCAGCATTCTAAAAGAAAAGTTTTTACTGTGTGACAATACTTATGACCTGACTAGGTAGTTAGATTTTAAGACAATTATTATTATAAGTATTAATTTACAAAAAAAAATTATAGTATTGTCAAGTATTGTATCAGTTAACTGGTTCCCTTAAGCTTGAATTAGTTTGGAGCTATATAGCACTGTGTGAAATGTCTAGCATTATTTATTTATTTTATGTATAAGGGGAAATGAGCCTTATTCTATTTGCAAAACTTGCGACCTCATTTACGCATCAGGTATCGAGCTAACAATTACCAGCTTTCAGAGCATGAGTGATGAAAACCAATAAACAATGCTATAAATTTCACATAACGCTATCTAGCCCCAAACTGATAGTACAAGCTTTTTGAATTAGATTCAAAACTATGGGAACCTGATAACGGATAGAATAATTATATACTTTTTTGTTATTTTTTAACTCATATACATCATCATCATCATCAGCCCACATGAGTCCACTGGTGGAGATAGGTCTCTCCCAATACGCACCACTGAGCCCGGTCTTCGGCTCTTCTCATCCAATTTCTGCCACCACTTTTCTTATGCCATCGCTCCACCTAACCGGAGGCGCCCCACACTACTCTCTACTCAAGAACTCGTTTACCCCAGCGGTTGTCGGTTCTCCGGCATATATGGCCAGTTCACTGCCACTTCAGTTTGCTAATCCGCTGGGCCATGTCAGTGTCCTAGGTTTTCTGTCGGAGAATATCGTTACGGATTTTATTCTTCAGAGAAACTCCAAGCATAGCCCGTTCCATTGCTCGCTGCGCAACCTTAAATTGGTGGACTAGTCCTACCGTGAGCGTCCACTTCTCAGCATCGTAGACTCAGATACATATTTCAAATTATAAGTACGTTTTTTTATATTGATCTTGTAGACACACAAGCTGACGGGCCTCCTGATGTTAAGTGGTCACCGCCGCCTGTAAACTCCTGCAGCACTCGTGGTACTGCAGTCGCGTTGCCTAGCACTTAATACCCTATTTAACCTCTCTTGAAGGCGTTTATTTTGAAGCCCACCGGTAAAACCTCCGGAGGAAGGTCATTTCACATCTTGCAGGTGCGTGGAAGAAAACGTGAAATGAATAGATGTGGACTGTAGGTAATAGCTGGGTATATTAGGACGAAAAGAATGCGCGTTAAGTTTGTTCGCCGATTTAGAATGAGTGGTGAGTCGGCATCGATGCGCGCTGGTGGCCGGTGGCTTTGACCAAATTAATAGTTAGATCAATGTCGTAACTTTAGGCAATGCCTAATGCCTCTATTCATAGCCCTTTTTAAGCTCTAGTGTCTACTAAGGTTCGTGAAACTTAAAAAGAAAACCGGCAAAGTGCGAGTCGGACACGCGCACGAAGGGTTCCGTACTATTATCTATAAAAACGGCAAAAAATCACGTTTCTTGTATGGGAGCCCCTTTTAAATATTTGTTTTATTATAATTTAGTTATTTATTTTTAAAGTGAATATATAAATAAGATATTCTGTGAATATTTCAAGCGTCTACCTGTTGCCGTTATCATTATCGACCTAAAAAGAGCAAAAAATCAAGTTTGTGGTATGGGAGCCCCTTTTATTATTTATTTTATTCTATTTTTAGTATTTGTTGTTAAAGCGGCAACAAAAATACATCATCTGTGAAAATTTCAACTGTCTAATTATAACGGTTCATGAGATACAGCCTGGTGACAGACGGACAGACAGATTGACAGCGGAGCCTCAGTAATAGGGTACCATTTTACACTTTGGGTACGGAACCCTAATAAAAACGGTGATACCAGCAAGAGTAAAAATCTATGATAGGCATCAACGCTCTCCTCATTAAACCTTAGTTGAAGGCATCAACGCCTTACTGATTACAGAAATTCCTAAAATAACCTTAAATATATATAGATTTAAATTGCAGTTAAAAGATATTAAAGATGTTTTTAAAACTGAATCATAACTTTGATCTAGTACAGTCAGTTATGATCACTATTTGAACTAACTATTTGAACATCACACAAATCATGATAAATAACCCGTTTTTGGTACAAATAGTGTACTAGATCAGGTAGGATTATTTACAGTGTCCTCTTACACTAATTCCCCTTTAATAAAACCGGGCATTCGTGTTGTCCTTGGCTCACGAATTCGGATTACACGTGAAAAAAGTCATAATTAGGTACATGACGTTATCAACAAAAAGCCTTAGTTTTTAAAATAGCGGTAGACGTAAATGCTTGTTATAATCATACTAATATTATAAATGTGAAAGTTTGGATTTTGTTTGTTTGTTACTCAATCACATCGTAACGGCTCAACCGATTTAGATGAAATTTGGTATAAAGGTAGATTTATAACCTATATTACCACATAGGTTACCTTTTACCTCATAAATCAGTTCCCATGGGATAAAAATGGGATGTCAAGTTAACTTTACTTAGATAACTTTCGTGATTGATTTCAATCATTATTATAAATACGGGATTTATCACGTACCGTCTTATCGGTGTTTCGACCGACAATGTTTCGGTTCAATTCTTGAACCTTCATCAGGGTGAGTGCGATCCGCTCCGAATAACGTCTCGCCTCGCACATTGTCGGTCGAAACACCGATAAGACGGTACGTGATAAATCCCGTATTTATAATAATGATGTCAAGTTAAGTTGCAACTTTTTATGCAACGGTTTTATTTCTAGGTTACCCTCACATTTAGTAGTTTAACGCGTACGAAGTCGCGGGCATCAGCTAGTAGTAGTATAAAGCTAGTAATATGTAATTAAATAACACAACAAAAATTTAATTTATAAAATCAAAAATTAATAAAACCATTAAATGTACTATGGTTTTTACGTTAATCAGCAATACTTATACCGAAATAAATGAATTTTCGTATCACGATTAAAATACCATGCCTTCTTGTTATTTAAATTAGTTGTACTTATGCAAATTTTTAATAATTATTATTTTTATTGTGTACCTACCTACCTCTACTGTTCTATCTCTAGCCTCAAAGGTTTGATGGAAGAAAACTCTTTTTAAAGTCGAGCTTTATTACTAACCTCTATTTCTATTATAAATACGGGATTTATCACGTACCGTTAATCGGTGTTTCGACCAACAATGTTTCGGTTCAATTCGTGAACCTTCATGCGTGCGATCCGCTCCGAATAACGTCTCACCTCGCACTGCGCGCCGCAGCTCTTTGCACGCGAGTAGACGGGCGTGGTGGTGGGGATTGCATCAACGTTTGCCCAGCGTGTTGACAGGCTGCGTCATCAATAGTCATCATCATTATCATACCTGCTGCTCTCTTAGGTAGTTCTCGGTACAGGCAAACACACAACACTAACTATGTCTCTACCAGGTTCACTCATTCTCCATCGGTTGCATCATTAAGACATGGCCTCCAGGCTGGCGGTAGAACCCATCTTTTGTCTCTGTTAAAGTTCGGCACACGACTTATTTCTATCGCCTCTCGGATCTTGCGAGGAACGAAGAACTCCTCTATTTATCTATAGTCTAACTTTTTATTAGCTGCAGTAAAATGACATTTCTAAATGTCATTCCGTAAAATAATGTTTCCAGCCTAATCTCAATAGGGATGTGATTCAGTTCACAAAAATTAATTAAATAACATTATTATGACGTTTTTGTTTCATTTTGAATGTACCTCCCTATACTTCCACTAAAAAAGATCAATCCTCTAGTATAGTAATAATAATAGGTTAAAAAAATACATTACAACTTAATATTAAATCTCAAAAAAAAAAACCAAACTGATTATTCATTTATGATTCACTCATTTAGCTACATCCCTATTTATTTTTCTTCAAAAACCGGCAACCCACAAAACGTCATTTTACTGCAGCTAATAAAAAGTTAGACTTTATATTATTTATGTGTTTTCGTGTGTAACTATATTACAAAATAAAACAAATGATATTTTTATTTAATTGCTATCTTATATATCCAGCATTTGTGTACGTATGTGTAGGTTTTTTAAAACTTGAGTTATATCTTTATAATAAAAACGATAAATGAATTATTGCTTTGTGACGTGTTAATAAATAAATGCAACGCTATGTAACGGCCGTTATTTTCACCGCTACTACGGGAACCATAGCTTCGTTCCATCTAACTTTATACCAACGAGCTAAATAACAATTTGAGTTGGATATTTTTGTTAAAATGTAGAATATTTCAATGACATGCTCAAACCAACGAAATCGTGTTGCCGAAATCCAGCTTTCTCGGATTTTATAAAGCCTGGAGATTTCATTACTTACCCAAATAAAATCAGGCATTTGCCTAAAGGAAACGGGTGCTTGTGACCTTCAGAATCCTCCGTGGCGTAGTGGGTGTATAGCCGTCTGAGACGCAGGAGGTTGCGGGTTTGATTCCCGCCGCAGAACAAATGTTTGCATTTTCTATAGATATTTACGTTCCGGGTCTGGTTCATTCTCAAAAATATTATATGTAAGTATTATTAAGAAAAAAAACCGGACAAGTGCGAGTCGGACTCGCCCACCGAGGTTTCCGTACTACGGTATAAGTTTTAAAAAAATCTACAAACATACATATATGGTCACCCGTACAATTATGAGCAAGCATACCGTTGCTTAACCTCAATGATTGATTGACAGTCGTGCTCGAGCCGTCGTACAGTGCGGACGTCTCTGGGGCGTCGTTACGCTGCCCGTTGAATATACGAAGATTCGATCGTCGTTAGTGGTCGAGGCAACATCGCCTATAAAAGGCTCCTCAGATCGCGCGGCACGCATTCGATCGTCGTTAGTGGTCGCCGCTATAGCATGCAGCGGCCACACCTTAGGAACCTAGGCTGGTAGAGGGGGGCTCGAGTGCCGAAACACTTTGTTGTAGCAACGGCGTGTTTCGGCCCTCGAGTCGGCACGGTCACTCCCCGTGCTAGTGCTCGTTGCTTCGGCGTCAACGCAATCCACCTCAAGTGGCGAGGCAACCAGGCAACTGTAGAAGGCCTGAAGGTAGCGATAGGAGTTTTTTATCGTTGCCAGATACTGCGTCCTGTTCCCTTCCAGTCGTAGCGGTTCTCCGTTCCACTGGGTCAAGGGGAGTAAGGAGGAGAGGGTGCATCTGTGTACGGCGCGCACACTTATGCAACTTAATATATCCTGCGCATCTGACTTGGCTTTGTCATTCCGAGTTTAAAAAAGTCCTGGGCTTGGTCTAATACCTGGACACGGGTGGCCTAAGGAGAGGAGAGTGGTCGCTCTAGCACTGCATCGGGGTGACAGTGTGGTTCGGCAGCACTCTTTGAGACAAAGCAGCTTTATTTAGAGAGGCACTGCTTTCCTCGCTCAGCCGGGGAGGGGGCTAGAAAAGGTGCCCCAAACAAACGCTCATTCCTCGCAATAAGAATAAATCTAAAAACATGCAGATGAATATGACTTTTGGTGCGTGGAATGTACGTACTCTTTTAGACCGACCCAACAACCTCTGCCCAGAACGTAAAACCGCCATTGTGGCTCGCGAGCTCAAACGCTATGACGTCGACATAGCCGCTCTCAGCGAAACACATCTAGCTGACGAAGGTGAGCTTGTTGAACGTGGTGGTGGGTACACTTTCTTCTGGAAAGGCACACCAGCTTCTGAGCCTAGACGGTCAGGAGTAGGCTTTGCTATTAAAACTACTTTAGCCTCTAAGTTGGAAGAACATCCAGTTGCTATCTCTGATCGTGTCATATCCTTACGTTTCCATCTTCGAAACAATAAATACTTAAATGTTATCAGCGTATATTCGCCAACACTCGACAAAAGTGATGACGTCAAGGACAAATTTTATGAGGAAGTGTCAGAAGTGCTGACTAAAATCCGGCGCTGTGAGAAAGTTTTGCTTCTTGGCGACTTTAATGCTCGCGTCGGACGTGATTTTGAAGCTTGGCCTCGGGTGATAGGGCGACATGGCATTGGTAACATGAACAGTAATGGGCAACTGTTACTAAGCCTCTGTTCCCAATTTCATCTGGGTATTACCAATACCATGTTTAGACTCCCAAATAAATACAAAACTACCTGGATGCACCCAAGGTCCAAGCATTGGCATCTTATTGATTATGCTATAGTCCGTCAACGGGATATAGCGGATGTCAAAGTAACGAGAGTAATGAGGGGCGCAAACTGTTGGTCGGATCACCGACTTGTTGTTACAAAACTATTTTTGCGTCTTAGCCCTTGCCGTAGACCTCGCAGGGCTAAGCCTAACTGTCTTCATCTGAAAAAGCTAGAGTCTGCTGAAATATTGGCAAATTACAGGGAAGCTGTCAATACCTTTACAGCAGGCATACACCCCGAAGATGAACAGTTAGACGAGGGCTGGAAACTGTTAACTACAAATACCATCAATGCGGCTACTGAGATCTTAGGCCAAAAACCTCGTGTCTGTGAAGACTGGTTTGACGAAAATGATAATACATTGACAGTCGCCCTAGAAAAACACCGCCAGCTCCTTCGAAAGGGAAATCAGACAACTGCTTCTGAAAAAATAAAGGAGAGTACGAGCCAAATAAGGAGACTAACTCGAAACGCAAAAGATGAGTGGTGGCTGAACAAGGTTCGCTATATTCAGTGGCTTGCTGATTCGAATAGACTCGGCGATTTCTTTAACGAGATTAAAAAGTTAGTAGGAAGTCCACATCGAGTAAACGTACCACTGAAATCACTTTCAGGTACCCTCCTGGTAAGCAAAGGAGAAGTTCTTACTCGCTGGGCAGAACACTATAACAGCTTACTCAATGTGGATCGTTCTGCTGACATAAACTATTTAGCATCACTTCCTGCCTTACCACAAGCCGTAGATCTGGATCAGCCTCCTTCTCTTGAGGAAGTTATCATCGCCATCAAAGCGCAGAAAAACAATAAGGCTGTCGGCATCGATAACATACCAGGAGAACTATTAAAATATGGCGGAGATGAGTTGCACTACAAGATTTGGCAATTTTTCCAGCGCATGTGGGAAATGGAGTTCGTTCCTCCTAGTTTTGGCGTATCACTAATTTGCTCTTTGTATAAAAATAAAGGTGATCGATCTGTTTGCAACTCTTATAGGGGTATATCACTTCTGTCTACTCCAGGAAAAACTTTTGCCAGAGTACTCTTAAATCGTCTTATGGAGCTCTCTGAAAGTATATTGCCTGAAACGCAATTTGGGTTTAGACCCAATCGCGGCACATGCGAGGCCATATTCTCTCTTAGACAACTGCAAGAGAAAAGCAGGGAACAGTGTCAACCTCTGTTTCTCTGTTTTGTTGATCTGGAGAAAGCTTTTGACAGTGTACCTCGCGAAGCTTTGTGGATTGTGCTTTCGAAACTTGGTTGCACCGACAAATTTATACGCTTGATAAGACTTCTTCACGACAACATGACTTGTTGCGTAACCGTCAATGGTGAGCAGACAGAGCAATTCCCTGTCACTTGTGGTGTAAAACAAGGCTGTGTATTAGCACCCACTCTTTTTGCTCTGTACTTTTCCGTTGTCGTGAGGGAGACTTTACAAGCCAACACCGAAGGGATCCGCATACGTTTTCGCACAGATGGCAGTATCTTTAACCTGGCTAGGTTAAAAGCGCACACAAAGGTATCGTATGACCTCATTACCGAATTGATGTATGCTGATGACCTATGTTTCGTTGCGGAATCTTCTGAGGGACTCCAGGACTTGATGACTCGGCTTGACGCTGCGTGCTGTAGATTTGGCCTCAAAATTAATATTACAAAGACAGAGGTGATGGCCATGGACACTGTTAACCAAGCTCCACTGAATCTGCAAATCGATGGAAAGCCCATAAAACAGGTCGATACATTCAGATATCTGGGAAGCAGCATAACAACAAAATGCGACCTTGACTCGGAGATCAACAGCAGACTTGGCTCCGCTATGGCTGCTTTTGGTAAACTACGAGTCCAGGTATTTCGCTCCCATAACATCAAATTGAGTACCAAGATTAAGGTGTATATGGCTATTGTACTTCCTAACATCTTGTACTCGTCAGAGACATGGTGCCTGTATCGCAGACACATACGCACGTTAGACAGATTCCATCTGAAATGCCTCCGCGACATTCTTAACATCAAGTGGTCGGATCGGGTCCGTAATACCGATGTTCTACGACGGGCTAATGTCTGTGGCATAGAGGCATATTTGATGCGGCGTCAGCTGCGTTGGTGCGGGCACCTGTCTCGGATGTCTGATGAGCGAAGGGCGAAACGCATTTTCTTCTGTGAACTAGAACATGGTAAGCGGAAACGCGGAGGTCAGTTCCTACGTTTCAAAGACGTACAGAAGAGGCACATGAAGAGGTGTTGTATCGATCCGTCGCGCTGGGAGGCTCTCGCTGAAAAACGACCTGAATGGAGGCGTCATGTTCAGGACAAAGTGTACGAGTTTGAAGAAGAAAGGAGGCAAGAACTAGACTTAAAACGAGATCAGCTTAAAAGTCGACCGCCGGCTAATATCAATTACAACTACATTAATGGCGCCTTAACTTGTGTTCATTGTAACCGGACTTTTAGCGCAAAAATAGGGTACATCAGCCACATACAGGCTAAACACCTAGGCCAATAATCACAAAGTCAAGTCTCTGTAGCCGAAATCGGCTAGGAGGATTATTATTATTATTATTATTATTATTATTATTATTGATTGCGTAGTTTAAATAAAGATTATATTTTTTATGATTTAATTACAAATGTATAGTTTTCAGATTTTTCCCTGTACTCAAAGTCAAAGTCAAAATCTTTTATTCATTAAAATCACAAGGTTCACTTTGAAACGTCAATTTTACTGCCTGTTCCCGACCATGCCAGGAAAGAAAACAAGGCTGGTTATTTTATTAATGATCCTTTTAGAATACATAACAAAATACAGGTAATAAATTACGTCTAAAGGTTGGAGCAATTTCAATCCCAAGCTTCTCTATCATCTAAATAATCCGATATCTTATGGTAGGCTTTTTTATAAAGATTTTGTTTAATTGCGTTTTTAAATTTGTTAATTGTCAATTTTTGCAGTACTTGTAGTATAAGACGATAATACTTGCCTAATTTCACAGTTCTAGGTCAACGGAAATTACCTTATAAATTTTGATTCCTTTGAGAGTGTCGAAATATACGTTTTTGCGGCATAAATGGCCGTATCTTGTTTTTACGTTAACTTAGAAGTTTGATTTATTCACAGCTTCAAGGGACTGTGTAGACCCGAGTACTCGTATATGGTTTATAAAAAATATTTTCATTCATCCATTCATTCGTCTCTGAGAGATGATCAAGCAACGCTCACATAATGACATGTTTTCATAGCCTTATTACGTAAGCCGGTCTCTAGCGCTGTCGTTAGCGACTACACACGTAAGATAAGCGCTGTAGGTGTGAAAGTGACGGCTTGGCCGAACGACAGGCTGGCGACAGCAAATAGCTTACGAAATAAGGGCATCGTTCATGTCTTTAAAGGTCTACGGAAGCGATAGCTACGATTGCATTTGCTGCAGGTAAATATCCCAAGTTCGCAAAAAAGAGGAACGTTATTGTCTTAAAGTGCGCTTCTAAGACAAAATAATAATACATATATGCTAATCTTGGGTAGTGCAGTGCTCACCAGTAAATTTTAGTGCTTAAAAAAATTCGACAAATAAATTTTTTTGTACTAGCTTCCGCCACCGGCAACCCACGCGTTGTTTGTCAACAAAAAGTAGCATATGTGTTAATCCAGATTGATTGCGCGCGGGCTCGTAATGATCGGATACCTAGCTGCTAATATATTTAATACGGACACAGTGACTGGCAGGATTAAGATAAAGGTGGGATTAAAATCAGGACCAACTTTAGTTTCCAGAAACTTTTGCCAATCCTTTGATCTTCCAGTAATTTCACTTTCTTCTCCTCGCGAGGGACAACACTACACTTTTCAGGTCTTATTTCACAGCAATTTCTTTTAATTCGTTATTTTGACACAGAGCAATTTGCGACACAGGTATCGTTTCAACCATCTTTTCACGACTCAATCATGGTAATTAGAGAAGAGGGAGATAGGAGACATCAGATAGAGGAAAGACAAGGACAGAAAGTCACTATGCTCCTCCCCACATATAATATTTAATTATGCCTTAAACACAGATAACAATCTACGTACATACCAAATTTCATCGAAATTGGTTCAGCCGTTACGTACGACGTGATTGTTTAACAAATAAACATCCAAGCTTTCACATTTATAATATTAGTGTGATTTGTATTTGGTAACTGAAGTTAAAGTTTCAAGAAGGATATTGTAGTCCACTGTCTAGCTCATACAACATGGAAACTTACAGTGACCGACAGCTGGACACCTTTCCGGTATCGCACGGTGGATCAAAGGCGCCGGACGCTTTGTGTCCGCCCGCCCAACGCTTCCGCCCAGCGAGCTCGTGGGCGGACAGTCTATGACCGATACAGTCTGTATTTGTAGAAAATATTTAAACCGCACTTAGAATTCTTATAGTGAAATTACAAAACATATTTGAATAGTTTTTTTAATGTTTGTTATTTTTCCAACGACCTTCTTTAATTTGCTGAGCGAGCTTGGGCAACACTTAAGTATCACATCAGCTGTAGGACTTCTACTACTGAATATACCCCATTGACTTCCAGAGCGACCTTTATCAGGACGTCTTTAAATCTAGTAAGAGGCGCTTTTCTTCTACGCTTTTCACTGCGTGGTTTTCACTTGAGAACCTTTCTGCCCCAACGGCCGTTAGCTCTTTGAGCTATGTGCCCTGCCCAATGCCATCATCTTGCTAATCCTCTGGGCTATATCAGTGATGGTTGTCTGCGAATCTCGTCATTGCTGATTCTTGTAGATAAATACGAAGCATAGTCCACTCCATAGACCGCTGAATGTCTTAGAGCCTTCTTAAGGTAGCATTCGGTTCTTAGTGACTGCGACGCGCGACTGCAACCATTCAACGACGCGACCATAGACGCCTGACGCCGTCCGATGTCAGCGACCGCGACGGCGACATCGCCACTCTTCCCGCAATTTTTATGGGCGACGGTTGTATTTTTTTGCTGTACAATGTGCCGGACAATTTATCTGCAGCCAGGAAAAAAATATTCTGCAGCTATTGAAGGATTAAGAAGATGATAATGATAATTTATTCGCAGAAAGTTAGTTGGTACAATTTTACACTGGACTTATTGTACACAATTTAAGCTCTTAACATTCTACCAGATAATATCCTGGTATGAAAATATTACGTTTAATATAATTAAAAATTTAAATTAACTATTCCTACACAATATAAAATGTCAATAAAATATGTCATGTCTAGTACTTATAATTAAAATATTCCGCAATAGTGTAAAAACATTTAGATGATAACTATTTATTAATTTGGCGTTTAAATATGATGATAGTATGATTATATTATTATCTATGCCTCCGGAAAAAAGGCTGAAGATTGACTCAATTTTCAATTTTTACATCACGTAAAGAAAAGGGTTGCTTTATAAGATGCGACCCTTACATCGTATAAAGGTGGGTTTTTATTTAGTAATTTTATCAACTTCTCATCCTCGTTCGGTGAAATCGCCGCCATTTTGATGCGACCGGGTCGCGGTCGCCTCGCCGCTCCCTAACCAGGCCCACCGGTCGTGCAACGCAGTCGCCGGATATGTTTAGTGTTCCATATAAATCCATACTAAGCAGTGGGTCGCGCGACCCGGACGAGGTCGCGGGTCGCGGTCGCGCGTTACGGTCGCTCAGAATCTAATGCTACCTTCATGAAGCCCTTAGTGAGAGACCTCTGTGCCGTATGTCAACACGTCACTAACTGAAATCAAATTTTGCCGCTAACTGTATCTACCGCTGTACCTGTACCTACGTACGCGATATATAGAATAGATATATGATATATGGATAGGCACATACATGCAGAGCTCTCTCGGTCTAAATAATTGGTCTAATTATCTCAGCCAGTCGTTTGAAACCCACCCGCATCCACTCTGCGACTGACAAAATGGCATTAATGTGTTTTTGGATAGGTTTTAGAGTAAGGGTTTATTTGATAAAACTATGACATATGTACCTGCCCAACCACTTCAGTGGCTGCGATCTCCACCTAGATAGTGTTGCAACTTGCTACCAGGTACTCGAATAATCATCTTCAATTGATAGATCCGAAGGTTCAGCGCAATCATATCAAAGTGAAAATTTTCGATGACCTCCGTGGCACAGTGGGCGAATAATCGGCTGAGACGCTGGAGGTAGCGGGTTCGACTCCCGCCGCAAAACAAATGTTTGCATGATTAACAGATATTTGTTCCGGTCCTGGTTGTTTGTCTATATATTTTATATTATTTTTATATTTATGTATTTACAAAAAAATGTATAGTAATCATCAGTTATCTGGTTCCCATTGTATAAGCTCTGCTTAGTTTGGGGCTAGATAGCGCTGTGTGAAATGTCAAGCAATGTCGAGCAATATATAGATAGAGTGATAGTTTTATGTATTTTATCAGCGGGGGGGGGGGGGGGGGGCAGTCTTTCCCAGCGCCTTCCAATGCGTGATCCTTTCTGCCCCAACAGCCGTTCTTCAAGTTATGTGGACCGTTAAGCCTTTTTAAAAGTTGCCCTTTCCGTGTTTTTTACACACGCTGCCCGTCACCACCCGGCCACCACAAAGTTTAACCTACGGAAGGAAAAATACCCACCGCCACAGGAACCATAGGAAATACCATCCTCCAGATGACGACCTTTCGTGGCCAGCTTGGAAGTCCATGAACCGACTCCGAACTCAAGTCGGCTGGTGCAGGAAGAATCTGTGTAGATGGGGAATGCGGGACCCTACATTAACTGGCTACGACTGCGGGGAACCCATTCAAAATATGGCCCACATGCCAATTTGTCCTCTGTGCCCTACCACCTGAACAAAGGACGACTTAACCTTAGCCACTGACAACGCAATAGAAATAGTAAATTTTTACTTATCCTTATTGTGATTGAGAAGTAAATCGTTTACTCGAAGAAGAAGAGTGTTCCATCGCTTACAATCAGGCGAGATTGTCGCCACTAGCTTCTAATAACAAAAATAAAACTTGTTACTCATTGAATTAAACCTATAATTTTTTATTCATATTAAACGGATTACGGAGCTGTATACTATATGATTGAGCTTAAATTTGGAATACATATGTAACTTTGGTGACAATCTTGTCTAGTATTGTTTAAATATGTATCCCGTAATAAAATTACACATTAATATAGTGCCATAGAGGTGGTCTCATGATTTTATTTTTTTCCAACAAAATCCACAGCTCTTAGTATAGTACAGGTCTATTCTATGATAAAACTTACAGCCAAAAAGGGTTTAACTTTTTATAATTCAAATACTTATAGACTAACGACGTAAATCAATTATCGCACTAAATAGGGCCATGATTTTAAATATAAAGAGTAACAATAAAACAGCCTTAAGATAAGTAAATATAGATAGGATATATAGATATATAGGATAAAGATAGGCAAGATAAGGAAATAGATCGCCGTATCGAGAATGCCTGGAAGAGCTACTGGTCCATGAAGGAGCACATGAAGAGTGACCTTCCTCTGACACTTAAGCGCCAACTCACCGACATGTGTATCCTGCCCATCCTAACTTATGGTGCACAGACATGGTATCTGACTGAAGTCCAAAAGTCAAAGGGCAATGGAGCGCAGCATTCTCGGCTTTAAACGTGTCGACCGAGTGCGTAACACCATGCTGCGCTCACTTACTGGCATTGCAGATGTAGGGAAGAGATCGGCTGGACTTAAGTGGGAATGGGCGGGCCACGTTGCCCGAATGCACTCCGAGAACTGGGCCCATATTGCAACATCATGGACGCCTGAAGACGGAAGACGACGTCGGGGTCGGCCGAGAAAGCGTTGGTGGGACGATTTCGACACCTTCCAAAGAGGACGGTGGGAAATAGCGACAGATAGGGATGCTTGGAGGGACTTGGGGGAGACCTTTGCCCAGAAGTGGGACGAGATAGGTTAGGAAAAAAATAAATAAACGGATTGTTATTGTGAATTTAACATACGTGGCCCGATGGTTTGGGGCTTTCCTACGTCATCCAATCACATGATGCATACGCGGTGTGACGTCCGGAGCTTTAGCGGCGACGTTACACAATAAAAATAATACGACCGCTTTGATGTGTTACTAGATTTATCGAGCACAGTCGAAACTTCGAGCGCTTTAGCATTTTAGATTTATTTTTGCGGGATTTACGAAAACATGATAAAGATGTTCAAATAGTTATACCACGGCCCCACGGGGATGTAAGTCTACCTATGGTCCATTAATGAATGAACAAATGAATGAAAACACTTTATTGCACACACTATAAACAAAAAAAATATCGGGCGGTCTTATCGCTTAGAAGCGATCTCTTCAAGACTACCTTTGGGTGGAGAGGATTTTAGTTCACCTGGTTGTACCACAGGGAAGTAAGTATACCAATAGTCGAACAGGTTTTATCATGAGGAAGTAACTTTACCCATGGTCTAACTGGTTGTACCACGGAGAAGTGACATAACCCATGGCCCATTATTTGCACACCACAAGCAAGACAAAACAATATGTACGACAGTTGATGAAAATTGTTTAGACTTTGCTTAAAAAACATGAAAAGCTTTTTCTGATTCTTAAAAAAAAACTTATGGTTTTTCATTATTTGAAAGCTCGTTGAAGCCTGTTGTGTTCTAATCGACTGTATGTTAACAAAGTCAGTTAATATATGTATAAAATCACAAATTTGTACACAAATGTTAATTATGTAAATATCTCTTAACTTGTATAATTTTGTATTCCTTTTCTCTCCTGATCCTTTCCTAGTTTATTGTTGATATATCCCGGGTTTTGTGTATATTCTGTTTACCTAATTTTTTATTTCCCAATGGCAAATGCACCAAACCGTGCGACGCCAAAAAAAACTAAGTCAGTTTTAAATTTACTAGGAGTAAAGTGACGTCAGTGAAATAAAAATATTTTTTATTAAGTCAAAATCTGTTATAACGACATCGAAGGGACTACTCATATTGAGTCGTAAAAACCGATAGTTGTAACAACCGGTGACAGGTATTATTAGGAAAGAGTTTTCTTTTTTGCGACATGTTACAATTTTCACAGTTAACTCAACAATATGTTTTGGTGCGTCTTGTGTAAAGATAAGTAACAAACTGACTTAAGAGATATGACGAAGCGGGCCTTGAGGCTACGGCATGCATGTGCTTTGTTTCTAAGAATTACAAAATACCCTAAACTTTGTTTACTTTTACGATAATAGCCATTGACTATTATACTGTGCCAGATGTGGATACAGTTACCTATTCAAATTGTTTACAATACAGCTGAGCCGGTCGTTCTACAGATATAATTCTCCGAAAACATTAACCAAATGTGGTCGCTTAATGCGGTATGTCGTAGTAAACAATGTCGTAAAAACCAATGTTTTCGATAAGGCGGTCATATAACAATTAGCCAGGACCTTTGATTTTGGTCAATTTAACCGGTATGTTGTTCTAAACGATGTCACCATAAACGGTTTTGACTGTACTTTGTATCTGTGTTTCTGTGATGTTGACTGACGAGTTTGATTTTTTTAATCCGTGAACTTTAATAAACTATCTCTTAGAAACAATGTCTTGTTAGTATAACGCTAATAATACTCATTACTCATTTATTGAAACCGTATGGACACAATAGAACACTTGGTTACGTCAATAATAGTACATAATCAATTACACGTCTTTATCTAAGTAGCTCATCGCACCATAATTTTGGAGGTGCCAGAAACAGACAAGCATTTCGTATACATTACATTAATGTATCTAAATACTGATTAATAATTATGTGGGTACATAGGATTATAGCTGCTGTAGAGGGGCATTGTCAAAGAATTGTTTCTAATACCTAATTTGAATTCTAAATTGCTGCGTATGGTAAGTAACAATAACTATAAATATTGAATTGCATTAGTCATTGATTTTAATTTAAGGTATGTCAAGATATGCATTATTTAATGTCAATACCACCTTTGAGATGGTTCGGCCAAATACCAGCTCGCTACCTTAGACTCGATAGAACGTAGAGCTTTTAGGCTTATAGGTGAGCAACATATGGCAGAGACTGGGTCAAAGTCTCGAACACCGCCGTAAAGTTGCAAACCTATCGATCATTTACAGAATACATTTTAGGGAATGTGCCCAGCAACTATACGATCTAATCCCACCATCCCCTTTCTATCAAAGAACAGCAGGCGCACGCCTGTTCTTTGATAGAAAGGGGATGGACCATCCGTACCTAGTTGATATACCACACATTCGCACACACCGTTTTGGTTCTACGTTTTGATGCGTACAGCTAAGGTATGGAACACTTTACGGTCGTTTGTTTTTCCTAATAAATACGATCCGGGCCTCTTTAAGGTAAGAATGAATAGGTTTCTTCTAGATCTTCGTGCTACATCTTAGACCACATCATCGCTTACCATCAGGTGAGATTGTGGTCAAACGAAGTTCTATCATGTTTAAAAAAAAATCGTAGCTGCTTTAAAAGGGCATTGCCATCTTAACTAAATAATGATTAACAAAAAAATATATACCAACCTAATTCTATTAACATAGAAATAACTATTCAAATACATAATACATAGGTCCTGTGAAATGGAGTCATCCTTGAGAGCTTCTGTCATGCTCACACATGACATGATATGATAGTTATAAGTAGCTGGATCACAATGTCTAAACACAAAAGTATTTAATCAGTGCGTCCTACCTGTGATGACTTATGCAGCCGAAACGTGGACACTACTGGTCCGTAAATTGAAAATTGCTCAGCGAGCTATGGAAAGGGCTATGCTCGGGATTTATCTGAAGCATAGAATCCGAAACGAGGTTATCCGATAGAGAACCAAGGTGATCGACATAGTTCAGAGGGTCAGCAAGCTGAAATAGCAGTGGTCCCGTCATATCTGCCGCAGAACCGATAACTGTTGGGGTAAACGTGTTCTGGGGTGGAGACCACGTCTAGGCAAGCGAAGTGTAGGACGCCCTCCGGCTAGATGCGCTATTTTGATTTGCGCGCTGTGGCTGGCAAGGATTGGATGAGAAGAGCTGAGGATTGGGCTCAATGGCGCACCCTGGGAGAGACCTACGTCCAGCAGTGGACTGTTATAGGTTGATAATGATGATGATGTCACATGTACCGACTGTATCTTTACATAATATACTGTACTTAACTTTATCAAATAAACACATGTAGTAGCTACTTTTTGTGCCCCATCAAACTTGCCTTGCAAAATGTAACGTCATAAAACCTAATAAAAATAATAAAACCGGCCAAGTGCGAGTCGCACTCGCGCACGAAGGGTTCCGTACCACATTATCAATAAAAACAGCAAAAAAATCACGTTTGTTGTATGAGAGCCCCCCTTAAATTTTTGTTCTATATTAATTTAATTATTTATTTTCAAAGTGAATATATAACTAAATATTCTGTGAATATTTCAAGCATCTACCTATTTCCGTTATCAATATCGAGCTAAAACGAGCAAAAAATTATGTTTGTTATATGCCCCCCTTAAATATTAATTTTATTCTGTTTTTAGTATATGTTGTTATAGCGCCAACAGAAATACATCATCTGTAAAAAATTCAACTGTCTATCTATCAAGGTTCATGATATACAGCCTGGTGACAGACGGACAGACAGACAGCGGAGCCTTAGTAATAGGGTGCCGTTTTACTCTTTGGGTACGGAACCCTAAAAAACAGTTATTTTTATCACTTCTGGTTAACGAACTCTAACTATTTTCACCTATCGCGGATTCCTGGCAGATTCTATATTCTTTATTGTACAAAAATAGATTTTAATAAATCTAATAGACAAAAAAACTTACAAAATGGACTTGTACAAAAGCGAGCTTAATCCTAATAAGAGTTTTCGTCGAGCAAACCATTGAAGATAGAGACAGTAGATGGTAGTGGTAGGTGGGCCCAGAAACGCGTGCACTGAAAATAAATATTCGAAGAATAAAGCTAGGTTCATATTGCTGTGTCGGAGTGTGTTGAGGTGCCTTCTGTTGTCGCGGAGTGTTCACACTGATGTGTTGTGTTGTGGCACAATATGGCGCATTTTCAGATCATTCATCGTGTGAGTTGTGATGTGAATACGTCGTTTAAAATGGAATCCTCTGATACTGACAGTGGTTTTGATGAAGATATTCAATTAATGCTATTGGTTACTTTTCTTAAAAAACTACTACGTACTGACATGTACAACGTACGAACTACGTTCTTAAAAAACTACCGTACTAACTCGATAAGTTCATCGAACATTTTAATGAGAACCAGCCAATAAAAATCAATAACTATAATATAGTTACGAAATGAACTGCATACCTCTCGGTAATGCGGTGTAATGGCAGATTCACATTGGTATGGCGTGTTGTGACGCGACAGATCCCCCACCACCTCTCTGGCGCGACCTAACGTCGAGCGATTTTGACCGCGACAGAACGCGCCACAACACAACACAACCTGCTAATGTGAATCTAGTCATAGGTAATAAATGTAACCTAGCTTAAATCTATAAACCTACAGATCCTATATTCTAAACCTATCCTATTTAACACAGTGGTCGAATTCGATCGTTACTCATAAATTAATAATAATTGACTAATGATTTATATAATGTTCTCTTGATCTCATAATTTTAGATAATTAATTGAGAAGTCAATTTATATTTGGAGTCATTAAAATTTCAATGTTGTGTTCGTCTATAATTGGCAAAGGTATATAATAAAATCACACTATTACTCTAATACTCTACACGTAAGCTGTTGGCGTCCCTCTCTAATATCATAAATGTGAAGGTTTGGATGTTTGTTTATTTGTTACTCAATCACGTCGTAACGGCTAAGCCGATTTTAATGAAATTTGTTGTGTCGATAGATTATGACCCAGATTTAAACATAGACTATTTTTATTGACAAACAACGCGTGCGAAGCCGCTGGCGGAAGTTAGTTTTAAATAAATATATAAATAATTAATTTTGTTTAATTTAAGCTTTATCCCTTCCTTCCCCATATAAACTTTAACTAAGCAAAATCTCACAGTCCTCCGTGCGCGCAAAGTTTAAAAAGGGGTACAAAGTTTTCTCTTCTCATTTTAATATATACTCGTAAATAGCTCTCACTATTAAACCTAAAATCCGTCGATGTCATCGAGCCAACGCTTTTGGGTCCGTCTAAAACATCGTTACCACCTCAAGAACTTAGTTGGAACCCTATAACCTGGTAGACGAGGGTTCCAACCGGAAAAGTTGCAACCTATAGCC
The DNA here is from genome assembly GCA_918857605.2 of Philereme vetulata. Lineage (NCBI taxonomy): Eukaryota > Metazoa > Arthropoda > Insecta > Lepidoptera > Geometridae > Philereme > Philereme vetulata. Next base: position 3,930,044 of record OU975444.1, read on the forward strand.
TGGTAGATGAGGGTTCCAACCTGAAAAGTTGAAACCCTATAGCCTGGTAGACGAGGGTTCCAACCGGAAAAGTTGGTACCCTATAGCCTGGTAGACGAAGGTTCCAACCGGAAAAGTTAAACCCTATAGCCTGGTAGACGAGGGTTCCAACCTGAAAAGTTGAAACCCTATAGCCTGATAGACGAGGGTTCCAACCGGAAAAGTTGGAACCCTATAGCCTGGTAGGAGAGAGTTCCAACCTGAAAAGTTGGAACCCTATAGCCTGGTAGACGAAGGTTCCAACCGGAAAAGTTAAACCCTATAGCCTGGTAGACGAGGGTTCCAACCTGAAAAGTTGGAACCTTATAGCCTGGTAGACGATAGTTCCAACCGGAAAAGTTGGAACCCTATAGCCTGGTAGACGAGGGTTCCAACCTGAAAAGTTGGAACCCTATAGCCTGGTAGACGAGAGTTCCAACCGGAAAAGTTGGAACCCTATAGCCTGGTAGACGAGGGTTCCAACCTGAAAAGGTAACGATGTTTTGAATATTCTACAAAATATTTAGTCCGTACACGATCCAATTTCCTCATTATGAAGAAATTATGTTTCGCATAAATTAAGGAAATAATTTTTATAGCTTTGACTTCTCGGAAAATCTTAATTAGTGTTAAAGGAAGACTGAAATGACGTTGTTACCTAAAAATAGACAATAACTTTTAATTTAAACAAGGCTGGTGAAGTGCGAGCGGGACGCGCACGCCGAGGGTTCAGTGTTTACCTAGATTTATGCTAGCAGTACCATCTAGTTATGTAAGCGGTAACTAAGTAAGTAAGCTCATGAAACTTTTAAAGTTAATTTCTACAAAACTATTATAAAAAGTGCTTTCGTTTTATTTTTCCTGCTATCTTTGTATCAATCATATCAATTTCGGATTTTTCGCTTTGCAATCTTCGGAGATCATTCTAATTTTCAACATTTTTAATATTAACTAAACAAATATATTTTTTGGAATTTGCCAAATGAGTTTTTTTTTAGTTATATAGTTTTTATAGGCTTGCGTTTGACCACGATCTCGCCTGATGGTAAGCGATGATGCAGTCTACGATGGTACACGCTTGCCTAGAAGAAACCTATTCACTCGCGACTTAAATATACCCAGGTATTAAGTTATTTTAATGCAACCTCATTTGATTTTGTGACCCCACTTTAAAATTTTGAACCCCACCATTATTACTTAGAAAACTTTCGTGATTTATTTCAATCAACAACATACGGGATTTATCACGTACCGTTTTATCGGTGTTTCGTTTGACAATGTTCGATGAATTCGTAAACCTTCATCAGGGTGAGTGCGGAGCGGATAGCACTACCCCTAATACCGATAAACCCCACCATTTTGATCTAGTTGGTAATAAAAAAATAGAGTAACACTACATCTCTATATATAAAAATGAACCCCTATTTCCCTTGGTCACGCCATCACGCGTGAACGGCTGGACCGATTTCGCTAATTCTTTTTTTGTTGTATTTCTTATTGTCAGGAGAAAGTTCTTATGAAAGAAACAAAAAAGAAAATTACGCCCAAAATTAGAAAATTTTAGAATACTTAACCACCATATGAAATTATTTATAATCTAACCTTAGCGCTTTTATAATGTAACCTTATGACGTTTGACATAGAATTGACAGAATGCGTGCTGCAAATATCGTCAAAGAGAATGTAAAAAAAAGAATATCGTTTGAAACAGATGCTTCGGTCAGAGTTATCCCGAGATATTGTCTATATATATATAAAAATGGATTGCTGTTCCTTAGTCTCGCTAAAACTCGAGAACGGGTGGAGCGATTTGGCTAATTTTGGTATTGAATTATTTGGGGAAGTCATTTATTTTCTCATACATAATGATGGCCGGGGAACAACAATTGACAATTCTACCAGGGTGACGTATATTGACAGCCCGCGTTATATGCATGTTAAGGCGGTACGAAGTTCGGCGGGTCCACTAGTTGTATATAAATTTTCATAGCATGCTCATTTTCACAGCATTCGCACAATCGAGTCTCATCGCAGTGGGAGACAATAAATTAAATTGCAAAACGATCCTGCTTTTGGCACCACGCTGCCTATGACAATAGTCTACAAATAGAAAAGAATTTTAATATAATAATCAGTTAAAAGAACTATAGAAGACTGTTGACTTGGAATCCATTCATACCGTGATTCATACATATTTATTTTAACTATACCCACTAAAATTTTGTACAATAATTATAAAAAAATTTGGTATGAGTGTAGCGTTAGTGGCACAAATATAGGCAAAAGTCTGAAATCCAGAATAACTGCAATTTCTACCCCAAAAAACAATTTCCAATTTACATGAACTCCCGTTACCTGTAATTTGAATGAAACTGTAGGTCAAGTAAAGTGGTTATTTATTTCGTGGCACTATTTTGATAGTCAAAGATTACGAACAATATTTTTTTTGTTTATAAGGGAGACTCGCGAGATCTCAGTTCGGGGCGAACCACTAGATTTAGTTATATTTTTATACGTTTATTTACATTTTGTCTGCTTTTCTGTCGTATACTACAATAACTGTTGCGTCAATTTGTGTACTCCTGCAGTACCATACCACTATTATCTATCAAAATGTAATCAAAAATGAGTCGTATGTACATGGGACGAGAATCCTTACTTTGCCGTAACACAGTTGTGAACTAGCAAGGAAGGTAAAGTTCTTCAACTGTATATTACTCGTGCGCGATAACTTGGGACCTGCTAGGAATGCGACTCCCCGACCGCTTCCACTGCACTTCCCCGATGGCGCCCGTATTGTACCGTTCGCATCACTATTTTTTACTAGGGTTTTTAGTCTCGTACTGGCCTACGTCACGTAACGACGCGCTCTGGAATTCTTTTAGTTTTCGTTTGTGTTATTGTTTTGTTGTTGTAGTTTTTGTTGTTATAGTAAATGTTGTAAATTTATCGGATACCTCTTCGTCAAGTGATTTTAGTGAGACTGAGGACGAAGAACAACCTCTAGTAGGCATACATCCGCTAAGTAGTGACAAAGATGAGATAATGTAAATAATAAATAAAATAAATGTATAAACTTAAACATTGTATTTTTATTTTATTCAAATAGTGTAAAAAAGATTAGATACAAAACAGCGTCCTCCCTGAGTAACATAATAAATTAGGTTAAAAAAAACAAAGACGAAGCCGCGGGCGGCTGCTTGTTATGTTCGCTTTTTTGCGGGCGGTACAAACACGCCAATATGACGTCACCGCGCTCAGGTCCCAACTTATCGCGCACGGGTAATACTTACTTAACTACCCTCATTGTTTCGTAGATTTACTAACGCTTGTTACAATATTTTTAGATTGCTTATTATAATAATCAAGTAGGTATACTACTGTTTTATAAAAAGATAAATAAATATATTCCATTCTTGTTATTCTCATTTTTATTTATTTACTATTTGAACAAAGATTAGAAGAACCAAAGATAGAAAGAGTCCCTAAACCGGTTGCGCACTCAAGTTGGCCACTGCCGAGACAATCTAGCCAAGTGGGGCTACATCGACCCATTCCGGAGCCAGTGCCACTGCGGGGCCACCACACAAACAATGGCCCACCTGCTCTCATGTCCTCTATGCCCAACTATCTGCACACGGAATGACTTGTACACACGGCTACACATCAAGCTATTAATTTCAAGTATAAGCTGACCTTGCATTGTGTAGGCTTTTCGTAGAATGAGAGGTCAGCTTATACTGGAAATTGTATAGCTTGATGTGTAGCCGTGTGTACCAGGCAGCAGAGAGGGGTGTGGAAGTTTCTCTCTATTGGGCTAATCAAATTTAGAAGTCCATCAGCTATAATGTTCACAAATATAGCATCTAAAAACCACTAAGGTTTGTGCTGGTGCTATCGTGGGTTTACATCACTAGGTGTTTTAACTTGGCAATAAAATATAAAAATATAAGTTGGTTATAAGTTTATTTTGTTATCCCGACGTTTCGACTATATTGCAACAGTCGTGGTCGCGGGTGGACTGGAGTAGGAGCAGAGAATCTGGTAGACTTCGGACCGAATCATTGGATTGAACTTCATGATCCTCAGGTTCTCTTTAGTGAACGCCATTTGTACAAGAGAACGGTTCGTAAACCGATTGAAATCATGAAATTTCCACATTTCAACCGGGAAGATGGCTATAGACTTTCAGCGTCCTGGAACCCGAGTGAGTGATTATTAGGTATGCGCGTTCGTGATTGGTCGTCTTAGTGCGTAGATACGGTTAGTGTAGTGTGTCGTAATATGAACGAGGACATTTCTAATTCTGACGACCAAATGAGGGTAGTTGCTGCAGCTGTTATCACTTCTCGACGGTAGCTCCGTATTCCGCCCGCGACCACGGCTGTTACAATACAATCGAAATGTCGGGATAACGAATAATATAGTAACATACGCGATAAATACCTGTTTAAATCAGTAATTATGTACACACGGCTACACACCTAGAAATTCCAGTATAAGCTGACCTCGCATTGTGTAGGCTTTTCGTAGAATGAGAGGTCAGCTTATACTGGAAATTTATAGCTTGATGTGTAGCCGTGTGTACAGTGGTAGCGAAATTTTGAAAAATACTCCGTATCTTCGTATGTTTGTCTCTCTGTCTGTTATGGTTTTACGACTAAACGGCTCAATTAAATTTGAATACTGTAAGATTAATATGTATGTTAAATAAATAAATATTTCTGGACATTTCACACAGCGCTATCTAGCCCCAAACTAAGCAGAGCTTGTACACACGGCTACACATCAAGCTATACCTTCCATATAAGCTGACCTCGCATTGTGTAAGCTTTTCGTAGAATGAGAGGTCAGCTTATACTGGAAACACATAGCTTGATGTGTAGCCGTGTGTACTATGGGAACGAGATAACTGATAGAATACTTATATACGTTATTTTTGTAAATACATACTTATTAAACATATAGAAACAACCAGACCCAGAACAAATGTCTGTAAATCATGCAAACATTTGTTCCGCGGCGGGAATCGAACCCACTACCCCCTGCGTCTCAGCCGGCTATTCGCCCACTGCACCACGGAGGTCGTCAAGTATAGGTATAGGTAATAAGTATGTTGTATGATTAAAGAGAGAATATAATTAAGTATACTTGTATAAATAGTCCTAGTTCAATATTGTAAAATTATGTTATATATAATTTGTAATATTAAAATGATTTCTGGATTATTAAGATAGCGTTGGTAATTAAATTAATATGTAACACTTCCTGCGTAAAACGGTATGAAGTTGTCGTCGACCGGAAACGACCAACAACGAAGTCGTTGTCGGTCTATTATATCAGAAACTGTTTTACACTAAAAGGCGATGAGTTTGACACAGTGAATATTTTGTTCAGCTTTCGTTTAGCCTTCAAGGAGTGAACTAGTATGAAGTGAATTTAATAAAATATGTTTAGCTAAATAGTTGGCGTGTTTTATTTGTCAGTTTGGGCCAACAATAAGTGGATTGAGACGTAGGCAACTTTTTACTGAAAGCCACGTGTACAATGACGCGGGCGGAAGCTAGTAAGTATATAAAACCGGGAAGCAGTTTTTCCGCTAGGTTTATTGGCCACACAGAAATTCGCATGTCTTTCTTTCACATGTTGTCTGGAAGAAATCGTTCCAAAGCGATAAGACCGCCCATTTTGCTTAGTGTCTTCTATTTTGTTTGTAGGTTTTTTTTTGTTTTATATTGTAAAATAAACTGTAATGGTGCGTAACGAGTTCATCAGGCTCGGTAGCTCATGTATTTAGATAATACCTTATCGTCGTAACAAAAGGTTTCAAAATAAAAACCTTTTGGAGCTATCATGCATCATCATCATCCACAGCCCGACTTCACCCACTGTATAGGCCTCCCCAAGTTTGTGCTATCCGCCACGATCCTGCGCTAGTCTTACCCATTGACAGCCCGCGTCTTTAACGATGTCGTCCACCCATCTCGCTGCCGGACGTCCTACCCTTCTTCAGCCATTCCTCGGCCACCATTCAGTTGCTACCCTGCTCCACCTGTCATCACCACGTCTTGCCGAGTGTCCCGCCCAAGACCATTTGAGCTCCATAACTCGATTCCCAACATCATAAGCCTTCGTTCTTCTACGGATCTCGACGTTTATTCATGTTAGGACAAAATAAACCTGCAGTGGAAAGCTCGAAAAGCATAATTAAAATGTGCGATAAACCGGTTAAATGGAAAACAAGCCATGTATTATACATATATATCTATTGGAGGTCTATCTATATATCCATTAAAACTGGACCGGAGTAAAAGCTATGAACGTAAGGTTAACAAGAATAAATAAATAAATAAATATTGCTGACACAGCGCTATCTAGCCCCAAACTAAGCAAAAATTGTATTATGGAATTCAGTTGCTACGTGGCTATCATGCATGGCTAAGTTAAATTAGTATATCCTGGATTTACAACTTTTCCGTTTGTAAGTTTTGTGAGATAGGAGGAGGAGCTGAGCAAGGAGCGAGAAAAAATCCCACCAAATGAAGAAGCTATTGGTGGATTTTTCCTTGCAACCCTGGTGAAAAGTCAAGTGTGTACTTTATAATAACCCGTCACGAAGCAAATGAAATCAAAGGCGGATGCTGGTAAATAAACAAAGCATAATTGCAAAGGAACATGCCGTTTTCTTCAATACGGATGTATTTCGATCGCGGCATAACTATTAACAACCATTATCGTTTTAACAAGTACGTACTCGTATAGTCAGCGACAGAAGTTAGTTTACTGCACATGATAGTAGATTATCAAACGAGATGATAAAGCAGTTTCTTGCATCACTATATTGAATCCCGAACGCAAGGAATGATTCTAGAGTTACTAGAATGCTAAGTGCACAGTGGGATGTAAGCACGCCCATGATGCAGACAGTCATAACCATGAAGAGAATACTCTACTTTTCACACTTTCTGCGAGACAATAAAAACCAAATCTAGGTTGGTGCACTCTGTGCAGAGGTTAGTTCGATTTACGAATAAGTTCTTATTGTGTGAGTCTCTTTGGTTAAAATTTTAATACATATGAGGTTCCAATTCAAATCACATTATACTCTCACGGGCATAATGAACTTCAGTAATTATTACTCTCTGCTCAGCCGTAGGGATTTAACCACCTGCTTTCGGTGAGGTATACATGACATATAATTTGACATTGTCGAGCAGGTGGTGTGAAAGCGCATTTATAAAAGGGACGCCACGACTCACAAAGAAAATACTACAATAATAAGAGTTTTATCCTCTAAAAGTGTCATTCCAAATCAAATATTTCAGTCCCTCTCACATCTGGATCTCCCAAAACATACATTTGCAGAAGGCAACAATTTCGTATACTTGCAGGATTCTAAGAAAGTTCCAAAATCCACCAAATTGTCCATGTATTACCATGTACAAAGGTTCAAAATGGTACCACCCGATCCACTGAGGGACACCTGGCTTAGACCCATGCACCTCAGTTATTTCCCGGCTTTTCTGAGCCGACTTGATAAAAATTACAAATTAAAAATTATATATCGTTTATTTCAGGCAACAATGTGAACATACAAAAAATGATAACCAGGCCCATATCTATAAATACCTTATAGACTAACATACATAAAACCATAAACTTAAACACTAACACTGTTATTTATTTGGGGGATTTTGCTTCGTAACAATGATTGTAGCGACATCTATCGCTACATGGAAGAACTAGGTACGTTCTCATCAAGATAACCTACAGAGCGCGCGTCAATACGGAGACGATGAGATGGCGACGATATCTAACGGGAATTGGAAGAACATATCCTAGATTGCGCAAACTAAATAATCTGAGAACTGCAACATTACATTACTTCTCAACAAGACCTGTTGGTCTAACCGTCCGTCGACCGAAAACGTTCTCGGATGACGAAATCACCTCCGCTGACGCGGAGGAGATTTCTGGGCATCTACATTACACAGAGCAAACACTTCACAGATACACCGACCTCGCCGGTGAGGTCGACGAGTCCCTTCGGTCAACGCATATACGAGGTACAAGCATGTACCCGGGCGTTTCTCTCCTACCCCTATCCTAGCAACGGCCCAAGCCGAGGTTCGTATCTATGTGGCGCCATATGCACTCGCCAAAAGTTCGGTTAAGCTGCAACGATGCCTCCTCAGAGGCCAACAGCGAGAAAAGTTCATTCGAAAAAAAACTTGTCGGTCTTAGGCCCCGAGCCAAAGGTGGCTCGGTGGAAGATCTCCCCTTTTCCTTGGCGGACACCTTTCAACCTGTCCTTCGCCATAATGATAAAATATCGCTCGCCATATAACACGACAACATCGTCAATTTGTAAAATCGAATAGGGCGGAGTCGTGGAAATCAATCAGGTCGAATTTCACGGCTGTCAAAATACCAACGAACAACAGAATCAAATGATACAACATTGGAATATCGTATTGTGAAATATTGATTCAGGATGAATTTGTGCTTCTGAGTGTAAATTTTCAATGTAAAGTGAAACTTGGTGCTAATTAATTATTAATTATGAGATCAAAAGAAAATATTTCTAATAACATTTTGTTCTTTTTTGAAGTGAAATAGTCTTTGAGTGCGTTGGAAATTTTTTGAGATGGAAAAAAACCATTGAACTCGCGACACTGTTACTGACACCTCTGTATATAAGTATCTCGTAATTGTTCAAGTTTTCACTTCTGTCGGGAGTGCCACTTTTTTGAAGTGAAAACTTCTTTAGGCGCGTTGGGCATTTTTCGAGATAGGAAAAATTCATTGAACTCGCGATACTGTTACCGATACCGACACCTCTGTAAATAAGTATCTCGTAATTGTTCAAGTTTTCACTTCGGTCGGCAGTCCCGAAGTGCCACTTTTTTATTCTTACACGGTATTACTCTTGTACCTTAGCCTACCCTTCTCGGTAGGCCTTTGGTGTAGGACGCCCCATGCGTCGATACCCTTGCGCCATTTCATCTGTCTGGAACAGCAGTTGGGGCCGGTGCAGTGGCAAATTCAGCCGAAGATCTCTAGTGGCGCAAATGTGGAAGTCTCGAGAGAGCTTACGTATTTGAGCCATTTGGGGTTGAGACCCTGGGTCCATGGGGTACCAGGGCCCATTGTTTTTTCAAAATTCTTTCTGGGTGCCTGGTTGAAGCGACGTGTGATCCGAGAGCTGGCGCTTATCTGGGTCAACACATAAGCATTGCAATTCAGCGGGGCAATGCAGCCAGTGTCTTGGTGACACTTCCGCCTGGTAGTGATCTGGAGCAGTTTAGCTATCTATAGATCGTTTGTAACTTTAGATGATTAAACTGTTTTTTCTGTATTTTAGTTTTGTAAATATTTATTGTATTCTATTTCTGTTGTTAAAGGCATTTTAACATAACATATTTTAAAGCTAACAAACATTATAGATAGATAGATAATACACATCATCATCATCCACAGCCTGACTTCACCCACTGCTGGGTATAGGCCTCCCCAAGTTTGTGCCATCCGCCACGATCCTGCGCTAGTCTCACCCATTGACGACCCGCGACTCTAACGATGTCGTCCACCCATCTCGCTGCCGGACGTCCAACCCTTCTACAGCTATATATAAGCAGGAAAACATACAACCAGAAATAATTCAAAAATAAGAACCAAGCTATCATAAAAAAGGCAATGCAATGGGCGGTCTTATCGCTGAAAGCGATCTCTTCCAGACATCCTTTTGATAGAGTGAAATTTACGAAGATATAATGGAGTGCGGTGTACTATTAAGGATACATTATGTTATAATGCTGAGTGTACTGGAACGGTGCTCAGCTGGATTTAGAACGAAGGGTTGTTGGTAAACATCTGGCGATTGACGTCAGAGCTCCACCTCACACACTCCACTATATGAGTCAGGGCTATTGCCGGTGTACAATGACTTGCACCTACTTGCAATATACTTAACGGTTTACATAAAAAAAAAATATTTATAGTACACATTTTCTTTTATTGTTTTTTTTTAATTTGTTTGATTTATAATAGGTGCCTACTTACCTTTGTTTTTGTATTATTTTGTATTGTACCTGTTTCTTGCCTGATTCTTTCATGCATGGAACAGGCGTTAAAATTGACGTTTCAAAATTTCAAATGGACTACCCTTGTGATTTTAATGAACAAATGAGTATTAGCTATCAGAACTCAGCATTCATTACTTTAAAAAACATTCAACACAGATTTGGGAAATTATCACCACCACCGCCGAAAGACAAGTTGAAAGTTATAGTTGAGAACCCAGGAAATCGTATTTATAAATGTCTCAGCAGGTACCTAATAGCTAACATTACAGGCAATTGAAATAACATTTTACGTTCGCACGTTGCCTGACATTAAACCGCAAAATACTCATTAACACATACGAATAGGTATAAATAGGCATGTATGTAATCGTAAGAACGTAGTAACAGTACCTAAGCATAGGTAATACTCCGCTCTGCTAGAAGTGGAACTGATGTAGGTACTAGCTAAAAAGCTTTGTGTGCTCAATAGGGCAAAGCTGTACTTCAGTGCGGGGCAAAGACTGCTTCTCTATAAAGCGTAAGTCCAGCCCAACATGTAGTATTGTTGTCATTTATGGGCAGGAGCACCTGGATACCAACTATGGCCGTTTGACTCTGTTCAAAGACGTGCTGTGAGAATTGTTGATGATCCCATTCTCACAAGTGGTATTGAGCGGTGTTTCAGGAGAGATTTTGCCTCCCTGTGTGTTCTTCCGCTTGTATAATGGGTTGTGTTCTGAGGAGTTGTTTGACATGGTGCCTGCAGGTTACTTTTATCATCGCACCGCTCGCCATTGGCAGGGAATCCATTCACACACATTGGAGACGATGTGGTCGCGTACCATGAGGTTCCACAGGAATTTCCTCCTTGAAACACTTTGCTTTTAGAATGATCTCTCTGCCGTGATTTTCCCCAGGGACTACAGTATGGGATTATTTAAATAGGGCATTTTGAAAATTTTAAAGGTCTGAAACGCGCGAGTTGCCTTTGGTGTTACAAATGTACATAGGCTATGGTAACCGCTTACCATCAGGTGGGCCGTATGCTTGTTTGCTACCTTAGCAGTATAAAAAAAACTTCGCTTCCATGTACTAGTGTTAATTACGAGCGCATAGTAACTAATGGTAACCGTTCATACCCACAAATAGCTGAACGTAAAGAGTGTATTTCTCATCTCAGCTATGAGCGAGCATATTGACGATATTTTGACAAGTTATTTTATTTGGTTGGTGTTAGAGATAAAAAACATACTGGGTTCGACGATTTACGTATAATTGTTTTTTTTAATTTAATTATTCCGATTTTCGTAATTTAGATTTTTTGAAGTTTCAGTCGCATTACATACAATCTATAGAGGCAACATGACCTTTTAATAACGTCAAAATAATATGTATTGCATCGACAGGCATCAAAGTTAGATCTAAAGATGAAAATTACGAAATACAAGATGATTTTCACATATACGACTTAGATCTTATAATACCTACTCTTTAGGAAAAATGTTAAAGTGCAAGAAAATTTGTGAAAATTAGGGCGTGCATTGATCAAAAATTCGATTTAAAGAAAATAAATGTCAGTTACTCCTATTTAAATTCTATTCTAAACCAGATTCCCCTTTGAAACAAACACAAAGTGGGACGTGATCCGCAAGCTGGTGATTCAATATCCGTGTAACATGTGCTAAGTCCCAGGTGCTCATTCAATGAGTTTGTGCCTCGTCTTCACCGCTTCGATTCATTTATGACTAATTTTAGATCCGTATTAAATCATTTGTTGCTTACCGACGAACGAACCTATTTATATTTAAACTGTTTAATTTTTAAAATGGCATATCTGTCTAGATACACTTACCGTTCATTTTTATAATAAACTCCAGTATCTCTCGATCCATGACCGAATTAGCTTAAAAAATCGTCGAAATAAATGCGAAGACTCGGATTCAACTCTTGCTATAAATCCGTCCAGTGTCAGTCCAATCCTTGAAAGTAATTTAGTTTGATGTTAATACTGACATATTACGGTGCAACATACAAAAAGATCGAAACACACCTGTTCCACTTATGTTCTACTAGCTGACCAATCCGCAGCTTCGCACGCGTAGTTTTTCAATAAAAACATTACCTTCCTTTGCGCAGTTGGGTAAAATGTAGCCTATGTTACTCATGGTGAATGTAGTTTTCCAATTGTGAAAGAGTTTTTGAAATCGGACCAGTAGTTTTTGAGTTTATTAATTAAAAACATACACACAGAAATACAAAAATACAAATCTTTCCTCTTTATAATATTAGTATAGATAATATTAATATTTTGCAGTATGGAGATGAAAAGGCATAAATAAAAACTCTACAAACGATAATAATAATTCATTTTGTTCCAGGCATAGTAAACCGAGGGGACTCCTTCAGACGGCGCCGTTCCCGGTCTGGAAGCCTCGCACCAGCATCACCAGCACAGTCAGCACCAGAGCCCACAGAACGCAGGCCGGTAGCCCTTCATAGGGTAGCCATGGTTGGAGCCCCAGGGGTTGGCAAGACCGCCCTGATCAGTCAGTTCCAGACCAGTGAATGTATCAACGCTTATGATAAGGAAAGGGGTATGTAAAATACACCATTACGACAAGCGAAATCTGAAACGCCTCAGGGTAAATACGAATATTGTAAATTGCTATACGGGTTTGGCAAAGACCCTAATTTGATATCTGCGTATACACGGGGGATCATGACCCCATGGTGATGGTATCAACACATATGATAAATTGTTACGATTTATTACTTTTTATTAAGGGCGCACTATATTCGGGGAGACGATAAATCGCTTATTGAGAAACAATGTTTTGTTCAACAAATTGTGTCCTTTCAATCTGTAGTTCATAAATGTTATAGTTAAGGATACGTGCTAGGACGCCTGTGTTGTGAAAACACGATTCCGTCAAATTTTCTCTATAGAAAAAAATCCAAAGATGACTCCAAATTTATCTTAAAACCGTTCTCATGCGATGAATACTTAAATTTAGATCTTGAAACTTTATACAGTAATTCTACACAACATAAATAAGTGCACCTGTGTTTAAAATTTTCAAAATACTTTTTATTTTATCATAAAATGGAAATACCTAAGTTTCGCACTAATAAAACCATTCGCTTCGGATACCGGGTCCGCGATTGAGTCTTGCCTCGGCTTTCAGACGGGGTACCCGTGACGCTTGTCGCTCCAAACGATCACGTAATTCATAAGTAAAATTAAATATTAAGTTGGTTTTTGCAAAGACGCCTAAATGAGAAATAAGCACAACAAGAAAATGAAGGGACTGAATGTTAAAAAACCGGCAAACATGTGAACCACGGCGAGAAAGGACGGGCAGCGGCGTGCGGAGAAGCGGGGGTGAAATTCGAGTTTGGGCTGAGGTATAGTCAACTCTTAAGCTGAAATCCTGGATAGCACGTATTATACTCTTACTACTGGCTACTTAGCGATAAGACCGTCAATTTTATACACACATTTTAATCATGTTAATTTTAATAGATTTATTCCCTTATACTCTGAAAGTTGGTCATTGTAAGCTCGATAATGGCTCCGTAAATGCGGTTTACGGCCCTATATAAAAGAAGAAGACAAAATAAATAACAAGTTTTTTTAATATAAATACAAATTTTTAGCTTTCAGTTTAAAGCCATGGTTCCTGACCTAGCGTTAGCTTCTGAGGTTAGCTTACATAAAAGAAACTTGTTAAATATCAAAAAATAATTAAAATGCTTACAAGACGGAAACTTTTCCTCCCTTTTAAAGTCTAATAAAATAAACCATGCCTTGAGAGAACCCGTACCTAGTTATTCTTCAAAATGCAATTTCAGGCTCACTTGACTCGTCATAAGCAAATCAGTAGCAGAAAACTGAACTCCACAAAACATTCTCATCGCGTCTCCACTTAGAGAATAAAAGTGTTTGCGTCGTTAATTAAGTTCCAGTCCAATGTTGCAGGGCGCAGGGCTGGAGTAAGGATGACGTGCACGAGCAAAACGTTCTTGAAAAAAGTTTAGGTTCATGCTTGACAGTAGCCTTTATTTGGATGATCTGCTAATATTTGTTCCGGGTCTGGAAGTAAGAAGTAAGTCAGACATTTAAAGTTTTGATAGCCACGATACAGAAAATCCTTATGTCATAGATAGATAGTTATATAGTTGCACTAATCAAATAATACATCTTCGAACTAAATGCTAATTAGTGGTTCACCCCGAACTGAGATCTCGCGAGTCTCCCATAAAAACAAAAATATTTTCACAATCAAAATAGTGCCACGAAATGCATAATCAATTACCTTGACCTACAGTTTCATTCAAATTACAGTTTTACAGTTATTCTGGATGTCAGACTTTTTCCTATATTTGTGTCAATGAGGCTACACGCGTACCAAATTTCAGCACTGATGGGTCACTGATGTGTACCTTGTGAATTTTGTCAAAGTTTGGTTTTTTTATGGCTAATAAATTAAAAACTACAAGGTTTAAACTAAAAATAAAAACGGAGTCAAAATATACTCACAAAAACCTTTTATTAATCCTGCCACTTGATCGGATAGTCTAATTTTGTTCTTTTTTACCCCTTTTGAACCCCAATATCTCAAAATTTTTAGCTCGTTTAGTTATGCCAAAATTGTGCCATCACTACCCACCTATATACCTAATTTCACGATGATCGGATAAACGCTTCGAAAGTTATCCTCGGACAAACAAACATATTTACAACGCCGATTTGCCCAAGTTGATTTAGAGATCTCGCTTCGCTAGATCAATTAGAATATTCCTTCAGCTAACCTTTGTGTTAGATTGAGTGTTAGTTATTTCTATAAAATAGATTTTAAAACATTAAATTAAGAAACTAACTATAACTAACCTCCTAATAATGAATAATGAGAATAATTCAGATACATGAACGAATTACATGTAAACAAAGAGCTCAATTTTGTGTGAGCTCAGGATAATGTTACTGTTACATACAGGCATGTTACGTATTATTTTGTCTAAAACTTTCAACCCCATATTTTTAGTACCAGCATGGAGCTTATGTAAACTGAAAGAGGACAAACAATATCGTAAAACTTAAGCATAGTCTAGCCAATTGATTCCCAAAGTGGTTCAGGTGGACCCCCAAGGGTCCACGGGAGACTCGACGGGGGTCTACGTTGGCTTGACAAAAAAATGGGGATTCGCAATTCGTAAGCGGGGGTCCACGAAAACGTATCTGGTTTCGATAGTGAGGAACTAAAATATTGGCTTGACTTCACCTATCAATGTAGGCAGATAGTATTTTAAGAAGCTCAGCGTCAGTTACTTGTAAAAACTTGCATATTCTATATTCAGTAGGTACAACAGTGCGTTGCAAAGCGCCAGCGCTGCCGCCGCCGCCGTCCACAATGCTTGTTCAGATGTGCAAAGGGCCGAAATAGGACTTGTGGTGTGTGTGTATAAACTTGTTTGATTCTTCACCAATATAAATACGAATGCCAAGGTTGAACGTTACTCATTTGTTTCCGGAATTTCGAAAATAAAAGTAAAGTAAAGTTGGTAAAGTGAATCGATGTCAGTATTTGCCTGTGTCGGAAAAAGTAAAATGAGTAAAATGTAGCTGCAGGGGGTCCACCGGAACCAGTAAAATTTTGAAAGTGGTCTATGAGGAAAAAAGTTCGGGAGCCTCTGGTCTAGCATAATAAAAAAAGAGTTGCTCATCTGTAAAATACATAATATTTATTTATTTTTTAAACGATATTCCTAGTGCATTAATCCATCAAATTATAGGGGCTGTGAATACTACCGGTTGGTTCTAGTAACGTGTACAACCTGAGACTGAAAGCTAATTGCCCCACCGCTATATTGGCTACTCCTGAATCCATCCCTGGATTCAGATCGCAAAACAGCAACTACGTTAGCGAAGTATAACATTATTGTTGCAGGCAGTAAATGGAAAACTAAAAAATAACAAATTAACGGCTTTCCTACACAGACGCGATGTACCGGACGTTGTTGATGACCGGATGTGTTTATTGCGAATCTGGGAAGTACAGTTGGGGTGAGATAATTGAAAATAAATTGTAGCGCTACGCTTTTTGAGTTACATTTTTTGTATCTATGTTTTTTTTATGTTATTTATGGAGAAACAGGCTTACGGCCCACCTGATGGTAAGCGGTCACCGTCGCCTATTGACACCGGCAACACCCAGGGTATTCTCGATGCGCTCCCTACACTGTAGAAACCTCTTTACATTTCTCTTGAAGCGTGCCATGTCGTAGCCTAACGGGAAAACCTCAGATGGTAGCTCATTCCACATCTTGCAAGTATGGTGTAGAAAAGATCGCGTGTAGCGTGTGGTGCGTGATACCCAATTGTCGATGATATGTGGATGATATGTAACAAAAATATTGAAATACTACCTGACTCATCCGCAGCTTCGCAGTTGGATAAAAAGTAAATGTCACCAAGGGATGGTGTAGCTTCCCAACAGTGAAATATTTTTTTTAAATAGGTCTAGTAGTTTCGGAGCCTTATACAATATATTTTTTTATACATTATAGGCTTGCGTTTGACCACGATCTCGCCTGATGGTAAGCGATGATGCAGTTTACGTTGGTACAGGCTTGCCTAGAAGAAACCTATTCACTCGCGACTTAAAGATACCTAGGTTGTAGCTATCAGGAAACACAGACTCTGGCAAGGCGTTCCACTCTTAGGCGGTGCCCATAATAAAGGTCGAAGAGAACCGCTTTGTGCAAACAATACAAAAAAACAAACAAACAAATCTTTCCTCTTTATAATATTAGTATAGATTATTAAAATCGCCACAAGATCTTTATTTTTGGAAAGAATGGGAGGCTATTGACTACCAGTGGACTGAAAATAGATGTAGAATCGTTTTTTTTATAAATCATCAGAATTGGGCCCCTGATCACGTGATCACGCTTCGCTTCGATTGTACACATAGATATAATTTTCAAAACGTTTTTAATACGAGAGATTTATGTTGAATACATATTTAATTAGAACCAGATTCTGGAATTTAAAACCATTAGGAAACTTTGTGTTAAAATATATTTTTTATGTTAATTGATTCGACTTCTTAAAAGCAAAAATTTAAGACCATTTTAAAAAAATAATATGGATGGAAAGTTCACATTTCTAGTATCTATATATAAAACAAAGTCGGGTTAGTTACATCACTTATAACTCAAGTACGTCTGGACTGATTTTGATGATTTTTAATTTGTTGGATTTGTCTCGACCCCGAATAGCAGAATAACTATTAAAATATCGGAAAAAATACTCAAAAAGAAATTATAAAGAAAACTCATTTTCTCCTACATAGATTTTTTTTAATAAATAAATAAATCCACGTCATATGCATGTCAAGGCGGTGTGAAGTTCGGCGGGTCAACTAGATGTCTACTAGTGGTTCGCCCCGAACTGAAATCTCGCGAGTATCCCAAAACAAAAAAAAATATTCTTAGGGCGCCTCGCGCAACTCGTGGCTATATATGATTTAATTAAGGAGTTGTCAAATCATACAAATACGTAAAATTTAAACATGTTTAGTCTAAATACGTTTAAGGATCGTTGTGCAAGCCGGCCTTAATCTTTGACTAATAAAATAGTGCAATAACCAAACAACTTGACCTACAGTTTCATTCAAATTTCAGGTAACGGGAGTTTATGTATATTGGTTCCTCTTTTTTGGGGTACAAATTGCAGTTATTTTGGATTTCAGACTTTTGCCTATATTAGTGTTACTAAAGCTACACGCATACCAAATTTCAGCACTGTGGGGTAACTGGTGTACCCTGTGAATTTTGTCAAAGTTCAGTTTTTATTATGACTATTAACTCAAAAACTGTAAAGAATTTACAAACGGAGTCTAAATGTACTAATGAATACCTTTCATTTGACGTCCCATTGGACCAGTTAGTTTAATTTTAATTTTTTTTTACCCCTCATGAACCCCAATATCTCAACAACCCCCAACATTTTTAGCTCATTTAGTTACACCAAAATTGTGCCATCACTACCTACCTTTAAATTTCACAATGATCGCATCAACGCTTCGAAAGTTATCCTCGGACAAACATTCAATACACACATACAACGCCAATTTGCCCAAGTTGATTTAGTGATCTCGCTTCGCTCGATCAATTAAAGATTTATATGTCTAAATATACCATGCAAAGTTTACGGACCTCAGTAATCTATTTTTGCAGATTATTTTGCACCAAAAATGTTCCACAATGAAAGTACCAGAAGTAATCCCATGTTCCTAAAAAATTATGATCGTTTTGTATTTGCTGTGCAAACACGAAAATTATGAATGTTCCGGAGCTATGAATATTTTAGGTGACTAATTGCATTTCAGTTTGCTAAGCTACGAAAACCTTGAATTCCTAAGCATTCGTACACCGTTTTATGACGGACGCAAAAGCGCAGCGTGAAAAGCACTAAAGGACTAAAATAAATCTATACTATTTAATAAATTCAAAATACCTCCGTTCTCCATATTGATGTAATTCTTAGATGATCGTTTTCATTCACTGCTGTCATCATCATCATATTGGCCACAGGACGTCCACTGTTGAACATAGGCCACCCCCATTGATTTCCAGAGCGACCGATCTGGTGCGGCCTGCACCCAACGGCTCCCAGCAACCTTTACTAGGTCTTTTTTTGATCTAGTGGTGGAGCGTCCTACACTGCGCTTATTAGTGCGTGGTCTCCATTTGATTTACTGCTTTTGCACGCAGTCTCTTCTATTTAATTGTAACTTTTTAGGATTCCGTAACTAAAAAAAAACCCATAAGGGTTTCTGAGATAGACAGGACAAAGAAGTTTTCATATAAATGATCACTTTTTTGTCCTGTCCATCTGCCAGGATCTTTTTAGGGTTCCGTAGCCAAATGGCAAAAACGGAACCCTTATGGATTCATCATGTCTGTCTGTCTGTCCGTCCGTATGTCACAGCCACTTTTCCGAAACTATAAGAACTATATTGTTGAAACTTGGTAAGTAGGTGTAGTCTGGGGTTCCCCATATTTATAACTTAAACTAAAAAAAAAATAATCAAACCCATAGGTATGGGGTATCTATCGATAGGTCTTCACAAGTGATATTGAGGCTTCTAATATCATTTTTTTCTAAACCGAATAGTTTGCGTGAGAGACACTTCCAAAGTAGTAAAATGTGTGGCCCCCCCCCCCCCTGTAACTTGTAACTTCTAAAATAAGAGAACATAAATCTAAAAAAATATATTTTGTATATCTATGCAAACTTCCACCGAAAGTTGGTTTGAACGAGATCTAGTAAGTAGTTTTTTTTAAATACGTCATAAATCGTAAACCTTTCATTCAATCAACTCAAATATAAAAAGGTTACAACGAACTACAAGAACATTTATGTTACTTGCTGCTACGGAACACTACATGGGCGAGTCCCACTCGCACTTGGCCGCTTTTTTTATATTAATTTCAACTTGATACCTCCATGCAATCCTGAGTAAATTCAAATCATTTATTTTTCAGATATGTCATCCATTTTGTTAGATAATAATAATACAATCTTAGAATTATGTGAGTAGGTAATTGCAATTATATATAAAATAAAATACCTTAATAAAATAGGTAAATACACAATAATCAAACAAATATTAATAAATTCAAATTCAGACAATTAATAGCTGAGTCAAACACATATATAATAATTTAATATAATTATTGAGTCACGGTTGAAGTGGCAATGGGCAGGCCATATAGCGCACAGAACAGATGGCCGATGGGGAAAGTTCTCGAATGGAAGCCACGGACCGGCAAGCGCAACGTAGGACGTCCACCTACAAGATGGGCAGACGACTTGGTAAGAACCGCAGGTCGGCGTTGGATGCAGGCCGCTTCCAACCGCAGTTCCTGGAGATCAATGAGGGAGGCCTTTGTCCAGCAATGGACGTCCTACGGCTGATATAATGATGATGATTGAGTCACAAGCTGAGCGACTGGTGGGTGTTTTAAATCCCAGCAGCCAATAATGCCAGAATTAAGGAGGTTGAGGTTGCTGCGGAAGCTGCTGCAGTGGCGGATGCTGCCCCTGCATCCCTATCTACACTTGCTGCACCAAGATTTGCTAATTACCAAGCGAAGGCCGGTTGCGCTGTTGGAGCATAGGCATACCATGGTCCCTGTGCCGGTCAGCGTGATAATGCCAGTTTGTCTTGAATTATAGTTACGTGGCGTTCCGTGAAATAAACCTATTAAAATTATCTGTCACAACGGCCAGCATCTTGTTGGAGCTGCCTCAGACGCGGCTTATCAGGGACGCCGTAAAAGGGTATTGCCGGATATATAATATATATAGGAGGACTATATATATATATATATAGTCCTCCTCATCAATTTCGATGACAGCGACCCTAACTATCTTTAAATTTAAAGAAAATGCTATTAAATGCATAAAAAATACAGTAATTTTAATTATACTGTGTTTATATTTAAATTCTAGAGTGTGCCCTAATATGGCTTGCTAGACCAAACTTAGTTTTAAAAACCCTATCACAGATGTCACAATTATAAGTGTAAGTATAAGATGGCTTTGGTATTTCTTTACGTATCTGGCGCTTTATATCGAGTGTATGAAGTCGGTTTTCTTCGAAAGTTTTAAAGTTATTATAGATGGTAGAGCGCCAGGACGACCTGTGTGAAGCGATCTCCTCCCAACTTGCAGGGTCAATATCGCAGGCATTTAGATGTCTTTTGAACACGTCCTTAAAACGCAGATGCTGACTACCGTGCTTACGCTTACCCTCTGCCATCTCAGAATAAAATACCGCTTTGTGTAGACGCTGGTCATCCATGCGGAAGACGTGTCCGCACCACCTGAGCTGTCGCTGCATAAGGAGAGCTTCCATGCCGTACATACCGGACCGACGCAGGATAGACAGACAACGAAGTGATCATATAAAGGTTTATTTTTTCCTTGTACGGTATAATAATAATAATAAGTAAGTCCCAGTTCAGTCTCTCTCACTTTTGGACCTCCCAAAACATACCTTTGCCTTATTGCAGAAGGCAGTAATTTTGAATACTTGCAGGATTGTAAGAAAGTTCTTGCAGACTGCCCTATCCACCGAATTGTCACCTACACTACCATGTACAACGGTTCAAAATGATACCACCCGAACCACTGAGGGGTACTTGGCTTAGGCCCGTGCACCTCTGTATTCCCTATTCCCCGGTTTTTCTGAGCCGAGTTGATAAAAATCATAAATAAATAATAATTATAACACGAGTTTTAAAATAAATATGTGTGAATAGTATTATTAAATATTGCTGAACATTTCACACAGCGCTATCTAGCCCCAAACTATTATGGGAACCAGATAACTGACAGAATACTTATATTACTTACTTCATGTGTCATTTTGTGTGTACCAAATACCTAGTCAGGTCATAAGTATTGTCACACAGTAAAAACTTTTCTTTTAGAATGCTGGCCACAAAAAAGTTTATAGAATTCGAATTTCGAATTGTTCATGAAAATAAAAATGTTACGTTTTAGAATTTTACTCATTTTTAAATATGGAGTGGATGCTTAAAGAAGACCGTGTTGCAGTTATTGCGTTGCATCGTTGCGGTTACGCGCCAATTCAAATTTTTGACATACTGAAAAATTTGAATATAACCAAAAGATTCGTTTATCGCACCATCAAACGATACAATGAAGACTCTAGTGTAGATGACAGGTCAAGAAGTGGTCGCCCTCCGTCTGTTAGGACTCCAGCAGTGATAAAAGCTGTGAAGGCGCGAATTCAAAGAAATCCCAAACGTAAGCAGAAACTGTTGGCCTGAATTTTTGACCTGACTAGGTAAATGATTATTCTATTCTATTCTTTTCTATATACATTTTTTTGTAAATAATTACTTATAATTTATAGAGAAACAACCAGACCCGGAACAAATATCTGTAGATCGTGCGAACATTTGTTCCGCGGCGGAATCGAACCCGCTACCTCCTGCGTCTCAGCCGACTATTCACCCACTGCGCCACGGAGGTCCTCATGATGAAACCTCCTTTTATGTAAACAATACCTGCATTAGGAGATTTAGTTCTTCTGTAATATAATTGGTTTTAAATTATAAGAATAGACGTAACTTATAAAAAACAATTTCAACGGTGGTTAATTTTTGTTGAAACCCTTTTAAAACATGTCATAAATTCCAACACAAATCCTTATCAAGTCCCACTTTTACATAAACCCCTAATAATCCATCATTCTTAACAAGTTGTTGATCTCTGCTCATTTGTCAAACAAACCTTTGGACCAATTTACGATTCCATAATATATGAGTTTGAGGTCGTTTGTGTTTTCATCGATGTCGTTTACGGAAAACAATGAATTTAATGTTTTTTCATCACTCTTATCTGAAAGTAGGTCATTGTTAACTCGAAAACTATTCCTTAAATGCGATTTACGACCCAGGGCTGTTAGTTTTGAAAATAGAACGAGGCTCATACATTAATAAATGCTACAATGAAACATCCATGATAAATTCTTAGTTCTATTTATAAATGGAACTGGCCATAGTCTGGTTGTTAAAAAAACTAGACCTACCGCAGAAACCGAAACGAGCTATTTCAAATGTGCAGAAAAAGCCCCCAGCTTCTAACCTACCTAAAATGGTAGTCAACATCATCATATTAGTCAAAGGAGGCCACTGTTGAACATAGGCCTCCACCATAGATTCATTCAACGGCTCCCAGCAGCCTTTATTAGGTCTTCTTTCCATCTAGTGGAGGGCGTCCTACGCTGCGCTTTCCAGTGCGTGGTTTCCACCCGAGAACCTTTCTGCCCCAACGGTCGTCAGTTCTTCAAGATGTGCCCTACTCACTGCCACTTCAGCTTGCTAATTGATTGATTGATTGAAAATTCTTTAATTGCACAAAATACATAAATCTGTACATAGGCGAACTTAATGCTAGCAAGCATTCTCTTCCAGTTAACCTTTGCGTAGTGTTGAAATAAATATTTTTGTAGTTAGTGCATGACATAATGTAGCAGGAAAAATTTTATAAAAAAAAAAATAAGACTAAGATTATTGAGAATACGAACGAAACATCAAATATATACCTATATATATATAGTATTTTCAATAAACGTACTTTCTAATATTACACATCAATAAATACTAGTTGAAAATAATAGATTAACTAGTAAATAAGTACTTACAATCAAACTAAATAAACTCATATGATATAAAGATAACAGAGTGGATAAATGACAGAGCAACTACAGGACACCACTCATTTCGTAGGCTTCGTTAATGAAAGTGAGGTAGTGCTTGCACACTTTGGATCTGAAAACCTCAATGGAGGAAACATGCCGAATCTCGTGCGGAATACTATTCCATAGTCGGATAGCAGTAATGGTGAATGAGTTAGAGTAGCAGGTTGTGTTGAGGAGTCATTAATGGAGATGTTGTGTGGAGCGTACAAGACGGTCTGCATAATACAGGGTAGAAAATCGCTCTTTTATAGTTCTAATTCTTTGTGCTATGTCGGTAACTTTGTTTCATCTATGATCTCCTCATTTCTGATTCGATCTCGTTGAGAACACCAAGCATAGCCCTCTCCATAGCATAGCTGAGTGACCTTGAGCCTTCTTATGAAGCCCATAGTGAAAGACCACGTTTCTGTACCATACGGCATCATTAACACACACTGATCCAAATACTTTCGAATTATGACAATGAGGTATTTTAGAGGAGAAGATACCTCAGCGTCCTAAGATTAAAGTCTAACTTAAAGCTTCTAACCTACCTAAAATGGGAGTAAGTAAGTAAATTAAACTAAGATTGTTACAAGGACAATTTAATGAAACAATAAGGAAGTTAAACAGGAGACTGTGGCACCGTCTCCTGAAGAGAAGACGACCCGGAGCGGTAGACGAGTACGGTTTCCCGACTTTTATCGACCGTAGTCACGGTCTGGCCAGGGGGAATATGTGGCGTACCTATTCCGACACGCGCCACCGATCCGAAATCTGTATTGTACCATGATGGTTCTATTTTTATTTTACTATTAAATGTTTGCGTTTAGACCACACGTACAATACAGGTTTCGGCCCGACTGACCTACCCGCGTTCGCGAATTTTGTTTACCCACCACACTTGACTGGCGGCCGCTCTGTCTACCGCGCGCTCGCGTATTTTGCTTCGCTTTGTATTTTGTTTATCGTGCTTTTATTGTATATTTCTTTTAATTTAATTGATTTGTGCTATACTTCTACTAATATTATTCATTTTTCGTTTAAACCATCATTCTTCATACCTACATCACTTCACAAGTTTTTTACCATGGAGCGCGCCATGCTCGGCATCACACTGCTAGACCGAGCCCCCAATACTGAAATTCGCAAGCGGACTAAAGTTCAAGACGTTAGCAAGCGTATATTGGGACTCAAATGGAGTTGGGCAGGACATGTGGCCAGGCGCGGTGATGACAGGTGGAGTAGAGTGCTGACTGAGTGGTGGACCCGAGATGGAACCCGGAACGCAGATCGTCCACTGGCAAGATGGGTCGGCGACATTATAAAAATCGCAGGTCGTATGTGGGTTAGAACAGCGCAGGACAGAGACGAATGGCGACAACGGAGAGAGGCCTATGCCTATGCCAATGGGATGAGAAGGGCTGACAATGATGATGATGAAAAGGAAGTTAAATTACAAAGAAAATAAAAATAGAAGTTATTTATAAGAAAATATAGCTCTCTACTCTTATCTAAATGCTTGTTATTAGTAGCAAAGGCTTAGTAACAGGTGCCCGTTGGCACCCTAATAAAATGGATTACAAATGGTATCACATCATTCAGACACCGTCATTTGTTATTCACTTTATTTTTAGCTCCGCTAACCTTTCGTGAATTTGAACTTTACCCATACCTACTTATCATCAGTATTTCAACCAAAGGACGGCCACTGCTTCAGTGTCTACCTCAGTACCGCAGTGGGCGAATAGCCGGCTGAGACGCAGGAGGTAGCGGGTTCGATTCCCGCCGCGGAATAAATGTTTTCATGATCTACAGATACTTGTTCCGGATCTGGATGTTTTTTATATATTATAAGTATGTATTTACAAAAAAAAAATATATAAGTATTCTTTCATTAATCTGGTTCCTATAGTACAAGCTCTGCTTAGTTTGGGGTTAGATAGCGCTGTGTGATATGTCCAGCAATATTTATTTTTATTTTATTTTTTTATTTACTACAGGCTGCGAGGTCCTGACCTTGCAGATTTCCACCTGTTTCGGTCTCTTCAGAATTCTTTAGGCAGTGTCAGGTTTACATCACGAGAGGACTGCCAAAACTACTTGTCGCGGTATTTTGATCAGAAGCCCCAAAATTTCTATAGCAATGGGATCATGTCCCTACCTACAAGATGGCAAAAAGTTATCGAACAAATTGGTACCTACATACTTTAGTTAAATGTAAATAAACTATATTAAAAAATGTTTTGAATTTTCTTAAAAAATGCGACGAAACTTTTTCCCCAACCTAATAGATAGATTATGACCGGATTGGAGACATAGCCTACATTTTATCCGACTGAGTAATGTCTCAAGCGTGCGAAGCCGTGGGCGTATATTATATAAACAAATCTCCGTTTATCCGTACAAATGTTTCGTTCTGTATTTTAACTATTTCAAAAAACCTAGGTTGTCTAGAAAAAATAGTTCTAAGCGATAAGGCCGCCCATTGTATTGCCTTTTTAGTCCTTGTACATAGTATTGTATTGTTCTGTGTGGTAATTCAATACAGAGTTCATCTATCAAGTTGTTTGTGCTAGACGTGATCGATCGTTTGTAGATTTACCCCTTTGAGGATATTATACATAATTCTGGTACACCCTGTCTAAGCCAGTAATGTGTAACAAAAGGGTTATTGGCTTTCCAACGAGCAATACGCCCCTGGGGATGTGGCCATAAAACACGCGAGATCGAGCGTAATTGAAATATATAGGGACGGGTGACGGACAAGTGGGGGAGGACTGGGGGGGGGGGGGGGGGGATGGTATGTAATAATTTTCAATTTATTATGTCAATCCTCTTGATTGTTCAGATCGAATAATGTAATCTTAGTGGAAAATATCATTACGAGTGTAGAAATTTCCTTGTACTTATCTTTCTCTGTTTAAAATTAATAAAAAAAAAATTATATTATGTCAAGACAGTTGTCTCAGTTGACAGTGTTGTGTGCAAAAGTAAATTCCCAGGAAGTTATCATCACAGTGAGGTTGTACAGGGTGAATTTGTATTCGTTAAATGGATTTGCCCCTAATCCTGTACAATAATCTGTCATTATTATAAATTACTGCTCCCAAACACAAATCGCGGACGTTGGGCACCAAGTGGGCAAGTTAAAGTGGGACTGGGCGTGCCATCTCTGCCGCATGTCGAAAGAGTTATGGCAAAATCCACCACCGAGTGGATCCCAAAAGACAGAAAACGGTCACGTGGCGGATCACGACGCCGATGGAACGACGAACTCGACTTGTATATGGAAGACTGGATTACATACGCGCATGATAGAGCGGAGTGGAAGGAAGGGAGAGAGGCATTTTCCCTGCAGTGGAACAGTACAGGCTCCAAATATTAATAATTATAAGTTACGGGATTTATCATGTCCGTCATATCGGTGTTAAGACCGATAAAATATCGATAAAACGGTACGTCATCCCGTATTATTAATAACTATTGTAATAATAATATAGCAATAATCTGTGATTAATTCAATCCAATACTGAATTATAAAATACTTACTTCACCGTTACAAACACTTAAATATATAAGACAAAATCTGGTTAGTTACACCATTTATAACTCAAGAACGGCTGGACTGATTTTGATGACATTTAATTTGTTGTGTTTGCCTCCGTCTCTAATAGCACTATAACTATTAAAACATTGGAAAAATTCACGCAATAAAAAGTGTCAACAAAGTTCATCTCTCATACATAAATGCAGCTTCTTCCGGCAACGTACAGTAAATTGGTAAATTTGGCAGCCCGCTCCATATACGTGAAAATGCGCAAGATGCAATGACTCTATTCTTTATTGTACATAAATAGATTACAGACAAAAACAGCTTACGAAATGGACATGTACAAAGGCTAGCTTAAGTCTAATAAAAGCGATTTTCCAGCAAAACTTCGAAGATAGAGATAGTTGATTATAGTATCACAATTTTCACAGTTGGAAATTGAACTCGATCGACCACTCTTTGTGACGCGCAATTAACAAGCATTTATTTGCGCTCCACGTCTTCAAATGTGATAGAAATTTCTTCCTCAATATAAATATCGGCTGGTGATGATATCCGGCGTAGATCCAGGGCCATGAGGGGGCCAGGTATTGATTGGTAGTTAAATTAAAATTATTTCGACAAACAACGTTTATTCAATGCAAAGACAGAATGATGCAAACGAAACATATAGAGTAGGCACTACAATTTAATTTAATTAAGAATGGTGCGAAGATTTGAATTTCGAACACTGGGTACGTGCACAAAAAAATACATTGGAGTAAAACACTAAAAAATAATACGGAATTTAACTCAGCTAATAATTTAACACACAATTGATTGATTCTAAAGCGGAATGTTCGTCGGGTCAGCTAGTCATGCATAAAATCGCCGAGTCTGTAAGCAATTACACGTGTTTACACGCGTGCCAACAGAGAAAAATTTAATAAATATCCTGCCCACATCCGACCTTTTTCATAGCTTCATTGACCTTAACATGTTAACCTTTTTATGAAAATCGCTGCCCGTAAATTACCGGTAATCTGATAATTCCGCTGAGTTTATGGGAACCCTTGTCGCGAGCAGAAAGTTCAATCGACACCCTACCGCTATTCAATGTAGATATGTACTTCAGTTAATATTTTGATCACATCTGACATTATTGACAATAATTACATCATTGATCGATATCTTCGAATCACACGTACAGACAGACGGACAAGAGAGTGATCTTAACCTTTTTTTACCTATTGAGGTACGGAACCCAAATACAAAACAAGCAAAATATAAATCAGAAAGTTAATAGTATTTTTTTTATATTTTTAACTTTATGCTATGTTCATCAAACCGCTACACCTACGAATTCGGGTTAGCGTCGAAAACAGAATTCACAATCAATATTCCGCCAACATCCGTCCTCGGAAAAAAACGCTCATCTTATGAAAACGAACGTTACTAAACCCGCTTAACACATGGCCGTACAAAAACGCCCCCATGCCGTCAATAGCAAGAAATTCTATCAACATGTTCAAGTAACTACATCTTCCCATCACAGCTTGCAATAAATTGAATAATACATTGCGTAGCCATTCTAATATAAAAAATACTTTTTAAAAGAAGCTTTTACTAAATCATCATCATAAATATTATGAATGTGAAAGTTTGGATGTTTGTTTATTTATTAATTTGTTTGTTTGTTACTCAATCACGTCGTAACAGCTAAACCAATTTCGATAAAATTTGGTATATACCTAGTCAGGTCATAAATTCTGTCACATGTTTAATATAAAATAATTGAAACAAGTTCATTCATTATGTAACCATTTATATACCAAAATGAACTTAACAAAACATAGATTCTTATGACACTAAAGTTTATTCAAAATGACCTCCGTGATTTTGAATACAGGCCTTCAATCTGCGCGGCTAGTCGTCTATCGCAGCACGAACGAGGTCCATGTCAATATCGGCGGCTGCCTTAATCAAGGATGTCTTGAGTGACTCCAAATTGGGATGAGGCTTTGAGCACGCCTTTTCCTCCAAGTGTTGCCATATCTTGTAATCTAACGGATTCAAATCTGGACTGGAGGAGGGCCAGTCTTCGTGCCGGATGAAGTCGATTTCACGCGCCGCCAGCCAGTCTTGTGTGCTCTTCGCTCTATGAGCTGGCGCCGAATCTTGTTGGAATACCTTGTTGGAATAGTGCTTCTTATTGAACATGGTATGAGAAACAGGTTACACAAGGTTCGTCAGGACTGTTTTTTGATACACAACTGCATTCGTTTTTACACCTTTCTCACAAAAATGTACCTCTGTTAAGCCCCAATAAGAAACTCCCAACCATAACATGAGCGAGGATGGAAAATGACCTCGTTGGACACGCGGAATACGGTTGCTAGCTTTTTCACTACTGTGTGCGTACACCTTATCATTTTGTTTGTGGTAGCTCTTTTCTGCGGTAAAAATTTTTTCATCCGAAAAAAGAATTTCCCGATATTTTTTTCCCGCGTACCGCTTCATCAAAGCGCGGCATCTCTTCAGTCTCAGGTCCATTAGACGAGCATTCAAACGATTTCTTGTTTTTCTTCGATATGCCCGAAGCCCTAAGTCTTCATTTAACACCCTTTTCACCGTGGTTCTGCTAAACCCCATCTGAAGGGCCAACAGTTTCTGCTTACGTTTGGGATTTCTGTGAATTCGCGCCTTCACAGCTTTTATCACTGCTGGAGTTCTAACAGACCGAGGGCGACCACTTCTTGACCTGTCATCTACACTAGAGTCTTCATTGTATCGTTTGATGGTGCGATAAACGAATCTTTTGGTCATATTCAAATTTTTCAGTATGTCAAAAATTTGAATTGGTGCGTAACCGCAACGATGCAACGCAATAACTGCAACACGTTCTTCTTTAAGCGTCCACTCCATATTAAAAAATGAGTAAAATTCTAAAAAGTATACATTTTTATTTTCATGAACAATTTGAAATTCGAATTCTATAAACTTTTTTGTGGCCAACATTCAAAAAGAAAAGTTTTTACTGTGTGACAATACTTATGACCTGACTAGGTAGATTAGATTAGAAAATTCTTTTTTGCACTATAAAAATAATACATAGGTGAACTTAATGCTAATTAGCATTTTCTTCCAGCTAACCTTTGTGTAGTGTGGAGAAAGTGGTAGTGTTAGAAAAGGGAAATTTGATCGAACTTTAGCTTAGAAAAAAACTTACCAAAATTAAAAATAATAATAATACACATACATAGACGAAATACACAAATATATCTACATAAAGTGCTCAATTTTGTTGGGTATCTTGAAGAGAGATGAAGTATTTAAAGCGTTTGGATTTGAAGATTCCTATAGAGGCGGCCTTGCGGATTTCCATTGGAAGAGAGTTCCACAAGCAGATAGCAGTCACAGTGAAAGAGTTAGTGAAGAAAGAAGTTTTATGCTCAGGCGTCTTGAGTAAAAGATGTTGAGAAGAACGAGAAGGACGATCAGGTGGAAAAAGAGGAGAAAAACGTTCTTTAAGATAGCAAGGAGACAGAGGATTTTGAAGGATGGTATAAAGAAGACAGAGTATATGAGTATCCCGACGAAACCGGATTTTGAGCCACTTTAACCGTGAGCGGTACTGTGAGGTGTGGTCGTACTTTCGTAACCCGCGTTGAAAAAAAATTAAAATTCTGTATATAATTATGTAGTTTATATAACCTTGGATTAACACATAGGCTACCTTTTATCCCATAAATCAGTTCCCATGGGATAAAAATGGGATGAATAGTCAAGTTGCAACAGCGAGTTTAGTTTTATTTCTAGGTTACCTACACATTTAGTAGTGTAACGCGTACGAAGTCGCGGGATACAAATGAGCCCTATCACTAGTAGCTTACTATAATCCATTCAGAAGTTCTGTTGTGTAGCATCCGTCTCCATCATGAGACCACCTTTATGGTACACACGGCTACACATCAAGCTATATTCAGTATAAGCTGATCTTTCATTCTACGAAAAGCCTACACAATGTGAGGTCAGCTTATACTGGAAACGTATAGCTTGATGTGTAGCCGTGTGTACTATATTATTGCATTGTCACCTAAATTACATAAATATATCTATTCCAAATTTCAGCTCAATAAGTTGGGGGAACTGGTCTGATAATTAAAGCTACGGTAGGCAAAGTAGGCAATTCGACCTGACGGAAATCCGTTTTTGCGACACTTTAAACTAAGATATATTTTTTTTTTTAATTGATATTGATTATTGAATATACCGGTTATATCAAGCCTAAAACACGACTTACTAAACTTGGCTCGATAAAAAATACCGCAGTTTCCTCAAAATCATCCTTTTAATTAGTTGAGAAATATTTCAATAAACCTCGTTGTACACACGGCTACACATCAAGCTATATATTTCCAGTATAAGCTGACCTCGCATTGTGTAGGCTTTTCGTAGAATGAGAGGTCAGCTTATACTGAAAATTTGTAGCTTGATGTGTAGCCGTGTGTACTAAACCTAACTTTTGTATCTATGTTGCGCCATTGAATGTATGAATGAAAACACTTTAAAGACACCAGAGAAGAAACAAACATAAATAAAACTACAAATCCAGTATGGGCGGTTTTAGCAAGCGATTTCTTCCAGACAACCTTTGAATGGAGAGGAGTAAAATTACGCCTTCTTGATGCCAACCACACTTCGCAATAATTTATAAACGCGAAAGTTTGGATATTAGTTTGTTTGTTACTCAATCACGTCGTAACGGGTGAACTGATTTCGATGACATTTGGTATATACATTCCATACTTAGAAAACTTTCGTGATTAATTTCAATCATTATTATAAATACGGGATTTATCACGTACCGTCTTATCGGTGTTTCGACCGACAATGTTTCGGTTCAATTTGTGAGCCTTCATCAGGGTGAGTGCGATCCGCTCCGAATAACGTCTCGCCTCGCACTGCGCGCCGCTGCCCTCTGCGCGCGAGCGTACAGGCGGGGTGGCGGGGATTGGGCCAACGAAATCACAGCGCGTTGACCGGCTGTGTCATCATCATTATCATCACTGCTGCTCTCTTCGGTAGTTCTTGGTACAGGCAAACACACAACACTAACTATGTCTCTACCAGGTTCACTCACTCATCTGTCACTTGCATCATGAAGACATGGCCTCCAGGCTGGCGGTAGAACCCATCATCTATCCCTGTTAAAGTTCGGCACTCGACTTATTTCTATCGCCTCTGGGATCTTGCGAGGAACGAAGAACTTCTCTCTCGCTAAAACCCGGGCCTTGTCGAAACGTATGTAGTATTTTTATTTATAGTGTTATCCGAACACATGCGGAAAATTCCAAGATTTTTAAAATAATCTCAAAAATTACAAGCCTAGACGGGACTTGAACCCGCGACCTTCCTCTTGATACGAGGACGATACTCTTGATACGTATCAAGAGGAAAGTCGCGGGTTCAACTCCCGTCTAGGCTTGAAATTTTTGAGATGATTTTAAAAATCTTGAAACGTATGTAGTGCGTCGAATCAGAGTCTAGGGAATGTTCCGCCACTGCAAAACTGTTTGAGTCGACATTCTTCATTGCACGTATGTGTTCAGTCAACCTAGTAGATACGTTTCGTTTTGTTTCACCAATGTAGCATTTACCGCAGTCACACGGTATCATATATACTCCGGGAACGCCCAGAGGGTCTATGTCCTTCGGCGAACGCAGTTCGCCGTGTTCGCCGAAGGACAGAGACCCTCTGGGCGTTCCCGGAGTAGGACAAGGCCCGGGCCTTAGCGAGAGAGTTCTTCGTTCCTTGCAAGATCCGAGAGGCGATTGAAATAAGTCGTGTGCCGAACTTTAACAAAGACAGAGGATGGGTTCTACCGCCAGCCTGGAGGCCATGTCTTCATGAACGTGGTAGAAACATAGTTAGTGTTGTGTGTTTGCCTGTACCAAGAACTACTGAAGAGAGCAGCAGTGATGATAATGATGATGATATAGACTGTCAACGCGCTGGGCCTTCGTTGAACCAATCACCACCACCCCACTCGTCTACTCGCGCGCAGAGGGCAGCGGCGCGCAGTGCGAGGCGAGACGTTATTCAGAGCGGATCGCACTCACCCTGATGAAGGTTCACGAATTGAACCGAAACATTGTCGGTCGAAACACCGATAAGACGGTACGTGATAAATCCCGTATTTATAACAATGATTGGTATATACAGGTATTTTTTTTTTATGTAATTTGTGGGGAAACAGGCTTACGGCCCACCTGATGGTAAGTGGTCACCGTCGCCTATTGACACCGGCAAAACCCGGGGTATTGTCGATGCGGGAACGCATACACTGAAGAAACCTCTTTACATTTCTCTTGAAGCGTGCCATGTCGTAGTCTAATGGGAAAACCTCAGATGGTAGCTCATTCCACATCTTGCAAGTATGGGGTAGAAAAGATAGCGTGAAGCGTGTGGTGCGCGATACCCAATTGTCGATTATATGTGGATGAGCTTTATTACGTTGTCGAGAAGTGCGGTGGTAAAATCTCGACGACGGGATGAGATCAAATAGCTCCTCAGAACATTCCCCATTATACAGGCGGTAGAATACACTGAGCGATCCGATGTCACGGCGTTGACTCAGCGGTTCCAGCCTGTCGGTGAGTTTGGGATCACCGATGATTCTAATGTCTCTTATCTGAAGGGAGTCTAAACGAAGCAATTGGTACTTTGGAGCTCCGTGCCAAAGATAGGAACAGTTCCACGTGCGGCCGAACTTGCGCTTTGTACAGCAATAGCTGTTGTTGTGCCGTAAAATACTGTTTGGCACGGTTAAGGACTCCAAGTTGTTTGGAGGTAAGCACAGCTTTTGCTTCTAAGTGACTCCCATACTGGACCTCATTAGAAATTTCGACTCCCAGAATCCCTATACTCGCCGAGACGGGGAGAGGAATGCCCTGGAACCGTGGAGCTATTGTGAAAGGGGCCTTCTTTGTGGTGAACGCACAGACTTGCGTCTTGGTTGGGTTAAAGGTGGCCAGATTAAGGTTACCCCAATCTGACACACGCTCCAAAGAGCCTTCAACCTCAGACACAAGTCTTTGTCTGTTGTCTTCCACTTCCGACCGAGAGACATTAGGGCGACCAGTGTAGAAAGTATCACCCGTACTGTCATCCGCATAACAATGAAGGCCGTTTATGTGCAGCATATCATTGATGTGAAGAATAAACAGTGTGGGCGATAGCACTGACCCTTGGGGTACACCAGAGTTAATGGGCATTGAGTCCGAGCAAGAACCATCTACAACGGCTCTTATGCTCCGCCCGGATAAGAAACTGGCGACCCAACTGCAAAGTCCCCCGGGGAGGCCGTATGAGGGAAGCTTCGAGAGAAGCGCCTTGTGCCACACCCGATCGAACGCCTTCGCGATGTCTAGACTAACAGCTAGAGCTTCCCCCCTACTCTCAACGGCTTCCGCCCAGCGGTGAGTGAGGTAAACTAGAAGATCACCAGCTGATCGCCCATGACAAAAGCCGTATTGGCGGTCACTGATCAGCTGGTGTTCCTCAAGATACCTAAGAAGCTGAGTATTAATTACTCGCTCCATCACTTTACAGAGTAGGGAGGTAATTGCTATAGGCCGATAGTTAGACAGATTGGTTTGATCCCCTTTTTTAGGGATTGGGTGGACATGGGTCACTTTCCAAGAAGACGGCACGATACCAGTGGTATAAGACAATTCAAAGAGGGACGTAAAGACAGAACACAACTCAGGAGCACACTTTTTGAGCACAATGGCTGGAATGCCATCCGGCCCACTCGACTTTCTCACATCAAGGGAAAGGAGTTCCTTCCGTACCGCTTTCTGATGAAAACGTACCTCTGGCATGGAACTCGGACACCGAGGTATAACCGGTGCTAAAGCATTTCCGTCGAGGAGGGTCGAATTGGAGGTAAAAAGAGATCCAAGGAGATCGGCTTTCTCTTTTGCACTATGGGCCAGAGATCCATCCGACTTGAGTAAAGATGGTAAGCGGGACTGGCAGAAGTTACCCTCAGCAGCTTTGGCAAGAGACCAGAAGGCTCTACTTCCAGAAGGATACCCCACCAACTGGTCGCCAATTCTGCTGATGTGCTGCTTCCTCGCTATAGCCATGACCTTTTTGCTCTGTCTGGAGGCAGCATTGAATTTTTTCCTCAAACGGGAAACTTCGGGATGCTGGCACTCACGCGCTACAGTCCAGTTCTTAAAGGCAGCCAATTTGCTGTTGACTGTATCGGCACAAGCCCGGTTGAACCAGGGTTGACTCCGGCCACCAACACGCACCACAGAGTTGGTGATGAAACATTCCATACCCTGAAGTATGACATCAGCGACGGAGTCAGCGCAAGTGTTTGGATCGTCCGTTGAGAAACATAGCTTTCTCCACTGGTAGGATGCGTAGAATTCGCGTAATCCATCCCAGTCGGCTGTTCCGAAATGCCAAACTCTTCGCTTCCCGGGTTTACTAGATAAACTAGGACGAACGGTCGGCACTGACGTGGTTACCAGGCAATGATCAGAGGATCCAAGAGGAGCCTCCACAGAGACCTGGTATTTATCCGGATGTGAAGTCAGCACGAGATCAAGCAAGGATGGTACATGGTTATCAACATCTGGAATCCTAGTTGGACAGGAGACCATTTGGGTAAGGCCATGAGAGATTGCAAAATCATGGGCAGTTCTCCCAGTATGATCAGTGTATCGGGAAACCAGCCACTCAACGTGGTGAGCGTTAAAGTCTCCGAGAACGATCAACTCTGCATTGGAGTACTGCCCGAGTGCACACTCTATCCCTTTAGCGATGTGCTCAAATAGTCGAGTTGTGTCTGAATCACCACTATGTGATCTATAAAGGCAAGCGTAAATACGGGTTCGACCCCCGTAATCGGCGCGGGCCCAAAGACACGACAGATCTGTAGCTTCAAGGCCGTTGAGACGGCGACAACAAACATCCTCCCGAACGTACATACATACCCCAGCTTTCCGGAGAAAATGCTCTTCTAGTATACAGCCAGGGTAAAGGAGATAAGATGTATCAGCCGGGCAGGAGATTTGAGTCTCCGTCAAAAAGAGCAGGGCAGGCTTGGCTGTCTCAAGATGATGATGAACAGCATTTAAGTTCGAGTGTAATCCGCGGATGTTGCAGAGGTCAACTCTGAGAGTGGATTTTGAAGCCGCTGGTAAACTTTTATTTTTATTAGATATATTATAACTATAACCTATGTAGATATACTATAACCTGGATTAAAACATAGGCTACTTAAAATAACATGTAGCCTTGGTTTTAACCCGCCAGTACTCGCGCCTCAAGAAATTACATCAGCACTCGCGTGTAGAGCATTTTGCTCACGTTTATGAATGTCAATAAATGCAAGTTTTACCCAAAAATATGAATAAAAAAATATTTTATTAAATAAAATACACATTATTTATTCTACAAAATATATATTCAAAAAGTTAACAATATTAATCTTATTTATTTTAATGAACAATCATAGGAACTAATTTGCCAGTCTTGTAAGGCAGTCTTAGGGAAAAAACGAAAACAAAAACTTTTCAAGAAAACCTTTTAAACTAAGTATGAATAACTAATCTTCGTCATATATGCGAGCTTTACACATATCACTTAGTGTACGACTATGCTCGGTACATAAACATTTTTGACAGTAAATGCAGCTCTTTTTGCGTCTTGGGCAAACCGCGCAGATACCACATGGTTTTTCTTCTTCTGGTAACTCAGATTCTGGTACAAAACGTTTCATCACTTGCTGAAGAGGATATGAAATATTTTGGAAGGTGCTTCTTCTTTGGATATGTGGCTGTGTTAGTTGAAGAGCTAGTTGTTTCAAGTAGTCTCTGCGCGTGATGATTATACCCGTATTTTCTTTGTAAATGATTTGACTGTTGATTCCGGCTATGTTTAGGATCGTGAAAAATAATCTCAGCGGCCATCTACATGCCACTCTTGCCACAGAATACTCTTCTTTTAGTCGATCTACAACATCAACACCTCCTTTCGTTTTATTATAAAAGGTGATAATTTCGGGTTTCGCGATAGTTCCAGTAGTTGGATCGATTCGGTCGTCGTTATGAAGTGTACTTATCATAAGAACATTTTTTTTATTCTTTTTGTTTGGTACGTAAGACACCAGAACCTTGCTTTTATGAAAACCAAAGATACTACTAGGTTTTGGTCTTTGTCAAGAAAAAATGGTGGAATTTCCCTTTTATTCTTCCTAAGTATACCAACGATAGTAGTCCGTTCAGCTAGTAATTCATCGGCCAATGGAATCGATGTAAAATAATTGTCAGCCGTAATATTTCCGCCTGTCTTCAAAATATCTTGTGATAAACGTTTCACAACTGCAGATGCAGTATTATCATATTTGTGTGGACCATTCGGTTGCTTTCCCGGGTAAATTTCTAAGTTACTTGTATAAAAATTCTTTGAATCACACAAAGCATATACTTTTATACCATATTTAGCTGGTTTGTTTGCTATATACATGCGGAATTTGCATCGTCCTCGGAACGATTCCAGCATTTTATCTATAGTCACATTCTCTCCTACTTAGTAATTGGCTCGACACTTTGCGATAAAAGATTCGAATAATTCACGAATTGGATCAATATTGTCATACTGTGACCTTTCGGAGCGGGAGCTTATGTCATCGAAACTTATAGCTCTCATCAACAAAAGGAACCTATTGCGACTCATAGCAGCTCTAAAAACATCAGGTGCCGTGCCATCTTTGTCCCACATCTCTTTCAAATTTAAGTGATTCATCTTTTTTATACCAGCCATGTACAAAATACCAATACAGGCTTTTAGTTCTACAATATCCATCTCTTTGCAATCTCTGTCCCTTGAGAATTGGTCCTTGATTTTACTGATATTTGTAAAGCGAAATATATCAGTCAGCATTTCTTCACTCACAAAGAGGAGAAAACAATCCATTATAGTGTTAGCATTTTTAGCCACTGGTTTTACCCCTGGTTGTTTTTCGACAATGTTGTGAGCTCTTGTTCTCACATTGGAACGAAGTGGATAATAGTTCCATTTTGTACACCCATCTTTGCCTACGTAACACAGCTGATTGCCCAGTGAAGTTGAAGAAACCTCACCTTCTACTTCCGATGACGATTGTTCGGTGTTAGTGGAATGATGGCTGTGTTCACTGTCTCGATCGCTTTCAATATCATCGGCTCTAAAAGACGGGTCCCCAATGTCTTCTAAATCTTCCTCCATCAACCATGCCAAAACATGTTCGTCCCTTCGATCACGATCCATCTATAATAGAAATACATAATAGATTACTATTTCAGTAATGTAAAATCATAATATTACATAAAAGTAGCAGTAAAACTGTCGCTAATATGAAAACATATTAAATCATGAGTAAAAAAAAGTACTTACGTCGATACCCGCGCGATGAGCAAAACGCCGCCTGATGGTACACGGCGCAACAAACCACCTCGTCCAAGTGACTGGCGCACACTGACGCGAAGTGAACTGCATACAAGGGTGGACGGAACAAAACTCAGCTACCGAATGAACGATATACGTACGAATAATTTTGACAAAATGGCGCGTGTTTTAAATTTACTGTGAGCAAAATGCTCATAGCGCGTGTGCTCGCGGGTTAATTTGACAAAACACGCGTGCGAAATCGCTGGCGGAAGCTAGTAAGCGTATAAAACCGCTCCTCTTATGAAATCGCTGAGTGGATGGCCGTACCAAAATACCCTGATGTAGTAGATAGCAGCAAATTCAATCAATATCCCGCCAGCATCCGACCCGTATCGACGCTTCATTGACTTTTTTAGAAATTAGGCTTTACTCATTACTCATCTCATCATTATTTTCCTGTTTTCTGAAGAAGAAAAATACTTATTTATAGACATTGCCCAAGTTATTGCTAATTTTAAGTGTGGTTTTGAAAAAGGGTTTCAGGGTATCTTAGTCCGAATAGGACTAAATAAATACAACACAAAACGAGTAAAAAATCACGTTTGTTGTATGGGAGCCCCCATTAAATATCTGTTATATTCTGTTTTTAGTGTTTGTTGTTACAACGGTTAACAGAAATACATCATCTATGAAAATTTCAACTGTCTAACTATCACGGTTCATGAGATACTGCCGTGACACACCGTCAGACAGACAGACAGCGGAGCCTTAGTAATAGGGTGCCGTTTTACCCTTTGAGTACGGAACCCTAAAAAGGATTTACAAAATAGTAGTACGTAGTGGCTTCGCCCGCGGCTTGTCTATAAAGTTTGCCTATGTCTCAATCCAGGTCCAGATAGGTCACCCTGGAAATCTATGGGGGAGGCCTGGGATGTTCAACAGTGGACGTCCTAAGGGTAATACGAACTGAGATCTTGCGAGTTGACTTTGACATATTTATTACTAGCTGCCGCATTTTTTGTCAATAAAAAGTAGCCTATGTGATAATCCAGGTTATAATCTACATTTATACAAAATTTCATCGCCATCGGTTCAGCCGTTCCGGCGTGAATGAGTAACAAACATCCATACATACAAATTTTCGCGTTTATAATATTAGTAGGATTTTTGTCAATAAAAAGTAGTCTATGTGTTAATCCAGGTTATAATATACATTTATACAAAATTTCATCGCCATCGGTTCAGCCGTTCCGGCGTGAAAGACAATGTCAAATTATATGTCATGTAAACCTCACCGAAAACAGGTGATTAAATCCCTACAGCTGAGCCGGGAGTAAAGGTGTACTGAAGTTCAATAAACCTTCGCTGGCATGGGTGATTTGAATTTGGAACTTCATCTGTATTAAAATTTGAGCCAATGAGATCCACACAATAAGAACTTATCCGTAAATTGAACTAACCTCTGCACAGAATGCACCAACCTAGATTTGGTTTCTATTGTCTCTCAGAAAGTCTGAAAAGTAGTATTCTCCTCGTGGATAAAGCTGTCTGCATCTTGGGCGTGCTTACTTCCCTCGCTGCACTCAGGATTCTAATAACTCTAGAATCCTTCGTTGCGTTCGGGATTCAATAAAGCGCCCGTGACGCAAGACACTGCTTTATCCCATCGTTTAATAATCTAATAATCCCGTGTTTACCTTCAAACCGCCATTTTGCAAGTACTGCGTTTGCATTAAGGAGGGCAGAATGGTCGTACTGTTAGAAGAATTTTCAAAGCGAAGTAGGCTTTACTGATTTACGAGTAATAGCCGTCTTACTTTATGTCTGTAGTTGATTAAGCAGTTCATTAAAAGCTTCAATAGATTTAAACTAAAACTAAAAATTTTATTCGAACCCCCCCATTTTTAACCGACTTCAAAAAAGGAGGAGGTTCTCAATTCGTCGTACTTATAAAATAAAATATTTCCGATGTGCGCGCTCACCGACAACCAAAAAACGACATGATGTAGTTAGCTGATAACTGTCATAAGGGCGCGCACACCGATATCCAAAAAGCGACATCTTGAAGTTAGCTACAAACAAT
Organism: Philereme vetulata; assembly: GCA_918857605.2. Taxonomy (NCBI): domain Eukaryota; kingdom Metazoa; phylum Arthropoda; class Insecta; order Lepidoptera; family Geometridae; genus Philereme; species Philereme vetulata. The sequence goes on from OU975444.1 coordinate 3,970,476, forward strand.
GAGTTGTGGAATACGGGATGAAATCTCTAGTTATTTTTGTTCTGTTACGCCAACGAACTTCTTACTTGCGTACATAAGCACACACAGACTTTTTTGATGTGAAAACTTCTTTAGGCGCGTTGGGCATTTTTTGAGATGGGAAAAAACCATTGTACTCGCGACACTGTTAAAGTTACCGACACCTCTGTATATAAGTATCTGTAGTGTAGTCTGTTTTTATTCAAGTTTTCATTTCTGTCGGCACTCTCGGAGTGCCACTTTTTTATCGGAAATGTATCGATTACTGGATGCTTAAGCTACATTAAATACACCTCTAAAATTAAGTAATACAATTTCGGATGTGTGTTTTAAATGAATGTCATACATATTAAAACACGTAATATAGTTGTACTAATGAATGAATTAATTAATTAAATACTCTTTATTGCACACCAAACAAAAATACAGTAATAATGGAAATAAACATTAAATAAAAGTACAATGGTCGGTCTTATCGCTAAAAGCGATCTCTTCTAGACAACTTTTGGATGGACATGATAAACAAAATCAAAAGACGGTGGTGTAAGAGTACCTACAGACATAAACAGAACCCACAAAATAAAATATACCTATTGATTATACTAATAAACATAAACTTAAATACATAAAAAATGATATATAAATAAATTACAGTACATAAAGAGGATAAATAACTTAAACACTAACTAGCAGTTACGAGAAAACTAAAGGAAATGGTTGTATACTTTGACTTTGAAAATAGGAAGAGATTGGGACGATCTTATAGACAAAGGTAAGGCGTTCCACAGTCGCACAGCTTATACTGTGAAGGAGTCACCATAAAATTGTGAACTATGGACGGGAGTTCGAAGATATATCTGTCTAATATCTGTTCCTTACATACATGTTCAAAATGACACAACTGCACTCGAGTAGCAAAATAGTCCATTTTCGGATAGAAACCTCTTCGGATTTTGCACATATTAAAATTCTGGTGCAAAGTAGTTACTATTACTATTAGTACATGTTGTCCCATTGTTGGGCAAAGGCCTTCCCATTTCCACCATTCTCAACGGTGTTTTTATTTATTCATTACAGAATCAACAGCACTTGTTAACAATGTAAACAATCCTTATAACTAATGCTTAATGCCAATAACAGATTCTCAATTTACAACGCGGTCACATTAACTCGAAGCATCGCTGGAATGCGGGTCCCCGCCGCTTCCCCCCGCATTCCCTTTTCTCGCCCGGCAAGTGTCAGTACGATCAGCATCTTTGTTACCGATACACGCGTCGATAATTTGGCTAATTTTCTTGCTAAATTTGGCTTGTTTTCTGTTTTAAATAAATAAATAAATATTTCTGGACATTTCACACAGCGCTATCTAGCTCCAAACTAAGCGGAGCTTGTATTATGGGAACCAGATAACTGATAGAATACTTAGACACTTTTTTTTGTAAATACATACTTATAATATATAGAGGAACAACCAGACCCGGAACAAATATCTGTAGATCATGCAAACATTTGTTCCGCGGCGGGAATCGAACCAGCTACCTCCTGCGTCTCAGCCGGCTATTCGCCCACTGCACCACGGAGGTCGTCCGTGGTCGTTTTTGTTATATAGTTTTTGTTTTGATTATTGTTTTGTTAAGGTTTTTGTTACTGTTGATTGTTGAATATTAACTGTTGAACTGTGTTCAAACCAGAATAACATGGGGAAGTTTATACACAGTGGAGGGAGAAATGTCGTGTTAAAAGTGCTACAGTTCTTCGAAAATGAGAAGAAAAATAAACGTTTTTCCATACCGGTGGATCAGGTTAAAAAACGTACCTGTGCCGCAATTGGAATATCAAGATGTACTCTTACTCGGATAAAAAAGAGGCTAATGTAGAATATGTAGTTGTATATTACCTTTCAAAATAAATAAATATTTTTTATTCATTTAACAAACTTAGTTTTTAAGCAATTTTTACTCGATCTTAATAAACAGGTAGAAACTTATCTTTTATAGATGATGGTTCGGAACCTTTCGTGCGGGAGTCTGACTCGCACTTGGCCGGTTTTTTTCCACACCGTACTTGAGCGCCAAAATGACGTCACATGGTCAAGCGTCTAGTTAATGTGACCGCGTTGTATAGACTTAACTTTTAAGAGTTGACTATACCTAAGCCTAAACTTAAATTTCACCCCCGCTTCTCCGCGCTCCGCTGCACGTCCTATCTCGCCGTGGTTCATATGTTTGCCGGTTTTTTTATCATTCAGTCCCTTCATTTTCTTGTTGTGCTTATTTCTCATTACTAATACCAACATAATTAATATATATTCTACCTAAGAATTACTTGATCGTTTGGAGCTACAAGCGTCCCGGGTACCCCGTCTGAGAGCCGAGGCCAGACTAAATCGGGGACCGGGCGTCCGAAGTGAATAGTTTAATTAGTGCAAAAGTTAGGTATTTTTATTTTATGGTAAAATTAAAACGTTTTTTAAAAGTTTAAAACACAGGTGCACTTATTTATGTTGTGTAGAATTACTGTATAAAGTATCAAGATCTAAATTGAAGTATTCATCGCATAAGCACGATTTTAAGATAAATTTGGAGTCATCTTTGGATTTTTTTCTATAGAGAAAATTTTAAGGAATCGTGTTTTCACAACACAGGCGCTCTAGCACGTATATAACTATAACATATATGAATTACAAATTTAAAGCACAAAATTTGTTGGACGAAACATTGTTTCTCAATCAGCGATTTATCGTCTCCCCAGGTATAGTGCGCCCTTAAAAAAATTGTCACCTAGAGAAAATTATTGAATAACATAGTATATTTTTTTTTGAGGGAGGAAGTGTAGTGTGTGTTTCTGAATATATAAGTCTTAAGAAATAAGTCTTGTACAACTTGTGTTTATCATGATGGGCCTTGGACTATAACCCACTCAGTCCAGTTGCGGGTTGGTTGGTGAGTCGCCAGAGCCTTATTTGTTGTTTAGCAGTACCACCAAACTTTCGCAATCACTGTACATAGTTCCTGATTATAACGGGTATTTATCGCGCATGTGCCTTTTTATCCGATAACCCGACGCTTCGACTGTGTAGCAACAGCCGTGGTCACGGGCAGACTCGGAATAACAAATAAAAAAGGTACATACGCGATAAATACCCGTTTAAATCGGTAATTAAGTTTTTATAGTTTAATTTGTCTATCACAAAATGGGTTGTCAAAGTGTAAACAAAGCGTGCAAGCAACATAACGACCTGCCATTCTACAGCATGACGAATTACCTTCGTGACGTGCTACTATTAACCTGGCAATACTATTTGAACTCGCAAGCTTCTAGTCTGGGATTTCCCGGTTTTGCGATCGTGACAAATTGGACGTGATTTAACTTTGGCGCTAAATAGGGGTTACATGTAATTTTTGATGCTATTAAGTGATTGTATGTATGTTTAACTATGACATCGTAGTTTAGAAGCGGATAGACCGATTTTAAAGCGGTTTGTGTTTTTTTGAAAACTGTTTTTTGAGAAATGATTCTTACCCGCCATTCATTTGTTCAATAAGATAGCTGTAGGCATCCACCGTTACCCCATAGGTTTTCAGAGCGATCGTTTTTGTACGGCCTATATCTAACAACGCATAAAGGGTGATCTTCCCATCTCTTCGAGAACTTTATTGCGAAATGCAACCTACTCAAAATGCATAAAACAGTTTTCTTTCTAGCTCGTTTACACGCCACTAAAAATATGTACTTATTTACACCATTTATCCCGTGACACAACAGCTTATCTCAATCAATATGGTTACGGAAGAGACAATTTTCTCTCCCGTGATACTAACATTCTCGATTGGTTGAGACCTTAATAACCTATATTAATTCAAAATTAAAAAAAATAATAATCAGAAAATGAGATTTTATCTAAAAAAATATATTATTTAAAATATCATAGCTTACGCTGGCTCGGTTACGTTGAGCGAATGGGGAACGATGGTGCTGCCAAACGTGCCCACCTAGGAATACCAGTCGCCGACCCAGATATCGCTGGAAGGATGAGGTGGAGAAAGACCTTAGCGCTCTTCAAGTATCAGACTGGCAAGAAGTGGCGCAGAATCGAGCCCAGTGGCGTCTTTTAGTAGAGGTCAAGACCCGCTTCTGGGTTGATCCACCACGATAGTAAGTAGTAAGTAATCAGAAAATATTGTGATAGGCAAAATTACTAAATGACACTGACAACAAGTCAAACAAGAGAGGTAAATTTAAGAAGACGGCGAACCCCGAGCGTAATTTCAATACGGCCGCATCAAAAACTTCGGCCTGAATATCGCTATCCTTGATTAGTGACGAAGTTAAGCCACGCAGAGCGAGAGTGATAGCAATAGAACGATTCTAAATTTGAATAGATTTTGACCGTGTTCCGTAATACCAAAAATGATGACTGAAAACTTGTTGTATTTTTCTCATTGTGTTGTTATTCTGTAACTAGACGATATAATCTATGATCCCATGAGTAGGATACGTAAGATGTTGTTGTTTTTAATACGAAACAATTAGGTTGAAAACAGGTATTTTATGACGTAAAAACATGCAGAATGCGATACGCTTCTATTTCATTTTAGGTAAGTATTTTGATCTAATATATGGTTGGGAACCTAGATAAATACTATTCAAATTAAAATAATACCTTATTAAGGTAGAAATATGCTCCAATTAGAAATGATCTTGGTAGTACGTGTTGTATGGGCGATTCCCCTCCGGTCTCCCCTTAAGACTTATTAAATGATCTAGAGATGGCGTTAATGGAACCCTATTTGCATAAAATAGAGCGGAACTGTTAGTAGCGGTTAGGTTCTACATTAATCACCTGCGCTTTGACAGGCATGTCATGTAGCGGCCCAACTGTACGAAGGCAGCTAATCGGACAGGAGTACGGAACGGACTGAATTTGACGTGAGTTGACTACCTCCAACATAAGGGTGATTACGAATTTATCCTTGTTTTGCGAAATGTTTGTACAGTCAACATCAAAAGTAGATTTGATTAGACTAGATAATTTATTTATTGCACGCTATTAAATATAAACATATTAAAGAAAATACTCTTTTAAATCATAGGTACAATGGGTGCCTTATCGCTAAAAGCGATCTCTTCCAGGCAACCTTTGGATGGACAGGATCTATGTGAACAAATAAAGACGGCGGCGTTATTAAACATAATATAAAATAAAATGCATATAATATATTATATAATCATAAAATTACACAATATTATACTTACTACATAAAATATATATATACCTACTTAGATAAATTACTTATAAAAATATTTAAATAAATAAATGGCCTAGTGAGCGATGTATGATAGATAGTGTTGTCTGACCATGTTTTTAAAGATAGGGAGAGATTATTAATCAAATTAATTAGATTAATATGTTTAACAAAAATGGTGACGTCACGGTACGCAGTGATAGAAAAATTGAGGAGTAAGAGGCTAGCGCGGTATGGGCATGTCATGCGGAGGGAATAAAATCATGTGACTAAATGAGTATTAGATATGAGTGTGGATGGATAAAGAAGTAGAGGAAGGCCGAAGAAGAGATGGATGGACTGTGTGAAGAATGATATGGGTAGGAAGGAAGTGACAACGGAGATGACGGCTGATAGAGAGATGTGGAGGTGGAATATATGTTGTGCCGACCCCTCGTAATGTGGCTAAAGGGCAGGAAGAAGAAGTCACGAGACACCCGGCAGAAGTAAAATATCAAAATTTATGGTTATTACATATTAATAAAAAAACCCCTGTATAATCCCCTTCCCTGTACAATGTACTGTACTATACAATGATCATGTTATTATCCGCACGTTATATGAATGGGATGGAACCACTTCAAAGTAAATTGAAAATTACGAGCGAAGTAGCCCCCTTTTGCTTTTGCCTAACTAGTGGTTCGCCCCGAACTGAGATCTCGCGAGTCTCTGACTAACACAAAAAAATATTATTTGTAATCTTTGACTATCAAAATAGTGCCACGAAATAAATACCACCTAACTTGACCTACAGTTTCATTCAAATTACAGATAACGAGAGTTTATGTTATTTGGAACCTTTTTTTGGGGTACAAACTGCAGTTATTCTGGATTTCAGACTTTTGCCTATATTTTAATCACTTAAGCTACACGCATACCAAATTACACTACTGTGGGATCAATGGATCATGTGAATTTTGTCAAAGTTCAGTTTTATTATAGCTAATAACTCAAAAACTATAAAGGCTTTATTAAAAATAAAAACGGAGTCTAAATGTACTAACAAAGACCTTTTATTGGACGTCCTATTTAAGCTAATAATCTCATTTTTTATCAACTTTTTTCTACCTCTCTTGAACCTCAACATTTCAACAACCCCCCAACATTTTTAGATCATTTAGACACACCATCACTACCTACATAGGTATATATCAAATTTCACGATTATCGGATAAATGCTTCGAAAGTTATCCTCGGACAAACAAACATGCATACAACGCCGATTTGCCCAAGTTTTTTTTTAATGTTATTTGTGGGGAAACAGGCTTACGGCCCACCTGATGGTAAGCGGTCACCGTCGCCTATTGACACCGGCAACACCCGGGGTATTGTCGATGCGTTCCCTACACTGTAGAAACCTCTTTACATTTCTCTTGAAGCGTGCCATGTCGTACCCTAATGGGAAAACCTCAGATGGTAGCTCATTCCACATCTGAGATTGATCATTGATTTAGAGATCTTGGTTCGCTCGATCAATAATATTTTTAAGTGTTCAGAACTTTTTTCCTAACGCTACTTCTTACACAAGGTATTCTGATAGCTCATCATTCTGATAGCGCGAAGATTATACGCGTACACTGCTACGTAGGAAACAAATTATGTGGCCCCGTATTAAATTAGTCATTCCCTTATTCCATAAGGTAAAGAGACGACTCTTAGCACCGCAATAAATATACGAACATTATCAAAGAAAAAGAAGCGAGACAGCGTAACACAATAAGTCTCTCGAAACAAAGACTAATAAAAAACACTTTTATTACAAACGTTTTTTATAGAAAATGTTGCATTATTATGTATTTGGTAGTATTGTTATACCTCTCTCTCTCTCTCCCGAACAATTATTATTCCCATCTGATGGTGGGGTCCGCTTTTCTCGTTTTCTCTTTTCACTTCGCTCTATCCAACATAGAATAGAATAAATCTTTATTGTACACCAGGAATACTTAAAAAAAACTAATTTATGTTAAATATAGTACAATGGGCGGCCTTATCGCTAAAAGCGATTTCTTCCAGGCAACCTTTGGATGGAAAGTAAAGAGCGAAGCAGTGGGCAGCGGTGCACAGAGTATATTTACAAATGAAATAAATACTTATAATCCTTATACATAAATAGATACCTAAAGATAGACTAATATATACCAAACTAATAACCTAAATGGATATTCTTACAAATCTAATAAAACGAGGACAACATAATTAAAATAAATAAAAATAAATTAGCAACATAAGGTCTTGGGAAGTACTTCAGTCTATAAGGTGTTGATTGATCACATCTGTCCACTTCCTTTTTGGTCTTCCTCTTCGCCTGGACACAGAAATGTTCAGCGTGATCATTTTCTGTGTATTGTGTTCTGGCGGTGTCCAAACCAGCGGAGTCTACTTTCTTGCATTTTGTCGGCGATATCGCGTAAACCGAGACTCCCGCGGTCGTATTCTTTGCGGAGTATTGTTATACCAGTAGACATAAAATTAATTTACTGGCACGCAGGGATACGATTGCTTGCTATAAAATAAGTTAGTAAATTGATAAAATACAGCTAACGATATCGAAAAATACGAGGTGCCTCAATATTTGTATTTCAACCCCGAATGGGGTCGTGTGTGTCATAGTGCGTCGTTTCATCTCATAAAAAGCCGTTCATCATTCAACCGATTTTCATCAAACATTGCTTTTAATTTTCATTATCAATTCACAAACAGCCAATACTCAATTGCTTTCACGTGGTACAAAGTTGTTAAAGGTAGATATATACCGGTCAAATGGGTCATCTTTACCCAAAAGGATCAACTTTACCTTGGTCTTCCTTGCATGATAAAAACTCAAATTAGGTAGAATTTTTAATAATATTTTAGTAGCTTTCTAATGAATAACTGGTATCCCAAAACTTTATGAAGCTGGTAACCTAGACAGTTGTCAAAATCTTTAAGATTGTTTGAAAAATAACGGTAATTTAACAGGCCATGTTGGCAACACATCAACGAATACTATCTTTACTTAATTTTCTTAGTTCTGGCTAGATCCAAGGAGAAAATAGTAGTAGGTAAGGTTGCCAAAACTGTGTCATCTTTACCTGATTGTTAGTTTTCGTGGTAGTGCCGTAACTATGAGGCTTAGGAACACAAATTATGAATAGAACTAAAAGGAAAGACTGTTTAATTAAATAAAAACTGAACATTAAACCCCCCTAGTAAAACAAATACGCAATATAGGTATTTTCTTATAAAAAAAATGGAGGAAATGGCCTACTTGACGGTAGTTTCACATATGAACTCTGGCAGGGTGAAGCAAAAGGAAGGCAGAACATGTTTCAGTATTTAGATACATACCTAGATAGGCATAGTTTACACTTTACAATTCATTCAATATTTTATTATATTCTTAGGATCAGGAGTAGATTATAGATAAAAAACCGGTCAACTGCGAGTCGAACTCGTGCGCCGAGCGTACCGTACCTACCCGTTATAACGCCATAATAAAATTGGTATCATATTTTTGGTGGATATTTTTTGAAATATTTCTTATAATTGTGACCTTGCTTTTTGGCAAATTTCGTGATTCCATCGTCTTCAAAAGCAAAATCAAAATCTTTTATTCATTAAAATCAGGTGGATCATTTTGAAACGTCAATTTTACTGCCTGTTCCTTGGCGACGAAGCCAGGAAAGAAAGGCAAGAAACAAGGCTGGTTGTTTTTTTAATGATCCTTTTAGAATACATAACAATACAGAAAAATAAATTAGGTCTAAATTGTAACATTTTGAACGAGTTGGAGAAATTTTAATCTTAAGCTTCTCTACCATCTAAATAATCCGATATTATATACTAGGCTTTTTTATAAAGATTTTGTTATAAACGTTTTTAAATTTGTTAATTAACAATTTTTGTACATCACTTGGGAGTTTGTTATAAAAGCGTACACCTTGCCCTATAAACGATTTACTAACATTATGGAGTCTACAAGTAGCAACAGCGAGTTTATCGTAATTTCTAGTTTTAAAATATGATTATCGCTATTTTTCTTAAACAAATGAATATTTTTGTGAACATACATTCGATTTTCATAGATGTATTGACAAGGGAATGTCATAATATTTATTTCTTTAAACCTATGGCGTAATATAATGATTCTTGAACTTTAAACTTATAATACCATTTAACATATTATACCAAAAAATTTAGAGATGATTTTAAAAATCTTGGTATTTTCCGCATGTGTTCGGATACCTAGTGATACCTAGTCAGGTCATAAGTATTGTCACACAGTAAAAACTTTTCTTTTAGAATGCTGGCCACAAAAAAGTTTATAGAATTCGAATTGTTCATGAAAATAAAAATGTATAACTTTTAGAATTTTACTCATTTTTAAATATGGAGTGGACGCTTAAAGAAGACCGTGTTGCAGTTATTGCGTTGCATCGTTGCGGTTACGCGCCAATTCAAATTTTTGACATACTGAAAAATTTTAATATAACCAAAAGATTCGTTTATCGCACCATCAAACGATACAATGAAGACTCTAGTGTAGATGACAGGTCAAAAAGTGGTCGCCCTCGGTCTGTTAGAAATCCAGCAGTGATAAAAGCTGTGAAGGCGCGAATTCAAAGAAATCCCAAACGTAAGCAGAAACTGTTGGCCCTTCAGATGGGGTTAAGCAGAACCACGGTGAAAAGGATGTTAAATGAAGACTTAGGGCTTCGAGCATATCGAAGAAAAACAGGACATCGTTTGAATGCTCGTCTAATGGACCTGAGACTGAAGAGATGCCGCGCTTTGTTGAAGCGGTACGCGGGAAAAAAATATCGGGAAATTCTTTTTTCGGAAGAACAATTTTTTACCGTAGAAGAGAGCTACAACAAACAAAATGATAAGGTGTACGCACACAGTAGTGAAGAAGCGAGCAACCGTATTCCGCGTGTCCAACGAGGTCATTTTCCATCCTCGCTCATGGTATGGTTGGGAGTTTCTTATTGGGGCTTAACATAGGTACATTTTTGTGAGAAAGGTGTAAAAACGAATGCAGTTGTGTATCAACATACAGTCCTGACGAACCTTGTGGAACCTGTTTTTCATACCATGTTCAATAACAGGCACTGTGTATTCCAACAAGATTCGGCGCCAGCTCATAGAGCGAAGAGCACACAAGACTGGCTGGCGGCGCGTGAAATCGACGTCATCCGGCACGAAGACTGGCCCTCCTCAAGTCCAGATTTGAATCCGTTAGATTACAAGATATGGCAACACTTGGAGGAAAAGGCGTGCTCAAAGCCTCATCCCAATTTGGAGTCACTCAAGACATCCTTGATTAAGGCAGCCGCCGATATTGACATGGACCTCGTTCGTGCTGCGATAGACGACTGGCCGCGCAGATTGAAGGCCTGTATTCAAAATCACGGAGGTCATTTTGAATAAACTTTAGTGTCATAAGAATCTATGTTTTGTTAAGTTCATTTTGGTGTATAAATGGTTACATAATGAATAAACTTGTTTCAATTATTTTATATTAAACATGTGACAGAATTTATGACCTGACTAGGTAAATAATATTCTATTTGAAATAAGCAACGCGACATCTCTTGTCAATGTACTGAACTCTTGTCAATGTACGGAACGTTTTGCATTGAGCAGGTACAAAAAACTGTATAAGTTTTCCTGTAGATGGAGCTAACGGCGTTTTAGTCGTAATTCTGAATCATCTCACTAATTTCGACCTAGACGTGGAATGCCCTGGTAGCACAGTTAGATAATGCATCCTCGTATCAAGAGGAAGGTTGCGGGTTCAAGTCCCGTCTGGGCTTGAAATTTTTGAGATGATTTTAAAAATCTTATGATACCATATTTTTGCGCGCAAATCAAAAAACATTACTTCTGCACCGATATCGAGTTCAATGAACTTTTTTTATGCGTGCAATGGGCCTGCCAATACATGGCTAATATTGCATGTCGCCAAATTGGATCGTTAAAGTTATAAAAATGCCATAGATAGGTTTTGTATGACAAACCATCGTTATAAAATTGTACCGTTATTGTACAGCATGAAACAAATAAAACATTTTAAAAACTTAGTGTATATTTATAGCAAAATTGTGGAACTAATTTCGCTTTGGAACTAAAACTGTGAGCGTGATAAACTCCGCTGTACTATACGACCTCAATACCTACATACAGCATTATTACACAAAAGTGTAGTCTGTATGGCGATACGTGTTTACAATATTATACCAAATGCACATAAAATGTTCAGTGATCATTTATTTCTAAATTGTTATATATTCTTATAATTTTAATCTTAATTAAGGTAATTAATAGTAATGAAATGTTATTATAATATTCAGGAATTTCTAGAGGACATAATATAATTTTAGGTTACCTTTGACATTTAATTTTTATATACCTAATTTAAAATTAATTTTATATATTCATTATTCTAATATATACCTTTTTTGATAATAGTACATTAAATTGATAACTTTAAATTTGAGAATTTGTATTGTATTTTTGAAATTTGCATGCTAGAATATAAGGCAGAATGTAATTGAAACATACCTAGATAATTATTAAGACCTTTACACATTATGTTCAAGCGAATAAATTTATCTTTATCTTTATCTACATCTACTGGATCTTTCGGTAAAGCCTCAACATATGATCGATCTCCCCAAAAACCCCAAGCTCATCCGAACGATTATCAACTTCATGTGCAGCGATTGAAGGTCGCTGTCATTGCTGACAAAACTGAATTGTAACGCCGATTGCCGGAGGGCAACCTTCAATCGTTGCAGCAACCACTTTCTACACTGTTTGGAAAATGCAGCAGTGGTTTTTCTTACACATAAAATTGATCTTTCAGCTCAAATAAAGCGTAAAATTATCCTATAAAGTAAGAAAATCAGGTTTATTTTTGCAATGTTTTATACTGAACGTGATGTAATCACTAGAAAGCCTTTTAACAGCTTTGTGGTTCCAGTCGAAGTAACGTTGCTACAAGCTTGAAATAAAGCGCTCCTGAAACATGATGGTTTTCTAAAAGACTGTGGTTGGCGCTCTGGAAATCCCAAATAAAAATCAATACACAAACTCATTGACATAAAATGTTTAATTATACGTATACGAGGGAGTAATTATACGTTTATTATCCGCATGTACTGTCACACTGTAATGAGTTTGGTACAGAATTAATTAATGAATATTAATTACTTTCTGAGTAGCTCATGCCCTGAGCAAGGAGGGTTAAGGTTGTATTACATTATAACGGCACGGATCCAGCACGGCTCCAACCCAGCAATTTACTTGTCTTTCAAATTAGAGCATTAAAACCAGTGTCGTATAATATATTTCGTAATGTCAATTTTCGTAAATAAAAAGCCGCCGGCGGGCAGGCAGCGCGCTTACAGCTACCATACGACTAGTCGCGGAGCCCGCGCGCTGTAAGCGAGGAGACCGCACGCTGTAAGCGAGGAGACCGCGCGCTGTAAGCGAGGAGACCGCGTGCGTACAGTGCGCCGACTGCGAGCCGCCAGCTAAACATCGTCGCGTCGCCGCCCACGCACCACTGCCACCCCCTCATGGCATCCTCCTCCTCATCCAGTCTCGAATCAGATTTACGATAGTCAATACCTCTTCCTTCTTCTCTTTTTATTGTTCTGTTCTTCATCGAGAGCAATAGCGATTATTACTAGTTCGCGCAATGTAAACTGAGACATTATCAAGTCGTGCGAGTCCTAGGCGTGTTCATTCACGAATACGTGTTCGCGGTGATAGTAAGCTACACACTTTGCGGATGGCTCACTGCCAGCGAGCTGGCACCTCGCGATCGGCGCGCTGCCAACGAGCTGGCACCTCGCGGACGACGCGCTGCCTACGAGCTGGCACCTCGCGGGCGGCGAGCGGTAGCCGAAATTTGAGGCGGTGCTGTGGTGCAGCTGTGTCGTTGCTGAACCGCAAAACAACCATTATGCTTTTTAACGCATTTATTGAGAATAGGTTCTTCATTATGTTTGTATATACAGAGCCGCTCGAATGTCGTATTATTAAAAGTAAATAAGAGCCAGACTAATCACGGGTATATGACTCAATTACATCAGTCATCGTCAATAATTATGCTAACTTTTGATGATTGATGAATGAGGAGTGTCTCTCAGAAGAATCTCTCTCTCTAGCCTCAAAGGTTTGCTGGAAGAAAACTCTTCTTATGGTTAAGCTTGCTTTTGTACATGCCCTCTATTTCTGCACTGTTTTAATATACTTTCTTGTCTAATATATAAGAATCGTTGTCCTGACTGACTGACATATAGACAACGCACAGCCCAAGCCGCAGGTCCTAGGTACTTGAAATTTGGATGGTATGTTCATTGTGGTGTGAAAATGAACACTAAGAACGAATTTTTGGAAAATAATCCCCCAAGGGGATCAAAAAAGGTTTTTACGGTTGTATGAAAAATCGTGGTTCTTGGGTTTATAAACTTGGAACTTGGCGAACATATTCTTGAATAAAAATAAGAGAAATGGTATTTTTTTATTTTTCTATTTTCATCCACTGGGTGGGTTAAAAAGGGTGTTGAACTTTGTAGGGCAAAACATTATTTCGAAGGTTAATAGACTTTTGGTTAATAGACCCCGTTTGGAAAGTCACCCCTGAATTATAGCGTCTGGTGGAATATACAGTATTCGCTGGACGAAGGACCACTTAAGGCGCTAACCGTAGTCGATGATCTTGAGCGAATGGGCGTAGTTATTGTTTCGGCTCCGCACCAACCGCACCTTCCGCCACACGCATCTAACCAGCAAAAAAGTGAGCGCGAGACAGACGAGCACAACCCTCCCGTACGACAGTCAACGGTACCACCATAGAGAAAAAGTGCTGATAGATATCAGCACTTTTTCTCTGATTTTTTAATTTTTTTCTTTTTCAAGATCAGGTCAGCCGATCTGAAGATTCAGATCGGCTGACCTGATCTTCATAATACATTGCTAAGAACCACCTCAGTTAAACTAGCTATTAAAAAAACCGCGTCCTAATTGGTCCATCCGTTTGAAATATATGATGCCACTGACAAACAGACTAGAGGTTCGCCCCGAACTGAGATCTCGCGAGGCTCCCATAAAAACAAAAATAATATTATTGGTAATCTTTGACTATCAAAATAGTGCCACGAAATAAACAACTAAAATACTTGACCTACAGCTTTATTCAAATTACCGGTAACGGGTGTTCATGTAATTTAGTAACTTTTTTTGGGGTACAAAATGCTGTTATTCGAGATTTCAGACTTTTGCCTATATTATTGTCACTAAAGCTACACGAATACCAAATTTCAGTATTGTGGGGTCACTTGTGTACCCTGTGAATTTTGTCAAAGTTTTGTTTTTATTATGGCTAATATCTCAAAAACTTCTAAGATTAAATTAAAAATAAAAACAGAGTTGAAATTTACTCAAAACCTTTCATTTCACGTCCCACTTGACTTAATAGTCTAACTTTCATTTTTTTTACCCCTCTTGAGCCCCAATATCTCAAAAATCCCCCCACATTTTTAGCTCATTTAGTTACACCAGAATTGTGCTATCACTACCTACCTATGTATCAAATTTCACGATGATCGAATCAACACTTCGAAAGTTATCCTCGGACAAACAAACAGACATGCATAATTACATACATACATCGCCGATTTACCCAAGTTGATTTGGAGATCTCGCTTCGCTCGATCAAATATAGGCGTCATTCTTATACTGGAGTAACGATTTGCGCGCTGTGGCTGGCAGAATGAGAAGAGCTGAGGGTCGGGCTCAATGGCACACCCTGGGAGAGATCTACGTCCAGCAGTGGACTGCTATTGGTTGATGATGATGATGACATAAAACACCCCCTTTTTGCAACGGGGCTTAATCCAACTTACAGGTTAAACTAGAATGGCTAATCAATTATTATTTTTCTTCAGTTCCTATTTAATATTTATGTATACATGGTGTTTGGTAATATACTGATGATATTCAAGTGACGGTTTCTCATAACAAAAAAAGACTTCTCAAAAAAAACTAGTATTTATAATAAGAAATTTTAAAGAAAATCGACTAAGTTTAGGTGATTAATTCAATATAAAACTTACTGCCTACTCTTGCAATCGACATCCAAAAATAATGGCCGATTTGATATCTCTTTCGGAAATGGCTGCGGGTTTTGGGTAAGAAAGAGACAACAAGAGATATCTCGAGACGTCACCAACACCGTATCTGTGGCTCGATGGCAAGCATTATGCAATAGCACAACATAAGTTTAATAATATGTTTGTTTTTACATGCCAAAATAAATTTCACATTTCTATGGTAAACATTTCACAAATTTATTTATTATTCTCATCAAAATAACCTCTTTCATTTTTGTGCGTATATTATCAAATACTCTATATACTCGTACTTTCCTGCTTTTGACGTTCTTATGTTTGCTTGTCTGCAGTGCCGTAATTAGCCTTTTATGCGGCCGGTGCGAGCTGCTATAACCGCGCCCTTGAAATATTTTCTAATCATAACCGGTTCTGGTCTGTTCATTTCTGCGCCCCTCCATGGTCTGCGCCCTGTGCCTGGGCACCGCCGGAACCGCCCTAGTTACGGCGCTGCTTGTCTGTACAAAATAGATTGAAAGATTAAATAGTAGTAGTAATTAGCTAATTATTTACTTATTTGATACTTTATTGCACACAAATACAAATTACATGCACAAAAGGTGGGCTTAATGCTAATAGCATTTTCTACCTGCCAACCTCAGAGGTAACAAAAAAGGTTGGCGTGCTAACTTATAACAATATTAATGATAATTAAAAAAACAAAAGAAACACAAATAACAATAAACTCCAATCACAGTTACAATAAATACATAAACCTACTTGATATAACAATAATAATACATAGAATATATGTATATATATATTTGACAAATATAACAAATATATTTATACATATAAAACAAAAAAATACTATTACATACAAACACACATACTACGTTTTCATATATTTTAACAGCTAGTGGAGGACTGCAAGAAATTATCTTATCACGGGCATGACACTCAATTACATGAGTTGAACGATTGTCAGTAATTACGCTAACTGACAAATTTGATTCCAAGTATTTGCACCACGAAATGAGCGATTTATTTTGCAAGCCTTTGGTTGGCCAGAATACTCCAATAGTTACTAGTGTTCAGACTCTGTAGTCTATGAGGAATTACATCATGCCTTTGAGCCAATTGTTAATAAACTAGTGGTTCGCCCCGAACTGAGATCTCGCGAGTCTCACACAAAACAAAAAATATATTATTCATAATCTTTGACTAATAAAATCGTACCACGAAATATTAACCATCTTACTTGACCTACCGTTTCATTCAAATTACAAGTAGCGGGAGGTCATGTCAAATGATTATTCTTTTTAGAAGTAGGAATCGCAGTTATTCTGGTTTTCAGCCTTTTCCTTATATTTAGGTTACTAAAGCTAAACGAATACCACATTTCAGCAAAGTTGGATAACTGGTGTACCTTGTTAATTTCGGCAATTTTAATTTTTTATAATGGCTAATAACTTTAAAACTACAAACAATAAACTAAAATTACTAAACGGGGTTGAAATGTACTAATCAAGACCTTTCATTAAACGTTCTATTTGACCTTATAGTCGCATTTTGATTTTTTTACCCCTCTTGAACTTCAATATCTCAACAAACCCCCAACATTTTTAGCTCATTTAGCCGCACCAAAATTGTGCCAACACTACCTACCTATATATCAAATTTCTCGATGATCGGATCAACGCTTCGAAAGTTATCGTCGGACAAACAAACATACATACATACATACAACGCCGATTTGCCCAAATTGACTATGCTATCTCCCTTCGCTCTATCAAAATACATTGGGAAGTATTTAGGATGATAAAATGTCGCAGAAGTTCCCAAATGGGCAGTGTTTGGGAACTTCCGCGAAATTTTGTTGACATTTCAAGCGAATTAGTTTCTTCGGCTAACCACTTTCTCTATGTTGGACCAATCTTACTGGACCTGTCTCAGGTCCCAGGTACTTTCTACTAACGAATACTGAGAGTATTGGTAATCGCTAATTCCATAGCCGTACGGGATCACAGACACGTGACGTCATCACATCTAATTTGGCACACTTCGATCCCGGTGATTGATTACTAAACGAATCGGCAATTGGTATCCTTTCGCCACTTACACGTCAGCTGTGTAGTTTTCTAGGAAAAATGGAGTTAGATTAAACTAGTTCAAATCCGCGGCTTCATACGAGTTTAAGACGATATACAAATTTAATTTCGGTAACGATTGGACCGAGCATATAAGAATGCAAAAAAGTGACAGCGCTGTTTACTTGCTTAGGTGAAGAACGAGACAAACATGTATCACAGCCGCGCTGCATTGTCGCAGGAGTAAATGACGTAAGCGACAAAAGATAAAATCTCTAATTGCATGAGAACCAACAAATGAAAAAAAAAATGCTTTTTCACTAATTTAGATACCATAATTACCTACATAACTATGTAAAAAAATACTTTAAATCTTTTCTAGAGTCGGAGAATGAACGGTATTAGCGTTTTAGAAGAGACGATATTGACAATTAATTGTATCGAGAAAAGTTTTATCAATTGAGTTTCTGACTTTCATTTATGTAGTTTAAATCCTCAAGTAAATATTGCTTAAATATGAAATTAGTACTTTTTTTCGTTATTGAATACGGCAGTTACTTAGCGGCTCACATTTTTTTACATGTTATCTTAAGGATGAAAAGCATCATAATGTCTTAACCATAAGCGGTTAAGCGGTTTGTTTGAGAAACAAACTCACAGACGTACAGACAGACGAACTTATAACGTGGGACTTAGAAAAACTATGATGGATAGGAACTTTGTTGAAGAATTTGCATTTTTAATACAAATTATAGGCTCGCGTTTGGCGAGAGGGTGCTCTCGCCGAATGGCTTACTTAATATTTTTTATTCAACCTGTGTCATCCTGCTGCTGGATAAAGGCTCCCCCGCTGTCTTCTAGGACTTTTACTCGCGTGCCAAATCCCACCAATCTGTCTCGAGGCATCGAGATCATGCCAGCGTCTACTAGGCCTTCCTCGGCCCCGTCGCCCGTCTTCAGGCACTCACTGCGTGACGATAGTTTCTTGCATAATTTAATTTAATTCATTTCTTTCTCAGACTTGTCATCTATTTTGTTAATAAACAAACGCAGTCAAAGTGGCTAAAATCCGGTTTCGTCGGGATACTCATATACTCTGTCTTCTGTATAACATCCTTCAAAATCCTCTGTCTCCTTCCTATCTTAGAGAACGTTTTTCTCTTCTTTTTCTACCTGGTCGCCCTTCTCGTTCTTTTCAACATCTTTTACTCAAGACGCCTGAGCATAAAACTTCTTTCTTCACTAACTGTTTCACTGTGACTGCTATCTGCTTGTGGAACTCTCTTCCAGTGGAAATCCGCAGGGCCACCTCTATGGGAATCTTCAAATCCAAACTCTTTAAACACTTCATCTCTCTTCAAGATACCCAACAAAATTGAGCACTATAAGTAGATACATTTATGTATTTCGTTTGTGTATGTTTTATTATTATTTTAATTTTTTTATGTTTATTTCTAAGCTAAACTTTCCTTTTTTTGGCACTACCACTTTTTTCACACTACACAAAGGTTAGCTTGAAGAAAATGCTACTTAAGGTTCGCTTATGTATTATTTTAATAGTACAATAAAGAAATTTCAAATCGAATTTAGTCTTAATAAGAATATAATCTTATATTTAAGTTACTTGGAACAAGTTTGTTTACTCGCGAATTGAATACTCCCAGGTTGTATCAGAAAACAGATACTTACAGAAACAGACAAGACGTTCTATTTTCACCATCTAAATGGCACGTTAAGAAAAGAAGCTGTACGGTAGCTTGGAGCCATCTTGTAACAAGAGAGAAATCAACAAACAACAAACTCGCGGAAATCTAAATAGTTTCACTACCTAATTATATAAAATTAGCGACAAAAATACGACAGCATTCGGTCGCGACACGTCTTTACTATGGGAAAATAGTTCTTCAAGATGATTTTGCGAGTGGCGATAGTTTCTATACGCAAATTCACGACAGATTGCTGTCGCATTGCTGTTGCTCATTTTAGCTAATTACCTCCCCCCCCTCCCCCCCTCCCATTCCAGATGTAACAGGTGTCTAAATACTACCAACGAACAACATAACCAAATAATATTACATTGTAATATCGTTGTGCTGAAATATTCATAGAGGATTAACTAGTGTTTCTGAGTGTAATTTCTCAATTTGGTCCAACCACCCAATAGTGTATTTCCTTTAGTGTAAATCTTGCGAAGTGTTGCCAAATGCTGTGATTTATTACAAAATGTTCTCAACTTGGCAAATGATTTCTATTTGTCACTCATGAAGTCGTACAGCTATTTAGTAAATCCTCAGTAACAATGTACGGTACGTAAAAGAGATGTTGATAGATACATTCGGAAAACATGTTTATATTAGTTTATTTATTCATCACATTACATCTATTATTATAGTCACACACAGTAGTCACATAATACAATAGAGTAGCAACATACGTCAATTGTTAATAATCATTATACTATTTCCATTTCTTTATTTTCTCGATGACAGCTCCTGTGAAAACTTGGACGAGCGTCTTTTTTACATTATGTATGCATTATTTTATAAAAATATGACGCTTACGCACGTACAAGGATATACCAGAGTCGGAGAAACTGATAGGGATAGAGCTATCGATTAACGTAACACGATAACAGACCCGATATTTTTTTACAAAATATAAGAAACTAAACTACTGCCGAATACTTTTGTACAAATTTATTAACTAATATTATATTTCATTACAAGATGTTACACGTATTAATTCTTGATTGATAATGCCAACTTCTTTAAAATTTTCGAAGCTGTTGTAAAATAAGTAGGAATAGGTAAGTACTCGACAATGAAACGAAATAATTATAACGATAGGTAATCTTTATTTATTTATTTTAATCAAAATCTGATGAATCAGTCACTTGTTTTGGGGTAGAAATTGCAGTTTGTCTGGATTTCAGACTTTTCCATAAATTTGTGTCATTATATCTACACGCATTCCAAATTTCAGCACTGTGGGGTCACTGGCGTACCCTGTGAATTTCGTCAAAGTACAGTTTTTATTGTGGCTAATAATAACTTAATAACTACAAAGTTGAAACTAAAAATAAAAAACATAGTAGAAATATACTGATGCAGACCATTTATAAAACGTGCCACTTGACCGGATAGTCCCATTTTGTTTTTTTTATCCCTCTTGAACCGCAATATCTCAAACCCCCCCTCACCCCATTTTTAGCTCATTTAGTCACACCAGGTTTGTGCTATCATTACCTCTACAGCAAATGACGACGATCGGATCAACGCTTCGAAAGTTATAAACGGAAAAAAAACATACATACATACAACGCCGATTTGCCCAAGTTGATTTGGAGATCTCGCTTCGTTCGATCAAAAATAAAAAAAAACTTCGAAAAACTTTCGAAGGTTCTTTTAACCCAGTTTAAAAATAAAACTAAAAAAAATGTTTTTATATTTCGTTATCTGATTTCTTACATACTTCATTATTAACTGTGTTTCAATAGTAGTTTTTAGACAATTCATCATCATCATCATCATCTCAGCCCACATCCGCCCACTGCTGGGTATAGGCGTCCTCGTTATCACGCCATTCTCTCTGGTCTAGTACTAAGAGCATCCATTGCCTTCCCGCAACTCTCGCGATGTCGTCGGACCATCTGGCTGGTGGTCTGCCAACTGGTCTGCGCCCTTCTTGCGGCTACCACTCGGTTGCTGCCCTCGTCCATCTTCCGTCTTTCCTCCTTGCTAAGTGTCCAGCCCATCTCCACTTCAGCTGGTTGATCCTTCTACCCACATCCACGACTTTGACAATTCATAATTTTAGAAAATATATATTCAAAAATATTCAAGTTATAATTATTTGTACATTTTCATCTATAAACAACCACTATAAAATAAATATAAAATTAACTGAGCTACGTTTTTAGTTTAG
Source organism: Philereme vetulata (assembly GCA_918857605.2). Classification (NCBI taxonomy): domain Eukaryota; kingdom Metazoa; phylum Arthropoda; class Insecta; order Lepidoptera; family Geometridae; genus Philereme; species Philereme vetulata. The sequence continues at coordinate 3,991,893 of OU975444.1, forward strand.
AAGCTGAGATTATAAAATAAATCACATTTAGGTACTATATTTCCTCTGTGAGGTTTTCACAGCAATTTTTCATAATACTAAACATTTTTAAAATAGCAAATAACTTAGTTGCAATGCAATTTCTTTCAAAGATAAATTTAAAGTTCATTTTGAAATTAACAAAAATACCAAAATAATATTTAAACATTCAGCGTATACAGATTGCTGGGAGCCGTTGGGTGCAATCAGCAAAACATCGGTCACTACGGAAATTTATGGGAGAGGCGTATGTTCAGCAGGGCAAGTAAAATTTCTTTACGCGCGCTTGACTTGGGGAGTAAGCTGGTGAATGCGTTACGAAAAGTGCGAACGGAAGTTGAGAGGGAGATATAAGTTAGTGAAGATAGAAAGAGAGAGAGTTACGTTTCGTATATTTTTAAACGTTAATGTGCGAGTGCGAGTTGCGTCTGTCCAGAATGAACATAGACTGATCGATCTACAGACGTGTGGACAATTTTGTAATTGAACAATTTTATAAATTAATATTTTGAAAAAGAAGTTTTGCTTCAGTCGTGTGGTCTAAAGCACACTCGTTTTTTTATAAATACGGGATTTATAACGTTCCTCTATCGTTGTTATGACAGAAAATGTTTCTGTTCGGATGAAGGTCAGGTTATCAGGTGGTCTTTCTACCTAGTGGGGGGTCGTCTTACGCTGCGACTTCCAGTGCCTCCACTCTAAAATATTTCTGGCCCAACGGCCGTCAGTTCTTCAATATATGTGCCCTGCTTATTGCCACTTCCTCTTCTGTAACTCGTCGCTGTTCTAACTAAGTGACGTAACCGACATTTTGGCGTAACTGACATTTGTAAGGTTACATTTGTCTACTTTTGAAGACGAACCGATCTGTCTAATCGGCGTATCTGTATCTTCTACCTAATCCTCTCGACCATGTCTGTGACCTTGGTGTATCTTCGGATCACGTCATTACTGATTCGTTCTCATACTATCAGTATTTATAATAACGTTATTTATTTACTTGACGTCATCCGTGGCGCAGTCGGCGAATAGCCGGCTGAGATGTAGGAGGTGGCGGGTTCGATTCCCGCTGCAGAAAAAATGTTTGCATGATCTACGGATATTTGTTCCGGGTCTGGTTGTTTCTCTATATATATTATACTAGCTGACCCACCCGCTTCGCATGCGAGGTATTTCAATTAAAACATTACCCTCCTTTTGCGCACTCAGGTAAAATTATACATACAAACCTTCCTCTTGAATCACTCTATCTATACTAAAACCGCATCAAAATCCGGTGAGTAGTTTTAAAGATATCAGCATACATTGGGACAGACAGCGGGAAGCGACTTTGTTTTATACTATGTAGTGAAGTATGTATTTACAAAAAAATTAAAAAGCTTATAATTATCAGTATCTGGTTCCAAAGTACAGCTTGAACTTAGTTTGGGGCTAGATAGCTCTGTGTGAAATTTCCAGTAATATAAATATATATACCTAGTCAGGTCATACATATTGTCACACAGTAAAAACTTTTCTTTTAGAATGCTGGCCACAAAAAAATTTATAGAATTCGAATTTCGAATTGTTCATGCAAATAAAAACGTATACTTTTTAGAATTTTACTCATTTTTAAATATGGAGTGGACGCTTAAAGAAGACCGTGTTGCAGTTATTGCGTTGCATCGTTGCGGTTACGCGCCAATTCAAATTTTTGACATACTGAAAAATTTGAATATAACCAAAAGATTCGTTTATCGCACCACCAAACGAAACAATTAAGACTTTAGTGTAGATGACAGATCAAGCAGTGGTCACCCTCGGTCTGTTAGGACTCCAGCAGTGATAAAAGCTGTGAAGGCGCGAATTCAAAGAAATCCCAAACGTAAGCAGAAACTGTTGGCCCTTCAGATGGGGTTAAGCAGAACCACGGTGAAAAGGGTGTTGAATGAAGACTTAGGGCTTCGGGCATATCGAAGAAAAACAGGACATCGTTTGAATGCTCGTCTAATGGACCTGAGACTGAAGAGATGCCGCGCTTTGTTGAAGCGGTACGCGGGAAAAATATCGGGAAAATTCTTTTTTCGGATGAAAAAATTTTTACCGTAGGAGAGCTACAACAAACAAAATGATAAGGTGTACGCACACAGTAGTGAAAAAGCGAGCAACCGTATTCCGCGTGTCCAACGAGGTCATTTTCCATCCTCGCTCATGGTATGGTTGGGAGTTTCTTATTGGGGCTTAACAGAGGTACATTTTTGTGAGAAAGGTGTAAAAACGAATGCAGTTGTGTATCAAAATACAGTCCTGACGAACCTTGTGGAACCTGTTTCTCATACCATGTTCAATAATAGGCACTGGGTATTCTAACAAGATTCGGCGCCAGCTCATAGAGCGAAGAGCACACAAGACTTGCTGGCGACGCGTGAAATCGACTTCATCCGGCACGAAGACTGGCCCTCCTCCAGTCCAGATTTGAATCCGTTAGATTACAAGATATGGCAACACTTGGAGGAAAAGGCGTGCTCAAAGCCTCATTGCAATTTGGAGTCACTCAAGACATCCTTGATTAAGGCAGCCGCCGATATTGACATGGACCTCGTTCGTGCTGCGAAAGACGACTGGCCGCGCAGATTGAAGGCCTGTATTCAAAATCACGGAGGTCATTTTGAATAAACTTTAGTGTCATAAGAATCTATGTTTTGTTAAATTCATTTTGGTATATAAATAGTTACATAATGAATAAACTTGTTTCAAATATTTTATATTAAACATGTGACAGAATTTATGACCTGACTAGGTATACTTACTTATAAGTGCGATTTTTCCACTGCAGGGCAAACCCTTTCTTACCTTTTTCCATAGGTCCTTACTTTATGCTATTTTTAGCTAGTCTATATCGTAGGAGTTCAGCTCATCGCATCCCCTGAGTTTTGTGCGTGGGTTCTTACACCTTGTTAGAGAATCAAATTAATAAAAATTATTTTCCGTCTTTTCAGATCCGGAGGGCTCGGAACAGAAGGTTTCAATATTGCTAAATGCAGAAGAATCGGAATTATACTTCGTCAACTGTACAAGTACAAAGGTAAAAGTTATCCAAACCCTAACTAATTAGTAATTTTTTACATAGAATACTTTCGTGATTGATTTCAATCATTATTACAAATACGGGATTTATCACGTGCCGTCTTATCGGTGTTTCGACCGACAATGTTTCGGTTCAATTCGTGAACCTTCATCAGGGTGAGTGCGATCCGCTCCGAATAACGTCTCGTGTCGCACTGCGCGCCGCTGCCCTCTGCGCGCGAGTAGACGGGCAGGGTGGTGGTGATTGGGTCAACAAAGGCCCAGCACGTTAACAGGCTGTGTCATCATCAATATCATCACTGCTGCTCTCTTCAGTAATTCTTGGTACAGGCAAACACACAACACTATGTCTCTACGAGGTTCACTCACTCTTCTGTCACTTGCACCATGAAGACATGGCCTCCAGGCTGGCGGTAGAATCCATCCTCTGTTAAAGTTCGGCACACGACTTAATTATATCGCCTCTCGGATCTTGCGAGGAACGAAGAACTTCTCTCTGGCTAAGACCCGGGACTTGTCGAAATGTATGTAGTGCGTCGAATCAGAATTTAGAGCATGTTCCGTTACTGCAGAACTGTTGGAGTCGATATTTTTCACTGCACGTATGTGTTCAATCAACTTGGTAGATTCCTTTCGCTTTGTTTCACCAATGTTGCATTTACCGCAGTCGCACGGTGTCATATATACGACGGGGACGCCCGGAGGGTCTCTGTCCTTCGGCGAACTGTTATACCCTTGGTCTGTAAGGCTAAATGCTGACCCCTGAAACATTCAGCAGTTCCTCCGTTTAGATAATTGAAGCCTAGATGGGAGTCCAGCCAGTCTGTTTTCGTTCTTTGTCCATGACGGTTGTGCCGGAGTAAAATTCCAAATTGTCTTTAAAATCAAATAAACATTTCAGTGAAATAAAATCTTTTTTTTTAAAAAAGACATTTCAACAACTCCGCGTAACATTTTAGTGGCAGCGGTGGGATACGAAAATCCCCAGTGGCCGTGAAACCGCTCTGCAGACTCGCTCCGCAAATTCTAAAAGTGAAGTGTATCAGTGAAGTGCACCCTTCCTCGATATCCTCGCGGAGGCTATTCCGATTCTTGACGGAATCAATACGTAATCCTGTAAGAAAATCAAGTTGTATCCTGGACTGTGGTAATCACTCACCTTTGTCGAGCCGTATCCTGAAGATAGCTACTTACGTCCTACACAGAAGAAATCGTTTCCTGGATCCTGCGTAATCGTGTCCTGCGTGTCCGCTTATCCCCGACGAAGCTGCAACCTGCTGAAAAATAAATCATCCATCTCAACTTCATTCCTGGTGTGAAGAAGAGCGCCCGACCATCTGGAATGTTCCCTGTGATTCTAATCGTCGCGCTTATCTCCGCCACCCACGTATCGTCACAGTGAGTCTTGAACATTGTTTTGACTGTGGTTATATAAACAAGTGTCGATTCCAGAAGTCCTCAACCTTTTTATAATTAGTTGTATTATTTTGTGTTTTGGTCCTAAGTATTCCTAACTTTGTCAAATTAAATTTAAAACTATACTATGGCCACACCTGTAGAAGAACCAAAAAGTAAATTAACGGTCAATATTACCGGGGCCCAGGAGCAGCCATCTGCCTCAGGGAGCCGTTCCGCTTCCGCTGGGCCGTAAACTCGCAGCTCTAGAAACAGCCCCAATCCAAATCCGAAAGTAGAAATGGAATTAAATACTTTGTTAAAATTTATCAAACCCTATGACGGTGACCGAGAAAAATTAAATTCATTCCTGGTAAATTGTAATAACGCTTACGAACTGACCAGTGATAGTCAAAAACCAATTTTGTTTAAGTACATCCTGTGTCAACTTCAAGGCAAAGCGGAAATCGCTTGCTCAATCAAAGACTTTTCAAACTGGGACCAATTGAAGGAATTCCTAAAAACACAATTAAGTGAGAGGAAACATTATTCACACCTGCTCACCGACCTCCAAGAAAGTAAACAAAACTCTCAGGAGAATGTAGGTCAATTCGCGTTGCGTATTGAAACTTGTTTATCACAGTTATTAACTGAGATCTCCCTAGGAGAGACCAAAGTCAAGGAAGTTGCAGGTAGGGTAGCTGCTATGGAGGACCTCGCCCTTCACCATTTCCTGATGGGCCTGTTCCCACGCATTTCAAACATCGTCCGGTGCCGAGCACCCAAAAATCTGAACGAAGCCATAAACTTAGCTATATCAGAAGAGCGAATCCAACAAAGCATTTACAGGAGACCAGAAAACAACCCAAAACCTAAACCACAAAATCCTAATCCGCAAAGGTCATTCCAACCCAATTCCTTTAGAGCGCCACAGAGACCAGTCTCATACAATTCTAATCAACCCCAACCTACATCGGGGTCGTCCTCGGCGTTCTGCCGCTACTGCAAAATCCCAGGGCATGATATTTCAGCCTGTAGAAAAAGGGAATATAACAATAACCGTTTCAAGACTCCACAGAATGTGACTCCCAATCAAGGGCCGTATAGGCCATCTCGAGTCAACTTCGTATCCGAACAGGGAGAAACCGATGTAGTTGATTCTTTCGTCCATGACGAGGAAGCTCTCCCCGGATCCGATGATAGTACTTTAAACGAATAAGAGTCTCGCCGAGGTGTCGCTCGAGACCGCCTATTAAAGTCGACACCCCCATTTCGCCTAACACCTTCCGGGACCACACGGGTAACCAGCCCCAAATAAGCGCCCATCCTTTTATCCCCAAGAGCTCCTTGGAAAAGAAGCTCGGTACAAATATCTCAAATCCTACACGGGACCACACGGGTAACCAGCCCTAAATAAGCGCCCATCGTAATTATTTAAAATCCTACACGGGACCACACGGGTAACCAGCCCCAAATAAGCGCCCATGCTACTATTCCTAAGAGCTCCTTGGAAAAGAAGCTCCAAAATACCTCTAAACCAACCAGGGACCACACGGGTAACCAGCCCCAAGCAAGTGCCCAAACCTCACTGAACCCAGAAATTAAGATTTATGAAATAAATCTGGATACTACCAAAAAGTTGCTTCCACATGTATTATTAAATTTATCGATTTCAGATATTCCACTGTCCCTCTTAATTGACTCAGGTTCTGTTATTTGTTTAATAAAACAATCATGTATCCAAAAGAAACAGAGATTTACTAAGGAACCCATCCAACTTAAGGGCATAGACCCCGTTGACGAGCCAATATTAACCGAAGGTCACCTCCAATTAAAACTTAAATTAAATGAAACCAAAGCCGCGTCGTTCAAACTTCACATCATTCGAGATGTCAACCTACCATACGACGGTATTATCGGTTCAGATTTCCTAACAAACTTTAGTTGTAAAATTGATTATACAAATGACACTCTGAAAATAAGAAATTACGATATAAAATTACACTTCCATGACCCAGTTTATATAATACCGGCTCGTACTGAAGTGGTCGTCGAATGCTCAATTCGAGATACCAACCTTAAAGAAGGTGTTATCCTAGACCAACATTTATCCAGCATTTACAAGGCATCATAGAACCATCTTCCTCACCTTGGAATTCACCAATCTGGGTAGTACCCAAAAAAGCTAATCCTCAAGGCGAACGAAAATGGCGAATTGTGATCGATTACCGAAAGCTCAATGACATCACCATTGGAGAAACATACCCGATTCCACAAATAACTGAGATCCTCGATCAACTAGGAAACAGTAAATACTTCTCAACTCTCGATCTCACCTCCGGGTTTCATCAAATCCTTATAACCGCTAGGGACGCTCCCAAAACCTCATTCTCCGTTCCTCAAGGCCAATTCCAATTTAATAGGATGCCGTTTGGTTTAAAAAATGCGCCCTCAACCTTCCAAAAATTGATGAATAATTGTCTTAGTGGACTCCAAGGAACGAGATGCTTCGTTTATTTAGATGACATCGTCATTTACTCTTATGATCTCGATTCCCATATCTGTAACCTCCGATCCGTTTTTGATAGGCTCCGTAACTTTAATCTGAAACTACAACCTGAAAAGTGCGAATTCCTAAGAAAAGAAGTGAGTTATTTAGGTCATATTATAAGTGAAGAAGGGGTAAAACCAAATCCTGAGAAAACCAAAGCAGTAACGAACTTTCCCGTCCCCCGATCTCCAAAAGATATAAAATCATTCTTGGGCTTAGTTTCATATTACAGGAGATTTATCCCTGATTTTGCTAAATTAGCCAAACTCCTTACATCACTCTTAAAAAATAACACTCCTTTTGAGTGGCGAAATGAACAACAACTTTCATTTGAAACTTTAAAAAATAAACTCGTCTCAGCTCCTATCCTTGCCTACCCTGACTTTAATCAACCTTTTCTTCTGACCTGTGACGCCTCAAATTACGCTATATCTGCTATTCTGTTCCAAGGACCTGTTGGTCAGGACAAACCTATAATATTCGCTTCTAGAACATTAAATAAAGCCGAATGTAATTACAGCGTAACCGAAAAAGAATGCCTTGCCATCATTTTCGGCATGAAAACATTTAGACCTTACCTTTATGGTTATCGCTTCAAAATAATCACTGACCACAAACCATTGCAGTGGTTATTTAATTGTAAAGATCCAGGCTCACGTCTAGTGTGTTGGCGCCTCAAACTAGAGGAATTTGAATATGGTATTCAATACAAGAAAGGCAAAATCAATACTAATGCCGATGCACTGTCTAGATTTCCAGTAAACCCAATTCAACCATTAGTTCCGCCTACATCCAACATCCCTTCGAGACAACTAGATAAAGATCTAATGGATATGCTCATCTCTCCACCTTCTTTTAACGCCGATGACGCAGCCCTTCGAAACCCAAATCTCATTGACCTTTACGATGATATCGTACCCTTACCAGATATTGACCCGCCTTTCAATATCCCCGACGTTCTTAGAGAACAAATTGAAAACGAACGTGACTTACCTTCCCCGTCACCGTTACCTGTTCAACCTCAATCTGATCTTATACAATTTAAAAATGACAATCCAAGTGACAACCTTACCTTGAATCCGACACCATCCACAAGTTCAAATCCTGATGCACCCATTGACGACTATCCCACTTACCTGAAAGCAATTAAAGATAAAACTATAACCTTTGACTCCGAGATCATAGAACACAGTGAGAATCTCCTAAAATGTCCAGCAAAAATTATACTCATTCCCACATCTATAGACTTGGACGAATCAAATCCAAGATATCCTAGATGATCCTAAAGCATATAAAAATGTAATTGACTCTGAAATGGATCTTTTCCTATTCAAAAAATTTTACGTGAAAGACAAAATATATTACTTACTGTTTTTCAAAGTTCACCATTTTGACCAGGCATCTTACCCTGAAATTTTTGAAACTCTAAAGAAAATAAGAAATGAATTAATAAAATTAGGAAATGTTACCGAAATAGGTATATCCGATCTAAAGAACCCATTTGAAAAACATTCATTCGTAAACATTTACAATATCTTGACCTACCTTTTTCATGGTACAAGGATAAAAATTCATGTTTACCATAACAATGTTATTTATCCCGCTCCATCTGAAATTAAGAAAATACTATACGAAAACCATGATATACCGATTGCCGGTCATTTAGGCTCAGCCCGTATGTACAATAAACTTAAGCAAATATTTTACTGGAAAGGGATGCGAAATGATATCGAAATGTATGTAAAGCAATGTAAAGCATGCCAAGAAAACAAAGCATTGAGGAAAGTGAATCGTGCACCTATGCAAATCACCACCACCTCTACTGAACCAAACTAACGAATATCCTTAGATATTGTCGGTCCTTTGCCTGAAGCCGGTACTGCAAAATTAAAATTTATACTTACCATCCAAGATGACCTAACCAAATTTTCCACTGCCTACCCTATCCGTAGCACAACTGCTGAGGAGACCAGTGAGTGGTAATCCACTATATATCCATCTTTGGCATACCCAAAATGATACTCACTGATCAGGGTACTAATTTCACCTCGGAACTTTTCAGGAAAACTTGTGAATTCCTTAAAATAAAAAATCTGTGGTCTTCCCCTTACCACCCACAAACTCAAGGGGCTCTAGAACGCAGCCATTCCACCCTAAAAGAGTACCTAAAATCTTACGTAAATAATGAACAAACAAATTGGCCTCGCTATGTATATACAGCAATGTTTGCGAACAATACCTCAATACATTCTACTACACATTACTCTCCTCACGAACTTATGTTCGGCAGCAAACCAATTATCCCTAACTCTATTTACGAAGAGACTCCTGGAACCACATATCCCGATTATGTTCGTTTCCTTCAAAACCGGTTAAAATTTTCTAGAGGAAAAGCCTTAGACTTTATCCGAAAATCTAAAGAATCCAGTAAAACACATTATGACACACACACCCGATCAGTTAGATACAAAGTTGGTGACTACGTCTATCTGAAAAACCACTTGAGATTACGAAAATTGCTCTCTCCCATTTGGAAAGGCCCTTATTTTTTTTTTTTTTTTTTTTTTTTTTTATGTTATTTGTAGGGAAACAGGCTTACGGCCCACCTGATGGTAAGTGGTCACCGTCGCCTATTGACACCGGCAACACCCGGGGTATTGTCGATGCGTTCCCTACACTGAAGAAACCTCTTTACATTTCTCTTGAAATGTAAAAAGTAGTATAAATAAAAAAGTATAAAAAAAAAAAAATAAAAAAAAAAAATTATATAAAGTAAAAAATAAAAAGTAAAAAAAAAAAAAAAAAAAAAAAGTATATAGTAAAAGTAAAAAAAAAAAGTAATTAAAAAGTAAAGTAAAAAGTATAAAAAATAAAAATAAAAAAAAAAATATAAAAATTTTAAATAGTATAAAGTAAAAAAAAAAAAAGTATAAAGTATAAAAAAAAAAAAAAAAAAAAAAAAAAGTAAAAAAAAAAAAAAAAAAAAAAAAAAAAAAAAAAAAAAAATTGTATAAAAAAAAAAAAATTAAAAGTATAAAATAAAGTATAAAGTAGTTAAAATAAATGGCAACAATACACTTACTCTATTAATCAATCGACGTCACGTCACTCACCACTTTGATCAGGTCAAACTAGCTGATGTTGGTCCAAACCTGTAATGATAAACCTAGGAATAATTAGATTAATAACAATATGTTAAAAACTATATCTCGATATATAAAATATATAGTCTATAATTATTAAAATAAGTAAATCAGTAATTTAATTAAGTATTGAAATAGATGTTTGGAGGAAGTAGAAATTACGAATAGATTTAAGAAATATACTCGTATTTTAGATATAGATTTAGTATTCAGTACTTACTCTTCCACTATGTCATCATGTAGTTTCAGAACAAACTACCCATTTGAATCATTTGTCATTTACAGAACTGCGACCCAAGGTCAAGATTACTTCCAGTCGATTTCTACAGGCACAGGGCTTTTTTTCGACTATCTAGGAACGTTGAAAATAAATAGGGCTCAACTTAAATTACTTATCCCAGTGGATATATCTCACTTTAGTCCGCACATTAAAAACATAGGAATAGCAATAGAAAACACTAAAGTCCTATGTCGTCAATCACGCATTATTGAAATTGACACAGAATGCAATAACGTGTTGCAACCATTGACAGTTCGTTATGAAGATGTAATCAAAGAATTTGAGTCCATTTCCCACTTAATTGACAATCGCAGTAAACGAAATGCTTGAATAGGAGGAGTCGGCACCGTTCTAAAACAAATATTTGGAACTTTAGACGAAAACGATGCTCTGAGGTATGATGAGGCAATAGAATCACTACAAGAAAATAGTAAGCAAGTAATTTCATTAATGAAAGAAAACATTTTAGTAACAAAATCTATATTGGTAAACTATAATAACACGATTAAACAACTAATGGAAAATGAAAATACTTTAACAAACACTATTGATACATTCTCGCGTAGTATTAGAAATATTTCTGAAAAGATTAAGGGACTTCAAATATTAATTAATGTAAATCAAATATTTAACAGTCTTGAAACTGCAATATTATTATTATCATTCCAGTTAGAAGATGTTACTAATGCTCTTTTATTTAGCAATCAAAATATTTTACACCCAGCTATTATGTCACCTCAACAGATATATCAAGAGTTTGTTGATAGTTACAGGTACCTACCTAATAATCTTAAATTCCCTGTAAACCTAGATATAAATAGTGTACACTTAATTCTAAACATTTCAAAACTGGTTTGTTATTATATGAACAATAAAATTGTATTTGTTTTACAAGTTCCTTTAGTTAACGCACTCGAGTATGAGCTCTTTCATAACTTAGCTCTGCCTACCCCCTATGATAATATAACATTAAATAAGTTTAGTTTGGTCACACCTGACCAATAGTATAGTATAATAATAAAATTAGTAATAAGTACATAGCTATAACTAAAGATAGATTACAATACTGTAACCTTGATAGCTTGGAGCAATGTAAGACGATCACCCCTGGAGACTTTTTATGTGATGTTACTAATATTTACGCAACCGATGCAAAACATTCATGTGAAAGCGAACTGTTATCTAAAGCAATAACCGAGAAACCTAAACAGTGTAAGATAAGATTTATTTTTGGCATCTTAGATATTTGGACCCCTCTAATCAACAACAGATGGTTGTATATACAATCAAAACCAAATAAAATTACTATAAATTGCATAAATTCTGAAACCAATGAAACACATTTAATTGGTATGGGCATATTTACTGTCCCAAACGGGTGTATAGGACACTGTAAGATCATTACATTAATTCCCAAACATGATTCTTATCAAGCAACATCACATACTAGCCATCTAAGTGATTTCAACATTATAAAAGACAATTGCTGTAATATCACCAAGTTCGATAACTCTGTTAATACTGCGACCCCCATCATATTAAAGAATATAAACCTAGACGAGTTCAATTTGCAAAATGATGTTAAAATTAATTCTTTACTAAACCAGCTAAATAAATTAGAAGTTCAACCACATTTTGTAAGATATGAAACGCATTATTCCTCTGTTATTTTAATTTTGATCATAGTCGTAATAAGTTACATTAGTTTTAAAATAGTTAATAAGTTTTACTGTAAACCCGGCAACAACCGTAGTTCGTTTAAAGGTATTAAACAAGAATCTTCAGCCCGGCCTGATGTACAGAAATCAGACATGACAGACGCACAGACTTCCGACACAGATTCTATTCACTTTGCTCCACTTCGAACAGAAGTCTGAAATGTAAATTCTTCCTCGAGATTTTCACTAAAACCTGAAAGTCTCTTCTTAAAGGGGGAGGTGTTATACCCTTGGTCTGTAAGGCTAAATGCTGACCCCTGAAACATTCAGCAGTTCCTCCGTTTAGATAATTGAAGCCTAGATGGGAGTCCAGCCAGTCTGTTTCCGTTCTTTGTCCATGACGGTTGTGCCGGAGTAAAATTCCAAATTGTCTTTAAAATCAAATAAACATTTCAGTGAAATAAAATCTTTTTTTTTAAAAGACATTTCAACAACTCCGAGTAACAGAACGCAGTAGCTGCCTCAATTGTGTTTGAGGACGGAATATCGTCTTGATGATCTACTTATGGCGTAACAAGTTTCCGATCTTATTCTTTATTCCTTTCACAAAAGGTAAGTACGCTACTGCTCTATTTACCGTTGTTATGCGTGATCTGTGGATGTGTCCGCACATCGATGAGTCGACATTCTTCATTGCACGTATGTCGGTCAAAACACCGATAAGACGGTACGTGATAAGTCCCGTATTTATAATAATGATTATTTAGTAAATACTAATTAGTTTTCTAACTATACTCATGAAAATCTAATATGTCGGTTTTTATTCTACCAACAAACAACAGAACCAAATGATACAATATTGGAATATCGAACTGTCAAAATATTGATGATTAACTGCTATTTCTGAGTTTAATTATTCAATATAAAGTGAAATTTCGTGATTATTATTTATACTCTTTGTTACAGTATGAATAATTTAATAATTATTTGTCATTAAGTGCTTAATTTTTCGATTACTTGTCTAGACGTTCATACAAAGTCATCAAGGCATGCAAAATGGTAGACATCGAATCGAACCCAGAGATGGGTAATGGGTAAAATCCCATTCTACCCATTTGGGTTATAACCGAGTGATTTGGGTTTTAACCCGATTTTAATCCATTTTCACCCATTTTGCTGGGTGAAAATGGGTATTTGGCTATTTTAATGCCAAAGTTAAAATAAGGTAGGTGCTCACTTTGGAAGGTACCTACTAGGAATGTAATTAAAATATTAAATTAATCGTAGCGTTCTAATAGACACTTGAAGCTGGAAAATTAATAAAAGTCGGAATTAAATTTAGATCGATTTATTACTAAGTAGAACTTCTTTACGCACGCTTAACTTGGCGAATTGCTATCGATAAAAAAAGTATTTACGACGTTTCGTATTTTGAATCTACCGTCTTCGATTTACGAAAAAGTTCAGCAATTCCACAACAGATGGCAGGCAGCAGCAGAAAATAACTTATGTACTTACTGTATGCTCCTCAAAATAAGGTTGACATTTCCTTTTTATTTTTCTTTCTTGACGTCGCACGGCTTTGTGCATTTGCCATTGACAAAATAAAAAATATGGAAACAGAATAGACATGAAATTTCCTTAAAACAATATTTTTACCACTACTCAGCCAGTGCGGTGACACAAAATATTGTCATTATCGATTGGACCCGATTTTGGGTTTGATTAAAATGTTATAGGATACAAAAGGGTGCTGTTATCTATAATCTAAGGATAATCTAGTTCAATATTTGACTAAAACTTATTAAGATCATTATTATTTACCTACATAAATGGAACTATTTTTTGCGAAGATCATGATGTAAATAATAATGCGCATGAATATGTCGTTATTACCAGTTGTAAACTAAAAGACGTAAGTTTTATTCGTCGTTTTTAATACTTCGGGCCCATTTCACAGGTTTCTGATAAAGTTCCACATAGCTATCTGACAAATAACACCATACAAAAGTTGTTACTTTTTTAAGTTACCCGATGACACATACATAGACTCATAAATTACCAGTACAAGTTATAATTTTAACAACCCTTCATTTTGGTAAGGAGTAAAACCATTTGATGAACGTTTATTATTTTTTGTGAGAATTTTAATATAAATGGCAGAGGTTGATAAAACTGCTATCGCATTAGACTTTATTACTAACTGAGTAGCGGAGAATATTCCAGAACGCATATCTCCTATCCCAAATTAGCCTAAGTTATACAAACTATATACAAAAAAAAACTCCTTCATGCTTGTATAATGGAGTTAATTTTGCTATACATAAAAAATGTATTTACGACATTTCTATTTTGAACATACCAGCTTTGATTTACGAAAAAGATCAGCTATTCCACAACAGATGGCAGGCAGCAGCAGAAGATAACTTATGTACTTACTGTATGCGCCTCGAAATAAGGTTGACATTTCCTTAAAACATTATTTTATACATATTATATATATATATATATATATATATAGAGAGAGAGTATACATATATTTTGCTATATATATTTTTTTATTATATTTATATATTTTGCTTTGTCCTGTTATATGAGAATACATTTTATCAAATTTGACTAACTTTCGCAGCTCAGATTTTTTTCATCCGTTACAATAAAATGATCCTTACATAGAACTGCATCGATCGGCATCAAAAAAATGACCAACTTGATTCATTTTAAGGCGCTACTCACGCTTGACCAAAAAAAATTTTAATACCAAATTGTTTTTCTTCGAAAACGAGCTGATGTTTTAAAAGAAACTGCACCTGTATCTCCTCTGGTTATGGGTGCTACCGTACTGTCCCAGTTTAAAAAAACACTCTGTATTTAAATATACATACATAGAGATGGAGCTAAAGAAGTTTAAAGGTACCTAGGTACTTTATTAGACGTCATTGTTAATAATTACTACTTATTTCATTTTCACCCGCTCAAACAACCCAGTGGGTGGAATGACTTGGGTGATAATTGGGTTTTAACCCACTCATGTATTTTAACCCGGGTGGTTACCCATCTCTAATCAAACCTATTAGGTTTCCTTTAGTGTAATAAACAATAGCTATTCTAAGGATCAGGAGTAGATTAAAAATTTAAAAAACCGGTCAAGTGCGAATACCTTGCTTTTTGGTAAATTTCGTAATTCTAGGTCAACGGGAACTACCATAAAGGTTTTCGACCCAAAACCTATAGGATACTTCCGGTTGACCTAGAATTTTCAATTTTGGTTACAAGCAATGTCTTACAGCACAAGTAATGGGAAAATTCCGAACATAAAAAAGCTATAAAATAAGGTAAATTTTGGTACATACAAGTTTTCGGGAAAATCTAAATTTGCCCATATCTTTTTATCGTATTGATTCAGGACCTTGATTTTACTCTCCACCATTAAAATACATATTCCGAAAAATATTTTAAACCACACAAAAGATAAATCATCGTGGAACGCTTGATATACGGTCGGCCAGCGGACTGCCAGCGGCAGCCGTCGACACGCAACCACAGGCAGGACGTATCAATTGGACGAACACGGGCAATTCAAACTGACGGATTGCGGTGACGTCATGGCTCGACGACGCGGCGGTCGTTGCCCGTCGACCACCTCGCGGCTGTCGGCGGTATCTGTCCACATGTCGGCAGCTATGGCGCTTCGTATACCTGACCGTCTGTGTCAAATTATTGTATAAACATTATCCAAAAGTAAAATATAGAGACTTTTAACCCTAAACGGAACAGTCAAAAATTGTACTAAGCGAGATCTTAGCGACATTAACCCTGTGTCAAGAGAAAGGTTACAGATTCAAATCCCGTCTTCAAATATTGGTACTCATTTAAATATAATCCTCTGAAACAGAGCTTCACTGATCATTTAAAGCCTCAAAAATGCGTGGCTTCTGTAACACCACTGTTGAAGTTTTGTTGATTTCTAATGTAGACTTCAACAAGTTTTAGCGACCGTTTGACAAAATATCCGAAGATTGCAGGTTCGAGTCCTGTCACGGTCGCCAAAACTTGTTGAAGTTTACGTTAGATATCAAATAGTAGTTATATAAGATCCCAGTAGATTTGATAAGGTTTAATTATTTTTATTTTAACATTGATGAGTATATAGGAGCTTGTCTCTTCTCGGTTGCTCACGGCCAAGTGTTAAGTGGTGCGCGGGCGCGCGGTGGTGACGGCGCTGTCCGTATTTGTGCGTTAACAACCACAGAAACTCCAACTTACTAAACGTATACGTTTAACAGTAGCTAAAATGAGAGCTCTTTGTAGAAGAGTTCGTACAAGGAAGTTCTACCACCATTTCTGCCGCTTAGAAGTTAGCCGCAATAATGCGCATTGCTGGGGATGGGTGGAGGCAAAATTACATGCATATTAGACTTTTAACCTGTGCTTTAATGTGCCTGTCATTTCTCCCAGGGTGACTCAGGGTGACGGAAGCAATACAATCCCATGTAAGTCAAATTTGACGTAAACTCACATTTTACGTCAAAGTTTGAGTTGTGCAATTGTTATAGGCAGTGGTAACTTAACATCAGGTGGGTCAAGAACAAGTGTCGATATTTTATCAAGCTCCAAGAAGGGCCAAAAAGCTCATAGGTAACGATGAGTTAGTTAATGCAAGACTCCTCAGCCTGGAGCATCGACGAAAGGTTGCTAGCCTCTCGGTTTTTTATCGAGTACATTTCAGGGAGTGTGCGGCGGCACTTTTTAACCTGGGATTAGGTTAAAAAGTGCCATCTCCATTCTATCATCGGACAACCAGACGCTCTGCGGTGCGCCACCGCTATAAAATAGAAATACCTTCCATTCGCACAAAGCGGTTCTCTTCGAGCTTTATTATGCGCTCCGCCAAAGAGTGGTACGCCTTGCCAGAGTCTGTGTTTCCTGATAGCTACAACCTGGGTATCTAAGTCGCTAGTGAATAGGTCTCAAGTCAAGCGTGTACCATCGTACACTGCATCATCGCTTACCATCAGGGGAGATCGTGGTTAAACGAAAGCCTATAATTTTCTAAAAAAAATCTTATTAAAAAAATATTTTACCATTTGGTGTGGTTGTTGTTTGTTATACTAGACGTCAACGCTTCTGGCAGACGGGGTCATAAAACGTGGGACAAGTGACGATGATATTGCTACCTCGCTCGCTTTTGCAGCCCATGAGGGAGACATTAGTGATGCGCCGAGTACCAATCGAGAACATTAATCAGTAATAGTATTGAAAAGGAAACAGATATGTTTATTGGTTTGCGCCATCTGCCACGAGTCTTACCGTATATTATAGTCATATCGTTTATATTTTTGTTGTTTTAACAGTGTCTATCTTTCTGCAGGAGGAAATAGAACGCTCTGAGCCACCAGACGCGTTCGTGGTGATATACTCTGTGGTGGACAAGGCGTCCTTCCAGAAAGCTGAACAGGAGCTGGCCAGGCTGCTGGACTGCGAGATGCTGAGGTCGCGACCTGCTGTGCTGGTGGCCAATAAGATCGATCTGGCGAGGAGTCGCGCTGTTTCCACACAAGGTGAGTTTATATCCCCCTACTAACAAAATATTTATTTGTTAGATTTAATAACTTCATCATCATACATTTTTAAAACCAACACCATCACACTAATATCATAAATGTGAAAGTTTGGATGTTTATTTATTTATTTGTTTGATTTTGATAAAATTTGGTACGTACATAGTTATAACCTAGATTACCACATATGCTACCATTTATCACATAAATCAGTTCCTATGGGATAAAAGTAGGGTATCAAGTGAAGTTGCAACAGCGAGTTTAGCTTTACTTCTAGGTTACCTACACAAATAATAGTGTAACGCGTACGAAGTCGGAGGCAACGACTAGTAATTTATAAATCGATTATCTTGTTTTGAAGAGCAATGGCGCCCTGCCATCATATAGTGCGAATTTGTATGGAGGGTAGTCATTTGAATATGCATAACATCCTAATTAAAAACTTGATAACACAGATGCAATATTATAGACAACTAGCTGACCAATCCACAGCTTCGCATGCGTAGTTTTTTTACTAAAAACATTACTCTCCTTCTCCGCAGTTGGGTAAAAAGTAGCGTGTGTAATCCGGAGATAGTGTAGCTTCCCAACAGTGAAAGAATTTTTTAAATCGGTCCATTGGTTTCGGAGCCTATTCAATACAAACAAACATACAAACAAAGCTTTCCTCTTTATAATAAAATGAAGTTTTTTGTAGATATTGATATGTTCTTTAGTATTGTAGAACATACTTTTGTTCTATCATCAATAGTTTCCGCAGCTCATGCGACGAAAGACGTTTTAGGGCACTTTTATTACACCTTGGGTTACGTTACTTAAGTTTTATAAAAGATCCGTAGTCTTTTCTAGAAATAAATATAACCTATGTCACTCAGGGTGAATGTAGTTTTCTAATGGTGAAATATTTTTTTAAATCGGCACATTAGTTTTTGAGTTTATTCATTACAAACATACACACAAAAAAACAAATCTTTTCTCTTGATAATATTAGTATAAAAGTATAGATAGAATGTCAGGTTATTTGTACCAGTATGGTAACCCTTCAGGGGTTTAATTACGGAACGACAAAAAGGAAAATCCAGCTTCCAACCGCATTTCCTGAAGATCAATGAGGGCGGCCTTTGTCCAGAAGTGGACGTCCTATCGCTGATATGATGATGATGATGAAAAACGACAATGATGGTCATAGGGCTGGTACCGGCGGCCCAATCGCGCAGGCGTTAATTGAACATGTCGGATATATTACGAGGGTCGAACGATTTGCTCCTTGTATTCAAATGTTCCTTAGAAGAAATATTTTGAAATACTTGTCAAAATCTACGTAGGTTGCTGTGATGAGATAGGTAATAGGAAAAACCTCTCGTATTATCAATCGTCTTTACTCTAATTAGATACTAGCCGGCTGAGACGTAGGAGGTAGCGCGTTCGATTCCCGCCGCGGAAAAAATGTTTGCATGATCTACAGATATTTGTTCCAGGTCTGGTTGTTTCTGTATATTATAATATAAAAATGAATCGCAAAATGTGTTGGTAAGCGCATAACTCAACAACACCTGGACCAATTCGGCCAATTCTTTTTTGTTGTATTTCTTATTGTCAGGAGAAGGTTTTTACGAAAGAAAAAATTAAGAAAATCGCGAGCAAAATTAGAAAATTTAAGAATACTTAACCACCATATAAAATTATTTATAATCTAACCTTAGCGCTTTTATAATGTAACCTTATGACGTTTGACATAGAATTGACAGAATGCGTGCTGCAAATATCGTCAAAGAGGATGTAAAAAATGAATATCGTTTGAAACAGATGCTTCGGTAGGAGTTATCCCGAGATATATTGTCTATATATATAAAAATTAATTGCTGTTCGTTAGTCTCGCTAAAACTCGAGAACGGGTGGAGCGATTTGGCTAATTATGGTATTGAATTATTTGTGGAAGTCATTCATTTTCTCATACATAATGATGGCCGGGGACAACAATTGACAATTCTACCAGGGTGACTTATATTGACAGTCCGCGTTACACCTATGCATGTTAAGCCGATACGAAGTTCGGCGGGACCACTAGTATATTATAAGTATGTATTTACAAAAAAAAAGTATATACGTATTCTATCAGTTATCTGGTTCCCATAATACAAGCTCTGCTTAGTTTGGGGCTAGATAGCGCTGTGTGAAATGTCCAGCAATATTTGTTATTATTATTATTTATTATACCTATTGCATTAATTGGGTTAAGCTTTTGCTGGAAGTGTGTTTTTATTCAGTGGATGATTTCAAGTTACAATGCAATTCAAAATTATTTGATTAATTTATGATTTTTTTTATCTCTGAGTTTTTAATCTAAGTGCTGTTTAAGGCTTGTATTTTGAATTGTGTTGGTTTTATTGATTATTTTTGTATATAATGTTTATGACTATATTACTTATTAAATGTATAGTTAGTATAGTTTGATGTATAGTATAGTTTCAAATACAATTGGTTAATTGTTTTATGATCAATAGAAATTAAATTTAAAGTGTTCACGCAACTTTAACAAACTTATGACATCAAATTAAAACACACATCCGGAATCGTATTAACTGATTTTATAGGGTTATTACCGGTAGCTTAAACATTTATTCAGTAATCGATACATTTCTAATAAACAATTTTTAACGTAAATCGGCGCGGAGAATCGAACGATACTGTGGAGTCGGTTTACCAGGTACCTACTTTCATGATGACTGAATATGATTTGTTTACCTTTTTCTAACTGACTTCAAAAAAGGAGGAGGTTCTCAATTCGCCTGTATTTTTTATGTGCGTTACCTCAGAACTTTCGACTGGATGAACCGATTTTGATGATTCTTTTTTTATTTGAAAGCTGGTGCTTCCCGTGTGATCCCATTTCCATTTGATCCAGTTCTGATAATGGCATCCATGAGAAAACCAGAAGTCTTTATGTTATGTTTATTAGCTCAGAACTCTGATATTATTAACCGATTTGGATAATTAGATTTCAAAGGATATACTTTTAGATTGATCCTATAAAAATTTCATCAAAATTGGTAGAGTAGTTTTGTTTTACCTGTTATCTGAAGTCGTTTATATTTTTGTTAAAAAGTTACTTGTATACAGGCTGTTCATTGATACTTTAGGACTTCATAGACTAGGTAGTTTAAAAATTTGTAATTTTTTATGGTGATGAATTGGAAAAAAAAACAATTTTACAACAATACTAACAAACTAATGTTGTGCATTACAAAACTCGTCGTATATAAATCCCTAAGCTTAATGTAGCTTGCCGAAGTTATCCTCTTAAGTCACAATTGATTTCCCGAGTGGCATGAGCGATGAGCTCCTAGAAACTTTGATAAAGAATTACTATGATACTTTTTAGATTCAATCACTGGACCACTAACCCCAGTTCCCAGAAGGGGAAGCACGGATGATTTACACAAACACCTACAAATTTAATAGATATTTGTATAATTCTTCATCATCAGACATAAATATACACTACACTAGGATGGATAGATACATATATGTGTAGATATATATAGACTTAATGGTAGATAAATAAAAAAATGATGTTTTGGTAAATTGTAATAGATGGGTGGACTTATAGATAAATTGACAGATATTAATGTTACAATTTTTTTTTTATACTACTTATATGGCAAACGAGCATGCAGTCCACCAGATGTTAAGTGGCTACTGCAGCCCATGGATATCCACATAGAATTCAAAACAAGGTATTAGTGGTCTTGATCTCTATGTGGATACGTTGCCATACTATAGGTCTTAGCTGTTACGCCTATGTGCCAGTAATGACAGGAACATACCATAACCATCTAACCGGAACACAGCAGCACAAGTACTGCTATTTGGCGGCAGATAAAGGTAAGGCGGTGGTGCCTACTTCCTCGAGCCCGTTCAAAAAAGCTCTACCACCAGTAAAATGTTTATGTTTGTGTATTTAGATGTGGATAGATAAATTCATTTAAAGATGGATAAAAGTTTGGATTGATAGATTCTAATATGAATAGATGGATGTATGTTTCTTTAGATGATTGTCGTCGTTATTTAATTTTAGATCTATAAATTGTAAATCCGTTTTTTGACTGTAGGATAGACACATAAACACTGGAAACTTTTATTTTAAAGAGCTGTGGATTTTGTTGATAAATAAAATAAATAAATAAAATTAAATTTCTAGTTACCTCAGTGTCTCATACCAAACTCGTTATCATGATGTACTAAGTTGAAGCAAAGGTCCCTCGCGTCTAAATACAAGTTCTCACTTAGTTAGAGTGAGGAATCGAAGCATTTACAAGTACACAAATTTTGAGCAAAGTGTACCGCTGCACTGCACCAACACCATACTTACGCTAGCTAAATAAAATAAATTAATGATCATTATTTTTTGTAAAAATACAGGGTGTTTAGTAATATACTGACGATATTCAAGTGACGGTTTCTCAAAACATAAAAAAAGCCTTCTCAAAAAAAAATCACTAGTTACTTATATTATCAAATTTTAAAGAAAATCGACTCAGTTTAAGTGATTAATTTGATATAAAACTTACTGCCCACTCTTGCAATCGACATCCAAAAATAAAGGCTGATTTGATATCTCTTTCGGAAATGGCTGCAGGTTTTGGGTTAGAAAGGGACAACAAGAGATATCTTGAGACGTGACCAATACAGTATCTGTGGTTAGATGGCAAGCATTATGCAATAGCAGAACATAAAGTTCATTATAGTGTTCGTTTTTACATGCCAAAATAAATTTCACATTTATATGGTAAACATTTCACAAATTTATTTATTATACTCATCAAAATAAACCCTTTTAATTTTTGTGCGTATATTATCAAACACCGTATATATTATGCCTTCCATTAAAAATTAGCTAAAACTTAGTTATACAAGTACCAGAACCCTTTCTGCTAATAAATAAATATTTTATTTTATTATTCAATTATTATAATTTATAAGACGTCCACTAAACATAGGTCTCCCCCATAGATTTCCAGAGCGATCCAAGCTACTTCGATTGGATAACTTTTTGAATATGCGATTTGAGTTGTACAGTCTATTATTATTATAAACTGGCAGATCAATCCGCAGCTTCTCACGCATAGTTTTTCAATAAAAACATTACCCTCCTGCGCAGGTAAAAAGTAGGCAATGCCATCAGAAAGAAAGAAGAAAGAAAGAAAGAAAGAAAATACATTTATTTGCTCCCACAGACAGTGCTCAATAATACAATAACACAGACAATGGTGGTGCTGCGTGGGAAATGGTCCCTGTCTCAGCATGGGCTGCTTCGAACCTTGTTGGGTACGATGCAGCGCTGGTTTTCTGACAGGGCCTAAGTGAGGACACGAGCACTGGTAAACGAGTACCTATATAATACTAAATAAATATTGCCAGTCACCATTATATAAATTAATACATGTTCGGATTTAAAAATAATAATAATCTAACAACATAAACTACATACAATGATAATACATACGAAAAAAGCGTTTTAAACATGGGATAAGTGTTCAGAAAGATTACTCTATTTGTGTTGAGGCTGCTGGAATCAGGGGATAGTGAAGCTTGCCAACAGTGAAAGATTTTTTTAAAATCAGTCCAGTAGTTTCAGAGCCTATTCAATACAATCAAACAAATCTTTCCTCTGTATAATATTACTAGCTGACCAATCCGCAGTTTCGCACGCGTAGTTTTTCAATAAAAATATTACCCTCCTGCGCAATGGGGTAAAAAGTAGCATATGTCACCCGGGGATAGTCTAGCTTCCCAACGGTGAAAGAATTTTTTAAATCGGTCCAGTAGTTTCGGAGCTTATTCAATGCAAACAAACAAACCTTTCCTCTTTATAATAATACTTTTGTGGATATTGATATGTTCTTTAATATTGTAGCACATACTTTTGTTCTATCATCAATAGTTTCCGCAGCGCATGCGACGAAAGACTTTTAGGGCACTTTTTTACACCTTGGGATACTTTACTTAAGTTTGAGTAAGCATCCCTAATCTTTTCTAGCAATAAATATAGCCTATGTCAAGGTGAAGGTAGCTTTCCAATGGTGAAAGAATTTTTATAATCGGCAGGATAGTTTTTGAGTTTATTCATTACAAACATACACACAAAAATACAAATCTTTCCTCTTTATAATATTAGTATAGAATTATAAATATAGATTAGTACGGGATTAACATTGTCGGTCAATACACCGATAAGACGGTACGTGATAATTCCTTAAATTATAATAATGATTGATATCAATCACGAAAGTTTTCTAAGTAAAATTGTACAGTCTAGTTAAACTGCAAACGGTTTAAAGTTGAAACTGGTTCTTGAATGTTTGAGTTAAACCACTGATCGTATAAGTTAAAGTTTATTATAGGAAGTAAATTGAGTAAAGTAGTTGCCGTTTTGCGATCTGAATCCAGGGATGGATTCAGGAGTAGCCAATATAGCCGTGGGGTAATTAGCTTTCAGCCTCAGGTTGTCTAAATTGCTAGAACCAACCGGTAGTTTTCACAGCCTCTATAATCTGACTGAGAATTGCATTAGGGACATCGTTTTTGAGATAATTTTGTCACTGGTGGTAGAGCTTTTACTGGTGGTAGAGCTTTTGTGAACGGGCTCGATGAAGTGGCCACCACCGCCTTATCTTTATCTGCCGCCAAATAGCAGTACTTGTGCTGCTGTGTTCCGGTTAGATGATAATGGTATGTTCCTGTAATTACTGGCACATAGGCATACCAGCTAAGTCCTATGGTATGGCAACGTATCCACATAGAGATCAAGACAACATAATACCTTGTTTTGAATTCTATGTGGATATCCATGGGCTGCAGTAGCCACTTAACATCTGGTGGACTGCATGCTCGTTTGTCATATAAGTAGTATAAAAAAAAATTATTAACTACTTTTACAGCTGTAAATCATTTTTGAAGTGAAAACTTCTTTAGGCGCGTTGGGCATTTTTTGAGATGGGAAAAAATCATTGAACTTGCTACACTGTTACCATTACCGACACCTCTGTTTGTAAGTATCTCGTAATTGTTCAGGTTTTCACTTCTGTCGGCACTCCCAAAGTGCCACTTTTTATTTTAGCTAATGATTCTAACCCACGGCTCTATCGTATGATGATGCCTTTGCACAGCTTAGGTATTTTGAAGTCACTTAAACTTGCGTTTTGATCGTTAAAATCAAGTTACGATAGCTTTTGCCTGGTAGCGGTTAGGAGCTTTCGAGCTATCTGTAGATCGCTTACTCATACTCATTTATTGAAACAGTATGGACACAATAGAACACTTGGTTACGTCAATAATAGTACATAATCAATTACACGTCTTTATCTAAGTAGCTCATCGCACCATAATTTTGGAGGTGCCAGAAACAGACAAGCATTTCGTATACATTACATTAATGTATCTAAATACTGATTATTAATTATGTAGGTACTTAGGATTATAGCTGCTGTAGAGGGGCATTGTCAAAGAATTGTTTCTAATACCTAATTTGAATTCTAAATTGCTGCGTATGGTAAGTAACAATAACTATAAATATTGAATTGCATTAGTCATCGATTATATATTATGTAATGTCAAAATATGCATTTTGTAATGCCAAATCGTAGCTGCTGCAAAGATCCAAAGATTGCTAAAGATGACATGTAAAGACATGTAAAGTGACATTTCAAAAATAAATATTTTTCACTAAAATGGCATGTTCTTGCACTAGTTTTAGTCAGCAGTCAAATTGGTGCTGATTAAAACTAGCCCGCAAACACGCCATCTTAGTAAAAGTTACTTAAGTTTTTTAAATTAATTTTTTTTTATCTTTAGCGTAAACAAAATAAGACCGTTCGTATTTTACACAATTTTAGTTAGTCAGCGTGAACAACAGAATCGCCACCATTGTCATCTTACCTTAATAATGAATAACAAAAAAAATGTATATACCCAACTCTAATATAACAGAAACAACTACTCAAAATAAATAATACATAGGTACCTACCTACAATCAAAACTTTTCCTGTGAAATGGAATCATCCTTGAGAGCTTCTGTCTGTGTTTGCAACGATTTTTTTTATACTAATTGCAAACGAGCATGCAGTCCACCAGTTATTAAGTGGCTACTGCAGCCCATGGATATCCACATAGAATTCAAAACATGCTATTATGTTGTCTTGATCTCTATGTGGATACGTTGCCATACTATAGGACTTAGCTGTTATGCCTATGTGCCAATAATTATAGGAACATACCATTACCATCTAACCGGAACACAGCAGCACAAGTACTGCTATTTGGCGGCAGATAAAGGTAAGGCAGTGGTGCCCACTTCCTCGAGCTCGTTCACAAAACCACCAGTAAGCTCTACCACTTACTTGATTTTCTAAAATACTTATCCAAGATAAATAAAGAACAATAATTAAATTTATTTTATGCATAGGTAGTGTTTCAATTATTTGTTAGCTATCTTCGATTATTTGTTACGGCGTGATTAACATCTAAACAAACATCCAAACTTTCGCATTTATAATATTAGTGGGATAGAGATTGAATATGACCTGGATTGAGATATTGGCTATGTTTTATTGACAAACACTGCGTGCGAAGCCGCGTGCGGAAGCTTGTCAGTAATCATGCGATCAAAATTAAAGCTGCAAAGTATCGCAAGCGTAAATTATTCGTGCTAGGCTTTCCGACCTAATTATTATTTGAGATTTCCCCTAAGTAAGCGTCCACGATTTTCTACAGATCTTTGAAAAGATTTATTGTCTGTATGTCTGTATACATGTCCCGTCTGTATGTCTGTTCTCGCGTACAGCCCGCATTTTTCAACCGATTTTAGCGAAACGCACAAGTTCCTTGATTTTTAGTCTAATGCGATTGTTATTGTGGGGAAAATAAGAGGGTAAAGGGGAGAAGTTTGCTGTAGCGTTATTTATCAACCAAAACATTCTAATTTAACCCTTTTCCCACAGACGGAAAATGCCTCGCCTGCACATACAAAGCCAAGTTCATCGAAGTCTCAGTCGGGATCAACCACAACGTAGACGAGCTCCTAGTGGGTATCCTCCATCAGATCCGACTCAAGAAGCAGCAGTACTCCGCAGAAGGCGGGCGGGAATCTTCACCAGCACATTGGTACAAGTCCCGAGGTGTGGTCAGAGCCAGTATGAAGGCCAGGCAAATGTTCACGTGGATCTTCGGGAAAGAAGACTCGAAGTTCAAGAACTGTGAGAACTTTCATGTTCTGTGAGTGGAGGCTGACGGGCCTGTGTTTGTGTAAGCGATGGACCTCTGCGGGCCTGTTTTGTGAATGTATTGATATAGGCTTGCAAATCGGCGCTTAGCTTCGAAAGAAAAAAGGGTCTAAGCGCGTTTTTATAGTTTTACAGGGTATCGACAGGCTGCCACGCGAAGGGTTGCATGTATTAATAGCGTAAAACATTGTTTTATGATATTACTAGCTGACCCGCCCGCGGCTTCGCATGTGTGGTATTTCAATAAACACATTACCCTCCTTTTGCGCACTCGGGTAAAAAGTAGCCTGTGTCTTTTCCCAGGGTATAATCTATCTCCTTGCCAAATTTCATTACGGTCCGTTCAGCCGTTTAGTCATGAAAAGAACTAACAAACAACAAACAAACAGTTACTTTCGCAGTTACTGTGTATGTATTATATATATAAACCTTCCTTCCTTCCTAAAGTTTATAAGATCTAAGCGAACGGACAGCGGAAGCGACTTCATTTTATACAATGTAAAGATAAAGATGATGACAGAGCAAGCCCATCTTTTACGAGTAAGTATCAGTTATACAGTTCTTCCAACATATCAGGCCCGGTGGACATAACTAAAACTTAACTTGGCTGTATATTATACATTAGTAACTCGATTACTTTTTATCACAAAAATCGTTTGACCACAATTTCACTTGGGAGGCAATCGCGTTAATTTTGAACGTGTCTAATGCTAGAACGTAACGTGTTTGGTTTGGGTTTCACGTTGGTTTGACTGACGCGTGTCAGCGCGATACGATATGTGTACAACGTAACGGTTTTTGAAGTAAAACTTCTTTACGCACGCTTGACTTGGGGAGTAAGCTGGTGAATGCGTTACGAAAAGTGCGAACGGAAGTTGAGAGGGAGATATAAGTTAGTGAAGAAAGAATGAGAGAGAGTTGCGTTTCATATATTACTGTAGGGGCAAGAGAGAGAGAGCTGCGAGCACACATTTTCTTTCTCTCTTTCTCTCATAGCAAGTTGATTTGTCGCATATCTCCTATCCCAAATTAACTTTAATTATACAAACTGCAAAAACAAAACACTCCTTCGTGCTGTATAATAGAGTTCAATTTGCTATAGATATTAATAAGTATTAACGACGTTTCGTGTTTTGAATATACCAGCTTCGATTTATGAAAAAGTTCAGCTATTCCACAACAGATGGCAGGCAGCAGCAGTAAAAAACTTATGTGTACTTACTGTATGCGCCTAGAAATAAGGTTGACATTTCCTTAAAACATTATTTTATATATATATATATATATACATACATATAGAGTTAGCTAAAGAATTTTTACGTCAGTCATGTGATCTAAAGCACTATCGTTTTTTTTTTGTTTTACTTTGCTAATATCATTCAAAATTAGCGTGATTGTCCCTGTAAGTGATGTACGAAAATATAGAAGAAATTTTCAGGGAAGACGGTAGAAGTCAGAATATTAGTATTTCTTATCTGAAACGGTGAGTGCGAGTGAGTGGTATACCTTGAGGTATAAGGTACTGAGTCGTGCGTCGGCTTCGTTCCAATTCTGTCGTCGGGCTAGATAAGTTGGTTGGTGTTGTACATTAACTTCATGTTTGTTTTTTAGTCCGGGATAAAATGGAGGCCGTTTCTGCGTTTAAAATAACATCGAGTGCGTTTGTATATTGGCATTTGTATCCAAAACGGCTCAACCGATTAAAATGAGCTTTTTATGATAACAAAAAATACATAGATATAAGTCGCGGCACGTAAGTCTAGCGCTGAACGATACACGGAGGGGATAGCCGCGCATGGTTACTGTCGCGCAAGCAATACAATAGCCAATAGCCACTATTGGCTTGATTGGAGAGGTTCCTTACCGTTGAAATTGACGTATTTATAGACTCTGCAGTTTTCAATACAGTATTTCTTCTAGGCATATTCACTTTAAAGTCACAAACAAACTTAAAAAACTAAATTTAACAAACAAATTCATATAACAGCAATAACAATACAATTAAGAACGCGACTGTACACTGGATGTGCGCGGGGTGTCGTATCAGTGCGGGGAACGGAATGCGACTTGAGAGCCAATCTGCGCTACGCACGCCCGCCCTTCATCCCGCTAGCCCCCCTCAGGTACCTTACTTTATACTTCTGCGCAATAACGGTCAGCGTTAGACTTATGTGCCGCGACTTATTCGTCTATACGCCACGGAGGACTTTGCAACCGAAGAAGGAATTAATGATAGTCGTGTTTTTTATTATTATAAAATAGGTATTGTATTTTTAGTTAACGTTTCAGGCGTAAGCGCAGAAAGTTTATTTAATCTTAATAATTGTAATTTGAGGTGTATACCATATTAAATGTATTATTAATACTTCGAAATAAGAATCCGAAATGTAGTTGATTTATTCGTACGTTTTATAAGATATACAATTATCGGTGTGTGCCAAATCGAGAGAATTTAATATCTTATGTAGAGTTATTGTAAGCTAAAATAAAACGCCCTTTTACTGCGTCCTCTTAAAATTGACTTAAAGTATGACGCTTCAAGATGATCATTGAATAATTACTGTTTGATTTTCACATAAAGAAGTGGGACACGCAATTAATATCAGAATATGTAATAATATATCTTAAAAATAATTCTCAGAAATATAAATAATGTTACTTAAAAAACTTTCGTGTATTACTTTAATCATTATTATAAATACGGGATTTATCACGTACCGTTTTATAGGTGTTTCGACCGACAATGTTTCTGTTCAATTAGTTAACTCATCAGGGTGAGTGCGATCAGCTTCGAATAACGTCTCGCCGCATTCCTCTGCGCGCGAACAAACGGGCGCGGTGGTGGGGATTACGTCAACGATGGCCCAACGTGTTGACGGGCTGCGTCATCATCATTATCATCACTGCTGCTCTCTTCGGTAGTTCTCGGTACAGGCAAACACACAACACTAACTATGTCTCTACCAGGTTCACTCACTCCTTTGTCACTTGCATTATGAAGACATGGCCTCCAGCCTGGCGGTAGGACCCATCCTCTATCTCTGTTAAAGTTCGGCACACGACTTATTTCTATCTCCTCTCGGATCCAATAACGATTGAAATCAATCACGAAAGTTTTCTAAGTAAAAAGATAGTTATTGTTGGTTTCTTTTTGTAATAACATGTTCATATATTAGATATCTTATTAAATATGAAAACGTACAAGCAATATGTTACCAAAAAATCTGTATCCAATAGTTAAATGAATATCAATGTAAGACAACGTATTTAAACGCAATAAATCTATTATTATACACAAATTTACAAAGTAGAAAAAATATATCATTGTACTGTAGACATATTTAATCTGTATAGATTTATAAATATAATAAATAGTTAAATTAATATAGACACCTGCTATTAGTGGCTATTTAACTAAATTAAAGTCTCTGAATATCATCAGGTTTGTTTTCACACATTTTACATAGATTTTGGATGTAGTACCTATAGATCGCAAATCGACGTAATTGATATTGCTGGGTGCTGTTAGGCTGGTCGCACAAGATCGGTCGTTCTGGAAATCTATGAAAGAGGCCTCTATTCAGCATTGGACGTTTTATAGGTATATGATCATTATTATAAATACGGGATTTATCACGTACCGTCTTATCGGTGTTTCGACCGACAATGTTTCGGTTCAATTCGTGAACCTTCATCAGGGTGAGTGCGATCCGCTCCGAATAACGTATCGCCTCGCACTGCAACATTGTCGGTCGAAACACCGATAACACTGTACGTGATAAATCCCGTATTTATAATAATGATTGAAATCAATCACGAAAGTTTTCTAAGTGATAATATGATGATGATGAAATAACAAAATATTTTTGTTTTATATGGACGTAAACCGACCTTGTTTTGTTAGATTGAGACCAAGTAAAAATTCTTGTCACGTTTTTATTTGCAAATAGATTATTGTCCACCCCCATTACCCTTGGGTCCATAAAAATCCTTCCACTTTATTCCTACGACAAAATATACTATATCTCGTTGTTAAGTAAAAATGTTAAGTAATAAAAAACATTCTCTCTAAATATTAATTGGAATATTTAAATTGTATTTGTTTATAATCATATCTTAAGTAAACAAAAAAAAACACATTTAAAAGTGTACATATTTTATCGCCAATGCAAAGGATTTGAAAATGTATTAACAAAACTGTTTAATTAAAATTATAAGTAACATATTTAATAAATATAATTTAATGATATAATTTATTATAAAATGTGTAGCTTAAATATTATTTAACAAATGAGAAGGCCAATTGTTTAAATCTAGCCAAATTCATGTTTCAACCTAATCTCGAAGCAAAGTTTGACGTAAATGAAAGATCCTGTCTTAGCGACCGTTTAAGTATTACGTAAGCACTATAAGGGGGGGGGGGGGGGGGGGGGGGGGGGGGGGAAAGAGTCTATACTTTGCCTATTTTTGATGACATGGTGGGGAGGGGGGGGGGGGGGGGGGGTCCATATTGTGATTACATTAAGTAATATTACATAAGATCTGTGTTGAATAAAGTTGTTACGTACTTTATACGTGTGTATAAAGTTTGTTTAAATGAATATTATGTGCATTGGAATCCTCAATCCTAAGCTTATTTTCTTATTTGTAGAATTATAACTGCTGCTCATGAATCAACAAAAAAACAGAACACTTACATTAAAAGAAAAATGCATTATACCTATGTTTACGTAAACGTGGGAGGGGGGGGGGAGGGGTAAGAGCTTTGCTTACTTTTACTGACAAGAAGGGGGGGGGGGGGGGGTAAATAATTGTAATAAATCTGCTAACGTAATACCTGAACGGCTCCTTATCCTCATAATGCAACCGAAAGTTGACTAAGGCTCAATTGCCGCGGAATGGAATAGAATGGAAACGAGAAACGTCTCAAAAATTTTTGCGACTGTCATATGAGGTTGTAGTATTTGTTCAATTGGTCTAGATCACTGCACCTTTCTTTACACAACTTCCCGCGGATAGGTAGTACGTAACACAATTGACATAAAGTTCATTATGGTATGTACAATTTCGTTACAGAAATTCTTTTCCACGGCAACGTAAATTGAGCCTGAAGTTTGAGAATTGGGGCACTGCCATGGGATTATGTAACTTCGTTGTAATCAGTTTCAAATAGTCGGCAGAAAATCCGACTAACTCAATCAATTTTAATCCGCCGTATTATTCATATTTTCGCGTTTCAGATTATACCGAAAGTTACCTAACTGTCCTGGTAAAAACTTAGCATAAATGTTTGAAATTTGCAAAAATAAAACAAAGGCAGTGAATAAGGCTATATCAAAATATCACCATTAACCTTATATCTTATATATATATATATATAAAAGAAAGTCGTGTTAGTTACACTATTTATAACTCAAGAACGGCTGAACAGATTTGGCTGAAAATTGGTAGGGAGGACATAGGATACTTTTTATCCCGTTACCGTCGTTCCTGTGGGACGTGACATAAACGTCAAAGAGAATACAAGTCACTACAAAACGTCGTATAACAAAAACGCATCTGACATAGAATAACGAAACAGCTATGACAGCAAATGACAGCTAAACGTAATTTTGTCTATGGTTAAGTATGGTTGTATAATGATGGCCGGGGACAACAATTGACAATTCTACCAGGGTGACGTTTAATAACAGCCCGCGTTATATGCATGTCAAGGCGGTACGAAGTTCGGCGGACTCACTTGTTATGTATAAATAGTAGATACAACTTTTCATTGTATTGTTAACAAAATATTTAAATTCTTAAATATGTGACTAACCACAATTATTTTGATCCTGCCAACCTTGTGGTACTCTTATTTAATACCTTTTGTATTAGTATTTAAATCAGTGCCTTTTATTGTTAATGTCTTATCAATTTCTATTAGTTTACGGTATACAATATTTAAAATGACAAGTATCCCTAGTCATAACAAAAATAGTAGATTATTAACCAAGGGGATAAAGCAGTGTCTTCTGTCGCGGGTGACGATTTAAATCGCGAGCGTAACGAAGGACTCGTGGTTTACTCCCGAGCGTAGCGAGGGTGTTAAAAACTTAAATCACGATCGAAGCGAGGGATTTAAGACGTCCTGAGTGGAGCGAGGGATTTAAGTTCACCCAAGACTAAGACAGCTTTATCACCGAGGAAAATACTCTACTTTTCGTACCATTTGCGAAAAAATTAACACAATAATAATATGAGATGATAGATTAAAATAAACTTAACGTATATGTATTTGAAGAAAACAAAAACGCGGCAAATTCCTAGACTATTATTATTTTGTCGGAAAAGCAAAGTTATCAAGCACATACGGCCTCGTCGGTTTTCGTTATTTTATTTAATAATCGTAACTGCATAATAAATGCGTATTCCTTTTTCAAAAAAATGTATAATGCTTTATATACAAACTCAATGGTGTAAAGACAGATATAGTTCAGTATAAATTTCGGTAAGTATTCCAAATTTAAATCACCTTCTCCCCTTAGAGGATGAATGAAATTCAGTACAATTTTCTTTCCCTGTTTTTAACAGATTAAAAATGACTATTGTTAGGTTCGCTTTTTGTGGCATAGAATGTCACTTTTTTGAGCAAGTGGTACGAAAATACTTATATCCTACTTAAAATTAGTGAAAACTGATTTGTAATCATAGTTTTTAGTATTCTAAGTTATGTATTTATCATTATTATTTTAGAGGGTAATCTGATAAATTAAGCATGTAAATAAAATATTGTTAAACTGGAAACAATGCATTTCGCAACATGTATGAGCTTGCATTCATTTTGATGGACACAAAAAAGGTAACTTTGGTAGCGGTACGAATACCTTTTTGAGAGTTATCAAGGTTCGTATTCTAGTATTACTCACGCGTGAATTGAGACTGAAGCACTGATGTAATCGGTCAGGCGCAATAACCATACAAAATGTATTGGCTTGATCTTGGACAGGTTAAATGCAGTTTTCCATGGGCGAAAATGTAGTCGGTGCACAACATGAAAATGAGGGGGGCAATTGGCACCTACGCATTTAAAACACTCGCACCGATCGATCTATCGTGCAGCATCACATTCAACAGAGGAGTGCTACGTATAACAAATCGACAAATACTTCAAAAAAATGGCGTCGGGATAAATCTATAAAAAAATGCCTGAGACTCGATTTAGTTTATGAATACGGACCTGAAATCTCTATTAGTCAAAGTTGTTATTAACAAATAACAACTCAGCGGACATTATGAAGTAGTATGTAATATAGTATATCAGTTTATATAAAGTTAAATAATATTACCGCTACCAAAAACAAGAAACGTAATAGTAAGATGTTTATCAATATTGTTCAAAGTGTAGCTATGTACCTTTTGTTTCTTGTAAATAAATCGATTGACAATAAATTTGATTGTTTCATGTGATAACGTCATAATTTCCTCTCATAAAAAAGCCATATTTGGGCTTAGGGTTACCAAAAGCCGGTTGTCGGCACACATTGGGAAATGACTGCGAAAAAAATGGCACTTCTTTTTTCTTGCGGAAAATATTTTTGTAGTAAAAAATATCATCTAAGGCCTAATTTACATTGACACTGAATGGAATGGAAGCGGATTAAATTGTATATAACTTAATAAAGTTAATGTCAATTGTATTCTTAACATACAAACTAGATACGAGACTAAAAATAAGTTGCGCGTTACACAAGAAACATATGATTATTATTATTGATCGAGCGAAGCGAGATCTCATAATCAACTTGGGCAAACCGGCGTTGTATGTATGTTTGTTTGTCCGAGGATATTTTTCGAAGCGTTTATTCGATCATCGTCTAATTTGGTATATAAGTAGGTAGTAACGGCACAATTTTGATGTGACTAAATGAGTTAAAAATGTGTGTGGGGGGGGGGGGGGGGGGTTGTTGAGATATTGGGATCCAAGAAGGGTAAAAAAAACAAATATGAGACTATCTGGCAAATGGCACGTTTAATAAAAGGTCTTCATGAGTTCATTTCGATCCCGTTTTTATTTATAGTTTTAATCTTGTAGTTTTCAAGTTATTAGCCATAGTAAAAACAGAACTATAACAAAATTCACACACAAAATTCGCAGACCAAATTAGAGTACTGTGGGGTCACCCCATAGTGCTCAAATTTGGTATGCGTGTAGCTTTAGTGACACAAATATAAGAAAAAGTCAGGATAGGAAGTCAATTATAGGAAATACAGAATAACTGCAATTTCTACCCCAAAAACGTACAACCAAATTACATGAACTCCCGTAACCTGTAATTTGTATAAAACTGTAGGTCAAGTTGTTTGGAAATTAATTTCGAGTCACTATTTTGATAGTCAATGATAACAATTAATATTTTTTTGTTTTTATGAGAGACTCGTGAGATCCCAGCTTGGGGCGAACCACTAGTTATTAAGACCTTGTAGTGTCCGACTGCAGGGCAAAGGCCTCTCTTCCTTCTCTCCATTAAACATTAAGTTACAAAAAACCGCTTTAATCCATTCCACGGCAATGTAAATTGAGCCTAAAGGATATTAATTTGGAGATAAATTAAGCGATTACAGGCTTTGTATAAGACTGCGATATCAAGACATTTTGTGTCCTTATCCGTCAGTATAGAGGGTTAAATAATGGTGACTCTCTTAGTATTAATGATCCAACAGATTTATGGACGCAAAGTGGATGATTTTGTTTTACTGTGTAGATAGATCTTTGACCACTCACCTGAAGGTATGCGATGTTTTTATATATATTATAAGTATGTATGTATTTACAAAAAAAGTATATAAGTTCTCTATCAGTTATCTGGTTTCCATAGTACAAGCTCTGCTTGATTTGGGGCTAGATAGTGCTGTGTAAAATGTCCAGCAATATTTATTTATTTATTAATATCATAGACAATTACTGATTAAAACGGGTATTTATCGCGTGAGTACCTTTTTTATTCTGGTCTGATCGTATCGGTGAGTTTGACACCCAGACAACTTGCCTGCTGGCAAACCTTGAGCTTGTACCTTTAAAAAGCCGTCAGAGACCAGGTTGGCGAATCGTATGTGAGAATGGGGAGAATGCAGATTACCTTTTAGAAGGTATTTTTTGGCCCAATAGCCTTTCCAGGCATTTTCGGTACGTCGAGAAATTTCCTTCATTTGTCCTGCTTGGAAATAAACTTATTGGCCGAGATATAGGTATTCATTGACATATGCAATCTCCCCTCCCCCTACTTGTAGCTTGCTTCTGGTGCTGTTAGTCATGAGTTTCGTCTTTTATCTCGAGGCTTGCATTGTTGAGGTGGCTAAGCATCTTTTGTAGCCCTACGGCTGTATGTGTATATGGTGATTTTCACAACATCTCCTCCCCCCATCGTGATGTTATTCTAACTCATTCCCCTCACCCCTCCTCCTCGCCTTTTAAAACCTCAAGTGATTAATAGAAGACCCCTAAAGTGGGTGATGGAGATACAAGCTGCAAAATCACGCTATTAAATCCCATGGTTTTACTCGTCGCCACTGGTGTTGATTGACTGGCGAGATAGGAGCGACTTTATTTCTCGCCTTTAATTTTAATTGCTTCTTTAATTGGTCAATGAAAATACAAAATATTTTAATTGCTGAAATATTTTTAAAACTATCATTTACTGAGAGGCTATTGCGCTAATTTTGAATGATAATACCAAAGTAAAACAAAAACGTTCCGTTATGCACATTTCGTATCGAGCTGACACGCATGACGTCCGTCAAACCGATGTGAGTTCCAACGTTAGACACGTTCAAAATTAGCGCGATTATCCCCCTGGTGTTGTCTCCAGGACTTGCATGTATCGCGGGAAGCCGGTTAACAATCACAGTTTAAAGACAGTTCAATAGTCAAATCCCCATTGTATTGTTATCATTTATTTCAGATAATCATAATCCATAACCACAAATTATATTAAAATCAATTAAACCAAATCAAATTAAATTATTTACAATAAAACATATTAAAAAAATATTATATAATTGCGCGGTAATGAAACTTTCACATTAAACGTGACTCCATTTGCGGGCAAAGAAAGTAACTGGTACAAGATAGAAGAATTAAACTGACCTTCGTCTTCTTAGAACGTTGCACTTAACACGCTACGATCACCTCAATATGGACACGTTACCGTCTGTCCAAAGGGTTGTTCGCTGATAGGCCTTCCGTACAGATCCTGAGCCTGGTAGCGCTTCTTCTCGGCTGTTCTTCTTGTGTTTTCTTGATT
This sequence comes from Philereme vetulata, assembly GCA_918857605.2. Classification (NCBI taxonomy): domain Eukaryota; kingdom Metazoa; phylum Arthropoda; class Insecta; order Lepidoptera; family Geometridae; genus Philereme; species Philereme vetulata. The sequence continues at coordinate 4,029,130 of OU975444.1, forward strand.
AATCCAGTAGCGGCCTTCGATATCTGTCACTGACAGAAGCAGACGCGGCGCGGTAACGATGCAGACACAGGAAGGCGCTCGACGTTGGATTGCCCAATTCGCTTACGACACAAAGTTGTTGTACAGTTAGATTTTAGGATTAAGAAGTTTATGGGGTTTAGAAAGCGATTAAAACTCGAGCGGGCACTACACATCCACAATCGATATGGGTCAGTCGCGGACTGACTTGAAGTTACGCGTAGATGCTAGTGCAAACGTTAACAGTGACGAACGAAAAACCTGTTGGCGATCTTCTAACAGTTGCAGGTAGGAAATTGCGGGTAGGAAAGTAAAAAATGTCGAGCACAGTGGCGCGAACAAGCTCAATTATTAAAAAAAAATTATAAATTTAACATAAAATTATGTATCGGTATACACACATGCTGGAGCAACACACCGGATGAAGTGTATCCATATAGGGGACACACAACGCCCTGCCACAGTTTGTAGGATGGCGTTGAGGCTGGATCGCGACCTGTTCATCAAAAATGTTGTTTTCTTCTGAATGATGGCATGAAAGCCATCAGTTTGATACTGAGCAAACATCTCTGAGGCACTACAATAACGGGGGAACCTCAACATCATCCTAAAGGTATTGTTATACTGGACTCGTAGGGTATCCAGCGATTTTTTGGTGTAGTTTACCCATACATTACCCGTGTACAGGACTTAAAAGTCTGACTTTAACTTCGTCCGAGCACCGGACGAATCTACGAGTCAGCATGTTACCCCTAACCGCCAGAGCCTTACGCTCCCTTTCTATAGCTACATTATCTCTAAGATCATCAGTAAGGTTGTGTCCCAGGTACTTGAACTGCTTGACGCTGCATTGCCTTTTCGCTATTCCTAGTAGTGTATTACAAGCTGCCGGCAAAAAAATACAATTCGGCTCGCCATGGGTGATCGACGGTTGCTGAGCCAAAAAATCAAACATGCATGACGAGCCACTCACGCGGTATTTAAAACTGTGGCTTTGTATTGATAGACTAGCAAATTTAGTTCGAGGTTTTACTCATTGGTTAATACTGTTACGCCGAGGCTGTAACAGAACAAGTAATAGTCGGCATTGTAGTTATACCTACTGTGCCAGTGAATAGGTAATACTTGGTGTGGATTATACCTACATACTACGTTTTTACCTACAGTTGCACAGAGTAATAAAAAGTAGTCGGTGAAATACCTACACTTTTTTAGTTACCTGTGGAACCATCGTGAACGTTCACGAGTTATGTACCTACTGTGCGCGGTATAAATTGTGAGAAGAGACGTCAGCAGAGTGAGTCTTAATTTGGCGATACGTGCGTATATTTCGGTGACTTTATTGGTTTATTGTGCAACAGTGGTGTGTGTTGTGATTACTAGTGATTAAGATCGTGTATATAACATCTCAGTGTTGAATAACAGTGTTATTTTGGTTAGATTGATTTTCATTATTTTATCCCGGAACCGCTCGTAACAGTGCTAAGCAAATTGGTTCATCTTGATTATGAGAGAGACATAACCTTACCCAATCTTCATAGAAACAGTACAAATCATCTCAAATGAAATCACAGTGTTGCAAGCTATCTCTGCTCGTAAAAATGTTATAAAAGGCCGTAATCGGGCCGGCCAGAGTCGTAGAGGGTATTGACGTCATTCTCTGTAATGATTAGATTATTTTTCGGATTTATACACTCAAATTCAAATTCGTTTATTACTCCAGAAATAACATAACAGTTTACAAAAACCAAAGCGTTATTACTAGTACATAAAACAATAAAAACAAAATTACAAAATATAAAAATTAAAGTTATAAGGACACAACAGAAATAAAAAGTAAGTTTTATATAAAATTAATTAGATCGAGGATCAATTATAGGATTAGCCCTAATCTAATCTCTCGCAGTATTCTAGACATACTTGCGCCAACTTCGGTATAAGATCCCAAATACATCGGCTTCAGGGTACAACTTGAGCAGTGCGTTAAGTTGGCGCTGCGCACGGCAGATAGGCGAGTTTTGACGTGCCACAGTGTGCGCAGGGCTCAGCTCGAACAGCAGGACTCTCCCAGGACGAAATCTAGAGCGTTGCTCAGGATAATTACGTATATAATATAATCAAGCATAATCACTCGATTTATGCTTGGTGTTTCTCTACGAGATCGAATTAGAAATGAGGAGATTCTTAGACAAAACCATGTCACTGCATATAGCACAAAGTATTAGCAAGTTGAAGTGGCAACGGCCAATGGCGGCCGGTGGGGCAAACATGTTCAAGATTGGTGTGTTCTAGAATGTTCAAAAAAGACCACGCACGCAAAGCGCAGCGTAGGACGCCCTCCCACTAGATGGAAAGACGACCTGATAAAAGTGTTGGAAGCCGTTGGGTGTAGGCCGCACAAGATCGGTCACTCTGGAAATCTATGGGAGAGGCCTATGCTCAGCATTGGACATCCTAGGCTGATATAATGATGATGATACGTGACCGTGCACCAATGAAAGTTTGTAAGTTATAGTGCGCAACTCATAAACATAAGCAGTAACTATTACTAAAACTTTGAAGCTTTATTTCATAAAGGCTTATTTATTTTATTATGGCATTAAGGATACCTTTATCGAAGAAGTGTTGATTAAACCTCATAGTGTTTTAGGGTTCCGTAGTCAAATGGCAAAAAACGGAACCCTTATGAATTCGTCATGTCTGTCTGTCTGTCCGTCCGTATGTCACAGCCACTTTTTTCCGAAACTATGAGAACTATATTGTTGAAACTTGGTAAGTAGATGTATTCTGTGAACCGCATTAAGATTTTCACACAAAAATAGAAAAAAAACCCATACATTTTTGGGGTTCCCCATACTTAGAACTGAAACTTAAATTTTTTTTTCATCAAACCCATACGTGTGGGGTTTCTATGGATAGGTATTCAAAAATTGTATTCAGGTTTCTAATATAATTTTTTTCTAAACCGAATAGTTTGCGCGAGAGACACTTCCAAAGTGGTAAAATGTGTCCCCCCCCCCCCCCCCCCCCCCTCCCTGTAACTTCTAAAATAAGAGAATGATAAAACTAAAAAAAAATATATGATGTATGTACATCATATATGTTTTTTAGTTTTTTAATTGGTTTGAACGAGATCTAGCAAGTAGTTTTTTTTAATACGTCATAAATCGTAAACCGCAATTTACCTTTCATTCAATCAACTGAAATATAAAGCAAGTTACAACGAACTACAAGAACTTTTATATTATGTTACTTGTTGCTACGGAACCCTTCATGGGCGAGTCCAACTCGCACTTAGCCACTTTTATTTAAAGAGCACAGATGCCGAGTAGCCAGACTTTCAGTTTTTTAAAAGATACATTTTGGTGAATCTGCGCAAGACCTTCATGACCTTATCTCTCTTTCCCCCTTCCACCACCGGACAAGCAGACGAACCGGGAAGTACCACCCATACCTGATTTGCATACCACCTTGCCGTACCAAACGATTTGCTTCAACTTTTCTTGTTAGCACAAGTAAGGAGTGGAACTCACTTCCGGCGTATGTTTTTCCAAACTTGTATAATCTTGGAGTCTTCAAGTCCGTAGTCCAAGTCATTTACGTAAAGTATATCTGGGGACATAAATAGGTAAGTATAAAGATTATTTTATAAATAAAATAAGTTGACGACCTCCGTGGCGCAGTGGGCGAATAGCCGGCTGAGACGCAGGAGGTAGCGGGTTCGATTCCCGCCGCGGAACAAATGTTTGCACAATCTACAGATATTTGTTCCGGGTCTGGTTGTTTCCCTATATTATAAGTATGTATTTACAAAAAAAATGTATATACCTAAGTATTCTATCAGTTAACTGGTTCCCATAGTACAAGCTCTGCTTAGTTTGGGGCTAGATAGCGGTGTGTGAAATGTCCAGCAATATTTATTTGTTTATTATTTATATAAATTATTTTCGGCTAGTAAACAAAAGGCAAATATTTATACGCTTATATACATCGAAAACATTAACTAGGTAGGTACATATTTAAAATTTATATACCTAATATAAAGAAAACTCTAAAAAACAGTTCTTAGAGGTAGAGATTCTTTATTGAAGTCAAAACTTCTTCATGCGCATTGGGCGTTTTTTGAGATAGAAAAAAACCATTGAACTCGCGACACTGTTACCGTTACCGACACCTCATTTTATGTATATATATTATATTAAAATCTGTGTGTGTCACAGTGATTTTCTCTTACTAGCCATGTTTACAATTTGAAAGTTTGTGAGCTACTAAGAATATGACAACGTATAGATAAAATCCATCACTTCTACTAACAACAGTCTGCAGCTACATGTGCAAGCAATCCCATTTTGTAAACAAAAAACAGATTTATTAGAAAGTTTGGTGTGTATAATGCCGACAGTCGAGTTTATTACGGTCTAGGATAATAAAACGACAAAAAGATATACACAGCTGCGCAGTTTTTACTAATTTGGCAACTTAACTTAAAATAACTTTTTATTACAAATTGTTGTCGTTATTGAGAGTGGGTGTAATGCTATACAGAGTGTACCATTGTATGCAAGACAAGCTAAACCAACCAAAGCCGAGTGATTTCGACGCTTTAGAGAGTTTGTCGTTAAAACGAGTGACGTTATATGGAGTTTACACTGTATATCGTAATAATTCACTTCTGTCGGCACTCCCTGAGTGCCGCTTTTTGTTTTTTTTTACCGGGCTTGGGGTAATTAAGTATGGGCCGTGACCCTTTTAAAAAACAAAACGTCTCGTAATTTATAATTTGCTAATTTGTAAGCAGTCGAAAAAGTTCATGGTATTTAAAAAAAAACATATTCTTAAAACAGTTACATGGCTCGAATTTATTCATTTTCAGATTGTCATACATATAGGATGTTTGATAATATTCGCACACAAATGAAAGGGGTTATTTTAATGAGCATAATAAATAAATTTGTGAAATGTTTACCATAGAAATGTGAATTTATTTTTGCATGTAAAAACAAACACTTTAATAAACTTATGTTGTGATATTGCACAATTCTTGCCATCTAACCACAGATACTGCATTTGTGACGTCTCGAGATATCTCTTGTTTTCCCTTTCTAACCCAAAACCCGCAGCCATTTCTGAAAGAGTTATCAATTCGGCCTTTATTTTCGGATGTCGATTGCAAGATGAGGCAGTAAGTTTTATATCGAAATAATCACCTAAACTTAGTCGATGTTCTATAAAATTTGATAACATATCTAGTAGTTTTTTTAGAAGACTTTTTTTTTTGTTTTGAGAAACCGTTACTTGAATATCATCCTGTATTTAGACACATGTTAGTATTTTGAAGGCACGACGTTCGCGGAAATGGACGACACATGTCACAAGCCGTCTCTTGCAACGTAACAATAGAGGAAGAATCTATTCATCGCAAAGACAATGCATCAATACACTGTGAATTTGTAAAAAATTCACAAAGAGGCTTTACGCAGTGCGGGTTCATGAAATGACCTGCATCTTTATATTTTTACATCATAATTACAAATGTTAAGTAAAGTAAAAGACATGTATTTAGGACAACAGTACAGCACAGACAAAACAGAAGGTTATAAAATAAAACATACATTGAAAAAGACATTAAAAACAGCACTGATTGTGAAAATGGTAGGGTACCTACCTATCTTCTTCTTCATAATCGTAGCATTCTTGGCAGAGTGGTCGTGGTCGTCATGTCAGGGTTGTGGCGCGCTTAACCACCCTTCGCCACCCTTCTCGCACCGCTGCTCTTCTGGAACACTCGTTCAAAGGAAAATCTATGGCAGCCTTCATTTAATCTGTCCATCTCAGAGGCGATCTGCCACGCGCTCTTTTGCCGTCAACCTTCCCTTGCACCACCAAGCGTTCAATAGAGAACTACCCGCGCCGCGACACGTGTCCAAAGAAGGTGAGGATGTGAGATTGTACCGTGGAAGAGAGACGCTGGTTGATGCCGAGTTCTTGAAGTATGGACTGATTGGTACGGAATTCTGTCCATGATACCCCAATCATTCTTCTCCAGCACCACATCTCGAGAGCGTCTACTTCCTTTTTCTCACTTTCCCCGAGAGTCTATGTCTCTAAAGCGTACAGGAATATGGTAAACACTAGTGCTCTTACAAGATGAGTCTTGGTGGCTACCTGACAAATATAAAAACAACAAAATAAGAACGATCATTACAGGCAGGTACCTAACAAGAGCTACATAAATACGTGGGCGCTAAAAGATTATGTATTGTGCGGTGTCCCAAAAAGGATCAGTCTCAGATTTGTGTTGGTCCACGCTTAGGCGCTAAGTGTAGACCAACGCTGGTTTTCAGACTGAGCCAGTTATAGTGACCATACGACCAGAGAGAGCGACCGAAGAAGCATGAAAAAAGAGGCATTAGTAAAATACATACATACAAGTACCTACGTATATATAATTTGAATAAAATAAATAAGTAAAGGACGGAATTATGGAAGGAACGGTTAAGAAAAGAACAGAGAGAGAACAATCAAAAACAGGTTGACGATCATCTATGAAGAGTATAGAGCAGAATACCCACACACCAATACTCGAAGCGCATTTTCCAGTCAGTGAAGCAGGCGTTATATGCATTTCTGGTGAAGAATGAGATCCTTTTTGAGTGCCGACTTAAAGGTTGTTACTGTTTTTAAAGCTCAAAGTGGGGGCAAATCGTTCTAACATCGTGTGGCCGGGAATCGGAATGAACCCCGAAAGGCTACAGATTTATGCCTCGGCGTTAAAAAAACCAGATGAGTGCACAGTCGTTTGGGGTAATGTGAGCTATCACTAGCCCACTTGTGCCTCGAATAAAGGTAGGAAGGTACTCTATTATGGGTAAGGCCAAAAAGAAGTTGCAAGGTGAAGTTTCCTATGTGCTTTCATTTTCAGCTTTCATTAAATAAAAGATCTAGCACGTTTTATCGGTGTTTCGACTGACAATGTTTCGGTTCAATTCGTAAACCTTCATCAAGGTGAGTGCGATCCGCTCTGAACTACGTCTCGCCCCGCACTGATTTATTTTTTCATGTTTTTCTATTTGCTTACAAGTACATTTTTAAACTCGAAACAGGCCTGCCATGAATTGGATGTGAATCTTATTTTCATCCACACTTGCTACTAGTTCGGTAGTGTGTTGGTATAACATGTTCGCTGATTCGTCCAGCGAAAGGAGGTTAAAATCCAGGTAACTTGATTAAACTTTTTGTGCTCAACAAAGTTTTTCCGTTATCTTGGAAGTAGAGCTCTACCACTACATCTATCAATAGCAAATCTAAATAAAAAACATTAAAAAAAAATGGAAGAAGGCAGAGCAATGTTCAAACAACTCCAAGCCGATATTTACGACACAAATCAGTCATTAAAGGACATGGAATCAAACATAACTAAAAACATCAACCTAAATATTAGCGAAATGGTAGGAAATCTACAGATAAGTATACAAGAATTAAAAGACAGAAATGAATCTCAAGAAAGGCGACTATATACAATAGAAAGGACACAAAGGCAACGTAACCTTGTTTTATTCAATGTAAAAGAAGAAGACCACGGATACAACGATCTTGTACATGAAATGCTGAATATTCTAACAGACATAATGAAAGATGATTGTACAATGTTTGAAATTGAAGCAGAAAGGATAATCGGAAGGAAAGGAGACAAGGCTAGATCCGTGGTATTGACATTTACTACATCGGGAAGGAAAATTGAAATCCAGAAAAAATGGAAAAACCTACTCAACACTAATTACTCAATCGCTGAGTGAGTATCCACGGAAAATATTAGAAAAAAGTAAAATGCTGTATCAGCAAGCCAAAATTGAAAAAGAAAACGTAAACAAGGTTTTGATAAAATATTACAAACTAATAATACTTCCTTCAAACAGCACTGAACAAAGAACGACCAATACACGTAACAACAAGCGGACCCTTTCTCAATTACCTCCATCCGCCAATATTATCAACAAATCAAATGAAGTCAAAGGGACCACACAAGCTCAGAAGAAAAACAAGATATCGTCTTACTGGACGCATTCTGGTCAGACCAATCAGATGCCTACCTGCCAAAATGTTCACGCGGGACCTAGCGGTTACTGTGCGAATAAATAAAAAGAAAGAAACACGACAGAGCTTCAACTACAACGTAATCAATAGCAATTAATAAACAAAACCCCTCTCCTTCCTCCAACACGGCTGGTCACCGCCGGAGGCAAACGACCAACACCCTCCAACAAGTAAAAAATCAAGACAAGACAATAAAAAACTATACATGTGTACATACAACGTGAGATACTTATCATCTAAAGAAAGAATGCTGCAATTGAAATACGCTCTAACAAAAATTAAATATGATATAATAGGAATTTAGGATATCCGCAGAGAAAGAAATTATATTATTGAAGATGAAGATCATATATTTTGTCATATCGGGGAAAGGCCAGGAAGATACGGAGTGGGTTTTCTTATCAAAAAATAATTAAGGACTAACATTGAAACCGTCATTGGTCTCACAGAAAGAGTATGTGTTCTGAAATTAAAATTTGAGGACTACCCCCTAACACTAATACAGGTGTACGCACCTACAGCGGAGTCCACGTAAGAAGAAATAAATAACTTCTATAGCACAATACAAGAAGCTCAAACGTACGCCGAAGGTAATTTAGTAATCATGGGAGACTTCAACGCTAAAATAGGACAACCAAAAAACTCAGAACGCTTAATACTGGGAAAGTATGGATTTGGAAAACGGAATGATAGAAGAGAGAAACTTGTAAGATTTGCGCTAAAGAACAACTTCAAGATAAGCAATACCATCTTCAAAAAGGAACCAAGTAAGCGATGGCCCTGGGTGTCACCTGATAAAGCAACAAAAATGAAATTGACTATATACTGTACAACATGGAAACCAGTTCCAAAATATAGCAGTTCTTAACAATATTCCCTACTCTAGTGATCATAGACTACTTCGGGCAACATTTGTAATGAACAAACCCAAAAAAATAAAGAAAAATTTTGCTGTGCCCCAGACATTCTGAAAACAGAAGATGAACAAAAATGTTATATAAAAGCCTTAACTAAAGAAATAAAAAAATTTGACGAGAACAATGCAGCAGAAATTTTCTTTAAACAAATACAAGCAATTAAAAATAGCTTAAAGTACACAAAACAACAATATAGCAACATAATCAAAAAAAGCGAAATCATAAGCGAAGAATCAAAACTACTAATAAAGAAACGACATAACCTACAAAACAAAGAGAATCTATCTGAAGAAGAAAAACAACAACTGAAATTACTTTATAAAAACACTAACAAGAATATTAAAAAAGATTATAAAACTCACAGACTAAATATAATTGAAAAATTTCTTATAATTAAAGGAAGCACAAAAAAAGCAAACAAAATAATAAATAAAGAAAAATCTTGGATTCCAAAGCTAAAACAAAACAAAAAATCTAACAAAATGCAAACTAGAACCGAACTCATAAATATAGCCACAGAGTATTACAGAACACTGTATAGTACTCCTAGAACGGAAGAGGTCCAAGAGGCACGAACAACAGAAATTAGAGAAGAGCAAACCCAGACCAAAAATACCATAGAGCCAGTTTGTGAAACCGAGATAATGAAACAAATCATGAAACTAAAACCTGACAAGAGCCCAGGTCCCGATAACATATCTAACGAGATAATACAACTATCAAAATTTATACTTACACCACCATTAAAAAGTTTATTTAATAAAATCCTAACAGAGAAAAAAATTCCAAGCTCGTGGACTATTTCAGATGTAATACTCTTATACAAAAAAGGAGACCCAACCAATATAGGGAACTACCGCCCTATAAGCTTAATGTCAAATATATATAAATTGTTCGCCTCTTGTCTGGAAAATTTAATCCAAGAATATATCGAAAAACAACAACCAATTGAACAAGCGGGCTTTCGCAAGGGATTTAGCACAGTGGACCACATACACACAATCGAGCAAGTGATAGAAAAGTACGAAGAGTTTAACCGACCACTATATATTGAATTCGTCGACTACACCAAGGCTTTTGACTCTATTCACCACCAAAGCATTTGGAAAACACTCTCATCACTGAAAGTAACGTTTACATAAATGTAATCAAAGATATATATGATAAAAGTATTAGCAGAGTCAAGCTAGATAAAACAGGTGAAACGATCAAAATATGCAGAGGAGTCAGACAAGGGGATCCTCTATCTCCTAGACTAGACTATTTATTGTTGTGCTACAAAACATTATGTCGAACCTCGATTGGCACAAATCAGGTATACCTATATATATGAAAAATTAACAATTCAATCAATATTATCGTTGTATAAGAGACTTCTAAACAGCTGGAGAAAATGCTAAATGACCTTCACAAAGTAAGCAGCGAAGTGGGATTAGAAATGAACATCCTAAAAACTAAAATTCTTACAAACAGGATAAAGGTACAGATTAATATAAACGACACAGAAATAGAATACGTAGACAGTTATATTTATCTAGGAAAACAATTATCATTCACTAAAAACAGAAACATAGAAAAAATCACGAGCAGAATTATACTAACATGGAACAAGTTTTGGAGCTACAAAGAAATAATGAAATCTGAATTACCGATTAAACTAAAAACCAAAGTGATGAATTCATGTTTACTTCCCTGTCTCACATATGCTTGCCAAACTTGGATTTTTAATAATACGGCAAAAAATAAAATACAAGTGTGCCAAAGAGCGATGGAGAGGACCCTACTGAACATAAAACTCAAACATAAACAAAGAAACACACTTATCAGGAAAAAAAAAACAAAGTAATTGACGTTCTCCAACACGCACAGGCTCTAAAATGGAGATAGGCGGGCCACTTGGTACGCACACAAGACGACAGGTGGATCCGAACAGCAACCCTATGGAGGGGCCCAGTTGGCAAGAGAAAAAAGGGAGACCACAAGAAAGATGGCAGGACGAGATAGCAGAGATAGCAGGCAAGACATGGGTGAAGGACACAGAAAACCGAAAAAATTGAAACTTTTGGAGGAGGCCTATACCCGTTGAGAGGTTCTTAATTAAAACGTATAACTAAATATATAACTATGAAAGTGAAAAACTATGTACTTTCACAGAACTTAATAAAAGCTTTTTTATTTGTTATTTTGTATTATACATTTTTTACAGCTTAGATATTACGAAGGTGCTTAATTAAGGAAGTAAGTTCATCTACCCTGTAAGAGTACTGCAAGTTGGGATTGAATCGTTTGAAAAAGTACAATAAATTATACAATTTAACAAATATAATTAAAAAATTTTTTTTAATTGATGATAGCCAAGCGCTTGACCACTATCTCACCTGATAGTAAGTGCAGGTGTGATCAAAGATGGAGCACGTTTACCTAGAAAGAACCTGTTCACTCTGGACTTAGAGACTCCAAGATTATACTGGTTTGGAAAAACATACGTCGGAAGTGAGTTCCACTCTTTACTTGTGCTAACAAGAAAAGTTGAAGCAAATCGTTTGGCAAGGTATGCCGACCAGGTATGTGTAGTACTTCTCGGTACGTCTGCTTCTCCGGTGCTGGAAGGGGGAAGGATGGATAAGGTCATAAAGATCTTGCGCACATTCACCAAAATTAACCTTGGAAAAAATTTAATGTACTGAAACTACTCGGCGTCTGTGCTATAGACTTTGTAAATTGGCTTCCACTAGGGAGTCATCACCAATGAGTATAGCAGAACGTCGCTCAATCGAATCAAGGGCTTCAACCTGATACTTGGCCAAGCCATCCCAGAGATGGCAGCAGTACTCCATACATGAGCGGACTTATGCTTTGTAGAGACTGAGCAACTGTCCCGGTGAGAAGTATCGCCGAACCTTAGCTAGGATGCCCAGCTTCATAGCAGCAATTTTGGCTCTAGATTTGATGTGCGAGCCTAAGTTCAGGTTGGCCGTGGGCTTAACGCCCAACAAGACTTTCAGAAATTAAGAGTGGGATATCACAAAGGGTGGGAATGGGATGAAAAGGAGACCGTTTTGCGGAAAACACGTCTGAGTTTTGGAGGCATTGGACTTGACATGTCTATTTAATCTAACCAATTAAAATTAATTCATGTGGCATGATATTTCAAATTATTGAAGTACTAGCACAAGATATGTCATGTTATCGGGTAATAATAATCATGTCGAGTGATAAATAAAAACACGAGTTCAATACTCGAGTGTGTATAACTTTAAACACAAGAGTTGAATACACTAGCGTGTTTAACTTTAAACACACGAGTGTGTTTAACTTTAAACGCACAGGTTAAATACACGAGTTAAACACAAGAGTTAAACACAAAACTTAAACACACGAGTTAAAACGCGAATTAAAAACACGAGGTAACACAATAGTGTGTATAGTTAATCACACGAGATAAATACACCAGTTAAACACACGAGTGTGTTTAACTTTAAACACACAAACGTGTTTAACTTTAAACACACGAGCGTGTTAAACTTTAAAAACATGAGTGTGTTTTACAAAACACGATTTTAACACACAATAGTGTTTAACTTTAAACACACAAGTTAAACAGACGAGTGTGTTTGACTTTAACCACATGAGTTATACTCACGTGTTAAACACGAGTTAAACACACGTGTTAAACACTCGAGTTAAACAAACGAGTTAAACACACGAGTTAAACACACAAGTTAAACACACGAGTTAAACAACAGGGTTAATCATACGAGTTAAACTCACGAGTGTCGTTAACTATAAACACACGAGTTAAACACACGAGTGTGTTTAACTTTAAACACACGAGTTAAACACACGAGTATATTAAACTTTAAACACACGAGTTAAACACACAAATGAATTAAACTTTAAACACACGAGTTTGTTTAAATTTAAACACACGAGTTAAACACGCGAAAGCTTTTAATCAAACACTCGTGTTGTTAACTTTAAACATACGAGTTAAACACTCGAGTGTGTTTATCTTTATAAACACACGAGTGTGTTAACTTAATAAACACACGTGTCTGTTTAACTTAATAAACACACGAGTTAAACACGCCGCTCTGTTTATTTTATATAACACGAGTTAACCACTCGAGTGCGTATAACTTTAAACACAAGAGTTAAATACACTAGCGTGTTTATTTTTAAACACACGAGTGTGTTTAACTTTAAACGCACAGGTTAAATACACGAGTTAAACACAAGAGTTAAACACAAGACTTAAGCACACGAGTTAAAAACGTGAATTAAAAACACTAGTTAAACACAATAGTGTGTATAGCTAATCACACGAGTTAAATACACCAGTTAAACACACGAGTATGTTTAACTTTGAACACACGAGCGTGTTTAACTTTAAACACACAAGCGTGTTTCACTTTAAACACACGAGCGTGTTATACTTTAAAAACATGAGTGTGTTTTACAAAACACGATTTTAACACACAATAGTGTTTAACTTTAATCACACGAGTTAAACAGACGAGTGTGTTTGACTTTAACCACACGAGTTAAACTCACGTGTTAAACACGAGTTAAACACACGTGTTAAACACACGTGTTAAACACTCGAGTTAAACAAACGAGTTAAACACACGAGTTAAACACACAAGTTAAACACACAAGTTAAACACACGAGTTAAACACACGAGTGTCTTTAACTTTAAACACACGAGTGTGTTTAACATTAAACACACGAGTTAAATACACAAGTACGTTTAACTTTAAGCACACGAGGTAAAACTAACTAGTCTGTTAAACTTTAAACACTTAAGATAAACACACGAGTTAAACACACTAGCGAGTTTAACTTTAAACACACGAGTTAAACACGCGTGTGTGTTTAACTTTAAACACACAAGTTTAACACTTGATAGTGTTTAACTTTAAATACACGAGTTAAACACACGAGTGTATTAAACTTTAAACACACGAGTGTGTTTAACTTTAAACACACGAATTAAACACACAAGTGTATTAAACTTTAAATACACGACTCAAACACGCGAAAGTGTTTTAAATCAAACACTCGTGTGTTTAACTATAAACACATGAGTTAAACATACTAGTGGTACCCGGACCCGGACCATGGTATGACATGGTTATAAAATTTAACAATCTTCTTCTAATTGAAGACAAAACAAAGTGTGTTAGATTTATACTACCTAATGTTACACAAGTAAAAGCTGATATAAAAATCAAAGACAAGGAGTTGGCTCTTGTGGACACCACCGTATTCGTAAGTATAACCCTAGTTAATAAGCTTCAATGGGGCCCTTACATTGATAAGTTGTCGAAAAGATTTAATTCTGCGGCATACGCAGTCAAAAAGATCCGTCTTTTTACAGACGTAGACACAGCTAGACTAGTTTACTTCAGCTACTTCCACAGCATTATGTCATACGGTATACTGCTGTGGGGGAGTGCTGCAGATATAAACACTGTGTTTGTGCTGCAGAAGAGGGTGTGCAATTTATAATATAGGGCCCAGAGAATCATTACCCCATAAGTTTAAAGAAATAAATACGAGTATTACGAAATTCCCTTGTCAATACGTCTATGAAAATCTGATGTATTAGGTTGGGGAAAAAGTTTCTCCGCATTTTTTAAGAAAATTCAAAAAAATTTAATATTGTTTATTAACATTTAACTAAAGTATGTAGGTACCATTTTGTTCGATACCTTTTTGCCATCTTGTAGGTAGGGACATGATCCCATTGCTATAGAAATTTTGGGGCTTCTGATCAAAATATCGCGACAAGTAGTTTTGTCAGTCTTCTCGTGATGTTAACCTGACACTGCCTAAAGAATTCTGAAGAGACCGAAACAGGTGGAAATCTGAAGGTGCAATAATCAGGTAATCAGGAATATATGGCGGATGCATTAACACCTCCCAGCCAAACTCTCTTAATTTTTGCTGAGTGGCTAAATATGTGTGAGGTCTAGCGTTATAATATTGAAAAACCACACCCCTTCTGTTGATTAATTCCGGCCGCTTTCTTTCAACTTCTTGCTTTATTCTCATCAATTGTTCGCAGTAAAGTTCAGAATCGATGGTCCTGCCTGGTGGTAACAGCTCATAATGAATAATGCCCTTCCAATCCCACCACACAAACAGCATCACCTTGTTGCGAGTTAACCCGGGTTTCGCCACAGTCTGTGAAGCCTGACCGTCCTTTGACCACGACCTTTTTCTCACGTTCTTGTCGTACGTGATCCACTTTTCATCACCAGTTATCAGCTTCTTCAAAAATGGTTCGGTTTCATTACGTCGTAATAAAGAATCACAAATGAGTACACGGTTCATTAGGTTTCTTTCAGTGAGCTCGTGGTGTACCCAAATATCGAGCTTTTTTGTGTACCCAGTTTTTTTCAAATGCGCCAAAACTATTTTGTGGTCAATTCCCAGTTCTTCAGCTACGCCGTAACTACTGATATGCCGATCTTGCTCCTTTTTTTCAAAAATGGCATCAATTTTATCAGTAATAGGGCGACCAGAGCGACGTGCATATTTGACATCAAAATTTCCCGGTTTGAAAACGCTTAAACCAAATTTGTGCTACTCTCACAGACACTGCACTAGGTCCATAAACATTACGAATTTTTTTCGCGGCTTGCGTTGCATATTTACATTTTGTATAGTAAAATTTTAAAATGAATCGAATTTCTTTATTAGATTCACTCATCTTTACAGTACGAAAAACAAATAAAAATCACACATTTTCCTAATTTGAATTTGGAATTATCTTCTTTAAAATTTAAACTTTGAATGATACCAAAACCAGTCAGATACAAATAGTATAGCCAAAGAGATTTTATTACAAGTTCATACATACTATTATGCGAAAAGACTTTTTCCCCAACCTATTATATACACAAAAATCTTTATTTGTTTTAGAAAAATAGCGATAATAATAATTTTAATACTAGAAATAAAGATAAACTCGCTGTTGCCCCTTGTAGACTCCATACATTTAGTAAATCGTTTAAAGGGCAAGGTGTACGCTTTTATAAAAAACTTCGAAGTGATTTACGGATTTTTCATGTGACGGCGGTTTTTTATGTTGTATTAAAACTTGTAAATTATAATGTATTTTGTAGATTCTTCCTGTTACTTAAAACACAGAATTTTTATTCACCCAGCGTTCAGCTGAGCTCCAATATTTTCAAATAATTTTTATTTTATCATAGCAAACTCGTGATGGATCTTAAAAGCCTCGTCAAAATACCTTTAGGAAAATAAATTCACGACCTTTTAAAGCAATAAGTAATTGATTTCCATTTAATTACATTTGAAGATTTTGAAGCGAGGTCAAGTCGAGGCTGAAAATGAAAAGGTTCAGTTAATTTGGACGAGGACACGAGAGACTGGACCAAAATCCAATGATTTCGAACACTCGACGCCGTTCCGGAAATCGACGCTCTCTAAACTCTAACTTGAACCTCTTTATCAGATGCTTTTTGAGTTCTCTCGATGAACCCATGAGTGCTTTTTCGGTTAACTGTCTAATCAAGCGACAACCGACTACACAAACAGACATTTAAACGAAATTATACAATTAGTATTATTGCTATGTCTATGTTTGACAAAAAATGGTCTCTAATGGGAGAGGGGTTTCGTCATGGTTCGACGAACCATGACAAAAATAGAACTGACATTATAAACCAACTCAGATTTCAATAACCACTCTTCAAATATGTAAATTCAGTGACATTTTCGTTTCAATTTCCTTGTGAACTCTATTAATATTCCTCTACACATTTTTCCGTCGAAAACTCACTTGCAAATGAATATGAAATTTTAAAATGTTGTGTAGATTAATAAGATTTGAATGAATGAATGATTGTTTTGATCATTCGGTCTATTTTGAAGATGTTTTGTCGCTGGGGCCATGGCCAACTCAGGGCCCATATACAGTGCTACAGGTAGGTATAATGGCTGTAATTGAATATTTGGAGCCCGTAGCTCCGTAGCAGTGCTACAGTAGGTCTGATGGCTGTAAAGTTATATTTGGAGCCCGTAGCTCCGTAGCAGTGCTACACTAGGTCTGATGGCTGTAAAGTTATATTTGGAGCCCGTAGCTCCGTAGCAGTGCTACAGTAGGTCTGATGGCTGTAAAGTTATATTTGGAGCCCGTAGCTCCGTAGCAGTGCTACAGTAGGTCTGATGGCTGTAAAGTTATATTTGGAGCCCGTAGCTCCGTAGCAGTGCTACAGTAGGTCTGATGGCTGTAAAGTTATATTTGGAGCCTGTAGCTCCGTAGCAGTGCTACACTAGGTCTGATGGCTGTAAAGTTATATTTGGAGCCCGTAGCTCCGTAGCAGTGCTACAGTAGGTCTGATGGCTGTAAAGTTATATTTGGAGCCCGTAGCTCCGTAGCAGTGCTACAGTAGGTCTGATGGCTGTAAAGTTATATTTGGAGCCCGTAGCTCCGTAGCAGTGCTACAGTAGGTCTGATGGCTGTAAAGTTATATTTGGAGCCCGTAGCTCCGTAGCAGTGCTACACTAGGTCTGATGGCTGTAAAGTTATATTTGGAGCCCGTAGCTCCGTAGCAGTGCTACAGTAGGTCTGATGGCTGTAAAGTTATATTTGGAGCCCGTAGCTCCGTAGCAGTGCTACACTAGGTCTGATGGCTGTAAAGTTATATTTGGAGCCCGTAGCTCCGTAGCAGTGCTACAGTAGGTCTGATGGGTGTAAAGTTATATTTGGAGCCCGTAGCTCCGTAGCAGTGCTACACTAGGTCTGATGGCTGTAAAGTTATATTTGGAGCCCGTAGCTCCGTAGCAGTGCTACAGTAGGTCTTATGGCTGTAAAGTTATATTTGGAGCCCGTAGCTCCGTAGCAGTGCTACAGTAAATCTGATGGCTGTAAAGTTATATTTGGAGCCCGTAGCTCCGTAGCAGTGCTACAGTAGGTCTGATGGCTGTAAAGTTATATTTGGAGCCCGTAGCTCCGTAGCAGTGCTACAGTAGGTCTGATGGCTGTAAAGTTATATTTGGAGCCCGTAGCTCCGTAGCAGTGCTACACTAGGTCTGATGGCTGTAAAGTTATATTTGGAGCCCGTAGCTCCGTAGCAGTGCTACAGTAGGTCTGATGGCTGTAAAGTTATATTTGGAGCCCGTAGCTCCGTAGCAGTGCTACAGTAGGTCTGATGGCTGTAAAGTTATATTTGGAGCCCGTAGCTCCGTAGCAGTGCTACAGTAGGTCTGATGGCTGTAAAGTTATATTTGGAGCCCGTAGCTCCGTAGCAGTGCTACAGTAGGTCTGATTGCTGTAATGTTATGATTGGAGCCCGTAGCTCCGTAGCAGTGCTACAGTAGGTCTGATGGCTGTAATTATATAATTGGATCCCGTAGCTCCGTAGCAGTGCTACAGTAGGTCTGATGGCTGTAAAGTTATATTTGGAGCCCGTAGCTCCGTAGCAGTGCTACAGTAGGTCTGATGGCTGTAAAGTTATATTTGGAGCCCGTAGCTCCGTAGCAGTGCTACACTAGGTCTGATGGCTGTAAAGTTATATTTGGAGCCCGTAGCTCCGTAGCAGTGCTACAGTAGGTCTGATGGCTGTAATTTGGAGCCCGTAGCTCCGTAGCAGTGCTACACTAGGTCTGATGGCTGTAAAGTTATATTTGGAGCCCGTAGCTCCGTAGCAGTGCTACAGTAGGTCTGATGGGTGTAAAGTTATATTTGGAGCCCGTAGCTCCGTAGCAGTGCTACACTAGGTCTGATGGCTGTAAAGTTATATTTGGAGCCCGTAGCTCCGTAGCAGTGCTACAGTAGGTCTGATGGCTGTAAAGTTATATTTGGAGCCCGTAGCTCCGTAGCAGTGCTACACTAGGTCTGATGGCTGTAAAGTTATGTTTGGAGCCCGTAGCTCCGTAGCAGTGCTACAGTAGGTCTGATGGCTGTAAAGTTATATTTGGAGCCCGTAGCTCCGTAGCAGTGCTACAGTAGGTCTGATGGCTGTAAAGTTATATTTGGAGCCCGTAGCTCCGTAGCAGTGCTACAGTAGGTCTGATGGCTGTAAAGTTATATTTGGAGCTTGTAGCTCCGTAGCAGTGCTACACTAGGTCTGATGGCTGTAAAGTTATATTTGGAGCCCGTAGCTCCGTAGCAGTGCTACACTAGGTCTGATGGCTGTAAAGTTTAATTGGAGCCCGTAGCTCCATAGCAGTGCTACAACTAGGTCTAATGGCTGTAATTGTATACCCGGAGCCCGTAGCTTGTAGCAGTGCTACAGTAGGTCTGATGGCTGTAATGTTATAATTGGAGCCCGTAGCTCCATAGCAGTGCTACAACTAGGTCTAATGGCTGTAATTGTATACCCGGAGCCCGTAGCTTGTAGCAGTGCTACAGTAGGTCTGATGGCTGTAATGTTATAATTGGAGCCCGTAGCTCCGTAGCAGTGCTACAACTAGGTCTAATGGCTGTAATTGTATACCCGGAGCCCGTAGCTTGTAGCAGTGCTACAGTAGGTCTGATGGCTGTAATGTTATAATTGGAGCCCGTAGCTCCATAGCAGTGCTACAACTAGGTCTAATAGCTGTAATTGTATACCTGGAGCCAGTAGCTCGTAGCAGTGCTATAGTAGGTCTGATGGCTGTAATGTTATAATTGGAGCCCGTAGCTCCGTAGCAGTGCTACAACTAGGTCTAATGGCTGTAATTGTATACCCGGAGCCCGTAGCTTGTAGCAGTGCTACAGTAGGTCTGATGGCTGTAATGTTATAATTGGAGCCCGTAGCTCCATAGCAGTACCATAACTAGGTCTAATAGCTGTAATTGTATACCTGAAGCCAGTAGTTCGTAGCAGTGCTACAGTAGGTCTGATGGCTGTAATGTTATAATTGGAGCCCGTAGCTCCATAGCAGTGCTACAACTAGGTCTAATAGCTGTAATTGTATACCTGGAGCCAGTAGTTCGTAGCAGTGCTACAGTAGGTCTGATGGCTGTAATGTTATAATTGGAGCCCGTAGCTCCATAGCAGTGCTACAACTAGGTCTAATAGCTGTAATTGTATACCTGGAGCCAGTAGTTCGTAGCAGTGCTACAGTAGGTCTGATGGCTGTAATGTTATAATTGGAGCCCGTAGCTCCATAGCAGTGCTACAACAAGGTCTAATAGCTGTAATTGTATACCTTGAGCCAGTAGTTCGTAGCAGTGCTACAGTAGGTCTGATGGCTGTAATGTTATAATTGGAGCCCGTAGCTCCATAGCAGTGCTACAACTAGGTCTAATAGCTGTAATTGTATACCTGGAGCCAGTAGTTCGTAGCAGTGCTACAGTAGGTCTGATGGCTGTAATGTTATAATTGGAGCCCGTAGCTCCATAGCAGTGCTACAACAAGGTCTAATAGCTGTAATTGTATACCTTGAGCCAGTAGTTCGTAGCAGTGCTACAGTAGGTCTGATGGCTGTAATGTTATAATTGGAGCCCGTAGCTCCATAGCAGTGCTACAACTAGGTCTAATAGCTGTAATTGTATACCTGGAGCCAGTAGTTCGTAGCAGTGCTACAGTAGGTCTGATGGCTGTAATGTTATAATTGGAGCCCGTAGCTCCATAGCAGTGCTACAACTAGGTCTAATAGCTGTAATTGTATACCTGGAGCCAGTAGTTCGTAGCAGTGCTACAGTAGGTCTGATGGCTGTAATGTTATAATTGGAGCCCGTAGCTCCATAGCAGTGCTACAACTAGGTCTAATAGCTGTAATTGTATACCTGGAGCCAGTAGCTTGTAGCAGTGCTACAGTAGGTCTGATGGCTGTAATGTTATAATTGGAGCCCGTAGCTCCATAGCAGTGCTACAACTAGGTCTAATAGCTGTAATTGTATACCTTGAGCCAGTAGCTCGTAGCAGTGCTACAGTAGGTCTGATGGCTGTAATGTTATAATTGGAGCCCGTAGCTCCTAATAGTTGTAATTGTATACCTTGAGCCCGTAGCTCCGTAGCAGTGCTACAGTAGGTCTGATGGCTGTAATGTTATAATTAAAGCCCGTAGCTCCATAGCAGTGCTACACCTAGGTCTAATAGCTGTAATTGTATACCTGGAGCCAGTAGTTCGTAGCAGTGCTACAGTAGGTCTGATGGCTGTAATGTTATAATTGGAGCCCGTAGCTCCATAGCAGTGCCACAACTAGGTCTAATAGCTGTAATTGTATACCTTGAGCCATTAGTTCGTAGCAGTGCTACAGTCGGTCTGATGGCTGCAATGTTATAATTGGAGCCCGTAGCTCCATAGCAGTGCTACAACTAGGTCTAATAGCTGTAATTGTATACCCGGAGCCCGTAGCTCCATAGCAGTGCTACAGTAGGTCTGATGGCTGTTATGTTATAATTGGAGCCCGTAGCTCCATAGCAGTGCTACAACTAGGTCTTATAGCTGTAATTGTATACCTTGAGCCAGTAGTTCGTAGCAGTGCTACAGTAGGTCTGATGGCTGTAATGTTATAATTGGAGCCCGTAGCTCCATAGCAGTGCCACAACTAGGTCTAATAGCTGTAATTGTATACCTTGAGCCAGTAGTTCGTAGCAGTGCTACAGTAGGTCTGATGGCTGTAATGTTATAATTGGAGCCCGTAGCTCCATAGCAGTGCCACAACTAGGTCTTATAGCTGTAATTGTATACCTTGAGCCAGTAGTTTGTAGGAGTGCTACAGTAGGTCTGATTGCTGTAATGTTATAATTGGAGCCTGTAGCTCCATAGCAGTGCTACAACTAGGTCTAATAGCTGTAATTGTATACCTTGAGCCCATAGCTCCGTAGCAGTGCTACAGTAGGTCTTATGGCTGTAATGTTATAATTGGAGCCCGTAGCTCCATAGCAGTGCCACAACTAGGTCTAATAGCTGTAATTGTATACCTTGAGCCAGTAGTTCATAGCAGTGCTACAGTAGGTCTGATGGCTGTAATGTTATAATTGGAGCCCGTAGCTCCATAGCAGTGCCACAACTAGGTCTAATAGCTGTAATTGTATACCTGGAGCCAGTAGCTCGTAGCAGTGCTACAGTAGGTCTGATGGCTGTAATGTTATAATTGGAGCCCGTAGCTCCATAGCAGTGCCACAACTAGGTCTTATAGCTGTAATTGTATACCTTGAGCCAGTAGTTTGTAGGAGTGCTACAGTAGGTCTGATGGCTGCAATGTTATAATTGGAGCCCGTAGCTCCATAGCAGTGCTACAACTAGGTCTAATAGCTGTAATTGTATACCCGGAGCCCGTAGCTCCATAGCAGTGCTACAGTAGGTCTGATGGCTGTAATGTTATAATTGGAGCCCGTAGCTCCATAGCAGTGCTACAACTAGGTCTAATAGCTGTAATTGTATACCCGGAGCCCGTAGCTCCATAGCAGTGCTACAGTAGGTCTGATGGCTGCAATGTTATAATTGGAGCCCGTAGCTCCATAGCAGTGCTACAACTAGGTCTAATAGCTGTAATTGTATACCCGGAGCCCGTAGCTCCATAGCAGTGCTACAGTAGGTCTGATGGCTGCAATGTTATAATTGGAGCCCGTAGCTCCATAGCAGTGCTACAACTAGGTCTAATAGCTGTAATTGTATACCCGGAGCCCGTAGCTCCTTAGCAGTGCTACAGTAGGTCTGATGGCTGCAATGTTATAATTGGAGCCCGTAGCTCCATAGCAGTGCTACAACTAGGTCTAATAGCTGTAATTGTATACCCGGAGCCCGTAGCTCCATAGCAGTGCTACAGTAGGTCTGATGGCTGTAATGTTATAATTGGAGCCCGTAGCTCCATAGCAGTGCTACAACTAGGTCTAATAGCTGTAATTGTATACCTTGAGCCAGTAGTTCGTAGGAGTGCTACAGTAGGTCTGATGGCTGTAATGTTATAATTGGAGCCTGTAGCTCCATAGCAGTGCTACAACTAGGTCTAATAGCTGTAATTGTATACCTGGAGCCAGTAGTTCGTAGCAGTGCTACAGTAGGTCTTATGGCTGTAATGTTATAATTGGAGCCCGTAGCTCCATAGCAGTGCTACAACTAGGTCTAATAGCTGTAATTGTATACCTTGAGCCAGTAGTTCGTAGCAGTGCTACAGTAGGTCTGATGGCTGTAATGTTATAATTGGAGCCCGTAGCTCCATAGCAGTGCTACAACTAGGTCTAATAGCTGTAATTGTATACCTGAAGCCAGTAGTTCGTAGCAGTGCTACAGTAGGTCTGATGGCTGTAATGTTATAATTGGAGCCCGTAGCTCCATAGCAGTGCTACAACTAGGTCTAATAGCTGTAATTGTATACCTGGAGTCAGTAGCTTGTAGCAGTGCTACAGTAGGTCTGATGGCTGTAATGTTATAATTAGAGCCCGTAGCTCCATAGCAGTGCTACAACTAGGTCTAATAGCTGTAATTGTATACCTGGAGCCAGTAGCTTGTAGCAGTGCTACAGTAGGTTTGATGTCTGTAACTGTATATTTGGAGTCCGTAGCTCGTAGAAGTGCTACAAACTGTTGTCTTAGATTACTTCCGACTTGAGCTCGTAGCAATCTTCGCTATGTTCAACTTAGAGCTCGGAGGACCAAGTGCAATGTTTTATTTAGATTTTATCTACAAAACATTTTTAAGGTAAAGAAATTTTATAGGCGTTTTATTACACAGATCGAACAACAAGTTTACTCAAATTTTGTTAACTCAAATACATGTTTCTCGCGTTTTAATACTAATAGGTACAATTATTACCAAATATACAAATTATGTATTTTAATTGATGTTTTCAACAATGATGGTGCCTACGTTTATCAGTTGAAGGGAGGGCCGAGTTGACAAGTAGATAAGGAGCCCCAGGGTGTATTGTGGTATGAATGCATTATTTTGCTTCGTTATGGTCTGATCTACGCTAACAATTGCTGAGGATGGTTATTTACGAAAATTGGCGTCATTTCTAACTTCTAACTGGAGGCCAATTTTCGTAAATAACCATTCTCGCTTACCATCCGGCTAGATCGTGGTCAAACGCAAGCCTATATTAATAATTTTATAACAAAACCTTACGTATTCACATCCTGGATATAAGTACATGTAAGCACAAAATAAGAAATTGGCTATTGGATTTGTCATACCAAGACACGGAGGATCAATTGGAAGTTCAAGCATAATGACTGATTCTTATTCTTAAATTTATAAATGAATAGTTAAAAGCAGTATTTAAAAATTAGTTAAAACACACTTAACACAAACACCAAATAGTACTAAACACTCACTAACTAACTCACGTGCGTATATGGGTATACCTACTTTTAATTTTATACTTTTAACAATATATCGCACATCGTCCGTCGAAGGGCGTTAAGGGCTGGGATACAGTAATCTAGTCTGGCTCTTAGCACACCCCTACCCTACTATTGTAAGGTAATTCTGAGCGTAGTAAATGAACTAGATATAAGCACTATGATTTTAGATTGAAGCTTGCTACGTACCTACTTATATTTTTCTTGTGTCCAAATAAATAATAATTTGT
Organism: Philereme vetulata; assembly: GCA_918857605.2. Lineage (NCBI taxonomy): Eukaryota > Metazoa > Arthropoda > Insecta > Lepidoptera > Geometridae > Philereme > Philereme vetulata. The sequence goes on from OU975444.1 coordinate 4,053,661, forward strand.
CCCACTGCAGAGCAAAAGCCTCCCGTCCCTCTATCCAGTCTTCTCTTTTTTGGTCTGTTGTTGACCAATCCTGTAAATGGGCATCAATTTCGTCCCTCCAACTTCGCCGCGATCTGCTACGAGGTCGTTTTCTGTTTAAAGGCGTCCACTCTGTGGTGGCTTTAGTCCATAACGCATCCGACAAACGCAAGCCTATAATGTATAAAAAATATATATATAGTTACATTCTAATTTAGATCTGTTCTTGATGCGTCACGTCAACATATTACTATGATGCTGCCGTTGAGAGCGTCACACACGATGAAATTCCAGTTTCATACGCGGTAGTAGGGCTCGTCATACAATCTAATGGAACATTAGATACAGCTAATATAATATACTAGCTTCCGCCCGCGGCTTAACGCGCGTGGATTGTCGATAAAAAGTAGCCTATGTGCTATTCCAAGTTATAATCTTCGTACATACCAAATTTTATCAAAATTGGTTCAGCCGTTACGACGTGATTGAGTAACAAACAAATAAATAAACAAACATTCTAACTTTCGCATTTATAATATTAGTGTGATATTTTCATCTTACATTGGATTGTATGGCGAGCGATATTTAATCTTAACATAAAATAATATCTTCATCATTTGTGACGCGCTTAACATAAAATTTACGTTCTGCAGGAACGCGGTGTGCTCGTCGCGAACTCGTCGCGAGACCAATCGCTTCGTAGGAAACACGCTCACAACTCGCCACTTGCCAGTGTGACAAGGCACTTAAACGGATAATGGAAGGCGCTTGCAAGTCCAGTAGCTAACTAATTAGTTTGGCAATGAGTCGTTTTCTAGTGGCTAGTTTAACCGCGTGGCTTTTATTCTCACATTATCGTTGAAGTAGATTTTCTCTATCCTTTATTCTTTACTAGCTGTTGCCCCCGTTACACTACTAAATAAATATATAAAAATAAATATTGCTGGACATTTCACACAGCGCTACCTAGCCCCAAACTAAGCAGAGCTTGTACTATGGGAACCAGATAACTGATGGAATACATAAATATTTTTTTTTGTAAATACATACTTATACCTAGTCAGGTCAAACGATGTCCTGTTTTTCTTCAATATGCCCGAAGCCCTAAGTCTTCATTTAACACCCTTTTCACCGTGGTTCTGCTTAACCCCATCTGAAGGGCCAACAGTTTCTGCTTACGTTTGGGATTTCTTTGAATTTGCGCCTTCACAGCTTTTATCACTACTGGAGTCCTAACAGACCGAGGGCGACCACTTCTTGACCTGTCATCTACACTAGAGTCTTCATTGTATCGTTTGATGGTGCGATAAACGAATCTTTTGGTTATATTCAAATTTTTCAGTATGTCAAAAATTTGAATTGGCGCGTAACCGCAACGATGCAACGCAATAACTGCAACACGGTCTTCTTTAAGCGTCCACTCCATATTTAAGAATGAGTAAAATTCTAAAAAGTATACATTTTTATTTTCATGAACAATTTGAAATTCGAATTCTATAAACTTTTTTGTGGCCAGCATTCTAAAAGAAAAGTTTTTACTGTGTGACAATACTTATGACCTGACTAGGTAATATATAGAGAAACAACCAGACCCGGAACAAATATCTGTAGATCATGCAAACATTTGTTCAGCAGCAGAAATCGAACCCGCTACCTCCTGCGTCTCAGTCAGCTATTCGCCCACTGCACCACGGAGGTCGTCATGTAGGTAACCTAGATAATAAATCTAAACTCGCTGTTGCAACTTGACTTGGCACCCCATTTTTATCCCATGAAAACTGATTTATGAGATAGGTAACCTATGTGGTACTCCAGGTTATAATCTACGTATATACCAAATTTCATCGAAATCGGTTCAGCCGTTACGGCATAATTAACTAACAAAGAAACAAACATCCAAACTTTTACATTTATATTATTAGTGTGATTGTACATAAATAGATTACAGAGAAAAATAGCTATCCATTTTGTAAAGGCATTTTGACCGAGTAATTTCAAATAGATAATTTTTTATTGAACAACAAACCCTAAAGATATTGTTTATCTATAATGAATTAATAACTACAAATTAACGATATTCTGAATTCTATACACGCGGCAGCGTGTCCAGCCAAGTTCAATCTAACAGAACTGGCGAGCAGCACCGCGTGTAATATTACACGGACCATTAGAAACCACATTTGACCACCTCATAACTCAAAAACTATTTCACATAAACATGTCAAATTTGGCTCGTATATTGAGACTTGCGAGATACATATGTGCTCCAAATTTCATTAACACACCTCAAACGTTTATTTAGTCTAAAAAGTAAAAAGTATTAACGTCTAAAAATCGTGATTTTTATCACTGACTGACTGACTGACTGGCCTATAGATCAAAACTCTAACCCAGTTCCAGATGACCTAGAACGTTCAAATTTAGCATCCAGATTGGTAGTTGGGTGAATACAGAAGAATAAATCAGAACTAGCCAAGTCAATGTGTTATCTTAAGTTATAAGAAGAAATTATATTTTGTGTTGTTATAAAATATTTTATGTTGTTATAAATAAATTTTGTTGTAGAAGTCAACAACCAAGTTGAACTTGGCTCTTACTTCACATATATGTTTTGTTGGGATTTTCCTTTACTTGTGCTGTGAGACCTTGGTTCTTGGCAAATTTCATGATTCCAGGTCAACGGGTGATTCCTATACCACGTGTTTTGTTAGGTACGGCATGATATGAAAGTTTATAAAAAATAAAGCCATAGAAGCTCTTCAATGCATGTTTAAAAAGTTCCTTACTACTATTTTTTGTATAGGAATTTTGTAAACACGTTCTAAACAATGTTTAATTTTTTTTGGGGTAACACCCCTGATTTTTAAAAGCTTCAAGGTAACATATTAATTTCAACTTGATACCTCCACGCGTTCCTGAGAAAAAAGGTCTTGACAGACAGACACACGAACAACGAAGTGGTTTTATAAGGGTTCCTTTTTTCTTTTGAGGTTCAGAACCCTAAAAGCAAGTATCCAGTGTTCAGTTGCTGTACTGGTATCTCACCGGTCTTATGCAAACCGGGCAAGGTTAGTGTGGTAAGTCAAATCGATGCGACTCCCTATGGGTCTCATTTCGATGCTAATTTCTGTGTTGCCAGAGTTGCCATCTTACTTTAAAAAAGGGGCTACTTAAGAAGCTAAAAAGGACTAAATTTGTCTAGGTCAGGGCAAGAATGGGCTGATACAATAATCCTCATATAGAAAATATTTTCCACCACCGCCACCGCGTCCGTCTACTCTACCGCGCGCAGTGCGAGACGTTATTCGGAGCGAATCGCACTCATCCTGATGAAGGTGCACGAATTGAACCGATATATTGTCGCTCGAAACACCGATAAGACGATACGTGATAAATCCCGTATTTATAATAATGGTAGAAAATATTTATTATAAAATCGGTATTGTGTAATTTTTATCAGGTCTGGCCTGGCCATTTATGCCGTATGTCGGGTGGTCAGTGGACTAACCTGAGCACCGAGTTGAACCCCAAAATATTCCGAAGACGTCGCGGCAGACCAAAGAATAGATGGAGGGACAAACTCATTAATTTTCAAGCGGATTGGACCATCTTGGCGGTTGAAAGCAGTATCTGGAAAGAATGTGGGGAGGCCTTTGCCCGGCAGCGGGTCACAAAAGACTGAAAATAATACTAATTATCTAAGATAAGCTCTAGTGTCGATCCGAGCACAAAATAGGCAACTACTTCATTCACGTCTTCTAAAACAAAATTCAATAAAAAATCTTTCGCGCTAACTAAACAATGAAAACGGGGTTCCTCCGCTGTAAAAAGAGTTAGATCTAGCACGAAAAGGGCTAGGGTGGCAACACTGCTCTCAGCTGTTAACAGTGCACATACATACACCTACATAGAGACCTATACAGACTTTACAAGAAATAAAAGTTTTAAAGTGCTTAGGAAATTATGTGATTATGTTAACTCGATGACGACCTCAGAGGCACAGTGGGTAAGTAGCTGGCTGAGACGCAAAAGGTTTGATTCCCGCCGCAGAACAAATGTTTGGATTACCTACAGATATTGGTTTCCAGTTTAGGTTCTACTTGTTTTCATTTTATTTTTATAAAAATTATAGGCTAGCTTTTGAGCACAATCTCGCCTGATAGTAAGCGATGATGCAGTTTACGATGGTACACGCTCGCCTAGAAAAAACCTATTCTCTTGCGACTTGAATCCCCTATGTTGTAGTTATCAGGAAACACAGACTCAGGCAAGGCATTCCACTCCTTGGAGGTGCGCATAATAAAGGAGGAAGCGTACCGCTTTGTGCGTATGGGAGGTATGTCTACCATGTAGCGGTGGCGCACCGCGGAGCGTCTGGTTGTCCGATGATAGAATGGGGATGGTGGTTGATGAGTTTTAAATCATAGCTAGGATTTTTTTCATTCATTTATTTATTTTTGAACATAATACACACAGGATGCGGTATACGCAGTCAAAAAGATCCGTCTTTTTACAGACGTAGACACAGCTAGACTAGTTTACTTCAGCTACTTCCACAGCATTATGTCATACGGTATACTGCTGTGAGGGAGTGCTGCAGATATAAACACCGTTTTTGTGCTGCAGAAGAGGGCTGTTAGTGCATTTTATAATATGGGCCCCAGAGAATCATTACGCAATAAGTTTAAAGGAATAAATATTATGACATTCCCATGTCAATACATCTATGAAAATGTGATATATGTTCACAAAAATTTTAATTTGTTTAAGAAAAATAGAGATAATCATAATTTGAATACTAAAAGAAATAAAGATAAACTCGCTGTTGTCACTTGTAAACTCCATAAAGTTAGTAAATCGTTTAAAGGGCAAGGTGTTCGCTTTTGTAACAAACTCCCAAGTGATGTACAAAAATTGACAATTAACAAATTTAAAAACGCAATTAAACAAAATCTTTATAAAAAGCCTGCTATAAAATATCGGATTATTTAGTTGATAAGCTTGGGATTAAAATTGATCCAATAAGTTCAAAATCTTACAATTTAGATGTAATTTATTACCTGTATTGTTATGTACTCTAAAAGGATCCTTAAAAAAAACAACCAGCCTTGTTTTCTTGCCTTTCTTTCCTGGCTTGGTCGCAAAGAAACAGGCAGTAAAATTGACGTTTCAAAGTGATCCTTGCGATTTTAATGAATAAATGATTTTGACTTTTGACTCTGGATAGGTAGATACATAGATGAAACACTGAAAATGAATTAGTTAAAACTGTGTCGCACTTTCCAGTACAAGGTGTGAATTAACTTAAAATAAATAACATATATTCGGTTGGGGAAAAAGTTTCTTTGCATTTTTTAAGAAAATTCAAAGCATTTTAATATAGGTTATTTAAATTTAACTAAAGTATGTAGGTACCATTTTGTTCGATAACTTTTTGCCATCTTGCAGGTAGGGACATAATCCCATTGCTAAAGAAATTTTGGGGCTTCTGATCAAAATACCGCGACAAGTAGTTTTGGCAGTCCTCTCGTGATGTTAACCTGACACTGCCTAAAGAATTCTGAAGAGACCGAAACAGGTAGAAATCTGAAGGTGCAAGGTCAGGACTATACGGCGGATGCATTAACACTTCCCAGCCAAACTCTCATAATTTTTGCTGAGTGGCTAAAGATGTGTGAGGTCTAGCGTTATCATGATAAGAAACCACACCCCTTCTGTTGATTAATTCCGACCGCTTTCTCTCAACTTCTTGCTTTAATCTCATCAGTTTTTCGCAGTAGAGTTCAGAATCGATGGTGGTAACAGCTCATAATGAATAATGCCCTTCCAATCCCACCACACAAACAGCATCACCTTGTTGCGAGTTAACCCGGGTTTCGCCACAGTCTGTGAAGCCTGACCGTCCTTTGACCACGACCTTTTTTGCACGTTCTTGTCGTACGTGATCCACTTTTCATTACCAGTTATCAGCTTCTTCAAAAATGGTTCAGTTTCATTAAGTAGTAATAAAGAATCACAAATGAGTACACGGTTCATTAGGTTTCTTTCAGTGAGCTCGTGGGGTACCCAAATATCGAGCTTTTTTGTGTACCCAGTTTTTTTTCAAATGCGCCATAACTGTTTTGTGGTCAATTCTCAGATTTTCAGCTACGTCGTAACTACTGAAATGCCGATCTTGCTCCACTTTTTCAAAAATGGCATCCATTTTATCCGTAGTAGGGCGACCAGAGCGACGTGCATCTTTGAAATCAAAATTTCCGGATTGAAAACGCTTAAACCAAATTTGTGCTTCTCTCATAGACACTGCACTAGGTCCATAAACATCGCATTTTTTTTCGCGGCTTGCGTTGCATTTTTACCTTTTTTGTAGTAAAATTTTAAAATGTATCGAAATTCTTCATTAGATTCACTCATCTTTACAGTACGAAAAAGAAAATAAAAAACACAGATTTTCCTAATTTGAATTTGGAATTATCTTGTTTAAAATTTTAACTTTGAATGATACCAAAACCAGCCAGATAGAAATAGATTTTATTACAAGTTCATACATAGGTACTTTAATGCGAAAAGACTTTTTCCCCAACCTATTATGAAACACTGAAAATGAATTAGTTAACAATGTGTTGCACTTTCCAGTACAAGGTGTGAATTAACTTAAAGTATATAAAATATATATATGTACTAGCTGACCCGGCAGCGGCTTCGCACATGCTAAGACCGAAATCATTTTTCTATAGAAGCTTTGACATCCCAATTTTATCCCATGGGACGTAATATGTAGAATAAAAAGTAGTCTATGTGTTAATTCAGGTTATAATCTACGGAAACACTGTATTTCATCGAAATCGGTTTAGCCGTTACGACGTGATTGAGTAACAAACATCCAAACTTTCGCATATATAATTTTAAGGGCGCAATATACCTGGGGAGACGATAAACCGCTTACTTTGAAACAATTTTTTGTTCAACAAATTTTGTGATTTCAATTTGTAATTCATATATATTATAGATTTTATCACAAGTTCATACATACTATAATGTGAAAAGACTTTTTCCCCAACCTATTATGTTATAGTTAAGGATACGTGCTAGAGCGCCTGTGCTGTGAAAACACGATTCCGTAAAATTTTCTCGATAGAATAAAAAACCCAAAGATGACTCCAAATTTATCTTAAAACCGTTCTTATGCGATGAATACTACAATTTAAATCTTGAAACTTTATACAGTAATTCTACACAACATAAATTTATAAACCTGTGTTTTAAATTTTCAAAATACCTTTTGATTTTACCATAAAATGAAAATACCTACGTTTTGCACTAATGAAACCATTGGCTCCGGACGCCCGTTTCTCGATTCAGTCTGGCCTCGGCTTTCAGACGGGGTACCCGTGACGCTTGTCGCTCCAAACGAGCACGTAATTCTTAGGTAGAATTTATATTTAGTTGGTTTTTGTAAAGACGCAGTAATGAGAAATAAACACAACAAGATAATGAAGGGACTGAATGATAAAAAAACCGGCAAACATATGAACCACGGCGAGATAGGACGTGTAGCGGCGCGCGGAGAAGTGGGGGTGAAATTCGAGTTTGGGCTGAGGTATAGTCAGTTCTTAAGATAAGATAACTTTTTATTGTATACCAACGTAAAATACAGAATTAGAGAATAGAATTAGAAATAGAGAATTATTTAATAATCTGTATATTAGTGTGATTTTATCTGGTTCCCATTGTACAAGCTTTGTTAAGTTTGGGACTAGATAGCGCTGTGTACAATGGCCGGCATTTCTTGTGTATTTAAACAACAAACTTTTATTTTTATAAGGTGCCTCCAAAAAATAATCCATTTCCAAAAAGTCCTAAAAATATATTTTATGTAAGAAAATTGTTTTTCTAAACCTCTTATTTTATGTAATATATTTATTTTACGATGAAATTTCTTGGAATAAGTAAAACACAAAATAATTGGTTAAAAATAAAAAGCTCAAAGACTTTGAAACAAAGGTTTGAAGTATTTCACTTTGATCTATAAAATAATGCACCCAATACTTGCCCATAAAAAGCGTTAAACTGAATTTGGAAATCAATTAGCTCGTTTTTATATGGCCTCACATTTATTTGGTTGATAGGAATTGAAAGCAATCCGTAGCAGTGCCTAAGCAATATTCTGGAATCATCATCTTCCACGTGAAGTCCGTGTCTTCCACCCACTATTATAGTAGAGCTACGGTGCGTAGTGCGAGGCGAGACGCAGTGCGGAGTGGATCGCACTCGCCCAAGTAAAGATTGCTGGGACTGTTGAGTGTAGGATGTAGCTATAACCTGGGTATCTTTAAGTCGCGAGTAAATAGATTTCTTCTAGGCAAGTGTGTACCATCGTAGACTGCATCATCGCTTACCATTAGGCGAGATCGTAGTCAAACGCAAGCCTATAATGTATTTAAAAAAAAGTTTGGTCGTTCTGGAAACTTAAGTGAGGTGCAGACGTCTTTTATTTAATAACATGTTAGTTTTTATAATTAGAACCATGATTTATTTTATATCTTTCAAAGTTTAGAAACTTTCGTTGAAATTTGTTACAAAATCTACGCTTCTCATGGTTTGTGCTGATAAATTTTTATATCAATTACTTGTATTTTACCTGACATATCCGTAGCGTATCCTATAAAAAGCTAACTTAACTATTTCTACTTGCACTAGACATAGCGGACTTGTCTATGCGAAGCTTTTATGGCCTATAAGAAGCTTTAGGATCTGAAGTCGGGGACAAAGCCACTAACTACACCACCAAAGAATTATCTCACAATAATCCTACTAGAGAGTGGGTAACAAGAGGATTTACTGACGTCTCATGTTACGTGGATTATGTTAATACATGGGCGTTTAGACGATGAACATTTTCACGGCAATGCCCAGCATCATGCATTATGTTAAATACGGGATTTATCACATACCGTTTTATCGGTGTTTCAACTGACAATGTGTCAGTTCAATTTGTGAACCTTCAGTGTGAGTGCGATCCGCTCCGCACTGCGTCTCGCCTCGCACTACGCGCCAATTGAGGAGTGATTTAGTGATGGGGGGAGGCAGAGCATTGGATGTGATTTGCGCAAAGGGCATAGAAGGAGTGTAGGTAGGTACTATGGCAATATTGACGAGCACAATGAACATATCTCCATAACATTTCCGGCTATACTTAGCGGCCACACTTTGCCGTGATAAAGTAGGTACCTACTCGTTTTGAGTCCCATAGTCATTCAGATATATCAATCCTTTCCTTCCTTGGGTCAATATCATATCTGATCATGTGTGTCCATCAGGGTCTGAGCTCTGCACAACGGATTCGTCGCATGGGTGGTGCTCAGTGCTGAGCCGATCCTGTCACTCCAACGCATTGGGCTTTATTCTCATGGCCTTTTTCCTTCCACCTTGCGAGTAACCACAAGTTTTTCAAGATTATCGCCCTCCTTCCTGGCATTCTGACCGAAACACTGAACTACTAATATAAGATAACTCTTTATTGTAATTATACACAGAAACAATACATCAATAAAATAAAACTGAAAAGGAAATACAATGAGCGATTTTAACGCTGAGAGCGATAACTTCCAGGCAACCTTTGGATGGAAATAAATTAGTGAAGTTATAACGGAGTGCGGTGTACCACAGATTATAATTGTTGAATGAATGTTTTATTAATAACTTACTTACTTACTCCATTGGCGCAGGGACCCAAAGTGAGTCTTGGCCTCCGATATGAGAACTCTCCACTTTCCTCTGTCCATTGCCATCTCTTGCCAGTTGTCGGCTCCCAAGTCGCGCAGGTCAGCCTCCATCCTATTGTTCCAGCGATAATTGGGACAACGAACCGGTCGGTGGCCAGTCGGTCAGCCAAAGTATGCTCTCTTTACGCTTCGATCTTCACCCATTCGCAGTAGATAGCCGAGCCAGCGGAGTCGGTGTGACTTGTATTCTTTTATGATGTTAGTCTTGGCCACAAGATCTTCTATTTGGGCGGTTTTACGGACCCTCGTGTTACCATCTTCTCTTCTTACTGGACCCAGGATTTTCCGCAGAACTTTTCTCTCTGCTACTAAAAGCTGTTCCAGGCTTCAGAACTATACATGAGGATGGGCCGTATTACGGTTTTGTAAATTCAGATATTGGTTCTTCTGCTGAGAAGCCTGAATACCAGTACCTTATGTAGTGCAGCACTGCACCGTAAGAAATTCTGGATGCTAATTTGAATCCCTTCTTCGCGGGTGTTTGGGTCTGTGATAGTGCATCTTAGGTACTTGAATTGAATCTATTAATAACGATACCTCAGCCCAAAATCGAATTTCACCCCCGCTTCTCCGCGCACCATTGCACGTCCTATCTCGCCGTGATTCACATGTTTGCCGGTTTTTTTATCATTCAGTTCCTTCAGTTTCTTGTTGTGCTTATTTCTCATTACTGCGTCATTGCAAAAATCAACTTAATATAAATTCTATCTAAGAATTACGTGATTGTTTGGAGCGACAAGTGTCACAGGTACCCCCTCTGAAAGCCGAGGCAAGACTGAATCGCGGACTGGGCGTCCGAAGCGAATGGTTTCATTAGTGCAAAAATTAGGTATTTTCATTTAATGGTAAAATTAAACGGTATTTTGAAAATTTAAAACACAGGTGTACTTATTTATGTTGTGTAGAAATACTATATAAAGTTTCAAGATCTATATTGAATTATTCATCTTCTAGGAATGGTTTTAAGATAAATTTGGAGTCATATTTGGATTTTTTTTCTATTTAGAAAATTTTACGGAATCGTATTTGCACAACACAGGCGTTCTAGCACGTATCCTTAACTATAACATATATGGGTTACAAATTGAAAGCACAAAATTTGTTGAACAAAACATTGTTTCTCAATAAGCAATTTATCGTCTCCCCAGGTATGGTGCGCTCTTAAGGTAAACATTTCAAATACATAAACAGTTATAAAATAAATCTATCTTTGTATAATTTATTATTCTAAGAGAAGACATCCTCTTCATAGTTAATGAGCAGAGCCGCTCGGGGTGAACTAAGTCCGTCTAAATTGGAGGCAGGATGGCGTTTACGAATAATAGGACTAACGACTTAAGGTATGGTAAAGATCGTATAAATTTCTATAGTAAAGTACAGCAAAAAATATTATTTATTTCTCAAATAAAATAAACCGTCGAGCAACATCAAAAAAGCCACTTGCTATCTGCCTAAATCTTAGTATCTCAGCGGTCCCTAGACGTTCATGCGGCAGGTCATGCGACATGACATGCGTTACGTGCTGTTGCATAACATGCCCCTTTTGATGCTTCTTTGAGTGTAGGCCTTAAGATGAATATGTCCAAGACGAAGGTGCTCTCGAATGTCTCCGGTGTCACAAACCCCATTGTAACAATGGGAAATGAGAGGCTGGAGACAGTCGACCAGTATGTTTATCTTGGACTTATTGTATCTTTTGGTAAAGAGCACCAGCAGAAGGAGGTCTCTAAACGGATCCAATTGGGATGGGCTGCATACGGCAAGTTAGACGACATCATTAGGTCGCCTAAAACTCCACAGTGTCTTAAAACCCGCTTATTCAACCAATGTGTTCTGCCCACCATGACCGAGACATGGACGCTGACGCAGGAGGCTGTGTACAAGTTAAGAGTTGCACAGAGAGCCATGAAGCGTACCATGCTCGGCATCATACTGTTAGATCTAGTTCTACCTCATATACCTTCATATAATACTTTATTATTACCAGTAATTCAGCATAATTTACTTTGTAATATATATAAAGGTATATCCTAAGTACAATGTAAAGTGAAAACAATATTCCTTAAAATTTACTCGATAAAAAATAAATAGTTTACTTTTAGATCATACTTTTAATAAAATAAATATTTTATTTTCATTTTAAACATGTGTAAAATTTCATTTATTTAATAAAATATACACGTAGGGTTTCCCTTCTGAATAGTCCTGCCTTTATGCTATTTAAGCAATTGCTTGGTTTCTAATAATAATTAATTAATTACTCTATTCCTACTCTACCCACATATCATTTTCGTCCCTCATATATAGTGTGTATTTTTTAACTGGGACAGTACAGCAACACCCATAACTAGAAGAGATACAGATGCAGTTTCTTTTAAAACATCAGCTCGTTTGCGAAGAAAAACTTCTTGGCTTTAAAATTTTTTTGGTCAAGCGTGAAAAGCGCCTTAAAATGAATCAAGTTGGCAATTTTTTTTAATGCCGATAGATGCAGTCCTATATAAGTGGTATTAGGAACCAGACCGCGATGTAACATAATCACTACCTGATACCAGTTCAACGCATTAGTTGGGCTTCGTCGGTTTAGAAAGTATGCTTCAATTAAGTCTACTTTTTGCGTATTTGACAATGCCATGATGGGACAAATAAGATGATGCAATGACTGATATAAAAGTCCGACAGATGCAAGAACCATGTTCGAAATTCAAAATTGTTCTGAAATACGAAATGTTTTTGAATTGCTCATGAGAGCATGGAGTTCCTAAACTTCTTAATCTCTACAGTATTATTACTTCTTTAATGTGCAATTAGAATCTAATAAAACGTTTGTTGGAGGAATTTTGTTTGTCCTGCTGTATGAGAATACATTTTATCAAATTTGACTAACTTTCGCGGCTCGGATTTTTTTCATCCGTTACAATAAAATGATCCTTACAAAGGACTGCATCGATCGGCATTAAAAAAAATTACCAACTTGATTCATTTTAAAGCGCTACTCACGCTTGACCAAAATAATTTTAATGCCAAAATGTTTTTCTTCCAAAACGAGCTGATGTTTTAAAAGAAACTGCTCCTGTATCTCTTCTGGTTATGGGTGCTGCCGTACTATCCCAGTTATAAAAAAACACTCCGTATATACCTACATATTCTGGGGCGCCCGTTGACGTAGTTGGTAGTGACCCTGCCTTCGACACCGGTGGTCGTGTGTTCGATTCCCACCCATGGTCAAATGTGACGAACACATATGTTGGCTGCTCTTGACGTAAGGTAGGCGTCGGGTCGTAAAAATATAGTCGAATCTTAGGACAACATGTAAAATCATATTGTGCCGACCCCACCTAGCCTGAGGTAAGGGCAGAAGGAACAACACATACATAGTCTTTCTACGGTACGTATCACAGAACACAAAAAACAATAAAAGTCGTATGTAGGCGGAGCCCGCATAACACCAAGTACGCGGAGTTCCGCGCACTACAAGCTTCGCTCACTTCAGTCGTGTTTCAATTACTGTGGGGTAAACGTACTTCAAAAATATATAAAAATGCCATATTGTGCCGTTTTGGAGTGTAAATATTATAGCCGAACCAAAAATTTTACAAAAGGGGGTATTATTTTATTGTTTTTTGTTAGTTTTATTTAAAATGCAAAATCGTCAAACAAAATAGACTGTGAATCATACTTTTTAAGGTCGTGTTTCTCTCAACCTCAACGTATGCTACTCAATTAGGGATGTGACCCCAATATACTGGTGAATGTGTTATCGATAGCTTTAATTAGTTACCCCCTATTAAAAGGTGTATAAGTTTTAGGGCGTTAATTCCTTTTGTTGTTTTATTGATGATTTTCTGAATGTATTGTAGACCTATGGTATAAAATAATATAATACATTCTGTTTTCAGATTCCCCAAGGCGCATGACATAAAAAAATTAAAGTCATCCAGCATACAGAGTCATGACCTGGCACCGTGTGACTTTTCTCTGTTCCCAAAAATTAATAACCAATTACCCGATCAACGGTTTTCATCAATAGAAGAGGCTGTCGAAGAGTATGAAAAACATGTATTTGACGTCACCACCGGAGGAGTGGCACAAATGTTTTCAAAATTGGTTCAATTTTATGAAAAAGTGCATTCACGCAAAGGAAGAATATTTTGAGAAATAAAAAATTAATTCATTTTTGACCATTAATAGTATTTTTGAATTATTGATTTCGGAAACTTTTAGTGTGCCCCTGGAATAATAATTCAGTATTAATATTCCAGTAATATAATATGTTTTTAAGTATTTACGAGTTGGAAACCTGTGATTATGTTATGAAAGAAAGAAAAGAAAAGCTGTTTATTTCGACCACCTATATTATAACCTGACGTACCTATTTCGTTATCCATAGTAGGTAGGTTAAATCGATATCGATACATTCGTCTTGTATCCTCATAGGTACATCACTAAGGCAGTAGAAATCTATTTTGGATAAGCGAGTAACAGCCATTGTATTATCAATCTTATTCTTTGCTGTTAGAGACTATAACAAAAATCGTTAGCGACAGCGCCATCTGTTGTCGAGTGGCTTTGTTTTGTGGGTAATCAAGTAACAGCCATTGCATTATCAGTCCTATTTCTAATTAATAGAGACTAAAATATTTTTTTTATCCTTAAAATTAGTTTTATGGTTTTATGACTCATTGAACGTTCTCTTTCAACCAATTATAACTTTTATTTCTAAGTGTGATAGTTTTTACATGTATGAGTTTAACTACACTGGTTTTCATAGTGAAAAGTCATCATGCTAAATCTATTGCTTTTTATGTTCTGTGGTACTTTTTAACATTTTTTTTAATTTACTTCACATACAGATAACAGGCCCCCTGTGGGGGCCCACAGGGGAATATTGCTTAGGGCATCAAGTTACCTTATTCCGGCACTGCATCTGAACTCAAACAGCTTAAGAATATTAAATTCTTCGCATGGACGCAGTCTATGTTAACTATTTCTAATATCATGAGACCAAAGTATTTAGATTCCCTCAGGTGCTAAAGTGAGTACAATTTATGTTCCTATAATTGTTTCTGAAATGAAAATCTAATTAATTGAATTTATATAATTTAGCTTTAAAGGGGACTTAGACATTATTTATTAGACATAAATACCAACATGAAGATGTGTCTTCGACTCGTGAGGGAGAGGACCCAGAGCCGGATTACAGGCACCTTCCAAATGTATCTCCAGCGACTGGAGTCCAGTAGGACTACTAACTTCAAGGTCGGACACTCTCCAGATTTTGGCAAAGCATTAGGATGTGCTACTTGATCCGGATTTCTGGGCAGTCGGCATCGTTTATAGGCGCTACAGGGAAGCGGCTACGAACCAAAATCCCCCGAATAAATAAAAGTGTAAGTGTTTAAGTTTATTGTTTTATTAAATTAAAATTAAATTAAATTCTCCTTTATTGCTGATACAGTGTTCCATATTTTAAAATCTACACTAAACTAAAATTAAAAAAAAGCTAATTTAAACAATTACACAATAATTTAAATACAATAAAAATTATTTCAAAAATTTAAAAAAATAATCATTATAAATTAAAAGTTACATTGAGTCATAGGTACTTAGATTAGGTGGCTATTTCTACCCAACGTCGATATGCTGCCGTCAGCATCAGTCTGTCCGCCAGACTTGATGATTGTGTTTCTACACATGTCGAGTTCGGACATGAAGGAGGCGATCCTCTTTCTTTGGATCGCATTGAAAGAGTCAACCCCAGCTTCTGCGTACATTTCTGAAGCGCTACAATAGCGCCTCAAACCCATCATGTGTCTGAAGACGTTATTGTAAGCCACTCGTATACCGCTGTGCGACTTCTTAGTATAGTCTGTCCAGAGTTGACATGTGTAGAACGACTGGCAGAAGGATCTGAAGAGTGTTATTTTCACGTCAGGCGATGACTTAAAGAACTTTCTGGCTATCATATTGCCTACTACACACAAAGCCCTACGTTGCCGCTCTATGTCAGCGTCGTCATTTATGTTAGATGTAACGATGTGTCCAAGGTACCTGAACTGCTCAACTGTTGTTACAGGCTGTCCGTTATGTTAGACCTCTGGTACTAATGTTAGTCTTTAAGGTATTTATAGACATGGGTCTTGCTATCATTTTGAAGTAAAACTTCTTTACGCACGCTTGACTTGGGGAGTAAGCTGGTGAATGCGTTACGAAAAGTGCGAATGGAAGTTGAGAGGGAGATATAAGTTAGTGAAGATGGAAAGAGAGAGTTAAATTTCATATATTTTTAAACGTTAATGTGCGAGTGCGAGTTGCGTCTGTCCAGAATGAACATAGACTGATCGACCTACAGACGTGTGGACAATTTTGTAATTGAACAATTTTATAAATTAATATTTTGAAAAAGAAGTTTTACTTCAGTAGTGTGGTCTAAAGCACACTCGTTTTTTTTAATTTTTTTTTGTATATACATATTGTTGCCTGAAATAAACGATATATTATATTATTATTAGTAAAACGAATAAAATATTTTTATCTGAACTGACAGCCAAAGCCACACTTTTTTTGTACAAGTACCTACTAATAATAATTTTTAAGTAAGTTTTTTTGTGTTCGCTAACAAAAATTATGGATCCCTGTCTTCACTGGCTTATCCAAATGGTATCTGCTTCGCTTCACACAGTACAAAATATAGATGGACAGATATATGCACACCAAACACACTCCGTGGCGCAGTGGGCGAATAGCCGGCTGAGACGCAGGAGGTAGCGGTTTTGATCCCGCCGCGGAACCAATATTTGCATGATCTACAAATATTTGTTCCAGTTCTGGATGTTTTACTATATATTATAAGAATGTATTTACGAAAAAAAAATATTTAAGTATTCTATCAGTTATCTGGTTCCCATAATGCAAGCTCTGCTTAGTTTGGGGCTAGATAGCGCTATGTGAAATGTCCAGAAATATATTTAAAAAAATACAGGGTTATTTTATTCGGGGTCATTTTGTAACTTTTGGTGGCTTCTACTTACCTGCCCACATTTTTACATTGTCAATTTGTAGATAAAATAAGTTTAATTTCTAGCTTATTTAGCTAGAACTAAAATCTATATTAGGTATAAATTCAAAAAAGTATGAGTACTGAATATTAAAATGATATTACCACATTTGAAAAAATGTTATGGTCACTTCGCAAACTGCAGAGATAAGGGAACGGTATTTATTTCGAAATTATTTATCATAACTCAAGAACTGCAAAATAATATAAAAAAAAGCTTCCTCCCAAAACCGCTGCGAGTTGCGAAAAACCGCTGCGAGGGAGCGGTGCGGAGAGGCGCGCGGGGTGGGACTCATCTCATCCAACGTTTTCAAAATGACGGTAGTCGTAGAAAAGGTGGATGACAAACCAAATTCATCTACTCTTTTTTTATAATTAGCAAAGATCCAACATTATATAGAGGACATGCCCAAGCGGAGCCAAGGCGTTTTCAAAATTCTTTCTGGGCGCCTGGTCGAAGCGACGTGTGATCCGAGAGCTGGCGCTTATCTGGGTCAACTCATAAGCATTGCAATTCAGCGGGGCAATGCTGCCAGTGTCTTGGGGACACTTCCGCCTGGTAGTGATCCAGAGCAGTTGATCTATAGATCGTTTGTCTTTAGATTAGTCAACTGTTCCTTCTGTATTTTAGTCATGTATATTCTTTAAGGTATTAAAGGCATTTATATAAATACTAGCTAACCAATCCGCACGCGTAGTTTTTCAATAAAAACATTACCCTCCTTTTGCGCAGTTAGGTAAAAAGTAGTCTATGTCACCCGGGGATAGTATAGCTTCCCAACAATTAAAGAATTTTTTAAATCGGATTAGTAGTTTTTGAGTTTATTCATTACAAACATACACACAAAAATACAAATCTTTCCTCTTTATACTATTAGTATAGATATTGATAATATAAATGTAACTAGGAGATAAGAAAATAAAAAAACCGGCCACGTGCGAGTTGGACTCGCGCACGAAGGGTTCCTTACCATTAACTATAAAAACGGCAAAAAATTACGTTTATCGTGTGGGAGCTTCCCTTAAATATTTGTTTTATTTTATTATAATTATTTATTTTTAAAGTGAATATATAAATAAATATTTCAAGCGTCTACCTGTTGCCGTTATCAATATCGAGGAAAAACGAGCAAAAAAATCACGTTTGTTGTATGGGAGCCCCCCTTAAATATTGATTTTATTCTGTTTTAGTATTTGTTGTTGTAGCGGCAACAGAAAAACATTATCTGTGAAAATTTCAACTGTCGAACTATCACGGTTCATGAGATACAGCCTGGTGACGGACGGACAGACAGACAGACGGTCAGCGGAGTAGTAATAGGGTCCCGTTTTACCCTTTGGATACGGAACCCTAAAAAGGCCTAATTATAAATACTATTACTTTATTAAATAGTTATAAAAAGGTATCTTTTATGTCAGTGACATTGACTGTGTAGATTAAATTTTCATTAAAACAATGGTCCGAGCTATTTAAGGCCAAATTACACAAACGAGCATTATTTCGATTTTTATATTTGTGTTATAAATTCAAAGTTCAATATCATCCAACAATCATTTGAAATGGCACAACAATAGGGAATCTATTGTCTGTGCGAGTATTAAATCAGGATTGTTGGAACGTGCAACTCATTATCAATTATGTGGTAGCTTGGCTACATCTAACAAAGCAGATAATCTGCTAAATTAAATCAAAAATTAAATCATAAAAAAAATAACAAATTTCATATAGGTGAAGTGCTCTATCTTTCTATTATATAACAATAATTAATAACAATAAAAAATTGCTGTTCGTTAGTCTCGCTAAAACTCAAATACGGCTAGACCTATTTTAATGAATTTTTTTGGTATGTGATTCAGTGGGTCCCTGGATGGTTTAGATTTACAATTGGACCTGATAGGTGGTGCTGTTGCCAAAAACCATAAAATTAATTTAATATCTAACACAGTATAAGTAGAGCTATTGACACGCTAAGAAGACAAGAAAATTGCAGTCAAAGTTGTGTGCATACAACTAGTATTTAATCAATTAAAGATTTCAAGAAAACATATCATAATTTTTGAACTATGGAGAAACTAGACGGCATCGCGCAACCCTTCTGGTATTTTAAGGGAGAAGGTAAGAAGTCATTATTTATATGCCTCCATCCACATTTGTTCACATAGATCCTGTCCATTCAAAGGTTGCCTGGAAGAGATCGCTTTTAGCGATAGGATCGCCCATTGTACCTATGATTTAAAACATATTTTTCGTTCTGTTTGTTTATTTTTTAATGGTATGGCATAAATATAATATCTTTCTTTATTTTTGTAGAAGATTTTAAAGATATTATTGTCTTAAAATAAATTACAAAATTTTATATAACTATATTTTTTTTTGATTGAGCTTAGGCATATATGTTATTGTTTATTATACAACTAGCTGACCAATCCGCAGCTTCGCACGCGTAGTTTTTCAATAAAAACATTCACTCTCCTTCTGCGCAGTTGGGTAAAAAGTAGCCTATGTCACCCGGGGATAGTGTAGCTTCCCAACAGTATTCAATACAAACAAATCTTTCCTCTTTATAATATTAGTATATAATGTTAGTATAGATAAATAACTATTGAAACTATCATGGTTATGAACACAATTTGTACTAAAAACTGGATATTTACCATGATTTGTGAGTTTTTGAGTATCGGGATATTTCGAGGCAGTTGAATGCGACATTATCGAGGGTAAACTCAAGTCTGCGAGTGGATGGTTACAGGCAGATACATCGGTATACTCAAAATTCACAAATCATGGTGAATATCACGTTATATACAACTACTATTAATTTTTACAATTGAAAATACCTCCTCTTAAAAATCCGTAGTAAAAATAAAAAAATAAAACCGGCCAAGTGCGAGTCGGACTCGCGCACGAAGTATTATCTATAAAAACGGTAAAAAATCACGTATATTGTATGAGAGCCCTTTTAAGTATTTGTTTTATTTTAATTTATTTTTAACTAAATATTTTGTGAATATTTCAAGCGTCTACTTGTTGCCGTTATCAATATCGAACAAAAACGAGCCAAAAAAAATCACGTTTGTTGTATGGGAGTCCCCCTTAAATATTTATTTTATTCTGTTTTTAGTGTTTGTTGTTAAAGCGGCAACATAAATACATCTGTGAAAATTTCAACTAACTATCATGGTTCATGAGATACAGCCTGGTGACCGACGGACAGACAAACAGCGGAGTCTTAGTAATAGGATCCCACTTTACCCTTTGAGTACGGAACCTTATAAACAAAACATTTTACAGCTGAAATCCCCTCACCAAAAAGGAAAAGTGCTGATAATCTTTGGATCGGCTGATCTGATCTCGAACGTAAACAGAGGAATTTATGACTGCGTGTATGTCTGTATAACTGTGGCATAGTATTTTCCAAAGTGATATACCGATTTGGATGCGATTTTTATTAAATATAACGCTTGTTCAACTGGGGTGGTTCTACGTCAGTTTTACGTGCTTTTACGGGTTTTAGACAGCCTGTTTTGTTATGTCGACATTAATTAAAAACACACATCTGGAATCGTATGAACTTGATTTCGGAGGTGGGTTTAGTACCGGTATCTTGAATATTGATCCAGTAATCGATACATTTCTGAGAAACAATTTTTAAAATTTAAAATCAACGACGCCTTTGCGACGATGCCCGCGACCCGCTTATGGCGGTTACATATATCCGTCTATAATCGACTACGACTCATATCTCCTTGAAAAAGTGTCAATCTAGTGCCACACTTTTGACACGTTTTCAAGGAGAAACGAGTCGTAGCTGGTTACCGACGGATATAGGAACCTGCTATTAGACAGCGTAACTGGTATCTACTTACACGATGAATGATGAACGTATATGATATGTTTACCTATTTTATATAGGCTGTTTCATTGATACTTTAGGACTTGATATTAAGGTTATTTGAAAATTTAAACTACAACAATTCTTGTCAGTAGCCCTAGCCGTGTTTTCATTTAATGTCGTACATTTATCATGTGTTTTCATTTAATGGTAGGCATAGAAGCGGCAAATCTCTTTTTTTGCTCACTCTTTACGTCACTTTGCTTTTTATTGGTCAGTCATGTTTTGTGTTTCCTTTAATGTGCATATATTGCTATTGTGGATGTGTTTAGTGTTGTTGGTTAGGTTAGTAGTATATATCTGTACCTAAGGGGTAAACAATAGTATCTCCACTTTTTTCGAAATCTTATTTTTTACACCATTTTAATCGCAAAAACCAGTTCTTTTTAATGGTATAAAGAATTATATCCAGCAATGCCAAATAACATAGATAGCCGATTGTATATGATATCAAATTTACAAATATTACTATAGCATAAAGCCTCAAAGTATCATAAGATTTTTTACCCCTAAGCTCTACACGAACTTAATGGTGTCTATTGGAGTTGATACTCTTTACCGCCAACCAAATACCGACCTAAATAATAGTCAGACGGGAATAGTATCTCCTGTGCGCGTTTTATAAGTTGATAATTATTACTTGATATTAAGGCACTTATTTTTTATTTTTAAATAATGTCGTACTATCTTCAAGCTTTTAACCTGTAAGGACAGATCACCTCAGCTCTGAGGAAGATATGCTTCCAAATAATGTCAAATTATTTTCAAGCTTTCAACCCGTAGGAAAAGCTAAGCTTAGCTCCGAAGAAGATGGTTTTCTCTCAGATGTAGAATATATTCCAAACACTGATGAAGATTCTACAGATTGTGAATTTGTAGAAAGAAGACAGACCATTATACCTGAAAGCAGCTCATTTAACGATGTTGTAGAAAATATCAGAGAAAACCGATCGATGCAATTAAACATTGCGTCATTAGATATTCAAACAGAGTCGTTGTCTCCAATTTCTACCAAAAGAAAGAGTCGTAAAAGAACTTTAAATAAATCTGGAACTTTACAAACTGGTTTCGGTAAAAACATATACATCTAAAAAAGGTAAAGTTGTACCGGAAAAGAAGATGAAACCAGTTTGCACTTGCAGGTTGAAATGTAGTGAACGAATAAATAAAACTGCTAGGTCTTCTCTCTTCCAGAAATGTTACGAAAAAGAAATGAGTTAGAATTTAAATAGATCATTGTATCAAGGGTATTTCAAGTTGAAACTGCTAGATCCACATCAAGACCCTGACCACCTAAGAGATCTTTCACATTAAATTATACATTCTTGATTTATAAAAAAACATGAAAAAGTATGCAAAACCTTTTTTCTAAATACTTTGGCTATATCAGAGAGACAGTTTTTTTTAAACATGATAGAACTTTGTTTGACCACAATCTCACATGATGGTAAGCGATGATGTGGTCTAAGATGTAGCACGAAGTTCTAGAAGAAACCTATTCACTCTTACCTTAAAGAGGCTTGGGTTTTATTTATTAGGAAAAACAGATGACGGTAAAGAGTTCCATACCTTAGCTGTACGCATCAAGAACGTCGAACCAAAACTGTGAGACAGTGGTGATAAATGCCGTCAAAACATCCGAATTTAGATTTATTCAAGAAGATAGACGAGGAAGACATCCAGCAGTCAATAAAACAGCAGATGCAATAAAAAATACTATTCGACAAAATAAATACAAGACAAGATACCGAAATATGAGAGCCATTACAGTAAAAACCGAACTGAAAGACTGTATCTTGGAAGCCACCTAATTATAGAAAAACTTTATTCTTTGTATTTAGATTTCTATGCTCAAGAAAATGTACCCGAAGAGAACATTGAAAAAGCGTGGCTTTGCAGAGAAATTTTTAATACAGATTATAACATAGGATTTTATTCACCAGCCAATGACACTTGTGACGTGTGTGCTGCCTTTGTAATCAAGATCAAAAATGCAACAGATGAAACGGAAAAGCTTAACATAAAAGCTCAACACAATAAACATCTTGAAGAAGCTAGACTTCGCGACATCGTAAAAGGTTTTGACAAAATTGAAGCAATTGAAAGCCAAAGAATGCTAACGGTAGACCCTTATTTGACTAGTAGTCAAAGTTTTTATCACCGGAAGTTGTGGACAAGTTGTGGACTACACGATTATGGATTCAGTCCCAAAGGAAAGCTGGTGTTTTATGTGGGATAAGACTGTGGCAGATCGAGGCGGCAATGAGATGGTTTCGAGAATTGTCAAGTTTTTTGAACAGCTTGATCAAGGCTGAAATACAACATTTTACCAAAATCGTTATGGTGGATTCCATCCATGTTCCATGACTTTTACAGGTTTATTCCATGTGCTGATGTCTCTAACCTACCTGAGGCTTGAGAATAATCTTTTATGCATTACTCAGTCTTTTTAGGGTTCCGTACCCAATGGGTAAAACGGGACTCTATTACTAAAACTCCGGTGTCTGTATGTCCGTCCATCTATCCATATTTCACCAGGCTGTATCTCATGAACCGTGATAATTAGACAGTTGAAATTTTCACAGATGATGCATTTCTGTAGCCGCTATAACAACAAATACAAAAAATCATAAAAAATATTTAACGGAGGCTTCCATAAAACAAACGTGATTTTTTTGCTCGTGTTTGCTAGATATTGATAACGGCAACAGTTAAACGCTTGAAATATTCACAGAATATAAAAATAAATATATAAATTTAAATAAAACAAATATTTAAAAGGGGATTGCCATACATCAAACGTGATTGTTTTTGCTCGTTTTTATAGTTAATGTACGGAACCCTTCGTGCGCGAGTCCGACTCGCACTTGGCCGGTTATTTATTTAAGTAATTTCCAATATTTCACATACTATAATGATAATTACAATGATCTGATACTTCTAAATAAAAATATATTATAAGCGTTCTTGAGAGGTAAACAATAGTAAAATATCTTAATGCTTTATTTAGTATGGTTAAGTTCATTTCACTTAAGAGGTACATAATCTCAAGTCCACAAAATCACACTTGTAATAACTTTATCATAATAAAGCTTCAGCCATGTAGATCTCTTTAAATAATAAAAAGTACAGTTTATTTGATCTCAGTACCTTCAAAACGAACGGCATAAATTGCATTCAAAGTTTTTTTCCGCACGGTTTGCCCTCTCCTGTAAAATTTATGTTTTGGCACTTAATGTCGTTTACCTCTAAGGTACAGATATAATTAATGTTTCTTTTAGTAAATAGTACCTACTGCTAATAGTCAGGTTATTAGATGATTAGTCAGGTCGTCCGTGAAGTCAACACTGGCCTCAGCAGAAGACCAGCGCTCCAGCATGGTAACATGCAGAAGCATATGCTGAGCTGCTGGCCTTTTCGCCGTCACACTGTAATATAATTATAATTTAATAAAACACGTGCCTTTAATAATGTTTAATGTAAATATGTTTAGTTTTTATTATATGAGATCATATTCATAAGATTCTTTTGTGAGGCGAATAAATATATTTTCTTTCTTTCTTTCTTTCTATCTTTCATTCTTTCTTTCTTTCTTTCATTCTTTCTTTCTTTCTTTCTTTCTTTCTTTCTTTCTTTCTTTCTTTCTTTCTTTCTTTCTTGCTTTCTTTCTTTCTTTCTTTCTTTCTTTCTTTCTTTCTTTCTTTCTTTCTTTATTTCTTTCTTTCTTTCTTTCTTTCTTTCTTTCTTTCTTTCTTTCTTTCTTTCTTTCTTTCTTTCTTTCTTTCTTTCTTTCTTTCTTTCTTTCTTTCTTTCTTTATTTCTTTCTTTCTTTCTTTCTTTCTTTCTTTATTTCTTTCTTTCTTTCTTTCTTTCTTTCTTTCTTCTTCTTTCTTTCTTTCTTTCTTTCTTTCTTTCTTTCTTTCTTTCTTTCTTTCTTTCTTTCTTTCTTTCTTTCTTTCTTTCTTTCTTTCTTTCTTTCTTTCTTTCTTTCTTTCTTTCTTTCTTTCTTTCTTTCTTTCTTTCTTTCTTTCTTTCTTTCTTTCTTTCTTTCTTTCTTTCTTACTTTCTTTCTTTATTTCTTTCTTTCTTTCTTTCTTTCGTTCTTTATTTCTTTCTTTGTTTCTTTCTTTCTTTCTTACTTTCTTACTTTCTTTCTTTCCTTCTTTCTTTCTTTCTTTCTTTCTTTATTTATTTCTTTCTTTCTTTCTTTCTTTCTTTCTTTCTTTCTTTCTTTCTTTCTTTCTTTCTTTCTTTCTTTCTTTCTTTCTTTCTTTCTTTCTTTCTTTCTTTCTTTCTTTCTTTCTTTCTTTCTTTCTTTCTTTCTTTCTTTCTTTCTTTCTTTCTTTCTTCTTCTTTCTTTCTTTCTTTTCTTTCTTTCTTTCTTTCTCTTCTTTCTTTCTTTCTTTCGTTCTTTATTTCTTTCTTTGTTTCTTTCTTTCTTTCTTACTTTCTTACTTTCTTACTTTCTTACTTTCTTACTTTCTTTCTTTCTTTCTTTCGTTCTTTCTTTCTTTCTTTCTTTCGTTCTTTCTTTCTAATGTCGTACATAACAAAACACGTAGTATGGGTTGGAGTATTATTTTTTACTTTATCTGTTCCAGGAGAGTACACAGACCGCAAGTTCCTAATGAGCACACCCTTCCCAATAACTGCAACGTTGGCTCTTTACCTATGGTTCGTCCTGAGGTTCGGCCCAGACCTCATGAGGACGAGAAAACCTTTCACCCTACGAAGCACCATCGTAGTCTACAACATAGTTCAAGTTTTGATATCATTTTATATTTTCCAGTCGGTAAGTTGTTTTCTTTTTAATTATCCAAAAAATAACAAACCAGACTGAATTTGAACCCGCAACCTTCCCATTTATACGGAGATGTGATACTGAATTCGCTGCGGCCTGCTCGTTCAGCGCGATTTATAGTGTGACCATTAGTGCTGTGCACTCCCTGAGGTATGCGCGCGGCGAGACGGGGGGGATGTGTCGGCCGCTCCGATCTATCAGTCTGCCATCAACGCTCACGGCGGTAGGTAGCTTTTGTACCGGACGGTCTATGTCAGACGCACACGGGATAAATATTCAAAGATGGGTCGTGCGTTATCTCGTGATATGAAATGGAAGATGAAGTTGAAACAGAATCTATGTCAGAATAACTTTCGTTAGAATATATAATTGTTTGTAAATATAAAAAATGTTCAATAAAACAAGTCCTTTGAATTATAAGTTTAGTTCTTATTTATCACCTGCATATTTTTAATAAAATATGACTATATTTAAGTTACATTTTAATCAACTAAGTAAGTATAATATATTACAGATAGATAGCCTCCGACCATCGTCCCGCCACAAGTCTTGCCTTAGAAATGCATACTGATATCGTAAGATATGTCCGACATGTATTGATCTCATGTGAACTCATGCAGTTTTTTCTTTGCCTCCCACCTCGCCGCGCATACCTCAGGGAGTGCACAGCACTAATGGTCACACTATAAAAGATCTAGATAATTATAAAAATGAAATAAAACATTATACTTTTCACTCAATCCCCGAGAGCAGTGCAAGCTTCTGACGTCCGTGACGACACTATCTGGGGTCAGCAGAATACCAGCGTTAAGTAGCTAGGTGCCAGCTTACCTACTTGGCACATGCTGAGCTGACGCCATTTTGGCATGACTCGACCTTGTAATTTATGATGGAAGTTGCGTGGGATATTCCTGTATTTTTTTATATGCCAAAAGTCAAAGATTACAGGTTCTTCTATGTCTTATATCCTTCTGTTTACACCCATCTACTTCTAAGAGCCAGAAGTCAAGATTCTACATTACAAGTATGTCACCATCTTCTTTTGTGTTTTTATTATGTACGTGTGTCGTGTCAAATAAATGTTTTCATTTTCAGTTTTTTTTTTTAATTATTTAGTCTCGTTCTTAAACAATAAAATTTCAGATGTTGAATAATTTACGATATGATTTGGGAATCAAACTCACTCTCTCTACAGATGTCAAAAATACGCATCAAAACAAGGCCATTTAAGTACAAAGACCTTTAATTGTCATCATTGTTAATTTAATTCGTAATTTGTTAATGAGTTCATTACCATCGAAATAATATAAAACAATTGAGTGACGTTTTTAGAACATTTATGAGTTTCAAAGGTCTACCAGTATTGTAAGTAACAGAAACTATGGTATGTACCACGAAACCCAGACCAAGAACAAACATTTGCAGATTATGCAAACATTTGGCCCGCGGTGGGAATCGGACCCACTCTAGCGTCTAGTCAGTTTGAATGCATTTAAAAATTCGCTGACCAAATTGTTAGAGGAAAAATCATTCTACTCCATTGAAGAATTTCTAAATGACAAATTTTTATTCCAGTTTAATTTTAGTGTAAGATTTTGAATGTTTTTGAGGTTAAGTCTCGATGATATTTTTTTTGTAATTGCTGACTTCTTATTCGGAGACATTTTAATTTTTTCTTATCTATTGACATTTTCCATTTTTTATTCATTAATCGTTTTTTATTTAATACTTATTGATATTTTAATATTGCACGCTATTTAAATTTTTCTTAGCGATTGGCATTTTTTAATTTATTATTCGTGTTTTTATCATTGACATTGTTTAATATTGATTGATTGATTGATTGAAAATACTTTATTGCACGTATAAAACTAGTACAAAGGCGAACTTAATGATAAAGAGCATTCTCTTCCAGATAACCTTTGTGTATTGTAGATAAAGATGTGTAGGTAGTGCACAGGAAAGGGTACTAATGAAAAATTTGCACAGGACTAATAAAATAGCATAGGTACCTACTACTTAAATACTTTTTATCATAGACTAAACTATACCAATATTAAATAAAAATACATACATAACAATAGAAGAAGTGATATGGAAAGATTAAGTTGCTCATTTTTGGTCGGTTTGACCGAGAAGGTGCCTATAGATTCTCAATCTTAATGCTTCCACTGAAATAGCCTCGAAATAGTTTAGTGGCATATTATTCCAGAGACGAGTAGAGTAAGTAGCCGTGTTATGCTGTGGAGTCATCAATTGGAAACGACGAGATGATCGCACTGCTCTGTCCTCAGTTGATACGAACGGAGATCGCTCTCTGAGGTAGCTTGGAGATAGAGGGTTGCATGCTCATAGTAAGCTGATTATGGAGATTCTAATTTATGGGTATTTATCATCTGTTGCTATGTAACTGTACCCATTTTCACAATGAATAAATGAAATGAAAAGTTCAATCTCTCTGCGCCAACGTGGTTTTAATATTAAGAATTTAATGTAAAAAATATGTAAGAAAGACTCACTCATACTCATATTGCGGACTTAGGATATTTTATCGAAACCTCAATATTCTAATTTTGACGAATCAATCGATAGACGATCGATGCCTTGATCGATAGTAGAATGAGTTCGATCGACAGTTCCTACAACACTAAGGGCTGAATTCACCGTTGAAACTAAACGCGATCAGTTCGAGCTAAACTCAGTTTAAGCGTTTAACTAAGTTCAAAGCTACAGTTAGTATTTCATCAACATCACCAATTTTGGGCGTTTAGCTCATCTAAACGAGTTTAGAGAGTTGTCAAACAAACGTCAAGAAGTGTCATTGGGTTTATTTTGCAAAATATTTGTTACCTACGTATTGTAGAATTTGTTTTTTAATTTCTATCATGACTGAAAAGAGTGGTGGCACTCATTTTTTTACGAAAGTGATAAAGAAGATATTGTTCGTCGTCCAAGATGGTAACGCAAAAAAGAAGAACACTTTGACAGTTGTTTTTGTTTTGTTGGCTGTTGTCAGGGTGTGCATGACAGTTTTGTTTGACAATTGCGTTTCGATCGTTTAGATACTAAAAAGTTTTGCTAAGTTTAATTGCAGCAAGACACTGTTTGATGTTGCAAATACATAACGCATCGCTTTTTTGTCTATGGTGCTAAGTAAACTTCGTTTTAGTAAACGCGATCAAAACGGAGCTGGTGAATTTGGTTTTACGTAAACCGAGATCAAGTTACACATTTGAACTCGGTTAAACAAAACGTGGTTTTATTAAACTTAGTTTTCAAAGAAAATGGTGAAATCGGCCCTAAATTGTTCTGCTCGATTAGTCGAGTTTATCATCGATCAAGCATCGAAGTGTCGATCGAGGATTGAGCAATTTCTTGCAACGCAAAAAAACCTTCGTTTTCGGCTCCGTAATATTTTCGGCCGTACACACGGCTACACATCAAGCTATATATAGCATTTCCAGTATAAGCTGACCTCTCATTCTACGAAAAGCCTACATCATGCGAGGTCGGCTTATACTGGAAAAGTATAGCTTGATGTGTAGCCGTGTGTACAAATAAGTAAGACCACACCAATAGATTGATCGAAGTCGATCGACGGTGACTAAACTCATTCTACTATCGATCTAGGCTTCGATCGGTAATCGATCGGTTGGTGTACGCTAACAATATCATCGACCAAAAAACCAAAGAAAGTGTTCAGTGCTGCACCTTGGGACTTACGTCCAGCATTGGACTGCTAGAGGTTAATATTAATAACAAAAAAAACGTTTATTTCAGACCAGAGAGAGATCCACAATTTGAGTTAGTAAACACAGAAAAATCTTACGTTAAAAATATTGTTAGTATTTACGGCATTTTATAATTCTCTTAGTGTACCACTAAGAGAATTATAAAATGCCGTAATGCTTGAGCTCATCTACTGAGATACCAGGCATGTGATCGGCTTCAGCAAAGCCACCCAGCGTCTCGGGAAAGATGAGCTCATGTTCCTAGCAACGACGGTCAGGAAGCTGTTGGTGCATGCGGGATCCAGGGATGCGGTTCTTTTTAGTATGATCGCTGAGTAATCATCGAAACATCCCTGATACAGAACCTTGGTTAATTCTAATGAATTTTATCTTATTTTTCTATCTATGTATACGTATTAAAAAAAAATCTCGTGTCACGGTCTTAGTTTTGACGACCTCCGTGGCGCAGTGGGCGAATAGCCGGCTGTGACGCAGGAGGTAGCGGGTTCGAATCCCGCCGCGGAACAAATTCTTGCACGATCTACAGATATTTGTTCCGGGTCCGGTTGTTTCTCTATATATTATAAGAATGTATTTACAAAAAATAATGAATATAAGTTTTCTATCAGTTATCTGGTTCCCATAGTACAAGCTCTGCTTAGTTTGGGGCTAGATAGCGCTGTGTGAAATGTCCAGGAATATTTATTATTATTTATTTATTGGTCATCCTAAACGGATAGACCGATTTTAAATAATTTTTTTAGTATATTTGTTAGGTATGAGAATAGGTGTAAAGTATTTTTCCCCCACCCCCACCACCCATTGTCTAATCGCGATTATAGTATTTTTGTGTGTATCCATATAATTTAACCGTCGTTCATTGACGTGAAGTCATTTACATGAAGTGTCGCGTCTTTTTGTCAAGAGTATTTAATGTAGTTTTTATCCCGAAGTTATCACGGGAACGGGAAATTTCAAGCGCGCGAAGCCGCGGGTCAGCTAGTGATACATATAAATTGGAAATCCTCTTCTTTTATTACAGGGATTCCAGTTTCTGTACAGATTCGGATTATGGAGTAAGACTTGCCACATAGAAAACACTGAAGTAGAAAATAAGGTAAGTACTAAATAAATAAGCTGATCATAAACTACACTAATAATCATTATAAATACGGGATTTATCACGTACCGTTTTATCGGTGTTTCGACTGACAATATTTCGGTTCAATTCTAATTTCACAGATAAGAAAACTGCGGCGCGCAGTGTGATGCGAGACGCAGTGCGGAGCGGATCATCTGTCGAAACACCGATAAAACAGTACGTGATATATTCCGAATGATTGAAATAAATCACGAAAGTTTTCTATCCCAAAAAATAACAAAATAAAAATCCTAATTATCTTAAAAATTACGAACCAGGCGGGGCTTGAACCTGCAACTTTCCCTTTGATATTTATGGGGCGCGATATTGATTTCACAAGGCTTACTGTTCGTCAAGTACAAAATTATTGCAATAAAAAAAAATTAAACATAAGTAAAATAAAAAAGATAGGTAGTTTTTGAAGAAGGTCTTAATTTCCGTTCCCATATTATATTGTATGTTAAACAAAATAACCTTTTTTAGGGTTCCGTAGCCAAATGGCAAAAACGGAACCCTTATGGATTCGTCATGTCCGTCCGTATGCCACAGCTACTTTTTTCACAAACTAAAAGAACTATACTGTTGAAACTTACTACTGAAAAACAGTAGATGTATTCTGTGAACTGCATTAAGATTTTCACACAAAAATAGAAAAAAAACAATAAATTTTGGGTGTTCCCCATACTTAGAAGTGAAACTCAAAAATTCTTTTTCAGCTAACCCATACGTTTGGGGTATCTATGGATATGTCTTCAAAGTGGTAAAATGTGCCCCCCCCCCCCGTGTAACTTCTAAAATAAGACAATGATAAAACTAAAAAAAAATATGATGTGCATGCAACCTACCATAGAAAATTGGTTTGAACGAGCTCTAATAAGTTGTTTTTTTTTTTAATACGTCATAAATCGTAATCCGCAATTTACCTTTCATTCAATCAACTCAAATATAAAAAAGTTACAACGAACTACAAGAACTTTTATATTATGTTACTTGCTGCTACGGAACCCTTCATAGGCGAGTCCGACTCGCACTTGGCTGCTTTTTTATATAATAGTCATTCACGGAAACTTAAAGATTCTTTTGCATTTGTTTTGATGACTTAAATATAAATCTTCCAGTAGAAAACAGCAAAAAGCATAGTCAGGTAAAAAGAAAAATACTTCCCGAGCTAGATAAGAACGCAGTGGATTTGTAGAACAGTTGAGTCGGATCCGGAAACCTATTTTCTTTCCGCAAGCGCTCTTGTTTTAAACTAAGGCTTTTTGTTCTGATGCTAATTAAATACCCAGCTATTTTACAGGGAAAGAAAAATAACTGCTCTGCAACTGCTGCAAGATTACTCATTACATAGAAACTTACAAATTTTTCCATTTATACATTTTTTTTTCTGTAACCTGTCTTATCCCACTATTGGGCAAATCTCCCAAGCATCCCTATCCGTCGATATCTCCCACCATCCTCTTTGGAAGGTGTCGAAATCGTCCTGCCAACGCTTTCTCGGTCGACCCCGACGTCGCCTTCCGTCTTCAGGCGTCCATGGTGTTGCAATATGGGCCCATTTCTCGGAGTGCATTCGGGCAACGCGCCCCGCCCAGTCCCACTATCCACTATACATTAGTAAGTTATAAATAATTTTTTGAACAGGTAGACTGATTTGAATGGTTCTTAAAAAAATTAAAATTAAAAAAAATTAAAAATCAGGTTCTTAAAAACCCCACAAATAAAAAACTCATCTAGATGGAATTTGCTCGATGAAAACTCAAGGGCAATATTTTTTTTGCAATTTTTTTTTTAAATACTGTTTAGGCTTGCGTTTGACCACGATCTCGCCTGATGGTAAGCGATGATACAGTCTATGATGGTACACGCTTGCCTAGAAGAAACCTATTCACTCGCGACTTAAAGATACCCAGGTTGTAGCTATAAGGAAACACAGACTCTGGCAAGGCGTCCCACTCTTTGGCGGAAAATGGAACATGAAAATGGAACAAGCTTATGGCCCACCTGATGTTAAATGTTAATCGCTTAGAACAGAGAATTGCCTCGTAGGTCACGCACCTTAGAAACGTGCCCTGCATCCATCAACTCGAGGCATACAGGTGCAAAGCTTCTTGTGGTTGTTTATTGTATGAAAGGGCTCGCCTGAGGAAGTGCTACTACCAGACCTATTTTTGCCGCCAAGCAGCATTGCTGTGTCAGTATGTTCACACCTGTATGCCTTGATGGATGTAGGGCAGTGCATCGTAGGGCACATTTTTAAGATGCGTGACCTACGAGGCAATTCTCTGTTAGAGGCGATGGTTACCACTTAACATCAGGTGGGCCGTAAGCTTGTTCCATCACCAGGTTCTATAAAAAAACAGGTAATCATAACACTCATTTTCTCTTCCAGATCCTAGACGCAGGTCACTACTACTTCCTCGCCAAAATAATAGAACTCCTAGACACAGTATTCTTCGTGCTTAGAAAGAAAGAACGGCAAGTGACATTCCTCCACGTATACCACCACACTATTATGGTGATTTGTACTTGGTCTATCGTGAAGTATATCAAGAACGACAGCACTGTGTTCTTCGCTACCATCAACTCGCTGGTGCATATTGTAATGTATGGATACTACGCGCTGTCTACGTTCCCTGCACTCTCTAAGTATCTCTGGTGGAAAAAATACATCACTATGATGCAGCTGGTAAGTTTTTTTTATATATTGCACTAGCTGACGTAAAATTCGTACCGCCTTGAGGTGCATAGGACGTGGGCTGCCAATGTACGTCACCGGTAGAATTGTCAATCGGCCATCATTAGCTGCATCTATGTATGAGAAAATGAATTTCTTTATTTATTCTTCATAATTTCTTTTTCTGTGAATTTTTCCGATATTTTAATAGTTATTCAGCTATTCTGGAAACATGTTCTAACTTGGCAAGCGTCCACTTTATTGATCGAGCGAAGCGAGATCTCCAAATGAACTTGGGCAAATCGGCTTTGTATGTATGTTTGTTTGTCCGAGGATAACTTTCGAAGCGTTCATCCGATTATCGTGAAATTTGATACTTATGTAGGTAGTAATAGAAAAATTTTGGTGTGACTAAATGAGCTTGAAATGTGGGGAGGTTGAGATATTGGGGGTTCAAGAGGGGTAAAAAGACCAAAATGAGACTATTAGGTCAAATAGGACGTAAAATGAAAGAAAAAAATCTTTATTACTACATTCCGACCGCGTTTTTATTTTTAGTTTAGTCTTTGCAGTTTTTGAGTTATTAACCATATAAAAACTGAACTTGGACGAAATTCACAGGGTACACCAGTGACCCACAGTGCTGAAATTTGGAATGCGTGTAGCTTTAGTGACACAAATATAGGCAAAAGTCAGAAATCAAGAATAACTGCAATTTGTACCCTAAATAAGAGTAACCAAGAAAACAAAGCACCTTGGTTTGTTATAGCAGGCTAATAACAGTTTAAAAAATTAAACTTGACTACGTAATGCCAGTATCGATGGTAACTTATCTCACTTGGATCATAATAACGATTCGATTGACACCTCGTTCATCGAAATCGAACGAGTACTTTAGGAAATAGGTGAATACAAACATATATACACTGACTGCTAAAAAATAACCCTTCCCTTTGGCTTTGCCGTATTCGGGTGAAAAAACCTAACGACCGCCATCCAGGGGCAAATGGCAGTCGATCGTTAGGTTTTTTCTCTATCCAAGTAGATTGACAAGCAAAAATATTCTTGTTGGAGTAACCCAGTTAGACTATCGAATTCGTCTACGAGGAGGAAGCTGTTTGTTTGTTTTCCCGAAAAAAATCATTTAAATCAAGATAGATGTGTCTGCAGTTAGTTTGCAAGGCACTTAACCGAATGAAAGGGAAGACCGTTTCATTTGGTTGTGGAATAATCAAACACGTTTTATTTTTCTATAAAAGTCGTAATCGTACTAAGAGCTATCGATTTTCTTTGCCTTCTGATTTTCTCTATTTTCTGTGCTAGTTCCGTAAACTAAGTGAGGCCATATTGTGCTTGCTAACGTGTCTAAGTATGACGGGGGTGATCAGTTTTCGTGACACCTGCTTTATATATTATACTAGCTGTTGACCGCGACTTCATACGCGATACACTACTAAATATGTAGGTAGATGTGTAGAGTAGAAAATTATTAAAGAACTAATATCGCTATTAAAAACTAGGGGTTGGTGGTAGAAGGGTGGAATCTATGGTTGTATGTATTTTTATTACCGAATCAGAAAAAAACGAATAAAAATTTTGTTAAAAAAATAATTTGATGTGGACCGGACCTCCCTTATCACATAGGCGTATGAAAAACTAGCTGTTGCCCTCGACTTCATACGCGTTACATTACTAAATGTGTAGGTAACCTGGAAAAAAAGCAAAACTCGCTGTTGCAACTTGACTCGACACCCCATTTTTACCCCATGGGAACTGATTTATTGAATAAATAGTAGCCTATTTGGTGATGCAGGTTATAATCTACGTATATACCAGATTTCATCGAAATCGATTCAGCCGTTACGGCGTGATTGAGTAACAAACATCCAAACTTTCGCATTTATAATATTAATGTAGATAGTTTACGTCCTATTCTCAGACTTACCAAATAAACACAAAAAAAAATCGTAAGAATCGGGCAAACCGAAGAGTTTAGTTTTTTTTTTTTCATGTGTTATTTTGTGTTTGCCAAATAAATGGTTTTTCGTACCACTTGCTCAAAAAAGTGACATTCTATGCCACAAAAAGCGAACATAACAATAGTCATTTTTAATCTGTTAAGAACAGGTAAAGAAAATTGTACTGAATTTCATTCATCCTCTAGGGGGAGAATGTGATTTAAATTTGGAATACTTACCGAAATTTATACTGAACTACATCTGTGTTTACACCATTGAGTTTGTATATAAAGCATTATACATCTTTTTGAAAAAGGAATACGCATTTATTATGCAGTTATGATTATTAAATAAAAAAAATGAAATTTCTATGGGATCAATCTGAAACTATACCCTTTCAAATAAAAAAAAGAACTTTAAAAATCGGTCCACAATTGACAGAGAAATCAGAGAACATACATTAAAAAAAATATACACAGTCGAACATAGAACCTCCTCCTTTTTTGGAGTCGGTTAAAAACCAAACCACACTATGTAATAATCTATGTATTGATACTTAAGCCGTTGGCGTATTTTAAAAAAATAAATTTGACCGTAATTTGTCATACTTTTTTAAAGCTTGTTATTTTATTAATTCATTCAATTTTCAGATGTCAAAGATCAATATATATTTGTTAGTAAAAAACTTAAATCAAACATGTCACATGGGTTAGTATAAAGTATAGGCACAATAAAACATAATTTTTTAAAGCAAGGTATTTTATTCATTCATTTATTCAATTTTCAGATTTCAAAGATCCATATATTTGGTAGTAAAAAACTTAAATCAAACATGTCACATGGGTTAGTACAAAGTATAGGCACATAAAACAAACAAAATTTAAATAAAACATACTAAACGTTTAACTTTAAGTGCCTCACTCAAGCCCTGAGTCAATAGTCTCTCACAAAGACTATTCGATCAGAACCCGATTGAAGGACTTCATAATCGATGAGTCGTACTTGTCTGCAATGACTTGCAGGATGGTGTTGGTGCTGCTTCGCACTCTATTGAACAGTGAGGTCTTTTTGCGGATGATGGCGTGGAACCCATCGACCCGCGCCTCCGCAAACATGTTCGAAGCGCTGCAGAAGCGAGGCGGGGCATGTCTCTCGTATGCAACCAACAAGCAAATGGATTCTTAAAGACGGAAAGTGACGCCAAAGAAAGCCTAAAAGCGCTGAAGCGACTTGGACGTATTCCAAAGAGACTGGCGGGATCTGGTTTTAGACCGTGATAAGAGGAAAGGAGAGGCCTTTGCCCAACAGAGGGGCAGTAGGGGCTAGTAAAAAAAATAGCTTTCACCCTTCTTTCATGTTAGCTTTCACCTTTCAAATTCTAAAGTAATAAAGAATTTAGAATTTCGATTCCTTTTTTTTAACTATATAGATCTTCGTTTGACCACAATCTCACCTCATGGTAAGCGATGATGTGGTCTAAGATGAGGCACGAAGATCTTTTTTTGTTTTTCTTTTTTTTATGAAACTTGTAGACACATAAGCTGACGGGCCTCCTGGTGCTAAGTGGTCACCGCCGCCTATAAACTCCTGCAGAATTCGTGGTAGCTCTCTTGAAGGCATTCATTTTGAAGCCCACCGGTAAAACCTCCGGAGGAAGGTCATTCCACATCTTGCAGGTGCGTGGAAGAAACGAGCGGGTGAAACGCACCGTGTGAGACTTCCACGCATCTACAATATGTGGGTGAGCTCGTTGCCGGTTGCGGGAGGTTCGATGGTAGAAGTGGGAAGCAGGAATTAAATTGTACAGCTCTTCAGAACATTCGCCGTATATATTTTATAGAAAACGCTGAGCGCTCCGATGTCACGGCGCAGACTCAGCGGCTCCAGATCCTTAGATACTACTTGGTCGTCGACAATACGAACGGCTCTGCGTTGCAAGGAGTCTAGGGGCTGCAGTTGGTATTTACGGTGCACCGTTCCAGATGTGAGAACAGTACTCCATGTGGGGCCGGTTTTGCGCTTTGTAGAGCACAAGAGGCTGCCCCGACATGAAGTACCGCTTTGATCGGTTTAGCACACTGAGTTTCTTGGAGGCAATTGGAGAAAAAAAAGTTCTTGGCCATGCTGAGACGAATGTCCTGGAATAAAGGAGCTGTTAAAAAGGGGGTTTTTTTAGAGGTGAACGCACAGACTTGAGTCTTTGTGGGATTAAATTGGACTAAATTTAGTCGTCCCCATTCTGAGACCCGTGCCAATGAGCGTTAAAAAAACCTATTCACTCTTACCTTAAAGAGGCCCGGATGGTATTCTTTAGGAAAAACAGACGACGTCAAAGTGTTCCATACCTTAGCTGTGCGCATCAAGAACGTAGAACCAAAACGGTGTGTGCGAATGGGTGGTGTATCAACTAGGTACGGATGGTACTGAGCCGTGCACCTGCTTGTCCTTTGATGGAAAGGAGATGGTGGAATGAGATCGTAAAGTTCCTGGGCACGTTCCTCGAAATGTTCTTTCTTCATATAAACTTCAACTATGTAAAATCTCACACTGCTTCTTGCGCTAAAAGGGGTACAAGGGGTACAAATTGTTATCTTCATGTATTAACAAATATATCTAAGATTCCCAGGTGCATACCATCTAAACCATTTAAATACAAATTCTTATGCAACTATATTATTTCATCATCATCATCGTACTGCTGAAAGCAGACCTCCCCCATATATTCCCAGAGCAACAATCTTTAAATAGATAGATAGATAATTCCTTTATTGCACACCATTAAATATAAACGTATAAAAGAAAATACACTTTTAAATCATAGGTACAACGGGCGGCCTTATCGTTAAAAGCAATCTCTTCCAGGCAACCTTTGGATGGGCAGGATCTATGTGAACAAATAAGGATGGTGGCGTAAATTAGATATTATAGAACACAATTTATAAAAAACATAGTTAATATAAAATAAAATACATAATTGAAGCATATATAATCGAAGGCTATATCTAGCTATATCCACTTCCGCTGATTTATCACAAAACAAAAAAGAAATGCCTATTTCACCGTATCTTTGCATTAATAAAAGAGAAAATCTCGTAAAAACTTACGGTAGGTATATAAGACCAAAGCACTCCGACGTCCCTAATGGTGGTTTAAATGGTTTTTGAATAATTTAAAATAATAAATAAATAAATAATAAATATTGCTGGACATTTCACACAACTCTATCTAGCCCCAAACTAAACAGAGCTTGTATTATGGGAACCAGTTAACTGATAGAATACTTATATACATATTTTTTTTGTAAAAACATACTTATAATATATAGAGAAACAACCTAGACCCGAAACAAATATCTGTAGATCATGCAAACATTTGTTCTGCGGCGGGAATAGAACCCGCAAATCCATTCTCAAATGAGATTAGACACAAAACGGACTTAGCTGTCTTTGATTCTATACGCCACAATTATAATATAATCATAAAATTACATAAATATTAATATGTACATGAAATAATAAATAATCATAAAATATCCATACATAAATAATCTCTGTGAAATTATAAATTCGTAGAGATAATTAACTGAGATTTCATGAAAATTGGTTCAGCCATTCGAAAGTTAAGAATGCATAGAACATACATAGGTACACACGACTACACATCAAGCTATACATTTCCGGTATAAGCTGACCTCTCATTCTATGAAAAGCCTACACAATGCGAGGTCACCTTATAATGGAATTGTATAGCTTGATGTGTAGCCGTGTGTACAGGGCGATACCGATTCGTCTAACTCGAAAATCTTGTGCGTTTAGCTCGCTGTAAATCTATATTAATATTATAAATGCGAAAGTAACTGTTATATGTCTGTCTATCTGTCTGTTTGTTGCGTTTTCACGATTAAATGACTGGACTAATTTAGATGTAACTTGGTTTAGAAAGATTACTCGACACTTTTTACTCGACTGTGCAGAAGGAGAGTAATATTTTTGAGACACAGGCTACTGCTTACCCTGTGCAGGAGGGAAATTATTTTATTGACAAATCACGCGTGTGAAGCCGCGGGCAGAAACTAGCAAATTATATTTTGACTTTCCACTAAAAATGTTATTTTTGTTTCAGATACAATTCTGCATGATGTTTGTCCACATGGTAGTGACCCACGCAGTTTCAGACTGCAAGCCGACCTACTATCTACTGAGTTCAGTGTGTTTCAACACCGTACTCTTTATGTATCTATTTGGCGATTTCTATGTAAAATCTTATTACAAAAATAAGAATGTTGATGTAAATGCTATTCAAATCAATCCAAATGCCAGTAAACTTAAAGGATTTAATAGTTTTATCAGCCAGAATAAAATTGCGGGGAAAATGCACTGAGACTTAATAGATATCATTTAAGGATATTTGTTTAATTTCGACTAAGTAATGAATGTGTGTAAAAAGTTTGTAAGAATTCTAGAATAAAATATTTTTTATATATTCGGTTTATAGAGTTTATTCTCATAAGAACAAATAACAGTTCACTTAAAATGAGCTTAAGTATATTTAATTTATAACAATAAGTTTAGGCTAGTGCACAAAGCATGCATTCATCATGTAGGTATTTAATTTAAAACATTGTAGAAACTTGTACATCAAAGGTTTTCCAAAAGTAGCTACCGACACACTCGAACTATAACGGTTTTAGGTAGGTTATTGAAATTTTAAATCTGTTATAGTGTGACCATTAGTGCTGTGCACTCCCTGAGGTATGCGCGCGGCGAGACGGGGGGAGAATCGGCTGCTGCGCTCTGTCAGTACGCCGTCAACGCTCGTGGCGGCAGGTAGTGTTATTTGTATCGGGCTGTCTATGTCAGCGCTGACATAGACAGCCCGATACAAATAACACTACCTGCCGCCACGAGCGTTGACGGCGTACTGACAGAGCGCAGCAGCCGATTCTCCCCCCCCCGTCTCGCCGCGCGCATACCTCAAGGAGTCCACAGCACTAATGGTCACACTATAGCACTAAATATAAAAAAAACTGTATATATTAACATTTTAAACTGTTTTATCCAGTATCGTATAAAGCATAATTTGTACGATTTTATCAGCATATCAACCATAGAACGGCTACTGCTGACAGCCTATAGATTACCAAAGCTGCTTATGTGGCTGCACTCAACGGCTCCCAGCAAATCAGTGCATTATTTTTTAAGTGTCTATCGTGTCATCTTGAGTTCATCCCTGTAGCATAGTATAAAAACAGAAGTTAAATATACGAGTAAAATCAAATCAATTTATATCTGCTGACTGTAGGTACAGTCGACACTAGCCAAACCTATCCAATTTGAAAACATTTTCATTTGCATGTTTTTAATGAAGCTAGCCCAGGCTTTTCTTAGTTTGACAAATGAGGGACATAAGTCTCTCTCCTTGGTAAAAAATAATTTATTACGTAACGTAGTTAGTAGCTCAGTTGCAACTTCGCTCTTCAATGTTGTAATTAATCTAAATACGCGGTAGCGTGTCAGTCTAAATTCAAGCTAACATAGCTAAATTACACGAACCATTTGAAACCACTTTTGACCCCCACATAACTCAAAAACTATTTCACATAAACATGTCAAATTTAGCTCTTATATAGAGACTTCCGAGATACATATGTGCTTTTAATTTCATAAACTTACCTCGAACGGTTATTTATATATTAACGTCCAAAAATCGTCATTTTTATCACTGACTGACTGACCTATAGATCAAAACTCCAGCCTAGATGACCTAGAAAGTTGAAATTTGGCATCCAAATAGGTTATTGGGTGAATACAAAAGGAATAAATCAGAAACTAGGATATTTGTATTATTTTATTATAATTTTTCCATTAATTGAGTCTATTAGTAACACTTACATTACACACATACATTCTTACATCACATATAAAATAACACAAAAAAGACAATTATACCCCTTAAACGTAGGAAAATACAATAGACTAACAAAACCCATTTGGTATTAATTTTGTAAGTAATATTATAACTGCAATTATAAGACCTTATTATATTAAGTAGGTATGAAAAATATCATAACTACTTGCTCCATACACTCAAATCACACCTCTTACATGCTGGACCTTACACATTCATACATATTAATTTCATTGTTATTATTACCTTAGTACTTTAAATCTAGCTTCTAATTTAGATTATAATTTATCTATATAGCCAATCAAAGTGGGTCAATTACTATTTTTGTTTGACGTGAGTCCGAAGCGAATCACTGTAATCCTCACAGCACAGGCTCGCTAGAGACCTAGTGTGAGTAACAGAGCTACGTCAGGTACTGTACTCAAATAAAATAGCCTTACATGCCATATCAAATTGTCATCTGGACATTGTAATTGTTTTTGTAATTATTTTTAATTTAGGCTAACATTTTATGTAACTAAATACCTACTAGTACCAAACAATTTTAAGAACTAAATAAATTATTCTTATTCTTATTATGATAAGAGAACTAGTACTTGGCTAATAGAACTAGCCAAGCCAGAACTTAGGTTTCAATATATTATCCTAAGTTATAAGATGATATTATATTTTAAGTTGCTATAAATACATTTCAGGACTGACCACTGAATTTGGCACCCATTTAGATCTCATTTCTTTTGTCGTTGAAGTCAACAACCAAGGCATCTAACATAAATATTGAACTTGGCTCTCATTTCACATTTATTTTTTTGATGGAATATATTTAACTACAATCAACCAGTTTGGTGTACAAATATTAAACCACAAAACTTATGAAACAAAATGTCAGATACAATAATAATCATATATACATAACTGATTAAATCAATTTACAATGCCTTGTGATAATTGAAAGATTTTACATCATAGAATCTCTCTTCAACCATGAGCGTACTCGGATCACGGATCAATTTGATGGAAGCTTCTACTGATTCGTACAAGCGCGTCTGTGTGCGTGCGCTTTTACTAAGCTTAACCTTTTTTCCTATATTATTTTGTTCCTGTAACATTCCTTTTAAATGGCATTCTCATAATATTGAGTTCACAATAAATGATTTTTTTTTCTATAAGAATAAGGATATTTATTTTGACAAAATGTACAAATACAAAAATTTCATACACAATTATTAGGTAGGTACACACGGCTACACATCAAGCTATACATTTCCAGTATAAGCTGATCTCGCATTGTGTAGGCTTTTCGTAGAATGAGAGGCCAGCTTATACTGGAAATTTATAGCTTGATGTGTAGCCGTGTGTACATGTCACAAAAAGATGATATTAAGATGATTATGTGACAACAATTATGTATGAGCCTCAGTTGCCTAAACTAGATTGAAAAGCCTATATGATAAGCAGCTGTGCTCCCCATGTAGAATAAACAAACAATACATTAATGTTATATAAATAAGACCAATTATTATTGTATATATGTATAGTAATATACAATTATAAGTACCTATAATATTTGTAATTAATCTAACACATCGAGCGCCTTACTTACAGCATCTGAACTGGAAATTATATATCTGATGCACTCGTCATCGCTTTTCAGAGTTGAGATTTAATTATCAACACATACACAGCATTTTTTTTCTCTAAAGATCTGATTCCTAAAATTTAAACTACAGATATGAATCAAAATCAAAAGCTTTTTATTCAGTAAAACAACGAAGATTACTTTGAAACGTCATTTTACTGCCTATTCCTTCGCGACCAACCCAGGAAAGAAAGGCGGGAAACACGGCTGGTTGTTTTTTAATGATCTTCATTGAAAACATAACAATAAAGAAAATAAATTACGTCTAAATTGTAACATTTTTGAATTAGTTCGAGCAATTTCAATCCCAAGCTTCTCTATCATTTAAATAATCCCATATTTTATAATAGGCTTTTGTATAAAGATTTTGTTTTATTACGTTTTTAAATTTGTTAATTGTCATTTTTTGTAAATCACTTGGGAGTTTTTTTTATACTACTTATATGGCAAACGAGCATGCAGTCCACCAGATGTTAAGTGGCTACTGCAGCCCGTGGATATTCATATAGAATTCAAAACAAGGTATTATGTTGTCTTGATCTCTATGTGGATACGTTGCCATACTATAGGACTTAGCTGTTATGCCTTTGTGTCAGTAATCACAGGAACATACCATTACCATCTAACCGGAACACAGCAGCACAAGTACTGCTATTTGGCGGCAGATAAAGGTAAGGTGGTGGTGCCCACTTCCTCGAGCCCGTTCACAAAAGCTCTACCACCAGTGAAAGTTATAAAAGCAGAGTTTGTTATAAAA
The DNA here is from genome assembly GCA_918857605.2 of Philereme vetulata. NCBI lineage: Eukaryota > Metazoa > Arthropoda > Insecta > Lepidoptera > Geometridae > Philereme > Philereme vetulata. Next base: position 4,097,025 of record OU975444.1, read on the forward strand.
GCGTACACCTTGCGACCAAACGATTATTATGAAAGTCGAAAATCCATTCAATTCAAATCCCCACAGAACTATCCATTACTCAATAGACACAAACAATCCAATCATTGTCAGTCAGTCCGCACATTTCGGCCGATTACAATTGAATTGCAATTGAATTGAATTGTGCCCGCGTTGCATGATATCAGTGACAGATCCTGTTCATTTATCATTTCTGATTGAGATGAGCATTTTGTCTGGTTAATAGATAAATCATCATCATCATCCACAGCCGGACTTCACCCACTGCTGGGTATAGGCCTCCCCAAGTTTGTGCCATCCGCCACGATCCTGCGCTAGTCTCACCCATTGACAGCCCGCGACTCTAACGATGTCGTCCACCCATCTCGCTGCCGGACGTCCAACCCTTCTACAGCCATTCCTCGGCCACCATTCAGTTGCTACCCTGCTCCACCTGTCATCCCCACGTCTTGCCAAGTGTCCCGCCCAAGACCATTTGAGCTCCATAACTCGATTCCCAACATCATGAACTTTCATTTTTCTACAGATCTCGACGTTTTAATATATAAATAAAAAATAAAAATCGTTTATTGCAGGCACAAAAAATACGACCCATAACGCATACAAGTATAAACAATCAGAAATAAAATACACTACAACAGAATTGAGTACCTCCTCCTTTTTTGAAACTGGTTAAAAATACAGAATATGCCACGGAGCAGATGCTCCAGTGTAGTCATTTTTTATTTCCGTCCAAGTGGACGGAAATCCAATACTTATAAATTGTATTTTTATATATATCTGGTCATTTTTATTGTCATTTTTGTAATCACCTACGGTGCTGAGACGTGGACGCTCACGGTAGGACTAGTCCACCAATTTAAGGTTGCGCAGCGAGCTATGGAACGGGCTATACTTGGAGTTTCTCTGGAGGTTTTTCCGGTGGGCTTCAAAATGAACGCCTTCAAGAGAGGTGGTGTAAATAGGGTATTAAGTGCTAGGCAACGCGACTGCAGTACCACGAGTGCTGCAGGAGTTTATAGGCGGCGGTGACCACTTAACATCAGGAGGCCCATCAGCTTGTGTGTCTACAAGTATAATATAAAAAAAAATTACAAATATATAATTAGGTCGAATCTTTTCGTCATCTATACCGCAATGCCTGAAAACTAAAGTCTTCAATCAGTGCGTCCTACCCGTAATGACCTACGTGCTGAGAAGTGGACGCTCACGGTAGGACTAGTCCACCAATTTAAGGTTGCGCAGCGAGCTATGGAACGGGCTATGCTTGGAGTTTCTCTGAAGGATAAAATCCGTAACGAGGTTATCCGACAGAGAACCAATGTTACCGACATAGCTCAACGGATTAGCAAACTGAAGTGGCAGTGGACTGGCCATATATGCCGGAGAACCGACAACCGTTGGGGTAAACGAGTACTTGAGTGGAGACCGCGTCTTGGAAAGCGTAGTGTGGGGCGTCCCCCGGCTAGGTGGAGCGATGACATAAGAAAGGTGGCGGACAGAAATTGGATGAGAAAAGCCGAAGACCGGGCTCAGTGGCGCGTATTGGGAGAGGCATATGTCCAGCAGTGGACTAATGTAGGCTGATTATGATATCTGGTCAGAGACAGTCCTCAGTACGCTATTGTTGGACCGACTCAGCCTACTCCAAAATGACTGTTTAATTATCATTTTTATCAAGTTGGTCAGATGACATTGTCTAATTGACCAAATGTTAATTAGCGTATGTCTGGCAATGCAACGTTCTTAGTGCGTAAACGTATAGTTACGGTATGGAGTACTTACAGTCGAATCCATGATGACATATCTTATAAAGTACCATTTGATCAAAGAGCAGGTCTTGTCTGAATCAGCTCTACAACCAAATTCTGCCAAACTTATGTTCCACATAGCTAATCGAACAACTATCGAGTTAGCGATTCGATTCCAAACATTACGTTACAATGGTATCGGCAGTTTGAAGTTCTCATCTATTAAGAGTTAAAGGTGATAGTCCACTGTGGTGTACGGTCACAATTATGTAAAATCATTGAGCTAGTAGCTAAAGGTCGCTGGTAAACCGTCAGGTGCGAGCTGCGCAAGATCGGTCGCTTATCACCAAGATTTATAACAACTAATTTTATTATTGTATTGCTGTCATGCAATATACATAAATCCCAACTCAGCATCATGCAGTAGTTTAGATTAGATAAATAAATTATTGCACACCATTAAATATAAACATATAAAAAATTCACTTTTAAATCATATGTACCTACAATAGGTGGCCTTATCGCTAAAAGCGATCTCTTCCAGGAAACCTTTGTATGTTTTTAGTTATACAACACTAGCATCTTCCCGCGGCTTTGCACGCATGGTTTGAAAATAAAAAAGAGGCCTAGGTCTCACTCAATGCAGGTCATAATCTTTATACCTATATACCTTATTTAGCTGATATAATACCACAGTGGAATGATAGCTTAACAGTGTAATAGAAAACGTTAGACGCAAAAATTTAGAAACTTCAAGTATCGCCCAATCCTGCATTTCTTAAAATTGAAGTGTGCGTGTTCGTACCGTATTCGTACGCTCCAGTGCACTGATAGCTTTACAGTAGAGAGGACAAGACGCAGACAATAGAAACGGCGTCCAATCTGGTTGTACAATCCGATACGAGGAGTGGCCGACCGACTGAGAGGCGCTCGAATTGACGCGGGATTGTACTTTCAGTTTCTATATGAGCATGAACTTTACAAATAGTTTTTCACACCACCTTCTCGACAACGATAAATTATATGTCATGTAAACATCACCGAAAGCAGGTGATTTAATCCCTACGACTGAGCCGTGTGAAAAATTGTGCTGAATTTCATTACGCCCTCACGGGCATAATATGGTTTTAATTTGGAACCTCATCTGTATTAAAAATTGAACCAAAGAGACCCAGACATTAAGAACTTATTCGTAAATCGAACTAACCTCTGCACAGAATCCACCAACCTAGATTTGGTTTTTAGTGAATCGCAAAAAGCGTCAAAAGTAGAGTAATCTTCTCATGGATAAAGCTGTGATCTTGAGCGTGCTTATATTCTTCTCTGCACTCAGGATTCTTCAACTCCCTTGCTCTGCTCATGAGTTAAATCTAGAATCCTTCGTTACGTTCGAGATTCAATATAGCGCCCGTGACGCAAGAGACTGCTTTATCCTCTCGTTTAATAATCTATTATTCCTCCCCTTTTTGTGAAAGTGCTCGCCCGGGGAAGTGAAATTACAGGCGCATGAGGCTTTACACCTGTATACCTCAAGTTGATAGATGCAGGGTAGTACATCGTATGGCACGATCCTAAGGGATGTGACCTACAAAGCAATGCTTTGTTATAGACGATGATGTGCTTGTTAGTAGTTAGAGGTAAGCTTCAAATTCCATTATAAGCTGACCTCTCATTGCACGTAAAGCCTACACAATGCAAGGTCACCTTATATTGGAAAAATATAGTTTGATGTGTAGCCACCTACAATACCTATAAAGAGAAGAGAATAAAATTAAACTTCCTTGTATAAGTTGAGTGTCCTCATAAATACAGTACATGAACCTCTCATGATTGAAACGCTACTTATTTGCACTTAATTACACTTAATAACAGTACTTGCTACGTTTAAACTTAATTACGATTTAAATGTAGAGCTAGTTACAAGTAGAAGTTATTAGTTTACTACGCTCTATGTTACGTACGGCTAGTTTTTTTAGGGTTCCGTACCCAAATGGTAAAACGGTACCCTATTACTAAGACTGTCTGTCTGTCCCAGGATGTATCTCATAAACCGTAATAGTTAGACAGTGAAAATTTTCACAGATGATGTATTTCTGTTGCCGCTATAACAGCAAATATTAAAAACAGAATAAAATTAATATTTAAGGGGGACCTCCCATGCAATAAACGTGATTTTTTTGCTCGTTTTAGCTCGATATTGATAACGGCAACAGGCCGGCCAAGTGCGATCTATAAAAACGGCAAAAAAATCACGTTTGTTGTATGGGAGCCCCCCTTAAACAGTTGCTTTATTTTTATTTAATTATTTATTTGTAAATTGAATATATAACCAAATTTTCTGTGAATATTTCAAGCGTCTACCTGTTGCCGTTATCAATATCGAGCAAAAATATAGCGGCAGCATAAATACATCATCTGTGAAAATTACAACTGTCTAACTATCACGGTTCATGATATACAGCCCGGTGACAGACGGACGTACAAACAGACAGCGGAGCCTCAGTAGTAGGGTGCCGTTTTACCCTTTGGGTACGGAACCCCAAATAGGACAAAACACAGTGTAACCAACGAGTAATAACTATTACTATTTAAAGAAGCGACCCTCTCCCCCCCCCCCCCCGTCCCCCTCCTCCCACCCCTCATCCCATCCAAACGAGATTGGATTATGAATCGAATATATTTTGGCATTCTGATCCATTATTAATACAATATCATCTTGATTAAGTCTGTTATCGCATGTCAGTCAACTCATACCACTGTTTTGTTAGTGAATACCGGATATGACATTTAACATAATTATATCGAGTCTAGATCGAAACTGGAATTTTACTATTATAAGTTATGTGAATTTGCCCTTTTTAGTAATGCAGTGCTGACATCACTCGATTGGCTTAGTCCAGCCCTACAATAAATTCTCACACATACAAACTCCGTGCGAGTCAGGCTGCTGTGCCTGTAGAAAGAAAGAAGAAATAAAGAAGACAGAAAGAAAAAAGAAAGAAGAAAGAAAGACTAAGAAAGAAGCAAGAAAGAAAGAAGAAATAAAGACGAGGAAGAAGAAAGAAAGAAAATACATTTTTGACACGCACTCGGGACAGATCATTTAGAACAGAACAAACGTACCTACTTACATAAAGATTATAAGTGATATAAACACGGAAAACACAAGATAAAAATTTTGTACATATACATAGGTAAGAGAGTACCTACATAGTTATGGTCTTCTGTGGTGTGTGGGCCAAACAGGCCCTGTCTCAGCGTATTGCTGCCAACCATTCGAGAACTGTAACCGGCGCTGGTTTTCAGATGGGACCCATGCGTCGCCTCACGAACGCACAAAAATAAATAAGCAAACAGGTACATAGAAATACATAAATAAAAAATATAAATATTGCTGGACATTTCACACAGCGCTATCTAGCCCCAAACTAAGCAGAACTTGTAATATATAATCGTTGTACTATAATATACATACTTATAATATACAGAAAAACGAGTTTTTTTTGTTGAAAAATTACTTTTTCAAAACAAGCTTTTATAAAATTCTTAATCAGACCCAAAAAACAGATTCAAATGAATCCAAACACTAGTTGCGTCGTTTCATTACATAGTTATCATGGCTACCTTCCGGCTTCATCATCAGACTTGGGTATCATCTAAGACCAGATTTACAAACAACAAACTTTACCTCTTTATATTATCATCCGCCATTTTGGAGGTCCCGCCATATTGGATTTATAATATACATCTTGGGTGGTCCCCATATTTTATATTTAATGTGACGTATTAGTTTTCGTGTTCTCCTCAGCAAGCCCTTTCATTTGATTCCCATACAATGGTAGTGAAGAAAAATATAACTAGTCCGCCATCTTTGATGATCCGCCATGTCGGAATTAGAATGACGTCATATAGCTAAGCATGGATTGTCATCCAAAATAAGCGTGTATACCAAATTTCAGCTAAATCGGTTAAAGATAACTGATTTAAAATTCAGTTGCAAGATTCCACCCGGACAAACATACATACATTACAAGTAAAATAAAAGCTTGTAACATTCAGACCCGTAACAAATATCTGTAGATCATGCAATCATTTGTTCAGCGGCGGGAATTGAACCCGCTACCTCCGGCGTCTCAGCTGACTATTCACCCACTGCGCCACAGAGGTTGTGAAATACATAGATAGATTCTCTCTTCCCAGCTATGTATCCTACATGGTGGTGGTGTCAGCTTTCCTGGTCGTTCTTCTCCACTTCGCTCTATCCTCGACGTCGTCATCAGAAACTTGGCACTCTCTCATGTCTTTTGACACTACATCTCTCCACCTTGTCTTGGGACAAATACATAAATAGGTTGGTACATACATATACATGTAGGACGGGGGGCGGACAGAAACACACTGTTCACAGTATAAATTATATATTTTAATTTAGGACTTAATCGTAAGTCTGCTCTTTTACATCGGTAGCCATAATGCCCTAATCTTTCATTCGTCGTTCCATTGTTCCATTCATCGCTCTCATTCTTTCCGATCTTAGCGTTTCATTCCACAGAATTCACACAACATCCTTCGTTCGATTCCACATCATCAGCTGGAAGAAGTCCACTGTTGAACATAGGCCTCCCCCTTAGATCGCCACAACGTGTGGTTGGTAGCCGTTTGCACCCAACGGCTCCCCGCGATTCTCACTAGATCGTCGGTCCACCTTATGGGGGGCCGGCCTACGCTGCGTCTTCCAGTCCGTGGTCTCCACTCGAGAACCTTTCTTCCCCAACGGTTATCGGTTCTACGAGCGATGTGGCCCGCCCATTGCCACTTCAACTTTGAGAGCTATGTCGGCAACTTTAGTTCTTCTGCGGATTTCCTCATTGCGGATTTTGTCACGCAAAGAAACCCCGAGCATAGCCCTCTCCATAGTGAGTTGAGCGAGTTGAGTCAAATATTCATGTTGCACCCGTACCGGTAGTTGTTGGGGGCGATACTCTCGAAGTTGTCAACGAATATCTATACCTAAGACAAACTATCCAATTAGGTAAGTCCAACTTCGACAAAGAGGTCGCACGAAGAATCCAACTCGGCTGGGCAGCGTTCGGGAAACTTTGCGATATCTTCTCGTCCAAAATTCCCCAGAGCCTGAATACTAAAGTCTTCAACCAGTGTGTGTTGCCAGTAATGACCTACGGCACTGAAACGTGGTCCTTTACTCATTGTCTCATGACCAAGCTCAAGGTCGATTCCACATACATAAATAATAATAAAACAAACTTGGAAGAATAAAATACTTATGTGTAAGGTGGCGCCAATTAATGTAGTCTGTTGTGGATAATAAATTATAGAGGCTTATATTGTGTATTGTATTGTGTGTCAGGAGCCTGGTGTAACTATACCAACAATAGTCAAAATTTCGTCGACAAGGTACAATATTATGGCATTTTAAAAATCCAACAAATACCTGCTATATATAATTAAGTAAACATCATTAAGAGGAATTTATCATCATCTAATTATCATATTAATAGTGGACGATAATGACCCACATAAGAAGGAGGGGCGGGGGGGGTGTACCTAAGTATTATTTAATTAAAGTTATTATTAGGTGTAACAGTGACTTGAGGTACGGTTAGCAATGCAATGATTCCATAAAAATAATATTTGCTTATTTTTAGAATCAATCCCTTTTGCAAAGCACTACCTTACCATAGTAAATCTTTAGTAGACTTTAGTTCATATTTTGATGTACATAGTTGGTTTTTGAAATATGTGTAATAAGAATTGAATTTTTCCAAGTGTTTAGGATAAGTTTTTAACGGATCACATTTTTTTAAGTCCCGTTAACAAAAGTTGACTCAATTTCGACAAAGGTACACACGGCTACACATCAAGCTATACATTTCCAGTATAAGCTGACCTCGCATTATGTGGGCTTTTCGTGGAATGAGAGGTCAGCTTATACTTGAAATGAATAGCTTGATGTGTAGCCGTGTGTACCTTGGACTACATATAATATGATTAATAAGTACTAAATAAGTAAAATAAATGGCCTATCGCAGGATGTGATTTTTTTCAGGTAATTTTTGGATGGAAAGTAACGAGCTTAGCATTAATGGGGCAGTGGCGAAAACTAGTAAAATTATAAACGCGAAAGTTTGTATGGATGTATGTTACTATTTCACGCAAAAACTACGGAATGGGTTTTAATCAAATTTGGTATGTCGATAGATTATGACCTGGTGGTGGTAGAGCTTTTGTGAACGGGCTCGAGGAAGTGGGCACCACCGCCTTACCTTTATCTACCGCCAAATAGCAGTACTTTTGCTGCTGTGTTCCGGTTAGATGGTAATGGTATGTTCCTGTAATTACTGGCACATAGGCATAACAGCTAAGTCCTATAGTATGGCAACGTATCCACATAGAGATCAAGACAACATAATACCTTGTTTTGCATTCTATGTGGATATCCATGGGCTGCAGTAGCCACTTAACATCTGGTGGACTGCATACTCGTTTGCCAAGTAGTATAAAGAAAAGCGGGCGGAAGCTAGTGTAGTATATTCCAAAAACATAAATAGATACTTAAAAATAGGGCAGATGCAACAATAAATAAAACAATGTAACTCTAGATAAAAAAATCCTAATAAATTTCCATTTTACAGCTAAGATCCCTTCACCTCAAGTGCTGATAATCTTCGAATAGGATCACTTGATCAGCGTCACACATAGCTAGGAACCATCCCAGTTAAACTAGGATTCTATTAATTAGTGGTTCGCCCCGAACTGACATCTCGCGAGTCTCCCATAGTAACAAAAATATTATTATTCAACAATCTTTGACTATCAAAATAGAGCCACGAAATAAAAACCAATTTACTTGACCTACAGTTTCATTCAAATTACAGGTATCGGGAGTTTATATTCATGTGTCACTAAAGCTACACGAATTTCAGTATCGTGGGGTTACTGGTGTACCCTGTGAATTATGTCAAAGTTTTGTTTTTATTATGGCTTATTATTACTCAAAAACTAAAGGTAAAAACAGAATTGAAATGTAATAATAAAGACTTTTCATTTGACGTTCCACTTGACCTAATAGCCTCATTTTTATTTATTTTACCCCTCTTGAACCCCAATATCTCAACCACATTTTTAGCTCATTTAGTCACACCAAAATTGTGTCATGACTAACTACCTACATACCAAATTTCACGATCAACGCTTCGAAAGTTATCCTCGGACCAACATACATACATACAACGCTGATTTGCACAAGTTGACTTAGAGATCTCGCTTCGCTCGATCAAAAACCACGTCCTAATCGGTCCATCCGTTTGGACATCCATCGTTCAAAACAGACAGACAGACATCAAACTTATTAGACCACTTTTTTGCGTAGTTTAAAATTCAATTAACTATAATACAATTAACTTCAGTTAATTAACATATGGTCTGATTAAAAATACTTGTACTAAAGTCATCATTTGACCCCACAGATAATACTAAGACGTCCCATTTTCCTCATGCCGCCTCTACTTCTTATCCCCATCCTTTTAGATGCGCCCGCGCATCCAAGTTTACTTAGCAGCCTCAGTCGAGGTCCGACCGTGAGCGGATATGGACATCATGGCAGGAAAACTAGCTCTCGTGCTGCTAGTAACGCTGTGCTGTAGTGAATCCAGGGCGGCCTATACGGTTCCGCCAGCGAAGCTTGAAGCCATCTGGCCGAAGGGTCTACGAGTTTCTGTCAAAGGTAAGGAAACAACTTAAAATAACTACTTACTGTGTATGAAAATGTTTGTTTTATTTGTTTATGGATGTCAAGTGGGTTTTTATTTTTAAGTAGGCACTTTATGTGCGACATGCATTAAACGAGTTTTATAACTAGATATTATTGGATTTTCCCACCAAGATGCCATTCCTCTTACTACACTAGAGGTTCGCCCCGAACTGAGATCTCGCGAGTCTCCCTTATAAACAAAATTATTATTATTCGTAATCTTTGATTATCAAAACAGTGCCACGAAATAAACAACCAACTAAACTTGACCTAAAGTTTCATTCAAACTACTGGTAACGGAAGTTTATTTAAATTGGTTATTCTTTTTTGGGGTACAAAATGCTGTTATTCTAGATTTCAGACTTTTGTCTATATTTGTGATACAAAAGCTACACGAATACCAAATTTCAGCATTGTGGGGTCACTTGTGGACCCTGTGAATTTTGTCAAAGTTTTGTTTTTATTATGGCTTGATAACTCAAAAACTACAACGATTAAACTAAAATAAAAACAGGGTTGAAATGTACTAATGAAGACCTTTAATTTGACGTTTCACTTGACCTAATAGTCTAATTTTAATTTTTTTTTTACCACTCTTGAGCCCCAATATCTCAAAAACCCCCCAACATTTTTAGCTCATTTAGTCACACCTAAATTGTGATATCACTACCTACCTATGTATAAAATTTCACAATGATCGGATCTACGTTTCGAAAGTTATCCTCGGACAAACAAACATACATACATACATAAATACAACGCCGATTTGCCCAAATTGATTTGGAGATCTCGCTTCGCTCGATCAATTACTAATATTGTAAATTCGTAATTTACTCTGTATGTCTGTTTGTTACGTTTTCACGACTAAACGGCTGGACTGATTTCGATATTATTTGGTCTATAGATAGACTAGCTGTTGCCCGCGACTTCGTACGCGTTACACTAATAAATATTTAGATAACCTAGAAATAAAGCTAAACTCGCTGTTGCAACTTGACTTGACACCCCATTTTTATCCCATGGGAACCGATTTATGGGATAAATGGTAACATATATGGTGATCCAAGTTTTAATCTACGTATATACCAAATTTCATCGAAATCGGTTCAGCCGTTACGACGTGATTGAATATCAAACAAACAAACATCCAAACTTTCGCATTTATAATATTAGTGTGATTATAACCAGGGGCTCAATTCTGCTATTTTATAAGAAAAACGATTATGGCGCCATATAATAGTTGAACGAATAAGATTGTTGTTCCTTTCGTATTCTGCTAAATTTTCAATTCAATGAATATGGCATCTTTTTACAGTGATATGGTAGTGTAGCCATTAAAATCATGAATTAAAATACCATGATGGCGAATGAGGACAGGAATGAGACATAGGCTACTTTTTATCCTCCTGCGCGGAAGGAGGGTAATGTTTTGATGACATACCACGAGTGTGAAATCGCGGGCGAGTCAGTTAGGTACAAAAAAATATGTTTCATCATCATCATCATCATACGTACACTGCTGAACATGGGCCTCCCCCTTAGATCGCCACAACGAGCTGTTGGTAGCCGTTTGCGCATAATGGCTCCCCGCGATTGTTACTAAATCGTCGGTCCACCTTGTGGGAGGCCGGCCTACGTTGCGTCTTCCAGTCCGTGGTCTCCACTCGAGAACCTTTCTTCCCCAACGGTTATCAGTTCTACGAGCGATGTGGCCCGCCCATTGCCACTTCAACTTGCTAATTTTGAGAGCTATGTCGGCAACTTTAGTTCTTCTGCGGATTTTGTCACGCAAAGAAACCCCGAGCATAGCCCTCTCCATAGCTCGTTGAGCGACCTTGAGCTTGGTCATCAGGCCATGAGTAAAGGATCACGTTTCAGTGCCATAGGTCATCACTGGCAACGCACAAAATATGTTTAAATAGCATTAAGTAAGACACAAGTTGAGTAAAATATTTGAATAATAAAATTTTAGTAGGTAGTAAGCCGTCCCCCGACTCTCAGCCAGTGACCCACTTATGAAGGCGGAGTGACGAGGCGGGCTAACCGCCTCCTCCTACCTCCAGTTCGTCTGCGTCGGAGTGGGTCCGAAGAGGCGTCATCCTCCCTGGCCCGCTCCGTAGTCTCCACAACGTGTCACGTTTGTACAACATTAAATGAAAACACGCGTAGGGCTAATGACTCGTATTGTTGTTAAATAGGTTTTTCTCAAATTCGTTACAATATAAAATTTAAAATTTACATTCTAAATATCAAGTCCTAAAATATCAATGAAACAGCTTATATATAAAATAGGTTAACAAATTATATTCATTCATCATGTAAGTAGGTACCTATTAAACTGACCAAGCCGCATCGTCGCCGCGATTTGATGTTAAAATTGATAAAATAGTTTATTTGAAATGTATCGATTACTGCATAAATATTCAAGCTGCCGCATACCGGTATTAAACCCACCTCTTAAATCTGTTAATACGATTCCGGATATTATGTGTTTTAAATTAATGTCGTACATATCAAAACGGGTTGTATAAATTTTGCATATAATACCTAACTTCTGCGTCGTTTACCTAGCTAATGCTGCAACTTGCTATCAGACGTTGTTTATATCATCTGCATTCTTCACACTACTAATAAACATACCTACTTAGTTGTATATCTCAGTTATGCATATAATATTTTAAATCTTAAAAAAGTACTTATGTAATGGAATTTTAGGACACCAAAATTCTGCTATCACTACCAATGTATCAAATTATGTAATACCAATGTATCAATACTATGTATCAAATTTTACGATGATCGTAACGCTTCGAATGTTATCCCCGGACAAACAAACATACATACATACAACGCCGATTTGCCCAGTTGTTTTAGTGATAACTATTTCCTCTATAAAACACCTAAATTTATTGCGCTATATTAAAGCAAGATAAAAAATCTAGTTAACAAAATATTTTAAAAATTTAAATTTTACATGCAGAAGTGCTTTGAAAGTCGGGATAAACGGAATTTCTCAGCTGTGTCGGAAATCGCATGCGGCATTATACAAAATGTAATTTAATACGATCAGATATTGTATCTTTGCAGAGTTTCGCATCTGTTTCTAGATCCACAAATAGAACATACAGTTAGTTCCTTAGTATAGAGGAGGTTCCAAATTCAAATCAAATAGGTTGGTGCATTCTGTGCAGAGGTCAGTTCGATTTACGAATAAGTTCTTATTGTGTGGCTCTCTTTAGTTCAAATGTTAATATAGAGGAGGTTCTAAATTCAAATCAAATAGGTTGGTGCATTCTGTGCAGAGGTGAGTTCGATTTACGAATAAGTTCTTATTGTGTGGCTCTCTTTAGTTCAAATGTTAATATAGAGGAGGTTCTAACTTCAAATCAAATAGGTTGGTGCATTCTGTGCAGAGGTGAGTTCGATTTACGAATAAGTTCTTATTGTGTGGCTCTCTTTAGTTCAAATGTTAATATAGAGGAGGTTCCGAATTCAAATCAAATAGGTTGGTGCATTCTGTGCAGAGGTGAGTTCGATTTACGAATAAGTTCTTATTGTGTGGCTCTCTTTAGTTCAAATGTTAATATAGAGGAGGTTCTAAATTCAAATCAAATAGGTTGGTGCATTCTGTGCAGAGGTGAGTTAGATTTACGAATAAGTTCTTATTGTGTGGCTCTCTTTAGTTCAAATGTTAATATAGAGGAGGTTCTAAATTCAAATCAAATAGGTTGGTGCATTCTGTGCAGAGGTGAGTTCGATTTACGAATAAGTTCTTATTGTGTGGCTCTCTTTAGTTCAAATGTTAATATAGAGGTGGTTCTAAATTCAAATCAAATAGGTTGGTGCATTCTGTGCAGAGGTGAGTTAGATTTACGAATAAGTTCTTATTGTGTGGCTCTCTTTAGTTCAAATGTTAATATAGAGGAGGTTCTAAATTCAAATCAAATAGGTTGGTGCATTCTGTGCAGAGGTGAGTTCGATTTACGAATAAGTTCTTATTGTGTGGCTCTCTTTAGTTCAAATGTTAATATAGAGGAGGTTCTAAATTCAAATCAAATAGGTTGGTGCATTCTGTGCAGAGGTGAGTTCGATTTACGAATAAGTTCTTATTGTGTGGCTCTCTTTAGTTCAAATGTTAATATAGAGGAGGTTCCAAATTCAAATCAAATAGGTTGGTGCATTCTGTGCAGAGGTGAGATCGATTTACAAATAAGTTCTTATTGTGTGGCTCTCTTTAGTTCAAATGTTAATATAGAGGAGGTTCTAAATTCAAATCAAATAGGTTGGTGCATTCTGTGCAGAGGTGAGTTCGATTTACGAATAAGTTCTTATTGTGTGGCTCTCTTTAGTTCAAATGTTAATATAGAGGAGGTTCTAAATTCAAATCAAATAGGTTGGTGCATTCTGTGCAGAGGTGAGTTCGATTTACGAATAAGTTCTTATTGTGTGGCTCTCTTTAGTTCAAATGTTAATATACTCGTAGAGGTGGTTCTAAATTCAAATCAAATAGGTTGGTGCATTCTGTGCAGAGGTGAGTTCGATTTACGAATAAGTTCTTATTGTGTGGCTCTCTTTAGTTCAAATTTTAATATAGAGGAGGTTCTAAATTCAAATCAAATAGGTTGGTGCATTCTGTGCAGAGGTGAGTTCGATTTACGAATAAGTTCTTATTGTGTGGCTCTCTTTAGTTCAAATGTTAATATAGAGGAGGTTCTAAATTCAAATCAAATAGGTTGGTGCATTCTGTGCAGAGGTGAGTTCGATTTACGAATAAGTTCTTATTGTGTGGCTCTCTTTAGTTCAAATGTTAATATAGAGGAGGTTCTAAATTCAAATCAAACAGGTTGGTGCATTCTGTGCAGAGGTGAGTTCGATTTACGAATAAGTTCTTATTGTGTGGCTCTCTTTAGTTCAAATGTTAATATAGAGGAGGTTCTAAATTCAAATCAAATAGGTTGGTGCATTCTGTGCAGAGGTGAGTTCGATTTACGAATAAGTTCTTATTGTGTGGCTCTCTTTAGTTCAAATGTTAATATAGAGGAGGTTCTAAATTCAAATCAAATAGGTTGGTGCATTCTGTGCAGAGGTGAGTTCGATTTACGAATAAGTTCTTATTGTGTGGCTCTCTTTAGTTCAAATTATAATATGATATAACTTTTGAAACTCAATAATTGCACTAAAACCCGTTTACCCGTAAACATGGCGCATGCAACTAATGACATAATCCCGAAATATCGGGATTACTCGAAAATTCACGAATAATACACGGAACAAATACCCCGTATTTAGTGCAAATAGACCGGGATTGACCGGGATTAGGACATAGACAGACATACTTTTTACCCGACTGTGCAGAAGGCGGGTAATGTTTTCATTGAAAAACAAAGCGTGCGAAGTTAGTTAATAATTGATAAAAAAATGTTTTTGCGTGATTTAAATTAGGAGAATCGTTACTTCTTCCGTTTTGTAGCTGTTAAACATTTATATTGTCTAGTGGTTCGCCCGCGGCTTCGCAAGCGTGGTATTTCAATAAAAACATTACCCTCCATTTGTGCACTCGGGGGTCCTTTCTCAGGATATAATCTATCTCCTTGCCAAATTTCATTACGATCCGTTCAGCCTTTTAGTTATGAAAACGTAACAAACAAACTAACAAACAAACAGTTACATTCGCAGTTACTATGTATGTTTTATACATATAAACCTTTCTCTTGAATAACTCTATTGTTGGTTGGTGGTGGTCTATTGCGGTTTTGCATGCGTGGTTTGTCCATGAAAACATTACCCTTCTTCTGCGCAGTCGGGTATAAAGTATCTTATGTCCTTATTCTGGTTCTAAGCTACCTCCCCACCGATTTACAGCTAAATCGGTTCAGCCGTTCTTGAGTTATAAATAGTGTAACTAACACGACTTTCTTTTATATACCTACTAGTTAACCCGCCGAACTTCGTACCGCCTTGACAAGCATATAACGCGGGCTGTCAATATATAATACTCTGGTAGAATTGTCAATTGTTGTCCCCGGCCATCATTTTACAACCATACTTAACTATAGACAAAATTACGTTTAGCTGTCATTTGCGTTTTGTTATTCCATGTCAGATGCGTTTTTGTTATACCACGTTTTATAGTGATTTGTATTCTCTTTGTCACGTCACTCGGGAACGCGGTCGAACGGGATAAAAAATACCCTATATCCGTCTCCTGGTTCTAAGCTACCTCCCCACCAATTTTCAGAGCAAATCGGTTCAGCCGTTCTTGAGTTATAAATAGTATAACTAACACGACTTTTATATATAATATATATATTTAAGGTCTTTTATAGCACAGTATTTTTCAAACTTTCGCGATCACTATACATAATTATTGGTATAAACTGGTATTTATCGTGTGTATTACCTTTTTCTTTATTTGTTATCCCGACATTTCAATTGTGTGGCACTGTATCGACTGTGTTATATGAATAAAAAGGATTCATTTCATATTGTAGAGAATCTGAAAAAATACGTTGCGCTCTCTAAATTCAAATTCACAAAAATTACAAGCATACTATTAAATTATTAAAATTTGAGAAAAATATCCCATCCTGGGCATGATATTTTGTTTCCGTTTCAAGTTTCGGTTCGCAAAACCAATGCAAAACAAATACCTAGAAAAGTGACGTTTTGCTGAAAACAAAAAAGTGCAATGTAGAAAAGTTTCTTCTAGAAGACTTTCTGTTTGCATTAGATTATGGATCTACTACAAAAGTTTGTATAGTAGGTCCATACATTAGATATACTCATCTATACTAATATTATAAAGAGGAAAGATTTGTATTTTCGTGTGTATGTTTGTAATGAATAAACTCAAAAACTACTGGTCCGATTACAAAAATTATTTCACCATTGGAAAGCTACACTCACCCTAAATAACATAGGCTACTTTTTACCCAACTGCGCAAAGGAGGATAATGTTTTTATTAAAAAACTACGCGTGCGAAGCTGCGGATTGGTCAGCTAGTATTATCATAAGTCAACAACGAAAATATCAGATGTCACCAAGAAAGCCGCCGAATTTAAATGGAATTGGGCAGGACTATCTCTCGCCTGCCGGACGAACTGTGGGCTAAAACGACCACCGACTGGACCAAACAAAAATTTAGACGGCGCGCGCGGCGTAGCGGCAGACCCCGGCCTCGGGGCCGGGACAAACTCGATTCATATTGTAGTGACTGGCAGACAACAGCCTTGGACCGCGAGGACAGAAAAAGGGGAGGCCGTTGTCCTGCAGTGAGATCCAACATATTAAATAATAATAGATACTCTCCAGCACTCGAGTAATACCGAAATGTCTGCAAGTTAAACACCATTTATTTTCTTTGTCTCTTAACTGCTAGTTAGTGTTTATGTTATTTATCCTCGATACATAGTGTAATTGATTGGTGGACTCCCTTTTCCGCAATTGAACTCTTAAGTGGTCCATTATGCGTGATCTTAGCGTAGTTTATTTATATATTGTATGTACTTAAGTTTATGTTTATATACACTAGCGACCCGCCCCGGCTTCGCACGGGTGCAATGCTTATACTAGATGTACTACAGAATGTCTTTATATACAACGTTCACAACTTTTTTGTCATTGGACAATACAAACATGTTTTCTTTAGAGGTTACTCCTGAAACTGTATTTAATTGAAAGAGTATTGTGAGTGTTTACGACATCACATTAGAAACCTCTAAAATTATCAGTGTTTCTCTACTATAATATGCATGTATTATACATATAAACCTTCCTCTTGAATCACTCTATCTATTAAAACAAAATCGCATACATAGGGACAGACAGACAGCGGGAAGCGACGTTTATGTATAATATAGGTACTTTTACACCGCCGTCTTTTAATTTTTGTTTATCCTGTCCATCCAAAAGCTGTCTGGAAGAGATCGCTTTTAACGATAAGACTGCCAATTGCACCGTTCTCATTAATCATAATCATTTATTGCCAGAATATAAGTTATTAGCTAATCAATCCGCATCTTCGCACGCGTAGTTTTTCAATGAAAACGTTACCCTCCTTTGCGCAGTTGGGTAAAAAGTAGCCTTTGTCACTCACGGTGAATGTATCTTTCCAATGGTGAAAGAATTTTTGAAATCATACACACGGCTACACATTAAGCTATACATTTACAGTATAAGCTGACCTCGCATTGTGTAGCATTGTGACTTTTCTTAGAATGAGAGGTCAGCGTATACTGGAAATGAATAGCTTGATGTGTAGCCGTGTGTACCAGTTATTTTTGAGTTTATTTATTACAAACATACACACAAAAACACAAATCTTTCCTCTTTATCATATTAGTATAGATACATAAAGATGTCACATATAATTTAAATTAGTTTCAATTTTTGCAAGCTTATTGCACGCCCCTGAGTGGGGTAGAGCCCACTCAGGGGCGTGCAATAAGCTTGCAAAGCTTTCATATTTGTTCACTTAAAATATATTATTATTTACATTACACTATTTATGTCAAACATTTAGTATTCAAATATAATTATTCTCTGTCAAATTAATCATGTCGTTATTTATTAAACTATTCTTTTAATATATAAAAGGTCTTATTTAAAAGCCATAATTTTAATTTAAGGCGAATATAGTAGCTGATTGGTCTTATTTGGAGGTTTTCTCCTCAGGGAGGAATCAGTTTTATGTGCTCTAAAAAATATATGTCATTCATTGAACTTTTATCTGCAAAGTGAACATACAAAAAAGTTCTAACCTGTTTATTTATTATGAGAAAAAAAATAACAAAATATAGCGGTTTTTGACTTTCAATTTAATTCAACCTCTAAACGACGTAAAATTTTGTAATTATTCTTACACTTAATTCTAGGCAAAGACTATACCTTCAAGTTGAACATATGATGCTGTGCTGCGACGGTCTTTCACGTGGCAATTAATTATTTTCAATTTTTCCTAATAATTAGCGGGCGTATCCTTAGAAGGTCGTTGCGCAGGCGACGGGCGGCAGTGTACCGCTGACTGTCGTACGGGAGGGTTGTGCTCGTCTGCCTCGCGCTCACCTATTTTCTGGTCGGTTAGATGAGTGTGGCGGAAGGTGCGGGACCGAAACAATAGCTACGCCCATTCGCTCAAGGTCATCGGCTACGGTTAGCGCCATAAGCTTAAATTTATGAAGTGGTAGATCTTGAATGTCCTTTGGTAAATTATTAAATATTTTCACAGACATTACATATTATACATTCTTTTTATAAATATCAAGTATGCAATGTGGTAGATAAACTCTATTATGATGCCTTGTATGCCTTTGCATTTTGTCAGAGTGTATTAGAAATCGTTCTGAATTTTCTTTAACTAAGTAACATTATCATTTATATCATCATCATCATCATATCAGCCGTAAGACGTCCACTGCTGGACAAAGGCCTCCCTCATTGATCTCCAGGAACTGCGGTTGGAAGCGGCCTGCATCCAACGCCGACCTGCGGTTCTTACCAAGTCGTCTGCCCATCTTGTAGGTGGACGTCCTACGCTGCGCTTGCCGGTCCATGGCCTCCATTCGATAACTTTCCGGCCCCATTGGCCATCTGTTCTGCGCGCTATATCGCCTGCCCATTGCCACTTCAACGTGCTAATCCGTCGGGCTATGTCGGTGACTTGAGTTCTCCTACGTATCTCCTCATTTCTGATTCGATCCCGTAGAGAAACCCCGAGCATAGCCCTTTCCATAGCTCGTTGAGCGACTCTGAGCTTATTCATAAGGCCAATAGTGAAGAACCACGTCTCGGTTCCATATGTCATCACTGATAACACACACTGATTGAAGACTTTCGTCTTAAGGCACTGAGGTATGTTGTACGAAAAGACGTTGCGAAGTTTCCCAAACGCTGCCCATCCGAGTTGGATTCGACGATTGACCTCTTTCTTGAAGTTGGACCTACCTAATTGGACTGTTTGTCCTAGGTATACATACGCGTCGACAACTTCAAGAGCCGAGTTCTCAACCATAACTAGGGCAGGGACGACATGGACATTCGACATGATTTTCGTCTTGTCCATGTTCATTTTAAGTCCTACCCGTTGGGAGACTCGATTGAGGCCTTCGAGCATCGTGCTGAGCTCTTCCATCGACTTTGCCATGACCACAATATCGTCGGCAAACCGACGGTGAGTGATGTATTCGCCGTTAATATTGATGCCCAGTCCTTTCCATTCCAGAAGCTTGAAGGCATCTTCCAATGCGGTCGTAAACAGTTTCAGTATCATTTATATACAGACGGGCAATAGGCATGATTTTATGTTCCTTAAAAATAGGACGACAGCTTTCAGTAAATCAAGCTTTACATAATGGGCGAACACACTTTTTTGTGCTATGAAAGCTTTATAAATGTAAGTCGAGTCTCCCAGTAGAATAAGACCATAAGAGAGAATGGAAGAAACATAGCCATGATAGGCACTTAGCGCAGCTTGTTTTGATACATTCCGATCCAATTTATTACATACATTTATTGTAGGTTTTTGTTAAAGTCTAACTTTTTATTAGCTGCAGTAAAATGACGTTTTGTGGGTTGCCGGTTTTTGAAGAAAAATAAATAGGGATGTAGCTAAATGAGTGAATCATAAATGAATAATCAGTTTGGTTTTTTTTTGAGATTTAATATTAAGTTGTAATGTATTTTTTTAACCTATTATTATTACTATACTAGAGGATTGATCTTTTTTAGTGGAAGTATAGGGAGGTACATTCAAAATGAAACAAAAACGTCATAATAATGTTATTTAATTAATTTTTGTGAACTGAATCACATCCCTATTGAGATTAGGCTGGCAACATTATTTTACGGAATGACATTTAGAAACGTCATTTTACTGCAGCTAATAAAAAGTTAGAATATAGTGTATTTTTATTTGGTGTGCATTAAAGAGTTTATTATTTAATCAATCATTAATTATCTCAAAGTAATTTATATTCCAGAGAACACTTACATAACCATGCAGAAAGCTGCTACTCTTACGTGTCGGATTGTAAGAAAAATTCTACAAGAAGAGACATGCGTTTAATCTCAACATGATTCACACTTGGTTTATGCCTGTGAGCTTCATTAAAACCGAAATAATCATATCACGAGAGACCAAAAATAACCCAAATATGGTATGGCGTATGGTTTTGAATTATATAATACATCGTTCTTTATTTTTAAAAGCAACTTAACCCTTATTAGAACTACTTACCGGTCCACAAAAAAATTTTATGTAACACTAGCGACCCGCCCCGGCTTCGCATGGGTGCAATGCTGATACTAAATATACTACAGAATGTCTTTATATATTAATTGTATGTTTGTTTATTATGTGTATTAAATGCGCAATGTATTTAAGGTACTTAATTGGATAAGGATTAATGCTGTATTGCTTAAAACCGCTTCGTAAATAAGCCATTATTTCTCGTAAAAAGTATAGGATAAAAAATGGTTATTGTGGGTTGTCCCTAAGGGCTATATTTCACGGGGACACCATGGCGGCGCAACCAGTCGCCGCTACCAACAAAATGTATACAGCTCTATAGAGAGTTACTCACCTGGTGTCCATTTGGTTGCGCAACCAATTTGGCGGCGCCACCAACTCGGACGCGTGCACAGAATGTTGCGCCGCCACGCTGGTCGCGCCACCACTAACTACTATAGCGTTGTATGGTGTCTCACTCACTCGACCGCCAGTCCGGTCGCCAGCGTTGCCGTTTTAGCGAATTTGTCGCTAGATCTAGGGGATTTTGGGCTCCTTTAGCGACATTTTTTCAGATTTAGCGATAAAAAAATATCTAGCGACTTTTTAAAAGAACGAAAGAAAAAATACATATAACTAGCAGATTTGGCTATAACAGTTTTGTCACTGCCACATTCAAACGCTGAAGTCGAGCGAATGTTCAGTGTGATGAATATCGTAAAAAATAAACTAAGAAACGGATTGGCGCCTGTTACTCTGAACTCAATCATTCTTATAAGAAACAAATTAAAAATTTTAAACCAGACTTGCCATAGCTACGATTCTATTAGATACGCCGATATCTATTACCTGAAGATGTTCTTTCCAAAATCTCAAAAACCATTAAAAAAACAAAGAGTACCGAAAAGGGCCATCAACTTCCAGAACTGCTCCTACCAATGTTTGTGATGAGGATGACGTCTTAGTTAGATGACGAAATGTTGTAATTTATTCAATTTTGATTACCTATTATTTGTGTAAACCTACATCGTTTTTTATTTTTTTTTATGTAATATGTAAGGAAAAAAGCAAACGGCCCGCCTGATGGGAAGTAAGTGGTAGTTATCTTCAAGTAAACACTTAAATATTAACCGTATTTTATTAATGCAATATCCTTATAAAAATCTAGCGACATTTAACTAGATTTTTCATATATCTGGCGACTTTTCGGTGCTAGCTTAGTGACTTTTTTTAGCGGCAACCCTGCCGGCCGCCAGGCGCCAGTGACGCCCCCACCTCATTGCATGCAACACGTGTGCATTTTATGTTTTGTTTTTTAACTGCTTATTTTAAAATTTTGATTGTTTGTTAATTGCATACGATGGATAATTTCGATACAGAAAGGTTTATTATCGAAATTCAAAGTAGACCATCAATTTGGGATAATTCCTCATCAGATTATTCCGATAGAGATTTGAAAAAGAAATGTTGGGAGGAAGTTGTAGATTTGTTTGGAGAACAGGAGCAAACCGTTGAACAAAAAAAGAGCTTAGGTAAGTCAACAACATATATTTTTATAAATGAATTATTATCAATAAATGTTCATGATGATTCTGGTGTAACATGGACAGCCAAAAGCCCGTTGTGAAGTTGTGTATGTATTTATTAATGAATATAATTATTTTGCCATGGAAGTGGGTTATCGTTTACAAAATAATGTGTAAAATCTCTCTCTTTTCCTACGTACATACAGCAGTAGTACTATCTCTTCGAGGTCCATTTTGATACTGTCTTCAGTGTGGTGTGGCAACTCTGGTGTCTGTATGGTGTCTAGTTTGGTAGCTTACGGACACCATGGCGGCGCAACTGGTTGCGCCGCCATGGTGTCCCGGTGAAATATAGCCCTTAGAGATAGACATATACCATCGCTGACTTTTTGTGGACCTTTTTAAGATATACAATACTGTACATTATTTTGATCTATCTCGTAGGGTTCAGCCAGCGTTTGCAATGTAAGCGCAAAAATATGTGTTTATTTACGACATTAGAAACATCTAAAATTATCTGTGTTTCTCTACTATATTATGCACGGATTATACATATAAACCTTCCTCTTGAATCATTTTATCTATTCAAAAAAATCGCATCAAAATCCGTTGCGTAGTTTTAAAGATCTAAGCATACATAGAGACAGACAGCGGGAAGCGACTTTGTTTTATACTATGTAGTATACTCACAGTATTAGCAATGAAACCTACCTCATACCGTCCCAAATTGATCCAATATCCCAACATCCGATATCTAGATATAGCGCGTTCATTAGTTATTCCAAACTTGTGATTAAATTCCCCAAGCCTGAACCATAGCACGGGGAAATAGGTGAACTCCTATATCTATGATTAACATTATCATTGCGCTGTATGAAATGTTCAGAATAATTTATTATTGTTATTTAATGAATGAATAAATGAAATCACTTTGTTGTAGAAAACACAAAGCAAATAGTACAATTCTAAATTCAAAAAATTCAAAATTATATATTTGGAACATAAACAAAGTACAATAGACAAATAAAAACGTTGACAACTGCAAAAGTAAAAAAAAACTGAGAAGCAGTGTCAGCGCCCTCTTCCAAAATCAAACCGAACAACGTTCCAGCTTAAAACAAGTCGATACAAGTAAATGTTTAGTCTATAGTGTGACCATTAGTGCTGTGCACTCCCTGAGGTATGCGCGCGGCGAGACGGGGGGGGGGGGGGGGGGGGGGGAGAATCGGCTGCTGCGCTCTGTCAGTTCGCCGTCAACGCTCGTGTTGAGACTGTATATGTCAGACGCACATGAGATAAATATTCAAAGATGGGTCGTGCGTTATCTCGTGATATGAAATGGAAGATGAAGTTGAAACAGAATCTATGTCAGAATAACTTTCGTTAGAATATATAATTGTTTGTAAATATAAAAAATGTTCAATAAAACAAGTCCTTTGAATTATAAGTTTAGTTCTTATTTATCACCGGCATATTTTTAATAAAATATAATATTATAAAATATATTTAAGTTACATTTTAATCAACTAAGTAAGTATAATATATTACAGATAGATAGCCTCCGACCATCGTCCCGCCACAAGTCTTGCCTTAGAAATGCAAACTGATATCGTAAGATATGTCCGACATGTATTGATCTCATGTGAACTAATGCAGTTTTTTCTTTGCCTCCCACCTCGCCGCGCATACCTCAGGGAGTGCACAGCACTAATGGTCACACTATAAATATGATTATGATTTTAATTTGAATACTGCGTGTGTGTGAGTATGTGTGTGGTGAGTGTTTGTGTAGTGTGTGTGTGTGTGTTTGTGTGTGTGTATGTGTGTGTGTGTGTATCTTCCAAAAAACCTTTGGATGAAGAAGATTTTGGTGTACATTTATGGCTACACTATTTATGAAGAGAGTGCGTCTAATACCAAAATAAAAATATAGGTACTAATATTTATAAATAAATATTAATACAAATAGAACATTATGCACTCACATTAAAGATGATTACATTAAATATACGACCTCCGTGGTACAGTGGGCGAATAGCCGGCTGAGACGCAGGAGGTAGCGGGTTCGATTCCCTCTGCGGAGCAAATGTTTGAATGATCTACAGATATTTGTTCCGGGTCTGGTTGTTTCTCCATATATTATAAGTATGTATGTACAAAAAAAAAGTATATAAGTATTATATCAGTTATCTGGTTCCCATAGTACAAGCTCTGCTTAGTTTGGGGCTAGATAGCGCTGTGTGAGATGTCCAGAAATATTTATTTATTATTATTATTTATTAATTAATATACTTATTGAATTTGCTGAATATTAACTGATCTGGGTCCAATATAGTTAAATCAGGGCGACTTGCGCAACGATGCTTAAAAATCATATTCAGTGCCTAGTCAAATCACATAAATACGCCAAATTTAAACACGTCTAGTCGCTAATTACGTTTAGGTATCGTTATGCAAGGCGGTTATATTGTTTTCTGGCAATTTTCTAATATTTTGCATGTACCTATTTCAAAAGATGTTTGACAAAATAGTAAAATAGAATAAAATAATATATAATGCTTTATTGTACAATGGGCAGCCTTATTGCTAAAAGTGATTTCTTCCAGGTAACCTTTGAAATGGAAAGTAATGAGCGAAGCAGTTATGGACAGCGGTGCACAGAGTATATTTACAAATGAAAAGAAATAAAAAATAATCCTAATACATAAATAAATACCTAAAGATAGACTGATATATACCCAACTAATAACCTAAATCCTTATGCTTACAAATCTTCTGAAACGGAGATAATTCAATAATACAGTGTTTTTTTAACTATGACAGTACAGCAGCACCCATAACCAGAGGAGAAACAGGTGCAGTTTCTTTTAAAACATCAGCTCGTTTTCGAAGAAAAACATTTTGGCATTAAAATTTTTTTGGTCAAGTGTGAATAGCGCCTTAAAATGAATCAAGTTGGTAAATTTTTTTTTTGATGCCGATCGATGCAGTTCTTTGTAAGGACCATTTTATTGTATAGGATAAAAAAAATCTCAACAGCGGAAGTTAGTCAAATTTGATAAAAAGTATTCTCATACAACAGGACCAACAAAATTCCTTCTACAAACATTTTATTAGATTCTAATTGCACATTAAATAAATATTAATACTGTAGCGATTAAGAAGTTTAGGAACTCCATGCTCTCATGAGCAATTCAAAAACATTTCGTAAATCAGAACAATTTTGAATTTCGAACATGGTTCTTGCACCTATCGGACTTTTATATCAGTCATTGCATCATCTTATTTGTCCTATCATGGCATTGTCAAATACGCAAAAAGTAGACATAAGTGAAGCATACTTCCTTAACCGACGAAGCCCAACTAATGCGTTGAAGTGGTATCAGGAACGCTACCCAGACCGCGATTGAGGAAGTATGCTTCGATTAAGTCTACTTTTTGCGTTTCAGATTTTTTTCATCTGATACAATAAAATGATCCTTACAAAGGACTGCATTGATCGGCATCAAAAAAAAATTACCAACTTGATTCATTTTAAGGCGCTACTCACACTTGACCAAAAAGAAATTAATGCCAAAATGTTTTTCTTCGAAAACGAGCTGATGTTTTAAAAAAAACTGCACCTGTATCTCCTCTGGTTATGAGTGCTGCCGTACTGTTACAGTTAAAAAAAAACACTTTATAATAATTAATAGGTAACTCAAATGACAAGAAAGCTAGGTAATGCTGTTTTATTCTCAGCCTAAAAGAGTGATGTGAACGAGCCCGTCTAAAATTTAGGGTTGCCATTTGTCCCGATACGTTGGGACATGTCACCGTTATTAACAGTGGTGTCCCGACGTCCCGACAAGCTCTAAAATGTCCCGACATATATAATCGAGCGCGCCGCACAGGACGCGCAAACAGCCAACAGACGACTTTTTTTTATTGTAATACAAGTTTTTTTTTTTCTTTTTATTTGTGCTATTTGGGTCAGATTTCCTATTATGTATCATCTTCACTACACAATCTATCATCTTGGGTATTTTTTTCAGGTGTGTAGGTTCCTTACATCTAGCTAGAGATACAGATGTGTATGACATAATAATACATACCTAGAATTTTTTTCATTATTTCTGTTACACACTGTATACAAAAAAGGGACTCCTAATTGTAAATGTCCCGACGGGGCCTTGGGGGTTTATGACAACCCTAGTCTAATTTCTACAGGCAAAGCATTCCACAAGCATAGTATTCAAATAGAAAGGTCTTAATATGTAAGTTTGATAATTTAACCAACAGCGTCATGGGCAGACGTGGCCGAGCGGTTAAGGCGTCTGACTAGAAATCAGATTCCCTCTGGGAGCGTAGGTTCGAATCCTACCGTCTGCGGTTCTTTTTTACAGTGTAATTTTTTTATTGACATTAAAAAAACGCGAATATTTGTATATTGTACTAGCATCCGCCGGCAGTTTTGAACGCTTGTTTTGTCAAACAAAAGTAGCATATATCTGTATACAGGTCGTAATCCACCTACACGTTCTGTTATTCTGTATTTAGGTAAGATAACAATGCCCTTTTACATTAGCTACGATTTGACATTCTCTCTCTCTCTTCCCAGCTATGTATCCCACATGGTGGTGGGGTCAGCTTTCCTGGTCGTTCTTCTCCACTTCGCTCTATCCTCGACGTCGTCATCAGAAACTTGGCACACTGTCATGTCTTTTGACACTACATCTACCTTTGACCTTTACGATTTGACATTATAAAATGCATATCTTGACATTCCTTATAATATAATCAAATCAATGAATAATGCAATTCAATATTTATAACTAATGTTACTTACTGACATACGCAGCAATTTAGAATTCAAAAAATAGGTACCTATTATAATCAATTCTTTGACAATGCCCCTCTACAGCAGCTACAATCTCATGTAGGTACCTACATAATTAATAATCAGCATGTATATGCTTAAATTAAAATGTATATGAAATGCTAGTTTGTTTCTGACACCTCTGCTTAGATAAAGACATGTAATTAAGTAAGTACTATTATTGACGTAACCAAGTGTTCCATTGTGTCCCTACGGTTTTAAATTTTTAAAATCGGTTTGCTAGGTCAAGTGGGATATCATACTGTGTGGAAGACATCAGCAGCTCAAAATGATATTATTTTTAAGAATGAACCTATTAATGACTAGTATAAATTCCACGTTTAAATTAAAATATAGTTTTCTGTTAATCTCTAATAGGGATTCCCAAAGTGGACCCCAAATGGTTGATATCGGTTTCCTAGGGGTCGACATAAACGAAAACTGATTTTGGGGGTCAACGAGGTCTAAAAATCGACCCCAATTTAATTAACACAAGTTCTTATTTAAATCTTTCAAGATAAGTAGGTAGGTACTGTATTGTTTATGTTGTGTTACGTGTACTAAGAATAATTAATATTTTTGTAGGAAATAGCATTGTTGTAGTAATGTAAAGTCTCAAGTTCGTACAAGATGAAAAACTCGGCAAGTCAGTGTGGACAAGTTTGTGCAAGATAACGAGTTCGAGCGTACGTCTTTCAGTCGCGTTTTGACTTGCTCTCTATTTGACGCTTACGCGATTAAATACGAACGAGTTCATGATCAAGTTGCAAGTCAAAACATGTTCCCGATATTTTACTATTTAACGAGCTTGCACTTAGGTTGAAAGTTCATTTGCGTTTTGAAATTCGTTGGAGCTTGAACGATAATAACTCATATAAGTACTCATTTATTTCAAGAGATTACAAAGTTATAACATAGCTAAATTAAGTGAAGTAAAGTGATTGAAAAAGAATTTACAAAATGCTGAGCTCCCTACGCGAGTTAATAGCGTAACCATACAATATCTGCAGTTTATTTAAAATTAACAGGGTAAGTACCAAACAGTTTTTATCCGGCACAACGCATCAGGATTGCCATACAATGGGGCAATGCAGCCAGCGTCTTGGGGACGCTGTCTGCATTGCCCCACTGTATGATAGTAATCAGTTGAGCTATGTGTAGATTGTTTGCAACAGTTTGCAGTTGCCTCAGTTGTTTCAATTGTTGTTTTTTTAACCAGTAAATTTAACAGTTTATTATTATTTTTTATTTAGGTAGTTTCTTATTTTTTATTTGCAGGATTACTGAGAGTTTTATGATGGCGGACACGAAAAAAAGTGCAGACAATACAGTTTGGACTACTTGAAGTTCGGATTTATTGCATCTCCATCAAATCAACACTTGCCGATGTATCTCATATGTGGAAAAGTATTCAATAACGATGCCATGGAGCCTTCAAAAATGGATGACCACTTATCAAGAGTACATGCTGACAAAAAAAGTAAGCCCTTGTCATTTTTTCAAGCACTTAAAGAAAAACTAGACAAAAGACCATCCATAAGATCAATGTTTGCGTCATCATCTATTAAAGACGATGATGGTTTACGAGCGTCCTATATCCTATATATCTTGACTAATAGCGAAGTCGGGGCAACCCCACACAATTGGAGAGCAGCTTATCTTACCAGCCATTGCGGAGGTCCTTAACAATGTATTGCACAAACCCGCACATGATATTTTAAAGAGAATACCTTTGAGCAATAACACCGTTCAGAGACGCATAGACGAGATGGGACGGGATGTGGAAAACATTTTATGCAAGTTCTTACAGACCAACAGATTCTCTCTCCAGTTGGACGAGTCTATATTACCCGGCAATGAAGCTCTGTTGTTAGGATATGTTCGATATATCAAAGATGAAAATATGTGCCAAGAACTGCTTTTTGCTACATATTTAGAGACTGATACCAGAGAAGAATCGGTTTTTCAAGCCGTGGAACATTTTTTTACTGACAAAGCTATTCCATGGAAAACATTGTTTCTGTTGCGACTGATGGTGCACCGTCTATGGTTGGTCGTCATCGTGGTTTTATAGCTCACTTAAAGCGACAACTGTTTGATGTACTGGTCATTCACTGCGTGATTCACAGGCAGCATTTAGTAGCAAAAAAGCTGAGTTCTAGATTGCATAAGTCTTTACAATATGTAATAAATGCTATCAACAAGATTCGAAGCAATTCTTTGAACTCTCGATTATTTGCTCAGCTATGTGAGGAAAACGACGAAGTCTTTACTCGATTACTTCTGCACACTGAAGTTCGCTGGCTATCAAGAGGCTCTTGCTTAGAAAGATTTTCAGGCATGTTTGAATCTGTGTTGCAGTTTTTACAAAAAAAAGATCCGAATTTGAAAGAAAATCTGAACAATTGTCAAACAGATATTTATTACTTGACTGATATCTTTGGAATATTCAACAAAGTTAATTTGCAGCTGCATGGTGACGATCTTAACTTGATTAAAACAAAATCAATAATATCGGCCTTCGTGGGTAAACTAATCCTTTATAAACAAAATTTAGGCAGAAAAGAATATTCGCAGTTTCCGCATATGTCAAAATTACCAGAAATGCTTCAAGATGATGACATTTTATTATATGTCACTCACTTGGACGCATTACACAAGGATTAAACGGAGAGGTTTGAGGATCTTTTAAATTTGCAAATTCCTCAATGGATAATAAATCCGTACAATACCACAGCCATAGAAGAAGCTAATGTGATAATGCAAGAAGAGTTGATTACCATCAGCACAGACGAAGAGCTTAAGCAGAAGTTCAACCAAGGCTATCAGAAGTTCTGGTTGCAACGCAACATTGAAACACAGTATCCTACATTGTGGAACATTGCTGAAAAATACCTTATCGCTTTTCCATCATCATACCTAGTTGAAAAAAGCTTCAGTGTGGTAACAAACATTTTGACGAAACAAAGAAACCGTTTGAAAATCAACGAACGTGAAGATTTAAGGCTACAACTCACCAATATTGAACCGGATGTAGCTAGATTGGTAGATAGTCACCAGGTTCATCCATCACACTGAATGTTTTATTTTCTCTTTGCGAATTAATACTTTTTTATATATAATTTCCTACCTACTTAAGATTCTTTAAGTACTTAATTTGTAATAATCATTATAAATTAAACTTGATATTTACTGAATTGCATGTTGTTTTATTTTGTTAAATTTTGATGAAGTCAACTTTACTCACTTAACCAAGTGCAAAGTTTTCCAATTGGTACCTTAGTACCTAGGTATTTTGTATCAATAGGAAAAAACGAAAGATATGCCCCCTTATTCATAATAGTCTGCTAACTAATTTAAAGCATTGTTAATTCTCACTCTGTCTTCTTCTACCTAAGACCTAAGTCAGAATGAAAAATAACACTCTGTATCAGCTGTTTTAAGTTAGCGGACCATTATGAATAAGGGGGTTGATCTTAAAAGTAGGTAATTTGGCCATGGGGGTCTGAGGTAACCGTTCATTTTGGAAAAGGGGTCACTTGTCCAAAATAGTTTGGGGATCCCTGATCTATAATATAAAAATGAATCGCAAAATGTGTTGGTAACCGCATAACTCAACAACGCCTGGACCAATTTGGCCAAATCTTTTTTTGTTGTATTTCTTATTGTCAGGAGAAGGTTCTTATGAAATAAAAAATTAGAAAATTGCGCGCAAAATTAAAAAATTTAAGAATACTTAACCACCATATAAAATTATTTATAATCTAACCTTAGCGCTTTTATAATGTAACCTTATGACGTTTGACATAGAATTGACAGAATGCGTGCTGCAAATATCGTCAAAGAGGATGAAAAAAATTAATATCGTTTGAAACAGTTGCTTCGGTAGGAGTTATCCCGAGATATATTGTCTATATATATATAAAAATTAATTGCTGTTCGTTAGTCTCGCTAAAACTCGAGAACGGGTGGAGCGATTTAGGTAATTTTGGTATTGAATTATTTGTGGAAGTCATTCATTTTCTCATACATAACGATGGCCGGGGACAACAATTGACAATTCTACCAGGGTTACTTATATTGACAGCCCGCGTTATACCTATGCATGTCAAGTCGATACGAAGTTCGGCGGGTCCACTAGTATGAAATATAACGGTGATTTCAGTTACATATTAATTTTATTTTTGACCTAACCTTCTGGATATTAGGGGAATTTTACAGTTACACTAAATGCAAAAGTTGTTTAGCCATAAAACAAATATTAATTTGTGATTATTTTCCAATATAATCTTCTTCATCACAAAGAATGTACCATAGTACATAAATAAAACTCACCTAGAAAGTAAATTCAAGTATATTATAAATACTGTGTAGGTATTCAATTTATATTAATGAAAATTCAAACCTCATTATCTCCATACTATGTTATGCTTAGGCCACTTTTGCGCTGACGGCCTCATATGTGATTGAGGATGTCATAACAAATTTAAAAAAAGAATATTACAGAATAGAACAAAACGAATCCCAAGAAACAAAATACAAAAATGCCAGAACAATAAAAATTAGATTTTGATAAAATATAAATTACGTAACATTTTGTTCACCCAAGAATTTATCCTATGTCTGATACAGAAAAAATAAAACGAAGATGACATTTCTAGTTTTAATTTTAATCTAATTATTTCATTGTATTACCTATTATTAGTTCATAGTTATCTGTATATAATTTAATTAATATGACATGTAATTTGCACGGCACTGTGGCTGAATATGGTGAAACCATTTGATCTTGTAACATCTGTATAATTTTACCCATGTTTTGGCAAATAAATAAATCTTTGTCTTTAAGATTTTTTGAAATCAACTAACATAAATATTGGTAGGTACGGAACTTTGGGTACGCAATTCCCACTCGTACTTGGCCGGTCGTTTTATTAACAAATGTAGCATTTTCCTCCTTGTTAAGATAACAGAAGTGTAATAGTCTTATCTAAAGTGCTACATTACCGTTGATTTGTATTGCTGTTATTATAAACTTCGCTAACATTTTACTATTTGGAAAACCCATACTGCTGTTTAATAAATAAAGTAAATATTAAATAGATTAATAACGAAGCGATATCTCCAATCAACTTGGGTGTTTGGCGTTGTCTCTAGTTTGTTTGTCTGATAATAACATTCGCAGCGTTTAACCGAACTTCGTGAAATTTAGTATAGACAAAAAACCGGCCAAGTGCGAGTCAGACTCGCGCACGAAGGGTTCCGTTTTAAGTTGATTGAATGAAAGGTAAATTGCGGTTTAAGATTTATGACGTATTAAAAAAAACTACTTACTAGATCTCGTTCAAACCAATTTTCGGTGGAAGTTTGCAACATCATATATTTTTTAGTTTTATCATTCTCTTATTTTAGAAGTTACAGGAGGGGGGGGGGGCACACATTTTACCACTTTGAAAGTGTATCTCGCGCAAACTATTCAGTTTAGAAAAATATGATGTTTAGAAAAATATGATATTAGAAACCTCAATATCACTTTTGAAGACCTATCCATCAATTCCCCACACGTAGGGTTTGATGAAAAAAAAAATTCAGTTTCAGTTCTAAGTATGGGGAACCCCCAAAATTTATTGTTTTTTTTTGTGTGTAAATCTTAATGCGGTTCACAGAATACATCTACTTACCAAGTTTCAACAGTATAGTTCTTATAGTTTCGGTTATAGTTTCCTGCTGGTGGTGCTTTCCTTCAGACTTCTGATTTGTTCAGGGCCACTTCGAGTCCTAACCGCCTTATTTTTGTCACCAATTGAGCCACACCAGCTGTAGCAAGAAGGGCAGCGTCTCGATATATCCTTCCACTAGCCGTCACCAAGGTGTCTCCAGGAATAGTGTCTCCTCTCAACACCCAGTCGTATCCAATGTTCCACAGGAGTGGTCCAAGGACCGATCCCTGTGGAACACCGCACGACATCCTGCGCCGGCACAAGCTGTACCGCCCCTTATATGCCACGCACCTATCTGCAAAATAGTCATATACTATTTGGGAAAGGTAACGAGGCACTTGGTGGTACACACGGCTACACATCAAGCTATACATTTCCAGTATAAGCTGATTTCTCATTCTACGAAAAGCCTACACAATGCGAGGTCAGCTTATACTGGAAATGATGTGTAGCCGTGTGTACCTGAGCGCCTCCATAATCCAGCTCCAGGGCAAGGTGTTAAAAGCGTTGGAGATATCAAGAGATACCGCCAAAACAACCTCGGCCCGAGAGACTACCTCTTCCGTAAGGACCTTTACCCGTAAGATCGCGCCAACCGTCGATCGCATACATTCATGTTTCCTAGTGTAACTTAAGTTTGCAGTTATGATGAATACATAGTCAAGTGACTACCCTTCGTACTAGTTTTCACTGTAAGCAGGGCCGTAATAACCCAATCGGGGCCCCTAAGCAATGCAATTCTCGGGGCCCCTTTCCTTTGCCCTTTTAAATCAAATCAAATCAAAAACATTTATTTGTGAACAACACCAATAGTACACTTTTCTTTCTTTTTAAAATATATTTTTTCTATTACAAAAGTCGAGTTGATCAGATCGACTCCTGCTTTTTGTTTTCATTGAAATCAATGAAAACAATGAAGACATGAAGATGATCATATGATCTTAATGAATAGATTATAGTTATAGATAAGTGTTATGATCCAGGTCATATGATGGACGAGGAAAGGATAAATGAGACGTGACGCGGTTATTTTAAATGTAATCTTGTTACATGCAATAAAATATATTGTATACCGAAAGAAAACTATTTTTTGTGAAGTAGGTACATTAAGTGTAAATAGCAACTCTTCAACTTTTTTAGATAAAAAAAATCGTTAAAAACATCTTGGAAGTTGACCTTTAAGTAAAATATTTTTTTTCTATGGCAACATTACCGAATGTAAATAATGGGGAATGACACGAATGAAACGTTTTTTTTTCTTGGTGCGTGGTCTGCATCTACTAGGCCCCCGTGCGCTCTAGTCGGTGCGGGGCCCTTAGGCAGTTGCCTAATCCGCCTTATGGATAATCCGGCCCTGACTGTATGACGCATACCTACGAAGTCGCGGGCAACAGCTAGTGTAATAAAATGGTAAAAGGGTGTATAGTTGTGTAATATAAAACATACCCATTTGATTATAAATTTGCGAGTTGGGATTCCCATTTTTAAGATTGCAATTTTACAAAAATTACTATTGCCTCTTAAGGACAAATATATAAATAATTAATCTCAAACTGGTTTTAAAAAGTAGGTGCTTGCCACTTCAGGAAAATTTTATACATCACTAGTTGTTGCCAACGGCTTCGCCCGCGTTGTTCTGGGGTGCAAAATATATGTAATGTAAACTTTGACATCCCAATTTCATCCCATGGGAACTGATTTATGGGATAAATCGTAGCCTATGTGGTGATCCAGGTTATAATCTACGTAGGTATACCAAATGTCATCGAAATCGGTTCAGCCGTTACGACGTGATTGAGTAACAAACAAACATCCAAACTTTCGCATTTATAATATTAGTGTGATATTAGGTTTAGAAAAATTATGCCTATACAAATACAAATACAATTTACAATATCTTAGCTAGTAGTTGAAACCTCCTTTTAAAGTCAAAGTCAAAGTTAAAATCTTTTATTCATTAAAATCGCAAGGATCACTTTGAAACGTCAATTTTACTGCCTGTTCCTTAGCGACTAAGCCAGGAAAGAAAGGCAAGAAACAAGGCTGGTTGTTTTTTTAATGATCCTTTTAGAATACATAACAATACAGAAAATAAATAACGTCTAAATTGTAACATTTTGAACGAGTTGGAGCAATTTCAATCTCAAGCTTCTCTATCGTCTAAATAATCAGATATTTTATAGTAGGCTTTTTTTAAAAGATTTTGTTTAATTGCGTTTTTAAATTTGTTAATTGTCAATTTTTGTACATCACTTGGGAGTTTGTTATAAAAGCGAACACCTTGCCCTTTAAACTATTTACTAACTTTATGGACTCTACAAGTGGCAACAGCTAGTTCATCTTTATTTCTAGTATTAAAATTATGATTATCGCTATTTTTTTAACAAATAAATATTTTTTTGAACATACATCAGATTTTCAAAGATGTATGGGAATGTCATAATATATATTTCTTTAAATTTATTGCGTAATGATTCTCTGGGGTCCATATTATAAATTGCACGATCAGCTCTCATCTGCAGCACAAAAACGGTGTTTATATTTGCAGCTTTAAGTAAATAATACCTGTGTTAGGAGATTTCGCTCTTCCGTAATATAAAAGATCGTAACTTATAAAACAAAAAAAAACGTTTAAGGTTTACAAAATCAAATATTCCAAAAAGCAATGAATTTAAAATCCACTATGATTCCTATGAGTCCTTTAAAATAATTAATATCATAACTATCATAACTAGGCAAATTCGAGATCCCACGGGATTAGAAATATCAATCCCGCGGGATCCCGGAATTTTCGGGATCCCGTCTAGTTTAAAATAAATGTTAAATTCGGATAACTGAAAAAGCTAATAACTGCTTGTTTGTGATAGTGAGGTTAACTAAAATAACATATTACTCGAAAGAAAATAAAAATCTTTATTCTTTAATCTTACCAACTAAATAATTATCGTCACCTGTCGCTAATATTCGGAAATAGTCTGAATAGTTTTCTAACGCTGTTTGGCGTTCCTGCCGCTCGCGGCCGTCAGTCAGCGCGCCGCTTGCGCCCCGAGTGGACGTGTGTAGCGTCGCTGACCACTGCCGCCCAATCCCGTCAATCTCGAACGGGATCTCGTCATATGATGCGTCGGGATTGATCCCGAAAAATTACACGAGATCGGGATCGGGATTGCATTCCCTAATCATAACACAATTATAACTGCATATACTAATCATGGTGTTTACGCATGTTTTTAGGATACCATCAAGCTCATAACCTTGGTTTTTCTTATATTGTTGTTTTTACTAGTTGTATTCTGTTTTGTGTACCATAATAAATAAATTATTATTATTATAACCTGAATTGAGACATAGGCTACTTTTTACCCAACAGCGCAAAAGGAGAGTAATGTTTTGACAAACCATGAGTGTGAAGCCGCGGGCGGTACTGCTAGATGTATATAAGCTCTTAGGTATATCGATATTGACGTCAACGAACTGACCCAGCCAATGCTACCCAGACCCTACAGTTATATATGATCTAGAGGTCGACGCATGAAGAAAACAGGTTCCCGATTCATATTCAGCCACTGGACGTCGACTGCTAAACATGGCCTGTGTTTTGCAGTGAACGGCAGAAATAGATACGGTACGGTGGTAGTACTTCCTCGGAGGATATCTTTCACAAGGAGAACTACTACTGAAGACTTCTTAAACACTAACGGTTAAGGCGCTAATCGTAGCCCCGCACCAACCGCACCTTCTGCCACACGCATCTAACCGACCAGAAAATAGGTGAGCGCGAGGTAGACGAGCACAACCCTCCCGTACGACAGTCAGCGGTACACAGTGCTCGTCGCCCGCGCAACCACCTTGTAAAGCACCCCGAAAATTATTCGGAAAAATTGAAAATAACTAATTGCCACGTGAAAGACCGTCGCAACACAGCATCATAATGTTCAACTTGAAAGTATAGTCTTTGCTCACATTTAGATGAAAGAAAAATTACAAAATTGTACGTCGGTAGAGGTCAGCTACCATATTCGCGGCCCACTTCGCGGCTGGCTGCCATCTTGTTTATACGTGGCGGTACATTGGCGGTTTAGTTTACGGCGAGCCGCTGATGAGTTTTTTTTGTATTCGTGAATTGCAATAAATGCAAAGATTAGATAATATATAAGATATTCTTTGTAATCTTTTTTATTTTTCTGCCGTTGTTTTCGGGAGTAATAATCTTATATATATATATGTATATGAAAGTCGTGTTAGTTACACTATTTATAACTCAAGAACGGCTGAACCGATTTTGCTGAAAATTGGTGGGGAGGTAGCTTAGAATCAGGAGACCGGACATAGGATACTTTTTATCCCGTTCGACCGCGTTCCCGTGTGACGTGACATAAAACGTCAAAGAGAATACAAGTCACTATAGAACATGGTATAACAAAAACGCACCTGACATGGAATAACAAAACGCAAATGACAGCTAAACGTAATTTTGTCTATGGTTAAGTATGGTTGTAAAATGATGGCCGGGGACAACAATTGACAATTCTACCAGGGTGACGTATATTGACAGCTCGCGTTATATGCATGTCAAGGCGGTACGAAGTTCGGCGGGTCAACTAGATCATAAAGCTACCATGACGGCGTCCTTTTCGTTTATGGGCCAACACGCCTTCGAGCGGTCAGCCGCTATACCAACTGCGGCAAGCGGCTAGCCGCTATTGCATAACCAGCCTTATATCACACAGTTTTTTTTATTTATTTGTTTATTCTTCTTCTTGTTTATCAACAAGTAGGAACATCAATAGCATACATATTTTTACAAACACTGGTTAACTAGTGGTTCGCTTCGAACTGAGATCTCGCGAGTCTCCGATTAAAACAAAAAAATATTGTTTGTAATCTTTGACTATCAAAAAAAAACAACTAATTTGACCTACAGTTTTATTCAAATTACAGGTAACGGGAGATCATGTAAATTGGTTTTTTTTGGGGTACAAATTGCAGTTATTCTGGATTTCAAACTTTTGCCTATATGCTACACGGATACCAATTTACAGCACTATGGGGGTCACTGGTGTACCCTGTGAATTTTGTCATAGTTCAGTTTTTTTATGCCTAATAACTCAAAAACTATAAAAACTTTACTAAAAATAAAAAAGGAGTTTAAATTTACTAATGAAGACCTTTCATTTGACGTCCCACTTGACCGAATAGTCTCATTTTCATTTTTTTTTACCCCTCTTGAACCCTAATATCTCAACAACGCCTTTAGCCTTTAGCTTATTTAGTCACACCAAAATTGTGTCGTCACTACCTACCTATTTACCAAATTTCACGATGACCGGATAAACGCTTCAAAAGTTATCCACAAACAAACATACATACATACATACAACGCCGGTTTGCTCAAGTTTATTTAGAGATCTGACTTCGCTCGAATAAATAACATTGAGTTCTAGGACTGATTTGTATGTTTATTATAGGCGTACACAATACTGAATTTCTCACAAGTTCTCTGAAAATCTCGATTTCAATATATACGAGTACCTTGGGCAGGGCGACCAGTATAAATAAACCAGTTCGATTCGCAACTGGTTTTCGGTCATCCTTGGGTTGGTGACCTAAACGCGTCTTGTATTTAGAAGTCAAAAAGATTCGATCGATTCAACGAAAATGCAACGCATAATAAAACTGCAAGGCTGCGACCGAAGGTTGACACAAAATTGTCCACACGTCTGTAGGTCGATCAGTCTATGTTCTGTACAGACGCAACTCGAACTCGCACATTAACGTTTAAGGTGAGGCAGTGTTAAACAATAAATCTCAAATCGGGTACCCCCCCCCCCCCCTCCCCCCAATCTACCTTCCCCCGGTAATCACGTGGCGTACAAATAAAGATTGAACTGAAAGCTTAGAGAATCTAGTGACAAAGAGTCATGACCTATGGGCGCAGTGGGCGAATAACCGGAAAAGCAGGGGGTTGCTGGTTCAATTCCCGCCACGAAACAAAGGTTTAATAATTCTTATTCTGATTCTAGGGTAGGGGGAATAAAAGACTGACGTCCGGCATTGGGGATTATTGTGCATTACCCCCCTTCTAACCTAACCCCAGCCATCCTAACTCCTTGAAGTAACGAAGTAGGACTTTGGATTGGTGGCAGCAGCAACAAAGGTTTGCACTACCTACAAATATGTGTTCCGGGTCTGGGAGTTTTTCTATATAGGTAATACAAGTATGTATTTACAAAAAAAACGTATATACGTATTCAATCAGTTATCTTGTTTCCATAGTACTAGCTCTGTCAAGTTTGGATATAGATAGCGCTGTGTGAAATGTCCAGCAATATTTATTAATTTATTAATAGTGATAGATTGAACCTTGGTGAAAGCCAGCGACTCTTCTCATTTTTTTAAGCACAGAGGGTCTTGACGTCTTTGGTGTAAATTTGCATTTCAGTTCCGTTAACTGTATTAGATAAAGCGTATCTCTATGTGAAATCTTAGCAATAAAAGTTCTTTAAATTATTCCGATACGACAATCATTTGAATGGATTCCGAAATAATTCGGAATATTTAGACGAACCGGCCCGCGGCTTCGCATGCGTGTTTTGTCATTAAAAGCAATACCCTCCTTAGTAAAAACTGGCCTGTATCTCAAACCCAATCCTAATCTTTCTATATACTAAATTTCATCGAAATCGGTCAAGCCGTCATGTAATGAAAATGTAATAAACAGAGGAACAGAGTTACTTTTGTATTTGTACCTAATTAATACCAAATAAAGTGTGGACTTAACGAACAACATTGTTCTATAACTAAATAAATAAATATTTCTGGACATTTCACACAGCGCTATCTAGCTCCAAACTAAGCAGAGCTTGTACTATGGGAACCAGATAACTGTTAGAATACTTATATACTTTTTTTTAAATACATACTTATAATATATAGAGAAACAACCAGACCCGGAACAGATATCTGTAGATCATCCAAACATTTGTTCCGCAGCGGGAATCGAACCCGCTATCTCCTGCGTCACAGCCGGCTATACACCCACTGCACCACGGAGGTCGTCTTACCTTACCTTACCATACTTCTTATTTTTTAATTCCTAATTGTGTTTAATTTTAGTTTATTCATTACTATTATGTCTTATGTTATCAGTACATCTTTTACTAGCTTAAGTTTCTTAGAGCATCTTCCAATTTTCAAGATACTTTTTGATACCGACAAAGTTTCTCGTGTACCTAGGCCGCTACTACATTAATATATCTAATTATTGAGCACTAAGCAGTAAGCACTATAGAACCTAACACTTCCTCTACTTTTCCAGACGATGGCTACACACTCATGGCCTTCCACGGTAACCTGAACGTGGAAATGGAAGGGCTAGAAGCTGGGCAGTGGGCTCGAGACATCACGAAGGCGAAGGACGGGCAGTGGGTTTTCAGGGACCGGAACGCAGAGCTGAAGATCGGAGACAAAATCTACTTCTGGACGTACGTTATCAAGAACGGGCTGGGATATCGGCAGGATAATGGGGAATGGACTGTCACTGGTAAGGCTGTCATCTTATTCCAGGAAAATATTCAATGCATATTTTTTTTTATTATTAATTACGATCTGTTCACTCGAGACTTTGTTCGCCACTATAAATCTTCGTTGGATATGACAAAAATAGAATTTAGGATTCGTTTATCTCTCTTTGCTCTAGCTCTTTGGTCGCGATGGACCAAAGAGTTCGGAGTTGGCTGTTTTAATTATAAAGTGTGGACTTTATTATAAAGTGTGGACTTTATAATTAGACCAGCCAACTCCGAACTCTTTGGTCCATCGCGACCAAAGAGCTAGAGCAAAAAGAGATAAACGAATCCTAACTTCTATTTTTGTCATATCCAACGAAGATTTATAAAACATGGAAGGAGTGCTAATAGCAGAAAGCGTCGAGTCTATACCCGTCTCCTTTGTTCCTTAAGCAGTTCTGCCAGTGTGTGAATGGATCAACAATTATTATAAAGCTACTGTTCGAAGTGTCATCCGGGAAGGTTTTCTATGTGCGGGTTGTGAAATTGTGAGCACAAGTCTTCCAACTTGAAAAGTCATAACATCTTTGATTGTTCATGGCGTCGGGGTAAAGATTAAATTTGGTCGAGTTTTATTAGCGTCAAATTGAAAGGCTTTAGACATTGATTTATTTATAAAATTGTATGGCAAATATCTTTAATTTGCCCAAAAAAACCTAGGTATCCTATGTCTTTTCTCATGATACATAGTATTTCTTTGTTAAATTTCATCAAAGTCGGTCCAGCCGTTTGATCGCGAAAACGTAACAAAGAGATAGAGAAAAAGAGTTACTTTCGAATTTATAATATTTCAATGTTAAAGTCAAAATCTTTTATTCAATAAAATCACAAGGATCAAACAACAAACAAGGATCTTTGAAACATCAATTTTACTGCCTGTTCCTGCGCGACCAAACCAGGATAAAAGGCAAGAAACAAGGCTGGTTGTTTTTTTAATGATCCGTTGAGAATACATAACAATACAGGAAATAAATTACGTCTAAATTGTAACATTTTGAACGAGTTGGAGCAATTTCAATCCCAAGCTTCTCTATCATCTAAATAATCCGATATTTTTTAGTAGGCTTTTTTATAAATATTTTGTTTAATTACGTTTTTAAATTTGTTAATTGTCAGTTTTTGTACATCACTTGGGCATTTTACATCAGTTTGTTATAAAAGCGAACACCTTGCCCTTTAAACGATTTACTAACTTAAAGGAGTCTACAAGTGGCAACAGCGAGTTTATCTTTATTTCTAGTATTAAAATTATGATTATCGCTATTTATCTTAAACAAATTAAATTTTTGGTGAACATACATCAGATTTTCATAGATGTATTGTCAAGAGAATGTCATAATATTTATTTCTTTAAACTTATTGTGTATTAAAATAGTATTATAATATTAGTATGGATATGCTCGCGTTCGACCACGATCAAATCGTTCAACCTAATCAGTAGGCTACTCGCTTATGTAAGGTCATATTATCTTGATGGGTGAAAGCAAGACTGGTTTTATGAATTAAGTTTTTAGATATTTTTCCGTAACTGAATTTGATTGTATTTTGGTTTTGTTATGAATCTAGATACATTATACTTATTCAATTTTCTTCATTTCAGACTTACAATAACATACAAGGTCTAGCCCATATTACATACAATACAACAATATACAATAAACAATGAAATAAACAAATAACAATAATAACATACAATAGGTACACATAAAATATCAGACAGGATCATTCGACTCCTGAGACACTAGACGTGCGCAGTGTGCGCTCTCGTCCAGTGTTCCATGAAGGAACCGTCGAAGTCTAGCCTCCCTACAATGAGTTGCAGGTTAGGGCTGCCGCGCACCCTGCGCATCAGGGACGCCATTCTCTTGCGCAGTATTGCTGAGAACCCGTCTACTCGCGCCTCCACTAACATTCCTGATGCGCTTATACTTATACTTACACATAGGCCATAGCTTTATAGCTAAATTTAGCTTATAACTTAAAAATGTCATGTCTGTTGCCCGCGACTTCATACGCGTTACACTACTAAATGTGTAGGTAACTTAGAAATAAAGCTAAACTCGCTGTTGCAACTTGACTTGACACCCCATTTTTAACCCATGGGAATTGATTTATGGAATAAATGGTAGCATATGTGGTGATCCAGGTTATAATCTACGTATGTACCAAATTTCATCGAAATCGGTTCAGCTGTTACGGCGTGATTGAGTAACAAACAAACAAATAAACATCCAACAACTTTTGCATTTATAATATTAGTGTGATGTGATAACCAGTCTGACTCTCACTCGTCAAGTATGGGCTTGTTTACAAATTATAAATAATCATCCATCTTTATTGTTTGTGGATCTGAGTTACAATGTAGGGACAGCGCCAGATCCTGCCTTACAGGAAACAAACAGAACAGAGGATGAATATAATAATAGGCAGACTCTACAAATCAATTTCAATTGAACTGTAAGAAAATCAGATAAATACAAAAGTACTCGTAGCAATATTAACATCTTACGCGATTGATTAGAGTCCCTTCGGTACATGCGAGAAAGAACGATTAACATCTTTAT
Organism: Philereme vetulata; assembly: GCA_918857605.2. Taxonomy (NCBI): domain Eukaryota; kingdom Metazoa; phylum Arthropoda; class Insecta; order Lepidoptera; family Geometridae; genus Philereme; species Philereme vetulata. The sequence continues at coordinate 4,140,026 of OU975444.1, forward strand.
ATGACATTGCTAAGCTATGGATATCTTGGTTTTCATAGCTTACCTGAGTTCTGCCCCAAACGAGTTCAACGAAGCTAAGTTTGTTATGTACTCGTTGAAGCGAGGGATGCTAACTAAGGTTGCGAGGTAGGGATTTTATTTCATCTAGTGATTAACGATGTGTGATTGTAGTATGTAGAAAGCACATTTATTGAAAATACTGTATAACTATATATATATATATATTTGATGTTTTGGTATGAGTGTTATTAACAATGTAACTTAGATGTTTCTTAAACTTTTGCTTCTACTTATCGTAATGGAGTAGGCTGAGTCGCTCCAACAATAGCGTACTGGGGCTGTCTTTGACCAGATTTATAAAAATGGAATTTATAAGTATTGGATTTCCGTCCGCTTGGACGGAAATAAAAAATGACTACACTGGAGCATCTTCTCCGTGGCATATTCAGTATTTTTAACTGACTTCAAAAAATGAGGAGGTTCTCAATTTTGTTGTTTTTAGTGTATTTTTCATTTGTATGTGATATGGGTCGTATTTTTGTGCCTGAAATAAACGATTTTTTTTTTATTTATCATGCACTACCACTGCACTACCTACAAAATATATTTTCCACATTACTCAAAGGTTAATTGGAAGAGAATGCTTGCTACCATTAAGTTCGCCTATGGACAGATATATTAATATGTGTGCAATAAAGAATTTTCAATCAATCAAGGCTGCGAGTTAGAAATCGCGTGGCACATTTTCCTTAAACAGCTACTTTTGGGTAAAAGCACTAGCTGAGTGAAAAACGGAGCCACTAATGCCTGAGACCAGTTTTTAGACTGAGAAGGCTTGTCCAGTATCAACAACACAATACAATTTTAGTTCTCAATATTAGAAAATATTAAATGATCAAATAAAATAAGGTCCTAAACTCCTAACGCGCAGTCCAGTTATACTGTTTGTTTTTGTTTTAAAAGGTGTGTGAACATAAATGCTTACAGCTTATTACAACTAAACCCAGTTTAGCGTAAAAGTATCTTAACCTAGAATAACTCAGCAGGCTATAGCACCTTTATAAGTTTTATGATAAAATTAGTATTTATGAGAGTAACACTTTTTAAATCAGTTTTCTTAATTTAATGTAGCCAAAATTTTTCTAAAAGTACTTATTAAAAAAGTTGATATGAGCACTTTGTATAGCGCGCATTTTTAAGGTCAAGAAATCAAGCTTATTCTACCTGTGTACTAGTATAGCTCTAAATATTTTTAGGTAGATAAACCTACCATGCTGATATTGCGGTTATATTACAACTTGGTCATAATACAACCAAAACAACATTATTTTCTTAAACATAGGGTACATTTCAAATCGTTGCGGACGGCATGCGAGTCCAGTTATACTGCACACGGTTAAAATTTGAAGTAAGTTGTTGATTGCTTCGACATTGGGCCGTGCTCCACGCTCTCCATCGCTGCCACATCGATTCCTGCTACGTGGAAGTGCTCCGGGAGTTCTATACTTCGACTAAACTGCAAGTGCGAGTTCACACGCTAACAGATCCTGTGCCCATCCAGCGGGGGGTGAGACAAGGGGACACTATTTCTCCTAAGCTTTTTACAGCTGTCCTTGAGTATGTTAAAATAACCTTAGAATGAGAAAATTGTGGAATAAACATCGATGGTATCAACTTGTCTCATCTTAGATTCGCAGATAATCTCGTACTATTTGCAAAAAACTTTAGTGATCTCGGCAATGCTGCAACATCTTTTAGATGCTCCTTTGAGAGTAGGCCTTAAGATAAATATCTCCAAGGCGAAGGTGCTCTCGATTAGCTCCGGTGTCACAAACCCCATTGTAACAATGGGAAATGAGAAAATTGAGAAATGCGAGGCTGGAGACAGTCGACCAGTATTTTTATCTTGGACATATTCTGTCGTTTAGACTCCGAGCATCAGCAGAAGGAAATCTCTAAAAGGATCCAATTGACAGTTGAAATTTTCACAGACGATGTATTTATGTTGCTCCTATAACAACAAATACTAAAAGCAGAATAAAATAAATATTTAAGGGGGGCTCCCATAAAACAAACGTGTTTTTTTGCTCATTTTAGCTCGATATTGATAAAGGCAACAGGTTGACGCTTGAAATATTCACAGAATATTTAGTTACATATTCACTTTAAGGGCGCACTATACCCGGGGAGACGATAAATCGCTTATTGAGAAACAATGTTTTGTTCAACAAATTGTGTGCTTTCAATTTGTAATTCATAAATGTTATAGTTAAGGATACGTGCTAGAGCGCCTGTGTTGCGAAAACACGATTCCGTAAAATTTTCTCGATAGAAAAAAAACCAAAGATGACTCCAAATTTATCTTAAAACCGTGCTTATGCGATGAATACTACAATTTAGATCTTGAAACTTTATACAGTAATTATACACAACATAAAGAAGAGCACATATTATGTTTTAAATTTTCAAAATACCTTTTAATTTTACCATAAAATGAAAATATCTAAGTTTTGCACTAATGAAACCATTCGCTTCGGACGCCCGGTCCGCGATTCAGTCTGGCCTTGGCTTTCAGACGGGGTACCCATGACGCTTGTCTCTCCAAACGATCACGTAATTCATAAGTACAATTTAATATTAAGTTGATTTTTGTAAAAACGCAGTAATGAGAAATACGCACAACAAGAAAATGAAGGGACTGAATGATAAAAAAACCGGCAAACATATGAACCATGGCGATATAGAATGCTCAGCGGCGCGCGGAGAAGCGGGGGTGAAATTCGAGTTTGGGCTAAGGTCTTAAAAATAAATAATTAAATTAAAATAAAACAAATATTTAAGGGAGGCTTCCATATAACAAACGTGATTTTTTGCCGTTTTTATAGATAATGATACGGAACCCTTCGTGCGCGAGTCCGACTCACACTTGGCCGGTTTATATAACAATTCATATCACTTGCACTGCTCAGGTAATTAGTAGTCGCATGAAATGCCAATTCAGTAGAAATTTAAAATGAACGTCACCCATCCAATATTGCCATGGGACCGTAAATTATACAAAGTTGCTTAGATTCGACTATCGTCGCCATCACAATTATTTTAAGTTCGTGTCGAGTCACTTCTGGGCAATAGGCCATAGTATGTCTATGCCACTTCCAATTCTGTACCGGTCAACGAACAAAAAAGAATAAGTAAATATTGCTGGACATTTCACGCAGTGCTATCTAGCCCCAAACTAAGCAAAGCTTGTACTATGGGAACCAGATATAACTAATAGATTACTTATATACTTTTTTATTGTTAATACATACTTATAGCTCAAGTGGCTACCCATTCGCTACCGCAGGAATACTCATATCCTCACTCTTTTGTACAGTATTTTGTTCAATCCTTCTAGTCCTTCTTATCTTAGAGAACGCTTTGAATATCTCCATCTATCTAATCCTCGTCCGTTGCGCTCTTCTAAGTCCTTGAAACTTAAAATTCCTATCCACTCTTCTAACTTTTATGACAACTCCTTTACTGTACAGGCTATCAGTTTATGTAACTCTCTTCCTTCTTCTATTAGATCTGCTAAATCCCTTCTTATCTTTAAACGCTATTGTTTAAGCACTATTTGTCTGCATCAGAGAGCTGAGTAATCTAATTTTATTATTATATTTGTCGTTGTTACTGTTTGTATTACAGCTGTTTCATAATGCATTTTATCTATTATTAGTATATTTAATATAATAGAATGTTTATGTATAATATTTATATTAATATTACCTACCCTGGTATCTATTTATTTTCTTTTGCTTATGTAAGTATACCTATAATAAAATAAAAAGCTTATAGTCTTACTTTTTATTAGCTGCAGTAAAATGACGTTTCTAAATGTCATTCCGTAAAATAATGTTGCCAGCCTAATCTCAATAGGGATGTGATTCAGTTCACAAAAATTAATTAAATAACATTATTATGACGTTTTTGTTTCATTTTGAATGTACCTCCCTATACTTCCACTAAAAAAGATCAATCCTCTAGTATAGTAATAATAATAGGTTAAAAAAATACATTACAACTTAATATTAAATCTCAAAAAAAAAACCAAACTGATTATTCATTTATGATTCACTCATTTAGCTACATCCCTATTTATTTTTCTTCAAAAACCGGCAACCCACAAAACGTCATTTTACTGCAGCTAATAAAAAGTTAGACTATAAGTTATAAAGCTACCGTCCTTTAACGTTCTCGTAAAATCCAGTCCATCCAAGGGTTGTCTAGAAGAGATCGCTTTTAGCGATACTGCCAATTGTACTATCGCGTGTCTAGTTTTAAGTGTTTAATTATGATTTGTTAAACTCATTTAAGTGTGGTATACAATAAAGCGTATTCTATCTATCTATATATAATATATAGAGAAACATCCAGACCCGGAACAAATATATGTAGAACGTGCAAACATTTGTTCCGCGGTGGGAATCAAACCCGCAACCTCCTACGTCTCAGCTGGCTATTCGCCTACTGCGTCACAGAGGTCGTCAATATATTAAAATATTATAATCTTCTATCATAATTTTTCAGGGTACGTCGATGAAGCCGGAAATGAAGTTGATATTGAAAACCCTCCAACGCAGACCGAAGCACCAAACAAAACACCAGGTCCTAATCCAACCCCTAAGCCCAAGCCAAAGCCCTCCTGCAAGACATCTCAGACAGTTGTCCTGGGCACTAATGCGGTCTGTACAGGCAGTCTTATCTTCAGTGAAGAGTTTAACAAGAAGACTTTAAAGGAACTGACACACTGGCAGGCGGAAAGCAAGTTTCCAGAGGATCCTGTAAGTTGCAGAGCTTAACTTCAGACGAAATACTTATAAAAGTTACTTAGGTTGGGAGGGTGAAGTTTGAATAAAACTTAGAATAATACAAATTGGTACTTGCAGGGCAAGTGAGTCAGACTGTACAAAATAGTCTTAGCTTGCATTTATCTAACTATTAGTACTTTTTCCTGGAATGATCACCGACATCATTGGATAAGCCAATACGTAATCTTTTCATTTTTGACCAACCATTTGCCCTACTAACTACATAGGTATATCATGCATCTAAAACACATTCAATTCTTTCCATGTCAGAGTCCTTAGCAATCTAAAGATCCCCTCAAAAACTAAATTTTAAACTCATTTGAAAGAACCATTATAAATGCCCAGAGATTAATTTATTTCAAAAACTTTGAAGATTTCTTCTTGATTCCAGGATTATCCCTTCAACGTATATATGACTGAAGGCACCATGAAGCTCGAAGATGGTGCGCTGGTCATATCTCCTGTGCTGTTGGAAGACTTCAAATATGATGGATTTATCCATGAGAGCTTGGATCTGACCAATAGGTGATTGTACTGATCTTTTCATTATATATATTAGAAGACACGGTAAATTTGAAAGTATTTCAATCCACCATGTGTATCCACCACTTTTCATTTTAAATTCTGGTTCTACAGTATAACAGCAGTACCTTTCTATTTTTTTATCTACTCAGCCCACATCGGTTCAGCAGTTGGTCTGCCTCCTCGTTGTTACATTTTCTCCGGCTCTGTGGCAAGCGCATTCACTATTTTCCCACAACTCGTGCGATATCATTCGACCGTCCGATGCTATTGATCTGCTAACCAGCTAGATTATTGATCGAGCGATGCGAGATCTCCTAATCAACTTGGGCACATCGGCGTATGTTTTTTCCGAGGATATCTTTCGTAACGTTGATCCGATCATCGTAAAATTTAATACATAGGTAGGTTGTGATGGCACAATTTTGGTGTGACTAAATGAACTAAAATCTTGGGAGGTTGTTGAGATATTGGGGTTCAAGAGAGGTAAAAATAAAATGAAAATGAAGCTATCAGGTCAAGTGTGACGTCAAATGAAAGGTATTTATTAGTAAATTTAGACTCCGTTTTTATTTTTCGCCAATTCTTTATAGTTTTAGCGTTATTAACCATGATAAAAGCTAAACTTTAGTACCACAAAAAATGTAACCTCAGTACATGAACTACCGTTACCTGTAATTTGAATGAAACTGTAGGTCAAGTAAGTTGGTTATTTTTTCGTGCCACTATTTTGATAGTCAAAGATTACAAATAATATTTTTCTGTTTTAATCGGAGACTCGCGAGATCTCAGTTCTGGGCGCACCACTAGTTGGGTATAATACGCCTAGATTAGTTTTATTTTACGAAAGAATAGAGTACCTAGACCATTTCACTCTATTTTTGTAAAACATTCTACGCGAGATTGTAATCTAACGTCAGTTTAATATATTCTTCATAGACATGAATATTGCTAGGGTATTAATGTTGGCCCGGCTAGGACATGGTTTGGCACTCCAAGCATTACCAGCGACACAGAAACACATATAAACCATTTATCACTGTGGTGGTGACAGGTGTTGCCCTCTTCAAAAAACTTTAAGTTACATTTCCATTTCAGGTGTACCGGAGCGGTGGATACGACCGAATGCAAACGTCGAGCTGACGGAGCGTATATCCTGCCTCCAGTGATGACGGGGAAGATGATCACGAAGCACAAGTTCAGCTTCAAGTTTGGCAAAATCGAGATCCGGGCGAAGTTGCCTGCAGGAAGCTGGCTTGTGCCAGGTAAAAACGATCCTAATAGTGATACCTGTTAATACAATATTTAACGTAACTAAAAGGTAATAAGTCCATAATAGCCAGATCCTGAACATCGGTTACCAATAACGACATGTTTCTCGTTGAAAAGTCGTCAAAAATATAAATAAAATTCAATCAAAAACTTGAAGTTTGGCAAAATCGAGATCCGGGCGAAGTTGCCTACAGGAAGCTGCCTGGTGCCAGGTAAGAACGATCCTAATATCGATACCTGTTAATACAATATTTATTGTAACTAAAAGGTAATAAGTCCATAATAGCCAGATCCTGAACATCGGTTACCAATAACGACATGTTTCTCGTTGAAAAGTCGTCAAAAATATAAATAATATTCAATCAAAAACTTGAAGTTTGGCAAAATCGAGATCCGGGCGAAGTTGCCTACAGGAAGCTGGCTGGTGCCAGGTAAGAACGATCCTAATATCGATACCTGTTAATACAATATTTAACGTAACTAAAAGGTAATAAGTCCATAATAGCCAGATCCTGAACATCGGTTACCAATAACGACATGTTTCTCGTTGAAAAGTCGTCAAAAATATAAATAAAATTCAATCAAAAACTTGAAGTTTGGCAAAATCGAGATCCGGGCGAAGTTGCCTACAGGAAGCTGGCTGGTGCCAGGTAAGAACGATCCTAATATCGATACCTGTTAATACAATATTTAACGTAACTAAAAGGTAATAAGTCCATAATAGCCAGATCCTGAACATCGGTTACCAATAACGACATGTTTCTCGTTGAAAAGTCGTCAAAAATATAAATAAAATTCAATGAGAAACGTGTTCTACATTTATGAGAACCAAAATAGAAAATAGTGGGATAGATAGTTACCGATTTTTATTAGCATTAACTCATCTAACACTAAGCCACTTAGTCGATTGATACGCGAGAGAATACAAGAGAACTGGTTCTATTTCCCCTGCGACAAATCACATACATGCACCTAACACTGTGCTATGAGTAGGATGGTTTGTTCTGTGTATACAGTACCTAACTTAATAGTTTAGCTTACCATGGACACGAAAGAAGAAGTACCTATGATCATGATACATAAACATGAAGAATAACAACAAAAATTATTAAACTATGCAATAATTCCCTATACCATGCGTATCGGCAAAGATTTTCCTGATCAAGCAAACATTTTTCTCACTGTGGTAACTAAACCTTCAGCCTCACCCACCTTTCTACAAAGGTCTTCAAAGAACAATCATCAATCTATTTTTTTTTATTTCCAGAGCTGAATCTTGAACCTCTCGAGAACATCTACGGCACTCGCCACTACGAGTCTGGCCTTATCAGAGTTGCCTTTGCGAAAGGAAACGATGTATACGCTAAGAAGCTATCCGCAGGGCCGATGTTGACTGACGCCGAACCTTACCGGACCCTGTTGATGAAGGAGAAGATTGGCATCCACAACTGGAACCGGGACTTCCATAACTACACGCTGATTTGGAAACCAGGTTTGTTCATACTTTGGCTTTGGAGCAAGAAATCAGCGTTTCACCATATCGATATTCCAGTTAGTTCAACTTTCTCGTTATTTTATTACAGAATAGTTGAACTATGGAATAGATCCAAAAATATAACTAGTTGAGCTATATGGAATAGATCTTCTATCTGCAGACCCAAAAACAGTACCATAAATTGCCCATGGCTCACCAAGGGAAATTGAGGTGGACTACGGGCAATGAAAAGTAACCATGGGTCACAGTGCCCATGAGCTTGACCAGGACCAAGGAGCGGTTTTTTTCAATAAGAAGCCGCATTAGAGCGACTTTTTTCAAGCTGTCATTCCCGTTTAGGCCGTATAAGCCACATACGTAGGTGCCTACTTACCTGACAACGTATATAGCAAATATCTCTAGTAAATGTTAGATGGCAATGATGACGAAGTAATTTACTCTGAAATAACTTTGAAAATCAAAATATTGGCTGCTGTACTAGTAAAGCATAGAACATTTAAATTACGTTTTCGATACATTATTGGCATCTATTAGTTGAATCAATAGACCGCAGAGGATAAAACCTGGAATGGCGTTTTAGGGAGAAGGATGTACAATGGCAATGCTGATGATGACTGGTTGAATGTCAATTTCTACGATAGGTCGAATCGAAAGAGCTTCCAATAATGCAGTTCCTAAAACATTTTCATCTGCAGATGGTCTCCAATTCCTCGTGGATGGAGAGCAGTATGGCACAGTGTCTCCCGGCGAAGGCTTCCACACAAGCGCCAGGCAGCACGCTGTACCACACTTTGCCAACTGGCTAAAAGGCACAGTCATGGCACCTTTAGATAAGATGGTAAGCCCATGGATTAGATTGATATATAGGTACAAAGTTAATTATGTTCAAAAATAATATACTTATAATTATTTACGCGACTTTAATGTGAATCATCTAAAGACCGTTGCATACGATCTATAGATAGTTCAACTGCCCTAGATAACTACCAGGCTGAAATGACCCCAAGTAACTGCCCGCATTACCCCGCTGAATTGCAATGATTATATGTGTTGACCCTGATAAGCACCAGTGTCCCTTTGAACAGATGGCCAAAAATAATTTAGATAACGCGATGGGCCCCGGTACCCAAGGTCTCGACCCCAAATGGCTCAAGTACATAAGCTCGGTCGAGACTTCCATATTTGCACCGCTGAGATCTTTGGCTGAATTTGCCGCCGCACCCTAGCTTCTGTTCCAAACACATGAGGATAATACATGAAAATGTTCACTGCATATTCTTAAAAATAAACAAATCAAAATTACTATACCAAAATATTATATATACCTACATACAACCGACCTTAGTTGTAATAAGTACGTATATGAAAATTACTAGTGGTTCGCTCCGAACTGAGATCTCGTGAGTCTCCGATTAAATCAAAAAAAAATTATTTGTAATCTTTGACTATCAAAATAGTGTCACGAAATTAGCAACCAGCTTACTTGACTTACAGTTTCATTCAAATTACAGGTAACGGGAGTTCATGTAATGGGGTTAATCTTTTTTGGGGTACAAATTGCAGTTATTCTGGATTTCAGACTTTTGCCTATATTTGCGTCACATTTGCTACACGCATACTAAATTACAGCACTGTGAGGTCACTTGTGGACCCTGTGAATTTGGTCAAAGTTTTGTTTTTATTATGGCTAATAACTCAAAAACTATAAAGAATTTGCGAAAAATAAAAACGGAGTCTAACTGTACTACTTAATATATTTCATTTGACGTCCCACTTGACCAGTTAACCTCATTTTCATTTTTTTTTACTCCTCTTGAACCCCAATATCTCAAGAACCCCCAAACATTTTTAGCTTATTTAGTCACACCAAAATTTTGACATCACTACCTACCTATGTATTGGATTTCACGATGATCGGATCAACGCTTCGAAAGTTATCCTCCGAAAACATACATACATACAACGCCGATTTGCCTAAATTGATTTATCGATCTCGCTTCATAATTATTGATTAAAACGGGTATTTATCGCGTATGTACCTTTTTTATTTGTTATCCCGACGTGCCAGTCAGCCCGAGACCATGACTGTTGCAACACAGCCGAAACGTCGGGATAACAAATAAAAAAGGTACATACGCGATAAATACCCGTTTTAATCAATAATTATGTACAGTGATCTCGCTTCGCTCTATCAATAATCTTGGATTAGTGTTCAAGTACTCTTGTACCATGTTTTTATTCCAAAATAAACCTTTGTTTAATCACTTAAACTTTTTAAAAAAAGGTTTTAAAGTTTTAAGTCTTAAACCCTTAAAACGATCTCTTCCCGCCAACTCCTGGATGGACAGGATATCGGTTTTTTTAATAAAATGGTCTTATTTCCAGTTCTACGTGTCTCTTGGTCTTCGAGTCGGTGGTATCAACGATTTCGCTGATGAGAACGACAAGCCGTGGAGAAACAAGGGCAACAAGGCAACCGTCTCTTTCTACAACGCGAAGGAAAGCTGGTATCCCACTTGGGACGATGGTCACCTGAAAGTGGATTACGTCAGGGTATATGCCCTGTAAAACTGTTTCCAAAGGCAGTTAAATGATGTAGTATTAAGTATTACAAATAAATGTATACAATGTATACAAAATACAAATAAATGACTTTCAAAACAATACCCTCACTCAATCCTCTGAATTGTACTGTTATTTTTATTTAAGTTGACATAATACGACTTTCCTAACATTATGTTATGGCCGTCTTAAAACAGTCGCAGTTTCTGAAGTCAAACGAGACAAGATTATAGAAAACAGAAAAACTATCAAATTTATAATTTAACAGGTTAGCTGTCCCGAAGCAAGTTTCGATCTTCTTTGTACACGTCCTCGTAGTAAATAATGACAGCTAACGCTCATGAAGTTTCGTATTAAGTTACGTCATTCTCTTCAAGTATTTTATGATACTTTATGTGTCCTAGTGATTGAAATTAATTATATCGATAATTGCTAATGTTAGATGAGTATGATAAGAAATTAATTATTTACGTTTAATGATAAAATTTACGTTTATGTTCGTAACACTTTAGACATCTGAAAAATATCTTTTTTAAAGAAAAACATACATGAGGGAATATAATCGCAGGTCTACAATCGCCATTTCGGTTTTGATGATAATAGGCTAGTTTCCTAATTTTTGTTGGCAACCCTTATTCAAAGGGTCTCACAATAATAGTAACATCGGTGAAAGAATAATTTTGTGTTTGAATAAGGTTAATGTTAATTTTTAAGTGAAATTTATTTTTTGTTTAAGTTCAATAATAAATTGATTGGTAGAATTTGGTTGTAGTATAATTTACTAATGCTACAAATAATATAATTATTAAAAAAAATTATCGATAGATCGATTGCATTATCTACATCATTGGCCATGAGGCACATATGCCTCATGGACGTACCAGTGCAATCACCCATGAGGCACATGTGCCTCATCGGACAGCTAACCTGTTAAGGTGATATTAATGTAAATTATTGTGATATGTGATTGAGATTAAATTGTGATAATGGCTTCGTAATGATTGTTTTCATTATTGTACGATTGTACGTTTACTTTTTCCCACTGCTGGGCAAAGGCCTCCCCCAACTCTTTCCACCTATCGCGATCTTTGGCAGATTCCCACCATTCCTTCTCGAATCCGCTGATGTCATCGCGCCAACGCTTTCACGGCCGACCGCGATGTCGCTGTCCATCCTCCGGTACCCAAGGTGTTATGATATTGACCCATTTCTCCGGAAGCATTCGACTTACGTGCCCGGCCCAATCCCACTTGAGTTTCGCGGTTTTGTCTCCCACATCGGCAATGCCAGTTTTAAAGAACGAAGCGTGGTATTCCTCACCCGATCGGTTCTCCAGAATCCTAGGACAATGCGTTCCATTGCCCTTTGGCAAACCTTGAGCTTGGAGTTCTGCAGCTCGGTCAATGACTATGTTTGCGCACCGTAGGTTAGAACCGGCAGGATACACATGTCGATGAGTTTGCGCTTTAGACTCAGAGGAAGGTCACCCTTCGTGTGCGCCTTCATGAACCATTGTTATGTGACCTTATAGTTATTGTATTAAAATTTCAACCCATTCGTATACCTAAAACTTTTAAATTATTTTCAATCATAACTCGTTATGCAAATTTATTTATGTAAAACGATAACAACACTTATATGTATTACTCGTGCGCGATAACTGGCGCCCGTATTGTACCGTTCGCATCACTATTTTTTACTAGTGTTTTTAGTCTCGTACTGGCCTACATCACGTAACGACGCGCTCTGGAATTCTTTTAGTTTTCGTTTGTGTTATTGTTTTGTTGTTTCAGTTTTTGTTGTTATAGTTTGTGTCATTGTTTTGTTGTTGTAGTTTTTGTTGTTATAGTAAATGTTGTAAATTTATTGGATACCTCTTCGTCAAGTGATTATAGTGAGACTGAGGACGAAGAACAACCTCTAGAAGGCATAAATCCACTAAGTAGTGACGAAGATGAGATAATGTAAATAATAGATAAAATAAATGTATAAACTTAAACATTGTATTTTTATTTTATTCAAATAGTGTAAAAAAGATTAGATTAAAAGCAGCGTCCTCCCTGAGTAACATAATAAATTAGGTTAAAAAAAACAAAGACGAAGCCGCGGGCGGCTGCTTGTTATGTTCGCTTTTTTGCGGGCGGTACAAACACGCCAATATGACGTCACCGCGCTCAGGTCCCAACTTATCGCGCACGGGTAATATAGGTATATAGAACCTACAAAATACTCTATAAAGACTATTAACACTCAATCACTACAGTGTGTCTTCACTCTATATTATCTATTTATTTATTTTATTAGTTTACACTTATTGTGACGGCTGAGACGCAGGAGGTAGCGAGTTCGATTCCCGCCGCGGAACAAATATTTGCATGACCTACAGATATTTGTTCCAAGTCTGGGTGTTTTTCTATATATGATAAGTATGTATTTACAAAAAAAAGTATACCTATATAGGTGTTGTATCAGTTATCTGGTTCCCATAGTACAAGCTCTGCTTAGTTTGGGGCTAGATAGCGCTGTGTGAGATGTCCAGCAATGTTTATTTAATATTTATTTATTGTTAAAAATTACAGTTTACACAAGATGTGATCCTAAACGAGCACAGTCAAGAGGGGACTCTTCTAACACAGGTAAATGAAACTTGAAAGAAGAGTTCCCAAGCCTAGTTTTAAATGTACTCATGTTATATAGAAATAAAAGATTTTTGATTATACCTAAGTACCTAAGTACCTAGTTAGTAATTTTTGGATCAAATGGATGGACCAATTCTGATGCGGTTTTTTAATAGAAAACTAGTTTAACTGAGTGGTTCTTAGCTATATGTAATAAAGATCAGATTCACCGATCCGAAGATTATCAGAACTTATTGATGAAGTGATTTTAGGTTTAAAATTGTGAGTTTTTGAAGTATAATTTCTTTACGCACGCTTGACTTGGGGAGTAAGCTAGTGAATGCCTTACGAAAAGTACGAACGGAAGTTGAGAGGGAGATATAAGTTAGTAAAGATGTTACGAAAGTTAAGAGAAAGTTACGTTTCATATTCGTTTCACGTTAGTTGACGACCTCCGTGGTGCAGTGGGCGAATAGCCGGCTGAGACGCAGGAGGTAGCGGGTTCGATTCCCGCCGCGGAACAAATGTTTGCATGATATACAAATATTTGTTCCGGGTCTGGTTGTTTCTCTATATATTATAAGTATATATTTACAAAAAAAAATGTATATAAGTATTGTATCAGTTATTTAGTATTAGTTCCCATAGTACAAGCTCTGTTTAGTTTGGGGCTAGATAGCGTTGTGTGAAATGTCTTTTAATATTTATTTATTTTATATATTACTGTACGGGCAAGAGAGAAAGGTGCGTGCACACATTTTCTTTCTATCTTTCTCTCATAGCCAGTGCATGAAATATATATATATATTCACGAAAACTAATCAAGAAATCACCGTTCGCGTAACGCTTGCAAACTCGCAAACGAACTACTGACTGAGATATATATATATATATACGCAAACGAACTACTGACTGAGATACTGACTATATCTCAGTCAGTAGTTCGTTTGCGAGTTTGCAAGCGTTACGCGAACGGTGATTTCTTGATTATTTTTCGTAATTTCATTTCGTTCTTGAACAATTTTATAACTTAATATTTTGGAAAAGAAGCTTTCCTTCAGACGTGTGGTTTAAAGCACACTCGTTTTTTAGAATGTACGTGTAATTTTGGTGTATAAAATGATGCAAATGGACGGAAAATATCTTAGATCGACACTGATACAAAATTAGCAACAGAGAGCGAGTGTTCCCGCGTAATACCAATGGCTGACTCTTTGGCCCTGTTTCTGAACGAGTGTCAGGTTCCTTACGTATAGAAACCAACGCCATCTTTACGCAATAAGTTTAAAGAAATAAATATTTTGTCATTCCCTTGTCAATACATCTATGAAAATCTGATGTATGTTCACAAAAAATATTAATTTGTTTAAGAAAAATAGTAATAATCTTAATTTTAATACTAGAAATAAAGATAAACTCGCTGTTGCCCCTTGTAGACTCCATAAAGTTAGTAAATCGTATAAAGGGCAAGGTGTTCGCTTTTATAACAAACTCCCAAGTGATGTACAAAAATTGACAATTAACAAATTTAAAAACGCACTTAAACAAAATCTTTACAAAAAAGCCTACTATAATATATCGGAATATTTAGATGATAGAGAAGCTTGGGATGGAAATTGCTCCAACTCGTTCAAAATGTTACAATTTAGATGTAATTTATTTACTGTATTGTAATGTCGTCTAAAAGAATCATTAAAAAAAACCAGCCTTGTTTCTTGCCTTTCTTTCCTGGCTTGGTCGCGAAGGAACAGGCAGTAAAATTGACAGTATTTTTCAAACTTTTGCGATCACTGTACATAATTATTGATTAAAACGGGTATTTATCGCGTATGTACCTTTTTTATTTGTTATCCCGACGTTTCGGCTGTGTTGCAACAGTCATGGTCTCGGGCTGACTGGAGTACTTGGAGCTACCGTCGGGAAGTGCGGGTAGCTGCAGCATCTACCCTCACTTGGTCTTCAGAATTAGAAATGTCCTCGTTCATATTACGACACACTACACTAACCGTATCTACGCACTGAGTCGACCGATTACGACGCGCACACCTAGCAATCACCGGGTTGTCGGGATAACAAATAAAAAAGGTACATACGCGATAAATACCCGTTTTAATCAATAATTAAGTAAAATTGACGTTTGAAAGTGATCCTTGTGATTTTAATGAATAAAAGATTTTGACTTTGACATTATCAGATGCAGCGGCGAGTAGCGAAAATCTATCACTTATTCTAATAGCGTTTACGCACACCTGGCAGGTCTAATTTGATTTTATTTCCATTTAATTTGACCATTCGAAACTTCTGAAATATTCTTAGCAGCGGCAATCCTCTGGCAGATAGTCGATCGACTAGCTCCGTGCATCCTGGTTGGTTTTCAGTTGATAGGGTAGGGTAAATAAACAAATAAATATTGGCGGACAATTCACACAGCGATATCTAGCCCCA
Organism: Philereme vetulata; assembly: GCA_918857605.2. Taxonomy (NCBI): domain Eukaryota; kingdom Metazoa; phylum Arthropoda; class Insecta; order Lepidoptera; family Geometridae; genus Philereme; species Philereme vetulata. Next base: position 4,155,790 of record OU975444.1, read on the forward strand.
AACTAAGCAGAGCTTGTACTATGGGAACTAGATAACTGATAGAATACTTACATGCGTGTTTTTTGTAAATACATACTTATAATATATAGAAAAACACCTAAATATCTGTAGATCATGCAAACATTTGTTCCGCGGCGGGAATCGAACCCGCTACCTCCTGCGTCTCAGCCGGCTATACGCCCACTGCGCCACGGAGGTCGTCTAAAGTCTAACTTTTTATTAGCTGCAGTAAAATGACGTTTTGTGGGTTGCCGGTTTTTGAAGAAAAATAAATAGGGATGTAGCTAAATGAGTGAATCATAAATTAATAATCAGTTTGGTTTTTTTTTGAGATTTAATATTAAGTTGTAATGTATTTTTTAACCTATTATTATTACTATACTAGAGGATTGATCTTTTTTAGTGGAAGTATTGGGAGGTACATTCAAAATGAAACAAAAACGTCATAATAATGTTATTTAATTAATTTTTGTGAACTGAATCACATCCCTATTGAGATTAGGCTGGCAACATTATTTTACGGGATGACATTTAGAAACGTCATTTTACTGCAGCTAATAAAAAGTTAGACTATAATGTAGGTAGGTACCCGTCTATAATGTATAGGAAAGAGGCGGTAAAAACGTGCCTACTTTAAAAAACACATCAATCATTGTTCAAATACCTTCTTTGACCTCTGTGGGCTGCGTTGTTCAACTAACTCATCGCTTTTAGAGTTGCTAGCTGAATATCAATGGTTTTTATTTCACCCTTCTATTATACACCTATATGTACCTACTTATAGTATTTTATATAATATACCTTTTTTATTGTTAGTATTGAATGTTTATGCACTATAGTATTACGCACCTAATTGATTTATTTATATAGTTGTATATAATAATTTCATCGCTCAACGAGCTATGGAGAGGGCTATGCTCGGGGTTTCTCTACGGGATCGAATCAGAAACGAGGAGATACGTAGGAGAACTCAAGTCACCGACATAGCCCGACGGATTAGCACGTTGAAGTGGCAATGGGCAGGCCATATAGCGCGCAGAACAGATGGCCGATGGGGCTCGAAGGTTCTCGAGTGGAGGCCACGGACCGGCAAGCGCAGCGTAGGACGTCCACCTACAAGGTGGGCAGACGACTTGGTAAGAACCGCAGGTCGGCGTTGGATGCAGGCCGTTCTTGGAGATCAATGAGGGAGGCCTTTGTCCAGCAGTGGGCGTCGTACGGCTAATATTATGATGATGATGATTTAATTGTTTTTTTTTTTGCTTATGTAAGCACACCGTTTATTCAATAATCAATTTTTTTTTATTAATAGCTACCGTCCTATAGCGTTCTCGTGAAGTCTAGTCCATCCAAAGGTTGTCTGGAAGAGATCGGTTTTAGCGATAAGACCGCCAATTGTACTGTCGCGAGTATTGTTATTTGTTTTTTATATTGTTTTTTTTTTATTTTAAGTGTGATTTAGGTACAATAAAGCGTTTTCTATCTTCTATCTATCAACAACCTACCGTCTCTACCTATTATTGTCTAAATATATGTTTTTAAATATTTGTTTTAGTTTATTTATTTCGAAAAACAACTATACTCCATACTAATAATATAAAGAAAGTAACTAAGTCTCTCTGTATGTTTGTTGCGTTTTAACGACTAAACGGCTGGATTTCGATGAAATTTGGTGCTCACGGCTACACATCAAGCTATACATTTCCAGTATAAGCTGACCTCTCATTCTACGAAAAGCCTACACAATGCGAGATCAGCTTATACTGGAAATTTATACCTTGATGTGTAGCCGTGTGTGCACAGCCGCGCCACACGTCAAAATTTTAACAACTATTTTGTCTCACTCTTTCTCATCCTAATACGAGACAAATGCACGATATACGCGTTAAAATATTTTTCGCGACAGATGATAGATTATGATTGGGACACAGGCTACTTTTACCCGACTGCGCAGAAGGGTAATGTTTTTTATTGACAAATCACGCGTACGAAGCCGTGGCCGATAGCTAGAATATAAATATATAAGCTGTTGGTTTTATAAGTTATAGCTTGCTTACCACAAAAAATAATTTTGCCTAAAATATCCTACTAATATTATAAACGCGAAAGTTTGTATGTATGGATGTTTGTTACTGGTTCACGCCGGAACAGCTGAACCGATTGCGATGATATTTGGTATGTACGTAGATCATAACCTGGATTAACACATAGGCTACTTTATATTGGCAAACCACGTGTGCGAAGCCGTGGCTTGGTCAGCTAGTATAACCATAAAAATAAGAGGATTATAATCGTTTTGTTTTTAAAAGGTAAAGACCTTTTAAAAACAAAACGAGTATAATCCACCACAAATATAACCTGAAGTACCTATTTCGTTACCCGTAGCAGGTAGGTAATAAGATAATCGATATCGATACATTCGTCTTGAATCCTCATTGGTACATCACTAAGTGAGTAGCACTTACACACGTCACACTTTGAGCAAGCGAGTAACAGCCAATGCATTATCGTTCTTATTCTTTGCTGTTAGAGACTATAACAAAAATCGTTAGCGAGAGCGCCATCTGTTATTGAGTGGCTTTGTTTTGTGGGTAATCAAGTAACAGCCACTGCATTATCAGTCTTATTTCTAATTAATAGAGACTAAAATAAAATTATTTTCTAAAGCGCCATCTTTTGCCGAGTAGAAGAAGTAAACTTTAATTTTTTGTTACTCTTTATTTTATTGAATTTTAAACCATGTTCCATAGTAGCTAAGGTTTTATATCCCTTAAATTGGTTTTATAGTTTTAGGCCTCTTTGAACGTTCTCTTTCAGCCAATTATAACTTTTATTTCTAAGTGTGATAGTTTTTACATGTGTGAGTTTAGCTACACTGTTTTTCTTAGTAAAAAGTTATCATGCTAGTTCTATTGTTTTTTATGTTCTGTGGTTATTGAACATAAATGTTAACAGCGTATTCCAACTAAACACAGTTTAGTATAATAGTATCTTAAACTAGAATAACTCAGCAGGCTATAACACCTTTATAAGTTTTATTATAAAATTAGTATTTATGAGAGTTTCACATTTTAAATCGATTTCTTAATTATATGTAGCCAAATTTTTTCCAAAAGTACTTATTAAAAAAGTTAATATGAGCAATTCGCGCATTTTTAAGGTCAAGATGAGGATTATACTACTTTAGTTTAAATGGAACACATTTCAAGGTTCATTCGTGCTTGAAAAATTTCCATACTTAAAACTTAAAAGTATCGCGCAAATTTGCCAACCCTGTTAAAAAAATTCGCTTTTGTTTCTCAAATTCTCGGTATTGATTAATTGATCAAACAAGTTAAGTCAATACATAACGCACGAAGAAGCCTAGGTCTTCTCTTCATAGAAAGCAGGTTCACGCCGACTTTACAATGTTTTTAAGAAAACTCTGGGAAACCCATTTCTGATGGCATTGGTCTCCGTTTCCGTGGTCCCAGCTCGGCTCGATATTTCGTCTCAAAAGCGCAGTTTAAGAAACAAATTTGCTGTGTCTAAAATACACATGCATAGTTGCAACCGAACCATTGCCTTTCTAAATCATTTTTAGGGTTCCATAGCCAAAAGGCAAACTACAAGAACTTTTATATTATGTTACTTGCTGCTACGGAACCCTTCATGGGCGAGTCTAACTCGCACTTGGCCGCTTTTTTATACTCGATTCAAAATGGCTGTCTGTATTAGGCGGTACTTTTTAATTATTTTCTTCAAAGGACAAGATCTATTTTCGAAATGTTGTAGAACGGTACGTGAGAAAAATTACTATTTTTCGAGCTCTATGTTCATGTGCAATCTGTAACTACAACGTTGTTATTGCTTTCCTAACTGTCATCCATAATAATATAGTTACGCCGAGGCTGTTACAGAATAAGTAATAGTCGGGTTTTCTCGTAGTTATAACTACTGTGTCACAGAATAGGTAATACTTGGTAGGGAATATACCTACATACCACGTTTTTGCCTACAGTTGCACAGATTAAGAAATAGTAATTAGTCGAAATACCTACGCTTTTCTGGTAATTAGCAGAAACGTCGAGAATAATATATACTCTGGGAATAATATCTACTATGGCGGTATAAATAGGGATTGGGATCTATAATCAACTTGGGAAAATCGGCATTGTATGTATGTATGTTTGTTTATCCGCGGATAACTTTCGAAGCGTTGATCCGATCATCGTGAAATTTGATACATAGGTAGGTAGTGATGGCACAATTTTGGTGCGACTAAATGAACTAAAAATGTTTGGGGGTTATTGAGATATAGGGGTTCAACAGGGGTATAAAAATTAAAATGAGAGTATTTGGTCAAATAGGACGTCAAATGAAAGCTCTTCATTAGTACATTTAGACTTCGTTTTTATTTTTAGTAAATTTTTTATAGTTTTTTGAGTTATTAGCCATAATAAATACTGAACTTAGACAAAATTCACACAGTACACTAGTGCTGTAATTTGGTATGCGTGTATCTTAAGTGACACAAATATAGGCAAAAGTAAATGAAGATTGAAATCCAGAATAACTGCAATTTGTACCCCAAAAAAATAACCACATTACATGAACTCCCGTTACCTGTAATTTGAATGAAACTGTAGGTCAAGTAAGTTAGTAAAAATTTTGTGGCACTGTTTTATTGGTCAAAGATTAAGGCCGGCTTGCACAACGATCCCTAAACGTATTTAGCGACTAAACATGTTTAAATTTTACTTATTTGTTTGATTTGATAACTCCTTAAATCATATTTAGCCACTATCTAACGTTTAGGCGTCGTTGCGCGAGTCGCCTTAAGAATATTTTCCTTTGTGTTATGGGAGACTCGCGAGTTTAGTTCGAGGCGAACCCGAATAAGTTTTGTGGGAGAATAATCTTCGGTAGGTAACCTGTTTCCAATTTAAATGTGGTGATTTGACATTTAGGCAAAATATTTGCTTGATCGTCTCAAAAGCGAACTCTATTAAGGTAACTCAATAAAAAAATATGTGAAGTAAGAGTGACTTTGTCTACATAGGGTTCTGTAGCCGTATTTTTTACCTATACAATAACAAGCTGTCATGCGCAGCTTCGCACGCATTGTTTGCCAATAAAAACATAACCCTCATAATCATAATCATTTATTTGCATGAATGTATGTACAATAGTTCGTATTTCAGTTATAAAATAGAATTCAATTACATTCTGCCTCATCAGGGCGTGCGAAATTCTAAGATACAACAATAATAGTAATAAATAAAAATAAAAATGTCAAACTCTACGATAAAATTGAATGCAAATATAAAAAATAATAATACATTAGTTTCAAACCTGTCAAAATCATACAAAAACCAATAATAATAATGTCAAATTACAACTTAAATATTAAAAATGTCAAATTCTTTAAATAATAATAATGTTAAAATTAATCTTTTTAATTTAAATATTCATTAATGACATAAAAACACTTATCCATTAACCAAAGCATAAGTCTTCTTATAAATAATAGAAAAGACAAGTCCTTGAAACCATTTGGCAATTTATTGAAGATAGTAATGGAATGATAATAGGCATTCCGCTTAACAAGTGCAAGCCGGCACGGCGGCACATAGAGTCTATGCCTCCTTCTGTGCAGTCTGGTAAAAAGTAGTCTTTTAAACGTAAACAAGATTGAGAGATAGTTTTCGTCATATAATATTAGTTTTGATATGGATAGCCCATTTAGTCATCTGCCTATTCAATATTATATTCGTGTCTGGATGTTGTGGTATAATACTCGTAGTTTGTGATTGATATCCACGATACAGTGAAGGCTGTGGATGCAGGAGGTAGCGGATTCGATTCCCGTTTGCATGATCTACAGATATTTGTTCCAGATCTGGGTGTTTCATATACATGTATTTATAAATAATAACTAAAGTAAACTGAATAGCAAAATATAAAATAGGTAATTAAACCTTTTTATTCCTAACTAGCTGACCAATAAAATAAAATAAAAGTTTTTCAATAAAAACATTACTCTCCTTCTGCGCAGTTGGGTAAAATGTAGCCTATTGGCGGGTTCCTATATCCGTCGGTAACCGACTACGCCACGTATCTCCTTGAAAAAGTGTCAAACTTTTGACAGGTTTTCAAGGAGAAACGAGTCGTAGCTGGTTACCGACGGATATAAGAACCCGCCATATCTCACGCGGGGATAGTGTAGCTTTCCAACAGTGATAGATTTTTTTAAATCGGTCCAGTAGTTTCGGAGCCTATTCAATACAAACAAACAAATCTTTCCTCTTTATAATATTAGTATAGATGACTAAGGTCCTAAACTAAATATGGAAGATTAGATTAGCTAATTATTTATTGCACACCATGTAACAAATAAAAATAACAACGTAAATCTATGGATACAATTGGCGGTCTTATCGCTAAATAGGCGTATTTATAAGTAACAAATTTAAAGTCACGATACTTAAATAGTTTGGCGACAAACAATGCGTTTTTCACTAACTCTGGCTATTATATTGTTGCGCGACAAACAATGCGTTTTTCCCTAACTCTGGCTATTAAATTGTTGGGCGAGAAACATTGCGTTTTTCACTAACTCTGGCTATTAAATTGTTGGGCGATAAGCAATGCGTTTTTCACTAACTCTGGCTATTATATTGTTGGACGACAAACAATGCGTTTTTCACTAACTCTGGCTATTAAATTGTTGGGCGATAAACAATGCGTTTTTCACTAACTCTGGCTATTAAAATGTTGGGCGACCAACAATGCGTTTTTTACTAACTCTGACTATTAAATTGTTGGGCGAGAAACATTGCGTTTTTCACTAACTCTGGCTATTAAATTGTTTGGCAACAAACAATGCGTTTTCACTAACTCTGGCTATTAAATTGTTTCGTGACAAACAATGCGTTTTTCACTAACTCTGGCTATTAATTTGTTTGGCGACAAACAATGCGTTTTTCACTAACTCTGGCTATTAATTTGTTTGGCGACAAACAATGCGTTTTTCACTAATCTCTGGCTTTTAAATTGTTGGGCGACAAACAATGCGATTTTCACTAACTCTGGCTATTAAATTTTAGGGCGACAAACAATGCGTTTTTTACTAACTCTGGCTATTAAATTGTTTGTCGACAAAAATGCGTTTTTACTAACTCTGGCTATTAAATTGTTGGGCGATAAACAATGCGTATTTCACTAACTCTGGCTATTAAATTGTTTGGCGATAAACAATGCGTTTTCCACTAACTCCGGGACCCTTTTAAAAACGTTAAAACAAAAAGTTCATAAATACATGTTAGGTACGTCATCGTACAATTGCCTAGGAGAGTATTCAATATAGTAGATACACTTATTAAGTGGGTAATTTATTACTAATGACACTTGAGCACCTGGAAGTCTTCAATTAATAGTTTTCACAAAAGTGACGTGAACGTAAATAAAAATGAAGTATGTACAGGTAAAAACAACGTAAATTTTTAACGTTATAAACTGTTTTTGTCGAATGTTTTTCACAGACCACGCACATAAGACCCCCTAACTCCGACAAAAAAATCGATTCATCTTAGACACGACTTTTAGCGTAGGTTTTGTTTTACTTTCATGCCTCCCAACTGCTGTGCTATCTGACTCGGCAAACTTCGTACCGTGACATTCATATGACGCGGGCTGCCAACGTACGTCGCCGGTACAAATTGTCAATCGGCCATCATTAGCTGCATCTATGTATGAGAAAATGAATTTTCTTCGTAATTATTGTTGTGTTAATTTTTCCGATATTATCTATAATAGTTATTCTGCTATTCAGGGCGGAGACAAATCCAACGAATCAAAGATCATCAAAATCTGTCTGGCCATTCTTGAGTTATAAATGGTATAACTAACCCTAGTTTTTACAAGCTTTTTATTAACTTGCAATGTATGTATGTTTGTCCGGGTGGAATCTTGCATCTGAATTTTAAACCCGTTCCGCTCAAACAACTGAGATGAAATTTGGAATACATATGTAACTTCGGTGACAATGCAATAATATGGTACCATGGAGATGGTCTCATGATGGAGACGGATGCTAGGCAACGGATCTTCTGAATGGATTATAGTAGGCTACTAGTGTTTGGGCTCATTTGAATCTGCTTGCGGTTCCGATTATGAATTTTATAAAACCTTGTTTTGAAAAAGTAATTTCGTTCAAATTTCCTTTAGGAAAGTTGTGCTAGGACTTTCATTTTTTGTTCATGTGTAGATATACATAAAGAAAGTCTACACGTGAAGTAGCAACCTTATAGTTTTTTAGATAATAATTTTTGAAAATCCGTAATCGATTGCGCATTTCCCTCGGAAATTAGTGTCCGACCTTTCAGTTCGATTATTGCGACACTTAATTGACATGGCAGTGACGGATAATACGGCTATTTTCATAGGTTTTACATTTTTATTGGCGGGAATTTCGAATTTGGCAATGACATTGACATTTCTTTTACAAATTTTACAATAAATTTGTTTACTGTTGCATGGATTTGGTGCTGTTACCTATCTATATCTTTCTTTTTGATATGTTCTTCTTTTGTGTGGATATTACGGCGTCTTTTGCGGATTCCTACTCCGAAGAGTAGTTCTGAAGCTTCAACAAAGAAGTAATCATGAATCAATGGAATTCAAGAAAATTAATTGCCACCTTTAGTACCTACTGTGAATAAGTGTATCGCATTTTCTGAGGAAAATGGTTTGATTTTATCAACGCAAGTGTGTGCCTACCATAAAAATGTTATTTTTAAATTATCTTTTGAACTATGAAAAATAGTAGACTGAATCCAGAGGGGGCACCCCAACTTGAGTAGGTTAGGTTCAAAAAGAGTGACAGAATCGACACGGGGCACCCCGACCCTACGTGGTCTCGTGCGTGACACCCCTAGAGTGTATATAAAAAGCGCGGGAGCCAGAAGCTCGCGGGAGGTCCTGAGTAAACCACTCGACCTTCGCTCCGCTACGGTGGTCGCCGACTCGCTTCGCTCGCTACCTCCCCCCTTCGCTTCACTTGGCCTTGTATGACTTGCTTCCCTCAGTCAGGGGCTTCTAGCGAAGGCCCACCCAGAGTCCAGGGGATTGGAGGAAGAAGTGGTCTATGAAAACGTGGGGAGCAAGGTTTTCTCCAACCCCCTGAACTCTGTTTTTTTTTCAATATAAAAAAATTGTTATTTACATACGTAACCTCAAAATATTTTTTTTTAATTTTCTCAAAAACTTTTAGGTTTTTGTAAGTTTTGTAAGTGTGTATATAAATATATAGCCCCCCCCCCCCCCCCATCCCTCTATCACACCGTTCCTAAAGGAACGATCTTCCAGTAATTTTTTAACAAACTAATTAAATATATTTAGATTTACATGTGAAAAGGAAGTTTTAATTTACAAATTCGAAAAACCTTACCTTTCAGATGACCGATGCCCACATAACCCTAACTAACGACAGAGTTAATTACACACAGAGATTATTAACACATCCAGTTCTATAAATCCGGTATCACTTCAGTTCTTAACCGCGTATCACCGCGGGCAGACACTTGCTAGAATCATGCCATCTCCCTCTTTTATTCAGTGATAGACAGTGACAAAATGGGGTTACATACGTTGTTTATTTTTAGTGTTTTCGCACGTTTAGTGTGCGCATATGAACTGCCGGCGGCGAAGTTGGAGGCCATTTACCCTAAAGGTCTAAGAGTCTCGATACCTGGTATGTTTATCCTTATGTTTAAAATTAAACCTTGGTAGTTACCACAATAAAGTTAAACAATTGTTTATCGTGTGTATCGTAAATTAACTAGTGGTTCGCTCCAAACTCTCTAAATCAACTTGGGCAAAGCCTAAATGAGCTATGGAGGGGGGGTGTTGAGATATTGTGGTTCAAAAAGGATACAAAAAACAAAAATGGGACTATCCGGTCGTCTAATAAAGGTCTTTATGAGTACATTTCGACCCCGTTTTTATCTCGCGAGTCTCCGATTAAAACAAACAAATATTATTTGTAATCTTTTACTATCAAAATAGTGCCACGAAGTAAATTAACTTACAGTTTCATTCAAATTACAGGTAACGGGAGTTCATGTAGTTGGTTTTTTTTGGGGTACAAAATGCAGTTATTCTAGATTTCAGACTTTTGCCTTTAATTGTGTCACTTAAGATACACCCATACCAAATTACAGCACTGTGGGGTCACTGGTGTACCTTGTGAATTTTGTCAAAGTTCAGGTTTATAATATGGCTAATAACGCGAATACTGAGTCTAAATGTACTAATGAATACTTATCATTTGACGTCCTGTTTGACCTAATAATTTCATTTTCATTTTTTTTTACTCCTCTTGAACCCCAATATTTTTAAGAACCAGAACTAATATTTTTTGTAATAACTGACTTGCAACAAAATTGGGCTTCATAACACACTGTGCAATTAAACGTATTTAATGGCTAAATATGAAGGAATTGTTAAATCATACAAATACGGTAAATTTAAATACGTTTAAGGATCGTTTTGCAAGCTGGGCTGTGTTTAAAAATCATAGACGATATATAATGCGATATTTATGTACCTAGTAGTAGTATATTTAAAAAAAGTTTTATTAATTTATTGCTATTAAGTTATTACATTATTTTTGTACCTATTTTATTTAAAATATCAATAGAATACTTATTATTTTAGGAATTAATTTTAATGAGCGCCAATAATACAATAATAAGTCACCGACATAGCCCGACGGATTAGCATGTTTAAGTGGCAATGGGCAGGCCATATAGCGCGCAGAACAGATGGCCGATGGGGCCGGAAAGTTCTCGAATGGAGGCCACGTACCGGCAAGCGCAGCGTAGGACGTCCGCCTACAAAATGGGCAGACGACTTGGTAAGAACCGCAGGTCGGCGTTGGATGCAGGCCGCTTCCAACCGCAGTTCCTGGAGATCAATGAGGGAGGCCTTTGTCCAGTAGTGGACGTCCTACGGCTGATATGATGATGATGATTAATACAATAATTACTCTCCATCCAAAAGTAATTGCCTCTAACCAATAAGTCCGTTTATTGTACACACGGCTACACATCAAGCTATACACTTCCATTATAAGCTGACCTCTCATTCTACGAAAAGCCTACACAATGCGAGGTCAGCTTATACTGGAAATGTATAGCTTGATGTGTAGCCGTGTGTACCTAATTGTGTGTTTTTGTATTCTTATTTTTTTCTTTGCGGTGCTAAAATTAAATGATATATAAAAACAGAATTTTAATAAAGTTTTATTTCAGGCAACAATCGAAATGTGAAATGCTAATTATTTTACGGCCGATTTAAATATATACATTAGTGACTAATATACATTAATATAAAATTACCTAAACCTAAACCAGTATTAATATAATCATTTAAATAAATTAAATGATAACAAGTTAATTTAATTAATGTTTTTATCCTTGTTTTCTTTATATTGCGGAAAATCCGGCCACACAAAAACAAGATCGTCGGAGGGGAATCGCCCATACAACACGTACTACCAAGATCATTTCTAATTGGAGCATATTTCTACCTCAATAAGGTATTATTTTAATTTGAATAGTATTTATCTAGGTTCCCAACCATATATTAGATCAAAATACTTAGGTACCTAAAATGAAATAGAATCGTATCGCATTCTGCATGTTTTTACGTCATAAAAGACCTGTTTTCAACCTTATTGTTTGGTATTAAAAACAACAACATCTTACGTATCCTAGTCATGGGAACATAGATTATATCGTCTAGTTACAGAATAACAACACAATGAGAAAAATTCAACAAGTTTTCAGTCATCATTTTTGGTATTACGGAACACAGTCAAAATCTAATCAAATTTAGAATCGTTCTATTGCTATTACTGTCGCTCTGCGTGGCTAAACTTCGTCACTAAACAGGGATAGCGATATTCAGGAAGAAGTTTTTGACGCGGCCGAATTAAAGTTGTGCTCGGGGTTCGCCGGCTTCTTAAAGAGCTAGGGAATAACGGACGAATAACGGTTTCTGGGAATAACTAATCTGTGGATTCAGTTTAGTTCGAGGTACAAATAAATACCTACTCGTGTGTACAGTCGGCCACATAAGTTGCTTGCGTTTGTGATTTCAAAATATTCTCACTTATTGAAAAATTGATAAAAATTGCTTGATAATAGAGTGTCCCTTATCTATCACAGCTAGGAAGGTACCTACTTATAAATTATACTTTATTTAAGGGGGCAAAATGCTTTAATAAAAATAAACATTTACATGATTAACATACATAAGAAACAGTTAAATCATCTAAAGACCGTTGCAAACGATCTATAGATAGCTCAACTGCTCCATATCACTACCAGGCGGAAGACACCGGCTGCATTGCCCCATAAAAATTATTGATCGAGCGAAGCGAGATCTCTACATCAACTTGGGCAAATCGGCGTTGTATGTATGTATGTATGTTTGTTTCTCCGATGATAACTTTCGAAGCGTTTATTCTATCATCGTGAAATTTGGTATTTAGGTAGGTAGTGATGGCACAATTTTGGTGTGACTAAATAAGCTAAAAATGGAAGGAGGGGGTTGGGGGGTTGTTAAGATATTGGGGTTCAAGAAGGGTCAAAAAAAAACAAAAATGGTACTATCCGGTCAAGTGGCACGTCTATTATAGGTCTTTATGAGTACATTTCGACCCCGTTTTAATTTTTGTTTGCTATTGTTACTTTGTACTTATTAAATTTTTGCTGAAATTTAGTATGCGTGTAGCTTTGGTGACACAAATATAGGGAAAAGTCTGAAATCCAGAATAACTGCAATTTCTATACCAAAAAAGAGTAACAAATTTACGTGTACTCCCGTTACCTGAAATTTTAATGAAACTGTAGGTTATGCATTTCGTGGCACTATTTTGATAATCAAAGATAACAAATATTATTTGTTTGTTGTTATGGGAGACTCGCGAGATCTCAGTTCGGGGCGAACCACTAGTTAATAATTAACTAAAATCGAAAACGATTTTTAAAAAACAATCACTTTATAAGTTACATTATAATTGTTATAATATAACTTATAAATTGATTGTTGTTTATAAAATCTAGTTGCTGACTGTACCTAGAGTGATTGAGAGTGACCTCTTTAGGTCAATATGATAACATGACAAAAACAGAAATAATGGATCAAGCGATTGTCGGCCCATGCTCAGTGAAAGGGTCCATAGCCAGTCAAAGTCAAAAGTCAATATTTATTATTTATTAAAATCACAAGGATCACTTTGAAACGTCAATTTTACTGCCTGTTCCTTTGCGACCAAGCCAGGATAGTACGGCAGTATCTTCATTTTAAAATAAAAAGTTAATTTTGCAGTTGCTTTTGGTATATTTATTGGAACATTATTATGAAGTGTTTACAAACGTATACCAAAGTGACTGTTGGTCGATTACTGATCGCAATCTAATATTCGTTATAATATAACGAATATGTCTGCTTCAGTTCCCTAACTTGAGGAATTATGGATTGCCCATACAAACTTTCAACCCCAATTTCACCCCCTTCAAGATTATTTTAAGACAAAAAATAGTCTATGTCCTTCTCCAGGATATAACCTATCTCCTTGCCGAATTTCATTGCGATCCGTTCAGCCGTTTAGTCGTGAATAGGTAACAAACAAACAGAGTTACCTTCGGATTTATGATATTAGTATGGAATGGAATTATGGATTCATGTGTAGTTTTAATTTTATGTTATTTTGCGGTTTAGTGTCTTCACCGACACATGTTAAAGCATCAAAAAAGTACGAGTCATACTCGAACATAAATAGAGTTCCGTATTTTTTTTCTCTCTCTCGGCTACACATCAAGCTATACTATTCCAGTATAAGCTGACCTCTCATTCTACGAAAAGCCTACATAATGCGAGGTCAGCTTATACTGGAAATTTATAGCTTGATGTGTAGCCGTGTGTACTTTTATTGATTTGTAGAGTGCTAATAGACAAGAATAAAGCAAAATTTACAGTCGTGAACAAGCAATACTTATCGGATTTGATAGGTGTGAAAATAATACCAACGAAAAACCAAAGATTTACTTTGTCATAGTATTCCCGTGCGCGATAAGTTGGGACCTGAGCGCGGTGACGTCATATTGGCGTGTTTGTACCGCCCGCAAAAAAGCGAACACGTCTTTGTTTTTTTAACCTAATTTATTATGTTCTCATGCTGCTTTTTATCTAATCTTTTTAACACTATTTGAATAAAATAAAAATACAATGTTTAAGTTTATACATTTATTTTATCTAATATTTACATTATCTCATCTTCGTCACTACTTAGTGGACAGGTAAACAAAACTGTTTGTTCCGTTTTTCGTTTTCAAAAAACTCTAACACTTTTAGCACGAGGTTTCTTTCTCCGCTATGCAAAGGTTTACCCTTCATAATGATAACAAAAACACTTAACAAGAACTATAACAACAAAAACTACCACAAAAAAACAATGACACAAACTATAACAACAACAACAAAACAATAACACAAACGAAAACTAAAAGAATTCCAGAGCGCGTCGTTGCGTGACGTAGGCCAGTACTTGACTAAAAACCCTAGTAAAAAATAGTGATGCGAACGGTACAATACGGGCGCCATCGGAGAAGTGCAGGGGAAGCGGTCGGGGAGTCGCATTCCTAGCAGGTCCCAAGTTATCGCGCACGAGTAATAGTCATAACTATCAAGCAGTGCTGCCAATTGCGAGGAATATCCCCGATTTGCGGGGAATCGGTAGCTAGCGCGGGGACAGCGCAGGGAATGACTAAAATCGGGGAATCGAGGCTGACTGCTTTTTGCACTGTAGAAGCCTCAATAATGTTACCATCCATTGTTGCTTTAAAGCATATCAAACAAGGACCAAACGGGGTGACTGGTAAAACTCGAACCGAACCTGTCTATGCTTAAAGCGACAGGGAGGTAAAAAAAATGTTTGAAGTTTTAAAAGATTTTTTTGGATCATAAGAAATCATTCCAATGTTAATTTTGTCGATGATAACATAAAATTTTGTATGAAACAGTGTTTAATTCTTTAATAATATCATAGCGGGGAATTTAAATTGGCAGCATTGCTATCAAGTAAGCATATATTTATAAACATGTAAAAAATAGCCAAGTTGGCGACTAAGCCGTTTTTTTTTCCTTTAAAAAAAACAAACACCACCTATTTCCACCACCATATATACCTAGAATACTTACGTATGTATAAAATAGCGGCAGGAATAGGCACGGTGCGGTGGTAGTACCTCCATGTACAAACTCTTTCACAGGGATTATTACTACTACGTTGTAAGCAGTGCCAATAGGTAACTTGTCGATCGGCAAATTCCGTAATTGGATTGCCATATAGCGGTGAGGTATCCGTATTTTTTACGTCCATTGTCTGTTATTATAATCTTTAACAAAAAAAACCCGAACGCTTGGTTATTATTGATCGTGCGAGCCAAGATATTAGTGGCAACTTGGGCTATTTTGCTTTTGTATGTATTACCCGTGCGCGATAAGTTGGGACCTGAGCGCGGTGACGTCATATTGGCGTGTTTGTACCGCCCGCAAAAAAGCGAACATAACATGCAGCCGCCCGCGGCTTCGTCTATGTTTTTTTTTAATCTAATTTATTATGTTACTCAGGGAGGACGCTGCTTTTTATCTAATCTTTTTTACACTATTTGAATAAAATAAAAATACAATGTTTAAGTTTATACATTTATTTTATCTATTATTTACATTATCTCATCTTCGTCACTACTTAGTGGATTTATGCCTTCTAGAGGTTGTTCTT
Source organism: Philereme vetulata (assembly GCA_918857605.2). Lineage (NCBI taxonomy): Eukaryota > Metazoa > Arthropoda > Insecta > Lepidoptera > Geometridae > Philereme > Philereme vetulata. The sequence goes on from OU975444.1 coordinate 4,171,622, forward strand.
CGTCCTCAGTCTCACTATAATCACTTGACGAAGAGGTATCCAATAAATTTACAACATTTACTATAACAACAAAAACTACAACAACAAAACAATGACACAAACTATAACAACAAAAACTACAACAACAAAACAATAACACAAAGGAAAATTAAAAGAATTCCAGAGCGCGTCATTACGTGACGTAGGCCAGTACGAGACTAAAAACCCTAGTAAAAAATTGTGATGCGAACGGTACAATACGGGCGCCATCGGGGAAGTGCAGGGGAAGCGGTCGAGGAGTCGCATTCCTAGCAGGTCCCAAGTTATCGCGCACGAGTAATATGTTTGTCCGAGCATAACTATTGAACCTGTTTCAATCTGCATGAAGTTCAGTAGATCGATAGCTCGTGCTATGCAGTTTTGCAGGTAAATATTATGAGCTGAATCGATGGAGGGGGTGAATTGGGTTCCAAAGGGCGGGGGGGGGGGGGGGGATTACAAACATTTAAGTAATACAAATATATTATGTGGCGTGTTAGATGAAAATACTATTAAAAAATGCTTGAATCCATCCGAAACTTAACTTTGCAAATGTAAGTAATTCCAATGACAATGCAATATTACGGTGCGGGAGCGACCTCATCAGGTAGCATAGTCGGGAGCTATTCCACAGAACTCGTCAGCAAATAGTCCGATTGAGCTGGAACTTTGCATACGTTCCGATAACAAAAGCGTTTTTTTAGTTTTTGAAGCAAGCACACATTTTCTTTCTCTCTTTCTCTCATAGCCAGTTGATTTGTCGCATATCTCCTATCCCAAATTAGCCTAAATTATACAAACTGCAAAAACAAAACACTCCTTCATGCTGTATAATAGAGTTCATTTTGCGAAATACGACGTTTCGTATTTTGAATTTACCAGCTTCGATTTACGAAAAAGTTCAGCTATTCCACCACAGATGGCAGGCAGCAGCAGAAGTTTTACTTCAGTCGCGTGGTCTAAAGCACACTATTTTTTTGTATTCAAGTTACGTATGTGATGGACGAACCAAAGTCACCGATAGCACAAAAGATTTGCAAACTAAAGTGGCAAAGTTGGGGCAGAAGGATTCCCGAGCCTGGAAAGCGCAGCGTAGGATGGCCCCCACTAGATGGAAAGACGAGCTGATAAAAGTTGCTGGGAGCCGTTGGGTGCAGGCTGCACAGGATCGGACACTCTGAAAATCTATGTGGGAGGCCTATGTTATTATTATTTAAAAAAGTCTTGTAAAATATAAAAAGTGTCTTGAACTTAGAAATGTCTGTTATTTTTGTTAATTTTTTTACACTATTTTAATGAAATGAATTATGTTTACCTGCGTTGGCTGTGGTTGTCTTCACAGAGTGAGCACAGGGAGCGCTTCTATTGTATTTTATTTAAATGTAAGTCTGTGTATTACTCATTGGAAACCCTTAAGAAGCCGGCAAACCCCGAGCGCAACTTCAATTCGGCCGCGTCAAAAACCTCGGCCTGAATATCGCTATCCCTGTTTAGTGACTAAGTATAGTCACGCAGAGCGACAGTGATAGCAAATGAATGATTCTAAATTTGATTAGATTTTGACCGTGTTCCATAATACCAAAAATGATGACAAAATTTGTTGTATTTACTCATTGTGTTGTTAATCTGTAACTAGACGATATAATCTATGTTCTCATGATTAGGATACGTAAGATGTTGTTGTTTTTAATACGAAACAATTAGGTTGAAAACAGGTCTTTTATGACGTAAAAACATGCAGAATGCGATACGCTTCTATTTCATTTTAGGTACCTAAGTATTTTGATCTAATATATGGTTGGGAACCTAGATAAATACTATTCAAATTAAAATAATACCTTATTAAGGTAGAAATATGCTCCAATTAGAAATGATCTTGGTAGTACGTGTTGTATTTGCGATTCCCCGCTGGTCTCCCCTTAATAAATAAATAAAATTAAATATGTTCAGCGGTGGAGGTCCTGTGCCTGACATAATGTTGATGATGTGATGGAAGTCGTGAGATCTCAGTTCCGAGCGAACCACTAGTTTAACTGAATGACGTTATTTTAGCGGGAAAACCTGTTGTGGTTCACTCAAACCCGCACGATTAGATAATGTGATTGACCTTGCCTTGTGGAGGCACGATTATTATGAATATGATCATAATTAAATTATTACGTTTCCTCAACGCAAAAATAATTGCAAATAACAAAAAAAAGACGGAGTATAAGAAGTAAAAAAGATTTTTTCTCACTGGTTGTAATTTTTTTGTTAACAAATAAACAAACCTTAATTATTAAAGTGATTCTTTAATAATTAAGGTTTGTTTATTCTAATCCAAATGCACCCAGTTGTTTAGGTGCTACGAGGTAATAAATAGTACTAGATATGTACAAAAGATATACCTACTAGGTCTCGCTAAGGCAAAAAGAAACTGCAACGTTTGTCATTGAGCAGGTCATAAAAAGCGGACAAGTGCGAGTCGGACTCGCCCATGAAGGGTTCCGTAGCAGCAAGTAACATAATATAAAAGTTCTTGTAGTTCGTTGTAACTTTTTTATATTTGAGTTGATTGAATGAAAGGTAAATTGCGGTTTACGATTTATGACCTATTAAAAAAAACAACTTACTAGATCTCGTTTAAACCAATTTTCGGTGGAAGTTTGCATGGTAATGTACATCATATATTTGTTTTAGTTTTATCATTTTCTTATTTTAGAAGTTACAGGGGGGGACACATTTTACCACTTTGTATGCGCAAACTATTCGGTTTAGAAAAAAATGATATTAGAAACCTCAATATCATTTTTGAAGACCTATCCATAGACACGTATGGGTTTGATGATTTTTTTTTTTGTTTTTCTGTTCTTAGTATGGGGAACCCCCAAAAAGTATTGTTTTTTTTTATATTTTTGTGTGAAAATCTTAATGCGGTTCACAGAATACATCTACTTACCAAGTTTCAACAGTTTAGTTTTTATAGTTTCCGAAAAAAGTGGCTGTGACATACGGCCGAACAGACAAACAGACAGACCATGAATCCATATGGTTTCCGTTTTTTGCCATTTGGCTACGGAACCCTAAAAAGACGGAGTATAACAAGTAAAAAATATTTTTTCTCACTGGTTCGAATTTTTTGTGAATCTCTTTAATAATTAAGGTTTGTTTAGTCTAATCCAAATGCACCCGGTTGTTTAGGTGCTACTAGGTAATACATATTTAGTACTAGATATGTACAATAGATATACCTAATAGGTCTCTGTCAGGCAAAAAGAAACTGCAACGTTTGGCATTTAGCAGGCAAGTTTTTCTGTAAATGGAGCTAACAGCGCTGTAATAGTAATCTGAATCATCTCACTCAGATCGACCCTGACGTGACAAGAGCCTGCAGCACAATTGGTAGTGCATCCTCGTATCAATAGAAAGGTTGCGAGTTCAAGTCTTGGCTTGAAAATTTTTGAGATGGTTGTAAAAATCTTGGAATTTTCCGTAAGTGTTCGGATAACACTTTAAATACCTATATAAAATTATATTTTAAAACAAACTATTAATAAAACTCATCGATATTGGGTAATATTTAGGTTTCACAAAACGTTATCCCTTTTTGTATGAAAATTAGTAGGTAAGGCAGACTTTCCTAACATGCTGTGTAACCAAATTTCAGACGATGGCTACACCCTATTTGCATTCCATGGAAAGCTCAACGAAGAGATGGAGGGTCTGGAGGCAGGTCAATGGTCCCGGGACATCACGAAGGCTAAAAACGGACGGTGGACCTTCAGGGACCGGAGCGCAGAGCTGAAGATCGGAGATAAAATCTACTTCTGGACGTATGCCATCAAGAACGGTCTAGGATATCGGCAGGATAATGGAGAATGGACCGTGACAAGTAAGACAAAAGACATTTTAAGAGTACTAGAGTTCCTTGAGAAATGTCTTGCCCGGGGAAGTACTACCACCATACCTATTTCACGACCTCCGTGGTGCAGTGGGCGAATAGCCGGCTGAGACGCAGGAGGTAGCGGGTTCGATTCCCGCCGCGGAACAAATGTTTGCACGATCTACAGATATTTGTTCCGGGTCTGGTTGTTTCTCTATATAAGTATGTAATAAGTATGTATTTACAAAAAAAAATGTATTAAGTATTCTATCAGTTATCTGGTTCTCATAGTACAAGCTCTGCTTAGTTTGGGGCTAGATAGCGCTGTGTGATATGTCCAGCAATATTTATTTATTTATTTCTGCTGCCAAGCAGCATAGCTGTGTTTCGGGTTGAAGGGTTGGTGAAACTACAGGCACATGAGACTTTACACCTCATGCCTCAAGTTGATGGACTTGCATCGTTGGGCACATTTCTTACGTGTGTGACCTACGAGGCAATTCTCAGTTACAAGCGATACATACAACTTAACATCAGGTGGGCCATAAGCTTGTTCCATATCCATGTAGTATAAAAAATAAAAACAAATCCTTATTACGTAAACCGGTCGCTGTCTGTATCGCTGTCACCAGGTTAGGGCGTCCCCACTCGTAAGATACGTACTGAAGGTGTGAAACGGACAGCCGAATGACAGCCGGGTGACAGCAACGGGCTTACGTAATAAGGGTACCTTGACTCTTATATCTTGTCTCTTAAACTAACAGAATAATTTCAAATCTTTTATTATGATGATTGCGAATGAAACCGGAGTAAGTCATGAAACAACCAAAGAAGTTTCACAGCGACGACCGCGAACGATCACTTACTTATGCTACACCTCTCAAAACTCCTTACAATACCAGACTAGTCAAGAAAAACGGGGTCTTCTTTTCCCACTGACTCTCCCAACTTCGTTTCTTTGACTGTGGTTCCGTTAGTACCTAAGGACTGCGAAAATCACAAATTGTTCACCATCAGTCACAAAGCTCTAAAATAATATTTTAAAGCCCGCAAAAGTCTTCAAGACACAAACTCTTTATCTGTCTATTACTCTTTTTTCAGGCTATGTAGATGAAGCTGGGAACCCAATAGACTCCAACGTAGGCACTCAGAGGCCAATTCAAGACAGGCCTGTTTATCCAAGCTCACCCAGCCCGTTAAGCGGATCCAGCCAGCCAGAATCCGCACAGCCCAGCAAACCCCAGATTTCAGGGTTTCCGTGCGAGCTGTCAGAGTCCAAGGTGTCGGTTCCAGGGTTTGTTTGCAAAGGACAGCTGCTGTTTGAAGATAATTTCAACTCTGGCGTGGATAAGGGAAAGGTCTGGAAGCCGGAGATCATGTTTCCTGGAGAACCTGTAAGTACATTTTTATTTAATGGTGCTGGTGTACACACGGCTACACATCAAGCTATACATTTCCAGTATAAGCTGACCTCTCATTCTACGAAAAGCTTACACAGTGCGAGGTCAGCTTATACTGAAGTTGTATAGCTTGATGTGTAGCCGTGTGTACTACGTGTTTTGTTATGTACGACATTAAATAAAAACAAAGGTAGGGCATTATCATAAAATATGTTTTTATCAAATTCATTACCGTAGAATATGTTAAATTTTCAAACAACCAAAGTCAAAATCTTTTATTCATAAAATCATAAGGATCACTTTGAAACGTCAGTTTTACTGCCTGTTCCTTCGCGACCAAGCCAGGAAAGAAAGCCAAGAAACAAGGCTGGTTGTTTTTTTTAATGATCCTTTTAGAATACATTACAGAACGTACAGAAAGTAAATTACGTCTAAATTGTAACATTTTGAACGAGTTGGAGCAATTTCAATCCCAAGCTTCTCTATCATCTAAATAATCCGATATTTTATAGTAGGCTTTTTTATATAGATTTTGTTTAAGTGCGTTTTTAAATTTGTTAATTGTCAATTTTTGTACATCACTTGGGAGTTTGTTATAGAAGCGAACACCTTGCCCTTTAAACGATTTACTAACTTTATGGAGTCTACAAGTGGCAACAGCGAGTTTATCTTTATTTCTAGTATTAAAATTATGATTATCGCTATTTTTCTTAAACAAATTAATATTTTGGTGAACATACATACATCAGATTTTCATAGATGTATTGACAAGGGAATGTCAAAATATTTATTTCTTAAACTTATTGCGTAATGATTATCTGGGGCCCATATTATAAATTGCACGAACAATCCTCTTCTGCAGTAAACCTTGTCTAATAGTCCTAAAATATCAATGCAACCGTCTGAATAAAATAGGTAATCAAATCATATTAATTCACCATGTAAGTAGGTACCTGTTAAACTGACTAAGCGGCATCGTAGCAAAAACGCCGCCGATTTACGTTAAAAATTGTTTACTGGAAATGTATCGATTACTGGAAAAATATTCATGCTACCGGTATTAAACCTACCTCTAAAATCAGATAATACGATTCCGAATGTGTTTTTAGGGTACCATAGCCAAAGGATGAAACGGGACCCTATTACTAAGACTCCGCTGTCTGTCTGTCCGTCTGCCACCAGGCTGTATCTCATGAACCGTGATAGACAGTTGAAATTTTCACAGATGATGTATTTCTGTTGCCGCTATAACAACAAATACTAAAAACAGAATAAAATAAATATTAAATTTAATATTAATAATACCAATAATAAATAAGAACGTCACAACAAACAAATAAATAGATACCTACACCGTACGCCTAGTGAAAAACAATGTCAAAACTATTCTTATTCACTATAACTTACAAACTAATATTGCTCCATGACTTTTTATCGTCAATGAAATCGTTAATTTTATAGTAGGCTTTTTTTATGAGAATTGTTTTCACTTTATTTTTAAATGTTTTTTCATTGAGACTAGTTACACACTCAGGCAATATGTTGTAAAAGCTTACACAGTTAACATAGAATTAGTGATATCATTCAGAATTACGACTAAAGCGCCGTTAGCTCCATCTACAGGAAAACTTATATAGTTCTTTGTACCTGCTCAATGCCGAACGTTGCAGTTCAGTACATTGACAAGAGATGTCGCGTTGCTTATTTCAAATAGTATTTTTATTTATAGTGTTATCCGAACACATGCGGAAAATTCCAAGATTTTTTAAAATCACCTCAAAAATTTCAAAGGAAGGTCGCGGGTTCAAGTCGGGACTAAAATGGCTTGAAATTTTTGAGATGATTTTAAAATATCTTGGAATTTTCCGCATGTGTTCGGATAACACTATAAATAAAAATACTATTTAACATAGAATTAGTTCTTTATTTTGGTTAATCTCGTCTTTGGCAGTACTAATTTACCTTTGTTTCTTATGTTGTAGTTATGAACATCACTGTTTAATGTGAGTTTTTTAGTGATTTCCTAGCATGCATAATCGTGGCATATATGTAAAGAGATGGCATAGTTAGAATGTCAATCTGTTTAAACATTTCTCTCAGATAATCTCTCGGTCTAAGTCTGTATATTGCTCGTATAGCTTTTAAGATTACTGCTTAATTCACAGACAAGGAGAGTGCTCGAAACCAAGGCTAAACCAAAAATGCACGATTAACCAATGGAGACTAGATGTAGACAAATTATGGACCATGCTAGAAAAGTTTTATCCCATGCTTATGTCATTTATATTTCCAGGACTATCCCTTCAACGTCTACTTATACGATAGAAATCTGCGCGTCCAGGATGGCCGACTTGTCATAGATCCTTTCAAATTGGAGGCCAAGTATGGGGAAGACTACGTTAGACAGTCATTGGATCTTACTGCCAGGTAGGGACTACTGCTTATTGGCTAGGTGTATAGGTGATGTATGAATGTGTATCTTTAATGTTTAGTGTGCATGTGTGGTTATGGTTGTTGTGTAAGTTATACTTAAGATTTTTTTTTATTGTAATTCTTTATATTTAAAATTATGATCCTATTTAGTGCGATAAGTGATGTATAAATATACGTCGTCAATGTATAAATATTTGAATTATAAAATGTAAATCCTTTATTGGCTGTAAGTTATAACATAAGATACACCTGTTATATACTAAGAGCTGTGGATTTTGTACGAAATAAAATAAAACAAAATAAATTAAATAAATAATAAATATAACAAATAGAATAAATAAAATTGGTTTACGTGTTAAGAACCTACGTGATAAAAGTTTTATGAATTGCATCCACCGTCGGTCGTTCTCAAGAACGACTCTTGCCTGTCGAGAGAAAAGATGTTAATAAAATTTAGACTTTATCTTAAATTTTATTAATTCAACGACAAAGAAAAATTTAATTAAGTTAATCCAGTTAAATAACTATAAAACAAAATATGTATAAGTTTTAAAAAACATATTTTAATTTTTCCTTTATTAATGCAGGTGCACAGGTATGGTTGGCACGGAGCAGTGCTCTCGCGAGGCTTCGGGTCCTCAGATCCTGCCGCCTATCATCACGTCCAAGATCACCACGAAGAAACGGTTCGCCTTCAAGTATGGCAGGATAGAGATCCGAGCGAGGCTGCCACTTGGAGATTGGATTATACCTGGTACATTATATCAATTGTACTAACATAGTTGTAAGATTTTTATTTTGAAGTGAATACGTTTATAAATATGCTTCCATAGTGGGAGGCAATTCAAAAAACGTATGATAACAAAATCGGTTGATAAGTACAGTTTGGTTTGGCAGCTACATCTATCATCTCCATCCAAAATTTAATAAAACGACAGGATAGCTAACGGATCAAAGACTTCGTTACGCTAAGTGAGGAAAATGACGCATCGCGCGCGGTGCAGGGAGGAGCGCTGCCATTTTGAGGTCATTTTGCTGCGTTTTAAGATTTCCATTTATTATGACCCGAAGGACTTCTTAGTGTTCAAGCATGATTATACTTGATTATGATTATACTAATATTATAAAGAGGAAAGATTTGTATTTTTGTGTGTATGTTTGTAATGAATAGACTCAAAAAGTACTGGTCCGATTTCAAAAATTCTTTCTTCATTGGTAAGCTGCATTCACCCTGAGTAACATAGGCTTTTTACCTAACTGCGCAAAGGAAGGTAATGTTTTTATTAAAAAACTACGCGTGCGAAGCTGCGGATTTTATATTTTGTATAGGCAAAATTATCTATTACGTACGCATATTCACGTACTACACACGGCCGTGCCCATGATATATCCAGACTCCATTTTTTACCAACAAATTATGGATGTAATATCTAAATCAAAAATAAAACTTCATTGAATGGATTCAAATTTAATTTTATTATATTTGTCTTCGATAATTCTGTTAACTGGTTCTACACATCTCTTTTCTTAGCTTTGATGGATACCGGCCAACCCTAAAACTGGAACTAAACGTGATTGTTATAGAGGCGACGCCGTCATTCGGCCAAAAAAGTTTACAGTGATATTGGTTACATTGGTTTTACTTCGTCGTAAACCTTTGAGGAGGAACTCCTGATCTTTTTTACTTAGAAAACTTTCATGGTTGATTTCAATCATTATTTTAAAGACGGGATAATGTTTCGGTTCAACTCGTGAACCTTCGTAAAGGTGAGCGCCATCTGCTCCGAATAACGTCTTGCCTCGCATTGATCCTGATCTTTTGCTTGGCTAACTCAAATAATTCTAGTTTTTTTAACTAGATTTAAAGTTTCAGAAAAAAACCTAACTATAATCTCGTTCAATAGCTTATTAATGGTCTGCTCGACAAATAACTGCCATTACCAACTAATATGTATATAGTATAATATGTATGTATGTATATATATAATAGGCCACGGACCGGCAAGCGCAGCGTAGGGCGTCCACCCACAATATGGGCAGACGACTTGGTAAGAACCGCAGGTCGGCGTTGGATGCAGGCCGCTTCCAACCGCAGTTCCTGGAGATCAATGAGGGAGGCCTTTGTCCAGCAGTGGACGTCCTACGGCTGATATGATGATGATGATGATGATGATGATGTATATAGTAAGGAACAGATATTCTTTTGACGCCAATACATATGCAGAGAATAGGACCTAGGGTCTGAGAAAAAATCATCTTTCATATCTATACCTTCTAGAAATCCAGCTAGAACCTCGTGACAACATTTACGGTGGAAACAACTATGCGTCAGGTATACTCCGCATCGCCTACGTTAAGGGAAACCAGGAGTTTGCCAAGAAACTGTATGGAGGACCTGTCATGTCCGCTCAGGAGCCCTACAGGTATAACTAATTATTTTCTCAAGGGCATGCCCATTTTAGATGGCTAGGACTGAAATTTCGTACATTAAAATCATATTCTAACTCTCTTAAAAAAAATTCTATTACTTCTTCTTATCCGCCGTATCTCAAACAATGCTTTGAATTCCTAAGTTTATCCAAACCCCGCAATCTGCTTTCTTCCACTACTCTCCAGTTGAAAACTCCAGCACTTAGTTCCAACTTCTTTAGTAACTCGTTTACGGTACAAGCTGTACGATTATGGAATGACTAGCCCGTTTCCATCAGACATGCTAAATCTTTAGCTATTTTTAAAAGTGAGGTCTACGAGTATCTGTACTTAGCAGCTTCTTTACACTAAACATTGTATTTCCTTTCTATATATATATATATACTCGTAGATATTGCTAAAGTACCTATAAATATGTATGTATTTTATATATATTTATGTAAGTATATGTAGGATTTTTTTGGTATAAGTATTTATTTATTTTTACTCCTACTATTTATTTATAAATAGGTATTTATTGTAACACCGCTTTCTCACACGTTTTTTCAATCCAGTCCATCCAAAGGTTGCCTGGACGAGATCGCTTTGAGCGATAAGGCCGCCCATTGTACCACCATCTACATATTAGTCTAAGTTTTCTAGGTTAAGTTAGTTTTATATAATTTGGTGTAACAATAAAGAATTATCTATCTATCTAAAATGCGATCCAGAAGAATTAGTCATCTATTTTTTCGAAAAAAAAATTTATATTATATACGACTATAACAATCCCTATGATGGATATCCTCGAATCTCTTACTCAGCACGTATCCTCACAAGGAGGTAGTCAAAGGCAAGTCCAAACATTACGTTTAATAGATGTCCACTTTTTCAAACAAGCATTTATGCGACAAGTTGCATGCAAAACCATCGATTATGAATACTAACCCGATGGAATATGCCTTCGAATTAAATAAATAAATATTGCTGAACATTTCACAAAGTGCTATCTAGCCCCAAACTAAGCAGAGCTTGTACTATGGGAACCAGATAACTAATAGAATACTTATATACATGTTTTTGTTGTAAATACATACTTACAATATATAGAGAAACAAACAGACCCGGGTCTGTAGATCATGCAAACATATTTTGTTCCGCGGCGGGCATCGAACCCGCTACCTCCTGCGTCTCAGTCGGCTATGCGCGCACTGCACCACGGAGGTCATCAAATTTTTGGTTTTATGACATGCTCGATGTTTTCCTTCGTGTTTTGAGCACGTGTATATGCGCACAGACATTTTTTAGAAGAAAATCCATTGGTTTTCCAAGCCGGCATTCGAACCCATAACTTCTGAATAGGAAATCAGGGTACATCCTACTAGGCAACAACGGCTGCTTATTTTTAATCTGTAACTGTTTTCGTACTTTACAGTAAATTATATCTATGAACTTTCTTTGTAGATCAACTTATTTAAAGGAGAAGACAGGATACGATCTTTGGAACAAGGAGTTCCACAATTACTCCATGCAGTGGAGACCAGGTAATATCAAAAATAAAACAAAAAACTAGGCTTTGCTTATTATTATTCCTTATATACTATATTTATTACCTCTATCTACTTATCATAATTATCTAATTAAGCCTATCATAATTGTATGCAAACACCAATCGTTCTTCCGAGTTCTAATGACTTGCCTAAAAAAGGTTTTTGCAGAATAACAGCGCCGAGCTGTCGATCGGTGGCGAGGCATAATGCTGAGCTGGAACCCATTTGCTGCAGTAGCACATACACACCTACTTGCCTCTTTTTAATTTTTCCCTGACTACATTGTACATTTATTATTTCATTCTATTGTTCCTATGTTGTGTGTATATAATTTTCTGTTTTCTCTTACTTGTGCTTTCTCTTTGATGTTATACCTTTTGATTGTATTGTGTGAATTTGTGTGTGTTATGGTAGCAAATAAATGTCTGTCTATGTCTATGTCTTACTACTAGATGCGAATGGCAGGCTAGGCCAGCATTCAGATGTTCCAGGTCACAAACAATTATTACGGGAAGTTTATGAAACCAACCAATCATACTTTATACTTATTAATATTGTAAATGTGAAGATGTGTTTGTTTGTTACGCTTTCACATCGTAACAGCTGAACTGATTTCGATGTAATTTGGTACTTATACCTAGTCAGGTCATAAATTCTGTCACATGTTTAATATAAAATAATTGAAACAAGTTTATTCATTATGTAACCATTTACATACCAAAATGAACTTAACAAAACTTAGATTCTTATGACACTAAAGTTTATTCAAAATGACCTCCGTGATTTTGAATACAGGCCTTCAATCTGCGCGGCCAGTCGTCTATCGCAGCACAAACGAGGTCCATGTCAATATCGGCGGCTGCCTTAATCAAGGATGTCTTGAGTGACTCCAAATTGGGATGAGGCTTTGAGCACGCCTTTTCCTCCAAGTGTTGCCATATCTTGTAATCTAACGGATTCAAATCTGGACTGGAGGAGGGCTAGTCTTCGTGCCGGATGAAGTCGATTTCACGCGCCGCCAGCCAGTCTTGTGTGCTCTTCGCTCTATGAGCTGGCGCCGAATCTTGTTGGAATACCCAGTGCCTGTTATTGAACATGGGTATGAGAAACAGGTTCCACAAGGTTCGTCAGGACTGTATTTTGATACACAACTGCATTCGTTTTTACACCTTTCTCACAAAAATGTACCTCTGTTAAGCCCCAATAAGAAACTCCCAACCATACCATGAGCCCTCGCTCATGAAAAATGACCTCGTTGGATACGCAGAATACGGTTGCTCGCTTCTTCACTACTGTGTGCGTACACCTTATCATTTTGTTTGTTGTAGCTCTCTTCTACGGTAAAAATTTTTAGATCCGAAAAAAGAATTTCCCGATATTTTTTTTCCCGCGTACCGCTTCTACAAAGCGCGGCATCTCTTCAGTCTCAGGTCCATTAGACGAGCATTCAAACGATGTCCTGTTTTTCTTCGATATGCCCGAAGCCCTAAGTCTTAATTTAATACCCTTTTCACCGTGGTTCTGCTTAACCCCATCTGAAGGGCCAACAGTTTCTGCTTACGTTTGGGATTTCTTTGAATTCGCGCCTTCACAGCTTTTATCACTGCTGGAGTCCTAACAGACCGAGGGCGACCACTTCTTGACCTGTCATCTACACTAGAGTCTTCATTGTATCGTTTGATGGTGCGGTAAACGAATCTTTTGGTTATATTCAAAATTTTCAGTATGTCAAAAATTTGAATTGGCGCGTAACCGCAACGATGCAACGCAATAACTGCAACACGGTCTTCTTTAAGCGTTCACTCCATATTTAAAAATGAGTAAAATTCTAAAAAGTATACATTTTTATTTTCATGAACAATTCGAAATTCGAATTCTATAAACTTTTTTGTGGCCAGCATTCTAAAAGAAAAGTTTTTACTCTGTGACAATACTTATGACCTGACTAGGTAGATTACGACCTTGATTGAGACATAGGCTACTTTTTATTGACAAATTACGTTTGAGAAGCTGCACTATCTCACACAGGGCTATCTAACCAATAAATAAATCATCATCATCATCTCAGCCTACATCCACCCACTGCTGGGCCTCTTCGATATCACGCCATTATCTCCAGTCCTATGCCAAGTGAATCCATTGCCTTCCCGCAACTCTCGCGATGTCGTCCGGCCATCTGGCTGGTGGTCTGCCAACTGGTCTGCGCCCTTCTTGCGGCCACCACTCGGTTGCTGCCCTCGTCCATCTTCCGTCATTTCTCCTTGCCAAGTGTCCTTGCCCATCTCCACTTCAGCTGGTTTATCCTTCTACCCACATCCACGACTTTGGTTCTGCGTCGTATTTCGATGTTGGGTGTGTGGCCCAACAGCGAGATGCCTAACATGGCACGCTCCATTGCTCTCTGAGCAACTCTAATCCTGGAACAATTTCGTTCGTGAGCGGCCATGTTTCAGCACCGTATGTGAGGATAGGCAGGACACATTGGTTGAAAACCTTTGTCTTATTGCATAAATAATAAATAATAAAAATAAATAAATAATGAATAATTATTATAATGCTGAACATTTCACACAGCGCTAATCTATACCTGCCTATAGTCATACTTCCAGCAAAATAAAACATTTCATATCGGAATACCAAAGTTCAACCATTAAGTTCAATGCAGAACTCATCGAGTCTTATTTGTGTTTTTGAATGTCCTTTACTACAGGGTACATATGAAGTGCTGGACTCTTGACTAGTCAATAAGACCTGACATGAAATATTGTAATATATTGTTACAAGCTGAGGGTTCGGGATAAAATAATTAAGGTGAATCTAACCAAAATAACACTTTTATTCAACACTGAAATGCATACACGAACTTGATCACCAGTAATCACAACACACTAATTCACAACACTATCGCACAATAAACCACTAAAAGTCATTGAAATCTTCGCACGTATAGCCAAATCCAGACTGACTCTGCGGATGTCTCTACGCACTATTTATACCGCGCATTATTTCCAGAACCTTCCCGATGTTTCTACTAGTTACTAGCAAAGTATTTCGACTAACTACTATCTTCTACTATCTATTTATATTCTTAATCTGTGCAACCGTAGGTATAACTTCGAGAAGCTGTCTATTACTTTACTATTACTTATTCTGTAACAGCCTCGGCGTAATTTTAACAATATTTTAATACACTTTGTAAAAACGTAAAAAAATGCCGAGTATTAAATTTTAATCCCCAGATGGAATTTCTCTCTCCGTGGATGGCGAGAGCTACGGAGAGATCTCTCCAGGTGAAGGGTTCTACCAGGAGGCGGTAGCGAACAATGTGCCAGCAGCCTTGCATTGGCTGAAGGGTAGTGTGATGGCCCCCTTTGATGAAATGGTAAGTTTGAGTCGTGGCAATTGAACGATGAATGGAGAATTATTTCTTGGCCCGCCTACTCGTGACGAACAGACTGCATCGTTTTTATTGCACGTCGTCTGTTTTACATAAAATCTATGTTATATCAACATCAACGCTGGCGCGATGACCTATGAGTAGATGTCTTAAACATCGATTGGGTAGATTGGGAAGAGGGATCGAGAGGGGTGGAAAGAATTGGGGGAGACCTTTGCCCAGCAGTGGGATAGTACAGGTTAGGAAAAAAAATAATAAATAGATTATTTGGAAATCATCCTTATTCAAGTCCTTATTTCAATCTTTAAACATGCAGGGGGTAACCAAAACAGTTAGCGATGCTGTCTGCACATAACATTTGGATATTAAAGGGATATTTCGGGCTATTGTTTATTTGTTTCGCATTGAAACTCATTTCATTCACTCTTGAATTTGATCTTTGGTTAAAATTGGATGGGATTGAGATGGTTCAATATTACCTTTGACAAAATGCACTTCAAAGTTAGGAGACAAAGACGTTTTTCTATGGTCTGAATGCTCTCACGACATATCTAATCACCGTTAAGTACAGAATGTCAATCCCCTCTTGATATACATATCTCAAGCAACATCCAAATAGGTGAATTGAATTAAAACAAACTTTTAAGAAGATTAATATTTGGGCTATAGCTGCTGTCTCCGTCCTACTCAGTTAGTACTGCAACTTGCCACCAGAAACTGTTTAAATCAACTTCAGGCCTCAAGTTCTTTTTGGAAACTGACAGCAAATACTTACTCTTTGTCTTCCAGTTCTACATAGCGATAGGTATCCGCGTAGGTGGGGTCAACGACTTCCCTGACAGTCCCAACAAGCCCTGGAAGAACAAGGCCACCAAGGCGATGCTCAACTTCTGGGAGGCAAGAGAACAGTGGTACTCCACCTGGTATGACGACACCAGCTCTCTACTTGTGGACTATGTGAAGGTTTACGCGCTTTAAGGAAGGTGGGTTTAACGCCGTAAAGTTTTGAAATCAGTGTAATTACTTTTTCAACTTCTGGAAGTCTTGAGACTAGTATTACTACTCGTGGAACATAAAGTTCCCACATTGTATGCAATGGAGGTGTACTCTTTTTTATTTTTTATTTAATCTGTTCTGGCCCGTTGCTGGGCAAAAGTCTCATCACAATCTTTTCACTTGTCCGTCTTTTGTGGATTTTGACTATCGACGATCTTGAGGCTTAGAATAGAAAAATATTTATTTTGCAATCATCTACACGGTGTCCAATAAATCACTGTTTTCCCAGAACAAACGTTGTGCAGACCATGGTCTACTAAAAGTTTATACCATCAAATTAAAAAACAAAACGAAATCGGTCTTTGAAAAACATTAAAAGTTGCGAACTTAAAACGTCTATTTTAACGTTACGCCCTCAGCGAGCGCCGGTAGGTAAGGCTAGCGTACCAATGAACTTTATGTCACGGTTAATTATTGAACAAAGTTAGACTTATTTGAGAAGGTCTAGATTTTATTTTTTTATTCTCTTATTTGATGCTATAAACAGTTAGTAGACCGTGGGCCGAACAACGTTTTTTCTGGGAAAACAGTGATTTAAAAGACACCGTGTATACATCATCTATACAGTATGTCACTGCATTCACGACATTAATTTAAAACACATAATATGCAGAATTGTATTAACTGCAGATTGATTTAATAGCGGAAGCTTGAATATTTATTCAGTAATCGATAAATTTCTACAATTTTTTACATAAATCGGCGGTGCCTTTGCGCCAAAGCCGCTGAGTCAGTTTAACATGTTATATATGATTTGTTTACCTATTTTATACAGAGAACAATACTAGCCATCAGCCCAACCTATGATTTAAATTATTGTCGTAAATGCGGTGACATGCAGTGATGCAGTATACATAATATCAGCCGTAGTCTTAAAAACTTGTGCCCCTGAGTTATCTCCAATACTGACAAGACTTTTTCGCCTGTCACTGAAAACTGGTTTAGTCCCCAAGTCATGGAAGCTAGCTAATGTGCAGCCTGTGCCCAAAAAAGGTAGTCGTGCCGACCCGTCTAACTACCGCCCTATCTCGGTCACCTCCTTACTGTGTAAATGTATGGAGCGTGTGCTGAATAGGAAACTCCTTGCATACCTCGAAGATAACGACCTCCTCAATGACCGTCAATATGGGTTTCGCCAGAAACGGTCTACATCTGGAGTGAAGCCATCGAGAGGTATGGTGAAGCACTGGCTGTTTCACTAGATATCTCGAAAGCTTTTGAAAGGGTTTGGCACGCTAGCCTTATTGGCAAGCTTCCTTCATACGGACTTTCAGCTCAGCTCTGCTCTTGGCTTGCAGACTTTCTGAGGGAACGATCCATTCGGATAGTCATTGATGGCCGCTCGTCTGATCAATTGGCTATAAACGCCGGGGTACCTCAGGGGTCAGTTGTCTCTGCTACACTGTTTCTGTTGCATATCAATGATCTGCTCATGCCCGGTATCATTGGGTACGCAGACGACAGTACAGTTGTGGAAAGGTACACTTCTAATGTTCGAGCCAGTAGGGCTGAAATTCAGACGCAGAGAGATGAGATGCTGCAGCGTTTGAATTTGACACGCAAGGCCGTCTCTGACTGGGGCGATGCCAATCTCGTTAAATTCAATGCTTCAAAAACGCAAGCATGTCTCTTCTCAGCGAAAAAGAGTCAGTTTCTCCAAGTTCCCATTTTCCGAGATGTACCGGTAGCCGTAAAAGGTCACCTCGAGCTTCTAGGGGTTTCGCTCACGCCTACTATCAACTTTAGTTCACACATCGAGTCTAAGGCTAAAACAGCTTCCATGAAGCTGGGCATCCTTAACAAGGTCAGGAGTTACTTCACACCAGGACAGCTTCTTAATCTATACAAAGCACAAGTCCGGTCTGGTATGGAGTACTGCTGCCACCTTTGGGATGTTTCGGCCAAATACCAGCTCGCTACCTTAGACTCGATAGAACGTAGGGCTTTTAGGTTAATAGGTGAGCAATATATGGCGGAGGCTAAGACCCAAAGTCTCGAACATCGCCGTAAAGTTGCAAGCCTATCGATCTTTTACAGAATACATTTCGAGGAATGTGCCCAGGAACTTTACGATCTGATTCCGCCATCTCCTTTCCATCAAAGGACAAGCAGGCGCACGGCTCAGTACCATCCGTACCTAGTTGATATACCACCCATTCGCACACACCGTTTTAGTTCTACGTTCTTGATGCGTACAGCTGAGGTATGGAACGCTTTGCCGTCGTCTATTTTTCCTAAAGAATACAATCCGGGCCTCTTTAAGGTAAGAGTGAATAGGTTTCTTCTAGATCTTCGTGTTTCATCACATCATCGCTTACCATCAGGTGAGATTGTGGTCAAACGAAGATCTATTTAGTTTAAAAAATAATAATAATAAGTTAACAGAGAAGAAAAACTCTATAAAACAAATCTAAGTGTTGGGGATGATTATAGGGCGCTGGTAAATAAGATTAAATAATATCGAAGGACCTTTTAAATCAATTAGTTATAATAAGTGTAGAAATACATGTAGGAATGCTTAAGAAGAATCTTTGCTCAATTATACAAAGTAGACGAACAATGAATGCCACCTACCTTAATTACTTCAAACCGCACGTTTCTAGACGTGGTCTTGTTCAGCACATGTGTCCTGATGATGGAATGTCTTCTGAGGCACTATTGAAAACGCACAGCACTTCACGAGAACGTCTCGTTCACAGCAGATACAAAATAGAGTTAAAACTTGTCTATTCACGGAATAGTTTCTTCAGAGGGTAAGAACGCGGCCAGCAATGTGCAGTCGTGCAAGTCAACAGGACGGCGCCCGCGCTGCAAAAGAGCGCGCGGGGCGAGGCACGGCAGATATGGCCGACCTGCCTATCCAGCGTAGAAAAAGCGGATGACAAACAGAATTCATCTACCTTATATTTTTAATGAGCAAAGATCCAACACTAAGTGGAACAAAGTACAAGTAGTTGCAGAATGGTCCTTAGCTCAGAATGTGCTGGTTGCAACAACCAGCGCTGGTCTTCCGTTAAGGCCGTTTTACTTGTTGGAAATGTTTAGCAAAATAGGACGGAATAACAAAACATACAACATAAAAGTGTGATTTAGAAATTCAAAGCATAAATCAAGGATTAAATGCAAGGCATTCCTGTTTTTTCTGCCTGTTAATCAAATAATTTTTGCTTCAAATAAAGGTTTGTGGGAGACCGCCAAGGACAGGGATTGTGTCTACTCTATTAACAGTAAAAGTATTATTATGCATAAATCTCTTAAGTACCTACACTTTAAAAACAGTCCTTTATTCTTTATTGTACACAAGAAAATATATTAAAACAGTACAGGGCATGTACAAAGGCGAGCTTAACGCCTTTGTACATGCCCTCTATTTCTGTTCCTAAGAAGAGTTTTCTTCCAGCAAACCTTTGAGGCTAGAGAGATGATTTTAAAGTAAAAATATTTATGCCTTAAGTATCTACTTAACGCGCCGGCGAACACTGAGCTCAACTTCAATTCAACCACGTCAAAAACTTCGGCCTGAATATCGCTATCCCTGTTTAGTGACGAAGTTTAGCCACGCAGAGCGACAGTGATAGCAATAGAACGATTCTAAATCTGATTAGATTTGGACCGTGTTCCGTAATACCAAAAATGATGACTGAAAACTTGTTGTATTTTTCTCATTGTGTTGTTATTCTGTGACTAGACGATATAATCTATGTTCACATGACTAGGATACGTAAGATGTTGTTATTTTTAATACGAAACAATTAGGTTGAAAACAGGTCTTTTATGACGTAAAAATATGCAGGATGCGATACGCTTCTATTTCATTTTAGGTAAGTATTTTGATCTATTATATGGTTGGGAACCTAGATAAATACTATTCAAATTAAAATAATACCTTATTAAGGTAGACATATGATCCAATTAGAAATGATCTTGGTAGTACGTGTTGTATGGGCGATTATCCCTCCGGTACCCCCTTATCATTAATTATTCAACTTTAGGGAGTCAAGTGACGTGGTCACGTGGGTAGCTCATTAATAATAAGGTATTTAGCCCCTAATAAAATGCTTGAGTAAGTTACAACATTTTTGGTTATGTTATCTGAGTTTTTTTCTTTCAGATAAATTGGTCCTGGTATGCTGATCTCATCTTTTTCCTTCAATTAAAGAAGTCTTAATCAAAACGTGTTTTTATTCCTACTTACCACTGATACCTTACCACGCCACTATAATTTAAAGGGTGATTTATTAAACCTAGAAAAACAAAGAGGTTTTTTTATACATTATAGGCTTCCGTTTGACCACGATCTCGCCTGATGGTAAGCGATGATGCAGTCTTTGATGGTACACGCCTGCCTAAAAGAAACCTGTTCACTCGCGGCGGCAAGGCGTTCCACTCTTTGGCAGTGCGCATAATAAAACTCGAAGAGTACCGCTTTGTGCGAATGGGATGTATTTCTACCATATAGCGGTGGCACAACGCTGAGCGTCTGGTTGTCCGTTGATAGAATGGAGAAGGTGGGATTAGGTTGAAAAGTTCCGCCGCACACTCCCCGAAATGTACTCGATAAAAAACCGAGAAGCTAGCAACCTTTAGTAGATGCTCCAGGCTGTGGAGCCTTGCATCAACTAGCTTATTGTTGCCTATGAGCTTCTTGGTTCTTCTCTCAATTGATTCCAGAGCTTCAAGTTGGTACTTTGCTGATCCAACCTAGAAATAGAAATATATTTATTGTGACCATAAATGTTACATAGATGAGTTGTGTCCCTGAAGTGAGAACAGTACTCCAAACACGTACCCAATAGAAGTTGCCATCAGTATATATATTCGTTTATAACTTTATTAGGCGTGATGCGGCTGGACAGGGGTTTATCAAATAAAATACAATATGATTTAAAATGTAATTCGAAATTTTATTAAAATAGATTTGAGCGGCTGTACAAACCATAACATTTTCTCGTTTTACCATTAAAATCAAAATCTCGAGAAAATTGATAAAATGACGCTCAAAAACGAAATGTTTTTTGCGATGCCACAGAATCATCCATCTTCTATACCAGAGGTTCCTAAACTTTTTTCTCATAGACCACTTTCAATATTTTACTGGTTCCGGTGCAGTTACATTTTTACCATATTCCTAATCGACAAAAAATGCAAAGATTAAATCTAATTATGGAAATTTGCGTTGGGGCTGAGTTCCAACCACGAATTAAAAGTTTCCGTAAAAAAAGTGCGAATTCATTGGTGAATTGGAACGAATTGTGAACCCCCATTTTTTTGTCAAGCCAACGTAGACCTCCCTCGAGTCTCCCGTGGACCCTTGACCTGGACCACTTTGGGATTTAATGATCTATACGAATCACCTGCAGGACGAAACAGAAGAATATGTTAATACATCTTTACATTCTGTCGGTATGTTCTGTTGGTTTTTTAATAAGAATTGTTATTTTAGTGCTATCTACTAACAGTTTTTCAATTCTCGTACCTTTATCTTCTGTCAACTTCTCGGTCAACTTTTGCCTGAAGCAATACTATTATTTCTATAGAGGCATCCCCTTTCAGTTATGTCAAACGTTTCACTTAGAAAGAGATTCGCAGGCAGCCCAGAAGATTAGCAGATTGAAGTGACAGTGGGGAAGAAATTTAATCGAGTAGAGATCACGCACTGGAAAACGCAGCTTTGAACGCCCATCACTAGATGGAACGACGAACTGATAAAGGTTTCTGGGAGTCGTTGGGGCAGGCCGCACAAGATCGTTCGCTGTGGAAATCTATATGGGAAGGCCTATGTTTAGTAGTGGATAGAACACTAAAGTTACGCTTCCAATACACTGAATTATAAATTTTATTTTATACACTGATGTTTTAGAATCGTAATTGATCGAGCGAAGCGAGATCTCCAAATCAACTTGGGCAAATCGGCGTTGTATATATGTATGTTTATTTGTTCGAGGTTAACTGTTGAAGCGTTGATCTGACCATAGTGAAATTTAATACATAGGTTGGTAGTGATGGCACAATTTTGGTGTGACCAAATGAGCTAAAAATGTTGGGGGGTTGTTGAGATATTGGGGGTCAACAGGGGTAAAAAAAATGAAAATGAGACTATTAGGTCAAGTGGGACGTCAAATAAAAAGTCTTCATTAGTACATTTCGACTCCATTTTTATTTTTAGTAATAAAGTCCTTGTAGTGTTTGAGTTAATAGCCATAATAAAAACTGAACTTCAACAAAATTCACAGGGTACACCAGTGACCCCAAGAAGTTGAAATTTGGTATGCGTGTAGCTTTAGTTAGACAAATATAGGGACAAGTCTGAAATTCTGAATAACTGCAATATATTCCACTAAAAAGGTTGACCAATTAACATGAACTTGGTAATGTACCGGTAATTTGAATGAACCTGTAGGTCAAGTAATTTGGTTATGCATTTTGCGGCACTATTTTGATTGTCAAAGATTACAAATAATATATTTTTGTTGTTTTTACGGGAGACTCGCGAGATCTCAGTTCGGAGCGAACCACTAGTTATATAAAGAGTTCACAGAAATATTATGGGTTATGTACCTTTTCAATATCTTACAAGATACAACTTAGCAATGCGCGACTGCACGTACGCATCGTAGCGAAGTTTAATAGTTTCAAAATGGCTGCTACACGAATCGGACGTGCCTTAGCTGTATATGTATTTATATTCGTGCAGTGCATTTACGGTCAAGAGTATAGGATACCACCTGTAAGGATACAGGCGTTCAAACCAAAAGGATTTCGAGCTTCTATTGAGGGTAAGTGATTATTTGATTTATTAAAACAATACAAACAAAACTTTGTAACTAGTTTGTAAACAAATAAGTGACAGTTGGATAAAAAAGCAAGTGATATTTACATTTTCCGAAAATCTCAATAATATTATCTCAAAGATGGTTTTTTTAATACGTACATACCGGTCAGGATATTGTTACCTAGCCCTGTGTAAACCTATCCTTACCAATTCCAAACAGAAACTTGAAATACTGGTAGGGGCATCGGACAGTATAGCCACAGTATTTATAACTAAGTAATTTGGTAGTTCTCTACCAGTAAAGTCGATCCATAAATACTAGATTACGTTTAAATATTGTGGGATAATTATGTTGTGCTCGAAATATTTCAATAATTGTCCGTTTTTGAAGTACGTAAAAGGGGATTTCTTGCAATAAATCTTGACCTTCGTGACCTGTCTCAGCTGATGCCAAGTCTACGTCAATAATGAGTCATGGTATTTACAAGTAGTCATTGTGATATTCGGGTCAACGCTCTGAATACCAAAAATAAATGATACCACCATGATACATACCAAAAAATGTATACCATTGCTGCAATACCCAGTTTTATTTCCAAGAAAGCAAGCAGGAACAATATTTTATCAACCACAACTGACTGGAAAGGTCATGCGACATCACGAGTTTTTTATCATTTTGTTTGTGGCCGGTGTCACTGCTTCTTTCTTAGACACACTCTTAGGTCAGTGACAAACATGACTATGATGATCTTATAAGGTAAAAAAATCTAAAATCAATATCTTTTTATACATTAAAATCACAAGAATCACTTTGAAAAGTCAAATTTACTGCTTGTTCCTTCGCGACCAAGCCAGGAAAGAAAGGCAAGAAACGAGGCTAGTTGTTCTTTCTGATGATCTTTTTATAATACTTACATAACAAGAAAATGGGGGGAGGGGTCATGTCTCCCGTATGCAACCCAATAGGTGGGCTAAGAAGACAAGCATATGGACTCCTAAAGACGGAAAGCGACGCCGAGGAAGGCCTAAAAAGCGCTGTTGGAGCGATGTTTTTGTTTGTGTTTCTGTGTTTCCAGAAAGCTACAGTCTGGGTATCTTTAAGTCGCGAGTGAATAGGTTTCTTCTAGGCAAGCGTGTACCATCGTAGACTGCATCATCGCTTACCATCAGGCGAGATCGTAGTCAAACGCAAGCCTATAATGTATTAAAAAAAAAGATGACTTGGACGTCTTCTAAAGAGTTTGGCGGGACCTGGCTCTAGACCGTGATAAGTGGAAGGAAGAGGAGGAGGCCTTTGCCCAGCAGTGGGACAGCACGGACTAATAAAAACAAAACAAGAAAATATATTACCTCTAAATTGTACCATTTTTGAACGAGCAATATCAATTTCAGGTTCTCTATCATGGTGAATTGAATAAAATTTAAAATTACTTGCTTATTTAATCATACACGAGATTAGAATTTACATTGTATATGGAATCCAGGCATACCAAAGCTTAAAGAAAATAACCTAGTAAATTACATACATTACCTGCAGGCTACAGTAGATATAATAGGATTTCCTGTGTTGAACAAGCAGCACAGAGAAATGATAAAGCTAGTAGCTAGAATTTTATTGTTCAGTTAAATAATTAGCTATGATGATAACTAAGCTTATGAGATGGAATAGATGCTTAAATTACGTGTTTTGTTATGTACACACGGCTACACATCAAGCTATTAATATCCAGTATAAGCTGACCTCGCATTGTGTAGGCTTTTAGTAGAATGAGAGGTCAGCTTAAACTGGAAATGTATAGCTTGATGTGTAGCCGTGTGTACGACATTAAATGAAAACACGGGTAAGGCTTAAAATGGCTAGTATTATTGTAAAATCGGTTTTTCAAATTCATTACCATATAAAATTCAAACTTACTATCAGGTACTAAAATATCAATGAAAATAGGTAAAGAAATCATATTCATTCATCATGTAAGTAGGTACCTGTGAAACTGATTATGCGGCATCGACGCAAAGGCGCCGCCGATTTACGTTAAAATTTTATTTCATCGTCATCATCATCAGGTAGACGTCCACTGCTGAACATAGGCCTCCCCCTTAGATCGCCACAACGAGCGGTTGGTAGCCGTTTGCGCCCAACGGCTCCCCGCGATTCTTACTAGATCGTCGGTCCACCTTGTGGGGGGCCGGCCTACGCTGCGTCTTCCAGTCCGTGGTCTCCACTCGAGAACCTTTCTTCCCCAACGGTTATCGGTTCTACGAGCGATGTGGCCTGCCCATTGCCACTTCAACTTGCTAATTTTGAGAGCTATGTCGGCAACTTTAGTTCTTCTGCGGATTTTGTCACGCAAAGAAACCCCGAGCATAGCCCTCTCCATAGCTCGTTGAGCGACCTTGAGCTTGGTCATGAGGCCATGAGTAAAGGACCACGTTTCAGTGCCATAGGTCATCACTGGCAACACACACTGGTTGAAGACTTTAATCTTCAGGCTCTGGGGAATTTTGGACGAGAAGATATCGCGAAGTTTCCCGAACGCTGCCCAGCCGAGTTGGATTCTTCGTGCGACCTCTTTGTCGAAGTTGGACTTACCTAATTGGACAGTTTGTCCTAGGTATACATATTCGTCGACAACTTCGTGAGTATCGCCCCCAACAACTACCGGTACGGGCGCAACATGGATATTTGACATGATTTTCGTCTTATCCATGTTCATTTTAAGACCCACCTGTTGGGAGACCCTACTGAGGTCGTTGAGCATGGTACCGAGTTCCTCGAGCGATTCGGCCATAATGACTATATCATCGGCAAAACGAAGGTGAGTGATATATTCGCCATTGATATTGATGCCAAGTCTGTCCCAGACCAAGAGTTTGAAAACCTCCTCCAATGCGTTCGTGAACAGTTTCGGAGAAATTACGTCTCCCTGTCTCACGCCTTTCTGCAATTGGATTGGTTCCGTACTCTGGTCCTGTAGATGGACTGACATAGTGGCGTTACTATACAAACACTTCAACACTTCGATATACCTATAGTCGATTTGGCATCGCTGAAGAGACTGCAGTACCGCCCAGGTCTCGATTGAATCGAAGGCTTTTTCATAGTCCACAAACGCTAGACATAACAGCCGATTATACTCCTCGGTCTTCTGTATAATCTGGCGTAGCGTGTGGATGTGGGCTATGGTACTAAAGCCTTTTCGGAAACCGGCTTGTTCGGGAGGCTGGAAGTCATCGAACCTGCGTGCGAGACGGTTCGTAATCACTCTCGAAAACAGCTTGTAAACGTGGCTCAAGAGCGAGATGGGCCTGTAGTTCTTTAATAAGGTTTTATCACCTTTTTTAAAGAAAAGCACCACCACGCTCTTATCCCACGCTTTTGGCGTGGTTCCTTCGAGGACGACGGAGTTAAATAACTTCTGGAGGACTTGAAGTACCGGTTTTCCACCCGCTCTCAGAAGTTCTGTCGTAACTCCATCCTCACCTGGTGCCTTGTTGTTTTTAAGCTGTTTCAGAGCGATCCTAATCTCGTACAGGCTGATGTCCGGGATGTCTTCGGTATAGTGTCGGGTTAGTTTGGCTCTGGTGTCCTGAGCCAACTGACCAACGGGGTTTTGTGTTGAGGTGTACATCTGTCCATAGAACTTTTCGACCTCTCTCAGAATCTCCGGTTTCGACGAAATGATAGTGCCGCTGTCGGTCTTCAGCTTAGTCATTTGGCTTTGCCCTATAGACGAATGCTTTGCAAACACTTTTGAACCTTTGTTTCTTTCTATTGCGACCTTAATACGAGATGTATTAAAGGTACGCAGATCGTGTCGCATATATTTCGAGATTCGTCTATTAAGCACGCCGTATGCCGACATATCAGCTGAGGACTGCAATCTCATTTCATCCCGGTCCTCCATTAGCTTAATGGTTTCATCTGAGAGTTTCTGGTGCTTAGTTCGGCGGGGGCCTTAAAGAACTTAGATCCCACCGCTTGGACAGTTTCCACCAACCCGTTGTTTATCTCGTCAATATCATTGCAGCTGGCTAGGCACTGGAAGCGATTGTGCAGTTCTAGCTGAAAGCTCTCGGGGTTTTGGATTTGGGCAGGATTTGGACGGAGCGCAGACTTCATCAGACGTGCCCTTTCAAGCTTAACATCGATATTCAATGTGCCTCTAACAATGCGGTGATCGCTCCCGGTTTTCACCCTGCTGATCACAGAGACATCATTAAATATTTGCTTCTTGGTCGTCATAATGAAGTCTATCTCATTTCTAGTGAAACCGTCGGGGCTTATCCACGTCCACTTTCTGGCTGGCCGCTTCTCATAGAAGGAGTTCATCATGAAGAGGCCCTCCTTCTCCATGAAGTCGGCCAGTCTCTGGCCCCTTCGGTTCCGCCGCCCGAATCCAAATGGCCCCACTCTCAGCTCATCGTCTTTCCTTGTGCCTAGCTTTGCGTTGAAGTCCCCCATTACAACCGTGAAATGAGTCTTGGAAGTATGTATGGCCTCGGAGATCTCCTCATACATGGCTTCCACTTCATCGTCTGGGTGTGTCGAGGTCGGCGCATATACCTGTATGACCTTCAACGAATACCTTTCGGTAATTCTGAGTATAAGGTATGCTACCCTGTTCGACACACTGTCGACTTTTGTCACGTTGTTAACGAGGGACTTGCGGACGAGAAACCCGACACCACCCTGGGATGGTTGATCTCCCTCCCGGTAGAAGAGCAAGTTACCGGAGCTAACGATCATCGTGTCCTGACCCTGTCTTCGAACTTCCGACAATCCTAGGATGTCCCAACGTAGCTTGCTCAGTTCTTCTTCCAGCTCGACAATCTTCTCGTCAGCCCTGAGCGTTCGTGTGTTGTACGTTGCCAGGTCCAGTCGTCGGTGGTGGTAGCTGGATCGCTGCCGGGGATTCTTAGCACCCCCTGCTCCGCCACTGCCCTGGTTGCTACCACTTCCAGGGATGACGGAGCCGCCGGGGACTGGGGGCCGTTTGTGTGTTGTGTCTGTCATAGGGGGGGTTTTGCCATAATCACCACGCTTGGCAGGCGGCTTGGTCATCGCAGTGGTTGGTGTTTAGTACACAGAAGAATGCTGCTGCCCATTCCCTGGAACAACTCCCTTTGCCGGCTCACACGGCTCCCGCGGGATGAGAAGGGGTGGCCTTATTATTACTCCGGGACCACACGGAAAAATTTTATTTATTGGAAATGTATCGATTACTGGAGAAATTCATGCTACCGGTATTAAACCCACCTCTAAAAACAGTTATTACGATTTCTGATGTGTATTTTAAATTAATGTTCACAAATGTTTGCGTAAACTGATAATATTTGGTATGTTTTGATACCATACAGATAAATCCCAGTGTGGGTTCAGGACTATGCCCGGGTTCTAAAATCCTAGTTTACCTATGACCATTATAATAAATTACTATTACAAATGCAGGATTTATCACGTGCCGTTTCATTGGTGTTGTGACTGAGAATGTTCCGGTTCAAATGAACCCTCATTAAAATAATCCCGTAGTAGTCACACTAATATTATAAACGTGAAAGTTTCGATGATTGTTTGTTAGTTACTCAATCATGTCGCAAGGGCTGAACCGACCTAAACCTGGATTTAAACATAGCTACTTTTTGTAGACAAACAACACGTGCAAAGCCGCTGGCGGTAGCTAGTGATACATATGTATATTGATTGAAGAAAAAAAATCCAAGTGTATGTGACTACCGTGTCTTATTTTTTGTTTACATGCTTCAGATGCCACCAGTATAGGCCTTTTCGCCTTCCAAGGGAACGTGAACAGAGCTATAGGCTCTACCGATGTGGGGAACATATCCGGGGAAGTGACAAAGGCTACCAACGGCAGGTGGGTGGTTGAAGACCCCAATCTGCAGCTGAAGCCTGGTGACGTCATTCAATACCACGTGTTCGTGGCTGTGAACAGCAAGGGATACGTAGCTGATGGGCTGAGTTATACTGTGGAGGGTAAGATTCTTATTTTTTCTTGTTTAATTCAATTTGGCAGACTGTGTTCGAGTTGGTACTTGATGTAGTAGAGGCTACTTCCTTGTATCCACGTCCAGAGAATCGTTGTGTGGTGTCATAACTGTATAAGTGTCTATTGGATGTAATTCTTCAGGGTTGGAAGATCGCTCAGGGCCTACACCATCAGGGAACGACTGTAGACCCACGCAGACCCTGCTGCGAGGCGGGTCTGCATGCGCCGGCCAGAACATCTTCGAAGACCAGTTCGACTCCTTGAGGGAGAGCATTTGGCAGACTGAGCAGTATATTCCAGTTTCTAATCCAGTAGGTTATACATTTAAATATTTCTTGAGGTACTAGGTTTTCTTGTTACAGCTGATGAGGTTCGAATACTATTTTAAAATAGTCAGCTTATTGTAACAAAGTGTTTTTAAAAAATCTGATGGCTTAGAGTTATTTTTACTGTAAGGTTCAACCTTGATAAAGAAAGAAAGAAAGAAGGAAAGAAAGAAAACATTTTATTCAACAACCACACAGTAATACAGGAAAATAAAACACAAGAACAATAAAATCTAACCTAAGCACTAACAAACTAAGAGATATAACAAACTATAAGACGCACAAAGACTCCTAAAATCTAGACACGCAGTAGCTTAGAACTGGCGAGCAGCACCGCGTGACACGAACCATTTGAAGCCACTTTTGTTCACCTCATAACTCAAAAACTATTTCATATAGACATGTCAAATTTGGCTCATATATTGAGAGTTGCGAGATACATATGTGCTCCAAATTTCATAAACACACCTCAAATGGTTATTTAGATATTAACGTCCAAAAACGACATTTTTGTCACTGACTGACTGACCCATAGATAGACCAAAACTCTAACCCAGTTCCAGATGACCTAGAAAGTTCAAATTTGGCATCCAGATAGGTAGTTGGGTGAATACAAAAGAATAAATCAGAAACTAGTAATGTTTTATCAGTTTATTATAATTTTTAAATTAATTGATTCTATTATGAACACTTACTTAAACTGATTGCTGATTGAAAATAACACAAAAAAGACAATTACACCCCGGAAACGTAGGAAAATACAGTAGATCAACAAAAACCATTTGGTATTAATTTTATTATGAAAAAGTACCTTCTAATAATTTCTGTACAAAGTAATGATATCCCATCAAATACATGAAATGAGAGCCAAGTTAAATATTATGATATTATGTCTTGGTTGTTGACTTCAATAACAAAAGAAGTGAGATCTAAATGGGTGCCAAGTTCAATAGTCAGTCCTGAAATTTATTTATAACAACATAAAATATTTTATAACAACATAAAATGTTTTATAACAACTTATAATATAATTTCTTCAAAACGATAATAATATTGAAGTCTGACTTGGCCAGTTTTCATATACGAATTATATTATAGCCCTCGCATGTTCTAAAGCTGTAAGTTCTCATTTTATTCTTCCGAAAATTTGGCTTGCTGGTAGAAACTAGACATCGAACATAGGGCTCTTCCACGACTGTCTTAGTAGGTACTTAATAATTCGTATATGAGAACTATTCAAGTCGATTTATAATCCTAAGAAGATATTATATTTTAAGTTGTTATAAAATATTTTATAACAACATAAAATATTTTATAACAACATAAAATATTTTATAACAACATAAAATATTTTATAACAACATAAAATATTTTATAACAACATAAAATGTTTTATAACAACTTATAATATAATTTCTTCAAAGCGATAATAATATTGAAGTCTGACTTGGCCAGTTTCCATATACGAATTATATTATAGCCCTCGCATGTTCTAAAGCTGTAAGTTCTCATTTTATTCTTCCGAAAATTTGGCTTCCTGGTAGAAACTAGACATCGAACATAGGGCTCTTCCACGACTGTCTTAGTAGGTACTTAATAATTCGTATATGAGAACTATTCAAGTCGATTTATAATCCTAAGAAGATATTATATTTTAAGTTGTTATAAAATATTTTATGTTGTTATAAATAATTTCAGGACTGGCCATTGAACTTGGCACCCATTTCACATTTATGTTTTTGATGGGATATCAAATAATTTATACATAAATAGACCTTCTAAATAGCTGTACAGTCCGCGAGGTATAAGCTGAGCTTTGCATTAGTGTGAGTGATCACCAAAAGTACAGTCAGACAACAAACTCTTAAAAATTAATATCATTATATTTTAGGTAGGTACTTAAGGCATAACATAAGTCGGAGAAGTATTCTAGTATTAAAATAAAATAAAACTAAATTGATAAAATAAAGTCCAGCTGTGTATTTGACTGATGAGTACATATTATTGTGTGATTATTACTAAAAATTTAATTTGAAAGACTGCTTTATCTGCTTTATTAAATTATAATTATATTATTTATTAATTAATTATATTATTTTATTAATTTATATTAATTTTTACTGCTTTATCAAAATCATCAATGATTATTATATTTTTCCTGCATCTGGTCTTTTTCGGAGATTTGAATTTGGTTCCATCTTTCAAAACACGTTTACCTTCCAATAAGACTCTTTTAACAGTTGACAGTGGAATTCCTGTCGATGTCGATACCAATTGGGCTGATGTAGTCACACTTGACATGTCTTTATCGTTCATGTCTTTAAAATAGCTATTTAAATTACACAAAATTTCTTTTACTTGGCTATTTAATGGTTTCCGTATTTTGCGCTTATTTGTGTTGGCATCCATTTTACTAACACTTATATCAAACAAAAACAAAATAATATTAAACACGTCACGCTGCAGTCTGTACAAGAGGTGAAGTGCGGCAGGAGCGCGGCGAGACAGAATGGCGCCGCGCCTCAGGCCGGTTACCCAAAATCAGTTTAAACCGGTTTTTACCGGGCGAAAATGGCGCCGCGCCTAAGGCCGGTTGTCACACCTACACTATCCATGTACACTCACACAAATGCAAAGCTCAGCTTATACCTCGCGGACTGTACTATAATTTGTGGTTTTAAAGACGATTTTAATGCAATTCTTATCAAGCCGAGTTGGCGATAAGTCTTCATGTCGTCATTATAAATATCTACCTACATTATATACATCCACTAATAGTAAACGGAAATTTTAATGTGATATAGGTACGAGGTAGTGATAATATTATAAACCGATTAGCTTTAAAATTCACTGAGATTTCTACTCTGTAGGTAGTTTGTACACACGGCTACACATCAAGCTATACATTTCCAGTATAAGCTGACCTCGTATTGTGTAGGCTTTTCGTAGAATGAGAGGTCAGCTTATATATACCATAGGCAAAACTATGGAAATCATTTCGAAAAAGTTATACCTACCCACTCAGTACCTGAATATGGTAAGGACGCACCATTTACCATAAATACAGATATAGTCTGTTTTCAGGAATATCCCTTCAACTCATACCAGCGTCTTCAAGTTCAGCCAACGGTGTCAGTAAGTGACGGCTACCTGCGCATCAAACCAACTATGCAGCAGAATCTACCAGGTTTTACCAACGAATCCATTTACTCTGGCACTTTGAACCTTTTCAGTGGGTAAGGACACCTTTGCTCTCCATCTTTTTATAATAAGCTGAGGTGTTCTGATATTTGTTTGCTATGCATTTTCGCCAGCTCTTTAATTTCATTGTAATTTGACAGAAATCTATGCATCGTTCTTGAAAGTGTTTGTTTTCTGCCCCTTTTTCTCTATCTACAAAGTCACTCAGTGAGATTTGGTCATCCAGTAATTTGATATAAAAAAAGGATACAATTCTTGATAGTAACTTCGGCTAGTTGATAAATATATTGCTTGCGAAACGGTCACCGAGTTAGCGATTACGTGAATGCATTTTTACTAGTGGATCAAGCATCACTAGTTCCTAATCCGATAGATAGGTACGTAACCAACTCTTCTCTACTATAAATGCTGACTCCATGTTCCAGGTGCACTGCCCCAGCTGAAGCGTGCATACTCTCAGCATCAGGCGCCGACATCCTCCCACCCGTGGTCAGCGGCAGGATTAGCAGCAAGAGCTTCGCCTTTACCTACGGCACCGTGGAGGTCCGTGCCAAACTGC
Source organism: Philereme vetulata (assembly GCA_918857605.2). Lineage (NCBI taxonomy): Eukaryota > Metazoa > Arthropoda > Insecta > Lepidoptera > Geometridae > Philereme > Philereme vetulata. Next base: position 4,204,610 of record OU975444.1, read on the forward strand.
CCCAAGGAGACTGGCTATACCCAGGTACCGCGCTAGTACTGACTCCTTGGATTCCTTTATTGTGATATTAGTAACTAGTCTTTCACTATTAGCCTCATTATGCAGGTTCAAGGGGCATGGAGATTTATTGATCAAGCTAAGCGAGATCGCGTAATTGACATGGCCGAATCGGTTTTGTACGAAATGCGTTTGTATGTTTGTGTCTATCTGAGAATAATTGTAACAGAATTAGTATACCTAGGTACTAACTATAAAACAGTTTTATTTCACGTACCTAATTAAGTTTATGAAGTTAAATTTTTTTGTAGAAATTCTCTTGGAGCCATTCCTGAAGAAGTATGGAAGCCAGCGTTACGCATCTGGGGTGTTGAAAATAGCAACTGCGAGAGGCAACAGACAACTAAATGCTGGTCAAACTGACTACTCAAACAAGGCGAGTCATATTGGTCTAGTGGCTAAATGGAGCGGTCTCGACAGAATATCAGCGCTTACCATAACGGCGGGCATAATGCTGAGTCGACTCCCATTTACTGCTGTAGCACGCAGTATCTACCAAGTTCTCCCTTGTTTTTTTGTTTTAAGTTTTACGTTTATACTATTTAATTGTTTATTTTTTTGTAAATATTTCCTGTGTCTTAAAATGTAACTGTATTGTATACTGTGTGCTAAAGTAGTGAGTAAATGATTGCCTATGTCTATATTTACTCAGAGTTACCACTTATCAATTTGTTGTGAGGCTCCCTTTGAGTTTTTTTATCATTCGCTTGTTACCTAACCTATCAGAATCTAATAATCTAATTTTAGCAACTAGCTTATTTTAACAACTAAGCTAATTTTAATTAGAACCCTAAGAGCAACGAGTTACAGCTAATAATAAAATGATGTTTGTTAATGAGCTTACATTTTCCAGGTTCTGTACGGAGGCCCTATCATGGACTTTCAATGTCACGACAATCTCCTGGCAAAGAAGGCTAGGACTGATGGAAAGCAGTGGGGGGATGACTACCACATTTACTCTCTCCGATGGGCACCAGGTAAGATCAACTCAATCCAAGAACCTTTTCAAGAAGCAGTTCCATTGTAATTTCACCGGCACCCACTTTTCGAACGGGGACACAGCAATGCGAGCATTAGGCTGCCTTTACACCAGAGATGTGTTCGTTGCTAAGCTACATATGTGTGTACCAATAACATTGTTTCATTTGGACCCTATTGGTGGATTTTTCCTTCACCGCACGGCTTCCTCGCACAGCCCTGCTTGAAAGCCACCTAAGCCAACCGCGCACGAGCTACACCGTATTTTACTTTTCCTACATTTTTAGTTATTACAGTTAAAGTAACTTTATTCTCAAAAAAGAATTATGCATTCACTTAATATGAAAACTTAAAAAAACTAAACAGGTATTTAAAACTATGACAGTATGCGAGCGCATTAAATTAACAATAACATTAAGAAGGTACGTTACTTCTGTTTGTTTCCTTCAATATTTGTATGTAGTGGATAGTATTGTATTACATACTCTAACAAAAACACACCACAACGTTCTGCGATGACATTTCGGTACCAGCGAAGTGTAGTGAGCGAGTTTACATACAAGGAACGGCAACAACTAGATGCGACAACGCCGTTTAACTATGAATTAAGTTTGAGTTTATGAGTTTTGGTTGGCCAAATGTATTTTAAGTAATTTTTTGAAGTTATATAAGGTTTTACATTCTTTTATATTGTTTGGAAGTTTGTCATATATTTGTGCACTTTCATAAGTAATGTTGTTTTTACCATAGTTAGTTCTTGGTGGGCGTAATATAATATTATTTGTATTCCTTAGTCGCCGTAGCTGGCTATGTTCGCGTTTTAGTTCAAAAGTTATATTTGTGTGTATACCTTTTGAAAGTATTTTTCTTATTAGGATACATTATTATATATATTATATATAACTATTTTATTATATAGTTATATTGTTAGTTTTTTTCGTTTTTCGGCTGGACAGCGTTCGGGAAACTTCGCGATATCTTCTCGTCCAAAATTCCCCAGAGCCTGAAGACTAAAGTCTTCAAACAGTGTGTGTTGCCAGTGATGACTTATGGCAGTGAAACGTGGTCCTTTACTCATGGCCTCATGCCCAAGCTCAAGGTCGCTCATCGAGCTATGGAGAGGGCTATGCTCGGGGTTTGTTTGCGTGTCAAAATCCGCAATGAGGAAATCCGCAGAAGAACTAAAGTTGCCGACATAGCTCTCAAAATCAGCAAGTTGAAGTGGCAATGGGCGGGCCACATCGCTCGTAGAACCGATAACCGTTGGGGAAGAAAGGTTCTCGAGTGGAGACCACGGACTGGAAAACGCAGCGTAGGCCGGCCCCCCACAAGGTGGACCGACGATCTAGTAAAAATCGCGGGGAGCCGTTGGGCGCAAACGGCTACCAACCGCTCGTTGTGGCGATCTAAGGGGGAGGCCTATGTTCAGCAGCGGACGTCTTCCGGCTGATGATGACGGTGACATTTTATATGAACTCGCCGCACACAGTTATCGCCAGTGGTCGCTACATGCCACGTGACGCCGCTGCTCGCTTTGTGTGTACGTCACTAAATGGCCGCTTCCAGCTTCATGTGGCGGCGTTTTGTTGCCGTGGCTTTTGGCTCGTGTACGGTGCGGGCAGACCCTACTAAACTTATAGGTAAGTACACACGGCTACACATCAAGCTATATATTTCCAGTATAAGCTGACCTCGCATTGTGTAGGCTTTTCGTAGAATGAGAGGTCAGCTTATTCTGGAAATGTATAGCTTGATGTGTAGCCGTGTGTACATAATAACTTTTTCTTGACAAAGTTGTGACTTGCTAGAAGGTACCTAACTCGTCGCTGTGTTACAGAACGCATCACGCTCTCAGTGGACGGCGAGGAGTGGGCGCGGGTGGAGCCGGCTGCGAGCGGGCTAGCGAACAGGCTGCCTGCAGAGTGCCGACAGCTGCCGCGTACGCTGCTCAGCATGGGCTCCCAGATGGCACCTTTTGATGATCATGTAAGCTATGGCCGATCCGTACCTTCGTATAAGCTAGGTAGTTAATAACTCTGGTGTCTGGGCCACCCGACTTTATTTAGGATTACTCTCGAAATCCCTCTTAAAAAATGTGCACGAAATCTCCAATGCTACTTCGTAGAACGGTTAGTGGAGATTGGAGAACAATGTTTTAAAAATATGACCCAACCCTACTGCACCAGTGGCATACTGCGTAGCAGCTCACGTAACACTGCTACGCACTGCCATTGCTACGTCTCCAGTCTCCATTAAGTTGCCGTATTGGTGGTTTCCGAAGCACGAAAGTAGATATATGTGAATCTGAGTACCAAGGATCTACAACTAGGCGGTAAAGTTGCCATCAAATGTTAGTCGAACGAGAATTTATACAAATGCCATAGCATAGATGCAATGATGCTCGTTACTTAATTTTAACTGATTAAAATGGCTTCCAGTTCTACCTTACCCTGGGAGTAGCAGCCGGCAGCATCACAGAGTTCCCTGACGGAGTCTCCACGGCTGGCGGCCGGCCGAAGCCCTGGTCTAACAACGGTAGGAAGGCCACGCTAACCTTCTGGCAAGACATGGACGCCTGGTCTCCCACTTGGAGACAACCTGAACTGTCTGTTGATTATATTAGAGTTTTTGCTTTGTGATTCTAGTCTTTTGTATAAACGTGTATTTTTACGAGAAGCCACACATGTTTCCTTTGTATGCACTGAACTGCCTTTGTAGTTTTATTTCTTGCATATTGATAATGCTAATGGAGAGAAGCGATCAAATCAGTTTATCTCTAACATAACTTAGATAAAAGCACTGATACATAAAGAATGGGTGATTTAATCCTCTAGCTGGAGCGTTTGTTTGTGCACTCACTTGTTTTCGACTCCTTTCCGTGATTTAACGAATCACTTAGACGCATTCCTTGCAAACACTTGGGCGCCTTTAGGTATTGGTCAAAGGGATTAGAAACTCTTACTCTGTTACTCTGAACACTAGTACCAATTCTATCAGGTGTTGTATCTTTCTTTCGAATTTCCCTTTAAAGTAAAAGACAAAACACAGATTAACTGTTCCAAGGATAGTGCGAGTTTATTAGTAAAGCGTTTAGTGTTATTTATTTCAGCATTACTAGCAAACTTCATCCTGATAAAGGTTGTTATTACCTATTATAAGTATAGATACCGACCTAATCTAACTAATATTAAAGGAAAATTCAACACCGATATAAAACAAATACGAGGAAACTATACCAGCAAGGCTAGCACAGCGATTTCCTTGTCTACTCTGCGAAGGCTCTGGCCGCAACTTGTATTTCTGCGTGTATTGTTATTGGTTTTTTTATATTATTTTTAAATTTAACTGTGATGTACAATAAAGCGTTATAAATAATTATGGCTGGACATTTCACACAGCGCTATCTAGCCCCAAACTAAGCAGAGCTTATACTATGGGTACCAGATAACCGATAGAATACTTATTCTATTCTCTGTCGATTCTTCCGAAATTATCTTTGCCCCGAGCATTCTCAATAAGGTTTCTTCCTAGACCAGAGAAGGATACGCTGTATATAGTGCTGTATATATATAATTAAATTAAATATCTAACAAAAAATCGTTGGCAAGCGCGCGATTGAGAAGAGTGCGAAACAGACAACATGAGAAGAGAGCGTTGTCTAGGCATCGCAAGACCTAGACAATTGCAGAAGAAAGTAGTCTATTCTTAAATGTCAGAGATAGAGAAAATTATGGCTATCGTGCTCGGCGTTGTAGACTACTGTCGAGGAAGTGTCGACGTTTCTTCCCGTGCGATCTCGCAATCGCCGTACTCGACACGGTCGAAAAGTGTCTTCTTTTTTTCGAAAAATGACTCAATACAAAACCCTTCTCTACAGTTACTGTGCTAGGCCTACATGTATAACTAATTTGGTAAAGGATAGACTAACAAAACATAATATTTAGGGTAATAAATAAAACTTGGTTTTCTCAGACTATTTTATTTATTTGCATGACAAAACTTTGGTTTGCTCGCATACATTATTTTCCCGAGGCAAGATCCATAATGCAATATTTCTTTAGGGAATCAAAAGTATGCGAACGCTCTAGTGATCAGAGAATAGTAGTAGTATTATGCTACGAGTAAATTTCACACATATATCGAAATCCAGCGTATAATATTCTTATAATTTTGCAAATTTGACTTGCAATGGTTCAAAAATGTTCAACTTTTTTATTAATAACACTTGAACACCTAATTTTTAATACCTATAAATCAGAAAAATTAAGCTTTTCACGGTGTTTAGTATCACATTGCCAAAAACACAATTAATTCACAAAGTGCATGCACAAAATCTTCGATCAAAAATTACTGCTAGATAACGAATCAGAGCATACTGGTCAAGATAAATTTCACACTGAAGACAATTTATTTCAAACTAGTTGTATGTCCGCGACTTCGTCCGCAATTTTAGGAAACAACAGCGCCACTTTACGAACACAATTGTCATTCTAAACCATCCAGAGACCCATTTAAACACTCAAAAAAATCATCAAAATCGATTCAGCCATTTTTGTGTTTTATCGAAACTAACGCACGTCAATCGATTTTCATATATAAAAAAGACATTACTGAACGATAAGTTCTAGAACTGTGCTCAAGCGTGAATAAACTCAAACTTAACGTAGTTCAAACGAAATAACTGTCAAAATATTTGCTCGGTTTTGAGTTACGTTCTACGTCTTTTTAAAGAAAACGCAAAACCTAAAAATTGTTTTATCGGAATCGAGAGTAGAATCGTTTTAACTACTATTTAGGGTAGATTAATTATTGATTAAAACGGGTATTTATCGCGTTTGTACCTTTTTTATTTGTTATCCCGACGTTTCGGCTGTGTTGCAACAGTCATGGTCTCGGTCTTGAGTCAGCCCGAGACCATGACTGTTGCAACACAGCCGAAACGTCGGGATAACAAATAAAAAAGGTACAAACGCGATAAATACCCGTATTAATCAATAATTATGTACAGTGAATGCGAAAGTATGAAAAATACTAGGGTAGATTAATTGTTCTCAAAATCCGTGTCTAAAAATATTAGGTACATACCAGTGTCGTATTAAGCATTCAGAACCTCTCAGGGCAACGTTAATGCAAATATCTTTTACAATAATTAACTAAACCAAATAACGTATTAACATAAACGCTTTGCCTGAGCTTGTGTATCCTGATAGCTACAACCTAGGGTTCTTCAAGTCGCGAGTGAATAGGTTTCTTCTAGGCAAGCGTGTACCATCGTAGACTGCATCATCGCTTACCATCAGCCGAGATCGTAGTCACAGGCTAGCGCATAATTAAAAAAAAAACACTTGGGGTGTCTAAGATTTTGCTTTATTTCAGAAAGAGGTTGTTATATTAGACATACTACAATTTTTGACGTTAAGTTGGAGTTGTTCACATAATTTTTGTGTGAGACTCATTATCTAGTTGTATATGAGGGGTTTTCAAGTCTTGAATGAAGCTTCCCGTGTTACTAATAGATGGCATTGTTTTGACATTATTACAAATACTAATATATAATAATAATACAGCTCACGATTATATTAGAACATTTAATAACCCGTAGCATTATTATCTAAGCCATATTGCTCTAATGTCGCTATCGCTAATCATGCCATCCCTTTCACACGTGAGGTAATGTATTGTACGTGTAAAAGGGATGGCCTGACTATCGATATCGACACTACAGCGATTTGGCTTAGGTAATAAGGGGGCCACATGTCTTCGACAATGTTTGGTTTTAGGGCATAGTTTTACGTGTTAATGTGCAAATATATTTTTCGAACCATGGCTCTTTGTATTGTTTTTTACATTATTTGAATTGTCACTTAATTTACTTTGATATGGCAAATAAAGTTTCCTACACTGGACTCACAGCGCCATCTTTCAAGGCAACGGTAACTAATATTTTTTTAGCAATTTGACTGAAACCCCTCTTTTTTGATCGAAGCAAACAATTAGTGTTTGATCAAGTGTATTTCTGTGACATCGTATATATTTTATAAAGAAAATTTACGTGATTTATTTAAATCGTTATTATAAACAGAGAGCTACTACGAGTAGTGCGAGGCGAGACGCAGCGCGGAGCGGATCTCAGTCACCCTGATCAAGGGTGAAATTTAACCGAATCATTGTCGGTCATTAGAGCGTTTGTGCACTGATCCGTATTCGATTCGTTTTCGTGATTTAACGAATCACTTTGACTTGTAGACGCATTCCTTGCAAACACATTGGCGTCTTTATTGGTGATCCGTGAAATCACGAATACGAGTGAGTGCACAAACGCCCTAACACCGATAATAACTGTACGTCATAAATCCCGTATTTATAATAATGATTATAAAAGTGATGTTTTCTCAACTATGTTAGAAATAGGCCTTTAATCCGTGTATTACCGATTTTATATTTTAAAACTATTATACATAGAGTTGAAAATAGTAGAGTTGTATTTAGAATACAAAATATTGAATGAGGTTTCAAAAGTTTGTCAGAACAACTTTAGGCTCAGTTTACATTGCCGCGGAATGGGGATGGAAGAGAATTAATTGTACATAGCATAATGAATTGTATCTCAACTGTGTAACGTATACAAACTAGATACGAGCCAGGAAAACAGGTCTACAATATCGTTACGAATATCTTTCATCGGCAATGTAAATTGAGCTTTAGGGCATGTTCATATGACAGACGACACAGGGCGCGTGCTGCAAAACATTCAGTTCAACCCCCCCCCCCCCCCCCCCCCCCCGTATCTAAATCGGTCAAACCGTTTTGGAGATTAATGGGAACAATCAAAACAAACTCACACCCTAAACGCATACACCTCTGTTACGCCGTGAGTAAAAATAGCAATGTGACGTAAGCACGTGCTCAACTGAACAGCACGACGGGCGTGGCGTAGGCGTACGGCAAGAACTTACAATCTTTTAGGACCAAAGTTTCCAACGTGCGTTAAACGCATGTCATCTGAACATGTCCTTAGCGTTTCAAACGTTTAAATCCTCAAACATTTTATAAAACACTACCAATATTTTGATCAATAATACAATTTTAACATTCTACTTTTAAATGCCCTATAGTGCCTTATACTAAAGAGAGTCAATCCCTACGTTCCGTTAATATGTAGACATCAAATACTTATAACTAACAACCACTGAAATAAATAGCTAGAAACGCCGTAATCAGGTTAAAACTACTGATTCTGATAATTATTTTACTGATTTAGTATTTATTTATTTAATCAGTACGGATTTCCCAATAACACTAATTAATTTAAAATAATTCAAAACATTATTCACATATATTATCAAATTAAAATCTAAATAACATTATAAACCTACATATACAAATTATTAACAATAAAACTGATAGCAAGCTATATCTCTGAGTTCTAATAGGAATATTCTTTATTTTGATAAAATCCGTGCGAAGCCTTTGCGGGTTATCTAGTAAGTATTAAATTAAATCACAAGGATATTTATTGGTACAATTTTACCGACCAATTATTATACGTAAAATCAAGTTTAGGGCTGTCAAGGCAAGCAAGGCGTTTCTAACAATCTATTTCAATGCTAACTAAAAATGGTGAATTGCGATCGAATTTCGAAATGTCCCATTTTGAATGTTCGTCCCCTACGGGGAAAGATGAAAAACAGATATGACTGAAACATCACATGTCGTACAATTATAGAGCTAAATACCAATGACATAAGATACGTTTTAAGATAATGAGATGGCCGTTATATTAATATTTGGGTGAACACCAACAAACATGTATGTTATGGCTCCTCTACACGATGGACCATCATACTAGCCCACTAAGAGGGGCCAGCGTGTGGAGGGCGCAGTTGTATCGGATGGCTTATGGCGCGGCGGGATAGCGATGGGATGGCCACGGTGTCGGTTTTTCGTCCGCACATCAAAGATAGTGGGCCAGCGATGGCAGTACGCGACTTCACGTGGCCCATTCCACAGTGCGTGTTCGATCTGCAGATATTTGTTCAGGGTGTAATTAAAAATATCTATCTATATAATGAATTGTATTAAGCATATCAGTTATCTAGTACCAATATTAAGACAATATTGTTAAGTGGTGTATGGATAGATTGTTGCAGCGGCTAATGCCTCCACTTCCATCTTGGAAAACGACATAATCACAACTTAATGTCGCCATCTTGTAGTCGCGTTTCAACCATCGCTGGTCGAGCCCTGGGCCATCATGTAGAGGAGCCATTAGAGAGTAATGGATGCATGTTGAATTTATACAATATAAATACAAGGTATGTACTTACATTATAATTACTACTTTTTATTTCAAAATCGATAGTAAAGTTCGTAAAAAATGATTTGACAGTCCTCTAACATCTATGAGAGATGATTATAATGGAGCCCATACAGGTCAACGATATCTTTGCGAGTCTTGCCCAAACCTAGAAATTTGAACAAATTCTTCACACGGAAGCTTGCGCAAGCTTTACACAAGCAAGATGTGTTCAAATTGTATCCACAGAAGCTCGCGCAAGCCTTCCACAAGCCTTCCGACCCAGCATCGCACACCCTACGCTGAGGAATGTCCTCCACATTCCAGGACATCCCCCCCCCCCCCCCCCCCCCCCAGGAGGGGGACAGAGGGACAGGACCGACAGGGCCGCGGTTGAATCCAACCGGTACCCCGTGACCCGTGATGCACTGGCACTGAGGTGAAGGAAGGAATATCGGTGGGTTTTTTGTAGTATGCCGTTGGTTGACGGAGAGTCCGACAGACCCCTTTATCTCTCCCCGAGTTGGAGGACATGCGTAAAGCATATTCCCACCGTAAAAAAAAGCCTAAAACTAGAACTTATTCTTCCCACAGAGACTTGCAAGGTTTGGTTAAAGAAGTCGTTGACGTGTGGGGCCTATAGTGACTCCAGTTGTTAGGTAAGTAGGTAATTACAGTACAGACGCCTCAGCTAACTTCGTCTATTATCGGAAATACGGAATATATCTGAATCCACTTCCAAATACTGGACCCGCACCTTGGAAGCTCGCATGTGACTGACGAGCCGTCACTAGCCGCGGGTCGGCCGGACATCTAACTTACCTATATGGTAGTACTCTACGGCTTTAAGACTTTTTTTATATATTTTGCACATAGATGTACATTAAATTTCGTTAAAATTTATTACAAATACAGCCAAGTACTATTTTACTTTTTTTTGGATTGCGATTTTTTTTAGTTTTTACACTTAATTTACATACAGTCACACTCAATCCCAAACCTTGCATGGCTTAATCACTACGCAGAAATTAAAATTATAACAAATACAGGTAATGCACAAATTGATTAACACATAACCGAAAATAAGGGATTTTCAGCGCTTTCCTTCTATAAATAAGTTTCAACCAATAAACCATAGAACGTTTTTGACAGATATATTAGATACTAATACTGTTGTCCCTTTCACCACTGTTGTCTCTCTGTCACTCTTGTTGGATTAATTATGCTAAAATTGCGCTACCCATTACTTTTAATACGTCAGATATACCATCTATTTTATATGAAAAACAAACTTTAACAAGTCCATAGACCTACCTGATGTTAACTGCCTTTACACTAGACATTGCTGTCACAGGCATAAACCTTGTTAAATATAAGTTTGTACCTTTTGTATTGTGTCCTTATATGAGCTACATAATTGCTTGAAATAAATGTTTTTTTAATGCATTTCTTTTCAGATTAAGGGCTCGTACACAAAACTGCGATGCGACGTCGCATCGTAAAAATCTGCGAGCTCCCTCGACGCATCGCAACAACTTGCGAATTCATTCGCATCGCGCATCGCATACGTTCAGTACGGTTGACGGTCGTCGAAGGAATGGTCACCTTGGGAGACGCCTTGCCGCACGAAATCGCATCGCAGCAATTCGTGTCGCAATTTTCTGCGTTGCGAATTCGCATCGCAGTTTTTGTGTACGAGCCCTAAGGCCGTTTGTCCACTGCCACCGTCACCGGGACGTCATCGAGATATATGCCGTGTGTCTACCGCACGCCCGTCACCCGAGTCCCGACGACAGCGGCGGTGGACAAACGGCCTAAATCCAACTAAGGCTTAACCTGCACTGCATTGCGCATGTCACACTAAGACAAAAACTTGAGTCTAATGTACCTGTAATTTCACCTGCACACATACCCATCAAATAGGAACACAGCACATCTCTACTACAGTATTCATTCTGTCTATGTATTGTTGTATCAAGCTTGTTAGTTATAATAAATCATTTTCATTCCTTGTTATATTAACAAATTTTTGATTTCAAGTACATGCGGCAAGGAGCGCGCAACTTCAGATATTATCAATTTTATTTATTCAAACGTGCAGCATTTGGAATTACAAAGTATATTCACAATATCCGGATAACTTCATTTGTCCGATAAATATAATTTTCTATTTATGTTTTCATGTCAAAACGTATTTTAATAACGTACCTATATATTTTTTAAGATTTTTAAAACCATCTCAAAAACTCTCAAGCCCGACGGGAATTAAACCTGCAACTGAATCATCTCACAAAGTCGTAAACTAGTAAACTGAATCATCTCCCTAAGTCGTAAACTAGTAAACTGAATCATCTCACTAAGTCGTAAACTAGTAAACTGAATCATCTCCCTAAGTCGTAAACTAGTAAACTGAATCATCTCCCTAAGTCGTAAACTAGTAAACTGAATCATCTCACTAAGTCGTAAACTAGTAAACTGAATCATCTCACAAAGTCGTAAATTAGTAAATTGAATCATCTCTAATTTCATCTGACATGACAAGAGCCTGTAGCACAATTGGCAGTGCATCCTCGTATCAAGAGGAAGGTTGCGGCTTCAAGTCCCGTCCGGCTTGAAAGTTTTTGAGATGATTTTAAAAATCTTAGAATTTTTCGTAAGTGGCGATAACACTAAAAAACACTAAACAGTCTGTCACCGCATTCACGACATTAATTTAAAACACATATGCAGAATCGTATTAACTGATTTTAGAGATTGGTTTAACAGCGGTAGCTTGAATATTTATCCAGTAATCGTTACATTTTCCATAAACAATTTTTAACGTAAATCGGCGGTGCCTTTGCGCCGATGCCTCATAGTCAGTTTAACAGGTACCTACTTACATGATGACGGAATAAGCGGCTTTCAGACTACGCTATACTATTGTGCTATATAGTATAGCAAAGGACTTCAAGTAAGCCAATAATTGTAGTACAGTACAGTGTGAACCTGTCTATAATAATGTATGGTGCGCGATATTGATGTGCTATGAGCTACATACAATATGCTATTATATTATAGCGTAGTCTGAAAGCCGCTATATGATTTGATTACCTATTTTATACAGGCTGTTTCATTGATATTTTAGTACATGAAATTAAGGTAGATTGAAAATTAAAAAAACTATTACCCGTGCGCGATAAGTTGGGACCTGAGCGCGGTGACGTCATATTGGCGTGTTTGTACCGCCCGCAAAAAAGCGAACATAACAAGCAACCGCCCGCGGCTTCGTCTTTGTTTTTTTTAACCTAATTTATTATGTTACTCAGGGAGGACGCTGCTTTTTATCTAATCTTTTTTACACTATTTGAATAAAATAAAAATACAATGTTTAAGTTTATACAAACTGTTTGTTCCGTTTTTCGTTTTCAAAAAACTCTTAACACTTTTAGCACGAGGTTTCTTTCTCCGCTATGCAAAGGTTTACCCTTCATAATGATAACAAAAACACTTAACAAGAACTATAACAACAAAAACTACAACAACAAAACAATGACACAAACTATAACAACAAAAACTACAACAAAAAAATAATAACACAAACGAAAACTAAAAGAATTCCAGAGCGCGTCGTTACGTGACGTAGGCCAGTACGAGACTAAAAACCCTAGTAAAAAATAGTGATGCGAACGGTACAATACGGGCGCCATCGGGGAAGTGCAGGGGAAGCGGTCGGGGAGTCGCATTCCTAGCAGGTCCCAAGTTATCGCGCACGAGTAATATGAGTCTTACTCACAGTAGTCGCGATGTCTAACATCCACCGCGCGCGCTCATTGATCAAATCAAATAGCGCGCGCGCTTCCCCGGTTTCCTGTTACACATATCCGTCTCTTTTGCCAAAAACCACTCCCACAAAACGAGAGGAAAGATGTTATTCGTCAAAAATTCCATGGTAATGAATTTGAAACATAACTATTTTACAATAATAACTAGCCATCAGCCCTACTCAGCCTACAGTGATTTAAATGAATGTCGTAAATGCGGTGACACGCTGTATGCTTAATAACTATTAGATAGGCTAGCGTTATTCAGAGGTGGTGAAACAGGCACTACAATAAATCGTTTACACAACATTACCTACAACATTTAACATTTTGTTTTTATAGAATGAGATAAAGAAGTATACATACTTATTCAAACACCATACAAATTAGACCACACATCTGAAACTCATTTTAGATTACTAATCAAATAAAAAAAAAAACCATCTCCTAGTCCTAACCCCACAATGGGATTACTTATCAGAGACGGGTATCTGCGAACAACATCCAGACATACCAAATAAGAAGTTGTCTGGAAGAGATCGCTTTTAGCGATAAGACCGCATTGTACCGTTATTTATTGTATATTCTTTTTTAGTGGTATTGTGTCTAGCTTGGTATAATTGTGGCTATCAGAGGGCTTAGCCAAGTTACATTCGATTAGCGATGACGCTAGTCGATAAGTCCGAAAATGTATGGGATTTGACGCATGCTATGGAAATATCACGTGATATATCGACAACAAACCTATGGAGAAAACGAATCGATTGGAAGCGAATGTAAGTTGGCTAAGCTCTCTGATGTGCTAAATAACTTGCTGCAAAAACTTGTTTTGACAAAATAGTCAAACAACTTTGATCTGAATAATTTTGAGCTTTATTAACCAACAGTTAAACATTATTTTATCTAACTCTGTTTTTATCTAACATTATTTTGTTTATTCTGTAACAAAGTTTCAACTGTAATAATATGTACTCGCGCGCGATACGTTTGACAAATCAATTTGAAAATTGACGAACCTTTTCATTCCGTCACTCTACAAAAGGTGGGCTTAATGCTAATACCATTTAGAGTGTTCTGTTGTGGCAACAATTTATTGTTCATGTCTGGATATTGCACTAGCCATGTTTCTTTCGTCATTTTCACTTTTCCATTCGCAGGGTATATGTTTTTTTTATACAACTTATATGGCAAACGAGCATGCCAGATGTTAAGTGGCTACTGCAGCCCATGGATATCCACATAGAATTCAAAACAAGGTATTATGTTGTCTTGATCTCTATGTGGATACGTTGCCATACTATAGGACTTAGGTGTTATGCCCCATGTGCCAGTAATTACAGGAACATACCATTACCATCTAACCGGAACACAGCAGCACAAGTACTGCTATTTGGCGGCAGATAAAGGTATGTCTCGTAAATATGTCCGAATATACAGAAACCGTGAATATGGAATGGTAATTTGTTCCAAAGCGACAAAATCTATAATAAATAAATTAATTAATTAATAATAAATAAATGAATTATGTTTAAGTTTTTGACTAAATTGATTATTTATTATCTTCAGGTTTAGCCAACGGTTTAAAGAACTTTGTAATTTTTTCTTGCTTGGCAGTTTTTAAAAGCTCCTTCAATTCAGCAGTGGTGTTAGCAATTTGCCTCTTAAAAATAAGACTTCGTTCCATAGACGGATCAATTTTCATAAAGAAATCACAAAGCTCATTTTCCATTCTTAAACCTTCACTAAGATTATTCAAATTAAATGTCACGTTTCCAGTGCTTGTCGATACTTCTTCTTCAATGGGCTGTGAATTTAACATTACCTCCAAGTTGGTTTCAGTCAAATCTTCATCTTGTGAATGCAAGATGAAGCAACTCCTGAATGTCACTTGATTCTATCTACTCGAACCCATCTCGTCCTCTTCCATTCGCAATTTCGACAGTTTGAATTTGCACAAATTCTGTGTCATTTTTCGCAGTCAGAACTACCGACATACCGTTTAGATCCGCGAATAAAGAAATCTTTCGTCGCAAATATAGGGTCGCATTTTTTTAATCCGCGAATAAGGAAAACGCGAATGAAGGAAGCGCGAATAAGAAGCTTCTACTGTATTTATTTCGTTAACAATGTAAATAATTTTTTAATTAAATTTTATTTATGTACTGTTATTTATCTAATCGTATGTGATGTTTATAGTGATAACTGTAGAAAGATTATTATTACAAAATTGCTAAACAATTTCTTATTGTGTTTCTTAATATCACAGCCAACACACTCACTCCAACTAAAAGTATACACATTTTTCATACTAAAAAATTCTAGCACACAATTTATTTAGGTATCCTATCACCAAGTGCGTGCAAGAATTATGACAACGGGATTACAAAAACGTTACAAAGACCCACAGACATCGCTCGCATTGCGACAAGTTTGATCGTTTATGTATTGGTCGTAAAACAGACTACGATCTAGGTCTTATCGCAGGTCACAGGACCTGCGACAAATAAATGTACTTATAATAAAAACAGGATGAAGAGTTCCTAAAAACCTTTAAGGGCGAAATGCGCAACCATGCCTAAACGTATTTAGTGGCTATATATATATATATATATATATATGATTTAGAAGGTTGTCAAATCATATATATATTATATAGCTTTCAAATCATCAATTCCAAAAAAAATATACAAGTATTCTATCAGTTATCTGGTCCCATAAACAAGCTCTTCTTAGTTTGGGGCTAGATAGCACTGTGTGAAATGTCCAGCAATATTTATTTACTTATACAAATACGTCAAATTTAAACGGGTTTCACTAAATACGTTTAGGTATCGTTGTGCAAGCCGGGCTAAGAGTTAAATAATCATGATTAAGAACAGTCCCAGATCTAGGGGGAGGCAAATCGGGGTACTAGCCCCGGGCGGCAATTTACAGGCGCGCCAAATTCATTTTTGAAAAAAAAACAACTTGTTGCATAAAGAGCTAGGATAGGACATCCCTCCTCACTCCGACTTAGGTTTTGTTATGTACGACATTAATTTATAACACACATCCGGAATCATATTAACTGATTTTAGAGATGAGCTTAATACCGGTAGCTTGAATATTTATCCTGTATAATCGATACATTCCCAATAAACAATTTTTAACGTTAATCGGCGGCGCCTTTGCGACGATGCCGCTTAGTCAGTTTAACAGATACCTACTTACATGATGAATGAATATGATTTGTTTATCTATTTCATAAAGGCATTATCATTGATATTTTAAGACTTGATATTAAGGATATTTGAAAATTTAAAATTGTCTATGGTAATTAATTTGAATAAACCTTATTTTACAACAACACTAGCCATTAGCCCTACCCGTGTTTTCATTTAATGTCGCACATAACAAAACACATAGTACAGCCTTCTTGTACAGAAATAGAGTACAGATAAAATCCATTGTATTTTGGTGAAGTTGGTTTTAATCATTTAGTTCGGAACTTCCAGCTCGTAACTACTTGTATATGATGAGTAGGTACTAAGGAACCAACACTGGGGCAAAAGTTATTCATATAATCAGTATCCCCACTGAAGATTTAGCAAATCTGTTTCTAAGATCTGGCCCACTACAATCCTGTACGATAGACATTTTAGTTTTTTTAATAATACATTTTAAACTTTCGTGATTGTACATAATTTTGATTAAAACGGGTATTAATTGCGTACGTACCTTTTTCTATTTGTTATCACGACGTTTCGGCTGTATTGCAACATTCGTGGTCACGGGCGGAAATACCTATTTTAATCAGTAATTAAATACATTTTAAGCCAAGCTATATGGCTACAGTGCCCTACATGCATGATATAATGACTTAGGTCCTAATGATTCTTATTTTTATCACCTTAGAGTCGATTATTACACTGCGAATTCAAATCGATATAACTGAAAATTCATAATAGTAAATAATATATATATATATATATTAGTATTTTTATATATAAATAAATCATGTGATTTTTCACACTTATTGTGATAATAATGAAATATTTACAACAGTTTGATCGTGAATTCATGTTTTTTTTTTTGCAACATATTAATGTAGATCTTTTGAAATTTTCGCAAACTATACTCATGTTTTTAAAACAAAACGGGTCTTTTCGCGCACAGATATATATCAAAATTATAATTTTGACTAACCTCGACGTTTCGGCAAAGTTACAACGGCCGTGGTCACGAGACACTCAAATATATGAATGAATGAATGAATGAAAATTCTTTATTATACCTTACAAGCTAGACACAACAGATTTATAGAAAAAAAAACAAATAAAAGTAAGCATAATGGGCGGTCTTATCGCTTAACAAAGCGATCTCTTCCAGACAACCTTTGGATGGAGAGGATCATTGCTTAATGGAAGATTGGCCGAGGTGTAAAAAGAATAAACTTAATAATAGAAAAAGAAATTAGTTATATACATACATATTAGGTACATAAGTAACTTTAAATAAATAAATAAATATCATATATAAAATAAATAAATATGTACTTACATACTTATACTTACAATAATAATATTAGAGATCAGATGAATCATGACTCTTCATGGAGATAAAAGTTTATTCTAGCTTTAAATACGGAAGGTGAGGGGGATTTCTTAATGGATATATGGTCACGAAAAGACCCGTTTTGTCTTAAAAACAACATAATAATGTATTTGCCCCCCGTTCGCTTTAGAAAATCGAGTCCGTATTAGGCTCAGACTATGTGGCATCTGGGTCTCCCCGATCCTGCGAATCCCGAGCGTGTCTCGGTTGCCTTCCAGGTAAAAATCGGAGTCGGATGACCTCGGATCGTGTGTAGTCGATGCAGGAAAAATTCAAATGCAGAATTCAATAGGCAGAAAACTGGGTTGCCTGGTGCGAACGCCCCCTTTACCTGCTAGTTTTAGGGTATTTTTCTTTGCTGTTAAAATGCAATTATAATTATTTAATTTTTATATTATTTTTATTTTTTGCATTTTGCTATTTTTGTAATTTATTCATGTTATTTGTAGATGACTGACTTTATTAGATTTTTATTTATGATACGCATTGATCATTGACATCATTTCATACTTGACATCACACAATTATTGTAATTTTGTTTTCACAGGGTCTAGTGGGTGATTAAGCGGTCTCGGCAGAATAACAGCGTCAACTGCTAACCCAGTTGACACAATGCTGAGTCGGGGCCCTTTTGCTGTTATACCACACAACATACCTACCTCATGTTAAAGTTAATAGTTATATTAATTTTTTTTTTTTGTCGGTTTTTCATGTAGGTTCTGAATAATGGTTATTTTTATATTGCATATTACAAACATTTTGTTTGACTTTGTATTGCTATTTGGCAAATAAATTATTGTCTTTGTCTAAATGTTTGGTTGTGCGACGGATTGGTCAGGGGCCGTTAAAAACGGTCCCTGACAAGCCCGTATGCCTTATAGTCCGAGCCTTAAATAGAAAATTTCGAATTTTGTCCCCATTTTCTCCTTAGTCAGAGGGGAGATGCCGAAAAGGGGGGCTTATTTGTTTATAGCATAAATTAACTAATTTGAAGAGAAACACTTTATTTTTAAAGCATTTATTCTTGACTACATACATAAGTTAAGTATGTTTTAAGTGCACCTAGTTTTAAAAACATTTTGCTGTTTAACAACAATGATACTATATCAATTTGATAAAACTAACCCCTAATTGGGGCAAATACTAAAAAGCACAACAACTAACCTTTTTACCAACAAAGTTAACACTGTTTAACGCGTGTTTAAAAAAATCCTTACAAAGTTTTGTTCAGGATTTTTTAAACAGTGTTTAGCGGGTGTTTAACCTTACTGTGATAAGGACCTTAGCTTTTTAAAATTGGAAAACACAGCTAAGCGCAAAAACTATGACATTTATTACTCAAGTCAATATTTCAAACCAGTTGCTTCGGAAAATTTATATATATATATAAAACAAAGTTGGGTTAGTTACACCATTTATAACTCAAGAACGGCTGCAGCAATTTTGATGATCTTTGATTTGTCTCCGCACCGAATAGCAGAATAACTATTAAAATA
The DNA here is from genome assembly GCA_918857605.2 of Philereme vetulata. Taxonomy (NCBI): domain Eukaryota; kingdom Metazoa; phylum Arthropoda; class Insecta; order Lepidoptera; family Geometridae; genus Philereme; species Philereme vetulata. The sequence continues at coordinate 4,223,833 of OU975444.1, forward strand.
ACGGGAAAAATTCACGCAATAAAAATTATAAAGAAAATTCATTTTCAGCTAGTTTAACAGTCAAGTAGCAGTCAGTCAGCTAGTTTTATATATACAGTTTTTTTTTTAACTGGGACAGTATGGAATAGCAGTGGAATAGCACCTTAAAATGAATCAAGTTGGTAAAATTTTTTTTTGATGCCGATCGATGTAAGCATCGTTTTATTGTATCGGATAAATAAAATCTGAGTAGCGGAAGTTAGTCAAACTGGATAAAATGTATTTTCATACAACAGAACTAAACAAAATTCCTCTAACAAACATTTTATTAGATTCTAATTGCACATTAAAGAAGTATTAATACTGTAGCGATTAAGCAGTTTAGGAACTCCATGCTCAATGCCATGAGCAATTCAAAAACATTTCGTATTTCAGAACAATTTTGAATTTCGAACATGGTTCTTGCATCTGTCGGCCATATCAGTCATTGCATCATCTTATTTGTCCTATCATGACATTGTCAAATACGCAAAAAGTAGACTTAATTGAAGCATACTTCCTCAATCGCGGTCTGGGTAGCGTTCCTGATACCACTTCAACGCATTAGTTGGGCTTCGTCGATTGAGGAAGTACCTATGCTTCAATTAAGTCTACTTTTTGCGTATTTGACAATGCCATAGTTTGTGGCAAGTGAGATGGCAAATTCTACCTGCTTATTATTTAACGTTAAATGAATATGTATCCAATTCCGGAACCCCGGGATTTTATTTTTAATAAAAATATTCTAAGAAGCTGCGTTTATAATTTGTTAGCCAAAAATCAACTTTAGGTAAATGCATCCGAATATCCGATCACTAGTTATAAGTAATAAATTTCATTACATTTAAAAAAAATTAAATGGAAAATATCTTTAATGTAAAAGTGAATCTTAAGATTTTCTCGCGACTATGCTGTTAATTTTTGTATCACCCTCTTCGAAATTTATATACATTTTCCGAAGCAACCTGTATTATTTATTATTTTTATCATTTTTTTATGGAATGTGACTCAAACAAGCCTTTTTACAACACCATCCTTTTTATTCTCTTATCTAAAAATAAAAAAAATCCTACAAAATCACGCAAATAAACAGCTTTGTTCGCCTAGCGTACAAATTCATATCAAAGCGTTCCGATTAGCATCAAAAAAAAATTTATCACACTAATTCAAAAACGTTCCTAATTTAGAAAAAATGCATTATTAATAATTTCCAAGTCCTCTCTTGATTTTTCAAAACTTCCTAATTCATTCACACATCCAATCGAACCGGCGATTACACTTAAAAACATATTACTAAATAGAAAAACTCGAATCGCTCGATAAAAAAATAAATTAACTAAACTTCCGCGCACACTGTACATAATCACCGATTTGAACGGGTATTTATCGCGTATGTACCTTTATTATTTGTTATCCCGACGTCTAGACTGTGTTGCAACAGCCGTGGTGCAATATTGAAATTGCAGGCGATAACGCTGATAATGGACGAACTCTAAACTGTATTACTAACCACCTGTTACTAAACCAACCCATATTCGCAATAAATAATTTGATTTGAATAGAAAAGGTACATACGCGATAAATACACATTTATATCGGTAAATAAATTAACTAAAAACGAATAGGAATATCGTTTGAATCGCGTTCACATCACTCCTGTCAGTAGCGCAATATGGCGTGCTGTCAGGTTTTGGCGGGCTGTCATCGTGACAGCTGTCAAAGTGACTCGAGCTTACTGGGCCTTCGAGTCGGGTTTGGGTCATACGAAGTCCATGGCGTCATGCGCCTTCGCCGCGAACTTGTTGCCGAACGCGCGCTTCTTCAGCGTGCGCTCGATCAGCTTCTTCACCTCGCTGACTATGAACACGCTTGACGTCAGGCATACGAGGAATATCAGATCTGAAAACAATGTGACACATTCTTTAAACTTGACAATTATTTTTTATGCAGAATGAATAAACAATTATTTACTGACACTACGAGACTGGCTAATGAAAGTAGAGACTGAAAAGACGCAAAAAATTAAAAAAAATAACAGATTGACAGCCCGAAAATTAGAGTGTACTGGAAATACCTTACCTGCATGGCTAACATGGCAGGCACGAGATAAAATCGAGACGAGATGAGAAAAAATTTGTCGATTTCGTGATTTACTCGTTAGCGGTAACATACGTGTCAAGACAGAGAAATATATCACACGAGGCTCGAGGTCCACTCGCAGTTTCTCTATTACATACAAAGCCATTGGCTTAGATATGCGCCAAAGCGCTTGAAACTCGCTGTCACGGAGATCAAACGGGTTGCAGATACCCCGTATCCGCTTTCGTTGAATTTTCCGTTGAATCAACTCTCTTCATAAATTGTTGCAATATAGTTATAATACGGCACTGACATTTTTTCAGCAAATTGAACCGATTTTAATTTATTTATTAGAAAATATCGCTGCTGTCTCTCAATCTCATCGAACAGAATGATCGACGACAAATTAGTCAAGTCTAGATGTCAAAAGTCGACTAGTTATGAGAAAATATGACGCGTATGTTACGGTTTTAAAGAAATTTGTCATGAAGTCTTCGTTTGAAAGAACGACATGATATAAGTGAACTCTATGTTACCGACAGTCGAGATGTAGAGATATGACGACGAAATGGCGTGACAAAATTATCTCGTGCCTGCCATGTTAGCCATGCTTCTTCTTCTTCTTCCAGTGCCTCTTCAATCCTGAAGGTTGGCCGTTAGTTTCCTGTATTCATCTCTATCAGCAGCCAGCCGGAACAGCTGTTCGACGGAGGCAATACCGGTCCACTCCCGGATATTCCGGAGCCATGACTTCTTTCTTTGCCCAGCACGTCTCTTTCCGTCCACTTTGCCCATCATTATCAACTGCAGCAGCATGTATCTATCGTTCCTGAGCACATGGCCGAGATATTCTATCTTGCGCTTTTTGGCAACATTCGTCTTGTAGTGTCCTCTTTCAGGGTCCACGTTTCGCAACCATACATGACGATAGGCCAGATATAGCACATGAGTAGCCTGACTCGGAGCTTTATATTCAGTTGACGACAGCAAAGAACTTCCTCATTTTATTAAAAGAGGCTCGAGCAATTTCTATCCGGGTCTTGATTTCTTGATCAGATTCCCATGCTTCATTTACCCAAGCCCCCAAATACTTGTACTGTCGTACCCGCTCTAGTTGTTTCCCAGCTACAGATACGCTTGAACTCAAACCCGGGTTTCTTGAGACTACCATGAACTTGGTCTTACTTACGTTTATCGACAAACCGGCTTCCTCGCTGTACTCAGTAACCTTATTCACAATTGCTTGCAAATCGGCTTCCGATGCTGCAATAAGGATAGTGTCGTCCGCATAACGCAAGTTGTTAACGACCCTGCCGTTGATTCCTATTCCCACTTTAAGGTTTTCAAGAGCTTTTGACATCACAGCCTCCGAGTAGACATTAAAAAGCAACGGAGATGCCATGCTGGAGTAACCCAATTTGATACAAATAATTATTCTAATGTATCAAATTAAGTTATTCCGGTTATGTCATTGCAATTTTGAGGCTGCAATGGCGATATTTTTTAAATTTGCCGCTCGTTTTGTACTCTCCACTTTCGTTAGCCGGACACTACTGTGCTACTAATAATACTAACACCAGAAGAAACAGCTGGTTAAATACCGTTGCTATTTTTTTTCAATTAAATTACATTTGATAGTATTGGTATGTCTAGAATATATTACAAGTGTCAGTTAAATATGAAAATAAATAAAAACTTTTAAATTACAACTAAGCAGATAGGCTAAACTAACTAAGCTAAGAGATTCCAGCAGATACTACTCACGCAGGTGAGAAAATGAACATCATTGACGACCTCCGTGCTGCAGTGGGCGAATAGCCGGCTGAGACGCAGGAGGTAGCAGCGGGTTCGATTTTCGCCGCGAAACAAATGTTTGCATGACCTACAGATATTTGTTCCGGGTCTGGTTGTTTCTTTATATATTATAAGTATGTATGTACCAAAAAAAATGTATATAAGTATTCTATCAGTTATCTGGTTCCCATAATACAAGCTCTGCTTAGTTTGGGGCTAGATAGTGCTGTGTGAAATGTCCAGCAATATTTATTATTATTATAATCATTGTGTTGTGAACGCATATATAATTGCAAACAAAAAAAAGTTATTTGTTAAAAATTTGAATTGGCTTGGCTCAAGAACCTTTCAACGCCCCAGCGGCCGTCAGTTCCTATGTGAGGTATGTGAGGTGTCCATGTATATTGACTGACCTTGTGCAGTGAGCGCCTCAGTTAGGAACACGCGCTGCAGCGGCGGGGAGTAGATCACCAGCATCTGCCCCACCAGGCTCAGGGTCACCGCGGTCAGGAACATTCTGTAAAACATTACCGAAACTGTAAGTGAAACTGTGACTTTAAGAGAGACTTGCGCAACGCTGCCTAAACGTATTTAGTGGCTAAATATAAATTAAGAAGATGTCAAATCCTACAAATACGTCAAATTTAAACAAGTATAGTCGCTAAATACGTTATGGGATCATTGTGTAAGCCAGTCTTGGTACCCATGACATTTGTTTTATTTTATTGTATTCGTTGACATTTTATTCTATTTGTTGTATCTATTGATATTTTTAACAATTGAATTCAATAATCATGTTTATAATTTAAATTGTTTAACATTGCATGCTTATTAAATTATGGAGGATCTGAATTTTATGTTTATTTTATCATCTATGTAATTGTACTAATATTCGCAATGAATACATTAAATGAAACTGTATTTAAATACTTATATAATTTTTTTATACTTCTTATTATACATAGAGAAACAACCAGACCCGAAACAAATATCTGTAGATTATACAAACATTTGTTCCGCGGCATGAAACGAACTCGAAAGCACCGTCTTAGCCAAGCTATTCACCCACTGGGCCACGGAGGTCGTAATTTTAGATTATTAAACGAGAAGATAAAGCAGTGTCTTGCATCACGGGTGCTGTATTGAATCCCGAACGTAACGAAGGATTCTAGAGTTAACTCACGAGCGGAGCGTGGGAGTTACTAGAATCCTTAGTGCAGAGGGATATAAGCACGCCCAAGATTTTTCACACTCACACGCGAGACAATAAAAAACAAATCTAGGTTGGTGCATTCTGTGCAGAGGTTAGTTCGATTTACGAATAAGTTCTTATTGTGTGGGTCTCTGTGCTTTAAATTTTAACACAGGTGAGGTTTCAAATTCATATCACATTATGTCTGCGAGTGCATAATGAAATTCAGTACAACTTTACTCCCGGCTCAGCCGTAGGGATTTAATCGCCTGCTTTCGGTGAGGTTTACATGCCATAATAATTTGACATAGTCAAGCAGATGCTGTGAAAAAAAAATTATCTTCTTACTCGGTCCTAAAGGCCTCAACGGAAGACCAGCACAGGCTCTAACGTCATACAGACGCTGAGTTGAGACCTTTTTGCAACTAATTTTTACATTATTGTGTTGATATACTATACTTTTTAGTTATCAAAAAGTGTTGCAAATAAAAATATGGATTTTGGTTTTATTTATTAGTGTTAAAGTGTATGTATTACAGCCGAAGATCTCAAGCGGCGCAAATATAGAAGTCTCGACAGAGCTTATGTATTTGAGCCATTTGGGGTCGAGACCCTGCGTCCATGGGGTACCGGGGCCCATCGCGATTTAAAAATTCTTTCTGGGCGTGTGGTCGAAGCGACGCGTGATCCGAGAGCTGGCGCTTATCTGGGTCAACGCATAAGCATTGCAATTCAGCGGGACAATGCAGCCAGTATCTTGGGGACACTTCCGCCTGGTAGTGATCTGGAGCAGTTGATCTATCTATAAATCGTTTGCCACGGTCTTTAGATGATTCGTCTGTTTCTTCTGTATTTTATTAAAATAATTGTTTATTCTTTCTGTTATACAAGGCATTAAAACAAAATTATTACTTGTTAGTGAAGAATCCTATCTGGAAGATGGACTTGGTCTGCGAGCGGCACGAGAGAGCGTTGAACATATCGAACAGCACGAAGCACGTGAACGTCATCGTCGTGTCGCGGGGCGTTATCCTGTTGTCGGACATCTAGAAACAATAATACTACTTTAATATACACATACATATACCATCATTTATTGGCTACATAGCACATATAATACATTTACAACAGATGAGACAAAAGAAAGAAAAAAGTGATTATAGTATTTTTTAAACTTTTTTTAAACGGGTATTTATCGCGTTTGTACCTTTTTAATTTGTTATGCCGACGTTTCGGCTGTATTACAACAGCCGTGGTCACGGGCGGACTGGAGTACTTGGAGCTACAGCAACTACCCTCACTTGGTCGTCAGAATTAGAAATGTCCTCGTTCATATTACGACACACTACACTAACCGTATATCTACGCACTGAGACGATCGATCACGACGCGCACACATAGTAATCACCTGATTCCAGGACGCTGAGAGTCCATAGCCATCTTCCCGATTGAATTATAGAAATTTCTTGATTTCGTGACCACGGCTGTTGCAACACAGTCGAAACGTCGGGATAAAAAATAAAAAGGTAGATGCGCGATAAATACGCGATTTAATCACTAAAAATGATAATTAAAATTACCGAACATAAAAAAAAATAATTAAACTAAATCTATATGTCATAATCTATTTATATACCACATTTCATCGAAATTAGTCCAGTCGTTTAGTCGTGACAACGTAACAGACAAACAAAGATACAGAGGGACAGTTACAGTTACTTTTGAATTTATAATATTAGTATGGGCGACGCCGAGAAAGGCCTAAAAAGCGCTGGAGCGACGACTTGGACGTAATCCAAAAGGACTGGCACGATCTGGCTCTGGACCGTGATAAGAGGAAAGAAGTGGGGGAGGCCTTTGCCCCACAGTGGGAAAGTACGGGCTAGTAAAAAAAATATTAGGATTACCTCTCGATTAAACAACCAGAGTGTACCAGCTATAATGATTCCGGCAGACAGCAGTACATTAGCGAGCAACCCTCGCGACAGGATCCTACGCGGAGCCCCGACCCTTGCGCGGCGTTCCACCACCTCGCGGTCTACTGGCTCCACTCCGAGAGACTGCGCCGGGGGTCCTGGGAACAAAGAGTCAATTATAGAGTTAGGAAACTTCCCTTTGCAAACGACTTGGAGATGGAACAAGCTTATGGCCCACCTGATGTTAAGTGACAACCATCGCCTATAACAAAGTATTGCCTCGTAGGTCACTCACCTAAGACACGTGCCCCACGATGCACCCTTCTCCTTCTTATTGGCCCTTCATAAATAAAGCAGCCCCCGAGTGCAGAGCGCATTTAAAAGCCTTCCGTAGACCAAGACAGGTTCTCGGTGATCCAAATTTCAGAGTCATCTACATTCGACAGAGCAAACACTTCACAGATACACTGACCTCGCCGGCGAGGTCGACGAGTCCCTTCAGTTGCCGAATACGCAAGATAAAGACATGTACCGAGGCGTTTCTCTGCTATCCCCTCCTCGGCAACGTCCCAAGCCGAGGCTCGTACCTAAGCGGAGCCATAAAAAACCTACTGGGCTGATCGCCAACAGTTCGGCTGCATCGGCCTCAGAGGCCAACAGAGATAGTACGGCAGAAAAAAAAATACAGCGAATTCATTCTTGTTCGAACTGTCAGACCGTACAGAGCTCAAGAACCTATTCTACGTCGCCGTTTGAAGAACCAACGGAGTGAACACTCTGTTGGCGTTCCATAATGATCATCATCGGGGAGTTATTTCCTTATGATGAGAGTTGATGCTGGCAAGCCTGACGCCATTCTTGTTGGAGACCATCCTAGAACGGGTGCTCCGTTATACAACCTGTTTTGTTATGTACGATATTAATTTACAACACACATCCGGAATTATTGTTCTTAGATTCTTAGCATAATAGCCAAGTCAAATAAGCAATAAGAATTAGAGAAAATAAGTTGGAAATAAGTAAACGCTCAAAAACGGATGAGCGCATGAAAAAATGTTTGAAACAAAATTTGTCGCAAATTTTATGACCTACAATCTTATATGAGACTAGCTTCCGCCAGCGGCTTCGTACGCGTTGTGTGTCAACAAAAAGTGGCCAATGTTAAATTTACGTACATACCTAATTTCATCAAAATCGGTTAAGCCGTTGCAACGTGATTGAGGAACAAACAAACAAACATCCAAATTTTTACATTTATAATATTAGTGTGATGTTAACATCATTGGAGCTATAGAAACCGAGATAATCGCGAAACCCCGATTTTTATGGCCTTTGAACAACCTTGAATAACTTACGACGCAGATACGAGATTTTATGAGACCTGAGACAACTTTTAGAACGCTAAAATGAAGGTATACGAGTTTCCACCTTATCATCTATCATTCTGAGGTGAACCCCGACTGGACTATAATAATTTGTGCAAATGTTACCGTCCATAATGATATTGATCCACAATATTTGCATGGCGTTGAGAGGGTTGGGTATCCCCATGAGTGTGGCGAGCGCGATGAGGGACAAGGCGGCGATGGACGTCGACAGTTGGAAGCGAACGAAGTTACGGATGTTGTAGAATATACACTTCCCTTCTTCGATTGCGGCACTGTAAATATTACAAAACTTGCTTAAAATGTGTGGTAGATAACTCTAATTCTAGGGTGGGGGGTGGGGGGGGGGGGGGGGGGGGGGAATAAAAGATCTGCAGTGACGTCCCGCATTGGGGTGTATTGTGCATTACCCCCCTTCTCTAACCTGACCCCAGCCATCCTAACTCCTTGAAGTGACGGAGTAGGACTTTGGGTTGGTGGCAGCAGCTTTCCAGGGTCCCCGTGGATGTTGATGTAGTACCGGTGTTGGTAGAGGATGAGGATTCGATGACCCCTTGCAGAGCCGTTCTAAGTCTGGCGTCGTTTGTGGCAGTGCAGTGGAGTATCGCGTGCTCCATAGTACACAGAGAACAATTACAGGTAGATAATTGTTCTAACAAAGAAAAGTGTCCGCTGCGGGACAAATGTATGCATGATCTACAGATATTTGTTCCGGGTTTGGGTACTTTACTATATATTATAAGAACGTATTTGCAAAAAAACGTATATATGTATTCTATCAGTTATCTAGTTCCCATAGTACAAGTTTTGCTTAGTTTGGCGCTAGATAACGCAGTGTGAAATTTCCAGAATTATTTAAAAACCGACCAAGTGCGAGTCGGACTCGCGCACGAAGAGTTGCGTACCATTATATAAAAAAACGGCAAATAAATCACGTTTTTGCAGTAAAGCTTCTTTACGCACGCTTAACTTGGGGAGTAAGCTGGTTGAATGCGTTACAAAAAGTGCGAACGGACGTTGAGAGGGAGATATATGTTAGTGAAGATAGAAAGATAGAGAGTTACGTTTCGTATATTTTTAAACGTTAATGTGAGAGTGCGAGTTGCGTCTGCCCAGAATGAACATAGACTGATCGACCTACAGACGTGTGGACAATTTTGTAATTGAACAATTTTTTATATTAATATTTTGAAAAAGAAGTTTTACTTCAGTCGTGTGGTCTAAAGCACACTCGTTTTTTTATTATTTTGCATGGGAGCCCCCTTAAATATTAATTTTATTCAGTTTTTAGTATTTAGAAATACATCATCTGTGTAAATTTACACGGTCCATGAGATACAGCCTAGTGATAGACGGACGCACAGACAGACAGACAGACGGACAGACAGACAGCGGAGTCTTAGTAATAGGGTCCCGTTTTACCCTTTGGGTACGGAACCCTAAAAAAAGAGTATATTTTAACGCAAAAACGGTCGAGGGTTTTTTTTTAATTATGCTTACATGTTATGAAATGTTTTCCTTTCGGGGAAATTTACATTTATTAGAATACAAAGACAACACCGTGGCGTTAAAATAAATAATTTACGGACTAAAAAACGCCATGTTGGATAGGACGTCACATAAATCCAATATGGCGTCACACTTACATAATAGTGGCGAAGTCATTATCCACAAGGATCATATCGGCGGCTTCCTTGCAGACGTCAGTTCCATTGCCCATTGCAATACCGATATCAGCTCGCTTTAATGCCACACCGTCGTTTACATTACACCGTCATACACTTACATAATAGTGGCGAAGTCATTATCCACAAGGATCATATCGGCGGCTTCCTTGCAGACGTCAGTTCCATTGCCCATTGTAATACCGATATCAGCTCACTTTAATGCCACACCGTCATTTACACCGTCATACACTTACATAATAGTGGCGAAGTGATTATCCACAAGGATCATATCGGCGGCTTCCTTGCAGACGTCAGTTCCATTGCCCATTGCAATACCGATATCAGCTCGCTTTAATGCCACACCGTCGTTTACATTACACCGTCATACACTTACATAATAGTGGCGAAGTCATTATCCACAAGGATCATATCGGCGGCTTCCTTGCAGACGTCAGTTCCATTGCCCATTGCAATACCGATATCAGCTCGCTTTAATGCCACACCGTCGTTTACACCGTCACCTGAGAATAAACGGTTAAACAAGTTAATTTTAACTTTAGAATATTACAGAAAATATGAACTCACAGAAGCATATTAGAATGAAAAAAATTGTAGCGACATCTTTCGCTACAAGGAAGAACTATTTCATCATCAAGCTAACCTACAGAGCGAGCTTCAATATGACACTGAACGGCGACATCTAACGGCAAATGGAACTAAATTTAGTAAATCGTATAAAGGGCGAGGTGTACGCTTTTAAAAAAACCCCCAAGTGATGTACAAAAATTGACAATTAACAAATTTAAAAACGTAATTAAACAAAATCTTTATAAAAAGAACCTATTATAACATATCGGATTATTTAGATGTTAGAGAAGCTTGGGATTGAAATTGTTCCAACTCGTTCAAAATGTTACAATTTAGACATAATTTATTCTCTTTATTGTTATGTGCATTCTAAAAGGATCATTAAACAAAAAACCAGCCTTGTTTCTTGCCTTTCTTTTCTAGCTTGACGTTTCAAAGTGATCCCTGTATCTTAATGAATAAAAGATTGTGACTTTGACTTTAGAATTAGGTATTTCCTACAATACAATATATTTATTGATAACACCAAGTTATAGGTCAACTACCAAGCTGGGTATATATGTTACATAACAATAATTACTCCGTCTCTTACCAGTCATTCCAACGATATTCCCGTTGCGCTGCAGCGACTTCACTATAGACAGCTTGTGCTTGGGCGTGACACGGTAGAACACGCTGACAGTGTCGATGCATTGGTCTAGCTCCTCGTCCGGCATTGTGTCCAATTGTTCCCCGGACAGAGATTGGGAGTGCAGCACGTCTAGGCCGACCATTTGAGCTGTAAAATTCATTATTATTACAACATAAATACAACAATACCTATGTAAGTAAGTTAACTAGTTGTAACTTAGAATAAATTATTATTTCTTTCGAAATTTTATTACAGATAAATAACAGTTATAAAAAAACTAAAAAAACACGCTTTTGTAGATAACCGAACTAAATAGTAGAAAATAATTTTTAATAAATTTAAATTAAGAAAAGTGTTAAAAAATAATTAACAAAACAATACCTATATTATTTACACCAAATACGGGATATTTACCATGACTTGTGAGTGTTTGAGTAACCCGATATTTCGGCGCAGTTGCATGCGCCATGATCACGGGTAAACCATGCCTGGTAATGTCCCCTACAAGATCGATGACCGTAAGAAATGAATAAAAGACCGATGCAATAGTCCGGATGACAGGTAAACGCTAAATGTCCTAATCTGTGACCTGTGCGCATTTTTTCATTGTTTCATTCGATCCATTCGCCGGATCCGGAGACGTTTTGTAATTTTTGAACCTTACAACCATTTGTTGTTTAATGAAATAGCTGCCATTACATGTCATTTATGTTTGTTCGTGTTGATTAATTTGTTACTGTTTATTAATTTTTGCTACAATATTCAGTAATTTCACAGTTCAATAACAGTTCAGCTTCCATTTGCATTGAAACAGGTAAAACATATTGTACAGTTGTATTCATTTTTTTTTATTGTCCTCGATTTATTAGATTTGCTAGAATATTGATTTAGTAAGGTTATTAGTTTGATATATATTAGTCTATCTTTAGGTATTAATTTATGTATTAGGAGTATAAGTATTTCTTTCATATGTAAATATACTCTGTGCACCGCTGCCCATTACTGCTTCGCTCTTTACTTTCCATCCAAAGGTTGCCTTGAAGAAATTGCTTTCAGCGATAAGGCCACCCATTGTACTATACTTAACATCAATTAGTTTTATTTGAAATATTCCTGGTGTACAATAAAGAATTATTCTATTATATTCTACAGTTTGTTTGGTGAATCATGGCCTCTGATGTTAATGTTATTCGGCGGCGCAGCATGAAATAATAAAAATCATTGTAATTTTCAGTGCCGGAAATCCACACAGACCACAGGCAGCCTCACCGGTGATCACACTTATTGTGCATCACAGTTTTCTATATCTAAGTAATAGAAGATTATGTATCTACTCTATTATTAAAAAAATGTACCAATGCAATTTTTATGTTATGATTGAATAAAATAGTTTGACTGCTTTGCTTGTTTTGTTCTTTCTTTGATGTCAAGTAATATTGGTAGTGCAACATAATGTGGATGTAGGTATGTATGTATAATAAAACCTCGTTCGCTGGTAGAATGCGCATGTTGGCAGTTGCCATAAAAGAGTGACCGAAAAGGGAAAAAAAAACACTTGTCAAAATCTATTGTGGCATCGGTCCATTCACTCCTTTACGCTCCAATTCCAATGTACGTCATATGACCGTCTGTACGTAGTACATCTAAGTGGTATGTGGGGTAAACGGAAGTATTTGCGAGTAGGTAGTTATTGGCAGATATAACGATCTACCCTCTTTCTTAGTCTCTTGCTAGGAATGAATTCGCTAATTCTATTACTACCACCGGTTTCATTCTCGATCATAACTCGATTCCGACACACAACACTCACAGTATCAGGACGCGTAATTGACACTTCACTTCTTCGGTTCTTACACATTCTCACCACAGGATTCCAGGTTCCAGATAATTGAAAACCATCTTCACGATTGAAATTCTTGTGTTTGGCAATCTCAATTGCCTCTTGAACCAGTCTTGGCATGTAATATCGCTCAGTTGAGATTACTTGTGGGTTGTGTAGATCGATCCAGTGGTTTGAGCCTGAGTCCATCAGATGTTCCGCTATAGCAGACTTTTGTCTGTCAACATTCTTCACCGCCCTGATATATTCCTTCACCCGATAAGCTATTGTGCGTTTGGTTTGACCAATATAAGAACTCCCACAGCTGGTCGAGCTCGACCAAGACCTTAAGCCCACATTGCAGAGTGGAACGAAGCTTTTCTACCATAAGTTAAAGAAGTGACAGATAAAATCGCAAACATTCTAGAAAAATTTTCACTTAAGACCATCTTTACTCCTTCAAACCAAACGCACAATAACTTATCGGGTGAAGGAACAATCAGGGCGGTGAAGAATGTTGACAGACAAAAGTCTGCCATAGCGGAACATCTACTGGACTCAGGCTCAAATCACTGGATCGAGCTACACAACCTACAAGTAATCTCAACTGAGCGACATTACATGCCAAGACTGGTTCAAGAGGCAATTGGGATTGCCAAACACAAGAATTTCAATCGTGAAGATGGTTTTCAATTATCTGGAATCCTGTGGTAAGAATGTGTAAGAACCGAAGAAGTGAAGTGTCAATTACGCGTCCTGATACCGTGAGTGTTGTGTGCCGGAATCGAGTTATGATCGAGAATGAAACTGGTGGTTACACTATAGTAATAGAATTAGCGAATTCATTCCTAGCAAGAGACTAAGAAAGAGGGTAGATCGTTATATCTGCCAAAAACTACCTACTCGCCAAGACTTCAGTTTACCCGTGATCATGGCGCATGCAACTGCGCCGAAATATCGGGATACTCAAACACTCACAAGTCATGGTAAATATCCCGTTTTTAGTGTAAATAGTGTTCATAACCACGATAGTTTCAAAAGTTAATACCCATATTTTATTGAAAAAGCGTGGGGTGCTTGATGTCAATTGTTATAAATATTTTATTGATATTTTATTTTATTTTATCTATTGGTAAAAGTAGAGTCATTTTGAAAATATCTTATAAAGCACCTGATGCTTTTTTACAATCTACTTTTTAGTTCACTTATCTACAAAAGCGTGGTTTTTACAATCTACTTTTTAGTTCACTTATCTACAAAAGCATGGTTTTTACAATCTACTTTTTAGTTCACTTATCTACAAAAGCATGGTTTTTACAATCTACTTTTTAGTTCACTTATCTACAAAAGCATGGTTTTAACAATCTACTTTTTAGTTCACTTATCTACAAAAGCGTGGTTTTTACAATCTACTTTTTAGTTCACTTATCTACAAAAGCGTGGTTTTTTTAACGATTTAGTATTTGTTTTTTTTATTTTTTAGTTCACAAAAGCGTTTATTTATTATTTTATTGTGTAGGTAGTGCACAGTAAAGGAAACTAATGAAAATTTGCACAGGACTAATAACAATAGCATATTATAGGTACATACTACATAAATAAACCTAGTTAAATACATTAAATGATAGACTAAACTATACCAATATCGAATAAAATTACATACTTAATTGTAGAAGAAGTGATAAGGAAAGAGTATGTTGATCATTTTTGGTCAGTTTGACCGTATTAATGCTTCCACTGAATTAGCCTCGAAATAGTTTGGTGGGATATTATTCCAGAGACGAGTAGCGGTTGTGGTGTAAGAGCCAGAATAAGAAGCCGTGTTATGCTGTGGAGTAATCGCACAGGATGATGATGATGCACTTACCAACAGCCAGCGCGGTGGGCCTCGCGTCCCCAGTGACCATCTTGACGTTGACGGACGCGCGGCGCAGCGTGGCGATGGCGGCCGCGACGCCGGCGCGCGGCGGGTCGCACACGCCGCACGCGCCCGTGTACGTCAGCGCGGACAGCGACCGACCGCGACACATCGCTACTATACGGAGACCTGGACGAACAAAATCAAAAGATTGCAGCTGCCATCGTAAAGATAGACCGTATCTAAAAGTGATACGGTCTATCTTTGCAGCTGCCACCATAAAGATTACCGTATTACTTTTATGTTCATTACTATAATCACTTTGAGCGATAAGGCCGCCTATTGTACCACAGTCTAAAATTTGCAGCTGTCATCGTAAAGATTACCGTATTACTTTTATGTTCATTACTATAATCGCTTTGAGCGATAAGGCCACCCATTGTACCACAGTCTAAAATTTGCAGCTGCCACCATAAAGATTACCGTATTACTTTTATGTTCATTACTATAATCGCTTTGAGCTATAAGGCCGCCAATTGTACCACAGTCTAAAATTTGCAGCTGCCATCATAAAGATTACCGTATTATTTTTATGTTCATTACTATAATCACTTTGAGCGATAAGGCCGCCTATTGTACCACAGTCTAAAATTTGCAGCTGTCATCGTAAAGATTACCGTATTACTTTTATGTTCATTACTATAATCACTTTGAGCGATAAGGCCGCCTATTGTACCACAGTCTAAAATTTGCAGCTGTCATCGTAAAGATTACCGTATTACTTTTATGTTCATTACTATAATCGCTTTGAGCGATAAGGCCACCCATTGTACCACAGTCTAAAATTTGCAGCTACCACCATAAAGGATACCGTATTACTTTTATGTTCATTACTATAATCGCTTTGAGCGATAAGGCCACCCATTGTACCACAGTCTAAAATTTGCAGCTGCCACCATAAAGATTACCGTATTACTTTTATGTTCATTACTATAATCGCTTTGAGCGATAAGGCCACCCATTGTACCACAGTCTAAAATTTGCAGCTGCCACCATAAAGATTACCGTATTACTTTTATGTTCATTACTATAATCACTTTGAGCGATAAGGCCGCCTATTGTACCACAGTCTAAAATTTGCAGCTGTCATCGTAAAGATTACCGTATTACTTTTATGTTCATTACTATAATCGCTTTGAGCGATAAGGCCACCCATTGTACCACAGTCTAAAATTTGCAGCTGCCATCGTTAAGATTACCGTATAACTTTTATGTTCATTACTATAATCGCTTTGAGCGATAAGGTCGCCCATTGTACCACAACGTATTAGCCTTTAAGTTTTCTAGGTTAATTTATAGTAATTTGGTGCAACAATAAAGAATTATGTATCTATCTATCTATTATCAAGCAGTACTTATCTACCGGTTCTGTTAATACTCAATCGTGTATTGTATTCCACAATGTAATAATAGGTGGTAATTGATAGGTACATGAACATTATGGACCCTGTTGGAGAGAGGAGGACGTTGTCGTAAATGATTAGGTGATACAAATATAAGCAGATACTTATAGACGCGACAGACGTCATTGTTCTTGTTAGGTTATATTCATTTTAAAAAGAAAACATTCAAATGTAATTGTCAAAGTAGGTAGTGGGTAAGAATCTAAAATTCGACATTATAATATCATTAAAATGCATCATAAAAGACCTTTAAATTGGCAATACTATTTTACACCTTACCTGCATTGACAATAAAACTAGATTAACGTGACAAATTACCCATGCGTCCAATATTGTACGCCTCAGCGATAAACTCGTGTTGCTTCTGTTTCGTCATAGGCGTATAGTTGCCTGTGCTGTCAATGTACTTCAAACAAAGAGGTAGCACTTCTCTACCCTTACCCTCATCGATATAAAGATGAAATTTACTTGTCAATTTTACATTAGCAATACTATTTTAAACCTTACCAACATTAACATTAGGACTAGATTCACGTATCAACTTACCCATTCGTCCAATATTGTACGCCTCAGCGATAAACTCGTTTTGCTTCTGTTTCGTCATAGGCGTATAGTTGCCTGCGCTGTCAATGTACTTCAAACAAAGAGGTAGCACTTCTCTACCCTTACCCTCATCGATATAAAGATGAAATTTACTTGTCAATTTTACATTAGCAATACTATTTTAAACCTTACCAGCATTAACATTAGGACTAGATTCACGTATCAACTTACCCATTCGTCCAATATTGTACGCCTCAGCGATAAACTCGTTTTGCTTCTGTTTCGTCATGGGCGTATAGTTGCCAGCGCTGTCAATGTACGTCAAACAGAGAGGTAGCACTCTTTCGATAGCGCCTTTGACGAACAGCTCCTCTTTGGTCGTGTCGCCGAATTTTGGTACACATTTCACCACCATCATTTTCGTTTCAGAGCTGACGGAAAAATAAAGTTATTTTTATTTGATTTTGCGGCTATTCTGATGGCCACTTGTGTTTATGTCGCCTCTAGTTCATGGAGGCGTTCAAAGTTCACCACTAAGCTGTTAGAAGCACGTTCTTAGGAGTGTTATAACTGTTCCTCCAGGCTAAGAATGTGTTTGCCCAGATTAATGCTAGGTTTGCGCAAAGTACTGTTAATTAAACATAGGTTTTTTTTAATTCTCACGTTAATTACTATAAGCAGAACTATATATTTGGAACCTTAATTGCGAAAATTAGATACTTATTGGAATAATTTAACACTTTTAAAGAGTAAAAACACTAGATTTAGTAAAATCTGCTATAGTACTGTAACTATTCTATTAAATGGTGATTTTATTTTATTTATTAATACTTGCGACGTCTTCCAAAGAGACTGGCGGGATATGGCTCTAGACCGTGATAAGTGGTAGGAAGATGAGGAGGCCTTTGCCCAGCAGTGGGGACAGTATGGGCTAGTAAAAAAATAATAATACTTAGATTCACAGTTACATTACCGTACTTTATAAACTAATGCACTGAACTTAAACCAAATTTAATAATATAATATTTGCTGGACATTTCACACAGCGCTATCTAGCCCCAAACTAAGCAGAACTTTGACTATTGGAACCAGCAACCTGATAGAATATTTATACTGATAGATTTTTTTTGTAAATACATACTTATAATATTTATAGAGAAACAACCAGACCCGTAACAAAATATACAGTGTTTGATAATATACGCACAAAAATGAAAGGGGCTATTTTAATAAGCATTTAAATTAAATTTGTGAAATGTTTACCATAGAAATGAGAAATTTATTTTGGCATGTTAAAACAAACAGTTTATTAAGCTTATGTTGTGCTATTGCATAATGCTTGCCATCTAACTACAGATACTGTATTGGTGACGTCTCGAGATATCTCTTGTGTCTCTTTCTAACCCCAAACCCGCAGCCATTTCCGAAAGAAATATCAAATCGGCCTTTCTTTTTGGATGTCAATTTCAAGAGTAGGCAGCAAGTTTTATATCGAATGAATCTACCTAATAGCTAGTTGTTTTTTTTTCGAGAAGTTTTTTTTTATGTTTTAAGAAACCTTCACTTGAATATCGTCAGTATATTACCAAACAGCCTGTGTCTGTAGATCATGCAAACATTTGTTCCGCTGCGGGAATCGAACCCGCTACCTCCTGCGTCTCAGCCGGCTATTAGCCCACTGCACGACGGAAGTCGTGAAATCATAATCAACATTATGTAATGCTAACCTTTTATAAATGTGACGCGGCAAAGTAACTTTAGCATACCTTTTATAAACGAAGTTTAAGAAAAAAATTACTAGAAAACTGAGTAAGTACATATTACGACATTATTATTATATTACATTATTATTTGACGACCTTCGTGGCGCATTGGGCGAATAGCCGGCTGAGACGCAGGTGGTAGCGGGTTCGATTCCCGTCGCGGAACAAGTGCTTGCATGTTCTACAAATATTTGTTTCGGGCCTGGATGTTTTTCTATATATTATAAGTATGTATTTACAAAAAAAAAAAGGTATATAAGTATTCAATCAGTTATCTGGTTCTCATAGTACAAGCTCTGCTTAGTTTGGGGCTAGATAGCGCTGTGTGAAAAGTCCAGCAATATATTTTTTTTATTTTTATTACATTTTTTTTAGAATGTTAATGATGTAAATATTTATACCACTACCACTCAGGGTAAGTCTATAGAGCCTATATATTCTAGCATACGCTTTCATACAACAAGCGGTTAACAATCACACTAATATCATTCACTAGTTGACCCGCCGAACTTCGTACCGCCTTGACATGCATATAACGCGGGCTGTCAATATACGTCACCCTGATAGAATTGTCGATTGTTGTCCCCGGCCATCATTTTACAACCATACTTAACCATAGACAAAGTTACGTTTAGCTGTCATTTGCGTTTTGTTATTCCATGTCAGATGCGTTTTTGTTATACCACGTTTTATAGTGACTTGTATTCTCTTTGACGTTTTATGTCACGTCACACGGGAACGCGGTCGAACGGGATAAAAAGTATCCTATGTCCGTCTCCTGGTTCTAAGCTACCTCCTCGCCAACTTTCAGCCAAATCGGTTTAGTCGTTATAAATAGTGTAACTAATACGACTTTCTTTTATATATATAGATGTCAAAGTTTGGATGTTTGTTTGTTACTCAATTACGTCGTAATGGCTGAACCGATTTTAATGATATAGGTAGATTATGACCTGGCGTAAAGCATAGGCTACTTTTATTGACAATTTTTTTATTGACATAGCTAACATAGTAACACTATAATACAACTTTTCCAGAACTTTTTTTGAGATTAGCTTTTATTAAAGGACAATTTTGCTGGTTGGGTAGCAATTGACCTATTACCTATTGTCTTCTAAAAAACACTGTTTTTCAGGGGTAATATATGTATTTTGTTATGTATGACATTACATGAAAACACGGGTATGGCTAATGTCTAGTATTGTTGTAATATAGGATTTATTTCAAATTCATTACCATAGAATTTTTTTAATTTTTAAACAACACTAATATCAAGTCCTAAAATATCAACAATGAAACAGCCTGTATATAATAGTTAAACAAATCACATCATTATTAATTATAAGTAGGTAGGTACTGTTAAAATGACTAAGCGGCATCGTCGCAAAGGCGCCGCCGATTTACGTTAAAAATTGTTTATTGGTAATGTATAGATTCCTGGATAAATATTCCAGCTACCGGTATTAAACCCACCACTAAAATCAGTTAATACGATTCCGGATGGGTGTTTCCAATTAATGTCGTTCATAACAAAACAGATTCTGTAACAATACCTGAAGGGAACTTCGTGAATTCTCGTGTAATGATCCCGCAGATCGTGCATGTTGTTCTTCATGGCGCAGGCGAGTATCGCGCCCTCTGTCGGCTGCCCGTACAGCGTGTCGTCGCGAATCACCGCGTTGTTGCATAGAACTCCCACCTACAACACATTTAGATTGATTATTTTGTTTTAGCGCCATCTAGCGGTGTGCGTTGATAAACTCTTGCCAAGTAATCCACATATCGTCGACAATTGGATATCGCGCACAACACGCTTCGCGCGACCTTTGCTACCCCATACTTTCAAGATGTGGAATGAGCTACTATCTGAGGTTTTCCCGTTAGGCTACGACATGGCACGCTTCAAGAGAAATGTAAAGACATGCATCGACAATACCCCGGATGTTGCCGGTGTCAATAGGCGACGGTGACCGCTTACCATCAGGTGGGCCGTAAGCATGTTTTCCCACAAATAACATTTAAAAAAATAGTTGTCTGTTAAGTCGGGTTACGGTCTATATTTTACGTGATAACGAAAGAGATAGATGCGTCACAAGCCGAACGCTTAGGCCGAACGTGCCTCTATCGCTTGTTCCGCGCTCTCGCTTGCACACTCGTCTCAGGCGGAACGTGACAATGAGTCATGCTTTTTCGTGCGTGCAGCCGGCGTTCATCTGTTTATAAGACGTTTATCACGTCAAAAAAAAGTATTTAGATCTTGCATTCGCTCTAGACTTTGCTTATGTTAAATTGTATTAAAGTGATATATTATTGCCTAAACCATCCTTGATAAATCAATTGAATCTAGGACAGATATTATTCCTGTACAAACAGACAGACGTTTCATTTTACAATAGAGAACTCATTTACCATTAATTGAAACTGCAAGACACACTATAAAAGTAGCAGGATATTAATTTAAGGATTTAAAAAATGCATATTTTAAAACATTTAAAAGTTACCTCCAACATAGTATTAACTCCCATGAGAGCGACATCGAGGTCCCTCCCTTTGTAAGCTCTTAGTTGTATATCTCCACACGCGTTATATCCGGTACCTGTGACTTCCGCAATATGGCCGCCGGAAGTCGATATAGTGGTCACCGTCATCTCGTTCTTTGTTAAGGTTCCTGTTAATATGACAAGTGCACGTTTTATAAAAATAATTACGATTTATTATCAAATACTACACAGTAGGAAATCGAATAAGTACGATTTGACGTCTTTCATTTTGCATATCGTGATAACTTTGCACGAACGTCCACACAAAAAATCCAAAAATGTCCACAGAATGTCAAATAATTATTACGTTCTCCGTGCACTATAACATTGAGTTTATTTAACATTCAATTTTATTGTTATATATCAAAATCAAGAGAAAAACGATTAAATGCTCCTCGACGAAATGTTAGAGAACTAACTTATTATACGATGCCACAGATAACTAAAAACTACGACTAAACTACCCAACTGGGCGGGTTCAATGCCCACACCCGGCCTTGTCAATGCACCCAACCAGTCAACAGAACGCGTACGGTGCTTACGGCAGGGCGGTAAGGCACAAAAACTAAAAAAATATTTTTTTTGATTTAAAAAATTGCATTACATATTTATTTTTTATTTTGGGGGAGACCTTTGCCCAGCAGTGGGAAAGAATAGGTTAAGAAAAAAAATTATGATCTCAAAAATATACGCCGCCATTATTTGTAGATTAAATGGGAACACTTTAAATTGAAACATTACATTCAGAAACACTGGATCAACATTTCGACAGGATGATATTGCAGTGTTGCATCATTTGGTTTTGTTGTTCGTTGTATTTGACACCTGCCAAATCCGACCTATTACATTTCCACAAGTGTAGCCTAGAAAATAATATGGGCCTGATGTAACTATAGATAAAGCTCACCAGTTTTATCACTGCAGATAACATTAACGCAGCCCAGAGTTTCCACTGTCGGCAGTTTCTTGACGATTGCGTTCCGTTTGGCCATGCGCATCACTCCTAGAGCTAGCGTTACGGTGACGACGATTGGTAAACCTGCAAAACGGCGAAACGTTAATACATAAACTCTTTATCTTTATCGAATGTTCCCAGCTGTAATTTCGCGTCATCCAAAGGTTGCCTGAAAGAGATTTTTACCCCTTTTAACCCAAATATCTCAAAAACCTCTACACATTTTTAGCTCATTTAGTCACACGGGATAGTTCCATCTATTTATTTATTTTATTTTATAAGGCACACATTACAAGCAAAAAAATATAACTTAAATAAAATAAAAAATTTATCTGGATTGAAACGTAACTTATGTGCGCACAGAAAAACAGAAATAACATCGAGGAAACAAAAGGAAAGCATGTTTAAGAACATAATTACTACTAAATAATTAAAATGAACACACACAAAACTGAGAATCAGAAGAAAAACAAAACTAATAAACAATAATTAAAACAAAAAAAAAACAAACACAAAATGTATACAAAATACCTAAATATACCTAGTCAGGTCATAAATTCTGTCACATGTTTAATATAAAATAATTGAAACAAGTTTATTCATTATGTAACCATTTATATACCAAAATGAACTTAACAAAACATAGATTCTTATGACACTAAAGTTTATTCAAAATGACCTCCGTGATTTTGAATACAGGCCTTCAATCTGCGCGGCCAGTCGTCTATCGCAACACGAACGAGGTCCATGTCAATATCGGCGGCTGCCTTAATCAAGGATGTCTTGAGTGACTCCAAATTGGGATGAGGCTTTGAGCACGCCTTTTCCTCCAAGTGTTGCCATATCTTGTAATCTAACGGATTCAAATCTGGACTGGAGGAGGGCCAGTCTTCGTGCCGGATGAAGTCGATTTCACGCGCCGCCAGCCAGTCTTGTGTGCTCTTCGTTCTATGAGCTGGCGCCGAATCTTGTTGGAATACCCAGTGCCTGTTATTGAACATGGTATGAGAAACAGGTTCCACAAGGTTCGTCAGGACTGTATTTTGATACACAACTGCATTCGTTTTTACACCTTTCTCACAAAAATGTACCTCTGTTAAGCCCCAATAAGAAACTCCCAACCATACCATGAGCAAGGATGGAAAATGACCTCGTTGGACACGCGGAATACGGTTGCTCGCTTCTTCACTACTATGTGCGTACACCTTATCATTTTGTTTGTTGTAGCTCTCTTCTACGGTAAAAATTTTTAAATCCAAAAAAAGAATTTCCCGATATTTTTTCCCCGCGTACCGCTTCAACAAAGCGCGGCATCTCTTCAGTCTCAGGTCCATTAGACGAGCATTCAAACGATGTCCTGTTTTTCTTCGATATGCCCGAAGCCCTAAGTTTTCATTTAACACCCTTTTCTCCGTGGTTCTGCTTAACCCCATCTGAAGAGCCAACAGTTTCTGCTTACGTTTGGGATTTCTTTGAATTCGCGCCTTCACAACTTTTATCACTGCTGGAGTCCTAACAGACCGAGGGCGACCACTTCTTGACCTGTCATCTACACTAGAGTCTTCATTGTATCGTTTGATGGTGCGATAAACGAATCTTTTGGTTATATTCAAATTTTTCAGTAAGTCACAAATTTGAATTGGCGCGTAACCGCAACGATGCAACGCAATAACTGCAACACGGTCTTCTTTAAGCGTCCACTCCATATTTAAAAATGAGTAAAAATCTAAAATGTATACATTTTTATTTTCATGAACAATTCGAAATTCGAATTCTATAACCTTTTTTGTGGCCAGCATTCTAAAAGAAAAGTTTTTACTGTGTGACAATACTTATGACCTGACTAGGTACTATCAACCGACTTGGAAGCTCACGACGCTAATATGAGCGTCTGTATCCCGGTTAAAATGGAGGATGTCTTTGAGTTGTGTGACAAATATACAGCTTAGGGTTAAAGATATCCAGTTCTATATTCGCCTTTGCTAACTCATTGTACTGCGGAGACATTCTTGTTATTGGATTAATATAAGAAATATTGTTTTTATAAGTAAGTAAAGCAAAAATATTAGTTCGATTACATCTACGAGCACTAAAGTTGGTATTGAAGGAGATTTGCGACATCAATGCTGGGGAATCGATGAGGGAGTGTAATATTTTGTACAGATATATCAAATCGAAGTATGTGCGACGAATTTCCAAAGTTTGAACATTAAATTTAACCAACCTCTCATCATAAGGCAGAACAGAACGACCAGGCTGATGACGATAGCTTAATAATCTGAGACATTTCCTTTGAGTTCTTTCAATTGAATCAACACGTACTTTATAGTTTGGGGACCATATAGGACTACCATATTCCAAGACACTTCTTACCAAGACAAAGAACAAATATAAAAGGCTACGAGGGTTTTTAAAACCCTTTGTAGATTTCAAAACAAAGCCAAGAAGTTGATTAGCCTTGGTTGTAATATATTGATAGTGCGCTCTAAACGAAAGTTGGTCGTCGAACAAAATGCCCAAGTCTTTAGCGATGTAAGACCGCTTTAGTATATATATTCACTCACTATATATATACCAAATTTCACGATGATCGGACCAACGCTTCGAAATTTATCCTCGAACAAACAAACATACATACATACTTCGCCGATTCGCCCAAGTTGATTTGGACTTTATTTTTTTTTTGTATTATTTCTGTTTGTGTGGTAATTCAATAAAGAGTCATCTTTCTATCTTAAATAATTGCCGGGGAAAAGATGAAATAAAAACAAAATGATTGTATGTTCAATAGTTAACTTTTTCTAGAATTTTGAATGAGATTATGTCATAGGAGATATTGGTGGCTTCAAATTAATTTTTTATTGTGAATGTATGTATTATTAATTAATATATTACCTTACTGTGTTATGGATATGAACTAACACTAAGTAGTTGTAAATTTTTTTTTAAACTGGATAGATCTTTGTTTGTCAATCACACCTGATGGTAAGCGATGATGTGGTCTAAGATGAAGCACGAAGATCTGGAAGAAACCTATTCACTCTTAGAGTCTCGTGGAGAGACTTCGTGGAGGCCCAGATTGTATTATTTAGGAAAAACAGACGACGGCAAAGTGTTCCTAAGCTGTACGCATCAAGAACGTAGACTACAGGACCTACAGTAAAGAATCGAAGTCCATTCTTATATCTATCGGTTAATCCACTTTAACCTTAGCAATCGGTTGGGAGTCATATTTCATGATTACTGTTATGTTTTGTTCATAATTCGATCGCACAAGAAAGGCGGTTGACTTTCAAAACGCATTTTAGGACGCCATCTTGAAACTGACTATAGAGAAGAAAATTTAGCAAGTGAAACATTCCATCTCCATCCACACAATTTGTTACGATTTTCATTTTTTAAATCAAACGAGTTACAATTTTTATTCAATGATAGTCATACTTCAAGATTTCAATAACGCTTTAGAATTGAACCCCCATCAGGTTGACTTTTAGGTTTATCAGGAAAGGCTTACTGAAATAAAAAACAAATCTTGGCCAGGTAACCATGATGAACAACAATGCAGAAGAAGTATAGAGACAGACTACAAGCTGGGAAAACATGGCCGCCATCTTGAAATCAACAGTCGGACACAATCTTTGATATAGCTCCTAGCCTCATGTCTGTGAATCTTAATCCATTTCTATCTATGCAATCGTCTTAGACTAACATGATTTTAATTTTTAATCGACCCAATTACAGATTATTCCATCCCATAGTCGTTATATTTTAAGGTTTCCGCCATATTTGCTCATCAAAACTCACCTTCAGGTATAGCCGCGACGGCCAAGCTGACTCCGATAGTGAACATATCTTGTAACGCCTTGCCCTGCAGCCAGCCAGTGACCATGATGAACCCGATGATGCAGAAGGAGTAGAGAGATAGTTGGGCTCCAAGGGTGTCCATGGACTTCTGAAGAGGAGTTTTGGGAGACTCCTCAGCTTGCATCATACGGAATATGTCGCCGAATTCGGAGCGTTCGCCGGTGCTGACTACGATTCCCTGGAACAAAATTATTGATAGCCTAAATAACACTATTCACAAACCAAGGTCACAGACCAGGTCCTGACCTCTGGTCTGTGACCTTGGTTTGTGACCACAACAGTTTGCTAATCATCTAGCCTGCAAGAGGATTAAGCAAGCTGAAGTGGAAGTTGGCGGGGCACATTGCTCGAAGAACTGACGGCCGTTGATTTACAAAGGGTCTAGAGTAGAGATCACGCACTGGAAAACCCAGCGTAGGACGACCCCCCTCACTATATGGAAATAAAGAAAGAAGAAAGAAAGAAAAAATATATATTCAGACCACCACAAATGGACACAGAAACAAATGACACAAAAAAATATAAACTAACTAAAAATTATTAGTGTGGTGGCGAACAGGTCCTCAGCTCAGCATTTGCTACAGCATGTTGCCATTTTTAAAGTTTACTGGGAGCCGTTTGGTGTAGGCCGCACAAGATCTGTTGTTCGAGAAATCTATGGGAAGGCCTATGTTCAGCAATGGACGTCCATTGGCTGACATGATTATGACACAAAATCTTAAGCTAAAGTCAAAAAGGCTCAATTACCTATTGTCTTCGAGATCCAGTAGTTCTGAAATCGATTGCCGTATTTCTAAACGAGGTTTCTGTCCGATTTGCATTGAAAATCGACCGAGACCAATGCTACCTGTCGGCTTCAATTAATCAAGCACTACAATTACTGCATTGTTACCGCCCCCTGTCACGATAAATGTTTGGATGACGTCGCCAATTTCCTGTGGCTAATATGATGTTGGGGTGTATCAAATACCCTAATGCCTAATACACCTATTGTGATACAGAAGAAGCAATTGTAGGCATTTCGTAGGTATACCTACTAAGTCACAGAATAGGCATACGCATCAAACATTGACCGAAATAATCTACAATATTCTGGAATCATGTAGAGGTGTACGTGCGAAGTATAAAAAGGGCGTGGGGATACCCGAAGGGTCAGTCTTTACTCAGCCTATGCCTATGAGTGAGTCTTAATATTGGCTATAAATTCGAATACTTCAAGCGACATTTGTTCCTGGATATCAATGAGGGAGGCCTTTGTCCAGCAGTGGACGTCCTACGGCTGATATGATGATGATGATGATGATGACATTTACTGGTTTAAAGTGTGTGAATTAGTGTTGTGTGATTAAGTTAGTGTATTTATCATTTTAACCCCGGCTTGCACAACGATGCCTAAACGTATTTAACGGCTTAACGTGTTTAAATTTGACGTGTTTGTATGATTTCACAACTGCCTAAATCATATTCAACATTAAATACGTCTAAGCATCGTTGAGCAAGTTGACCTTAGTGTTAATAAGAGTTTTATTAAGGTCAAATATGGGTCTTCATTATTTTATCCGGAACCCCCAACATGTAACATCTTGTAAGATTCAAAGCACGCAAACACGTACAGGGCTAAATCAAACCTAGGAATAACAGCTTACCTTAGAATTTCCACATCGCACCAAGGTCCCCATGAACGCAATATTATCCTTATTAACTCTTCCAGCACTAGCTTTATTCGGCAGCACATTTTTCACGGCCGGTTCTGTTTCTCCAGTGAAGGACGATTCGTCTATAGCTAAGTCTGTAGACTCGTAAAGACGCAGATCAGCTGGAACACGGTCGCCGACGTTTAGGTGGACTATGTCACCTGGCACCAGGTTCCGGGCTAGGAAATGCTCGACGCTGCCTTCGCGAAGACTGGAAAAATATAATTCATAAGTTAGTGGTCAACCCTCATCATCATCATCATAATAGCCACAGGATGTTCACTGCTGAACATAGGCATCCCCCATAAAATTCCAGAGCGACCGGTGTTGTGCGGCCTGCACCCAATGGCTTTTTTTCTTTTTTTTTTATTGATGATAGCCAAGCGCTTGACCACTAGCTCACCCGATGGTAAGTGAAGGTGTGATCGAAGATGGAGCACGCATGCCTAGAAAAAACCTATTCACTCTGGACTTGAAGACTTCAAGATTATACTGGTTTGGAAAAACATACGCCGGAAGTGAGTTCCACTCCTTACTTGTGCTAACAAGAAAAGTTGAAGCAAATCGTTTGGTACGGCAAGGTGGTATGCCAAACTGGTATGGGTGGTACTTCTCGGTACGTCTGCTTGTCCGGTGGTGGAAGGGGTAAGGAGGGATAAGGTCATGAAGATCTTGCGCACATTCACCAAAATGTATCTTGTAAAAAACGGAAAGTCTGGCTACTCGGAGTATGTGCTCTAGACTTTGTAAATTGGCTTCCACTAGTGAATCATCACCAATGAGTCCAGCAGCACGTCACTCTATCGAATCAAGGGCTTCAAGCTGATACTTGGCCGAGCCATCCCAAAGATGGCAGCAGTACTCCATACACGAGCGGACTTATGCTTTGTAGAGAATGAGCAGCTGTCCCGGTGAGAAGTACCGCTCTGGCTCTCAGCAACCTTTATCAGGTCGTCTTTCCATCCAGTAGGAGACCGCTGCGCTCCACTCAAGAACTGTTCTGCATCAACGGCCATCGGTTCTTCGAGCTATGTGCCTTGCCCACTGCCACTTCAGCTAGCTAATCCTTTGTGCTATCTCAGTGACTAAGTTAGACGACATCCTTAAGTCGCCTAAAACTCAACAGTGTCTGAAGACCCGCTCATTCGACAAATGTATTCTGCCCACCATGACTTACGATGCCAAGACATGGACGCTCGCGCAGGAGACTGTGTACAGGTTAAGAGTTGCACAGACCATGCTCGGCATCACACTGTTAGATCGAGTTCCAAACATCGATATCCATAGACGAACGAAGGTTGATGACGTTGGGATTCGAATTATGGAGCTCAAATGGTCTTGGGCGGGACACTTGGCTAGACGTGGTGATGACAGATGGAGCAGGACAGTGACTGAATGGTGGCCGAGGAGCGGGTATAGAAGGGTAGGACGTCCAGCAGCGAGATGGGTGGACGGCATCGTAAAGTTCGCGGGCCGTCAGTGGGTGAGACTAGTGCAGGATCGTGGTGGATGGCACAAACTTGGGGTGGCCTATACCCAACAATGGGTGAATTCAGGCTGTGGATGATGATGAGAATGTCAGTTATTATGGTTCGCCTATGAATCTACTCATTTCTGATTTTATCTCGAAAAGAAACACCAGGCATAACCCTCTCCATAGCACGCTGAGCGACCATGAGCCATCTTATGAGGCCCATCGTGAAAGACCACGTTTCTGTAACATTTAGTATTCTATCAGTTATCTGGTTTCCATAGTACAAGCTCTGCTTAGTTTGGGGCTAGATAGCGCTGTGTGAAACATCCAGCAATATTTATTTATTTACAGATACGGGTCACTTCGCTCTACGGTACCAAGACCAACAGCCAATAGTAATTTTCTGCTTTTGCGTACTGATTTTGTAAGATTCAATCGTTAAGGCTCGCTTTACTCCACGATAAGCGTTTGAAGCTCATTGCGTTTTCTACTTTTGCAAGGGTCCAGTTGCAATTATGCTTACCAGTGACAAGAAGGTGGTACGAGCTTGTTCAGCTCCTCAAGCGACTTCTCAGAGCGGTACTCCTGGACGAAGGCGACTGTGACCACGATGATGATGGCCACGGTGATGGATATTGCGTCGTCGTACTGCCGCATGCATACGCTCACTAGTGCTGAGCCTGTGGAAGATAGAAAACATGCATTTAGTAAAATCGCAGATACCCCTACCTACTAATTTTTCCAAGCCTCAAAAGTAAAAATGAAACCCTTCTCAGGATCATTTCGTTGCCCGTCTGTCTGTCCGTCAGTCAAGATCCTTTTTCTCGGGAACGCGTGGAGGTATCAAGTTGAAATGAATATTAAATACGTTTACAGCCCCTTGGGAGCTGTAAAAAATACAACATTCTATATGAACGTAATCAAAATGTACGACCATTTATGTCGCATACTTTGTCTCGCAAATAAATCAAAACCAATAGAGTACTTCCCGTTGACCTGGAATCAAGAAATTCGACAAAGAGCAAGGTATCATAGCACAAGTAAAGGAAAAATCCAAAAAACGTTAATTCGTAGTTGTCGCAAAAAATATGCCTATGATGGGGTGATTTTTTAGGGTTCCGTACCCAAAGGGTAAAACGGCACCCTATTACTGAGCTCCGCTGTCTGTCTGTCTGTCCGTCTGTCACTAGGCTGTATCTCATGAACCGTGATAGTTAGACAGTTGAAATTTTCACAGATGATGTATTGTCTGTTGCCGCTATAACAACAAATACTAAAACAAGAAAAAAAAATATACAACCAACGTGATTTTTTTTGCTCGTTTTAGCTCGATATTGATAACGGCAACAGGTAGGCGCTTGAAATACTCACAGAATATTGTATACACTCATTCACTTTAAAAATAAATAATTAAATTAATATAAAACAAATATTTAAGGGGGGCTTCCATACAACAAACGTGATTTTTTTTATATAGATTATGGTACGGAACCCTTCGTGCGTGAGTCCGACTCGCACTTGGCCGGTTTTTTTTTACTCACGCAGTATCTTGTAAGTTGTCGTTGAATAAGTCTTTCAATAACATTATAAGGTTTCCTCAACACTTTTTTGATACAAGAGCCCGTTTATAAAATACTAGCTGACCAATCCGCAGCTTCGCACGCGTAGTTTTTTAATAAAAACATTACCCTCATTCTCCGCAGTTGGGTATAAAGTAGCCTGTGTCACCCGGAGATAGTGAAGAACAGTGAAAGATTTTTTTAAATCGGTCCTGTAGTTTCGGAGCCTATTCAATACATACAAACAAACAAACAAATATTTCCTCTTTATAATATTACGAAGTTTTTGTAGATATTGATATGTTCTATAATATTGTAAAACATAATTTTGTTCTATCATCAATAGTTTCCGCAGCGCATGCGACGAAAGACGTTTTAGGGCACTTTTTTACACCTTGGGTTACGTTACTTAAGTTTTAGTACTTAAGGATCCCTAATATTTTCTAGCAATAAATTTAGCCTATGTCACTCAGGGTGGATGTAGCTTTCCAATAGTGAAAGAATTTTTGAAATCGGCACAGTAGTTTTTGAGTTTATTCATTACAAACATATTACCCGTGCGCGATAAGTTGGGACCTGAGCGCGGTGACGTCATATTGGCGTGTTTGTACCGCCCGCAAAAAAGCGAACATAACAAGCAGCCGCCCGCGGCTTCGTCTTTGTTTTTTTTAACCTAATTTATTATGTTACTCAGGGAGGACGCTGCTTTTTATCTAATCTTTTTTACACTATTTGAATAAAATAAAATTACAATGTTTAAGTTTATACATTTATTTTATCTATTATTTACATTATCTCATCTTCGTCACTACTTAGTGGATTTATGCCTTCTAGAGGTTGTTCTTCGTCCTCAGTCTCACTATAATCACTTGACGAAGTAAAAAGTAAAAAATAGTGATGCGAACGGTACAATACGGGCGCCATCGGGGAAGTGCAGGGGAAGCGGTCGGGGAGTCGCATTCCTAGCAGGTCCCAAGTTATCGCGCACGAGTAATACACACAAAAATACAAATCTTTCCTCTTTATAATATTAGTATAGAAGTATAGATAGTCTCAATGTTGCCATATTTCTAATATTTGTGTGTTCCCATAGAAGAATATCTGGAAGAAGATATTCTTCTATGCCTAAAAAGTATCAACAATAGTAGCACATTCTGTAGTTGTAAGGAAGAATTATGAAAGCTTAGACTTTATCCGTGGTGCAGTGGGCGAATAGCCGGCTGAGATGCAGGAGGTAGCGGGTTCGATTCCCGCCGCGGAACAAATGTTTGCATGATCTACAAATATTTGTTCCGTGTCTGGTTGTTTTCCTATATATTATAAGTATGTATTTACAAAAAAAAATGTATATATGTATTCTATCAGTTATCTGGTGCCCATAATACAAGCTCTGCTTAGTTTGGGGCTAGATAGCGCTGTGTTAAATGTCCAGCAATATTTATTTATATATTTATTTTATTAGTTACTAGCAGTACTTTGTATTTTAATATGACTAAGATAAAGCCGTACAGTCTGCGGAACCCGCCACTTTGCGTGGCTCGAGACTCGCTTCACCAATTTATTTTTATAATAACTAGTGGTTCGCCCCGAACTGAGATCTCGCGAGTCTCCCATAAAAACAAAAAAAAAATATTATTTGTAATCTTTGACTATCCATAGAGTTCACGACATCCACGAAATTCTTAACCAATTAACTTAACCTACAGTTTCATTCAAATTACAGGTAACGGGAGTTTATGTTCATTGGTTACTCTTTTTTGGGGTAGTAATTGCAGTTATTCTGGATTTCAGACTTATCCCTATATTTGTGTAACTAAAACTACACGCATACCAAATTTCAGAACTATGGGATCACTGGTGTACCCTGTGAATGATGTCAAAGTCCAGTTTTTATTATGGCTATTAACCTAAAAACTACACTGTTTAAACTAAAAATAAAAACGGGGCCGAAATGTACTTACAAAACCCTTTTAATAGACCTGCCACTTGACCGGAAAACCCATTTTGTTTTTTTTTTTACCCCTCTTAAACCCCAATATCTCAACATCCCCACACATTTTCACCTCATTTCGTCACACCAAAATTGTGCCATCACTACTATATATATCACCTATATATCAAATTTCACAATGATCGGATAAACGCTTCAAAAGTTATCCTCGTACAAACAAACACACATACATACATACATACAACGCCGATTTGCCCAAGTTGATTTAGAAATCTCGCTTCACTCGATCAATAAATTTTATCTCCAAACAGATTATTAGCGCTAGTTTATAACTGTAGAAGATATTTGTATTATTTGTTGCCCTGACGTTCTGATCACTTATGATGACATTGGCTGTGGTGTTCTTTTAAACATGAAGAATGGGAAGGATTGATATACCTTACATTTTTTTAGTTTTATGAATCGTTAAATCGTTTAATACAAACAAATAAGATCTTTCTAAACCGAGCAAAACCTGGGGCAGACACCTAGACGCTACAAGCCCCTATGTTTTCGTAATGGGCTATTATTTACTGCAATTTTATCTAAAAAGCTACACTGTTGCTTGATAGGATCTTTTTAATGGAATAATAGGGATATTATTACTCTACAGGTTATATTTATTACCCTGTTAGCGCAGGGCCCGGGGAATGCGGTGCTGCATTGCGCCATTTACTCTGAGCCAGGTCCTATTTATTATATGGTGAGTATTAAAGATATGTCGTTCCAGGCAATCACACTAAAGCCCTTTAAGGCCTTCGGGCTTCTGCCCGAAGGCCTTAAAGGGCTTCTCTCATGGGCTTCTTACAATCTCATACGAACATGAACAAAAAAATGCCACCAAGTAGGTACTTATGATAAGTTATCGCTGCCAATTTTTTTAGAATAGACCAATTTAAAATAATATTTTTTTATTTTGTACAGTTTCGGAGCTACAATGAAAAATGTGGAAAAAAAATATCGTCCTTATCTCAGAAGTATGCATAGTGAAAGATTTGAAATTAATATGATTGATAGAAATGCAAAAATTACAGGAAAATAATAATAACAAAGTCTCTATTTAGAACAGTTTTTTTTATTAAACGTAAAAAAGAAGTTAATTAATGGCGAGTTTCTATATCCGTCGGTAGCCGACTACGCCTCGTATGCCCTTGAAAAAGTGTCAAACTAGTGTCAAACTTTTGACAGGTTTACAAGGAGAAACGAGTCGTAGCTGGTTACTGACTTAGTGATAGTAGACAACTACTTACTTAGTTACTTAGTAATATTAGTACTTCCACCGGGGCACGACCTGCCGTGACCAGTGGGGAAGTCCTAAAATAGGCATCGCACACAGGTTGGTCGCTGCATGGTCGCTGCAGAGTTAATATGTGCTAATGGGGGTTCAGGGATCCCAGACAAACGCAATGCGACTGCGGTGACACTGCACAGTCGATGAAACACCTGCTAATGTGCCCATTTACGTGATGCAGTTGATTGACTAGAGTGACTCCTTGTTAGCAATATTTTTAGGGTCTTATAATAAGTTTTGGCACAAAGCGCACTAATTAATTTAAATTATGTTACTTTTATATTTGTTCGTATGTATTATGCTAGTTGGGTTTAAATATAAATACTTGTTTATTTTTATATTTTTGTATGTGTTAGCAGACTTCCGTGTACTCACAATGGTTCCAACGGAATACCAGCGCTGTGTTACCTTGCTGTGACATAGCAAAATGCTGAGTTGGAACCTTTTTGTGGCTGCTACTAATAGCTAATAGCAATGTTATCTTTTGTTGTAATGTATATTGTTTTAGTGTTGATAATTATTGTTATTAGTGGTTGGCATAATAAATTATATTTTCTTTCTTTCTTTCTTTCTTTTATTGTGCCCGAAGACCTGCACAATGGCTGACTTAAAAATGCCTTCTCCTGACGCCATCAATGTAGCCAAGTACGGCGGCATGGCCTTGCAACCTGTATCACCATCATTTATGCCATAGATAGAACGTCAACTGCTGAACATAGACCTCCTAATAGATTTCCAGAGCGATCGATCTTGTGCGGCCTGCACCCAACGGCTCCCAGCTACCTTTATCAGCTCGTCTTTCCATCTATTGAACATAGCCCTCCCCCCATAGATGTCCAGAGCGACCGATCTTGTGCGGCCTGCACCCAACGGCTCCCAGCAACCTTTATCAGCTCGTCGTTCCATCTATTGAATATAGCCCTCCCCCCATAGATGTCCAGAGCGACCGATCTTGAGCGGCCTGCACCCCACGGCTCCCAGCAACCTTTATCAGCTCGTCTTTCCATCTATTGAACATAGCCCTCCCCCCATAGATATCCAGAGCGACCGATCTTGTGCGGCCTGCACCCAACGGCTCCTAGCAACTTTTATCAGCTCGTCTTTCCATCTATTGAACATAGCCCTCCCCCCATAGATGTCCAGAGCGACCGATCTTGTGCGGCCTGCACCCAACGGCTCCCAGCAACCTTTATCAGCTCGCCGTTCCATCTATTGAGCATAGCCCTCCCCCCATAGATGTACAGAGCGACCGATCTTGAGCGGCCTGCACCCCACGGCTCCCAGCAACCTTTATCAGCTCGTCTTTCCATCTATTGAACATAGCCCTCCCCCCATAGATATCCAGAGCGACCGATCTTGTGCGGCCTGCACCCAACGGCTCCTAGCAACTTTTATCAGCTCGTCTTTCCATCTATTGAACATAGCCCTCCCCCCATAGATGTCCAGAGCGACCGATCTTGTGCGGCCTGCACCCAACGGCTCCCAGCAACCTTTATCAGCTTGTCTTTCCATCTAATGAGGAGCTTGCTACGCTGCGCTCTCCAGTACGTGGTCTCCACTCGAGAACCTATTTACTAACTAGGTAAACAAGGGCATTTATCAAAAGTAACCTACCTAAACTAAAAAATTAGGTACCAAGTACCCGCGTTCATTACGAAATGACAATGTTACTACGGTATCTGATGTTAGATCATAAATGGATAAAATATTGAAAACTAGCTGTTGCCCGCGACTTCGTACGCGATACACTACTAAATGTGTATGAAACCCAGAAATAAAGCTATTCACATACCGTCTTATCGGTGTTTCGATCGACAATATTTCGGTTCAATTCGTGAACCTTCATCAGGGTGAGTGCGATCCGGTCCGAATAACGTCTCGCCTCGCACTTTATTATATAAAATTATTATAAATCTCATATTTATAATAATGATTTTAATCATTCACGAAAGTTTTGCAAGTAAAAAAGCTAATCTCCTAAAAAGGGACCTGATGTATGGGATAAAAAGTACCATATGTGTTAATCCAGGTTATAATCTAAGTGCATACTAAATTTCATTGAAATCGGTTCAGCTGTCACGACGTGATTGAGTAACAAACAAACAAATAAATAACTAAACAAACATCCAAACTTTCCCATTTTATAATATTAGTGTGCAAGTGTCATAATGTTATTACAGTAAAATACACGCTCTGTGTATTTATTCAAATAGCAAAGTTGAATGCGACACGGATTATTACACGGAGTAAAACACAATAAGTACCCATCTATCTACCATAATAACATGTAGATATTACTAGTGGTTCCACCCGAACTGAGATCCCGCAGGTCTCCTCTAACTTGACCTACAGTTTCATTCAAATGACAGGGAACGGGAGTTCATGAATGTGGTTACTCTTTTTTGGGGCACAAATTGCAGTTATTCTGGATTCCAGACTTTTGCCTATATTTGTGTCACTTAAGCTACACGCATACTAAATTACAGCACTGTGGGGTCACTGGTGTACTCTGTGAATTTTGACAAAGTTTAGTTTTTATTATGGCTAATAACTCAACAACTATAAAGAATTTACGAGAAATAAAAACGCGAGTCTAAATGTACTAATGAATACCTTTTATTTGACGTCCCATGTAACCAGTTAGCCTCATTTTCATTTTTTTTTACCCCTCTTGAACCCCAATATCTCAACAACCCCCCAACATTTTTAGCTCATTTATTCCCACCAAAATTGTGCCATCACTACCTAACTACGTATTAAATTTCACGATGATCAGATCAACGCTTCGAAAGTTAGCCTCGGTCAAACATACATACATACAACGCCGATTTGCCCAAGTTGATTTAGAGATCTCGCTTCGTTCGATCAACAAGTATGTACGCATATTTACAGGGCGCCTCGGAATAACCTAAAGGTACACCGTGTATTTACATACATTTACGTATTTTTAAGCAATCGTGCTCCATCTTCGAGCACACCATCACGCGCGCAGTCAAGCGCTTGACTATAACAAAAAAAAATACCTTGGGCGCCTGGTGTGCAGGCTGCGGGCCAGCTCCAACACCCAGTACGTAGAGCATGTCTGTGACGGCAATGTCTGGTACATTGCTGTCACAGGCATGCTCTCAAAAACCCTGTATGTACATATTGCTTGAAATAAATGTAGGTATTTTATTTTATTGTACTCTTCGATATTCCGAGTTAGAATTTTTGAACATTTGACACGTTTGGAAAAAAATATAAGAATTAAATTTTTACGATGCGCGCGCACACCGACAGCCAAAAAAGCGACATAATGAAGTCAGTTGATAACTGTCTCTCAATTTTCCGTAAAAACTCATAATCATAACTATATTTATTAATTTATCATACCTTTTACAAACAAAGAGTTGCGGCATACGGGATGAAATCGTTAGCTATTTTTGTTCTGTTACGCCAAAGAAGTATAACTTCTTACGTGCGTACATAAGTACACACACAATTTTTTTTAAAAAAATCTGTTTCTCATCTATTTAAGCCGCATTAATAATAGTCAACCAGCAAGTACTAAGATAGCCATAAGGTCCAAGGAACAGCATTGATTATAATCAACTGCATTTGCATGCCAACTAACATGATAAACATGTCTGGAACCTAAATTATAATTTTTCTTTAACAGATTATTGTTATAAAAACATTGTACCATTACTAAAGTAACATTGTTATTCTGTACCAAGGACAATATAAAAACAGTTGCCACTCGAAGTTATTACAACAAATTACGATATTGAAAGAATACAATTACGAAGTTTGGTTCCAGAATGAAAACACAATTCGGTAATGAAATTTTCAAAGCTGCTTTGAAAGAGAAATTAGTTAGTGTTGCCAATCCAACTATATAATACAGTATCCTACTGTATTAGGGGATCAAATACTATAGTTGTAATATAGTTGTATACTAAGTTTGTATCTATATAATAAGGGCTGTGGATTTTGTTAAATAAATAAAATAAAAATATTTCTAAAAGAAATATATAGCAGGTGAAACTAGTACATTTTGCGTAAAGCGGAAAGCAGCCTTGAATCTTTTTATAAAGCCCACTCCGCTCTATAATTAGAAATTGCTGATAAACTAAAAATTAATTCTAACAATTTGTACTCGGAAATTAATAAACTGATCATAATTTTGGACATTGTACTTTCTGACCAAAAATGTTCTACTAAATCAACTGTTGAAAAATGGCAAGAAGGTCATCTCTTAAATAATTCAGACGTGCCTAAGATTTTAAAAATTGTATCATTTCTTCTTTCAATTCCTGCAACATCAGCATCCCGCGCAGTCAATGCAGCACTTGTTAATGTGCCCTTTGTGCCCGAACACCTGCACGATGAAGGACCTAATAACCGCCTCACCTAATGCTATTGTTGTGGCCAAACACCTGTCAAACATACTATAAATGAAAACGTAGAACTCTTGACAAGGTAAGAAAAGCAGAATTAATGGTGTTTTTCAACTTAAATTTGAACTGTCATCAAGCATTATGAATGCTTTCTTAAAAATAAAAATTTAATTGTTATGGAGCAGGTCAGCGAAAAATATTAATTTAAAAAATAAATATTTTAACCACATACATACCTACTATATTTATTAATTTTTTTTTTCTATCTACTATTTTTTAGAGGTAACACAGCTTCGAAAATACTATATTTAATAGAAAAAAAGTTGGTAACCCTAGTCTCAGAGGATAATAATATCGAGTCATTCATACCAGGGATGTTGCGAATATTCGCATCCGCATCCGTAAATGCAGCGCCTCCGCATCGATTTGGACTTCTGCGTCTGCATCCGCAATAATCGATGCGCATGTTCATGCGGATTCAGCGCAGGTCGCAAAAATCAAGAAATCGGGTAGGGCTTGCGCATGGCGCGTGCCGTGGTACGTGCTGATTGGTCGATATGTGCGAAGATTTCGGTGACAAGATCCGACGCTTTTGGTATTATTTATCTTTTGTATCTCGTAAATCAATTATAACGTGTTTACTTACGCTTATTGATAGAGCGAAGGGCAAACTTGGGCAAATCGGCGTTGTATGTATGTTTGTAAGTTTGTCAGAGGATAACTTTAAAAGCGTTGATCCGATCATCGTGAAATTTAATACATATGTAGTAAGTGATGGCACAATTTTGGTGTGACTAAATGAACTAAAAATATTGGGGGGTTGTTGAGATATTGGGGTTCAAGAGGAGTAAAACATATGAAAATGAGACTAACTGGTAAAATGGGACGTCAAATAAAAGGTATTTATTAGTACATTTAGACTCCGTTTTTATTTTCCGTATACTTTTTATAGTTTTGAGTTATTAGTCATAATATAAACTGAACTTTGACAAAATTCACAGGGTACACCAGTGACCCCACAGTGCTGAAATTTGGTATGCGTGTAGCTTTAGTAACAAAAATATAGGCAAATGTCTGAAATCCAAAATAACTGCAATTTGTACCCCAAAAAAGATGAACCAAGGTACATGAACTCCCGTTACCTGTAATTTGAATGAAACTGTGGGTCATGTTAGATTTTTACATTTCGTGGCACTATTTTATTAGTCAAAGATTAAGGCCAGCTTGCACAACGATCCCTAAACGTATTTAGCGACTAAACATGTTTAAATTTTATGTATTTGTATGATTTGACAACTCCTTAAATCATATTTAGCCACTAAATACGTATAGGCATCGTTGCGCGAGTCGCCCTAAGAATATTTTTTTGTGTTTTTTTTCAGTTCGGGGCGAACCACTAGTCGTATGAACATTTCAGTTTTTGAATGTTTTTGTGAGTATACAGTGAGTATTGTATGTTTAGCTGTTTTTTGCAGTTAATAGTTTATATTTTTGTTTTATTTCTGCATCAAAACGAAGCGTCTTTAAAACAAATTTAGATTGCATCCGCATCCGCGAATGTTAAAAAATCTGCCTCCGCAACATCCCGGATTCATGATGTCTGATTCCTAAGTTAATCACCATCGCAACTTTGTTTTTCTTTCATGCATTGTATGGCTCTTTGTGACTGATAACAATGTTGCTATTGTTACGAGCTGAGGGTTCGGGATAAAATAATTAAAATGAATCTAACCAAAATAACACTTTTATTCAACACTAAAACGACAAATACACGATCTTAATCACAAAGATTCACAACACACTAATTCACAACACTATCGCACAATAAACCACTTAAAAGTCACCGAAATGTTCGCACTTATAGCCAAATCAAGACTGACTCTGCGTTTTTTTTTTTTTTTTTTCGAATGGACTAATCTCGCTGTTGGCCTCTGAGGCCGTGACAGCTTAACCGAACTTTTGGCGAGCGCAGATGGCGCTCAGCCCTGTAAGTTTTTTAGGCAACTAGCGCAAGGGCACCACTTAGGTACGAACCTCGGCTTGGGCTGTTGCCGGGATGGGGATAGGAGAGAAACGCCCGGGTACATGTCTGTACCTCGTATAAGCGGCGACTGAAGGGACTCGTCGACCTCGCCGGCGAGGTCGGTGTTTCTGTGAAGTGTTTGCTCTGTCTGATATAGATGACTCACCTTCCGCATTAGCAGAGGTGATTTCGTCATCCGGGTCTCCGAGAACGTGTCTCGGACGACGGAGGATTTTGTTGGCGGGCGGATCCAACGGGTAAACCGGAATGGTGTGTACCAAAGGGTTCGGATGATTAGAGGCAAGTTCATAAAACCGCTTGGAAGCGAGCTTCATGAACCTGGCTATTGATTCTAATTTCAAATCGCGATGTAGGTCGTTATTGTGAAAATACCAGGGCGAGCCTGAGGCTTTTCGCAAGAAGCGATTTTGAATAACCTGAATGGCACCAACTTTAGGAGAGTGGGCAAATACTACAGATGAGTATGTCATAATGGGGCGAATGCACGCTTTGTAAAGAGTCACCTTATTTTTAAGGGACATTTTACTTTTCGCGCCTAGAAGTGAGGACAATCGTCCTAGGGTGAACTTTGCTTGGTTGCACCTCTTAGTGATGTGCAACCTAAAGGAAAGACGCCTATCGAGGATGACACCCAGATATTTGGCTGATGGGGCCCAGCGAATGGGCTGGCCAAATAGAGAGATCGGTTTGGGAGTGAGGTTTCTCCGTGAGAAGTACACTGCTGTACTTTTCGACGGGTTTACCTCGATCCGCCACTTGCGGAACCAAGTGGCTAATGAATGAAGGGCAGCCTGCAGCCTTATACCCACCCGATCAGGATTCCGATTGGATGTGTACAAGGCTGTGTCGTCTGCGTATAGGGCTATTTCCACTTGAGGAGTGCGGGGGATATCGCTGGTGTACAGCGTGAACAGGAGGGGGCCGAGAAAGGAGCCTTGAGGGACTCCTGCTCTGACTGGTCTAGGACTAGAGAGAGTGCCTTCCACGGTGTAGCGAAAGCTGCGACCTTGTAGGTAGTCTCGTATGATGAGCACGAGTCTGTCTGGGACTCCGAGTTTGAATAGCTTGTAGATCAAGCCGTTGTGCCAGACTTTGTCGAAAGCTTTCGCTACGTCGAGGAAGACGGCACCAGTATCTGAAGGCCAGGTACTTTGCCAGTTGGAGAGGACATGCTCCGTTATGCGGAGCACCTGTTGTGGGCATGAATGTTGGGCTCGAAAGCCAAACTGCTCGTCGGGAAGGAGTTTGAACTCATTGACATGAGCCCAGAGGCGCTTCATTAGAAGACGCTCATATATCTTGCCTAGACTATTAAGTAGACTAATGGGACGATAACTAGTTGGATCGTTTGCCTGTTTGCTGGGTTTTCGGATGCCAATGACGTTGGCTTCCTTCCAAGCATCAGGGAAGGTGCAAGTTTCCATAGCCGCATTGAAGATGCAGACTAGGATATGGATAAGGGGAACAGAGAACTGTTTGAGTACTCTGTTAGACATGCCGTCGGGGCCGGGGGCTTTCTTTGGGTGTAGGGCCTTGATAGTGTCAAAGACTTCAGAGGGCTCAATCGGATCAAGTGGGGAAGTAGGGGGTCGGGAGGCTAAGCGGTCAACCTCGCTGTTCACCGTATGGAGGTGAACAGGGTCGACGGGTTCGAGACTGGGCGAGCATTGAGATTCGAGGGTTTCAGCCAGGAAATCGGCTTTTTCCTCGTCTTCGAATGCTGGAGGGTGATTTGGTCGGATAAGGGGAGGCATCGGAGCGAGAGCGTCTGCTTTCATGGAGCGAGCTAGCCTCCAGTAGGCCAGATGGCTAGGCTCGATCCCCGAGAGCAGGCTCTCCCACTCACGATTGCGATGTTCTTTAATGCGCTCTCTCACCTCACGGTGCAGGGAGCGCATTAAGACTCGATTGTCGTTAGTGGGGCAGCGACTATGAAGTCTAACTGCGGCGTTAGCTTCAGTCATCAGCCGTCTGATATCATCTGGCAGGGGGCCCCGGTGGTCATCCACTACGGGCACCTGCTTTGATGAGTCTCTGACTGAGTTTGTGATATGTGTGGTAAGGGCGTCAACCGCTACCG
Organism: Philereme vetulata; assembly: GCA_918857605.2. NCBI lineage: Eukaryota > Metazoa > Arthropoda > Insecta > Lepidoptera > Geometridae > Philereme > Philereme vetulata. Next base: position 4,266,419 of record OU975444.1, read on the forward strand.
TAATATCACCAGATGTCCGAATGACAGAAGGGATCTTATCTAGATCAGTCGAGTGCGCAGACTTGAGGGCTTTCTCAAGTTTATGCCACTCTACCACAGTCTTGGTGGCAGGGGGCTGGTCAGTGGGAGGGCCGAGTAAGAGCATTACCGGTCGATGATCGGAATCGAGCTCATGAATAACTTCGATTAAGCGTAGCCGAAGGGCTACGTTTTTGAGAAGTGCGAAGATTTCGGTGACAAGATCCGACGCTTTTGGTATTATTTATCTTTTGTATCTCGTAAATCAATTATAACGTGTTTACTTACGCTTATTGATAGAGCGAAGGGCAAACTTGGGCAAATCGGCGTTGTATGTATGTTTGTAAGTTTGTCAGAGGATAACTTTAAAAGCGTTGATCCGATCATCGTGAAATTTAATACATATGTAGTAAGTGATGGCACAATTTTGGTGTGACTAAATGAACTAAAAATATTGGGGGGTTGTTGAGATATTGGGGTTCAAGAGGAGTAAAACATATGAAAATGAGACTAACTGGTAAAATGGGACGTCAAATAAAAGGTATTTATTAGTACATTTAGACTCCGTTTTTATTTTCCGTATACTTTTTATAGTTTTGAGTTATTAGTCATAATATAAACTGAACTTTGACAAAATTCACAGGGTACACCAGTGACCCCACAGTGCTGAAATTTGGTATGCGTGTAGCTTTAGTAACAAAAATATAGGCAAATGTCTGAAATCCAAAATAACTGCAATTTGTACCCCAAAAAAGATGAACCAAGGTACATGAACTCCCGTTACCTGTAATTTGAATGAAACTGTGGGTCATGTTAGATTTTTACATTTCGTGGCACTATTTTATTAGTCAAAGATTAAGGCCAGCTTGCACAACGATCCCTAAACGTATTTAGCGACTAAACATGTTTAAATTTTATGTATTTGTATGATTTGACAACTCCTTAAATCATATTTAGCCACTAAATACGTATAGGCATCGTTGCGCGAGTCGCCCTAAGAATATTTTTTTGTGTTTTTTTTCAGTTCGGGGCGAACCACTAGTCGTATGAACATTTCAGTTTTTGAATGTTTTTGTGAGTATACAGTGAGTATTGTATGTTTAGCTGTTTTTTGCAGTTAATAGTTTATATTTTTGTTTTATTTCTGCATCAAAACGAAGCGTCTTTAAAACAAATTTAGATTGCATCCGCATCCGCGAATGTTAAAAAATCTGCCTCCGCAACATCCCGGATTCATGATGTCTGATTCCTAAGTTAATCACCATCGCAACTTTGTTTTTCTTTCATGCATTGTATGGCTCTTTGTGACTGATAACAATGTTGCTATTGTTACGAGCTGAGGGTTCGGGATAAAATAATTAAAATGAATCTACCCAAAATAACACTTTTATTCAACACTAAAACGACAAATACACGATCTTAATCACAAAGATTCACAACACACTAATTCACAACACTATCGCACAATAAACCACTTAAAAGTCACCGAAATGTTCGCACTTATAGCCAAATCAAGACTGACTCTGCGGACGTCTCTACGCACTATTTATACCGAGCATTATTTCCAGAACCATCCACTAGTATCTAGAAAAGTATAGGTATTTCGAATGTCTACTATTTCTTAATCTGTGCAACGGTAGGTAAAAACGTGGTAAGTAGGTCATTACATACCAAGTATTACCTATTCTGTGACACAGTAGGTATAACTTCGAGAATAACCGACTATTACTTATTCTGTAACAGCCTCGGCGTAACATTATGTTCTTTATCTTAGGAACCAGACATTACTATGAATGAGAGTTCATTCATGCATCACTGACACTAAAGTTAAAACTTACACGATCCATTTCACCCAAAGATTATCTAGTTAGAGATCGCTCCTTAGCACTAATTGTATTCTTACATATTGGGGAAAAGAGGCCTTTGCCCTGCAGTGGGACCACAAAGACTATACAAAGGCTATACTTTTGAAACTATATACATATATACTCGTTATAGTCCTCCTCGTCGATTTCGATGACGGCGACCCTAACTATATTTAAATTTAAAGAAAATGCTATTAAATGCATAAAAATGACAATAATTTTAATTCTGTAATTATTTTTATTAAAGCGTAAGCACGGTGGTCAGCATCTGCGTTTTAAGGACGTGTTCAAAATACATCTAAATGCCTGCGATATTCACTCTGCAAGTTGGGAGGAGTTCGCTTTACACAGGTCGTCCTGGCGCTCTACCATCTATTATAATATAACATTAAAACTTTTGAACCTATCATGGTTATGAACACTATTTCCGCAAAAAATAGATTTCAGTTTATCCGTGATCATGAAGCGCATGCAACTCTGCGTCGAAATATCGGGATACTTAAAAACTGACAAATCATGGATAGTGGCCACACAGGCAAGTGAGATCAATTATTATTATTGTTTTTATAGTGTACAGTACAATAACGTATTACTGTAGATTCAGTAGCTTTAAAATAAGATTTACCCGAAAATTCTGATAGATTTTTTTTAAACTGTTTGACCACAATCTCACCTGACGGTAAATGATGATCTGATGAAGCACGAAGATCTAGAAGAAACCTATTCACTCTTACCTCAAAGAGGCCCGGATTGTATTCTTCAGGAAAAACAGACGACGGTAAAGTGTTCCATACATTAGCTGTGCGCATCAAGAACGTAGAACCAAAACGGTGTGTGCGAATGGGTGGTGTATCAACTAGGTACGGATGGTACTGAGCCGTGCGCCTGCTTGTCCTTTGATGGAAGGACAGATCAGATCGTATAGTTCCTGGCCACATTCCCCAAAATGTATTCTGACTTTGTCGATGTGTTCGAGACTTTAGGTCTTGAGTCTCCGCCATATATTGCTCACCTATAAGCTTTAAAGCTCTACGTTCTATCGAGTCTAAGCTAGCGAAATCATATTAGCAGTTTCCCCTTCGACAAATTTCGGTGCAAAAACTCAATTATAAGTTTAAAAACTTCAAGGTTACCAATGCACAGGTCAATCATCTTGTCTCACCTTGTTACATGAACGGTCATGACATTGCAAAGGTGGTATATACACAATGTAGTAGATACAATGTTAGGTGACTTCTAATTAAACTTGTTGTCGAGTGGAGGCCACGCACTGGAAAGCGCAGCGCAGGACGTCCTTCCCACTAGATAGAAATGGGAGCCATTGGGTGTATGCCGCAATAGATCGGTCGTTCTTTGAAAATATTTGTGGATGGCCCTTTGTCTACTATGATGAAGATGAGGAAATAAAATGAATAAAAGTTTGGTCTGCATTTTGGAATTGGGACTTGAAACTCTTAAATTTGGTATGACAGAAATAAAGAAAGAAAATACATTTATTTGCAGACATAACAAAACAAAGACATGCACAGTAACAAAAATAACACGACAGTAGGAGTAACAATATAACAAACAAAAATAGAAAACATTAAATATACAATAAAATATATTTTATAAGAGTAGGAGAGTTCTTTGTGAAAGAGCTCGCCCGGGGAAGTATTACCACCATACCTATTTCTGCCGCCAAGCAGCATTGCTGTGTTTCGGTTTGAAGGGAATGGTTGCCGGTGAAATTACTGGCACATGAGGCTTTACACCTGTATGCCTCAAGTTGATGGAAACAGGGTAGTGCATCGTAGGGCACGTGACCTACGAGGCGATACTTTGTTATGTGCGATGGTAACCACTTAACATCAGGTGGGCCGTAGGCTTGTTCCATCTTCAATTCGTATAAAAATATATATATACATAGGCAGTTAGTACGTCCAGGTTATGAGCGTTCGCAAACTAGGATCCGGCTCAGCATTATGCGCCACGCACTAGTAAATACCTACGAGTACGCAGCGCGCTGATCTTCCGCCGCCGCCGGCTCCTACATTCAGTACAGGATAGTCCGATTTTATTAAAAATAAAACTATATAAACTACAGATAAAGATAGATATATAAAAATAGAAATATAAAGGATATTGAACCTATATGTATGTATGTTGGCAAGTCGTAGTCGTTTAAGATTGAGGCAGTGTGGGTTTTTATGTGTTTAATGTAATAGTTGTTAGGGAAAGTATGTAAAATGGGGTTTCCGCTAGCAGGCCATTTGCATAGACAGGAGATGTATTGTGAATAAAAACATCAAGAAAGGTCATTCAAGAAGTTTTTGGGTTCAGGCAAATCTATGAGGGAGGCCTATGTTCCGTATTGGACGACTTATTGTTGATATGATGAATATAAATCAGAATAATAATGAATGCCATACAACCCTACAGGTAATAGTCAGTTTGAACTGGAGTGATGTTTGAAGGAGGCTAAAGTTCCAGTACCTGAAAATCAATAAGGGGAGGGCACTCATGTTCATAACCTAAATATATCTGACAAGTATTGTATTGTATTTATTCATCCATAGACATATAAATAAATAAATAAATATTGGTAGTCATTTAACACAGCGCTATCTAGCACCAAACTAAGCAGAGCTTGTACCATGGGAACCAGATAACTGATATAATACTTATATACTTTTTTTTTGTAAATACATATTGATAATATATAGAAAAACACCCAGACCCAGAACAAATATTTGTAGAGCATGCAAACATTTGTTCCGCGGTGGGAATCGAATCCGCTACCTCCTGCGTCTCAGCCGTCCGGCGTGTCATATTCACATGTACTTAGACTAGTCATATCAACAGAAATATAAATTATCAAAATTAACAAATTATTAAATAACATAGTATCAATATTAAGTATTTACAAAATTAATTAATTGGTTGCAGCAAAAACATTGTCATATTGTATAAATTTAAATAATTAAAATTAATAAAAAAAATATTGATAATATTTTAAATAAATCGTATTTCCAATAGTACGTCATGAGTATTATATTCAGCCTGACTAATAAACGGACTTATGTCACAATCAATTAATTATATCTACTCAATGTTTTTAAATGCATTTAAACATTTCCTTATCTGCAAAAGCTTCATCAATATTATAATAACTTTTGTCAATTAATATGTTTCTTGTGTAAGATTTAAAAAGCTAGCTTCTGTCATTTTCTTAATATCTATCGGTAAAATATTGTAGAACTTGATTCCAGTACAGTAATAACATTTTGATACTTTTGTAAGCCGTGTCACAGGGGCAACCAGGCGATCCTTGTTCCTGGTGTTAACATGGTGTATGTCTTTCTTAGTCCTAATATTACATAAGTTTTCTCTAACATACACTAAGCTTTGAAAGATGAATTCGCCAATCACAAACTAACCCTACTCCTCTCCTCTTTTATGTTAAATAATTACATATAATATATATGTACCCTATATATAACATCTTGTTTTTGTATACCATGTAGGTAGGTATTTGTTATCATTGCTTATTTATTATATAAATATGTTTATTTTTGTATAATGGGTCTTATTATGTTTATATTGTTTAAATTTGTGACGTCACCCTACATAAGGCTCTGCCTGAAAACCAGCGCTGCTTTGCATCATTTATTGCAAAGAAGCATAAAGCTGAGGCAGAGCCTGTTTGGGCACGCGTGACACGGAGCGGGACTAGTTGGTGCACCTACCTACTACCTACTGGTGGGGTAGGTACGTATATGTACTAGCTGTCATCATTTTCAGCCCGTGTCGACCCACTGCTGGGCATAGGCCTCTCTTTGTTTCTGCCATTCTTCCTATGTACTAGCTGTAGGTCTAATAATATAATCTCATTGTATTGTACTTTTCCTGTCTGTCTACCTACTTTGTTTGTGATCCGTTCTATGTTTCTCTGTGTGTGTCAAATAAATAATTATATTCTATTCTATTCTATCATCGTCATAATGCTAATAAAATAAATACGCTACGATCAAAAATGGAGCAATAACAGTTTGCAGAAATAAACAACGCTGATTGCAAGCCCACCCTAACACAATATGCCTGAAGCTGCCATTGTCGAAATAATAACCTACGATCAAGTTAAGAACGGTTCCGCTAGCGTAGCGTGGCCGGACGTAGAAAAACACTTGTAAAAACTGGTTAGCGTGCGTCGACGTGACGATGAGTTCTTGTCACAAGTTATTTCTTGGTAACCCTAGGTCGGTGACCAGCCCCTTCATCCGTACAACGTTTGAGAAGTAAAACAATCAACCAATGCAAAAAGTTACTATAAAGAAATTTATAAATTCTTCCTTGGTGTTTCTCTACGAGATTGGAACAGAAATTAAGAGATTGGTATATAACGCAAAGTCCTCAGCGAACTGACAGTCGCTTGGTGCTGAAAGGTTTTCCAGTGTATGTATTGTTATCTTATTAGGCACCGTCATAAATAATTTAGTTTAATTGATATAATAGTGACTAGCAATACTTATTTAGTATTATATAGGTACTCGTTTACCAGTGCTCGTGTCCTCACTTAGGCCCTGTCAGAAAACCAGCGCTGCATCGTACCCAACAAGGTTCGAAGCAGCCCATGCTGAGACAGGGACCATTTTGTTCCCACGCAGCACCACCATTGTCTGTGTTATTGCATTAGTGTACCTTGTCGGTGGGAGCAAATAAATGTGTTATCTCTCTTTCTTTCTTTCTTTCTTTCCAAAGTCCTCAACGAACTGGCAGTCGCTGGTGCTGAAAGGTTACAGTGGAGACCACGCAGCGTAGGACGGCCCTCATTATATTGAAAGACTATAAGGTTAAAGGTTGCTGCTAGGAGCCGTTGGGTACAGGCCGCACAAGCTCTGGAAATCTATGAGGAAGCCCTATTTTCTGCTGTGGACGTCTTCAAGTTGATATGATAATGATGAAATTGCATGCTCACATCAAACCGTGCAAAACACATAAGTCGGGCGAATACTTATAATGATTTCCATGTAATGCAGATAACAATGTATTTAGTTTTCAAACTGGTATTCTGAATAGCTTTACCCATCAGATTCAGCGAGCATACGTGGTTAATCGAGTGAATGCTTTGAATGAGTGCACTCATCCGATCATACTCTTCTGTTTGTGGATACTGAAATGTGTCTGGAATTTCTAGGTTATGATCTACTAGTTGTTGCCAGCGGCTTCGCCCGCGTTGTTCTGGGGCGCAAAATATATAATATAAAATATATGGGATAAATATATGGGTAGCCTATGTGGTGATACAGGTTATAATCCACGTATATACCAAATTTACCGTTCAGCCGTTAGGTACGGTGTGATTGAGTAACAAACAATCAAACATCCAAACTTTCGCATTTATAATATTAGTGTGATATTACGATTTTTAGACAGTTTTTTGCAAGGACTATGCTACCGCTTAATAAGGGTAACCAAAAATTTCGGTATACGTATTTTTTTTGTCTAGTCTATGCTGTCCCACTGCTGGGCAAAGGCCTCCCCCTCATCTCTCCACTTTTCTCGAACAACTCGACCTCTTGTACCAAATCCCGACAGTCCCTATAAAAAGCATCCAAATCATCGCGCCACCGCTTCTTAGGCCTTCTACGGTGTCGCTTTCCATCCAGTTACGACCTTAGCCCACCTATTTGGTTGCATGCGGGAGACTTGACCCGCCCAATCCCACTTTAACTTCGCAGCCTTGATACCGACGTCAGCGATGCCGGTCCTTGAGCGCAGCGAGGTGTTGCGAATCCTGTCTATTCTCTTGACACCCAAAATGCTGCGCTTCATCGCTCTTTCGCAAACCCCGAGCCTGGACTTTTGAAATTTAGACAGTGACCAAGACTGGGCACCGTAGGTTAGGACAGGCAGAATATACACCCCCATAATAAAGGCTTGGGCGACGACACTGTGGAGTGTCCGCTCGTAACACAAAGCCTAGAGGTGGCGTGCGCGGAGGTTCCGCGCACTTCTCGCACCAGAGATAAGGCGACGAATTTGGAACCAGATGGGACTCGCAAGGAGCCAACACCATTGAAGCCATGGAAGAATGCAAAGCGTACCCACAGCCTCAACCAAAGGTGTTCAGAAGGAACCCCGTGAGGTTTTAGTCAGTACGAGTCTGACATAACCTTCCGCCACCACCACCCCAATGCGGAAGGTATCCATGCCGGATATCCTCACGTAAACAAAATGAAAAAAAAAAAACAGGCAGAATACACATGTCGATGAGTTGACTTTTTAGTGATAATGGAAGGTCGCCTTTCGTGAATGTCTTCATGGATCAGTAGCTCTTCCAGGCATTGTATACTGGTATACTTATACCATTATTTTATGATACTTTCGCATTTGCAACGCGAAGGTTCAGGGTACCGGTATAAAATTTCGTTACCGAAATTTTACCTTTGCTGATTGGCTGTAGCTACTTTTTTTTATGCATTATAGGCTTGCGTGTGACCACGATCGATGGTAAGCGATGATACAGTCTACGATGATACACGTTTGCCTAGAAGAAACCTATTCACTCGCGACTTAAAGATACCCAGGTTGTAACTATCAGGAAACACAGACTCTGGCAAGGCGTTCCACTCTTTGGCGGTGCGCATAATAAAGGTCGAAGAGAACCGCTTTGTGCGAAAGGGAAGTATTTCTACCATATAGCGGTGGCGCACCGCAGAGCGTCTAGTTGTCCGTTGATAGAATGGAGATTGTGGGATTAGGTTGAAAAGTTCCGCCGCACAGTCCCCGAAATGTACTCGAAAAAAACCGAGAGGCTAGCAACCTTTCGTCGATGCTCCAGGCTGAGGAGCCTTGCATCAACTAGCTCATCGTTGCCTATGAGCTTCTTGGCTCGCCGATCCGTCCCAGAGGTGAGAACAGTACTCCAAACACGATCGGACTTGTGCTTGGTACAAGTTGAGTAACTGTCCCGGTGTGAAGTAGTGCCTCACCTCAGTGCCGTAACTAGGGCAGTGCCGGTGGTGCCCAGGCACAGGGCGCAGACCCTGGAGGGGCGCAGAAATGACCAGACCAGAACCGATAATGAATAGTAAAAATTTCAAGGGCGCGGTTATATCAGCTCGCACCGGGCGCATAAAAGGCTAATTACGACACTGCCTCACCTTTGCGAGTATACCAATCTTGGTACTACTTAAACGGTCATTACCGATTTATAACAAGTGAGGTTGGAGCTCTAACACCACACACACACATACCCTTACATAGCAAAAGTAAATATACCTACTAATAACGATGAATAATGTACCTGTTTATCCCTTGCACCTGTTCAAACCTTTGTTAATATGTTGATACACTTATTTAAAATAACTAGAAAGTCATTATACAGATTTACTGACACAGGCTGAGGACAAACTACAGCACAGATTAATTAATAGTGAGTAGGTAGTTGATATTGTAGATCGATTAATATTTCTTTTCCATTTAGAAAATGAACAAAACACGAAGATAGCTTCGTTCATCAATATCATATTTCATACTTAATAACTATACTTGAATTATTGATTAGTTCGAGCTATGTAAACATACATTTATTAAAGTTATTTTTACTACTCCCACCCTTTCGAGGTCATATCGTCCCCGCCCTCACCGTCACCGGGGGGGGGGGGGGGGGCACATGTCCCCCCCTAGAGATCAAATGTAGCTAGCCGCAAAGCGACCAAAGTGCGAGCAATTGACTTCCTTACCTATTAATAAATTCCGCATCGCATGACAAAACGTAAATAAATTCACAAGGTTTAATTTATATTGTAGAAAAAAAAAAGTATTGAAATATTCAGAATAACATTAACATTTTGACATCTGTTTTAAAATCGCCGCCATTTTCATTACGACTACTTATATCAGATGTGCCAAAACACAAGGCCAGTGTAAAAATATGTAGGTAGGAGGTAGGTATGGTGTGTGTGTGCATTGCATTTCTTTCTACGACAGCCGTTCACCAGCATTACAGCATTCACGTTAGTTTTGTATAATTTGTATGCGGCATACTTAAAGTACAAGTTATTGTTACGAACATACAATTTTAATTAGTTTTGTGGACAATGCCATCTGTAAGTGTTCATAAGAAACACCTACAGTTACAGTTGAATAAATCGACTACAATCCTTGTAAAACCTAGTATTGCTACTCGACGCTAGAACTAGAATCGGACGTGGTCAAAGCCTCGGAACATGTTAAAAGGATTTTACTTTTAATTAAAAACCACCGTGAAAATCCGGAAAAAGTGACAGACGAAATTATAAAGGAAGCTACTGCTGTTGCGGAGAAAGTCGGACTGGAGGAGGACATTACATCAATGCCGCTTATTACGGGGAAACAACGTCATATAAGCAATCATCCAGCACAAAACCCTTCAGAATACTGGAAGAGGTCTTTAGTAATACCATACTTGGATTCAATTATCACCTCCCTTGAAGTGGATTTTGCTGAAAAAAAAACACGCCTCGTTCGCATTATCTAAGTTACACCCGGCGCAGATGCAAAAGATGACAACTGAAAATCTGAAACAAACTTGTGAAACTATTGCCCAGTTTTATGATTTACCGAACATAAAGAATGAAATCGAACTTTGGCAGCAATTGTGGCACGATAGACTTAATCTAACAAATCTTACACTTGTTGATGTGTTAAAAGAAACAAATTCCTTCTTTCCCGAAACGGAAAAAGCATTGAAAATTTTGATCGCTTTACCGTGCACGACCTGTACAGTAGAGCGATCCTTTAGCAGCCTCAGAAGACTAAAAACATGGCTAAGAAGCACCATGGCAGAGAATCGCCTTAATGGTCTGGCCATGATGAGTATACACAGAGCTATAATAAATAAAAACCTAAATAATTTTAATGATAAAGTGTCTGAAAGTTTTGCAAAAACTCCCCGCAGGTTATGTTTTAATTAAATATTATTTTTGTTAAAATAAATAATTATTACTGCGTTTAAAAGTTTGATTTAGTTATTGTGCTGTCGAGGGCTTGTGAAGTTTTATACATTGATATTAGAACCGTTCTTATTACAATCGTCATCGAGGCAAAGACTTCCAAAGTGTAACGCTTCATGCTTTCGACTGTACCAGGCGTTCATATTTTTTATCCTCCATAATATTGCCCCCCCCCCCCCCCCCCCCCGCTCTCTTAGTCATAAGCTGGCGACGCCTTTGGCCATAGGTAGATAGTTAGATTAGATAATAACCTTTGTTGCACACTATTAAATATAATAATATAAAAGAAAATACATTTCTAAATCGTAGGTACAATAGGTGGCCTTATCGCTAAAAGCTATCTCTTCCAGACAACCTTTGGGTGAACAGGATCAAATAAGGACGGCGGCGATAGTTTCAGTTTAAAAAGAAAGGTTATTAGTAATTTTCAGTGTTCCGTGTGAGTTAAGTTGTATGCAGAATTCTACTGCTACTGATAAGCTACTAAAAAGACTTTATTTTAAGACTTTCGACTTTTATTTCGTGTTGATGTCTCAAGATTATAGCTGTTTTGACGTTGTACGACTTGTACGTTGGTTTGTTGCCGCATCTAAGGCAGGTGTGGCAGGCGTCATTAATTATCTTAGCGCCCTTGCATGCCCATCCATGTACCAGACCAGGGCAGGATGGGCATGCAAGGACGTGTGGCATCGCTTGCAACACCACATCAGACAAGTAACATAGAAAATTTAAAAATCCTGGTCACCTACATAACCCGTGAAACCACAAAAAACTAACATAGCTATAAGAATCAACCAAGTTAAACTAGCTTTCTTTAAAAAAAAATCGCATCCGAATTGGACCATCTGTTCGGGAACTACGATGCCAGACACACAGACAGACATACGCGACAACCTTATAACTCCCCTCTTTTTCCTCGGTTGTTAAAATAAAAACTTCTAAAATAAGACTAATAATGAAGGCGCCACAAGGAAAATAATTACAAGAATTAGTAGTTTGCGAAGGTAACGAACAGGTACCGCTAAAAGAAGCCTCGCAATAAATTAACTGGGACATTGAACTTAGAATATTGGAAAGTATGGCTTGCACACACCTAGACTATTCGACACGTGTAGGTACAGAGTATATCAATAAAAACTTCGAAGTCGATACTAAAAAACTATAAATACTGGTTCGCCCCGAACTGAGATCTCACGAGTCTCCAAAAACAAAAAAAATTATTCTTAGGGCGACTCGCGCAACGCTGCGTTGCGTCGCCCTAAGATTTTTTTTACTAAACTTATTTAGTGGCTAAACATGATTTAAGGAGTTGTCAAATCATACAAATACGTAAAATTTAAAGATGTTTAGTCGCTAAATACTTTTAGGGATCGTTGTGCAAGCCGGCCTTAAATCTTTGACAAATAAAATAGTGCCACGAAATGCATCCACTTACTTGACCCACAGCTTCATTCAAATTACAGGTAACGGACATGAACAGGAGTTCATGTTAATTGGTTTCACTTTTTTGGGGTACAAATTGCAGTTATTTTGGATTTCAGACTTTTGCCTATATTTGTGTTATTAAAGCTACACGCATACCAAATTTCAGCACTGTGTGGTCACTGGTGTACCCTGTGAATATTGTCAAAGTTTAGTTTTTATCATGTCAAAAACTATAAATAATTTACGAAAAATAAAAACGAAGTCGAAGAATGAATACTTTTAATTTGACGTCACACTTGACCTGATAGCATCATTTTCATTTTTTTTACCACTCTTGAACCCCAATATCTCAACAATTCCCCCAACATTTTAGCTCATTTAGTCACACCAAAATTGTGCTATCACTACCAACCTATGTATTAAATTTCACGATGATCGGATCAACGTTACGAAAGTTATCCTCGGACAAATATACATACATATAACGCCGATTTGCCCAAGTTGATTTAGAGATCTCGCTTCGATCGATCTAACGTTCTTGTTATTGTCGATGGATGAGAATGGTACAGGATCATGCATGGTAGATGGCACATACTTGGGGAGCCATATACCCGGTAGAGGGTGAATTCGGACTGTGGATGATGATGATGATGATGTCATTATTGGTAAAAATTTTTAGAATTTTAAGAGATTCACCAGACCCTTGCAATTTGCAAAGCTAGTACTTAATTTCTTACAGACTTGGTCCCTTGGAGACTTTTTACTCCATCGCATCGGCCAGAAAAGTTGCGAAAAAGTTATCATTGTGTTTTTCTTTTTCCAATAATTCTACGTAACTATTGAAAGTATCATATTTGAAAAAAAATGATGTGTTTAAGTAAATTTTGCAACGCATTAACGCATTCTTATAGCTACTCGTATAACGTTTCTAATAGCTACCGTTTGTACTCCATCTCAACGAAGTACACACGGCTTCAAATCAAGCTATAAATTTCCAGTATAAGCTGACCTCTCATTCTACAAAAAGCCTACACAATGCGAGGTCAGCCTAATCTGGAAACTATAGCTTGGTGTGTAGCCGTGTGTACTATGCAAAACGTGGGCATTATCAAACGATATGTCCAAACATTCCGTTATGCCTCTGAACCCCTTTGTTGATATCTTCACGGTACTGAGTAAGAGACTAGAGGATGTTCATCATCGGTATTAATATAGTCGTGAGCTTTTTTCTCAAATTTCCACCGTGAGTACTTCAGAAATTTCAGGCATTAGGTAACTTACCCAGCAGCAGCAGTATAAGCGGGTTCTGGAACTGCTCGAAGTACTTCTTCCATAGTGGATCCTCCTCCTTCACGGTAAACTCGTTGGGTCCAACGAAGTTCATTCGATCGTTCGCCTCCCGCCATGATAAACCACGCCGGACGTCCACACTCAGGCGTTCAGAAACCTGGGAGCAAGGGTACAAGGTTAGATAAGAATTGACAGAAAAGTAAAGAAAGAAAACACATTTATTTTTCACTCTTGAGTTTATGACTGTGAAAGTTGGTCATTGTGAACTCGATATCGGCTCCGTAAATGCGATTTAAAAGTAAGAACCATAAGAACTTTTCTGCATAGAATCGAGAGCATGCTGAATGAGAGTTGGAGTCACCTTCAGGACCAACGGAATACTATAACTCAAACTAGGGTAGCACAACCAAAGTTTGCAGAGTTTCATCGATCTGACTAACAATTAGGCGTATTTTTAAACCTTTTTCAGGTAACTGTTAAAAGTATGTTCAGCTGGTTGTTCTGTGGCTGATAATGATGTTAAAGGTAAACCTAATACTAGCCGTAGCCAATAGCTTAGAGAGATAGGAAGATAAACTCCTTGGTGTCATCATCATCATCATCCACAGCCTGACTTCACCCATTGTTGTGTATAGGCCTCCCCAAGTTTGTACCATCCACCACGATCCTGCGCTAGTCTCACCCACTGACGGCCCGCGACCTTTACGATGTCGTCCACCCATCTCGCTGCTGGTCGTCCTACCCTTCTATACCCGCTCCTCGGCCACCATTCAGTCACTGTCCTGCTCCATCTGTCATCACCACGTCTAGCCAAGTGTCCCGCCCAAGACCATTTGAGCTCCATAACTCGAATCCCAACGTCATGAACCTTCCGTTCGTCGACGGATCTCGACGTTTAGAACCCGATCTAACAGTCTGATGCCAAGCATGGTACGGTACGCTCCATGGCTCTTTGTGCAACTCTTAACCTGTACACAGCCTCCTGCGTGAGCGTCCACGTCTCGGCACCGTAGGTCATGGCACCGTAGGTCACCTTAATACTTATACAAAGAAAAAAAATTAACCAACAAAACAATTATTAGCCTATTTCTTGGAATTAATTCTTATCCTCAGAGGTGGGCGGATAGCTGAGATGCAGAAGGTTGGACATGTTTGCATGATATACATATATTTGTTCCGGGTCTGGGTGTATTATATGTAATATACTTATTTACAAAAAAGTATACAAGTATTTCATTAGTTAAGCCTTTTGAAACTTATACTTTTTTATATACTGGCCGAAAAACAAACCTGACAAACGACCGAATAACCTACATTCTAGATAGATAATCAGCCTGAACACGCAAACTGAAAGTTATAAGTTATAATGCAAAAACGCAGCATCATATAATTAAATTTTACTTTCACTAAATCATTAAATTTCAAAACATCTTTATTTCTTATAGTATAGTTATCACGCAAGTTGTTTACGGCTGTAATATTATTCGTGTTTCGCGCCACAAACGATTGACCACGCGTCCACAATATTGTGTGATCGATTGTGATCGTTTATGAGTAACACCACGCACCTGTCAAGGTCGAAGATAATAAATGTTGAATCATATATATAGGCTGTTTGATAATATACGCACAAAAATTAAAGGGGTTATTTTGATGAGCATAATAAATATACTTGTGAAATGTTTACCATAGAAATGTGAAATTTATTTTGGCATGTAAAAACAAACGCATTATTAAACTTATGTTGTGCTATTGCATAATGCTTGCCATCTAACCACAGATACTGTATTGGTGACGTCTCGAGATATCTCTTGTTTTCCCTGTCTAACCCAAAACCCGCAGCCATTTCCGAAAGAGATATCAAATCGGCCTTTATTTTTGGATGTCAATTGCAAGAGTAGGCAGTAAGTTTTATATCGAATTAATCACCTAAACACAGTCGATTTTTTTTTAAATTTGATAATACGTATAAATAGGTCGTCACGCCAACGCTTCCTCGGCCTGCCCCGGCTTCGACGCCCATCTGCAGGCACACATTGTGTGACGACCTCGATGCATTCCAAGATGGCTGGTGGGACGTGGCGAGTGATCGTGAGATGTGGAGGAACAGGGGGGAGACCTTTGCCCAGTAGTAGGAAAATATAGGTTAAATAATAATATAAATAGTAGTTTTTTTTCTAAGTCGTAAGTCTTTTTTTATGTTTTGAGAAACCGGCACTTGCATATCGTCAGTATATTACCAAACACTCTGTATAGTATATTCCGCCCCTTGGTTATGTATCGCGCGCGACAGGTTTGCAACAAGCGTAAATCGCGCAATCATCGCTGTCCAGTCAAATGCGAGGCCCACATATAAATATTTCTGATAGAAAAAGACTATTGGACCACGGCCGAGATTCGAAATCACAACCTACGGATCATAAATCAGGGTACATTCCACTGAGTCAAGACGGCCAGCAAACAGATAATTCATACTATCTCGAAAACATTTCCGAGCTGCTATATCGCTACAAAACAGACTCAGGCTTTCACACAATGTAAAACTGAAGAGCTTTGTACACAATGTAAAGCATTGTCTCTGAAAACCACTCCGCATATTTTTAGGCAGCAATCTGTGAACGTGACGTCACAGATGACGTCCTCCTCTCTGCCTATATTGTTGTGTGGGCGTATAATGTTCACTGATGAACATGGCCCTTCTAGATTTCCAGAGCGACTAATCCCACGGCCTGCACCTTAGCACAGCAACCTATCAGGTCTTGTTTTTATCAAGGAGCCTATCCGTGGTGTCTACCCGAAAACCTTTCAACCTCAACGACCATTCGTTCATTTTGAGCTATATGCCCCACCCACTTACTTCAGCTTGCTAATTCACGTGGAAATTATTGACAGAGAGAGATGTACTAGACTCATCAGGAAATTCAATACAGTTATTTGATTGAAAGCTGTTATTTGCGAGTTTTGCGACATGGTTAACTTTGATAAAAATTGGTGCACCCGTTTTTTTTTATTGATGATAGTCAAGCGCTTGATCACTACCTCACCTGATGGTAAGTGAAGGTGTGATCGAAGATGGAGCACGCTTGCCCAGAAAGAACCCCTCTGGACTTGAAGACTCCAAGATTATACTGGTTTGGAAAAACATACGCCGGAAGTGAGTTCCACTCCTTACTTGTGCTAACAAGAAAAGTTGAAGCAAATCGTTTGGTACGGCAAGGTGGAATGCCGACCAGGTATGGGTGGTACTTCTCGGTACGTCTGCTTGTCCAGTGCTGGAAGGGGATAAGGTCATGAAGATCATGCACACATTCACCAAAATGAATCTTGTATAAAACTGAAAGTCTGGCTACTCGGCGCCTGTGCTCGGTGGACTTTGTAAATAGGCTTCCGCTAGGGAGTCTAACAGCACGTCTATTTTCGTATGTAGAAGGTTTCGCTCAAAATACAATAGCGTGTACAAATGTACATACTCAACTCGGATCTTTACACATACCGACATGAAATGCCAGCGCTAATCTTAAAATTAGTTCCAGTAATACCAATTAAACAGTTTATACATGGTTTTAATTCGCAATAAATGCCTTCAAAACAACTGAAGGGTGCATTGACGACCTCCGTGGTGCAGTGGGCGAATAGCCAGCTGAGACGCAGGAGGTAGCGGGTTCGATTCCCGCCGCGGAACAAATATTTGCATGATCAACAGATATTTGTTCCGGGTCTGGTTGTTTCTCTATGTATAATATAGGTATGTATTTACAAAAAAAAGTATATAAGTATTCTATCAGTTATCTGGTTCCCATAGTACAAGCTCTGCTTAGTTTGGGGCTAGATAGCGCTGTGTGAAATGTCCAGCAATATTTATTATTTATTATTATTGGTGTTTAGGTCACTGACCTTGCAATACGCTTAAGAAAAGGAACTTTTGTGATCAGTAATGAAAGGACCTGTGTATAAGATGGCTGGCACCAAAGGCACAGTTCGAGCGTTGCCACCATGAGCGATACAGTTAAAAAGTGTAATGTGCCTGTAATTATATTTATATAGTATATTAGTAGTAGTATATTTATATTTATTCGTATTACTATTTATAATTGACACTCTAACATTTCTTATCATTATTATTATTCCTTACATAATATATTTATTTCTTCTATCTACTTATCATAATTATCTAATTAAGCCTATCATAATTGTATGCAAATACATTCGTTCTTACGAGTTCTAATGACTTGCCTAAAAAAGGTTTCTGCAGAATAACAGCGCCGAGCTGTCGATCGGTGGCGAGGCATAATGCTGAGCTGGAATCCATTTGCTGCAGTAGCACATACACACCTACTTGCCTCTTTTTAATTTTTCCCTGACTACATTGTAAATTTATTATATCATTCTATTGTTCCTATGTTTGTTGTATGTAATTTTCTGTTTTCCCTTACTTGTGCTTTCTCTTTGATGTTATACCTTTTGATTGTATTGTGTGAATTTGTGTGTGTTATGGTAGCAAATAAATGTCTGTCTATGTATATGTCTAATTTCACCCTTCAAACCGGAACACAGCAATGCGGCTTGGCGGCAGAATATCCCGACTTACGCTACCCCGTTTTACGCGAATTCGGAGATACGCGCGCGGACATCGAAAATAAAAACCTTTTTGATGGCCGCGCGCATCAGCATTCCCACTACTTATTGTTAGTGTGCGTTTTATTGATAAGAACAAAAAATAAGTCATTTGAACCTAAAAAGAAAAGAATAACGCTGTCTTTAGAGCGTTGATTGAATGTATTTATATGCAAAGTTGAACTCCGACTTACGCGAATTCGACTTAAGGTACTGACACACATGCTTATTTGGAAGCATGCTTATGAGCATGCTTCCAAATAAGCATGCTCTGCAGCTATTCACATTTGCTAGCAATGAGCATGCTAGATTTAAGCATGCTTCCAAATAAGCGTGCTTAAAGCAAACAATTGAACACACAGGCTATTTAAGCACATGCTCTTGGCTAAAATACAAGTTCAAGAAAATACACATTTTGGTTCCTCAAATTCAATGGAAGTTACCCAAGAGAATAGATATTTAAACAGTGGTTCCTGAAACTTACAAAGATATAATGTTAATTATATCCGATCAGAACTGAATAAACTAATAAATAACCTGTCGCAGACTAAGATTGATTGAATTGTCATAAGCATGCTCATAAACAAGACCTGTTCAGACGTGCTTAAAGCACGTCCCCTTCCACTTGCGCCTCAGTCCGCATACTCAAAAATAAAACGACTGTTGATTTTTGAGCATGCTAAATAAATGAGCATGCTCATTACTAGCAATATCCCGACACACATGCCACTAATGAGCAAGTGCTCATTAGTGGCATGCTTTCGTGCTACTAGTGAGCATGTGTGTCAGTACCTTTACACGGTTATCGCGCGGTCCCACCTATCGCGCAAGTCCGGGGTATTACTCTATATTAATTTAACACACAGAAACACAGAATGGACATAAACAAAGTAGGTACACAAACAGATAAAACAATAGAATTAAACAAATTGAGATAGTACAACCTACCCAAAGCCAATTCTTACTGGAATAAACAGGGTATAAGAGACGTAAAGACAGCTACTAGTTCAGCTATGCAGGCATGATCTAACTAAACAGTATCGTCAAGGGTCAAGGGATAATAAAACACGCTACCGTTAACAGTATAAATTAATTGAAGAGATGGAATCGGGTCAACTCTATGCAAACTAGGTTATGCTATAAATGTTGACTGCATCGTGGACCGAGGGGTTATTACAGTGACCGGTTGTTATTGCGGCAGGCAATAGAGAAAAACAAAAATAGGCAACACCAAATGAGCATTTGAACTTGCCGATTACCGCGTATTGGGATATAATTTTTGCAGACTAGAATATTTAAGTGAGATGCTGTTAAGAATACTATAATTTAAGCCACTTGGGAAACCTTCAGGCGGCCTAAAAACTTCGACACCAGAGTTGGCCAATCTACTAACTTGTGCCAATTTCAGCAGCGTTCATTGCCAGTAGTTAAATGTTATTTATGACCGATTCCTTTAAACGTGTCGATATCGGTTACATTAGACAATGATAGAATCCCTAAATCTTTAGTCCTTAAGTCCCTAAATCCCTAGACATTGGCCAGAAGAACACTTACTTAAATAATAAAAAAGTGGCACTCCGGGAGTGCCGACAGAAGTGAGCTCCCCCGTAATTATACATTTTATTTCAATTTAATTATTTATTTTTAAACTGAATATTTATTTAAATATTCTGTGAATATTTCATGCGTCTATCTGTTGCCGTCATCAATATCGAGCAAAAACGAGCAAAAAAATTACATTAAAAATTTTTATTCTGTTTTTAGTATTTGTTGTTATAGCGGCAACAGAAATACATCATCTGTGAAATTGCAACTGTCTAACTATCACGGTTCATGAGATACGCCTGGTGGCCTGGTGACAGACGGACAGACAGACAGACAGCGGAGTCTTAGTAATAGGGTCCCGTTTGATCATTTGGGTACGGAACCCTAAAAAAACATCTTATAAAAAAAAGATTTACTTACTGCAAGAGTTTTTGAAGTGAAAACTTCTTTAGGCGCGTTGGGCATTTTTAAGATAGTAAAAACCAATTGATCTCGCGACACCGTTACCGTTACCGACACCTCTGTATACATATAAGTATCTGTAGTGTAGTCTGTTCAAGTTTTCACTTCTGTCGGCACTCCCGGAGTGCCACTATTTTTTTTGAAGAAGATACTGATAACATCTAATTTCACAATTAAACTTGTGTCTTTATTCACTGTATTGTATACTTCTTAGTTATCGCTATAGTCTAAATATAGCTAGGTACCTAGGTAGATGTAATAATTGCTGTGCCCTTACAGGGTGTATATTTGAAACTCCATTCGGCAGAATGTGTAAACAACATATTTTGAGAAATAAACGATAAAAAATAATGCTGGACATTTCACACAGCGCTATCTAGCCCCAAACTAAGCAAAGCTTGTACTATGGGAACCAGATAACGGATAGAATTCTTGTATACTTTTTTTTTGTAAATGCATACTTATAATATGTATAGAAAAACAACCAGATCCGGAACAAATATCTGAAGATCATGCAAACATTTGTTCCGCCGCGGGAATCGAACCTGCTACCCCCCGCGTCTCAGCCGGCTGCTCGCCCACTGCGCCACGGAGGTCGTCAATATACGTCGTTGACTATAGATAGCAAATGAACGCGAAGGGATTATTTTAAACAAGCTTCCGCCCACGGCTTTGTCCGTGGAAGTACTACCACCATACATATTTCTGCCGCTAAGCAGCATTGCTGTGTTTCGGTATGAAGGATATAGATTCCGGTAAAATTCAGGCACAAGAGGCTATACACCTTTATACCTCAAGTTGTAGAACGCTGGGCAGTATCGTACGTAGAGCACGTTTCTAAGGTGCGTGACCTACGAGGCAATACTTTGCTGTAGGCGATGGTTACCACTTAACATCAGGTGGGCCATATGCTGTAGTATAAAAAATGGGGTGTAGCTATGTCATGGACGCAGCCGTGTGTTGTACGTGAATACGTGTACGTAACAGGTAATATCTTCTATACAAAATAACCTAAACTACTCAAAACAAAATAGGGCCCACTTGAAATATTTCGATATTTTGCCCGACACATTTTTTTTTGCGAGTTGTTGGCATACTGATGTATGGAAATATTAAGTAGGCATATTTATTGATCATAAATTAACACTTAAACGCCAAGTTTAGGGTAGTTCTTAAGTGGGTAGACAAGAAACAAAATCTTACGATATACCGCAGAATCTATGAGTTCCATTACATTGTTGCTCAGTGGGGTTTGTTGTGTCTAACGAAGAAGTTATCGTAACCTTACCTTTAATTATCGATTACATTACTGTTTGCATAAACAATTCCTGGTTCTCAACATCACATGGACACGGAATCCGCGACTAGAGCCATTTGTTTTGCTTCAGCAGGGAAATTCGCAAAGATCGGTAGCTTCAAGCTTAGGTGTGTCAAGACGAGCTATTCGAAATGTGTGGGAACGCTTTCAAGAGACAGGTAGTGTGAGTAGGAGGCGCGGTTCAGGTAGAACCCGAGCGACAACCTCCCAAGAAGACCGATACATCCGACTCTCTGCACGTCGCGAGCGAACTGTAACTGCACGCATATTGAGAAACCGCTTACGTGACGCCACTGGAACGCGCGTGAGTGACCAAACTGTTCGCAACAGACTTCATGAAGACCAACAACGCTCCAGAATGCCAGTTGTTCGGCTCAAATTGACCAGAGCCCACCGTGCAGCGCGATTAAGGTTTGCACGTGATCACCTCGAATGGACCATGAATAATTGGAGAACAGTGCTTTTTACAGATGAATCTAAAGTAAAGTTTTTTAATGATAACAGACGCGTACGAGTTTGGCGACGACCTGCAAAACGTTTTACAGAACCATGTATTCGTGAAACTGACCGCTTTGGTGGACCCAGTATTATGGTATGGGGTGGGATTAGCAAAACCAAGCTAGTGATTTTGGATGAGGGCAACGGCCGCCAGCTATGTTCAGCATGTCATCCGACCTCATGTGATCCCATATTCACAGCGAGTAGGCCCTAACTTTATTCTGATGCAAGACAACGCTCGCCCTCATACTGCCAGAGTGACCCAAAGTTCTCCGAAGCTGGTATCGCAGTTCTACCCTGGCCTGCCATGAGTCCGGACCTGAATCCGATCGAACATATCTGGGACCAGTTGAAAAGAAGCCTTAAAGACAACCACACTGAAATTCATAGCCGACAGGAGTTGATAACTGCTTTAAAAGTGTGTTGGGAGCAAATTCCAGATGAAAACGTCATCTACCTTATAGAGAGTGTTCCGAACCGACTCAGAGAGTGTGTGCGCAATAGGGGAGGACCTACGCGTTACTAAACATAAGGCATTGAAGCAACCCTAAGAACATGTTTAAAAAAAATGTCCTCGTGTCTTCAACGTGTTGTTTTGGAAAACCGTGAAATTTTAAGTTAATGTGTAAAACGTGCATTTCTTGACGATTTTTTTGGCAAAAATAAGGCATTGTAATGTTTTTTAATGATTCTGAATGTGTTAACCTATTTCTAAAATTAAACTTGAAATAAATTGTAAATATTTTTTTTTATTTTAATTTAAATCATATTTTATTGGGTGGGCCCTATTTTGTTTTGAGTAGTTTATTTAATATATGTTACAAGCATGTTTGAACACTAAGAAGTCCCTCGGGTTCTAAATGAAAATCTCGAAACGAAGCAAGATGGCCTCAAAATGGCGGCGCTTATCCCTCCACCGAGCGCGATGCGTCACAGTCCTTACTGAGGGTAACGTATTCTTTGAACCTTTAGTTATCCAGTGGTGTAATTACATTTTGAATGGAGATGATAGATACGAAGCTGCAACACCAAACTGTATCCCCCGATTTTGTCATCATTCGTTTTTTTTAAATTGCCTCTTACTATGGAAGCAATTTAAAACGTATTCTCGTCAAAAAAGGCTCAGTACAGGTATGGTTAATCTTGACATCATTGGCAAAGATGTGTACCTACTACCTGCAGTCTTCTTTCCTTCATACATATGTGCCACAGAAACCGAGAACTGTTTATACTATAGCTCTATACATGGTATCCCGGCGGAACAATGCTGCTCTTGACATTGAGCTCCAACGGCGGAGTTTTATTGAAAAGCTCTTCGTTGTGGAAATCATTACCTGTGGCCTTGAAGGAAATAACCCTAGCTGGTTAGCGAAAATAAGTAGTTAGTCAAGCGCTTTCGCTGATGAAGACATTTTTCTTATATTCATTATATTTGCGTTTTCATATATTTATTTTTGTTTATTATTGCTATAATTAATAAAAAATCAAGATTTCAGCTTATAAGTAAAATTGTTTTGCAATGTTTATGTCTAAATATAGCGATAAGTATATTACGTGTTTTGTTATCTACGGCATTAAATGAAAACACGGGTAGTGCTAATTAGTTAGTATTGTTGTAAAATAGGTTTTTTTTAATCAAATATATAAAATAAAATCCTACTAATATTATAAACGCGAAAGTTTGTATGTATGGATGTGTGGATGTTTGTTACTCTTTCACGCCGGAACGGCTGAACCGATTGCGATGAAATTTTGTATAAATGTAGATTATAACCTGGATTAACACATAGGCTACTTTTTATTGACCAAAAACGCGAGCGAAGCCGCTAGCGGCAGCTAGTATAAAATAAGTAAACAAATCATAATCATCCATCATGTAAGTAGATAAGTGAGTAAGCGGTATCGTCGCAAAGGCACCGCCGATTTACGTTAAAAATTGTTTATTGGAAATGTATCGATTACTGGATAAATATTCAAGCTACCGGTATTAAGCCCACTTCTCAAATCCGGATGTGTTTTAAATTAATGTCGTACATGACAAAACAGGTTATGTCGTACATAATAACAAAGTTAAAACATTCGACATTAAAAAAAACCCCTAATAACTTTAGATTTCACAACTTCCTTCACCGAAAAGGAATAGTGCCGATCATTATCGGATCGGCTGACCTGATTCTTCGTCACACGGCTAAGAACCACCCCAGTTCGGTTTAAAGAGTTTTCACATAAGAACAAATTACAGTTCACTTAAAATGAGCTTAAATATATTTAATTTATAACAGTAAGAATAGGCTATAGTGTACATTCATCATGTAGGTATTTAATTTAAAACATTGTACAAACTTGTAAATCAAAGGTTTTCCAAAAGTAGCTACCGACACACTCGAACTATAACGATTTTAGGGAGGTTATTGAAATTTAAAATCTGTTAACACTGACCAAAAGTATTTAGACCCATCTATCATATTTTTTTTTTGGTTATGTTGAGTGAAATGGTGCGACGAGACGAATTGCATTCCAGTCGGTATGTTTGTGTGCGCAGCGTAAGCTGTTGAGGAAGTGTATTGAGTTGCATTCGTTTATGTGCTTATTGTACGGCCCTTTACTAAGTTGTATATAATTTAATTAAACTAAAGGATTAGCATTTATATTAGTTTTATTTGTGAAAGGTTAATAGATATTGTATTTTATGATTTAGATTTTAAGTTAATTATACAAAAGGTATGTATGTACATTAAAATGGTGCTAGTAAGAACTAAACTAACTACTTTAAACTTGCTGTCTATTAAAAAAATCGCATCCGAATCGGTCGGTCCATTTGGGAAGAACGATGCCACAAACAGGCATAGGCGTCAAACTTATAAAACTCCTCATTTTGCGTCAGGTATTAATAAGAGAAGGGAACCAAACCCACTAGTCGCCTAGTCACTCAAAAATTCCAATTTCTGGTTTAATCAAAGAACGAATCCAAACAAACACTTCTGGTTTCAAGAGAACCAACTAGTTTTTTCCTTTCACAGCTTCAACAAGTCCAATATTAAAATAATAAACAAGCATTCACGAGTGTTTTTTGATACAACACAGGAGCTTACCAGTCAGCTTATTGAATAGTGTGCTAGCCGGAGAACTAAGTTTACCAGAGCTGAAAATTAATAATCAAAATCATCATAATTTTCAGGCCGTGTCCACCACTGCTGCTTTGGAGACTGCTGGGCATATACCTCTCCTTGTTTATGCCTTTCATCTGTCTGAGCCAGTCTAAGCCACGTACAACCCACGGTCTTAACAATATCGTCGGCCCATCTTGCCGGCCGACGTCCTCGTTACCGTTCTCCAGTTCTTTCTCGGCCTCCACTCAGTCCACCTGGCGTCAACAGGTTTGGCCAACTCCATTTTAGCCCCAATATTCGCTTGCTGTTTTGAACTTTAATCCGCTTGAGAATTTCGGTATTGGAGACTCGATCTACGGTTGCTGTTCCACCAGAGATTTGCGAGGAAGCTGATCGTGCGAGGATGCGTAGCGAACTCTTTTCAGATATCACCGTCCATTTACTGGTAATCCAGCTCTAGCTCGCTACACCCACCACCTCGCGAGCATCTCTTGCTTTTTTGTATGTACCTTGCTCCGCTAGGCCTTTTCCACCAGAGCTGCGCTGAGCAAGGCTAGGAAAATGAAGTAATAACTATTTGTTTATTTTATCCTCTCTCTTCCTCGCACAGCTCTGGATAACAGCCTTAGAGTGTGATGCCGAGCAACGCCCATTAAACGCCCTAGGCTAACAATCACATAAAATAATCCTGATTCCAAACTATGATTCCCTGTATCTTGGGAACCAGGAACACACAACATCCAAACCAGGAAGAAATATTTACAAAACATGCAAACATTTGCTATTGTCATGAGTTGCCAGTAACGGCAGTAGCCTGTTTTACGCCTGTAACTCTGTATGCGCCTTAAAATCGCAGTTAAAAAGAGCAAGTCGTTAATAATTATATTTATAGCGAACACTTCCTTTCGAATGTATGGTTTATTTATATTATACCAGCGGGTTTCAGTCAGAAGCTGTTCGATAAACATTATGTCTGTAAGTTTGTGCTATTTTAAATATTTAATATCCAGGTTAACATTCATTCGAATGAACATGTCTAAATGGGGACTTACTTAATATTATTTATATATTATTTAATACTTTCACACAAAATAGAATAGTGCTAGGAGGACTTAATGCTAATAGCACTATCTACCAGTCATCCCGGTCGTGCTAAAAAAAGGTAAGGGGTGACACAGGAAAAATGGTATTTCAAAGCTACAACAAAAATTTAAGAGATATATATATGTATATATATTTATCTTACCTAAATTCCTATAAAAGTTAGTTAAAAAATAATAATAATAATCTAATATAAATTACACTGCAAACCTAAGACAAACGCAATGATGGTCTCGGTGGCTAAATTATCTCTAACTTCTCAAGGTAGCGCTGACGCACCAATCTCCTAAACGACTCTCGTGTTTCAGCCTTTTTAATGTTTAATGGCAATTCATTCCAGAGTTGGACCGCCACAACCGAAAAGGAGTTGGAGAAATAAGAAGCCGTATGGGAAGGGGTGCAGAGAAGCAAAGTGTTAGCTGACATAAGCTGTCGGTCGCGCGCATCATTTAAAAACTGGAAGCGACCTTTTAGATAGGTGGGGGTGAATGGATCTCTAAGAATGGAAAAAATTAAGCAAAGGATTCTCAAATTCCTACGTTCGCGGATGGGGAGCCACTTACCTACAGGTCAATTTATTAATTTAAGAGCCGCGATCTTATTGAGTTCAGAAGTGCAATGGTGAGTGGACATCCTATTGCTGATAATGGTGATGATCATATTAAGGTATCCATTTAATCACAAAAACTATTAAGTATGTAAATAATTAGTTCCTTTACTATTTTTACATAGTAATTATAAGTCAATAACGACACGAATCAGGTGTTCAGATTTAAAATACACTCAATATAAAAAATGGTGAAAATACAAGCTTCATCGCAATAATAATGTCAGAATTGCGTTGTCGTATTGTTTTATTACTGAAGCCCTTATTTACTACCATAATTAAAGAATGCCTACTCAATTATATTATAGTCTAGTCCGGCGGCCATCTGAATCATCAAAGAAAAGTCCGCTCTAAAATTACCTGACTTTAAAGCGAAGTACCATTAATTTTATTTATAGGCTCGTTAAATTTATTTACCTGAAGGAATATTGAAATAACTTATGCAGCATTAACAGACGTCCCAGTTTGGCTGGACTTAACCCCACGATGTGTGTGACGTCACGACCCACCATTCATTTTTTATGGAGCAAATCCACTGCTCTTAAAAATTCAAAATAAGAAATGCTTATGTGCGTATCCTACAGCCAGTAAAGGATTTACAATTTCTAGTTGTAACAAATGACGACAATCACCAAATGCCAGTAACAATAAAAACTTATTGAATTCACAAGTAAACATCATCTTTCTGTCCTTCTCTTACATTGAGTGGGGTCGGCACAACATGTCTTTTTTTCCATACATCTCTATATCAGCCGTCACTTCAGTTGTAACTTCTTTCTTATCTATATCATTCTTCACACAGTCCATCCATCTTTTTTTTATACATTATAGGCTTGCGTTTGACCAAGATCTCGCCTGATTGTAAGCGATGATGCAGTCTACGATGGTACACGCTTGCCTAGAAAAAACCTAGTCACTCGCGACTTAATGATACCCAGGTTGTAGCTATCAGGAAACACAGACTCTGGCAAGGCGTTCCACTCTTTGGCGGTGCGCATAATAAAGGTCGAAGAGAACCGCTTTGTGCGAAAGGGAGGTATTTCTACCATATAGCGGTGGCGCACCGCAGAGCGTCTGGTTGTCCGTTGATAGAATGGAGATGGTGGGATCAGGTTGAAAAGTTCTGCCGCACACTCCCCGAAATGTACTCTATAAAAACCGAGAGGCTAGCAACCTTCCGTCGATGATCCAGGCTGCGGAGCCTTGCATGAAATAGCTCATCGTTGCCTATGAGCTTCTTGGCTCTTCTCTCAATTGATTCCAAAGCTTCAAGTTGGTACTTCGCTAATCCATCCCAGAGGTGAGAACAGTACCGATCGTCCAAACACGATCGGACTTGTGCTTGGTACAAGTTGAGCAACTGTCCTGGTGTGAAGTAGTGCCTCACCTTTACTAGTATACCACCCATCTCTTATTAGGCCTTCCTCTACTTCGGTATCCATCCACATTCATATCTAACACTCTTTTAGTCACTTTTAGACTTTTAGCACCCATCCAGTAAAAATAATAACTATGGGTGGTAAAACAGCGCCCGACCAGCCTACACAAAATGCAATATGGTTGTACATGACGGCACATCGGGTGGTTGGTTCATTATTTTGTACATAAATACCGATTCAATAACGACAGGGTATTAAAGACTTTTTCAATCAATTTTTGAAGATATATATTACAAACTTTCTTCAATAAAGGTACAATTCTTTACCTTCCGTAGCTAGCGACACTACACGTCATGTCGCGGCGACATGTCACCTGCTGCTGATGCCTGCAGTCGGCTACGGAATTCTGTTTTATTGTGCACTAGCTGTTGCCCGCAACTTCGTACGCGTTATATTACTAAATGTGTAGGTAACCTAGAAATAAAGCTACTCTCGCTGTTGCAACTTGACCCCCCATTTTTATCCCATGGGAACTGATTTGTGGCATAAAAAGTAGCATATGTGGTAATCCAGGTTATAATCTACGTATTAGGTTGGGGAAAAATTTTCTTCGCATTTTTTAAGAAAATTCAAAACATTTTTTAATACAGTTTATTTACATTTAACTAAAGTATGTAGGTACCATTTTGTTAGATAACTTTTTGCCATCTTGTAGGTAGGGACATGATCCCATTGCTATAGAAATTTTGGGGCTTTGATCAAAATACCGCGACAAGTAGTTTTGGCAGTCCTCTCGTGATGTTAACCTGACACTGCCTAAGGAATTCTGAAGAGACCGAAACAGGTAGAAATATGAAGGTGCAAGGTCAGGACTATACGGCGGATGTATTAACATCTCCCAGCCAAACTCTCTTAATATTTGCTTAGTGGCTAAAGATGTGTGAGGTCTAGCGTTATCATGATGAAAAACCACACCCCTTGTGTTGATTAATTCCGGCCGCTTTCTCTCAACTTCTTGTTTTAATCTCATCAGTTGTTCGCAGTAGAGTTCAGAATCGATGGTCCTGCCTGGTGGTAACAGCTCATAATGAATAATGCTTTTCCAATCCCATCACACACACAGCATCACCTTGTTGCGAGTTAACCCGGGTTTCGTCAGTCTGTGAAGCCTGACCGGCCTTTGACCACGACCTTTTTCGCAAGTTCTTGTCGTACGTGATCCACTTTTCATCACCAGTTATCAGCTTCTTCAAAAATGGTTCGGTTTCATTACGTCTTAATAAAGAATCACAAATGAGTACACGGTTCATTAGGTTTCTTTCAGTGAGCTCGTGGGGTACCCAAATATCGAGCTTTTTTGTGTACCCAGATTTTTTCATAAGCGCCAAAACTGTTTTGTTGTCAATTCTCAGTTCTTCAGCTACGTCGTAACTACTGATATGCCGATCTTGCTCCACTTCCGTAATAGGGCGACCAGAGCGACTTGCATCTTTGACATCAAAATTTCCGGATTGAAAACGCTTAAACCAAATTTGTACTACTCTCACAGACACTGCACTAGGTTCATAAACATCGCAAATTTTTTTCGCGGCTTGGGTTGCATTTTTACCTTTTTTGTAGTAAAATTTTAAAATGTATCGAATTTCTTCATTAGATTCACACATCTTTACAGTACGAAAAACAAATAAAAATCACACATTTACCTAATTTGAATTTGGAATTATTTTCTTTAAAATTTTAACTTTGAATGATACCAAAACCAGCTAGATACAAACAGTATAGCCAAAGAGATTTTATTACAAGTTCATACATACTATAATGCGAAAAGACTTTTTCCCCAACCTATTATATACCAAATTTTATCGAAATTGGTTCAGCCGTTACGACGTGATTGAGTAACAAACAAAACTTTCACATTTAATAAAATTAGTGTGATTCATAAATTTGATTTATATAATTTTCCACGCCTTTGTCAGGCAGAATGTAATTAGATTTTATTGTGGAAACAAATGGGCCCCTGACACAACCAGAAGACGTCGCGGTAGACCAAGGAGGGACGATCTTACTAATTTTTGAGCAGACTGGAGTCCAGTCTGAGTAATGGCCTCTCCCCATTCTTTGCAGCGCAAAGCTGGTCCAGCTGGGCCAATACCTCTACATCTAGACCCTTTATACTCTCTACACCTTGTCATAATATTCATGTTTTATTTTTAAAATAAACGAAGGTTCATGACGTTGGGATTCGAGTTATGGAGCTCAAATGGTCTTGGGCGGGACACTTGGCTAGACGTGGTCATGACAGATGGAGCAGGACAGTGACTGAATGGTGGCCGAGGAGCGGATATAGAAGGGTAAGACGACCAGCAGCGAGATGGGTGGACGACATCGTAAAGGTCGCGGGCCGTCAGTGGGTGAGACTAGCGCAGGATCGTGGTGGATGGCACAAACTTGGGGAGGCCTATACCCAACAATGAGTGAAGTCAGGCTGTGGATGATGATGATTTTTAAAATGCATAATTTGTATTGGAAGAGCCGTACGACAATTACCTACTCATTTCGGGCAGGAAATTTTCACCCTGCGGGCTTTGCATCCATTGTCACTACAACCGAAGAACACCTACGGTACAACTAAGTTGCTGTTAGTTATTGTATCTCTATAGGTAGCCTTCGAAGTTGCCTATTGCGCGGGCCCGCTGTACCGATCGATTCTATACATTTTATATGAAGTATCTTACTACCACCCGACCGTACCTTTGCTTGTGTGGAACGGATAAATAATCACCAAGCAACTCTTAGTACTGACATTACTAAAATTCCCATGTAATTCTTGACGGAATGGTTTCCTAGGGAGAGCAGACGATAAAGCCGCGTAGACACGGTCAAAGTATGATGGTCAAGTCAATTCGATGTCAAAGTCGAATTGACAAAGTAGCTTTTGTTTTGTCAATTGACATCCAAGAAAAGAACGCGGTACAAGTCTACTTTGATTGGAAACCGTCATCCATGTGCGCTTTGATCAGTGTTGCCACGATCATAGAGCATCCATTTGACCGCGTCAACGCGGAAGACCTGGGAGCCAACCTCAATCTCTTATAGCAATAGTAAGATAATATTACACTGGCATTTAGTACCATGACCCTCAATTAGTAAGCTCACTGTATTATCGTAAAGGCGAAGCAGCTTTGGTGACGTAACCATAAATCGTTCACTCAAAACGTTTCACATTAGAGCTCAAATAAAGCTAAAAATTATCCTAAAAAGTAAGTAAATCGTGTTTTTTTCGCAATGTTTTATACTGAACGTGGTGCAATCACTAGGAAGCACTAAATATACAACATTATTAGGATTATAACAGTAATGTTTAAAAGTTTTGTGGTTCAAATCGAAGTGATGTTGCTACAAAACGCTCCTGAAAGGTGATGGTTTTCTAAAAGATTGTGGTTGGCGCCCTGAACACAATTACATGGGTTAAAATGGAAGAGGCTATATACCCTGCTGCTGGGTATACTCAGCAGTGGATGATTGAATACAAGCTGTGAATGAATACAAGCTGAGAATGATGATGATGAATTATTATATGCAATTTTTTCCAAACCGATTCATTCTTAACAGCATTTTCTTCTTACCTAGTTCAGGCCTTACAACCATACAAAAATGTATTGGCGTGATTCGTGACAGGGTTACACGTAAACTTAAAAACCCCCGGCTCATACAAAACCCTTAAACTGACATAGCTAAGAACCACCGCAGTTTAAATATTTTAAAAAACTGCGTTTGAATTGGTCAATCAATTTAGGAACTACGACAGATGGACAGACAGATATTAAATCTTCCAATTTACATCATGATGTCGCGTTGCTTTAGTATTACAAACGGCAGAATAGAGATAGAATTATAGCTAGTGGTTACCTACCTAATTAGCTAGCCCTTTAGTGGGGGGTAGGTAGGAAAACCATGATGAGTTTCATACATATATTTACTTACAAATGCTAACAGATAGAAAGATAGTTAGATAGCTAAGGCTGGAAGTGCCTTAAGCCTGGCTATGGGGGTGGGGTGAACTAAACTCTCTCTTAGGTAGACAGACAGAAGCGAGCAGATTGATACGCGGTGGAATAGGTTTCCGGCTGAACGCGGCACTCCCCTGATGTTAGTTCCTTGGCTCTGGAGACCAGGTGGCCGCGTAGGTAGCAAGGGCAGATACTTCGTCGTGGACCGTGTAGGTAAGTCCCGTATCTGGTCAGCGTGGTAGCAGTCTGATAGTAGGTAGGCCAGCAGCAGAGAAGATAGGCAGTGTAGTAAAAAAGACCGGTAGTGTAAAGACGGGTAGCTGAAAGCCCGGTAGCTGGACCCAAGCTTGGGTTATCGGCGTGTAAATATGTTGTTCAGGTGTCTTCGGTCGCCGGTGAAAGAGGATTAATCGACGCGCTCATGGCTTCATATAGTTTTTGCCCGAAGGCGCGCATTCTGCGGCGCGGGGCGCGGGGAAGCAAATCATCCATCATCACGCGGTGTTTTAAACGGGCTTTGCCACAGACTAAAGGCTTAAATAAGCCATCAAAGAATAATTAACAGATGTGGCTTTCCACAATGAACGGTTATTATTTATATTGTTTGGGTCCAATTTCGCCAATCTTCTCTCAATTGGCATAAGTGACAAAAAATTCCGTCCATAGATATATAATTAAAATAACAGCATACAAAAAACCTGATAAAACGTATCATTTTAGAACTGCGGCGCCCCTACCTACGTTTTCAGTTTCCAGCGGTGAATTTTCCCAGCCAATTATGAAAGTGGAAATGAGTGTTCTCGAAATGGAAGTGGCCATGCTTTTTAATTAAGCTTCATTTCACTCTACTGTATACTTTAACAGTTTTCATTATTTTTAAGGGGAATAAAAGAATATTTTTATTTCTTGCGGAAACACTCATGAAGTAAAACTAAATTAATAAATATTATTATATTTAAATAAAAGGAGCTCGACTGGATTTCGCACGCATCGATGAGGCAGAATGTAAATTAATCATTATTTTATCATCGACATACAAACAAACGTTGACAACCTCTTTGGCGCAGTGGGCGAATAGCCGGCTGAGACGCAGGAGGTTGCAGGTTCGATTCCCGCCGCGGAACAAATGTTTGCATGATCTACAGATATTTGTTCCGGGTTTGGGTATTTTCCTATTTATTATAAGTATGTATTTAGAAAAAAAAGTATATAAGTATTCTATCAGTTATCGGGTTCCCATAGTACAAGCTTTGCTTAGTTTGGGGCTAGATGGCGTTGTGTGAAATGTCCGGTATTATTTATTTATTTATTTAACGTATATTTTTTTAAACACATACTTACGTATAAAAATGATACACTTAAAAAATTGGTTGTCTGTAAAGTCGGTTTACGGACGATAATTATACGTGATAACGAGAGAGATAGATGCGTCACAAGCCGAACGCTTAGGCCGATCGTGCCTCTCTATCGCTTGTTCCGCGCTCTCGCTTGCACGCTCGGCTCAGCCGGAGCGTGACAATGAGTCGTGCGTTTTCGCGCGTGCAGCCGGCGTTCGTCGATTTATAAGACGTTATCACGTCAAAAACCTTAGTAGGCACAATGAAGGAAGTTTTTTGTAAGTTTGATATAAGAATCTTAGCTTAATCTTAGTCAGGACTGTGTGTATGTAATTGTGTTATTTA
Organism: Philereme vetulata; assembly: GCA_918857605.2. Lineage (NCBI taxonomy): Eukaryota > Metazoa > Arthropoda > Insecta > Lepidoptera > Geometridae > Philereme > Philereme vetulata. The sequence continues at coordinate 4,300,321 of OU975444.1, forward strand.
TTATTCGAGAAGTGCTAGCTATAAAGTTATACATACACAAGATAAATGTGTATTTACGTCACAATTGCGTGTCGGATACAGTCACAGCATAGACAACAGTTGATGTGGTGATTACGTTTTATGTCTTTCGTTTTCTCACGTCATTGCAATCCCTAATCTCTAACAGGAAAATAAATATACATGTTATTTTTTTTTATATAAATTATAGGCTTGCGTTTGACCACGATCTCGCCTGATGGCAAGCGATGATGCAGTCTACGATGGTACACGCTTGCCTAGAAGAAACCTATTCACTCGCGACTTAAAGATACCCAGGCTGTAGCTATCTGGAAACACAGACTCTGGCAAGGCGTTCCACTCTTTGGCGGTGCGCATAATAAAGGTGTAAGAGGACCGCTTTGTGCGAATGGGAGGTATTTCTACCATATAGCGGTGGCGCACCGCAGAGCGTCTGGTTGTCCGTTGATTATATTTATTCTTATAGAGCGTCAGTTCGATCCGACAGCGGTTAATTCGTGAATTCTTTAGTGATTAATAATAGTATATATAATAATAATAATAGTATACTCTTTCTTCATTGTATCTGTAATGTGAGAGATATCGAATGATTGTTCGCATTTTTTTTCGATTTCTATAATGTTGTTTATACGTGGAAACCTGTAATTGGCTATCTGGTAAATAATCTGTTATAAGTTATAACAGCAAGTTTTTCCTACAAATAAAAAAAACCGGCCAAGTGCGAGTCGGACTCGCGCAAGAAAGCTACCGCACCATTATCTATAAAAACGGCAAAAAAATCACGTTTGTTGTATGGGAGCGCCCCTTAAATAAATATTATATTTTAATTTAATTATTTATTTTTAAAGTGAATATATAACTAAATATTCTGTGAATATTTCAAGCGTCTACCTGTTGCCGTTATCAATATCGAGCTAAAACGAGCAGAAAAATCACGTTTGTTGTATGAGAGCCCCCCTGAAATATTAATTTTATTCTGTTTTTAGTATTTGTTGTTATAGCGGCAACAGAAATACATCATGTGAGAAAATTGCTACTGTCTAACTATCACGGTTCATGAGATACAGCCTGATGACTGATGACAGACGGACAGAGATACAGACAGACAGCGAAGTCTTAAGCCTTGTATCCACTTGAGCATGCTCAGGCGAATGAGCGGCTCATTTGGATACGCCTGAGCACGCTCGGCCCGAGCAAATCCGAGCGCGCTCAGGGCGAGCCGGCATCTGTCGGTTTTTGTCCGTGCTCAAAGGCGCTCAGTATTCGCTCGGCACTCAGTGTGGACGGTTGTTTTTGTGTTTGAGGCGAGCGCGTCGAATTCCCCGAGTTTTAATTACGTTTACTTTTTCTGTTATTTGAAAAATGAGTGGCTTGTGGGATAACGAGACTTGTTTAACATTAATTGATGCGTATGAATCAAAGAGGGTGTTATGGGATAGTACATACTAAGAATACTATAATCGCATAAAAAAAGAAGATGCTTGGCGTGATATCAGTGAAACATTAAACATTAGTGTAGACGATGTAAAAAAAATTGTAAGCTTGACAGGTTCATTTAGACGAGAACGATCAAAGCAAAAACGAAGTTCTAAAACGGGAATTGGTAAGTGTTATTAGTGTTTATTTGATCCGTCAACATATTATATTTATTTACATACCATATACATATATATGAATTACATAATTCAATATTTTTGTTTCAGGTCAAGATCAAGCGTATGTGTCAAAATGGTTTGCATTTGATCGGATGAAATTTTTAATGGATAAAAGTGAACCAAATGAAACTCGAGATAGTTCCAATGTAAGTTTATTTATTTTCATAATTTATACTGATATTATAAAGAGGTAATGTTTGCGAGTTTGGAACTCACAAACACAACAAACTCGCAAACATTACCGGAGATTACTCTGGTGCTTCTGGTCCAATATGGATAATTCTTTCACTAATATAAAGGTACACTATTCCTGGTGGTTATATATTTTGTGAAAATTAACTGAACTGATGAACTGCGTCAACCAACTCAGAAAATATTATGGCACTTTTGAGCTCAGCTAATTTTCAGAAAATTCTTATAAGTAAACTAATTTAATTAATATTGTATTGCCAAGGTAACTCTGCATTTGTTATAAAATGCCCTGCGATATGCAAACGAATTTCTTTGATTTGGTTGGTAGATCTCCTGGGTACGTGTGGCAAAGAAGAGAAGGATTGTAATGGCTCATCGTTCCTAAATGTACCTGGAATTATCTCGCCATTTTCTTCCCTACCAAAAATCCCAATGGGACAGTAGTATTCTCTAGTATAGTTTCTTTGACGCATGAAGTTATGCAAATGCGTAATAGCCATTACAACTGAAACCGCATTATTAGTGTCCATTGCAATCGGTTTACGTAATACTCTGAAAACGGATGCGATAATACCAAATACATTCTCGACGACTCGTCTAGCTCTTGAATTTCGATAGTTGTAAATTCGTTCGAGAGAACCTCGTATATAATTATTACCAGCAAATGGTTTCATTGTATATTCATTAAGAGCAAAAGCGTTGTCTCCTACAATACAATAAGGTACTTTTACATTATAAGGAATTTGCAATATCTTTGGTGGCGGAATATTCAAAGTTTTATTTTCAAGTTCTCTATATAAATTGGTATGTTTAAATACACCTCCATCAGAAATTCTACCCTTACATCCAACATCAACATATATAAAATTATAGTCAGCATCTACTACCGCAAATAATACAATACTAAAGAAATCTTTATAGTTTCGATATTCAGCTCCACTATGGGGCGGTGCTATGATTTGAATATGCTTGCCATCCATTGCCCCAACACAATGAGGGTAGTTCCACTTTTTTTCGAAGTTTCGTGATATATCTAGCCATTCACTTTCTGTTCGAGGAACCTGAAGCAGAATAACAAACCATTAACAAATTACAATGCATCAATTCCTTATTAAATTTTTTTTACAGGAAAACCGAACCCAAGACGTTTTGGATGTTGAAAATGCCTGATAGTCAAGGCATTAATGATAATGAAGCAAGCAGTGAAATGCGCCCTCCAAAACAAAAAAGTGCTAAGAAAAAGAAAATAGAATATGACAATCCAATGGTAAAGAATGCATATGAACTTTTGAAGAAAACAGCGGACAATGATGACCCGTACACAAGTTATGGATTACATATTGCCAACGAACTAAAAAAATACGATAAAGGTACCTTGGCCTGTGTCAAACATGCCATTAATAATATAATATTCCAGGCAGATATGGTAAATTATTCACCAAATGTCTATTGTCCACGTGAATATTACAATCAGCCACAACAATATGGGTATACTACAAGTACATCAACTGTTTCATCGCCACCTGCGCCACCGTCACCAACTTTGGAATCGACTAATCGACCATCACCAGCAGAAACAGCAAATGCTAATAACCAATTCACTGAATCGCTGTTAACCTCTCAGAATTTATTTAACATTTAATAACTACATTATTATTCTATGATAATTTTTAAATTTAATAAAAAATATTTCAACCGCATTTTGCATTTATTTGATAAACTTACCTACCTACTTAGTTTAAAAAAAACATATAACTATACATAATCGAATTAGCTTACCTTAATGTAATCTTTGAGTGCCTGTATAATAGCTTCACACACTACCGGAACAAAACGGCTTATACTTTGTTTAGATACTTTGAACATGTATTGCAAGCTAGTATAGGAATCTCCTGTAGCTAAAAATCTTAAAGTTATCAGTAACTTATCCTCCGGTGATATGGCCTCACGCATATGTGTATCTATTTTTTTAATTTGCGGTCCGATCAATGACAGTAAATATTCAAAATCAATCCTTGACATTCTTGTAAAGTTGTTAAATGGTTCGTTATCTCCTTCGAAAGTCAATTCACGAATTATATTAGCCGAGTTGTTTCTTCGATGACGATACATTTCTCTCATCCACCACCTTGGTGGTTTTCTCTTCTTCTTTATGGCACAGTGAATGATTATAAAAGCAGCAGCAGCTACACGGACACGTGAAGACATGACGGAGCCGAGCATATACTGAGCAGCCTGAGCACAGCTTTGTCAATGTTGAGGCTCGTTCGACCAAAACATTAATTTCGTTCCTCTGAGCATGCTCAGGCGAATGAGCGGCTCATTCGCCCGAGCATGCTCAAGTGGATACAAGGCTTTAGTAATAGGGTCCCGTATTACCCTTTCGGTACGGAACCCTAAAATGAGCGAAAGGTTAGAGGGTTTTCTTTTACTACATTTATATATTTTTTTATTTAACCCACCGACGCAAAAATACGGTTGTTATTAGTTCGACGCCTGTGTGTGTGTCTGCCTGTCTGTGGCATCGTATCTTCCAAAAAGATGGACCGATTCGGATGCGGTTTTTTTGAACAGAAAGACAGTTTGGCTGGGGTGGTTATAAGCAGATCCGAACATTATAAGCACTTTTGCTTTTTGAAGGGATCTCAGCTGTAAACTGGAAATTTATTAAGTACACGGGCTTTTTGAGTGTCAGGAATTATTAAATATTTTTTACTAGTGGTTCGCCCGCGTCTTCGCATGCGTGGTATTTCAATAAAAACATTACCCTCCTTTTGTGCACTCGGGTAGAAAGTAGCCTATGTCCTTCTTCAGGATATAATCTATCTCCTTGCCAAATTTAATTACGATCCGTTTAGCTTTTTAGTTATGAAAAGGTAACAAACAAACAGTTACTTTTGCAGTTACTATGTATGTTTTATACATATAAACCTTCCTCCTGAATCACTCTATTGTTGGTTGGTGGTGGTCTATTGCGCTTTTGCATGAGTGGTTTGTCCATGAAAACATTACCCTCCTTCTGTACAGTCGGGTAAAAAGTATCCTACGTCCTTCTCCTGGTTCTAAGCTACCTTCCCACTAATTTTCAACCAAATCGGTCCAGCCGTTCTTGAGTTATAAATAGTCTAACTAACACGACATTCTTTTATAAATATATAGATTATACTTGACATACTTACATAAAATACTGTATTGTAAAGATAAGACGCCGTCGTCGTATTTAATGTGAAATATACAAGGTTACTTTTTTGGAAACGGCGGCTTTTCACACGTTTTTTCAATCCAGTCCCTCCAAACGTTGCCTGGAAGAGATCGTTTTGAGTGATAAGGCCGCCTATTGTACACACGTCTACACATCAAGCTATACATTTCCAGTATAAGCTGACCTCTTATTCTACGAAAAGCCTACACAATGCGAGGTCAGCTTATACGGGATATGTTTAGCTTGATATGTAGCCGTGTGTACCACCGTGTATTAGTATTTAAGTTTAAATGTGGTTAAGATAGGTTAAGTTATTTTAATTTGGTGGAACAAAAATAATTATCTATCTCCCTTTCTCTCTCTCTCTCTCTCTCTCTCTCTCTGTGTCTGTTTCTAAAATTTAATTTGTTTACGATTATGGAAAAATCCGACGGATTAGCACGTTGAAGTGGCAATGGGCAGGCCATATATCGCGCAGAACAGATGGCCGATGGGGCCGAAAGGTTCTCGAGTGGAGGCCACGGACCGGCAAGCGCAGCGTAGGACGTCCACCCACAAGATGGGCAGACGACTTGGTAAGAACCGCAGGTCGGCGTTGGATGCAGGCCGCTTCCAACCGCAGTTCCTGGAGATCAATGAGGGAGGCCTTTGTCCAGCAGTGGACGTCCTACGGCTGATATGATGATGGAAAAATCATCAGACCCAGTAAAGACTCAATTTACAGAAGACAAGCAAGACTAATTTTATTTTAAGAATAACTAACTATTTTTAAAGCTTTTTCCCTTTCAATGTGATTAAATTACAATGATATATTAATTATTTAAAAAAAAACGAGTGTGCTTTAGACCACACGATTGAAGTAAAACTTCTTTTACAAACTATTCATTTATAAAATTGTTCAAGAACGAAATGAAATTACGAAAAATAATCAAGAAATCACCGTTCGCGTAACGCTAGCAAGCTCGCAAACGAACTGACTGAAATTTATATATATTTCATGCACTGGCTATGAGACGAAGAGAGAAAGAAAATGTCCACTGCTCTCTCTTGCTCCTACAGCGTGATACAGACAATAGGCCTGCACTGTGTCTTAGATATACGAAACGTAACTGGCTATGAGAGAAAGAGAGAAAGAAAATGTATGCTCGCACCTCTCTCTTGCCCCTACAGTAATATACGAAACGTAACCTCTTTCTATTTTCACTACCTTATATCTCCCTCTCAACTTCCGTTCGCACTTTTCGTAACGCATTCACCAGCTTACTCCCCAAGTCAAGCGTGCTTATAGAAGTTTAACTTCAATATAATTTATTATATTAATTACAATTCAAATGTTATGTACTGATATTGTTATTTAGAATATATGTATAGGTAGGGTCATTACGCTGGATCGCGGCCGTGCGTTGTTTCGCGGCCTCTTAGAGGACCAACAGTATAAATATTGCAATAATAAGAATTCTATCTCACTGTTACCAACGCGTTGTGGCACTTTAAAAAGTAGGATAGTTGCAGAATGTAATGCCTATTCAAATTAATCGGTTAACCTAATCCGTGTGCCGGAAATAAATCGTCAATTTTGCCAGCCGCGCTGTCAGCGTACACACGTACGTAAAGCTGCGCAAAAAATAGCGAACAGGTCCCGCTTTCAACGTAAGTATTTCAAGTTTACGATTACTTATTACTAGTGGGATTGTTTTTTGAGTGATCATAGTTGATTGTTTCATGTAATTCTGCATTTATTATGGGAGTAAATTACATTAATACCAGCTTTATTTGGTGGCCGCCAACCAACACAATATTTTTTTAGTAAAGTGGGTATACGGCCGGGTGGCCGTGGCACTAGCTCATTGAATGCAATAAGTTTGCTTTCTTTTCTATTATTAATGTAAATAAAGCTTCTCTTTGTGCAACATTTATTTATTGTTGGGGTTGGTTTAAATGATATGGTTAGTTCACGGCCACCAAAATATAATTTTATACGGATTTTATGTATAATGTGGCCGCAAACTAAAACATGCTAACAAAACAAATCGGGTTCGCGGCCGTCCGAAAATCATATGAAAAATAGACGGCCGTTATCTGACTATTTGCAAATAGAGGTGTAAGTTTACGGCCACTTCTTTCAAACATACGGTTTTGTTGGGTTTTTCGATAAGTTTTGTTATTAAAGATGTATACGAACAAACCCAAAGAAAACTGACTTACACTCCTGAAACTCTGCAGTAGACATTAAAAGAAATTCGCGAAGACCAAGTCCCAATCAGGAAAGCATCACGTAAATTCGGTATTCCGAGACGTATAATTCAAGATCGGTTATGTGGCAGAGGAACTGACGAACTAAAAAAACTGGGCCCTGAGCCAGTGCTGGGAGAAGAAGGCGAAAAAAAGTTATAGAGTGGCTTATAAATATAGCCAAATGTGGTTTTTCCAGTGAAGAAACAAGAGCTATTAGATACCGTGCAAAAAATTTCAAAGATTTAAAAAAGCCGAATCCTTTTAAGGATGATCGTCCTGGACAGACATTGTATCTAAACTTTTCAAAACGACAGAGATGTCAGTAAGATCTGCAGAAGGAATCAACAAAGCTCGCGCTAGGGTGACCGAAGAATCGTTTCGACTGTGGTTGAAGACCTAACAGAACAGAATATAACCTAACAGTACTCTCAACATTTAACGTTAATGGTGAGATGTGCCCGCCATTGGTAGTTTTTCCATATAGAAAAACTTAGACTTAACACAAACTTTTTGGTGGTCTAATACATATTAGACCACCAAAAAGTTTATCAGACGGCATGCCACAACACTGGAGTCCAGGAAGAAGCGAATCCGGGTGGATAAATGGATGACAGAATTCGTCAATTGGATAACAGAAAATAATATCAAGAAGCCCGTTCTTCTGCTAGTCGATGGACATAAGTCGCTCAATATTAAAGACATAGGTAATGTCTTTAATGTTGAGCTCTATCTGTGAAGAGCTTGGTATTATTTTATATGCTCTTCCCCCGAACACTACGCATATGCTGCAGCCTGCCGATGTCAGCGTGTTTGCTCCGTTAAAAGCCCAGTGGAAGAGTCACGTCAGAAAATTCCTTGGAAAGCCAGAAAATTTGAACAAAGCTGTAACAAAAACAACCTAGTGGTTAGGAGTTTCAAGTAAGGAAAAAAAGGAGGAAAAATAGAGAAAGGAAAGAAGAAAGGACAGAGGGAAGAATTGTTGCAGAAATTATGAAGGTGAGTTGGGAGTAGAAGGTAAAATGCTGTAGAGATTAGAATGCCTGAATGACGAGATTGTAGTGCGTGACCCCAGGTTAGATGAACAAATCCTGTGGAAATAAGAGATGTTAGAATAGTGTAAGGTAAGGTTAAGTTAGAGCACAAGAAAGGAAAGAATACTGAAGAGAACGTGCTTTTTAAGAGTATAGGCATTTGAGTGAAAATTGCAATCATTATGCCCTATGTGGAAATTTATGATAGAACCATTATATGGTGAAAAGTGTACAAAAACGCAAAAAAGTATGAAATACTCGTAAGTCATTATTGTATGTAAAACTGGCGGCCGCGAACTAACTTTAGGATGGCCGCGAACTGAAAAAAGTGGCCGTCAACCAGCATTTTGAGCAAATTTTAGGTAATTATTTATTTAAAAAAAACTGTTACAGTAGTCCTCCAATACTAATTTCGAAAAATAACTTGATGATATCTGCTACGCCTAAAGAAACAATCAGAACCTGAATAATGGACATATCATACTCATTTCAAGGAGCAAAGGTGGGAAGGCGACTAAAAGGCCGCCAACCGGCGCAACGACCCTACTGACTGGCACGCATAAATCTGTGATCTTCATTATTGACAAAGCCCCTGTACAGCTGCAACCACTTGACATGTAATATATTTGCGTTTAAAATTGTTACTGGCAAGATCTCTTTACAGCCTCTTCAATTAATTTATTGTTTTTGTAATTATTTTATTTTACACCATTTTTCCTCTGACACAGCTAATACATAGCTGCAATTTAAATAATATTGTCCCTTTACATACCATGAATTAACATTATTTTACATACCTACCAGTGAAGTTGATGTAACTAAGCTTATTTTACCGTGTCCTTTGTATTTTTTAGGGTTCCGTACCCAAAGGGTAAAACGGGACCCTATTACTAAAACTCCGCTGTCTGCCTGTCTGTCACCAGGCTGTATCTCATGAACAGTGACAGTTAGACAGTTGAAATTTTCACAGATGATGTATTTCTGTTGCCGCTATAACAACAAAAACTAAAAACAGAATAAAATAAATATTTAAGGGTTTTGCTCGATATTGATAACGGCAACAGGTAGACACTTGAAATACTCATAGAATATTTAGTTCACTTTAAAAATAAATAATTAAATTAAAATAAAACTAACTTTTAAGGGGGGCTCCCATACAAAAAACGTGATTTTTTATGCCGTTTTTATAGATAATGGTACGGAACCCTTCGTGCGCGAGTCCGACTCGCACTTGGCCGGTTTTTCAGTAATTATTCTTATACAAAACCGAGCTTAAAAGCCCTGGATACATTTTTGATAAGGGGCGCAGATGGTCCTTTGCAAAGTACCTACATCCGACGTGTAACAATATACAGGGTGTTTGGTAATATACTGACGATATTCAAGGGACGTTTTCTCAAAACATAAAAAAAGACTTCTCGGAAAAAAAACTACTAGTTATATATACAAATTTTAAAGAAAATCGACTAAGTTTCGGTGATTAATTCGATATAAAACTTACTGCCTAAGCTTGCAGTCGACATCCAAAGACATAAAGGCCTTAATCCACAAAAGCGTAGATTTGCTACTTATATCCTTTCTTTAAGCGCTCTCTGCTTAGAACCACGATGCGAATGCACTGTAGAAAATAAGACATGCCGCTTGACCGTTTCCACTAAAGCTGAGCGGAGAGATGTCGGAATATCGATATGCTATTAGTTATTTTCCCATGGTATTCTCATCTCTATAAATCTGCGCTTAGGTGGACATTGGCCTGGAAACGCCTAGAAATTGTGGACCCGGGATTGGTTATCTGCAAACTGCCCACTTTAGCCACGGTAAACTTATTGAAATTATTCCAATTAGGTAGGTCCTACTTTATCCAATTCTTTGAGAGATAAGTATCTAGTGCATTATCAAAATTGATGAGTCTTTTTTCAATTCTGGTTTCTGCCGAAGAAGAAGAGAAGAATAAGAATAAAGTTTAATTCACAAAAAAGAACATGCAAATTACATCAAACAAAGGCAAAAACAGCTGTGATTTAATGAGTTGGTATCATTGGGTCATAGCCCTGTTTACAAAACAAAGTACCTATTGGGGGCGGCGAGCTCAAAGAATCGAAGCGGCACCTTTGACTAACCGCTTATTCTTTCGAGTTCTTTTTGATATGCCGCGCGAAGGGATGTACGGCTTACAATACCTCGCTACACCGGTTACCGGTATTAACGTAAATGTTTGAATCGATTGTATTTGAATAAAATCTTTTTTTTTAATCGAGTGTAGCGAGATCTCTAAATCAACTTAGGCAAATCGCCGTTGTTTGTTTGTATGTTCGTTTGTCCGAGTATAACTTTCGAAGCGTTGATCCGATCATCGTGACTATCAAAATATTGCCACAAAATAAATAACCAACTAACTTGACCTACAGTTTCACTAAAATTACAGGTAACGGGAGTTCATGTAATGTGGTTATTCTTTTTTGGGGTACAAATTGCAGTTATTCTGGGTTTCAAACTTTTGCCTTTTTTGTCACTTAAGCTACACGCATACCAAATTACAGCACTGTAGGGTCAATGGTGTACCCTGTGAATTTTGTCAAAGTTCAATTTTTATTATGGCTAATAACTCAAAAACTATAAAAACTTTACCAAAAATAAAAACGGAGTCTAAATGTACCAATGAATATTTAATTTGACTTCCCACTTGACCTAATAGTTTCATTTAGAACCCCAATATCTCGACAAACCCCAACGTTTTTAGCTCATTTAGTCCCACCAAAATTGCGCCATCACTACCTACCTATGTATAAAATTACACGATAATCGGATAAACGCTTCGAAAGTTATTCTCGGACAAACATACATACATACATACAACGTCGATTTGCCCAAGTTCATTTAGAGATCTCGCTTGGCTCGATCAATAATTACACTACATTGTTTCCACAGTTCTGAGTCGAAAGGGTTAAGTCTCATGTGCCTGTAATTTCACCGATACCCTTACCCTTCAAACCGGAACACAAAAATGCGAGTTTACTATTTGACAGCAGAAATAGGTATGGTGGTAGTACTTTCCCGGACAAACTCTTTCTCAGAGAGCTCTACTACTACTAACAGATTGTATGACAGATTGACCTACGCGTATTTTGTAAAACTAGTTCGGTTTTGATTTACGATGTTTTGAACAAGCTTTTATTAGGTCGACTTGTGTATCCTAACTAGCTAATCCAATTTCGGATCGTCCAACACCGAAAGTCAGAACCGGTATTGATACCTTTCCGGTAATGTTTTCCCAGCCCTAGTGTAAGAAGGCGGGCACTTTGGCACGTGTCGGCATTCGTGCAATTAATTATTATTTTGAATCAGTAGTTGTTTTCATTTCTAATTGTGCGGACGGATTTAGAAAAATTGCGATACTTAACTACAGGTACTCCACGGAAAGTGATCCTGTCAAGAGCGCAGGACTTTTATCAGATATGGCACGGAACCCGGCAGGGCACGCGGACTGTTCCGCGGCACAGGGAGAGCAGTGAATTCCAGCCCCATGTTGAGGCGGGCAGGCCACCTCGCTATTCAGCGCGCATGGAATTTTTTGAAGAGGATCCGCTGGCGAGCACTTGTGACGCGGCCCGCGTGTACGGTGATAGCGTTACCTATGGGTGAAGTCTTAGGGAGGAAGGCCAGCACCCGTATAGTTTTACACCAGTGCAGGAGCTCTGGACTCCTGACTACGAGACCAGAATGCGGTTTTGTTTGTGTCTGCTGCAGCACGGACCTTGGAAGATCGACAAGGGCTACGATCGGCGAGTGCGCGAATACCTGGGCAGTGCTTATGGTAATCGATGGATTGGGCGCGGAGGGCCAGTTGCACAGCCCGCACGCTCACCGGACTTAACCCCCTTAGACTTTTATTTGTGGGGTAGGGTAAAGGACTATGGCCATACAATAGACTAACGATGGCCATACAATAGAAAGTGACTTAGAACGCGTATTGTTAACGCTATTAATGTGGTGCGAAGTGACAGAGTCACGTGTTGGCACGAGTTCGTGTGCATTGCTTTGGCCGTGCTATTCTTCCTAGACTCTAGATCAAGAAGGTACGTGCAACAACTTTTGTGAATAAAATAGTGTAGCTATACCTATCTGTGATAATAACTGTAGATAACTAGTGTAAGTTACTGTGTAACTGTACATTCTGTAAATAGGTACCAACTAAATGTCGTAAATAACTGATAGCTGTGTTGTACATATTTTGTAGGTACATAGGTAGCTAATGAACTTTTAAACACGCCAAATTATCGTTGATAAAGTGAAGGCACCTCCTACTTACCTCTTGATTTGAGGTAAGAGCTACCTACTACTTTTTCACGTTAATTTATCTGTCGACAGCCTAATAAAAGTGTGTTGGAAAGCTCGAGTTTACCTAAATTGATTAGGTACTTCATTTTGAATTGAATAAATCTTTTAAAATACTACTTCAGCTGTTTTTTATTTTTAAATTTTTCTCTGTAGTTTAGCTAGTCATTGCAAAGATCACGTCTACCCTATCTAATTTAGTCTTGGTCACTCTGCCTGAGTGAGCGGTAGGCATTTGTGAAACGCCACCTGGGCTCTAATACCTATCTATCTCAACCTAATCACTGCACTGACGTAGGTACCTACCTAGCTCACAGTGACCAAAAAAGAACTAGTGAGTGACACGACGAATTAAATTAATGTAGGTAGGTACCTACCTAAGTTAGGCCAAAAATACCTGTCTTCCGACCTATCATAATTCGAGTCAGTGACACCGATCGCTTGTAGGTACTACTCTGGACCAAGAAAGAACAAGCGAATGTAGAGGCACATGTAGGGATATTTTTTTACCTAGTAGCTACGTCTTACCTATTTATAACTCAAAACGTAAATCTATGGTAGGCTAGTACCTACTACCGTAGGCAGGCATGTATTTTTGATATCTCTTTCGGAAATGGTTAGAAAGGGACAACAAGAGATATCTCGAGATGTCACCAGTCTGTGGTTAGATGGCAAGCATTATGCAATAGCACCACATAAGTTTATTAAAGTGTTTGTTTTAACATGCTAAAATAAATTTCACATTTCTTTGGTAAACATTTCACAAATTTATTTATTATGCTCATCTAAACAACCCCTTTCATTTTTTTGCATATATTACCAAACTCCCTATATAGGAAGTCACAAAAAATAGCGTCGAGCTGAAAAGAGGTAATAATCAGAGACTGACTGACCGTCCAAGGGATAAATTGTGTAAAAGCATTTCATGGTTTCCAAACATTTTTACAAAACCAACTATACTTGAGTCAACGTCTTTAGTACCGCGCCTAAACAGTTGATCAGGAGTCAGAGATTCTGAGTCATTCGAAGTGTTCTTGTCTTGGAAATACCGTATTTTTACAAGCTTTTATTTAGCTTGCAATGTTTGTTAGTGAGTTAGTCGGTTGGTTTAGGTCAAATCTTGCGAGCTGAATCAGAACCACTTCCTCTTATCCTGTGGAGTTGAAATTTGACATGTTGGTTCAGTTCCGTTGACAATGCATTTTTATGGTAAGCGTGACTTGATTCTACACCCTGTATTGGCTCCAGCCAGACGAAGGAACTCCTCGACACGAGAGTTAAAGTAACCTATGCTATGAAAATCAAGCGATCCTGTTGGTGCCTTTGACACAAATACATAGCAGCTTTAAAAGAATACTTACTATTACTACGGTATTAAAATCTACTTATATGGGGATTACAAGAGCTGTGGGCGCGCGCCGCTGACTGGGAGCGCGTTCCGATTGAAGAAAAGAGCAGTACGAGCTATCGTGCGAATCCGTAGCGACGAATCTGCAAGACAGCACTTTACGAGTCTAGGAATTCTAACATTGCCCTGTATAATCTATCAAGTGGCAACCTACGTTAGAATCAACCTGGACTCTTATGAAAAACTCGACCATTCCCATACGTATGGCACCCGCAATCGGCACAGGCTCGAGTCGATATCGAGATCACTTACCGAATCGTCGAAGCTGACGCATGTCATGGCTCCGGCCGTCTACAACAAGCATCCCGACACACTCACTCACGCTCCTAGCTTATTTATTTTCAAAAAACGAATAAAACGCTTGCTTATTGAGCAAAATTTTTATAACTAAGACGAGCTTATAGCTCTTAGATGAAGGATTATTTATTTTATATTAATTTATTGTTATTATTGTTGTTTTTTTTTATGAATGAACTGATTATATTAAAATTGTATCCAATGTACTTACGTACAAAACAAGATCTTGACCTAATTTATGAATATTATGACAAGACGCCCTCCATTCATAAAGGGATAACGTTCATCCTAATACCCCTGAATATAATAAGTCGGGCAATTACCGTGACTTTCGTAACTTTCCCTCGAATAAAATTGGTTCGTAGTTTATAGATATCCTGTGCTGAATAAGAAATGATTTAAGTTAAAGTGACTCACCTCTTCCCAAGCGAGTATGGAACTCTCCACCGCACTGAGCCACATGTCTCCGGCGCCCGGATTAGGGCGGCGCCCCCCCTCCGCGCTCGAATGCTGAAACAATACACTCTCATTAGTCATGTGTCCCTGGTAGGTACTCTAAGCATTCAAACTAGGTACATATTTAGTTTTTACGACTACAGAAACCTCTAAAAAGACACACCCTTTCGCAACATTTGTTATCATCATCATCATCCTAAGTTTGTGCCATCCACCACGATCCTGCGCTAGTCTCACCCACTGACAGCCCACGACCTTTACGACGTCGTCCACCCATCTCGCTGCTGATCGTCCTACTTTAAAAAAGCCAACTATAAAATATCGGATTATTTAGACGATAGAGATGCTTGGGATTGAAGTTGCTCCAACTCGTTCAAAATGTTACAATTTAGACGTTATTTATTTTTATTATTGTTATGTATTCTAAAAAGATCATTAAAAAAAACAACCAGCTTTGTTTCTTGGCTTTCTTTCCTGGCTTGGTCGCGAAGGAACAGGCAGTAAAATTGACGTTTCAAAGTGATCCTTGTGATTTTAATGAATAAAAGATTTTGACTTTGACCCTTCTATACCCGCTCCACGGCCACCATTCAGTCACTGTCCTGCCTGCTCCATCTGTCATCACCACGTCTAGCCAAGTGTCACGCCCAAGACCATTTTGAGCTCCATAACTCGAGTCCCAACGTCATGAACCTTCGTTCGTCTAGTTGTTGAGAGCATAAATGAGAGTGCACAGAAAGCCATGGACCGTACCATGCTTGGCATCAGACTGTTAGATCGAGTTTCAAACGTCGAGATAGGTACGTAGACATCAGTTATTATACTAT
Source organism: Philereme vetulata (assembly GCA_918857605.2). Classification (NCBI taxonomy): domain Eukaryota; kingdom Metazoa; phylum Arthropoda; class Insecta; order Lepidoptera; family Geometridae; genus Philereme; species Philereme vetulata. The sequence goes on from OU975444.1 coordinate 4,315,977, forward strand.
CTATAAACTTATAGTTAACTAACACCGTGTTTGTGCTGCAGAAGAGGGCTGTTTGTGCTATTTATAATATGGAATCATTACGCAATACGTTTAAAGAAATAAATATTATAAATAAATAATAAAATAAATAAATATTGCTGGACATTTCACACAGCGCTATCTAGCCCCAAACTAAGCAAATCTTGTACTATGGGAACCTGATAGCTGATAGAATACTTATATACATTTTTTTTTGTAAATACATACTTATAATAAATAGAGAAACAACCAGACCCGGCACAAATATCTGTGTAGATCATGCAAACATTTGTTCCGCAGCGGGAATCGAACCCGCTACCTCCTGCATCTCAGCCGGCTATTCGGCCACTGCGCCACGGAGGTCGTCAAACATATGACATTCCCTTGTCAATACATCTATGAAAATCTGATGTATGTTCACAAGATATTAATTTGTTTAAGAAAAATAGCGATAATCATAATTTTAATACTAGAAATAAAGATAAACTCGCTGTTGCCCCTTGTAGACTCCATAAAGTTAGTAAATCGTTTAAAGGGCAAGGTGTACGCTTCAAATTTAATATATTAGCCCGGATGGAGAAACGCCTAACAAATTAAATTACAATGTCAACCAAGGCATGTAAAATCGTACTCACAGCAATAAGAAATAGTGTGTTCAGTGGAACGCGTTAGCCCGCCCCGTCGAGAGCACATTGACTGCACAATTAACTAATAAAACCACTGCGTTGTTTCTAGAGTTCTCTCCCAAAAAGGCAAAACCCTTGCATTGCTGATTATCAGTTCTGTAAATCATTATATCATCATCGTGTTCTCAGCAACCTTTACTATGTCTACTTTCCATCTAGGCCTTCTTACACTGCGCTATCCAGTGCGTGGTCAACACTACGAGAACCTTACTTCTTTATTCTATACTAGCTGACAAATCCGCACGCATGGTTTGTCAATAAAAACATTACCCTCCTTCTGCGCAGTTGGGTAAAAAGGTAGCCTATGTCACCCGGGGATAGTGTAGCTTCCCAACAGTGAAACAATTATTATTATAAATACGGGATTTATCACGTACCGTCTTATCGGTGTTTCGACCGACAATGTTTCGGTTCAATTCGTGAACCTTCATCAGGGTGAGTGCGATCCGCTCCGAAAAACGTCTCGCCTCACACCGATAAGATGGTACGTATTAAATCCCGTATTTATAATAATGATTGAAATCAATCACGAAAGTTTTCTAAGTAAAAGTGAAACAATTTTTTAAATCTGTCCAGTAGTTTCGGAACCTATTCATTACAAACACAAAAATACAAATCTTTCCTCTTTATAATATTAGTATAGACTAGCTGACAAATCAGCGGCTTCGCACGCGTAGTTTTTCAATCAAAACATTACCCTCCCTCTGCTCAGTTGGGTAAAAAGTAGCCTATGTCACCCGGGCATAGTGTAGCTTCCCAACAGTGAAACAATTTTTAAATCGGTCCAGTAGTTTCGGAGCCTATTCAATACAAACCAACAAATCTTTCCTCTTTATAAAATAAGTAAGATAGATACTAATAAAGTATAGATTGTACACAAATAGATTTACAGACAAAAATAGCTTACAAAATGGACATGTACAAAGGCGACCTTAACCCTAACAAGAGTTTTCTTCCAGCAAACTTTTTGAAGATAGAGATATTTGATTATAGTGGTGGGTACGTGCACAGAGAAGGACTTTAGAGTAAAATACTGTTCTAACTGTTCCTTGCCGTCGCACAGTGAATCGTCTAGAACATGGTAGCTGGACAAAATTATTTTATGGGTTCACATGATCGCTACAGCCATAATAACATATACTGAATCATTTTTTTTGCGTTATGTGGTAAAATAAAAAAACTTAGTACGAAATAAAAATTTATTGAAAATAGAAGTCTAGAAGAATACATATTAACGAAATAATTTAAATTATATATCTACACAATTTAAAAAACTTAACTTAAATTACTTAACATAACATAACATATCATCACGCCTTATTCCCCGAAGGGGTGGCAGAGGTGTATTGCTACACCCACTTTAAATTACTTAACTATAATAATATCTACTATTATAATAAATTACAAATAGAAATCGTCAGATGATTCATCATCGCTGTCACAGTTAGACGAATCAGGTACCACATAATCGTTCTCCTCACATAAAGTAACTTCACGTGGTACTTGATGTGTAGTAGGTATGGAAGGCGGAACTATCAAGCTTAGCACTTCTGCGGGCAATTTTTCAGGTCTTTTCTTAGGAATTTCCCTAAGCGAGTTGATTACAGGATCAGATGTTATCAGCAGCATATATAATAAATCTGTATTCGTGGCAATACGTGACTGTTTTCTGCTATGATGCTCTCGGAATCTACGACAGTCTTTGTTACGGGCTTCTTGAGCCTCCTCCGATAGCTGTCCGATTGGAACAATACAGCTTTGGATGACTTCTGTACTGTGTAATAAGATTTTATGCACAGTAACAGGCATATTATACCACGGATACAGACTAAGGGTAAAGAGATCGAGTCTCAGAGCAAACTTTTTCAAATTCTATGCAATTAATATCATACCCAGAAGATAATGTTCGAAGTAATATACACATTTTTTTAATTAAATTAACATCCAATCCTGTAATCTCACCGCTTAGTTCCGGATTCATAAAAAACCTACGTGCAGTGTTACCATCATTTGTGTTACCATAACCCGGTTTTGGTTTGTCTACAATAAGCCCCATCTGAGTTTTAAAATCTAACTTAATTTTCTCTGAACGTAACTTTACACTAATTTTGTCGTCAGCGCCCCTAGCTTGCCACTTTTTTATATCCAAACGATAACTAATATGTAGTAAACACTCAAAACAACGTATCCATGCATGTAAAGTAGACAAACCAAAACCGTAATGTTCTTTATTAACGACTACGTCTTTTAAATCACCATTCATCATTGTCGGGGTAGCACCACATATATAACATTTTTGAGGGGAGCGTGTGTCAGTCAAAGCGTTACATACTTTTCCGTCTGTCATAGTCAGTAAGAGGTCATGTTTTATAGTAATTTCATATTCTTCAACATTACTAATAGTTGGAAGAAGCTGAGATATTTCTTCCAAGACTTTGTTGGTTTCGGCTTTGGTGAATTCATTAGTATCCTTTGAAAAAATAAATTTGATTGGTCGGCAATAGAGAGTTGACGAAGGCCGTGGATTTTGCCATATAATATGTTGGCCGTCACATAATTTCAAAGGAACTAATGAAAACATGAACAGGAATTCATCAGTAGCATTAGCATCTTCGAACCTTTGCTTATAGGTACTGTGGCCTGAACTGCCGTCACAGCCCCATTTGCTAATTAATGTAAGGGATGAATTAGAAGACACAACATTTCTTATAACATCACTTTGCGCTTCAATTAAACGATCAGCAGTTTTGTTTAAAATGCCTTGTAGATTAATTTCAGCGCGCGTTTCCGTCACAGAAATATACTCATCTAAAGGATAACACATTTTTTTAGACTTAACTACACTATGATAAGATGGAAATATCTGATGTCCCGCCTTCAATGACACCTTACGCGTCTGTTTGTAACTATGGCTGGTACACTTAGCATCAACATAATGAGCTAAAGCTTCATCACTGCTCAATTGACGACCACCACACGCAACATTGGTTGTTTTAGCTTTTGGAGAGTTGTCAGATATTTTATGAATTGAACTAGCTACATTTCTTCGACCAGATACTCGATTGGCTACTTCAGCGGCTATGGTTAACTCACTAGCACTTCGCGATTGCACTAAATCTTCAACCCTCCGTTTTTTGGTTTTGAATGACGATTCGTCAAATTCTTTTCTGGGTCTGCCTGTAGTCCGACTTGGTCCAGATGACGAAGACGCAGACGGGCGATGTACTTGAACTTCAAATTGTATTTCATTACCCTCTAACCAATCCTTATTGTTATTCATAAACCTATTGAGGGTATTTTTCGATGCGGACCACTTTTCAGCAAATTTTGAAGAAATACTTGAAATTTTCGTACAAATATTCTTCTTTGAATCAAGAGTGACATCTGAACAGTTGATTTTGTTCAATACAAACTCTGTGAGCTTTGAATTACGGTCCTCTTTCTTGTGTTTACGCCATTCTTCAAAGAAATCGATTTTTGAAATCGAAATCACAACTTCTGAAAAAAATAATTAAAAAAAATGGGGTGAGTTGGGGTGGCAAAACTATATATCATTTTAAAGTTAAATATTGTGGCTATTACATACGTAAATAACGGCCTGGATATATTTGGATAAAAAAAGTTACACTCGATGAAAGTTACTAAATAGAAAAATTTACACGATATAAATGTCCATTTCTATAAAGCCTATAAACATCAACGTCAACAAGTTAAATGATCCCAATTTATGAAGAAATTTAAAGTACATACCTTCAAGTAGAAAATCCATAACACTCACAATAATATAAATAGCACAAGTGGTCATAAGATGTTGTCGTAAGCACTGCAAACTATCAACTGATTTATTTGCATAAATGCATTTTCCTTATTACCTCACTTTCCAGTACTATGGCGGTGTGCTACAAAGGGTAAGGCACGTGTTATACCTGGAATTCTGAGTTTTGAGGTGTGGTTAATGAGACAGGATTATGATTTAATCGATTCTAGGAATCGACTTTTGTCCAGCTGGCTAGTTCTAGGTAATTCACTGTGCGTCGTCAGTTTCTCGAGGTGTTCCACGAACGGCACCGATTTGAATAGCACCAATGTTATTCCACGAACGGCACCGATTAATACTTTGGATTGGTGCTATTCGTGGAATACTAATACTACCTCGAGCTATGTGCCCCAAGCAATTCATTTTTCTGGCATATGTTCTTGCAATTTATAATATGGGCCCCAGAGAATCATTCATTACGCAATAAGTTTAAAGAAATATATAATAAGACATTCCCTTGCCAATACATCTATGAAAATCTGATGTATGTTCACAAAAATATAAATTTGTTTAAGAAAAATAGCGATAATCGTAATTTTGATACTAGAAATAAAGATAAACTCGCTGTTGCCCCTTGTAGAATCTATAAAGTTAGTAAATCGTATAAAGGGCAAGTTGCTCGCTTTTATAACAAACTCCCAAGTGATGTACAAAAATTGACAAATACGTAACAAATTTAAAAACGCAATTAAACAAAATCTTTATAAAAAAAGCCTACTATAAAATATCGGATTATTTAGATGATAGAGAAGATTGGGATTGAAATTGCTCCAACTCGTTCAAAATGTTACAATTTCGACCTAATTTATTTCCTGTATTGTTATGTATTCTAAAAGGATCATTAACAAAAACAACCAGCCTCTTTTCTTGCCTTTCTTTCCTGGCTTGGTCGCGAAGGAACAGGCAGTAAAATTGACGTTTCAAAGTGATCCTTGTGATTTTAATTAATAAAAGATTTTGACTTTGACTTTCTACTTTTCACCTTATTAGCACGTTTACAGCTAGGTAGTGCTGGGAACAACGCACGGAATTGCGCCCTTTCAATCCCTGTATGATACTCGTCCATTATGACTATAAAATTGACTTTTCAAAATGATCCTTGTAATTTTAATTAATAAATTAATGTATTGGTGAGCACACAGAACATAAAAAACAATAGAACTAGCATGATGACTTTTCACTATGAAAACCAGTGTAGCTAAACTCGCACATGTAAAAACTAGCACACTTTGAAATAAAAGTTATAATTGGTTGAAAGAGAACGTTTAAAAAGTCATAAAACCATAAAACTAATTTTACGGATATAAAACCTTAGCCACTAAGGGAACATGGTTTAAAATTCAATAAAATAAATAGTAATAAAAAATTAAAGTCTACTCACCAAAAGATGGCGCTTTAGAAAATATTTTTATTTTAGTCTCTATTCATTAGAAATAAGACTGATAATGCAATGGCTGTTACTTGATTACCCACAAAACAAAGCCACTCAACAACAGATGGCGCTGTGGCTAACGATTTTTGTTATAGTCTCTAACAGCAAAGAATAAGATTGATAATGCCATGGTTGTTACTCTCTAGTCCAAAATACTTTGCTACTGCTTTAGTGTTGTACCTATGAGGATACAAGACGAATGTATCGATATCGATTAAAACCTACCTACTATGGATAACGAAATAGGTAGGTCAGGTTATAATATAGGTAGTCGAAATAAACAGCTTTACTTTTCTTTCTTTCATAACATAATCACAGGTTTCCAACTCATAAATACTTTAAAAAAATATTATATTACTGGAATATTAATACTGAATTATTATACGAGGGGCACACTAAAAGTTTCCGGAATCAATAATACAAAAATACTATTAATGGTCAAAAATGAATTTATTTTTTATTTCTCAATATATTCTCCCTTTGCGTCAATGCACTTTTTCATACAATTGAACCAATTTTGAAAACATTTGTGCTGCTCCTTCGGTGGTGACGTCGTTTTTTTCATTTTTCATACTCTTCGACAGCCTCTTCTGGTGATGAAAACCGTTGATCGGGTAATTGGTTCTTGATTTTTGGGAACAGAAAAAAGTCATACGGTGCCAGGTCAGGACTCTGTATACTGGATGACTCATAAGTTGTACGTTTTTTTTATTTATTTTTTTGTATGGCGCCTTGGGGAAACAGAAAACAGAAGTTATAATAATATTTCACACCATAAATGTGTGGTCTAAAATGCATTCAAAAAATCATCAATAAAACAACAAAAGGAATTAACGCCCTAAAACTTATACACCTTTTAATAGGGGGTAACTAATTAAAGCTATCGATAACACATTCATCAGTATATTGGGGTCACATCCCTAACCGAGTAGCGTAAGTTGAGGTTTAAGAGAAACGCGACCTTAAGAGGAGTATGATTCAGTCTATTTTGTTTGACGATTTTGCATTTTAAACAAACTAACAAAATACAATAAAATAATACTTACCGGTGATAGGATATGCCCCCTTTTGATAAATTTTTGGTTCGGCTGTAATATTTACACTCCAAAACGGCACAATATGGCATTTTTATATTTTTTACCCCACAGTAATTGAAACACGACTGAAGTGAGCGAAGCTTGTAGTGCGCGGAACTCCGCGTACTTGGTGTAACGCGGGCTCCGCCTACTTACGACTTCTATTGTTTTTTGTGTTCTGTGGGTGAGCAGCTACCTACGCTCACTGTCATTCGGCCATAGAAGTGTGGAAGGTGCGGAAGCCATAATCAAAATGTCATCGAAATTATGCACATTATTATTTCGAATTAATAAAATAATAACAAAAATTGTATCATCATTGTTAATGTGAGAATTTAACCTTTGTGATGTTTTACTTCTTTAGTAAAATTATCAAAACAGACCATTGTTAATTGTAAGTATCGCAAAACAGACAAGTTAAATACCTGTTTCCTGTTACCTGTTCTGAGGAGCTATTTGATCTCATCCCGTCGCGTCGTCGAGATTTTACCACCGCACTTCTCGACAACGTACTATAGCTCATCCACATATAATCGACAATTGGGTATCGCGCACCACACGCTTCACGCGATCTTTTCTACCCATACTTGCAAGATGTGGAATGAGCTACCATCTGAGGTTTTCCCATTAGACTACGACATGGCACGCTACAAGAGAAATGTAAAGAGGTTTCTACAGTGTAGGGAACGCATCGACAATACCCCGGGTGTTGCCGGTGTCAATAGGCGACGGTGACCGCTTACCATCAGGTGGGCCGTAAGCCTGTTTTCCCACAAATAATATTAAAAAAACCTATCTATCCTATATCATCAAAGTCTGAATATCTTTATTCAATTAATAAAATCTTTTAGATTTACGACTGTTCCATCACATTCGCACTAACCGTAGCCGATGAGCGAATGGGCGTAGCTATTGTTTCGGCCCCGCACCTTCCGCCACACACATCTAACCGACCAGAAATAAGGCGAGCGCGAGGCAGACGAGCACAACCCACCCGTACGACAGTCAGCGGTACACTGCCGCCCGTCGCCCGCGCAACCACCTTCTAAGGTTACGCCCGCTAATTATTCGGAAAAATTGAAAATAATTAATTGCCACGTGAAAGACCGTCGCAGCACAGCATCATATGTTCAACTTGAAGGAATAGTCTTTGTCCACATTTAGATAAAAGAAGAATTACAAAATTTTACGTCGTTTAGAAGTCGAAAACAGCTACATTTTGTTATTTTTTTCTCATAATAAATAAAAAGGTAGAACTTTTTTGTATGTTCACTTTGTAGATAAAAGGTCAATGAATGACATTTATTTTTTTGAGCACATAAAACTGATTCCTCCTTGAGGAGAAAGCCTCCAAACAAGACCAATCAGCTACTATATACGCCTTAACTCTCAATTCTTAATTTTATCAGAAACCATATTTTAAATGTCTCGCAAAAGTTCCATATCACGATATTATTTGTACTGGTCCCCGTTTAAAATAAAACGACTCGAATGCCCGCAATTTATTACCAATCAGCTTCAATAAACACATTGCCCTGACATACCTACCTAGATATCTATACTGGTATTAATTTCATAAAATGTAGATAACCAAGGCGATCAACAGCTCAGAGAGCCAGCAAGCTGAAGTGGCAGTGGACCGGTCATATCTGTCGCAGAACCGATTACCGTTGGGGTAAATGTTCCGGAGTGGAGACCACGTCTAGGCAAGCGAAAGTAGATCGCCTTCTGGCTAGATGGAGCGACGATTTGCCCGCTGTAACTAGCAGATACTCAATGGCGCACCTTGGGAGAGATCTACGTATAACAGTGGACTGTTATAGGTTGATGATAATGATGCATTTCATAAAAAATACCAGTCCTGCCTCTATAATCCAGGTCGTATCTTTTTGTCGTATGTATGAGCTTCTTGACCGCGTCTCGGAAAACGTAGTGTGGGGCGTTCCCCGGCTAGGTGGAGCGATGACATAAGAAAAAAAAGGTAAAAGGTGGCGGATAGAAATTGGATGAGAAGAGACGAAGACCGGGCTCAGTCAGTGAGAGGCTTATGTCCAGCAGTGGACTAATGTAGGCTGATGATGATGATGATGAGCTTCGCTCTTGTCGTTACGACTGATACAATTCCCTCCATTTATCTCTTTTTAAGGCGGTCTGTCTGTCTGTTTGTTACGTTTTGACGAATAAACGGATGGTTCGATTTCGATGAAATTTGGTATATAGATAGATTATGACCGGGATTGAGACATAATTAAGCTACTTTTTATTAACAAACCACGCATGCGAAGCCGCTGGCTGACGCTTGTTGAATATATATGAATTATACACCGCAGACTACAGAACAGTACAGTGTAGTTACAGAACTAGTTAGTAGGGTGAAGAACGCTACCTTTGTAACACCTAGGAGAGGATTTAAGATGGATTAAGCATGATGAGCATTCGTATATTCTGTTAGACAAAACTCACTTAACCAAAATCCCTTTTCAACCACCAATTTATAATTATTTCACTTCTCAAAGCTAAAATTCGAACAGTTTTAGAAAAACAATCTTTATTCAGCCAGATCCAGTCATGCATATTTAATGCTGGGCGGATTTAAGCGACGCCGACGGACGGGCGAAATAATTTACTGGAATTTCTAAAATACAAAGTCAGTCAGTCAAAGATTAAGCTGGGATTGTTTGAACATATCAAATAGATTTTGAGGTTATCCGAGGAGGCACAGTACATCCACCGCTAAACATAGGCATCCACCATAGATTTCCAGAGCGATTTTATACAGCATGCACCCAACGGCTCTCAGCAACCTTTATCAGGTCGAATTTCCATCTAGTGGGGGGGGGGTGGGGGGGGGGGGGGGGGGTGACCTACGCCGCGCTTTCCAACGCGTGGTGGAGACCACGTGGTGGTTCTCGAGTGGGAAACTTGAGAACCTTTCTGGCCCAATGGTCGTCAGTTCTTCCAGCTATGTGCCCCGCCTACTGCAACTTCTATATGTATGCTTATCCGCTGGACTATGATGACATTAGTTTCTCTACAAATCTTCTCATTTCATTCGATCGCGTAGAGAAATACTAAGCATATGACCCAGTAGACAACACGCTGAGCGACCTTGAGCCTTCGTATAAGGCCCATTGAGAGACCTCAGGTTGAAAGAGTTCTCATTTCTCAAAAGAGATCTTTGTGAATCATTCATGGTTTACGTAGATTAAGAGTTGACTATACCTCAGCCCAAACTCGAATTTCACCCCCGCTTCTCCACGCGCCGCTGCACGTCCTATCTCGCCGTGGTTCATATGTTTGCCGGTTTTTTTATCATTCAGTCCCTTAATTTTCTTGTTGTGCTTATTTCTCATTACTGCGACTTTACAAAAACCAACTTAATATAAATTCTACCTAAGAATTACGTAATTACATGAATTTCGTTTGTAACGATAAGCGTCACAGGTACCCCGTCTGAAAGCCGAGGCCAGACTGAATCGCGGAACGGGCGTCCGAAGCGAATGGTTTAATTAGTGCAAAAGTTAGTTATTTTCATTTTATTTCTTTATTCTTTATTGTACACAAATAGATTTACAGATAAAAATAGCTTACAAAATGGACATGTACAAAGGCGAGCTTAACCCTAATAAGAGTTTTCTTCCAGCAAACCTTTGAAGATAGAGATATTTTATTATAGTGGTGGGTACGTGCACAGAGAATGACATTGGAGTAGAATACTAATATATAGTATATACTATAATAAATACAACACTTAACCATATTAAAAAAATAATAATAATACCTTTATACTATACCTACATTAGAGATAAACATAATACATTATACAAAATATAAATAATATACCTACTTATACATAATAAATAACCTAAAAGCTTACAAGGACAGGTAATGCTCTTTCACTCTAAGCTTAAAAGTGCTTAGTGATGGACTTGCGCGGATAGAGTGTGGTAGAGAATTCCACAGGTTGACTCCATGGACAGTGAAGGAACCGCCATAGCGACTGGAGGAATGAGGAGGGGTTTTGAGAAAGAGGGACTTAGATGACCTACAAGTCATCTCCGGTAGGACAAGAAAATCGAAGCGCTCACGGAGGTAAGAAGGAGCTAAAGGATTGAAAAGAGTGTTGAAGAGAAAAGTTACAACATGAAGATCACGTCGACGACGAATGGGAAGCCATTTTAGCTGGGATCTAAACATGGAGACGTGATCAAACTTGCGCAACCCGAATATGAATCGGATACACAAATTCTGAAGACGTTCCAGTTTATTTAGAAGTTCCTCGGTGGCGTCAAGAAAACAGACATCGGCATAGTCTAAAAGGGGTAACATGAGTGTTTGAGCCAGAGTAATTTTAGTTTCAAAGGGTAAAAACTTTTGGAGACGCTTAAGAGATTGAAAAGAGTAGTTAACCCTTTTACTAATCATTTTATGGTAAAATTAAAAAGTATTTTGAAAATTTAAAACACAGGTGCACTTATTTATGTTGTGTAGAATTACTGTATAAAGTTTCAAGATCTAAATTGAAGTATTCATCGAATGAGAACGGTTTTAAGATAAATTTAGAGTCATTTTTGGATTTTTTTATATCGAGAAAATTTTACTGAATCGTGTTTTCACAACACAGGCGTAACTATAACATATATGAATTACAAATTGAAAGCACAACATTTGTTAAACAAAACATTGTTTCTCAATAAGCGATTTATCGTCTCCCCAGGTATAGTGCGCCCTTAACATCAGTCAGAGCTTATTTTAGGAAAAAAAAATATTAGCCGTAATTTCGCTATTTATACTGAATTAATTTAAAGAAATACATGTAATTAAAGACGAACTATCTATGAAAATGCACATACATAATTATAATACTCGAAACAGAGAAAAGTTATACATACCAAGAACCAGACTTGTCAAAACCTATAAACAAGGAACCTGTATAAAGCTCGCTATGTACAATAACCTTCCGTTAGAAATAACACGACTTCCTTTGAAAGGATTTAAACTCAAACTAAAAACTTTCTTAGAAAACCACCCATTTTATGATTTAAATGAATATATGAGCTGTTTATTTTCTCATCTGCATGAGTAGTATCTGCTGTTACCTCTTAGTTTAGTTAGCTTAGACACTGCTTAGTAGTAATTATTTTGTATTGATTTTTATTTGTTCTATAGTTACTTAATTGACATAATTTGTCATATATTTTTGACATACCAATATTATGAAATGTAATGAAATGGTGAATACATGAATGCAACGCAGAGCCGTTCGTATTGTCGACGACCCAGTAGTATCTAAGGTTCTGGAGCCGCTGAGTCTGCGCCGTGACATCGGAGCGCTCAGCGTTTTCTATATAATATATAACGGCGAATGTTCTGAAGAGCTGTTCAATTTAATTCCTGCTTCCCACGTTTACCATCTAACCTCCCGCAACCGGCAACGAGCTCACCCACATATTGTAGATGCGTGGAAGTCTCACACGGTGCGTTTCACCCGCTCGTTTCTTCCACGCACCTGCAAGATGTGGAATGACCTTCCTCCGGAGGTTTTTTCCGGTGGGCTTCAAAATGAACGCCTTCAAGAGAGGTGTAAATAGGATATTAAGTGCTGGGCAACACAACTGCAGTACCACGAGTGCTGCAGGAGTTTATAGGCGGCGGTGACCACTTAACATCAGGACGCCCGTCAGCTTGTGTCTAAAAGAATAATTAAAAAAAAAATTCATACTGATACTGACCACGTTTCCATGCCATAGTCACAGACTTATCAAAGACTTTCGTCCAGACACTGATGTATTCTGGTTTCTGAGATAAAATCTATAAAATAGGAATTGTAATCAGGCGATTATGTCGCCTTTTTTCATATATGCGGTAAAAAGAGTCTCCTAGATTTTGAAGTCTCCGTGTTAGTTTGCCGGGACCGAAAACTAGCTGTCCTACAAAGTTTAGAAGTAACGGAGCAGTCATTATTTTTGGTAGTACACACATTCAACTGGTTACTCCGCTAAGGATTGCTTTCTTGACCTATTAGATATAGCCATATAGGATATAGCCAAAGAGTGGAACGCCTTGCCAGAGTCTGTGTTTCCAGATAGCTACAGCCTGGGTAGCTTTAAGTCGCGAGTGAATAGATTTCTTCTAGGCAAGCGTGTACCATCGTAGACTGCCTCATCGCTTACCATCAGGCGAGATCGTGGTCAAACGCAAGCCTATAATGTATAAAAAAAAATAGATCAGTTAAGGTAAGGTAAGTTCATCACCAAGAGCGTACATAATAATAGGTTGGGGAAAAAGTCTTTTTGCATTATAGTATGTATGAACTTGTAATAAAATCTCTTTGGCTATACTATTTGTATCTGGCTGGTTTTGGTATCATTCAAAGTTTAAATTTAAAAGAAGATAATTCCAAATTCAAATTAGGAAAATGTGTGATTTTTATTTGTTTTTCGTACTGTAAAGATGAGTGAATGTAATGAAGAAATTCGTTACATTTTAAAATTTTACTACAAAAAAGATAAAAATGCAACGCAAGCCGCGAAAAAAATTCGCGATGTTTATGGACCTAGTGCAGTGTCTGTGAGAGTAGCACAAATTTGGTTTAAGCGTTTTCAATCCGGAAATTTTGATGTCAAAGATGCACGTCGATCTGGTCGCCCTACTACGGATAAAATTTATGCTATTTTTGAAAAAGTGGAGCAAGATCGGCATATCAGTAGTTACAACTTAGCTGAAAAACTGGGAATTGACCACAAAACAGTTTTGGCGCATTTGATAAAAACTGGGTACACAAAAAAGCTCGATATTTGGGTACCCCACGAGCTCACTGAAAGAAACCTAATGAACCGTGTACTCATTTGTGATTCTTTATTATGACGTAATGAAACCGAACCATTTTTGAAGAAGCTGATAACTGGTGATGAAAAAAGAATCACGTATGACAAGAACGTGCGAAAAAAGTCGTTGTCAAAGGCCGGTCAGGCTTCTCAGACTGTGGCGAAACCCGGGTTAACTCGCAACAAGGTAATGCTGTGTGTGTGTGATGGGATTGGAAGGGCATTATTCATTATGAACTGTTAACACCAGGCAGGACCATCGATTCTGAACTCTACTGCGAACAACTGATGAGAATAAAGCAAGAAGTTCAGAGAAAGCGGCCGGAATTAATCAACAGAAGGGGTGTGGTTTTTCATCATGATAACGCTAGACCTCACATATCTTTAGCCACTCAGCAAAAATTAAGACAGTTTGGCTGGGAGGTGTTACTGCATCCGCCGTATTGTCCTGACCTTGCACCTTCAGATTTCCACCTGTTTCGATCTCTTCAGAATTCTTTAGGCAGTGTCAGGTTAACATCACGAGAGGATTGCCAAAACTACTTGTCGCGGTTATTTGATCAGAAGCCCCAAAATTTCTATAGCAATGGGATCATGTCTCTACCTACAAGATGGCAAAAAGTTATCGAACAAAATGGTACCTACATACTTTAGTTAAATGTAAATAAATTATATTAAAAAATGTTTTAAATTTTCTTAAAATATGCGAAGAAACGTTTTCCCCAACCTAATATGTGAAAGAAACACCGATGAAGTGCATGAATGTTTCTTTATTTGTGGATTTGAGCCAAGATTCAATTTTAAAATACATAATGCACCTACACACTTTGTGACAATACCAACACACTGTTTTATTAAATAACAGTATTCTTCCATTTAGAATATTCTTGGTTGGTGACACGATGGTTACTATGGTAACTTGAAATTAGATGGTTTTATAGACTTAGGGCGTCCTGCGCAACAATGCCTAATGGAAATTAATGCCTAAATATGTTTAGGAGAGATGTCAAATCATATAAATACGTCAAATTTAAACATGTTAAACTTGACGACCTCCGTGGTACAGTGGGCGAATGGCCGGCTGAGACGCAGGAGGTAGCGGGTTCGATTCCCGCCGCGGAACAAATGTTTGTATGATCTACAGATATTTGTTCCGTGTCTGATTGTTTCTCTATATAATAAATAAATAAATAAATAATGCTGGACATTTCACACAACGCCATCTAGCCCCAAACTAAGCAAAGCTTGTACTATGGGAACCAGATAACTGATAGAATACTTATATTTTTTTTTGTAAATACATACATACTTATAATACATGGAATAATACCCAAGCCCGGAACAAATATCTGTAGATCATGCAAACATTTGTTCCGCGGCGGGAATCGAACCCGCAACCTACTGCGCCTCAGCCGGCTATTCGCCCGGTCGGTAATGTTCGTGCCGATCTCGGTTAAATTCGTTTTCTTGAGTAAGCCGCGGCCGGCGGCGCCGGCGCGGCGACGACGGCAGCGCGGTGGCGGCTTATCCACGGGTTATATTGTTAGAGCAAGCGAGATAGCAATAGTCCCGAATTCCCGATTGCTCGCGTAGGTAGATACACGAAGCTTCCAGAGTCGGTTTCGAGATTTCTCCAGACAGTTTTCGACTCTATACGCGCGGTTTAAAAGCCACGATAACCGCAGCGACCGACAGTTCGGTTTTAATTTGAGTGAAGTGTCAATAGTTCTAGTGTAGATTTTAATTAACTCGACTAGCCGGTGTCATATATTTTGATCCACATTCAACGTAGATTTCCCGTCAAGTGCCGTGTATAATTATTAATTGTGTTGTGAAATCGTAAGTAAAACTCTGTTATTAATAAGTGTTTAATCAATTATTTTTGGTAATTTAAAAAAGGATGGGTAAGGAGAACGGGCATCCTGGTCTACAGTCCAATAAAAATGAGCAGCACATTTTCGAATTGGCATACAATAGTACATCAAAATATACTATTGGAACTTTCCCCAAAAGTCTGTCCGTTTTGAGTTACAGCCATGCAAACACCAGCATTTTTTGTTTTAAAGAACATAAAATAACGGTTTCACGATTACTATATCCATACATAAAGGCTCCTATACAATGCAGTAGCAAGAGCGAGAAGGGAGAAGAGCGATGTAAGGGCCGTGGGGAGAGGGATGCGTACGCGGGGGAGGGGAACGGTTGTGTACGCGCCGCGCCGGACGGCTACAATAATCAGTCGCATCGCATCAAGTGAGTGGCTACGTCACGTCTTGTTACGATAGTGCTGTGTTTGAACTTCTTTCTCTGTTTTTACTGACCCTGGCTTGCTTTTGGACCCTGTTTCTTTCCCTAATGTGTTAACTTTGGCTCGACTTATTGACTTTTGAACTGCCTACCGATAATGGAAGTTTTTCGAAACTGTGTGATGTGTCGTCGAGGACTTTACCGCGGTCGGTACCAGCAGCATATCTTGGCTGATAACCTGCAAAGGGAACGACCAGAATTCGCCGCGTTTATACAACAACATGCTGTGTTGGAGGTTAGTTACCTTTTATTTTTATTATATTGAGTTAGTTAGGCATAGGATTTATTTATTTTAAGTATTAATTGTTATTATTTTCAGGTGGTGTTCGACAGTACTCGAAGCTTGTGTCACCGATGTTGGCAGAGGACTGAGCGTGATCATAGACCTGCACAGCAAGCGGCGCGAGCGCCTGGTACATTGCACTCTCAATAATACACGAGGGCACCGAACACTTCGGTGCATTGTATTTACAACAACTGTGCTAATATTACCCGTAATCATATACCAAACGCGATAAGAATTAATGTATTTTGTGAGAGCAAGCTTTTTATTCCTGATAGCGCTAGGGTGTGTACAAAACACTTACAAAATAATGAATGGAGCAACCTGCCGCAAATGTGTAATGTGACACATGATTTTAATGACGCTCAGTTTACATCGCTCTGTGACTTGATGAGAATGGCTGCTAACAACCAGCCCAGAATCGACTTCGAAAACAGAGGCACCTTGTCTAATGAAGAGATGCACTTATGGACTGGGCGCACTTACGATCAGTTCGAAGCTATATTAGAACAAACTCCGTCACTAAGTGAACGTTGTAACCAGCCTAGAACTGCATTAGGCATCTATTTAACAAAACTTAGAACTGGAGACTCTGATGAGAGACTGGCAACGTTATTTCATATGTCTCGTCGAAAACTAGAACGTTTTTTGCCTATAGTTCGAGAATGTCTGAGCAACGATTACGTTGTGCTGCATCTAGGTGTGGACCACATTACCAGAAATGATATCCTTCAAAGAAACTTAACAATTCCAAGGGCTTTATTTGGAAACGATGAAAACATCAAAGCCATAATTATATGTGACGGTACATATATATATATTAACAAAAGCTCCAACTTTTTGTTTCAACGGCTGTCATACAGCTTACACAAATATCAAAACTTGTTGAAGCCGTTTTTAATGGTATTCACGGACGGCTATATATTAGATGTCAAAGGGCCATTTGCCGCTACCAGAACCGATGCCCAGATCATGAGTGAAATAATGAATAACGAAGATGAGCCGCTGCATTGGTTACTCGAACGTAATGATGCGTTTATCCTAGACAGAGGATTTAGAGATAGTTTGCAGGATATAGAAGCTTGTGGCTACGAACATCATGTGCCACCAACTAAAGACAGAAGAGAAAATCAACTCACTACAGAACAAGCTAATCAGTCTCGTTTGGTCACCATGTGCCGATGGGTGGTGGAAGTAGTAAATGGGAGATTTAAGCGAGATTTTAAACTTTTGCGTCAAAACTATTTTAATAAAACGTTGCCAAAAATGTTTGTTGACTTCAAAATAGCTGCAGCCATTCTAAACCACTTCCACGCCCCCATCGAAGATAGTTCACACGCAGCAGCCTTTTTGAATTCAATAAGAGCTAAAATACACATACCAAACACATTGCACAATTATGTGGAAGCAAAGAGATTGAATTATAGGAGAGCAGACTTCATGCGAATCGAAGCAAATGAAATAGAAAACTTCCCAAGGCTTAGTGAAGAACAAGTCATACATTTTGCCTTGGGAACTTACCAGTTAAAGCTCGCTCGATCATATTGTAGCGAGCACTTACAAAATGGTCTTTATATAATC
This sequence comes from Philereme vetulata, assembly GCA_918857605.2. NCBI lineage: Eukaryota > Metazoa > Arthropoda > Insecta > Lepidoptera > Geometridae > Philereme > Philereme vetulata. The sequence continues at coordinate 4,334,004 of OU975444.1, forward strand.
GAGACGTATAGAGATAACGCTCTAGAAGACTTGGCACAATATGATATCAACGAAGAGGCTTGGCTATTACGTGGACGTATACAGTCTCGACATGTCCGAGCCAGGAAATATTTTTGTTATATATTAATCAATAATATTAATAACAATATTACACAATATTATTGTACCTGCTTGACAGGGCGACGTACTATAGGTACTTGTGCCCATGTACTGTCAATTATATGGTACGTAGGTTATGCCCGTCATGAAGGGTTCAATGAACCTGCATTGTTCCTTAACAGTACTCTCATCGATGATGATGATGATGATAATGTTTAATAACATATTGTTTTGATTTTTTAAGAAGATGTTGTTTTTATTTGTATTACTACTTACCTAACTTAAATAAAATCATTACATTACACAAAATGTTTTTTTAATTACCACGATATTCAATGTTTGGCACTAAATATTATCAGATTCAATTTTTAGTAGAACTCAGATCGGACAATACTTAGAGAAATGCGACTTTCTACATATGAAAATACATAGAATTACCTTTATATTGACATATGACTCATTTTTATTGCAAGGTAGACCAGCTTCCATACACTTATGCCCGTTCTCCTTTAAGTAGGTACTGTAATTGTTTTTAGGTGCTGTGTTAATCATAGCCAGGATTAGAACGCAACATGGACAAGCCAGGGCCTAGTAAAAAACGTAAGGTTAAAGATGAAAATCGGCAGTTTCAAGAAATTTGGACTGAGAAAAACTTTTTTGTATGGTCGCATAACAAAGTCGTTTGTTTAATTTGCAAAAATTCTGTTGCCATTGCAAAGGAATATAATGTAAAAAGGCACTATGAAACGCAGCATCCTACTTTTACCAAGTTAACAGGCGAATTAAGAAAGCAAAAAATGTTGTCTTTAAAACGGGAGCTTACTGGTCAGCAAGCTATGTTTACAAAACCCATTCAAGATTCAGAAAAAGCTACAGAAGTTAGTTATGAAATTTCTCGGATGATAGCAAAGCGAAGTCGCCCCTTCAATGATGGGGATTTTGTAAAAGAATGCATAGAAATTGCCGCTAAGAAAATGTGTCCAGAAGCAGCAAAAAAGTTTGAGAAAATTCAACTGAATCGTATGACTATCCAAAGACGAATTATGTCTTTGTCAAGTAATATTGCGGAATAATTAAATGAAAAAACTAAGATCATTGAATTTTTTTCATTAGCACTCGACGAATCCACTGATATTAGTTCCACAGCTTAACTTCTCATATTCATACGAGGTGTTACTCAAGATTTTGAAGTCTTAGAAGAGTTATTAGGAATATGTTCATTGAAAGGTCAAACCAGAGGAGTTGATATACTCAATGTACTTTTGGATGAGTGTTCAAAAACGGATTTGGACTTATCAAAATTATCGGGAGTTGCGACTGACGGTGCTCCTTCGATGATTGGTGTCAATTCTGGGCTAGTTACTTTGCTGAAAAAGCATCTACAAGAAAAAAACATAAACGCTGAAGATCTCATGCAGTTTCACTGCACTATACACCAAGAAGCCCTCTGTCCTAAAAAAAATGAATTTCAAAATGTCATGAAAGTGGTAGTTTCGACTGTAAATTTCATAAAATCACGAGGACTCAATCACAGGCAATTCAAACAATTCCTTGATGACATCGAAAGCGAATATGGAGATTTACTGTATTATACAGAAGTAAGGTGGCTAAGTCGTGGATTGACACTGGAACGATTTCTAAATTTAATAGAAGAAATTGGAATATTTCTGGCGGAAAAGCAAAGGGATGTCCCGGAACTTAAAAATCCTGATTGGTTGTGTGATTTGGTCTTTTTAGTTGACATTACAAATCATTTGAATGTCTTGAACACACGGCTTCAACGCAAAAATCAACTGATATCCCAGCTCTACGCTCATGTATCATCCTTTCAATGCAAGCTGACACTTTTCAGATCGCAATTGAATTCTGGAAATTACAATCATTTTCCGAATTATAAGAAAATGGCTGAAAAATTCAACAAAACTGCGATTAATTTCAGTTATGTAGAAAAGCTAGATATTTTGATTCAATCTTTTCAAGACAGATTTTCGGAGTTTAAAAAAGTGAAACCTCTGTTGGACATATTCAGCAATCCTTTCACGATTTCAGTTGAAAATGCGCCACAGTCAATGCAGTTAGAAATTATCGACATTCAAAACGACCAAGATTTACGCAACAAATTCAACGAAGGAGACTTGCTGAACTTTTACCGCTGCATTGATAAAAATACGTACAAAGAGTTGCGCATAAACGCTCTGAAATGTGCCAGCTTATTTGGTTCTACCTATATATGTGAACAAACCTTTTCAATACTAAATAATAATAAAACAAAAAATCGAAACCGCCTTGCAAACGAAAGTTTGGAAGCAGTTTTACGTGTTGCTACAAGTAAATTTGAGCCAAATATAAAAAAGATTGTAAGCACTATGCAGTGCCACGCTTCAAATTAATAAATTCTTTTTCAATTTTAATACATTATTATCAATTCTTTATTGTCTTTAATTACCTATACTTCTGGCGGCCCGCCATCAGTTCATAATTTGCCCGAGTGGCCCCTAGTCTTAATAATGTCTGTGCATCCCTGTCTTAGAGCTATGTGAACCCCTTACCAACTTCGCCAATGTAAATCTGGCTTTAATTCGTATATGCTAAAAATCAACTTTTTAAGCTGCCTAAATGCTATTCCTATTTATTTTTTAATGGTTTTGGACCAATTAGTATCTAAAGTAAACAGAAAAAACTGTCTTTTTTTTTTGCTAGACTAAATTTTCCCATTGCTGGTCAAAGGCCTTCCCCCCCCCCAACTCCTTGCACCTATCGCGATCCTTGACAGATTCCCACCATTCGCTCTCGAATCCACTGATGTCATCGCGTCACCGTTTTCGCGGCCGACCCTGACGTCGCCGTCCATCTTCAGATAGCCAGGGGTGTTACGATGTTAACCCATTTCTCCGGAAGCATTCGACTTACGTGCCCGGCCCAATCCCACTTGAGCTTCGAGGTTTTGTCTCCCACATCGGCAATGCCAGTTAACGTTAAAAACTGTCTCTAATCAATGAAATCTTTTAGATCATTTTGAATCGTCAAATATTGCATGTTGCTCCAGTGCATTTCATTTAAATCATTTATTTGCGAGTAGGTTCACAAAAGTTACAATGTTGTTTGACTTATATGGTACGATTACACAAGTGTGTTATGACATTGTTTACTGGAGTGCAGTACACACGGCTACACATCAAGCTATACATTTCCAGTATAAGCTGACCTAGCATTGTGTAGGCTTTTCGTAGAATGAGAGGTCAGCTTATACTGGAATTGTATAGCTTGATGTGTAGCCGTGTGTACATGTGTGTTCTGATCGCCTCATTGAAAACTTGCTCGCAAATCGCCAATGTAGTAACGCCCTAATAACAAAATCTGTACCTACCTATGATGGTTCGATTCCTATAATTTTTTTTATTGCTGGACATTTCACACAGCGCTATCTAGCCCCTAACTAAGCAGAGCTTGTACTATGGGAACCAGATAACTGATAGAATACTTAAATACATTTTTTTTTGTAAATACCTAGTCAGGCCATAAGTATTGTCACACAGTAAAAACTTTTCTTTTAGAATGCTGGCCACAAAAAAGTTTATTGAATTCTAATTTCGAATTGTTCATGAAAATAAAAATGTATACTTTTTAGAATTTTACTTATTTTTAAATATGGAGTGGACGCTTAAAGAAGACCGTGTTGCAGTTATTGCGTTGCATCGTTGCGGTTACGCGCCAATTCAAATTTTTGACATACTAAAAAAGTTGAATATAACCAAAAGATTCGTTTATTGCACCATCAAACGATACAATGAAGACTCTAGTGTAGATGACAGGTCAAGAAGTGGTCGCCCTCGGTCTGTTAGGACTCCAGCAGTGATAAAAGCTGTGAAGGCGCGAATTCAAAGAAATCCCAAACGTTAGCAGAAACTGTTGGCCCTTCAGATGGGGTTAAGCAGAACCACGGTGAAAAGGGTGTTAAATGAAGATTTAGGGCTTCGGGCATATCGAAGAAAAACAGGACATCGTTTGAATGCTCGTCTAATGAACCTGAGACTGAAGTGATGCCGCGCTTTGTTGAAGCGGTACGCGGGAAAAAAATATCGGGAAATTCTTTTTTCGGATATTTTTTTTTTACCGTAGAAGAGAGCTACAACAAACAAAGTGATAAGGTGTACGCACACAGTAGTGAAGAAGCGAGCAACCGTATTCCGCGTGTCCAACGAGGTCATTTTCCATCCTCGCTCATGGTATGGTTGGGAGTTTCTTATTGGGGCTTAACAGAGGTACATTTTTGTGAGAAAGGTGTAAAAACGAATGCAGTTGTGTATCAAAATACAGTCCTGACGAACCTTGTGGAACCTGTTTCTCATACCATGTTCAATAACAGGCACTGGGTATTCCAACAAGATTCGGCGCCAGCTCATAGAGCGAAGAGCACACAAGACTGGCTGGCGGCGCGTGAAATCGACTTCATCCGGCACGAAGACTGGCCCTCCTCCAGTCCAGATTTCAATCCGTTAGATTACAAGATATGGCAACACTTGGAGGAAAAGGCGTGCTCAAAGCCTCATACCAATTTGGAGTCACTCAAGACATTCTTGATTAAGGCAGCCGCCGATATTGACATGGACCTCGTTCGTGCTGCGATAGACGACTGGCCGCGCAGATTGAAGGCCTGTATTCAAAATCACGGAGGTCATTTTGAATAAACTTTAGTGTCATAAGAATCTATGTTTTGTTAAGTTCATTTTGGTATATAAATGGTTACATAATGAATAAACGTGTTTCAATTATTTAATATTAAACATGTGACAGAATTTATGACCTGACATACTTATAATATACATATAGAAAAACAACCAGACCCGGAACAAATATCTGTAAATCATGCAAACATTTGTTCCGCGGCGGGAATCGTATCCGCTACCTCCTGCGTCTCAGCCGGCTATTCGCCCACTGCACCACGGAGGTCGTCAAAATAATAATAATAATAATACTAAATAATACTGCATCAGTGCAAATTTAGTAGATAACTGAACAGTAGAAATGTCTAAACATATACATATCGAATTAGTGTCTTATAGTAATTTTATTATTGTCGGCAAATAGAAAGAAAGAAAACATTTTATTCAACAACCACACAGTAATAAAGGAAAATAAAACAACAACAATAAAATCTAACCTAAGCACTAACAAACATAAAAGCTCTGTGTGATTGAATAGGTACTCAGCTCAGCATAATGCTACGGCATGTTAATATGCCGCAGCGCTGGTCTTCCGCTGAGTCCAGTTTACATTACCTCACGTACCTCTTGATCAAGGGTAGCCATAATAAGACAAACACAACTATTGTTCAAATCAAACCATATTAAATACATGCATTACAAAATTAAATACCTACTATTTTAAACCAATAAAACTATCACACTAAACAAAAAAAAACAAATCATTAAAATTGCACACTTTCATTCATAAAAATATTTTTAAAAATCGTTTTTGAGGTTTTTTAACTGGAAAATAACATATAAACTATTTCGATGTAAATTTGCCAGTCACACCGAATGAAAATTTTTTTATCACAGGAAGTAGGTAAGTACTCTAAAATGTTGAAAATTTCACAGCCCACTGACTTCAAGGTCTTGCTTAAAGTTACCTACCTACCAGAACTCATGTTTACTTAAACAGTTTTTGTTCTCACATACTAAGTTAACTACTATTTATGTTATTTGTGAGTGTTTCCCCACAAATAACATACGGCCCACCTGGATGTTAAGAGGTCACCGTCGCCTATTGACACCCGGAGTGTGTGCATATTTTAGTGTATGCATTTTATTCCACTAACACACATACAAAGGCCTACTCTCCAGTCCTCTCTGTCTGACCACATTTGCACAGGGGGACTTAAATCAGGCAACAGATCCTGTTGCCTAATTTAACTCGGTCACTCTCATTTGGTCCAATCTATACTAATATTATAAAGAGGAAAGATTTGTATTTTTGTGTGTATGTTTGTAATGAATAAACTCAAAAACTACTGGTCCGATTTCAAAAATTCTTTCACCATTGGAAAGCTACATTCACCTTGAGTAACATAGGCTACTTTTTACCCAACTGCGCAAAGGAGGGTAATGTTTTTATTGAAAATCTACGCGTGCAAAGCTGCGGATTGGTCAGCTAGTAAAATATAAGTTTCATTTAAAGGAGTATTAATCACAATAAAATATTAATCAACATATTTTTATTTAGTCAGTAAACATTTATAAACATAATATGTGTAAATTTCTTAACCATATAAATAAAATAATGATCTTAATATATATATATATATATATATAACAGAGTCGGGTTTGTTCGAACACTTATAACTCAAGAACGGATGGACCGATTTTCATGGTGTTTTATTTGTTGTATTTGTATTCATCCCGAGTAGCAGAATAACTTTTAAAATATCGGAAAATTTCAAGCAAAAAGATATTATGAAGTAAAATAATTTCCCATACATTGATGCAGTTAATGATGGCAGATGTATATTGACAGTCCGCGTCATATGCATGTCAAGGCGATACGAAGTTCGGCGGATCAACTAGTTAACTCATAAAGGATCACGCCAATACATTTTTGTATGGTTTTGGTGCTTGGCCAATTAATCTTATAGCAGATTTTTTTTATACATTTGACAAAAAGCTACATACTAATAGTAATACAAAAAGAACTGAAAGGTTTGTCTCGGTGCTTAAAGATACTCAAGCCACTACATATTATTTAAATAAACGACGACCTCCGTGGCGCAGTGGGCGAATAGCCGGCTGAGACGCAGGAGGTAGCGGGTTCGATTACCGCTGTGGATTAAATGTTTGCATGATCTACAGATATTTGTTCCGGGTCTGGTTGTTTCTCTATGTATTATAAGTATGTATTTACAAAAAAAAAAGTATATAAGTATTCTATCAGTTATCTGGTTCCCATAGTACAAGCTATGCTTAGTTTGGGGCTAGATGGCGCTGTGTGAACCCATCACCTTTACCTAAATTAATTATATATTATTATTTATTTTGTTGTTTGTTATTTATGTACTTTGTTTTGCCTTATGTAAGTGAACATTTCCCTTCAGCTGGTCTACACAGAACTGCGCTAGAGTTATCATGCTGTGTACACATGCTTTGGGATACAATCTAGATCTAAGAGTCGATCGCTATATTTTGTATCTGATTGGTTGTATTCTGTTTTGAAATATAATAAAATTTCATTAACTAATACTTTATACACCAGCCTATTTTTAAGAACTGGAAACATAGTAAACATATTATTACGATCAGCCTTATCACTGAGTGATTTCTTCCAGGCAACCAGGCATTGTTGAATTTATATATTTGCTGATTAAATAAATAAATAATGCTGAACATTTCACAGTTCACACAGCACAAGGCCAAGAGTTAATTGAAACATTTTAAAAGTGATTGCAGACAAACAATACATGATATATTATCATATTTCCCAAAATAAAATTGTATTCCGCATTGAAGAATTAGCGACGTCAATTAATTGCATATAATAATAAATATTGCTGGACATTTCACACAGCGCTATCTAGCCCCAAACTAAGCAAAGCTTGTACTTGGGAACCAGATAACTGATAGACTATAATAGCATATAAGAATACTTATATACTTTTTTTTGTAAATACATAGGTACTTATATATAAAGAAACAACCAGACCCGGAACAAATCTGTAGATCCTACAAACATTTGTTCCAGTTGTTGCAGTGGGAATCGAACCTGCTACCTCCTGGGTACTGATTATGGAGGATTTGAATTTTATGTTTATTTTATCATTCGCTGCTAGTAATTTTAATCATTTTCGCAATTAATAAATAAAATGAAATGAAACCTAAACTCCTTCCTATACACCCTCAAATTATTTAAGTAAATTATGTATATAAATAATTATTTCCCTTCCTTCCTAGTTCTGGACGATATTCATGATAAGAATATTATCCTAAACATGAATTATGTATGTTGTTTAAAAAACTGTACATAAGCAAAATAAGAATAAGCTTTTTGAAAACCAATTTGAGCTTATGTAAATTCAGTTTTTTCCCGCTATACGACATGCAGAGAAAGTCGATGTGAATTGAATCATTAATGAAAGTGATTTTGCACTTGACACAGTTTGCCAATGAATGAGAATTTCACTTTTTTGACAGGATCTATCTTAGCGCAAAAATGAACTTCAGATTAGTCCTTTCCTTTGTCTAATTAGGAAAGATCTAGGTCGCAATCCGCGCATGCTAAATCCTCCCATGCAGTCGTAAAATCGGGAACCAATTTCACAATGAAAAAACTATTTCGTACGCTGTATACTACCCCAGCGTAAGGTACAATTCATTCTAATCATTATACGAGCGAATAATCAATAACATCGTCTAGTACACAAACAAAATCAATAAATCCAAGAGAGCAAGTTACTCACCACACTGGCTGTGTCCTGGCTGTCTAGGGAATGTTTATCCGTCTCTCTGCTCTGATGATCGCACGAGAAATTCTCATATTTATTACGCGTGGGGCTGCTTTTCATTGTTCACACAACGCCTGGCGTTTTATGCCTCGAAAGACATTTTTTTACCGACGACAAGAAGCTCCAACGAAATTTCACCGACTGACTGACGTAAAAATTTACAGAAATTAAAAAGAAATGCTTCGTGGTGATTGACATTTGACACTGACGCTGACATTGAATTTGATTTTGACAACTGACATTAATGACAATCAAACACAAATGGCCAGCTAGGGCTCACGACTTTTCAATTTATAAACACTCCAATTCCACTTCGTCAGAGTTAAAACAAACACACTTTTTATTATATATACCCAATCGTCACCGAAATTAAATTTGTATATCGTCTTAATCCAAGTTATATATCCATTCCTCCACATAGATTTGCCAAAATAGGCAACAGTTACTTAAGCATAAGCATTAAATTGTTCAACAAACTTACACATGGTGTACGAAACGCTGACACTTCATGTTTCTCAGAAAATAATGTAACTATGTAGGTACCTACTTAGGTACATTTATATTATTGTACCACCTTTAATCGCTATAGGATGTGTATGGGCTGATGATGGTGATAGATACTTACATCATTACGCTCTTCATTAGTAATATCCCAGAGCCGCACTTCCGTATATTCTTGGTTCCTGTCATCATTCTTGTAATTTCTACGAAACATTTCCACTAATTCACTAATCACAAGCTGTTTTCCTCATACCTACCTACTCACACGACCGCTTCTAACATCATTGTTACTGAACCCATGTTTCGCTACATACTTAATTTCCTTTTTTTCTAATGTGTTCTCATCCTTTTCTACAAATGTCAGAGAAAATAATAGACCAAAGCAAAGGTACGGTAGGTACCTATAGGTAGGTAGGTTCTTAGCGAAGATGGTACCGACTAGTAGATTAGCGCGGTTAATTTATTTCTACCCTTGCAAAGAACAACGTTTGGACTACACACACACAGATAAACTACCTAGTACAATCACGTAAAATGTTAAATTACGGGACTTAAAAAACTGACAAGCGTGTAATCCACGCAACGATAAATACACAACTGATATATTTTTATCTAACATTGTTTTCGTGATTGACATAACTTAGCCATTATTGGCTTATCTTGAGATATTATGTGATTTTTCTGTGTTAGCTTATCGATGTGTTCCTACAGTTGTAGTGTAACATTGACTAATAAAATGGTTGATTGCAGTCATGATCGTGATTTACTTACGGTAATAACTGGCCTTGAGAATTTCTTATTCCGATACGTGTGATGCAATGAGAGATTTCCATAAGCAAAGTAAATAAACAAACAGGTCTTACTGCATACATAGATGTCGCTGACTGACTAACGTGGCTATCTCTAACTTCTACGTTAACTGCTTGCTATAAGGTCATAAAGATACCTTCATTTTACAAGCTTTTTAGGGTTTCGTACCCAAAGGGTAAAACGGGACCCTGTTACTAATACACCGCTGTCTGTCTGTCCGTCTGTATGTCATGCACCGTGATAGTTAGACAGTTGAAATTTTCACAAATTATGTAAGTATTTCTGTTGCCGCTATTACAAGAAATACTAAAAACAGAATAATACGTAATGCTACGTAACTTAATAAATAAAACAAATATTTAAGGGGAGCTCCCATACAACAAACTTGATTTTATTTGCTGGTTTTTATAGATAATGGTACGGAACCCTACGTGCGCGAGTCAGACTCGCACTTGGCCGGTTTTTATTATTAACTTGCAAGGTATGTATGTTTGTCCGGGTGGAATCTTGCAACTGAATTTTAAACGCGTTGCCCCCAACCATTTGAGCTGAAATTTGGAATACATATGTAACTTCGGTGACAATCCAATAATATGGTACCATGGAGGTGGTCTCATGATGGAGACGGATGCTAGACAACGGAACTTCTCAATGGATTATAGTAGGCTACTAGTGTTTTGGCTTATTTAAATCTGCTTGCAGTTCCGATTATGAATTTTATAATAGCTTGTTTTGAAAAAGTAATTTTTCAACAAAAAACTAATTGATATTGATTTCGTAAAATTTTTGTTTGGCGGTTTGCAGCCGCCATATTGGATTTTTATGTCACTCTTGTGGTTCAGGCTCAGAGCAAGGCTCTGAGGATTCAGGCGAATATAATGATACGGTACCTCACTTGTCAACATCCCTCAAGCTATTTAGACGCGCCAAATGAATACTGACATACACCCAATTCTACCCTCCATAAAGGCCTGCCGTGGGGCGCCGGCAGTAGAATGTTGCCTCTCCGCTCTTGCCCGTGGATGCAGTAGGAGTCTGCTAAGGGATACCTCCGAAAGATGGGCAGCAGCGTCTTTTCGTGTTTTCAATACCTATACTGCGCTCGCCAACCCGCCTGCCAAGCGTGGCGAGTATGGCAACAACCCCCTCATGATATTGCAACATAAAACCAGGCCCCGAGTCCCCGGCGGCCCCGCTAATCCTGGCTACGGTAGCAGTCATGGTAACGGCGGGGCCAGGGGTGCTAAGAATCCCCGGGAGACGATCGGCTACCAAACCCTACGACGACCACTGGCCCTGGTAACACACAACATCCGCACTTTGAGGACAGACGAAAAGATTGTTGAGCTGGAAGAAGAAATTAGTAGATTACACTGGGACAGTTTGGGGTTATCAGAAGTCCGTAGAGAGGGCGAGGACACGATATCCCTTAAGTCTGGTAACCTACTGGTAACCTTCTGGAATGGAAAGGACTGGGCATCAATATTAACGGCGAATACATCACTCACCTTCGGTTTGCCGACGATATTGTGGTCATGGCAAAGTCGATGGAAGAGCTCAGCACGATGCTCGAAGGCCTCAATCGAGTCTCCCAACGGGTAGGACTTAAAATGAACATGGACAAGACGAAAATCATGTCGAATATCCATGTCGTCCCTGCCCCAGTTATGGTTGAGAACTCGGCTCTTGAAGTTGTCGACGCGTATGTATGTATACCTAGGACAAACAGTCCAATTAGGTAGGTCCAACTTCGAGAAAGAGGTCAATCGTCGAATCCAACTCGGATGGGCAGCGTTTGGGAAACTTCGCAACGTCTTTTCGTCCAACATACCTCAGTGCCTTAAGACGAAAGTCTTCAATCAGTGTGTGTTACCAGTGATGACATATGGAACCGAGACATGGTCCTTCACTATTGGCCTTATGAATAAGCTCAGTCGCTCAACGAGCTATGGAGAGGGCTATGCTCGGGGTTTCTCTACGGGATCGAATCAGAAATGAGGAGATACGTAGGAGAACTAAAGTCACCGACATAGCCCGACGGATTAGCACGTTGAAGTGGCAATGGGCAGGCCATATAGCGCGCAGAACGGATGGCCGTTGGGGCCGGAAGGTTCTCGAGTGGAGGCCACGGACCGGCAAGCGCAGCGTAGGACGTCCACCTACAAAATGGGCAGACGACTTGGTAAGAACCGCAGGTCGGCGTTGGATGCAGACCGCTTCCAACCGCAGTTCCTGGAGATCAATGAGGGAGGCCTTTGTCCAGCAGTGGACGTCCTACGGCTGATATGATGATGATGATGATGAAAGGCAATCGGGTAATAGCATAAATAATATTATTTTTTGTAACATACAAAAAAGCCTTTCTTAACTAATATTTAGGCTCTATTTATTTCCTAGCTAAAATTTAATCTATGATGTCATCCTGTAAAATCCATAAGCAGTCTACACACCAAAGCCGACAGCCCGGCGACATGCCGCCGGGCTGTCGGCGGCATGTCGCCGGACTGTCGGCGGGTCGACGGCTTTTCAATTCAATAAATTTATTTCAGACGTATTTTGTTCATATATGGTCAGTACTACATTTGTTTATATCTATGTTAATAATAAATAAAACCGGCCAAGTGCGAGTCGGACTCGCGCACGATGGTTCCGTATCTATAAAAACGGCAAAAAAAATCACTTTTATTGTATGGGAGCCTCCTTTAAATATTTATTGTATTCTGTTTTTAGTATTTGTTGTTATAGCGGCAACAGAAATACATCATCTGTGAAAATTTCAACTGTCTAACTATCACGGTTCATGAGATACAGCTTAGTGACAGACGGACAGACAGCGGAGCCTTAGTAATAGGGTGCCGTTTTACCTTTAGGGTACGGAACCCTAAAAATTAAAATAAATAAAGTACAATGAAGAGTAAATTATGTGAAGTTTTGATCAAAACAAATTACGTTAAAAAATCTAAATAAATGTCAGAAAATAATAATTATGCATTTTAATAAACTGAATATTTGGTGTGTGTAGAACTGCTTTAGATATGAAGATCTCAAAATGTTTATTAGTATATTTTCTGCGCCAAAAACTCCAAGAAGCAAAAAGTGAAAGGCCCACATTTAAATAGTTTATCTAAGGTGATTTATTTAAATAACTTTTTATAATATTAACAGCTGTTTAACTCGGCTCTATGCTTTGAAACAATCCTGTAACCCGAAGCCAGGGCCGGTAGGCTCTTCCGACAGAGACGTTAGGCCTCCAAGAGGTTCAGCTGCGAACCTTCCACTCCTGAAACAAACATCCAACAGATTTAAACCAACAGACGACTATGGCGCAGTGGGCGAACCCATCTGCGACGCAGGAGGTTGCAGGTACGATTCCCACCGCGGAATAAATGAGCTAATGTCTCGTCCGATCAGCTATGAATTTTTTGACGCCACTATTTATTTTTCCTCTAATATTGGTAACCGTCAGCTTGGTAATGGTAGCAGTGTCGCGAGTTCAATGGTTTTTTCCCACCTCAAAAAATGCCCAACGCGCCTTAATAAGTCTTCACTTCATATACAGAGGTGTCAGTAATGGTAACAGAGTAGCGAGTTCAATGGTTTTTACCCATCTCAAAAAATGCCCAACGCGCCTAAATAAGTCTTCATTTCATATACAGAGGTGACAGTAATGGTAACAGAGTAGCGAGTTCAATGGTTTTTACCCATCTCAAAAAATGCCCAACGCGCCTAAATAAGTCTTCATTTCATATACAGAGGTGTCAGTAATGGTAACTGTGTAGCGAGTTCAATGGTTTTTCCCACCTCAAAAAATGCCCAACGCGCCTAAATAAGTCTTCATTTCATATACAGAGGTGTCAGTAATGGTAACAGTGTAGCGAGTTCAATGATTTTTCCCACCTCAAAAAATGCCCAACGCGCCTAAATAAGTCTTCACTTCATATACAGAGGTGTCAGTAATGGTAACAGTGTAGCGAGTTCAATGGTTTTTCCCACCTCAAAAAATGCCCAACGCGCCTAAATAAGTCTTCACTTCATATACAGAGGTGTCAGTAATGGTAACAGTGTAGCGAGTTCAATGGTTTTTCCCACCTCAAAAAACGCCCAACGCGCCTAAATAAGTCTTCATTTCATATACAGAAGTGTCAGTAATGGTAACAGTGTAGCGAGTTCAATGGTTTTTCCCACCTCAAAAAATGCCCAACGTGCCTAAATAAGTCTTCACTTCATATACAGAGGTGTCAGTAATGGTAACAGAGTAGCGAGTTCAATGGTTTTTACCCATCTCAAAAAATGCCCAACGCGCCTAAATAAGTCTTCATTTCATATACAGAGGTGTCAGTAATGGTAACAGTGTAGCGAGTTCAATGGTTTTTCCCACCTCAAAAAATGTCCAACGCGCCTAAAAAAGACTTCACTTCGTATACAGAGGTGTCAGTAATGGTAACAGTGTAGCGAGTTCAATGGTTTTTCCCACCTCAAAAAATGCCCAACGCGCCTAAATAAGTCTTCACTTCATATACAGAGGTGTCGGTAATGGTAACAGTGTCGCGAGTTCAATGGTTTTTTCCCATCTCAAAAAATGGCCAACGCGCCTAAATAAGTCTTCACTTCATATACAGAGGTGTCAGTAATGGTAACAGTGTAGCGAGTTCAATGGTTTTTCCCACCTCAAAAAATGCCCAACGCGCCTAAATAAGTCTTCACTTCATATACAGAGGTGTCAGTAATGGTAACAGTGTAGCGAGTTCAATGGTTTTTCCCACCTCAAAAAACGCCCAACGCGCCTAAATAAGTCTTCATTTCATATACAGAAGTGTCAGTAATGGTAACAGTGTAGCGAGTTCAATGGTTTTTCCCACCTCAAAAAATGCCCAACGTGCCTAAATAAGTCTTCACTTCATATACAGAGGTGTCAGTAATGGTAACAGAGTAGCGAGTTCAATGGTTTTTACCCATCTCAAAAAATGCCCAACGCGCCTAAATAAGTCTTCATTTCATATACAGAGGTGTCAGTAATGGTAACAGTGTAGCGAGTTCAATGGTTTTTCCCACCTCAAAAAATGTCCAACGCGCCTAAAAAAGACTTCACTTCGTATACAGAGGTGTCAGTAATGGTAACAGTGTAGCGAGTTCAATGGTTTTTCCCACCTCAAAAAATGCCCAACGCGCCTAAATAAGTCTTCACTTCATATACAGAGGTGTCGGTAATGGTAACAGTGTCGCGAGTTCAATGGTTTTTTCCCATCTCAAAAAATGGCCAACGCGCCTAAAGAAGTTTCAACTTCAAAAACGTCAAAAATATGAATGGAATTTTTGTCATAGTATTTACCTTGGTCCTGCTAGTGGCTTCTCATCTTTTTTTAGCTTTTCAATGATTTCTTTTGTATCTTCAATAGTCAGGTCCTCCTGCAAAATGATTGGTCACATTAATTTAGAAAACCGTATTGAACTGATTACTAATTGTGTATGTAACCTAGAAATAAAGCAAAACTCGCTGTTGCAACTTGACTTGAAACTCCATTTTTATGCAATGGGAACTGATTTATGGTATAAAATGTAGCCTATGTGGTAATCCAGGTTATAATCTACGTATATACCAAATTTCATCGAAGTCGGATCAGCCGTTACGACGTGATTGAGTAACAAACACACAAATAACTAAACAAACATCCAAACTTTCACATTTATAATATTACCAGCTGCCGCCAGCGACTTCGCTCCCGTTGTTTGTCAATAAAAAGTAGCTTACGTGTTAATCGAGGTTATAATCTACATTTATAGAAAATTTCATCGCAATCGGTTCAGCGGTTCCGGCGTGAAAGAGTAACAAACATCCATACATCCATACATACAAACTTTTGCGTTTATAATATTAGTAGGATGTGACGTTTCCCCGAAATTAAAAAGGTACATGCGCGGTAAATACCCGTTTTAATCAGTAATTATGTACAGTGATCGCGAAAGTTTCAAAAATACTGATTAAAATAATTAGAAATACGGGAGTTATCAGGTTAAAGAATTTTTTTATTGATATCGAGATAAATATCTACCTATACAAAAAAAATATCTTTATATACTTGGTTGCACTGATTCAATAGTACGTAAGTAATACTTACATAGTAATCGTCATTGACTTGTACCATAGGCGCGTTCACACAAGCACCGAGACATTCAACCTGGAAGAAGAAGGGTTGTATGAGCTCGCTATAATCATAGCGCCTTCAGATAATATTTATTTTTGAAGTAAAACTTCTTTACGCACGGGGAGTAAGCTGGTGAATGCGTTACGAGAAGTGCGAACGGAAGTTGAGAGGGAGATATAAGTTAGTGAAGATAGAAAGAGAGAGAGAGCTACGTTTCGTATATTACTGTAGGGGCAAGAGAGAGAGAGAGCGAGCACACATTTTCTTTCTCTCTTTCTCTCATAGCCAGTTGATTTGTTGAATATCTCCTATCCCAAATTAGCCTAAATTATACAAACTGCAAAAACGAAAACTCCTTCATGCTGACTACATTTTGACTAATATTTATGAAAAAAAAATATTTACGACGTTTCGTATTTTGAATCTACCAGCTTCGATTTACGAAAAAGTTCAGCTATTCCACAACAGATGGCAGGCAGCAGCAGAAGTTTTACTTCAGTCGTGTGGTCTAAAGCACACTCGGTTTTTTTATTGATGATAGCCAAGCGCTTGACCACTACCTCACCTGATGGTAAGTGATGGTGAGATCGAAGATGGAGCACGCTTGCCTAGAATGAAACTATTTACTCTGGACTTGAAGACTCCGATATTATACTGGTCCGGAAAAACTGCTAACAAGGAAAGTTAAAGAGGTGGAAGGGGGAAGGAGGGATAAGGTCATGAAGATCTCATTCACCAAAATGAATCTTGTAACAACCTGAAAGTCTGGCTATTATTGGTAAACAATTTTGTAATCAGATAGATAGATAACGATTTATCACGCTTAAATTAAAAAAAAAAATAACAATACACACAGAAATACAAATGGCGGTCTTATCCCTAAAAGCTCAGGTAAACAGGTGTTTAACTTTTTTGTGGTTAGATCCATAGTGTTTAATTTCTTGTAGACTTTTTTGTGAAAACAGGCAATTCAAACCAATTTGAATATTTCTACTGGTTATGTTATGCTTAATAAAACGTGATTCGTCATCATCATTTTCAGGCCGTGTCGAGCCACTGCATAGGCCTCTCTTTGTTTCTGCCATTCCGATCCTGTGCCAGTCTGAACCACGTACGACCCAAAGTCGTATGGATGTCGTTGACCTATCTCGCTGGTGGACGTCCCCTATTTCGATTGCCAGTTCTCGGCCTCCACTCTGTTAGGGCCTTAGTCCGCCTTTCGTCACTACGTCTGGCCAAGTGTCCTGCCCAACTCCACTTGAGCCCCAATATTCGCTTGCTGACGTCTTGTACTTTAGTCTGTTTGCGAATTTCAGTATTGGGAACTAGATCTCGATAATGTGATTAAACTAATATATATGTATAAGTAAATAAAATATTTTATTTCAGAAAACTAGAGTCTATATCTTAAGATTATAACACACACAAAAATAACACAACAAAGAAGAACAACTAAATATACAAAAATAAAAATAGGCACTGAGTGAAAATAGAAAACGCCATTTTGTGCTGCGGGTGACTAACTGAGGAAATTATTTCCTTCATTAATCACCCTCCGCACAAAACACTTCCTGAGCGGAAAACAATGAAAAACTAACGAAATTAATTATTTTTCACACATATTATTATTATTTTTTTGTTGTTTTTTTCTCTCGAAATATTGATATTTCGGTTTTTATGAAGCTCACGGGCCTAAGCCAAGTGCGAATCATGTTGAGATTGAACGCTTGTGTCTTCTTGTATCTTCTGTCTCTATTATTATCTATCTATAATATAAAAATGAATCGCAAAATGTGTTGGTAAGCGCATAACTCAACAACGCCTGGACTAATTTGGCCAATTCTTTTTTTTTTGGATTTCTTATTGTCAGGAGAAGGTTCTTATGAAAGAAAAAATTAAGAAAATTGCGCGCAAAATTAGAAAATTTAAGAATACTTAACCACCATATAAAATTATTTATAATCTAACCTTAGCGCTTTTATAATGTAACCTTATGACGTTTGACATAGAATTGATAGAATGCGTGCTGCAAATATCGTCAGACGATGTAAAAAATATTAATATCGTTTGAAACAGTTGCTTCGGTAGGAGTTATCCCGAGATATATTGTCTATATATATAAAAATTAATTGCTGTTCGTTAGTCTCGCTAAAACTCGAGAACGGGTGGAGCGATTTAGGTAATTTTGGTATTGAATTATTTGTGGAAGTCATTCATTTTCTCATACATAATGATGGCCGGGGACAACAATTGACAATTCTACCAGGGTGACTTATATTGACAGCCCGCGTTATACGTATGCATGTCAAGCCGATACGAAGTTTGGCGGGACCACTAGTTATGAAATAAATTTGAATGTTTTTAACAGAGTATTTCTTTATAAGTCTATAATATGCATTAGGAAGAGGAAGTGCTTTGTGCGAAGGATGATTAATGAAGGAAATAATTTCCTCAATTAGTCAACCATAGCACAAAATGGCATTTTCTATTTTCACCCAGTCCCTAATTTATAGTATAATATATAACTGTTCTTGTTGTAATTTTATTATCTGTGTGTGTTTTAGTTTAAGATATGGGCTGTATTGTCTGAAATAAAATATTTTTATTTTATTAGGGTTCATTTTAAAAATTACTTGTAATAAAATTGCCGATTCACAAGTTTTTTGAACTGCATTGCAATAAGTATATTGTACAGGAAGGATTTAATTTAATTTATTTGTAGGAAAAGTAACAGCTGGTATATTTATAACTTGTTCTTACGACAGCTTGTTTAGATAGCCAATAGCAGTTTTCACATAAAATGATTAGATTATGTTATTCCAGTTTATACCAAAGTTGTCTGGAAGAGATAAGACCCCCCCCCCCCATTATACTTTCCGATTAATTTGTTTGTGAAATTTTATTGTTAAATTGTACCTTTTTATAAAATATATCAATTTATTTAAATTGGATAGGTCTCCGTTTGACCACAATCTCACCTAATGGTAAGCAATGATGTGGTCTAAGATGAAGCATGAAGATCTAGAAGAAAACCTATTTACTCTTACCCCAGAGGCCCGGATTGTATTCTTTAGAAAAAACAGACGATGGTAAAGTGTTCCATACCTTAGCTGTACGCATCAAGAACGTAGAACCAAAACGGTGTGTGCGAATGGGTGGTATATCAACTAGGTACGGATGGTACTGAGCCGTGCGCCTGCTCGTCCTTTGATGGAAGGGAGATGGCGGGATCAGATAATATAGTTCCTGGGTACATATATATATTTTTGATGTTTAGAAAATACCACGAAATTGTACCTCAGACAGTGAGAATTTTCCACAAGGGCTGTTGCCTCCGACCTCACAGCCAGTCTCTTCTTTAATAGCTTGGAGCACCGCATCGGAGCCACGAAGCCAGCACGGCGTTGTTGTGCATACTTGGACGTGGTATTTACCAATGGGCCGTCTGTAATTAGAAGATTATCTGAGTGATATACAGAACTATAAGTCACCCTGATGAAGGTTCAGGAATTTAACCATCACCAGGTGGCCAACCATTGATAGTCGTTACACCGATAATACAGTTCTTGATTAATCTTGTATGTATAATAATATTAATTGGCTGCACGAGGGCCGAATTTACATTTTTTTCTTAATTTTACGTTCCATAAGTTAATACAGTTTCCTTAGATGAAGGCCAAGTGACTTTGCTTGGTAAAGATATGCTTCTTCCATGTAAGGTTTTTATCTAAATGTATGCCTAGGTAGCAGTGGCGAGGGGTTCATACAAGCCGATTCCTATCGAGTTACCTTCAGTCAGGGCTCCTGACTGTTCCGTCACCTTCAAAATTCTAGAAAATAATAACGCCTTAAAAATTGACCTTAACAATGTGTTTTGAAGCCATTGAATGTAAGTAAAATTCTCTTTAAAAAATCCGTCGTTTTTCGAGTTGTACTACTAAATTTACAATTAATTTAAAACCGGACTCAAACGTATATAGTTAGGTCATGTTTTTGCATAAAACTCTGCGTTAAAGCTAAATATCTCCGGCTTGTTGAAAACATTTATATCCATAACCAAAACGCGTACAACACATTTTGGGTTCTATCATTGTTTTCACAAAATTCAAGAAAACCGTCAATGTATAACGAACTAGAATTCGTGCACTAAAGTACGTCAACAGTATTTTATAGTAAGGTGGGGAACAATGAGTGGGGAGTATTTAAAATAACTCGACTGGATTGCGAGTCATTAATCCCTCCGTCGTCCGAGACACGTTC
Organism: Philereme vetulata; assembly: GCA_918857605.2. Lineage (NCBI taxonomy): Eukaryota > Metazoa > Arthropoda > Insecta > Lepidoptera > Geometridae > Philereme > Philereme vetulata. Next base: position 4,354,311 of record OU975444.1, read on the forward strand.
TCGGAGACCCGGATATCAAAATCACTCCGCTAATGCGGAAGAGTCATCCTCATTAGACAGAGCAAACACTCCACAAATACACCGACCTGGCCGGCGAGGTCGACGAGTCCCTTCAGTCGCCGCCTATATGAGGTACAAGCACGTACCCGGGCGTTTCTCTCCTATCCCCGTCCCGGCAACAGCCCAAGCCGAGGTTCGTACCTAAGTGGTGCCCTTGCGCTAGTTGCCTCATCAAACAAATTACAGGGCTGAGCGCCTTCTGCGCTCGCCAAAAGCTCGGTTAAGCTGCAACGGCCTCAGAGGCCAACAGCGAGATAGTCCATTCGAAAAAAAAGCGAGTCATTATTTATTCAAGCAGGATTATAATTTTGCTACATCTTTATTTGGCAGAGTATAAGTTTGTTTACTAGCAGAGCATCAATCATGAAATAACCAATAATTGAAAAGTGAATGCATGTGGTAATTTTGACCAATTTTTTTTCGACCAGGTTACCTTATGATTATTTTTACCCTTCGCCATTGATAGGTAGCATACGAAAAACGACAACCTTTAATACTTAGATTAAAAAAGACAGCCCCTCAATGCCTCATATAGCACCTAAATGGAAGATGGAAGTGCCATTGAGCTTATTCCATACATACGCAGCGTGAATTATACACCAAACTCCAGCTCAATGCCCTGATGGGCAGATTGCAAGAAAATAAGGAGACTAAAAAAATCGTAATCGTAAAAAAGTTTAGTTTTAAGAACTCCTTCTCCATATAAACATCAGCTTTGCCAAATTGCACCCTCCTTCATGTGTGCTATTAACTTCAAAGGGGATACAAAGTTTAGTCTTCACAGATGTCGTCAAGTTTGGGGACTTTAGCAAAGAACTAGGTCAAAGATGAAGTCTGAGAAAAAGTGAGTTAGTACCTGATAAACATAGTGTAAAAGGTGGCGACTTCATACACTCTCATCTTGGGTAGGCTGAGGATATCAGCGACTTTGTGCATCGCTGAGATCGGCAGCCAGCCTCCGGCCTGGCGCTGCGCAAGGTCCAGGAGTGGAATCATGGCTGCTCGCTTGTGTCCTTCCGGGTATATCGCTAGGAGGGCATCCACTCTCTGGAAGGATATGAATAAAGATTTATTAGTGGATGATATATGGGAGAGGTTTAACTAAATGGCAGAGATTAAAAAAAACATGTAATGATATTTTAATCTGAATGAAAAGTTTATCAACAAAAAATATATGTTGGTTTGAGCCGCGAATATGTTGAAAATCAATACAAACAGAGAACTCACATAAAAATGTTGAAATTGAAAATCTTGGTGTTCAAGTTATACCAATCCTAATCATGATGCTTGTTGTTTAGTTAATGTACATAAAAATGATTACTTATTACCTTTTCACAAGTACAAGCAAGTTTATTAACGTATAATACACGTATAAATTAGAAGCCTAAAAAAGGTTTCAAATATGGCTTTTTTTAACCTGTCATAGTAGTAAGAAGTGAACGGTAATTTTGTCAATTTTCTTTGATGTTGAACTGTTTTATTAATCGGTCAATTGTTTAGCTAATCAAACCAATTTTTGCAGTTCGGCAAGAAATTTCAAAAGAAGAACGTTCAACTTCAAACCAAAACAAATGAAGGTACCTTTTGATTGGATTCCGAGAACTCAAAAGGTATGCTAGAGTTGTCTTCAGGGGTGTCGCGGTGGACGTAAAGGCTGTCATGTTGCAGGGCAAATGTGGTCTGAAGACTTCTAGAGGACACCCGCCACTGAAAAGTTGATAACAAAATCCAATCACGGATCACGATGGTGCATCACAAACGTCAAAACGTAATTATATAACGAGCTGATCAGCTGTAACTGAACATTCTTACGATTTTGATGAGAACCTACCAGGCCCTGTATCCCAGATCGGAGGCTGGATAGCATTTTGATTTTAATTTATCGCCAAATTTCGGCTAAATAAACCTATTGCGAAACACTGTTCGCAAATGTTTAGCTTTTGTTGCTAACTTCGCGTCTATATTGTTTGACACATTGATATTTGACAGATGACAGTGACAGTAAGTAGGAAACAATCGGAATCTTGAACCTGAACAATAATTTAATGTCTCTACATATAATTTGTGTGTTTTTAATCATCGGTTCGTGTTTACTACCATCACTTTACGATAACATTATTATTTATTTTTTTATTTTAACATGTGTTGTCTCACTGCAGGGCAAAGGCTTCCCTCCCTTCTTCCCAGTTTTTTCTGTCCCCTGCTTTAGTGGGCCAGTCTGGTAAATGCACATCCAAGTCGTCACATAAATTGCGATAACATTAGTAAATTATAACCCAAAAATACAAGAAGATCAGTTTATATGTTTTACTTGCATTTTAACCAAACTGTACGACTTTACCTAGATATAACACAAAGTGCTAGCAAGATGTTCGGAATGTGTATCGCCAACTTCATGGTACTGTTTACTAATCGTACATTCCAAAAGAAAATCAACTTTAATTACGAATACATAATGTCCTTATTAGTCTATTCGTAACCTACCTGCGACCTAAAAATAAAAATTACTATGTACCTATCTAGATAATTACCCAGATCACTGTCACCATGTAAAATGTAGTAGATACTTATTTTTTATATACTTCAGTGCACAATAAACAGTCCGACCGACACCTTAATAAATTATACAAAATAACACTCTACCCCTGTCATAATTTAAGTAGTGATCATGCTTAATCACATACAAAATCTATTTAGCCTTTGTTTGTATTCGACGACTTTCTACGTTACCTTATCTTCTTTACATAATTATTTACCTACTGATTTATTCCAATTTCAGACTCCTGGAATATACATTAGATACCAACCTACCACCTACGACCACAGTGTTATAGCCTAGTAGGTACCTACCTACTCGTACTTAATTAGTAATTTAGTAGGTAAATTAATTAGGCACCTACCTAGGTACCTACTTGTTATAAAAGTATATGACTGTACCTATATACCTTTGTTATGGATCATAAAAGACCCAATAAATACCAAGGTTAGCAAGCAAGCAAGGCTTTTAAGCTTTTCAACCTAACTACCTGTACTTACCTATATACATAGAGCTCTGTAAAAACCTAACATGTTTCCTGTAAAGGCATTGTCTGCCTCACGTGCCTGTGCCTATATTTCCGTTTAAAAAAACAAAAGCAGAATGAATAGACATGGCGCGATCGGCAAAACAAGGACGTCGTTGCCATGGCGACTGCCGCACTTTGCCCCTGCACCAAAAACGTACCGTGCTAAAATTATTAGGATGGTTTTTAGCTTTTTTAGCAGAAACAAATGCGATTTGGTAGAGCCAGTCTTTGCATGCGGAGTGCGTTGGCAAAGCAAAACCATTTTATAACTAAGTATCATGAAAATAATGCCAACAAATGAGGGAATAATACATTTAAAAAAATTGGCCGTATTATTTACCTTTTCGACTGAACTGTTCTACCGTTCAAAACTGGCTGATGGGCATCCTCTTTGGTTTATAGGACCTAGAGTCTGCCTGTGGGTATGGGTCTGACCGTTTAGAAAACATTTATTAATACTCATTATTAAAAAAAACTGCGACCGTTTTGAGTTAAATCATTTATTTAATCAATCTGCTTATCTAGCTAGATAAGTACCTGCTATATAACTAAATACAATTGAATTATTTAAAAAAAACTAGATGTAAAATAAAATCAACAGTAACTGTAATATTTAATCAGATAATTCATGTACATAATGTACCTAATGTAATTTTTTTTTAGTTCATTTAATTTGTTTTTAGTTTACATCTCTGTAAGTAGACATAACCAAAAGGAAAAGCACCAAGATACAAGTTTTCACAAACTTAGTTTGGCAAGTAGGACGCCATTTATTGTAAAACATGACAAAGAATATTATAAAGAATTTTGATTTTTTTTATGTTTGTAGGTTAAAATTTTAAGTTCAAGTAGGTACACACTCCTACACATCAAGCTATAATTTTCCAGTATAAGCTGACCTCGCATTGTGTAGGCTTTTTGTAGACTGAGAGGTCAGCTTATACTGGAAATGTATAGCTTGATGTGTAGCAGTGTGTACCTACCTACCTATAAAATTGTGTTTGAATTTCATTCGTTAGTTCGTCACCGTATATTTTTAGCCAAGCTTTTCAGAAAATAGGTAAAGATATTGGAAACTAATCTTCTGATTTAATGTCTATGGTTGCCTATTTTCTTTTTTCTATACCCACTTCCATTGGCAACGGTCGGCACAAAAATACTGCTCCAATTCGTTCAGAAATTACATAACGGGACAGGCGGTAGCCATTGATGAAGAATTAAAAACATAATGAATCGTGCTAGCATCGTCTTTGGTGTGAAGAAATTGGGACTTTAGAAAGCTTTATCGAAAGCTTTGTCGATTTTCATGATACCTACAACAACATAGAGCAATATTGACGTATGTCCAATACCAAAATGGTGGCAAAAACACCGGCCGGCTGTTCTCATTGTGTGCCTTTATATCAGATTTAGTCTAGAATCTTGCAAATGAAAGAAGAGACTGAAAAAAGCGCGGTAGCCCTAAAATTAGAATGAATGAATAATTCATAGAGCCCGCTGGATCTCACTGCTGGGCAAAGGCCTCCCTTCTTCCCACTAACACCATACTGCGCTCTAAGACAAAAATCGCCGATGTCACGCAAAAGACAGCTAAATTGAAGTGGGACTGGGCGGGACACGCATGTCGAATGTGCGATGACTTGTGGGCTACGATAACCCCCGAAGTAGACCGCGTGGCCGGCCCAGGCAGAGATGGCGGGACGAACTTGACGCGCACAGTGCGAACTGGTTGAATGAATAATACCTGAAATAATTTAATTTGTACCTACGAGTACTTCAGATAATCCTAATTCTTGTTCAGCCTCCATTCTCATTAGCCAGGCTTGATGGCCGGACACTATAGGTTATTGTTTTTTTTTCACACAGTGCGGATTCTATGAGATGATTCAGAGACTAATAATATCAATAGACTGTCAATGTCCATATAAGAAATTGTAGCCCGCTAAAAGCTCAAAATCCCGTATTATTTGTAGATGGCGCTGTCTCATAGCCTGGAAACTTTCATAGCGGCCATTGCATCCAACAAATAAATATAAACTTCCACTAAAACACACCAAAATATTTCTATATTTTTTAGAATAAGTAATATTGTCCATAAAATAAGATTTCACGATTTTATTTTATATTGATGATTTACCACTTTCATATGCTTAATCACAATAATCACAGATGGCGTGGGAAGGCAGCACATCGTTTTTACCTAGATGGTGTTTAACACAAAGTCCGAAACAAAGGGAACGAAAGAGAACCGTGAACTAACCGACATTGACAGCCGGGAAGCAAGCAAAGTCACGCTTTTTGTACCTAATTTTGTTACATGTTGTGTTGCCAAACCTCACTTCTCAAAAGTCGCGACTAGTAAGTCGATATTTTGTTGTTTGTACATAACGTAAAGGTCACAACGTCGTAATAATATTATCGCGCACGTGTAATTGGAAATAGCGCCATCTATTTTTCTTCGTACCATGAGCGGTATTAAGCTAAAGGTTGGCATATATTTAACGATTTGTAACTCTTAGCGACATCTCGCGTCCTAGGAGGTAATCAAATATCGAGTTACATTATCTTGTTTGAGACCGTCAGTCTATTTAAATTATATTGGTCTGTGGATGATTTAAGCTAGGTTGGATCTATCGATAGTTCGTACTTTCGTAGTACATAAGTAATTACGAGATTTGATCTTTTTTTATTTATATAAATGCCATTTATTCCCAAAATTGCTAAAACATAAATTTTAAATACATTTTAAACAAATAATTCACATTGACTATCTCAGAATAATCATTATTCCTCAATAATATTGATTATTTTACTATATTTATTTGTACCCACGGCACTAGCAAGTCGACATTACTATTACATCAGCCCGTTACTTTATAATAGATTAAATAGACACCTAAATATATATTCTATCCCTTTATTCAAATGCAAAATTAAATGCCTGGAATGGCTCCAATCACTGTCCTACAATGAAACGGAAGAACTCATGATTGTCTCTAAGTAGCCTAGCACATACACATTCATACACACATACTACACACACACACACACACTCCCCCAAATACACCCTCGTGCATACACGCATGCACGCACGTACACACACATACACACACGCACATACACTTACAAGCACAGACTAATTAATATATACATACACGTACATTTTGTGTGTGTAACTAATGATTGGGAGCTACTGTAATATTTCCTGGAGGAGGGCGTTGCTGTCTGCGACACAGTTTAATACTTCTGCAGATATCATCGTTTTTCACATCATTTGTACTATTGTTTATGTTCCAAATAAAGAAATTATGATGATTATGTTTATTTAATTTGGGTAAGTACCTACCCTTTCAGAGGCTCATCTATGGATTTTTTTTATATATTTTTAATTTTATTTGTATACGACCTAGAGATGGTTCAAACATGTGGCCCACCTGATGAAAATGATAGAAAATGTGTCTCTATATCTAAGCAGTACCTACCGGACGCACAAAAATGTTAGTAGCTATTACGCTTACCAAAGAAGTACCTAATAAATAAATGCCAACCTAACTACAAAGTCACTTAGATATTTTTAAGATCTTAATATTATTTTTATATTTAAGTGCCCATATAAAAACATTCATAACTACCTACACCGCTGTCGCCATAACTTCGGTTTTAGGGACAAAATGACCTTTGTTTTAATGGGCATCTAGTTGTGCGACCTACAGACGTTCTCAGAACCAGCTCGGTTGGTGTCCAGAAATAACCTTCGATTGCACTAGCTACATGGCCATAGAGATGATTTAAATGGCAATCATTTTAAAAGTTTTTTTATTGGTATACTACGTATGCAATCCGATAGGTGGGCCAAAAAGACAAGCATATGGACTCCTAAAGACAGAAAGCGACGCCGAGGAAGCTCTAAAAAGCGCTGGAGCGATGACTTGGACGCCTTCCAAAGAGACTGGCGGGATAGAGCTCTAGACCGAGATAAGTGGAAGGAAGAGGGGGAGGCCTTTCCCCAGCAGTGGGACAATATGGGCTAGTAAAAAAAAATACTACCTGGAGATGAAACAAGTGTTATGGCCCACCTGTCACCTATAAGAAAGTATTGCCTCTTAGATCACACATATCAGAAATGTGCCCTACGATGCTCTGTCCTGCGACCATCAACTTGAGGCAAACAGATGTAATGCCTCATGTGCCTGTGATTTCGACTTGCTGTCGATTCGGACAAAATATATTGGGACGCAATGTCCCAATTGACCCTTTTGATTTTAATATTTTTGTTACTGTCGATTCGGACACCATTACAAATATCTGCATTGTACAGTCAGTTAAAAAAAAAACAGTTTTTTACCGAGGCGCGGCGGCAGCACAGCAAGATGATGAAATAGATGCATAGCAAGGTCACACTCTCTCTATCTCTTTATTTGAGATATTTTTAAGTGATCATTATATAGATGCCTAAGTATACAAGATGTTGATTTATACCAAATATACGCTATGAATGAAACTTGTGGTTTTTTTAACATTAATGTAAGTCACCACACGCTCACAAACCAATTTGATTATCTTTATCACATTATATTATATTTTGCTTAAACATTTTTTACCTGACTGTACTCAACAGCTTCAATAGTATGATGGTGTCCGAATCGACAGTAAAAAAATATTAAAATCAAAAGTGTCAGTTGGGACACTGTGTCCTAATAAATTTTGTCCGTATCGTCAGCAACTCGTAATTTCATCGGCAATCATACCCTTCAAACTTAGTACCTACTTCCCCAGGCAAGCCTTTTCACAAGGAACTCTACTACTCTTATTATAATAGCCGGTTTAGGTGCAGGAGGTAGCAAGTTCGATTCCTGCCAGGTTATAAATGTTTGCATGATCTAAAGATATTGGTTTCAGGTCTGGATGTACATATATAATAAAAGTATGTATTTACAAAAAAATATATAAAGCGCTGCTTAGTTTGGGACTAGATAGCGCTGTGTGAAATATCCATCAATATTTATTTATTTATTGATCAAGCGAAGCAAGATCTCTAATGGCGGGTTCCTATATCCGTCGGTAACCAGCTACGACTCGTTTCTCCGTGAAAACCTGTCAAAAGTTTGACACTAGTTTGACACTTTTTCAAGGAGATACGAGGCGTAGTCGGCTACCGACGGATATAGGAACCCGCCATAAATCAACTTGGGCAAATCAGCATTGTATGTGTGTATGTATGTTTGTTTGTCCGAGGATAACTTTCGTAACGTTGATCCGATCATCGTGAAATTTAATACATAGGTAGGTAGTGATGGCAAATTTCGGTGTGACTAAATAAGCTAAAAATGTTGAATTTTTTTTTGTTATGAGAGACTCGCGAGATCTCAGTTCGGGGCGAACCACTAGTTTATTTATTAGTAAGGATGACTTTCTGCAGTTTGCGATTCCAGTTTTCAGTATGCCGCCTCTCTCCTCTCGGACTTGCACCTTCGGTCTGATGTTGATTGCCATTTGATAGTGCAATTGAGGGGCTGGTCAGTGTCAGTTAGGTATTTTCGAAAAAACTTGTCTACGGGACGCCGTCACATATCTAAAATGCTAGAATGTAAATTTTATTTATAAGATTTTTATTAACTTGCATGCAATGTATGTATGTTTGTCCGGGTGGAATCTTGCAACTGAATTTTAAACCCGTTCCCCTCAACTGATTTTGATGATTTAGAGTTTTATAAAAGCTTGTTTTGAAAAAGTAATTTTTCAACAAAAACATTATTTGATTAACAGTTACATAATCTTATATTATAAACTAATTGACATAGCACTGAACTTAAACCAAATTTAATCTACATTAAGTAACATGCTAGAACGTTTATAGTTTGACTAAAAAGTAGCCTATGTGTCAATCCAGATCATAATCTAGACATACCAAATTTCATAGAAATCGGTTCAGCCAAAGACGTGATTGAGTAACAAACAAACAAGCAACCAAACTTTGGCATTTATAATATTAGTGTGTTATCTACAATGCTTCTGTTTAAAATAATTAACAATAAGAATGTAATAATTGGCCACGTCCCGGGAATCGAACCCACGACAAAGAGGGCACGAGCTAACGGTCCCCGGTCGTCATTACACGCTGTTTTTACTGAGGATTCTTCAGTAAAAAGTTGTGATTTGACCGCACTGTAGTCAAGGTGAGTCGAATTGGTATCGATGTCTACTGAGCTTTGCATAAGTTTCTGATATGATCGAGTATTCCCCAATTTTAACCTGATAAAAACGAAAATCCTTAGAATAACTACACTTAGAACTGAACTAAACGTATTGTACACACTAGGTACAGATAGAAATACCACACATAGAACTGAACTGAATGTACACGTGCCAAAAATAAGCCATTAATTTGGAGCCATACATGTTAGTAAGTGCGACTCTCAGAAAAATTAAGAGTCAGAGTAATACACGGTGTCCTTTAAATCGCTGTTTTCTCAGAACAAACGTTGTTTAGATCAGAGGTTCCCAATTTTATTTGGCTATGGAACCTTAATTGATCATACTTTTTTTGACGGAACCCTAGCTGACTATTTTAATAACTAAAGTGTTTACCTTGTAGTTTGAATATATTCATGTTAGACTCGAAGAAAGAACAAATTATAAATGAAAATAATTATTATAAGTATTGCAAATAATTTATTGTAACGAAGAAATACAATGTGCCTAGGTAATAATTTATTGTGAAGAATGAACTTTTTTCACATTATTTCTTATAATAGCCGTAAAATTAGGCTTTATGTCTGACAATTGAACGCAAACCAATTTCGCATCGGTAAGTCTTCACAAACTTAATCAGAACCAGGACAGCTTTCTCAACAATTGCCAATTCATCTTTAAGTACAATTCAATTTTAATTCTCGGACAGACCGCGGAACCCCTGTGATCCATCCACGGAACCCCAGGGTTCCGCGGATCACCTTTTAGGAATCACTTGTTAAGACCATGGTCTGCAAAGGGTTTATAAACTCAAATAAAAAAAAAATAAACCAGTCTTTGAAAATCATAAAAAGTTGCGAACTTAAAACGTCTATTTTAACGTTACGCCCTACAACATGTCGCCGTATTGCCACAAAAATAATATTAGTAGGTACGCTACGGCTAGCGTGCCAATGAACTTTATGTCACGGCTAGTTTTTGAACAAAGTTACACTTATTTGAGAAGGTCTAGATTTTTTTAAATTCTCTTGTTTGATGCTACAAACTGTTAGTAAACCATGGTCTGAACAACGTTTGTTCTGGGAAAACATGGATTTAAAGGACACCGTGTTTATGCGGTGAAAATGTCCATCAGTTTGCTGCATTACTTCTGAGCTTAAGTACCTAAGTCGAATGTAAAATATGACACTCGCACGCAGGCCTACGTTTCGAACGGGAATTTGTTCGAAAATTCTGTTTTATGTGTAGTATGTCAGTATTCAGTTTTTCTAGAATTTTTCAAATTTCCCAGACAACTTTTTCAAACTTTCTTTCTTGCAAACCTTGTCCAGAAAACTACAAACACAACAATAAAAAAACAAATTTACGAGTTTTTGCGAGACTAACGCACGGCAATTGATTTCTATTTATAGATAAGATGGTCTTGCGTTTGGCTACGATCTTGTCTGCTGGTAAGCGATGATGCAGTACTACGATGGACCACGCTTGCTTAATAAAACCATGTTAACATTATAGATTTGAAAGTAACTGAGTTGACGACATCCGTGGTGCAGTGGGCGAATAGCCGGCTGAGACGCAGGAAGTAGCGGGTTCGATTCCCACCGCGGAACAAATGTTTGTATGATCTACAGATATTTGTTCCCGGTCTGGATATTATAAGTATGTATTTACAAAAAAAATACTGTATATAAGTATTCTATCAGTCATCTGGTTCCCATAGTACAATCTCTGCTTAGTTTGAGGCTAGATAACGCTGAGTGAAATGTCCAGCAATATTTATTATTTAAGATAAGATAAGATAACTCTTTATTGTACACCAAGGTAAAATACAGAACATAATTCTTAAAAATGGATTTAGTACAATGGGCGGTCTTATCGCTAAGAGCGATCTCTATTATTATTATCCTATTTATTATTATTATTAACTCTGTCTCTCTGTCTGTTTATGTTTTTACTAAACTGCTGGACCGATTTCTATAAAATTTGGTAACAGCGTGCGAAGCCTAGCGGAAGGTTGTTATAATAATAAGTCCAATACTCCCTGCTTACACTGTAAAGGCGCTACAAGCGACAAGTGGCAAATTGGAACGAAAGAAGGCGCAAGCAAAAAGACGCTAAAAAACGTTCACATCGACAGTTCGTTGTTACGACGTTATTGCGACGAGCCAACACTTTCTAACTGTTGCGGTCTCTGAGATTGGTTCCTGAATAGTCTAGGTATTCTGTTTGTATCGGTTTTTCATAGAAAAGTAGGCTTGAAAAGCAATAGGCAGACATTGGATATTGTATTGTTTGACAGCGTAGATTTTAAGAGGAATGGGAATTGGGACCTTTGTTTGCTGGAACTTGCAAGTTTTTCTAGCATTAAGATTAGATTAGATAGTAACTTTATTGCACACCATTAAAATATAAATAAACAGCCAGAAGAAAAAATAATGATTAAATCATAGGCGACCTTAAGTTACACAAAATGTGCAGAGGACATTACAGAAATCGCTGGGAATGGAGTAATGACATGGAGTAACTGGAGGAGGCATATACCTAATGAAGGGTTTCTAATCATATTTAATATAACTAGTGGCGCTCCCGAACTGAGATCTCGCGAGTCTAAAAAAAATCAAAGAGAAATATTATTCATAATCTTTGACTGCCACAAAATGCACAACCAACTAATTTGACCGATTTTAACCTACAGTGTCATTTAAGTTACATGTAACGGGAGATCATGTTAATTGGTTACTCTTTTTAACGACTTCAAAAAAGGAAGAGGTTCTCAATTAGTCGGGATCTTTTATTTTTGATGAGACGTTTATCACGTCAAAAAAATTATAGGGACGCATAATGTGTTATAAATATATATATATCTATAAAAGAAAGTCGTGTTTGTTACATTATTTATAACTCAAGAACGGCTGAACCGATTTGGCTGAAAGTTGGTGAGGAGGTAGCTTAGATCCAGGAGACGGACATTGGATACTTTTTTTATCCCGTTTATAGAACCAAGAGACGGACATAGGATACTTTTTATCCCGTTCGACCGCGTTCCCGTGTGACGTGACATAAAACGTCAAAGAGAATACAAGTCACTATAAAAACGTGGTATAATTAAAACGCCTCTGACATGGAATAACAAAACGCAAATGACAGCTAAACGTTATTTTGTCTATGGTTAAGTATGGTTGTAAAATGATGGCCGGGGACAACATTGACAATTCTACCAGGGTGACGTATATTGACAGCCCGCGTTATATGCATGTCAAGGCGGTATGAAGTTCGGCGGATCAACTAGTTTTCTATAGAAAAATCTATTCTAAAGTCGGTTATATAATATTAAATAAAAAGCCTATGTTATAAAGCTACCGTCCTTTAACGTTCTCGTAAAATCCAGTCCATCCAAAGGTTGTCTGGAAGATATCGCTTTAGGCGATAAGACCGCCAATTGTACTATCGCGTGTCTAGTTTTAAGTGTTTCATTATGATTTGTTAATTTAAGTGTGGTATACAATAAAGCGTTTTCTATCTATCTATCTTATATTTTTGTTAAAAAGTAACTTGTTACTGATAGAAATTACAGTTATTCTGGATTTGAGCCTTTTTCCTATACTCGTGGCACTAAAGCTACACGAATGTCAAATTTCATTATTGCGGGATTACCGGTGTAGCTTGTGAATTTTGTCAAAGTTCAGTTTTTTTAACTCATAAAAACTAATAACTCAAAAACGACAAACATTAAACTTAAAAATAAAAACGGGTTCGAAATGTACCGATGTAAACCTTTCATTTGACGTCCCACTTGACCTACTAGTTTCATTAGTAGTTCATAGTATTAAATTTCACGACGATCAACGCTTCGAAAGTTATCCTCGGACAAACAAACAAACATACATACATACATGCATACAACGCCGATTTGCCCAAGTTGATTTGGAGATATCGCTTCCCTATATCAATTAAACTTGACATTGCATGCGTAAAACGCTGAAATGGCTGAAATTAATACATTTCAACACTGTTTTTCTTTTTAGTTTAATCTTAGTAGTTTTTGAGTTATTAGCTATATTAAAAACAAAACTTTGACAAAATTCACAGGGTACACGAGTGACCCCACAATGCTGAAATTTGATATTCGTGTAGCTTTAGTGACCCAAATACAGGCAAAAGTCTGAAATCCAGAATAACTGCATTTTGTATACCAAAAAATTAAACATGAACTCCCGTTACCTGTAACTTGAATGAAACTGTAGGTCAATTAATTTGGTTGTTTATTTAGTGGCACTAGTTTGATGGTCAAAGATTACGTATTAATAATATTTTTGTTTTCATGGGAGACTTGCGAGATCTCAGTTCGGGGCGAACCACTAGTTAGTAGGTTCCATTTTAATTAAAATAACGTTGTATAATATAATAATAACAGTAGTTGTAAGATCTATGTACATTATGTAATTATGAAACAAATATTTAGTTTCAGAGCCTTTTTCATTAATTTAAACACAAAGTTCTCATATATTTACTACCTCTACAGTAATAATAGCTACCTCTAAGGTTGTATGCCGCATTTCTTGTGTACAAACCTCTCCCAAAAACAACGATACAAACGCGAAATCTTAATCGCTACAAAAACCACTTACGCGGTCCAACGCACTGCAATTACGCCTCATCAACAAAACAAAACGCGACCTTGCAAACCAAAAAATCTCCTGACCTACATATACCACGATAAAAACGAATAAAATAACATAATAATAAGACGAAAATAAGTTCATAATAAAAAGAAGGACTCAAAAATAAAAATAATAATGTTACGGTTACGCGGTCGCGTTTTTCATTCACGCTCCGACAGAATAGTTTTCTTTTTAAACCAAGACGGGCACAGAGTAGACTGTAGTGCTGCGTTCAGACGTCTCACTCAAAACACGAAAAATCTAAGAATATATTTACCTACTTAGAACCTTTCCCAAAAAGGGCTTTTTCATTTTCGATAGAAAAACTTGTTCCAATAGCATAACAGATGGCGCTATCTGGAGATGCGCCTCCAAAACATATGGTTTATGAGCTAAATCCCAAAGAAACAATATCAAAATTTGTTTACAACAATGTCACTTCGTCAGATAAACAAACATAAATGTTTAATTTTTTAGGGTTCCGTACCCAAATTGTAAAACGGCACCCTATTACTGAGGCTCCGCTGTCTGTCTGTCCGTCTGTCACCATGCTGTATCCCATGAACTGTGATAGTTAGATAGTTGAAATTTTCACAGATGATGTATTTCTGTTGCCGCTATAACAACAAATACTAAAAGCAGAATAAAATAATATTTAAGGGAGCTCGCATACAACAAACGTGTTTTTTTGCTCGTTTTAGCTCTATATTGATAACGGCAACAGATAGATGCCTGAAATATTCTCAGAATATTGAGTTATATGTATATACACTGTAAAAATAATTAATTAAATTAAAATAAAACCATTATTTAACGGGGGCCTCCCATACAACAAACGTGTTTTTTTTGCTGTTTTTATAGATAATGGTACGGAACCCTTCGAGCGCGAGTCCGACTCGTACTTAACCGGTTTTTTTATTTCAAGTTACTCAGAAAATAATGTTGTCACGGCAATTGACATTGACAATTCACTTTCCTTTGATACTCAGCGCGTAACAGAGCAGCGCCATCTGTTAGCAGTTATAAAAACAAGACCGCGAAAACCCCTCATTCCCGTGAAAATTTAATCTCAATGCTTTTCAGTGCAACGTTTGATAGTAAGCTGAAAGATGATATGGGGTATGACCGGTACCTACTACAATTTTCATAAACTTTCGGTCGCATAACCAAATAACTTGACCTACAGTTTCATGCAAATTACAGGTAATGGGAATTCATGTAATTTGGTTTTCTTATTTTAGGCTAGAAATTGCAGTTTTTAAGGATTTCAGACTTTTCCTTATATTTGTGCCACTAAAGCTACACGCATACCAAATTTCAGCACTGTGGGGTTACTGGTGTACCCTGTGAATTTTGTCAAAGTTCAGTTTCTATATAGGTAATAACTACAGTCTCATTTTGGTTTTTTGTTACGCCTCTTCGTAATCCCAATATCACCTCCCCCCCCCCCCCCCCCCCCCCCCCCCCCCTACATATTTAACTCGTTTAGTCACACCGGAATTGTCCTACCAATATACAAAATTTTACGATGATCGGATCAACGCTTCAAAAGTTAGTCGCTTCGCTCAATCAATTACAGGCAGCATAAATCAAAATAGTGCAATAGTGGGGTAATTCTGATACTAATTAAACCAAAATTAGCTTAGACAGCACTAAAAATATTGCCATCCTTTTTTGTTCCATACGGACAGAGAGTGACAGATATCATTTTACTGCTTCAAATTTAGATTAGCAGCCAACAAAGTTGCCCCGAATGTCTCCATTCTCGAGGCATAACATACTCGCATCTTAGCAGTATTGAGCCTCAAGCAGGAGGTATTAATGCTTATTTTTGATTGCAAGCTGATCTGTAGTGAAGCGTTCTTGGTCCGGTACGTGCCGCGAACTCCGCTCGATCCTTTTCTTGTATTCTTTCTTCTTTTTCAATCATTTCACGAATATGGAGCGTCGTTTTTATCGTTTTCCCGGTTTGCTCGGTAAAGGCAGGGTTTGTTAAGAAAGTGCTATCTGTTATGTATGACGGCCCCGAACTGATATCTCGCGAGTCTCCAAAAACACAAATATTCTTAGGGCGACTCGCGCAACGATGCCTAAACGTATTTAGTGGCTAAATATGATTTAAGGAGTTGTCAAGTCAAACAAATACGTAAAATTTAAACATGCTTAGTCGCTAAATACGTTAAGGGATCGTTGTGCAAGCCGGCCTTAATCTTGCGAAATGCGTAACTAAATCAGTTGACCTACAGTTTCAGTCAAATTACAGGTAACGGGAGTTCATGTAAATTGGTTCCTCTTTTTTGGGGTACAAATTGCAGTAAAGTTATTCTAT
Source organism: Philereme vetulata (assembly GCA_918857605.2). Taxonomy (NCBI): domain Eukaryota; kingdom Metazoa; phylum Arthropoda; class Insecta; order Lepidoptera; family Geometridae; genus Philereme; species Philereme vetulata. The sequence goes on from OU975444.1 coordinate 4,370,618, forward strand.
ATTTCAGACTTTTGCCTATATTTGTGTCACTAAAGCTACACTCATACGAACTTTCAGAACTGTGGGGTCTCTGGTGTATCCTGTGAATTTTGTCAAAGTTCAGTATTTATTATGGCTAATAACTCAAAAACTATTAATAATTTACTAAAAACAAAAACGGAGTCTAAATGTACTAATGAATACCTTTCATTTGATATCCCATTTGACCAAATAGTCTCATTTTCATTTTTTTACCTTTCTTGAACCCCAATATCTCAACAAACCCCCAACATTTTCAGCTCATTTAGTCACACCAAAAGTTTGCTAGCACTGGGTACGTATCAAATTACACGATGATCGGATCAACGCTTCGAAAGTTATCCTCGGACAAACAAACATACATACATACTTACATACATACATACGATGCCGATTTGCCCAAGTTGCCACTAAGACCCATATAAATACATATTATATAATATACCCTAATGACTTAGTCAATATTGGCATCTACTAATATTTCGAACAGAAGGGCAGATCACTGACCATGCGACACCAG